>JAGSMP010000004.1:2400000-3737500 GCA_029286625.1 Parnassius orleans | reverse complement strand
TGAATGTATGTAAATAAAATTTATTCGTACGATGTATATATTTAGAACGAACCAACTCATCGAGATGGGCGACACGGCGTTCGAAAGTGTTCATTGAGACTTCGAGCTGATTAGATTTTCAATTCAATCGGTCGAGCCGTTTCAAAGATTTTCAAAAATAAAAACAAAAAACAAAAGTTATTGAGCGAGTGTTGCGCTTGAAAATAAGCGGGAAGTTCCAGGGGTGGCCAGCAGGATCAACCGTTTTTCAGATTTTTGAAGTTATTCTTCTTTTGGGGCGTTTGGAAAAAAAAATTGAGAGTGAATTTTTTACGATGCGCGCGCACACTGACAGCTAAAAACGACACAATGAAGTTGTTACGATGCGCGCACACATTGACACCTCAAAGCGACAACTTCATTGGGTAACTGTCTCTCAAGTTTTCGTGGGACTGATAACTATACTTAAGGTAGTTATTTTTGTTTTGTTACGCTAAAGAAGTATATCTTCCTACGTGCGTACATAAGTACACACACACACACACACACGTTCTTTTTAAATCTAAGATTAAATTATATAAGACAGTAATTGTACTTATAGATATACTATATAGATATTACAGCATCTTTCCAAGTGTAAGTTTAAATACTTTATGTTTGGAAAGATACACCTACACACTGTTTTTGGATTCCCTTTCAGCGGCTGACTAATAAAAACGTCATGAATAAATTAAATCAATCAAGAGCGAACGGATGGAACAAACGTCGCTCACTTTGTGAGCAAGATCAGACAGACCACGTTCCGTGCGATATCTTGGTTTAATAATTGCCTACTGAAATAAGAGTCTAATCCAAAATATTTTATTCAGTTTAAGCTTATAATATACAAGGTTATTTTGCAATAACCAGCCAAATTTGCAGAGAAGTTTCAGAATAAGTAATATAGGCAAATGGTGTAGAAAAATTAATTTAAAAAATCTCAAATATTCTATCCTTTTTATCTTCTAAACTCAAAATGCATAATGCATTATTTTAACTGATTTTACTGCGCACGCACACATTCTTAAGGGTCGATCCGTAAGCGAAAACGTTGTTGCCCATAAATCACATTGAATTTGGGATAATTTCAAATAAAAGTAGAAGCCTCATTAACTCGTATTTTCAAAAACTGCAATAACGGTATATCATTATTTATATATTTAAACTTAAGTTTAAAATTTGGCTACTCTTTGAAAAATGACCCTGTATAGCTCTCATAGGAACTTAAAAATCTTATTGGTACCAAAACCGAGACCTCTACAATCTCTCCCAATTTGTTTTTTTTTTTATAGAATAAGGGTGACAAACGAGCACACCGCCACAGTGTCCACGTACCTGATGGTAAGTGGATACTTTGCGTGACAACCCTTGAGAACTGAGATGAAATGCCTCGTATCCAATAGAAAAGGTCTCCGGTTCTCTACACTCACCATACGAGCAGCACAGCAACATTGAGCTGATATTTTACGCTGGTATTCTGTGAGTGTGGTCCTTCCCCGGTCGAGCCAATCCATTCGTGCTGCAATCATAATATAGCTGCAGCATGGCTCTACAACATTGAAAACAATTTCTAGAATAAAGTGATCATATGTTATGTGGCTGTTAGGTTAGAAACGACATATTATTATTAAAAGTTATTCTAATTATTTTATAAGACCTGTGCAATCATATCTACAATTTTTTCAATGGGAAGTGAGAAAAATATGAAACCTGGAATAGGATACCGAAGAATTTAAGAAAATTGTACCAATGATATTTCAAGTCGTTCAATCAACAATAATTTTAAACCATTAAATCTTTACACATAAAAACATATTCTGAACCTGCAACAGTAAATTAAACCTAAGCTTTTTAATTAAATTTAATTTAATTCAGATTATGGACTGCAAAAATCTCTTAGTTCTCCTTTTTTCAGTTAAATTATTCATGATAAAAACTACTGAACTGATTTTGATAGAAACTTAATCACGTGCTAATTACAATAATTATGCATCGAGTGAAACCAGTCCGACGTCAATATCATTATTTTATTGTAAATTAACCACGAACGAGTGCACACACAGACATATATACATTTTATATATACACTTATTGTAAGAAACTATTCCACCTCTGATGTTAGAAATTATTCCAAAAGTTTTTAAATAAAATAACACTACTCGGTAAGGAACCCTGCTTACTATCAGGACCCCAACTACATGATAACACCAAAGTATGCAAACCAACAGCATCACTATCCATCTCAATGTAACTCAGGGCAGCCTCTCAGCAACACGACCTCCCTTGTCTACACTAGTAGAATACCCCAACGGGCATAGTAACGACAGTGGGACTCTTAGAATTACAGACTGATGCCTCTTAGTCGCCTGTGCGATACTTTATACTGCTAAAACAAGTAGGAGATTACCATTATACCGTCATTTGTTCGTATTTCCTTTTATTTTTTACCCTCATTCCCAACAATATATATATATATATAAATATATATGTAGATATCGGGTATTCTATATTATACATATAGAGCTTGAAACGTGGAGATAAGACGAAATTTGAACTTTGGAAAATCATCCCTATTACAATAACTTCTTTTTTTTTTTTTTTTTTATAGGATAAGGGTGACAAACGAGCACACAGTCCACCTGATGGTAAGTGGTTGCTGTGGCTCATAAACATCTACATCTATTACGGATCAAAATGCAGATGCGTTGTCCCCCGTGAGGACTGAGATGGAATGCCTCCTTCCCAGTAAAAAGGGTCTCCGGTTCTCTACACTCACCATATGAAACACAGCAGCGTTAAGCTGCTATTTTACGCTGGTATTCTGTGAGTACTTACGTAATAATAATTAATAAAATGATAATAAAAAAATCGACGTCAGATTATTCCTTTCAATTTAATATAAAACGTCGATCAAAAGATTGAAGAGTTAAATTCAGTTTTGTATTGGATTTTACTCAATCAACCTTCAACAAAACTTGACATTTAATGCTATTGGCATAGAAATCAATTTCCCTCGATTGACGAGACAATTCTGGAAATAAATCCGACAGCGATCTCTAATCGACTGTCGCACGTCAATCACTGATCAATCATCCGCGGACAGAAATAGAAGTATCTTGTTACACAACACTACAGCTGAATGGAAAAAATAAACACAAATTCACGTAATCAGCGTTCAGCGCAGTGAGTATGTATAGTTTCGTTTGATATTTCGTAATAATTTCTTATATTTGCACGAATAGGTATCTACTACTCATTGAGTTTATCGCGCAAATTAATTTTATCGCTAGTTTTAATTATTTTTATTTCCATTGCATTACATGTATAAGTAATAGTATAATAGCTTAAGTTACTCCTTATAACATCAGCTATCTACCAATGAAAGTTCCGTGGAAATCGGTCCAGCCGTTTCGGAGAATAGCCGGAACAAATAGACAGACAAAATTTTTAAAAATTGTGTTTTTGTTATAAGTACCGTATAATATACTTTCATATGCATTTAGTAAAAAGCTGTTATTTTGACATTACAAACAGACACTTCAATTTAATTTATTTGTATAGATATATCTTAGATCACTGCTGGCATTGCTCTCTGTCTGTTAGTGAAGTTTCATTACAATCGATTCAGCCATTCCAAAGATTTGCCCGGACAGACAGACAGACAAGCAGATAGACAAAATTTTAAAAATGGTTATTCATGTCATACTGCTATGCAAATAAACCCCTCAGCTCAATAATTGACAGTTATTTCGATATTACAGACAAACAATTTAATTTAATTTATATGTATAGATAGCGGTATTAACAAATTTTAGGTAAATATTAAAGATCATAAGACGCTCTGTGATAGATCTAGCATCAATGAATCCTCAGAGATAATTCTCTTATTGATTGATTGGTATCTCTGATTAGTATAACTTTGTTCAGACATTATCATTTTAGTTCATTTCTTTTTGACGCCTGTGACAGGTGTTTTTACCACTTTCTTGTTTGTCTGTCGTTCCGGGTGGAACCTTGCAACTCAAATTTCGAGCACTTCCAAAATGTTTTATTTTTCTTCAGAGATTCCTCCCTATGTTTTCCTTCACCGCTGATACCGTGTTATATCTGCACTTAAAAAACTTAAAATAGCAAATAATAATATTAATGATGCCGGCGGGGATCGAACTGGGGTTGCTGTGCGTACGGTGAAATTCGAGGCGAGAGTAAGGCACATGAGCTACCGCGGCTCCACTAAGAAATAAAATCTTTATAAATGTATTAATTAATAGAAACCTGTGAATTATAATTTAAGTATGTATTTGCCAAATCTAAATAAATCAAGTGCAATCTCAGCTATATTTTATCTTGAGATGGACTCCTTTCACGCGCATATGCTTGGCTCGTCAATTACGTATGACGGAAGGACACGTCCGGAGCGGGAGGTGGGGAGGTGGGGGGAGTGCAGCGGGGCCCGCAAGACCCGCTCCAGATATATTCCCGTCCATCAATCCACGTTGACGTTGACGGGTTGAAATAGCTCGCGCAAGTGCCGCCGGGTATTTTAGACCGCTGCAGGTATGACGGATTTGCGAAATGCTCCAGTTGCAACTTGAAACGAAAATCTTTACACATTTCATGGTTCAGAGAGATTTATCTCAAAATACATTGGTTCGTCTGCATATACTATAAATATCGACAGATAAAAAAAAATTTTTGGTTCGTGACAAAAAAAACAAAATGGAATCATCATGGAGTTACCTCGCTGTCTGTCTGTCTGTCACTGACGTTTTCTAGAGACTATGTCACGTAGATGCTGGAAATTCTGAATAGATATAAAATGCGGTTAGACAAATACAGACGTGCGGTTCAAAATTTTCAACTTAAGAGGATTTTAGGGAGTAAAATGGGAAGTTTAAAACTATTTTCAACCGACTTCAAAAAAAGGAGGAAGTTCTCAATTCGACTGTATTTTTTTATGTGTACTCACCTTGGAACTTTTTTCTAGGTGAACCGATTTTGATGATTCTTTTTTAGTTGAAAGCTTGCTTTTGCTTCTCGTTTGGTCCCATATAAATTTGATCAAGATCTGACCAGTAGTTTTTGAGTTATCCTTAATAATGCATATTTAATTGACTTCGACTACATAGATGATGTTCTCATTTTATTTATATTGAAGTCGGTTGTACAAAATTTTTTTATTTTTATCATTTGTCTTCTTTCTTTTTAACCCAAGTCTAAAAAAAATATCAGATCTTTATAATCATACAAATCCACCTGATGTTAAATGGATGCTATGTTCATAGATGCCTTTATTTATCTTCGATTAGGAATCGAGATACAGATGCGTTTTTACGCCTGAGGATTAAGGATATATGTAGGTGTGTATGGACGCCGTACTCGTTTGTCGCTCTTTTTTCTAAAAAAGAAAGTATGTTATGTGGTATTTCCCAATAAGACTCATGATTATCAAGCTAAACATATGCTGTATAATAAATCATTGTATACGATGCGTGAAATGTACGAGTAGTACGATCGTAAAAATACAATCAAAGCTACATATACATACGGTATAATTTTGTAAAACACCTTTTTCCTTTAAGTTGTTTATTATTTTAATTACAAGCATTTATGTTTTAATTTTATTTGTTTATAAGTTGTGCCACTATTTAATAAATTGATGTGAATCAAAGCCTGAATTACTGTAGATTAAATTTGATTGTAATTTTCGAACACAAAATATCAAATGAATAAAACTTATTTTACGGATTTTATCGCGTTTAATTTTGAATATTTTTAAAATTCCCGATGTTTCAGGTGTTATACAGTACCCGTGGTCACGAGGGAGAACCGAGATGTTTGACGTTCAGCATGTCATGGTTAACTCGGGTTACCTTCAGCTTTTGAATATTAATTTTTGGTCCGATTTATGGTGGTACAAAGCACCCGAAATAAATGACATATTTATAGATACCACCCATGTGAAGCAGGGTCGTGTTGCTAGTTATTTCTAAAAATGCGTATGGATGCTATTTCATGCATTATTTACATATTAGTCAGTTCTCACTATTATTCCATTTTATTTCCATTTGATGATTAATTGCTAGTTCGATTGTTTTTGGTTTAAAAACACATACTAAGCTATTTAAAAAAAATAGGTTTATTCATCGAGCAATTTAGCATCAGGTGAAATTGGTTTTGAGACGATATCATCATGTCTTCTAGAGATATGACAAAACATACAAGCCTACAAGCGTACGAACACACACAGACATCCTTATAAAACAGCAGTATCGAACTCTACGGACCTCTAAAAGAGCTGATTTCATTAGATAATTCCATATCATTATTTAAGGAAGGCATTAGAAAATATTTGCAAAAATGAATATAATTTATTTAAAAATTGACACTTTTCCTTCGATTGTATATAGCTAGTAGCAATAAACGGACAGTTATAAAACCAAAATATCGTAATTACTATCTAATTTTGTTAAAATCATGTTCAATATTTGAAAGTTGGACTTATGAATATTGGATCCCAATGGGAAATTAAACAACAGGATTGTAGTACTGAACCGCGGATCTTAGGCTTGAATTTCAAGTAGTTGGATTGGTTGGATTCGAGGCACCCGTTGTACAAAAACGAAATTGCCGAGGTTCGAGTAGTTTTCGTATCTCAAACATTGGATCCAAACATTTATTGGCCGCATGTATTGTTATTAGTCAACGTCAAATGTCTTTGACTTCACTGCAGCCTTTGCAGCATTATGCTATGTTGGAGATATGCTAAACTATGCTAAGTTTGAGACCTGCAAATTGTGTTACAGGCGTAACACAATTTGAACCAATGTATCTATTATAAAATATTTTGTTGTACTGTGTGGTCATTGACGATATAACATGTATTAGATGTACCTACACATTATTAAAAGATTTATGTTAAGGCACAAGCAATTCAAAACTGTTGCATGTATATATGTATTTACGCGAAGACTACACATTAAATAAAACTACTTTTTACGGATTCTATCTAAATTATACTTGCGTTTTATTAAGTATACCTATGTATTCAGTGTGTTAGTTTCCTTCCAATATATTTAATATATATATATATATATATATATATATATATATATATATATATAATATATAATATCTAAAAAAATATAATCTAAAGACTAATCTAGTCGAGAGTTGACGTTGGCCGTTAGTAGGTATTAAAGTCATATAACATATTATCATATAAAATTATATTTTCAAAATTCGAAAGTGTCAATTATTTGTAGCCTAAAACCGCAAAAATCATGAATATAAAATTAAAAGAAAAAAAAAACTAAAACGAATGAAAAATAACCCGCAGCCTCCAACCCTCTTGCCAACCGGGTCGCTCGAGACAAATGACAGGTCTCAACGAACATCAACCCACTTATTACTGTGACCTCAAAGTAAATCATTTATTGCGCGATTCAAATCTGGCTATTTACTCAACGACGGGGTCATGGCGAGCCATCAGTCACGCCGATAGTGGACTCTTCGGCTGCCATTCACCGCTTGGCGCCTTTTGAACTCACCTTAGCGGCTTATATGTCAATCTAATGCGCTATTTATAGGGTTTAGTTATAGGGACGTATTATTTTACCTCGAACACTTATTCTAACTTGTGTAATATTTTTATGACTGCCTCGTTGGTCTAGTGGTCGCAAACGTAGAGACCCGGATTCGAATCCTGTGTTGGGTCAAAATCAGTTATTGGGTTGTTCTGGTAATAAATTCTCAGTAGCTGCCCGGAGTCATGAAGTAGGCGGTGTTTCAACCCGTGCTTCGGAAAGCACGTAAAGCCGTTGGTCTTGCGCCTGACCTCTCTCCGGTTGTGTCGGTTTACCGTCAGAGTGAGGGAATAGAGAGTGCAACTGTGCTTTCGCAAACACTGGCACTATAATCCTGTCCTGCGCAGATGGCTAATCTCCGTGAATAACGTAATCTGGGCGCCGTGACCGAAACTCGGTCTGGAGGATATTAATATTACGTCAGACGTAAAATATCCAGACCAGGGACGAGCAGCAGCATCAAAAGTTCCAGACGTCAGGTAATATGGGGTCAGAGGTAATCTACAAACTTGGTGCGAAAACTACTTACATGATAGAAGCTATCAAGTTAGGGTCAATAATGTAGATAGTTTCTCAGTTTTAGCAACCGAAGGCACTGCCCAAGGCTCCGTCTTAGGACCCTTACATTACCTCACCTACGTAAATAATCTCTCAAACGCAATAAAACAGTGTGAGCTGTACCAGTTTGCGGACGACACATGTTTAGTTGCCACAGGACGAAACATCGAAGATGCCCTTACTCGACTTCAAAGCGATTTTGACATATTAGTGAAATGGTCTCATGATGTTGGACTTGTACTTAATTCCAATAAAACCAAACTAATTTACATCAGCTCTAGTAAAAACAGAAGCACTTTTAGATTAAAACCTATAGCACACAACCATCAATGTCTACATCTAAAACAATCAAATAACACTCTGCAATGTAACTGTGACACCATAGAACAAGTAAGTAAATACACATACCTTGGACTCGTAATCGACGATCGGCTAAACTGGAAGGAGCATATTAACCATGTGAGTGACAAACTAAGGGTAATATTAGCCAAATTCTCAATTATAAAATCTAAAATACCTTATAAAACACTTCTGCTACTCTATAAGTCCTTGGCTGAGTCTATAATATCCTATGGGTTGCCCATAGGATATTATAGATTCACGTAATTTAAAAAAATTAATAAATTTACGTAATCATATACATAATATAAACACTAAAATATTAATATATATAATATGAAAACAAAATTATCCACATACAAAACATATACATAAAATAAACATATGTAATAAATAATAAACTAACAACACTATATAATAATAATCACAAACCGCACTTTATACATCACCTGTAGAATAAAAAAGTATCAATAAAGGAAGACATAACTTTATTTTGTAAAATACCCGCATGGTGTTTATAAAATGTGTGGCTGTCTTATGATTGTTTCTTAAATATGTATATATGAAGTATGTAGCAAATATTGTTATAAATAGTTTTAATCTTTATCATTGTATATCGACGGCGTGGGGTGTACGGTACAACTCAAAAGAGTTTATGTTTACACCTTATTAATTGTTATACTTCCTACTGTCTGTGAAATAAATAAATAAAAAATAAATAAAAATAAATATGATCCTTATTTCTGACATTGAAGCCATATTTGTTTTGCAAAAGAGAGCCGTACGGACGATTTATAACTTAAATTGTAAAGAGTCCCTTAGAGAAAAATTTAAAGAAATAAACATTTTAACTTTGGCATCGCAATATATTTATGAATATGTAATATTTGTACATAAAAACATAAATAGCTTTGATAAGAATAAAGATGTTCATACTTTAACATAAGCTTGTAATACCAGTTACTAGACTCCACAGAATTAGTAATTCATTTATTATTTTATAGCATAATACAGTTTCTGCGGTGTGCCTTTATTTATATGTTTATATATTATTTATTGTGGAGAAACCAGATTGCCCGTTCCTGCAGCACTGGACACTGCCGCGGGTCTGGTGCAGTGGGAAGTTGGCAGAGGTATATTAATTAATTTAGTTATAATTAGTTAATGTTGTTACTAACATATTTTAGTTAGTTTATATGTTAGTTTATAAATTACTTACTAACCCATATGGATCATGGTCCGAAATAAATGATTATTATTATTATTATTATTATATTATTAATATTCATAGGGCAATGTATACGCTTTTACAACAAAATTTCAATCAACAAAAAGTCAATAAACTTTTCATTGAAAAACTGGGTTGGCAACCGCAGTTTTTTATTTTTGTGTTGCTATAAGGAAAACGCTGCTGCCCATCTTCTGACTTGTTTCTCTCTTCTTTGACACCCACGAGAACGAGACGATATGTGATAGTGGATATTCATACACCACTACTACTCGTATTTATATATTTTCGTAAAAACAAGATAAATCCATATATAGCCCGTAAATCATACTATCCGTCAGAAGAGGTCCTTAGCATAAATCCCGGGAAAAACAAATTTAACTGAATTGCATCAAATGAAATTGGTCATAGATATCATCATGTAGAGATATAACAAAAAAGTTCACTAACACACGGAGCTACAAACGAATGAATGCGCATATACACAGGCATCCTTGTAAAAATATTAGAATCTAATTCTACCGTCCTCAAAAAATTGAGATAATATCGTTAGACACTTCTACTATTTAAATAAGATTTATTAAAAATATTTTAAATGTGTTATCATTAAAATTTTATTCAAAGAATGTCAACATTTTTTTCTTCAATGAGGCAGGGCATCCACGACTTTTCTGCCACCAGGGCGGGAAGTTAATTTGCTCGAAAAATGTAAAGGTTAATATTTCTTTGTGTACTATTAGCTATATTTTATATTAATAAGATTAAAAATATATAAACCAAACCACAGATATTCATAAAAGTAGAAAAATTAAAAAAAAGTTAAAATGTGCAAAAAATTAACGAGCAAACCACTGAGGCATTGTTTTGTGTATTAATATAATACTCTAGAAACTGATAAACATTTATTAAAAACTAACTTCTCAATTAAATGACATTGTGTAACAAAAAAACTTTACCTCAGTGTCAACTAGCGACATCTGGTGAGCAGAAAATTATTAGCCCTCATTGAAACAGAGATGTGGCCAGTAACAATAAGCGAACAGATAAAAAACTAAATAATAGTCTATAATAACATAAATACTATCTAGTCATGTTAAAATTACAACAATACCAAATGGGAAGTAAAACAACAGGACAGTAGTGCTGTGCCGCCGGTTTCAAGTTTAAGCATTGGGCGGCACCAGTTTCGCAAATAACAAAATTATTTCAAACTCTTCCCGCATATTTTCACAAAAACAAGATAAATTTATATGAAGCCCGTAAATCAAACTATCCGTCAGAAGAGGTCCTTAGCATAAATCCCGTGAAAATGACGGTACTCTCACGGAGCCTGGGGTGCCGCGTCCATTAATTTGATGATATAAAACAAAACGTCATTTTAATTAGCGCCATTATTAGATGTACAGTGACAGACAGCGGCGGTCCGGGAACGTTTGTCTTACTCAAAGGGTGGGTTAAGGGAACTCGAACGTAAGGGGAAAAAATTGGCTGATAAACGCTGAAAAATAGTTTCTTTTTAGAAATTATTAATAAGATAACATAACATAAACACTCACGCCTGTCACCCAGAGGGTAGGCAGAGACTATGGACTTCCATTTGGCACGATCCTGACACACCTCTCTCGCCTCCTCCACATCCATATACCTACGCATACACGCTCGTCAGTTAAGGGTACTCTTAATTTGGCCCATTTTCAATATATCGCCAATTTGGTCGATAAATTTTCACCTAGGGCGTCCCTTCCCGACTCTGCCGTTCACCTCTGCCACATAAATTTGCTTTGTCACTCTTTCCTCATTCATTCCTTCTACATGACCAAACCACCGAAGCATTCCTTTCTTAATCCTGGTCACAACATCATCTTGCAAACCACACTCTTCTCTTATTACACAATTTCTCACCTTGTCATTCAGATTCAGCCCTAACATACTCCTTAATGACCGCATTTCTACAGCATTTATTCTACTCTCGTGCTTCTTCTGCCACACCCAACTTTCAGTACCATACATTAAAGTAGGGACTAACCCAGCATTGTGAATTGCTATACGTGCCTTTTTGAAAACATTCTGACTTTCCGCAACAGAGTGTAGAGCCCCATTTACTTTATTTCCTGCGTTCACTCGTCGTTCTATACCCTTATCATATCTACCATCCCTGCTAAATACACATCCCAAATACACAAACTCATCTTTTTGCTCGACCAATTCTATTCTTATTTCACATATCGTTTTACTTTCTTCTCTTTCAAAAACCATAATTTTCGTCTTACTTGCGTTCACTTTCATTCCCCTTTCTTTTAATGAACTGTTCATTAATGTAACCATCATTTGCAACTCGGCCGCCGACGACGCTAGTATGACTTGATCATCGGCGTACAAAAGGCATTTGACGGTTAACTCACCCATTCTTAACCCGCATTTTTCAACTTTCAAATTTTCCAAACAACTGTCCATAAATAGGTTGAACAGCCACGGGGAAGCCACACAGCCCTGTCTGACCCCTTTATGGATGCCAAACCAGTCCGAGTAGACCCCGTTGATCCTGACACAAGCACTGACAGGGACTTCAATGTCTCTATACTTATCTCTCTATCTCTTTCCTCTTCTTTCGGAATTTCTATTTCATTTAATTCAAACGTCTCATCACTCATAAACACGCTTTCAAAGTATTCCTTCCATCTCCTTAAACTCGACACTTCGTCATTCAGAATACAGCCATTCTGGTCTCGTATAGCATTAATTCTAGGCTGTTTTGAATGTCCCCTGGCAGTTCTTACGAGTTTCCAGAACATTTTAATATTTGCCTGGAAGTTATCTGATATTCTTCTATAATTCTTATCCGTTCTTTCTTGCTTTTTCCTTTCAACTACTTCTTTTACTCTCTTATTTAGATGTCTAAAGACTGCCTTTTTTCTTTCAATATCATCATTCATACTGCTAGAATAACTAGCCTTGGTTGCTAGTAAATCTAGCCATGCTCTCTTCTTTGCTTCTACTTCCATCCGTACCTCATCATCCTACCATAAAATGTTATTTTTCCTTTCATTCGTTCTCTTACTTACACCACATACTTCGGTAGCTGCATCCACCAAACCTTTCTTGACATTATACCACACAGTCTCCAAGTCTAAATCATTCATACACAATTCATCCATACCACTTATATTTTCTCTCAGTCTACATTTGAACTTCTCTTTCGCACCTTCATCTTGTAACCTCTCTGTTCTTATACGCTGTAACGTAGTGGTAGACACAGATGTCCGATGCCGCCAACGTCTGAATAGACCATTAATTCGGCATAAGACCAAGTAATGATCCGTCCCTACGTTGGACCCCCGGTAAACCCTTGTACCTACTACTGCGCTCCTCATTCTTTCATCCACAATTATGAAATCTATCATGCTTCTATCACCACCTCTTTCCCATGTATACATGTGAATATTCTTATGACGAAAGAAAGTGTTCGTCACAAAAAGATTATTTTCCACACATAAGGTGAGGAGGCTTTCACCATTCTCATTTATACTTTCATCACCAAACGTTCCCAATATCCTTTCATAACCAAGCCTCTTCACGCCAGCCCTTCCATTAAAATCTCTTAATATAACAATATTTTCATTACCCTTGCATTTCATTAGCATCATCCTTACCATCTCCCAAAACTGCTCTCGGATATAAGTGGGCTTAGACATGTCTGGGGCGTAGACCACTAGAACAAACAACTTCTTTAAGCCCATTTTCATTCGTATCCATAGCATTCTTGGGCTTACACATTCATACTCTTTCACACAATGACCTATTCTCTCTGTAAGGATGATATTAATAAGATATTATACTATAACTAACACTAACTAATTAGTTCACTTCTCGGCTGTATGTTCTCAATTGAATATAAATCCCATCCAGCCATAACAAAAATTTATCCATAAATATTCTGCTGTCGTAAGAAAAAAAATTAAAAAAATCAAGTTACATTCCGAGTTTTTAAAAAAAAAAAGGATAAATGCAATTTGTTTTTATCCTAAAATACTTGAAGATTTGTTCAGAGAAAACACACGAGTCAATTTGAAAAAAGATTCATATGTGCTATTTATTTACTTACAAGGGCAGAAGGCGATAACATCTTCCGATTATAATCTAGAGGTTCTCACAATTATATAGATTTTGATCATCACTTTCATTAATCTCTTACGACTTTATTCCTTCCACCCATTTCTTAAATTAACATTTCGTTTCGGTTTCGGTTTCATTTGTTTTTTGTGCACATAGTTACATTAGTTGTTTTGATTATTTTAAAAGTGTAGGTCACTCGCGAATATCCAAAGTGTTGACCTTGTACATAATGGAGCAAAATCCATGATGACTTCATTTGTCTTCTTCTGATGTCACCTTCCGCACTCAAACAACAGTGTGACTAAATAATGTACTTTTTACAAAACATAAAAAGAAAATGTTTTTAATATTTTCTTTATTTATTAATAGAAATTACAAATTATTAACTATTCTAAATGCTATATTTTTATTGTATTTATTCTGTGAGAATTTAAAATACAAACAGCCTAAGTTAAGCCTCAACACATAAAAAATAATGTGTCAGATGTAGAGGACTTACGGTCAATTATTATTCTAACATGTTTATCGGAAGTTCTGGAGAAAGTCGTGTGTCTGCAGCTTAAGGCTTATTTAGAGTGCATTATATTACCTGTCTACCGTGTTTTTTTAAAGAATAAGGGAGACAAACGAGTACACAGTCCACCTGATGATAAGTGGATACTGTGGCTCATAGACATCTACATTTATCTTCGATTAAAAATCAAAATGCAGATGCGTTGTCACCCCTGAGGACTAAGATGGAATGCCTCGTTTCCAGTAAAAAGGGTCTCCGGTTCTCTACACTCACCATACGAAACACAGCAGCATTAACCTGCTATTTTACGCTGGTATTCTGTGAGAGCGTTCTTCTACCCCGGTCGAGCCGACTCATTTGTGATACAACCATAACATAGCTGCAGCGTGGCTCTACCACGGTTTAAGTTTAGTCGATGCTAAGGTATAGTGCTTAGAAGAATTAAAATTCCATTTCATTAAAAACTGACGGAGGTATCGCTTAACATACATACAAAAAAAGCATTTAGTTGAATTGTAAATCTCCTCCTCTTTTGAAATCGTCGAAGATGATGATGTTTTCCAAGCCGATTTTTATATTTGCTTAAATTTCTGAATGCTGTCAAAAACTACTAATTGCGGAAAAAAATATTACAAATTTGAGTTTATCCATAAGTTAGAGCGCTTTTTGTCTAGTACTCTGGTCATTTTTGACTTTTTCTGAGTATCGGTACATCCAATACGTGAAACGACACGGGGATAAAAAAAACAAACCTGAAAAGTAATCTTTAAGATTCAAACCAACCAGGTACTCTCACAACTAGGAACCTATTATAATTATAAACATGCTGGATTAAACGTCTAATGTACGTTTAAATATGGCGTAATGTATTTTAACTAGATAGATAGCTTAAAAAGTAGCTACTAAAATTATAGTTACAAAATCGCCTGGCAGATGTGAAACATCGAAATTATTTTGTACAGGTAATATGTATAAAAGGATAGTTTACGACAGGAAATAAATATGGCATAATGAAAACTTAAAAATTAAGAATTTTTTCAAGAAAAAGATGACTGTTTATTTAATTTCTTTAAATTTTATTTATATTCATTAAATACAAAAGTCGCGTCAAAGAATAACTATCAATAATAAATGTTTAAATATAAATTCCAGCATGATTACAAAATTTTATTTTTTGATGTTCATATTAAAAACAAATAGGAATAACATTCTTGCGCCACTTGCTATCAGCTGATTTTGGAATACAATTTTGTCACTCTTTATTAAATTTATTTTTTAAGCAATTATTTCAGTGCATTATTTTCAAGAGGAATGAAATTAAAATTAATTAATAACTGATTTAAAAATATTATATTATGCAATGAAAATTGTGTAAAGCTTTTTGATTTTTATAAGTATCTGTTTTTATATTTTGTTTTAACTTTTTTTTAATGAATGACACATGTCTAATACATACTACTACATACATACTACATACATTTATATTATAGAGTGTGGCAACGCATACAGTGGCGACGCGTCGCCACGCCAACAGTCGGTCTGACCCACCGCTATGGATATTTCACATCAATAAGCTTTAAAAAGTTGCGGTATTTGAAGTGTTTTGTAAGATTAAAAATGTCTTCTTATTATTTTTTTGTAATCATATTTTTACGTGATAGAGCCAAGCTGCAGCTATACTATGGTTGTAGCACGAATGGGTCGGCTCGACCGGAATAGGACCACGCTCTCACAGAATACCAGCGTAAAATAGCAGCTTAATGCTTCTGTGTTTCGTATGGTGAGTGTGGAGAACTGGAGACCCTTTTTACTGGAAAAGAGGCATTCCATTTTAGTCCTCAGGGGTGACAACGTGTCTGCATTTTGAGTCTTAATCGAGAATAAATGTAGATGTGTATGGGCCACAGCATCCATTTGCCATCAGGTGGACTATGTGCTCGTTTTTCACCGTTATTCTATAAAAAAAATACGGCCGTAGCACGAATTCCCTTCCCTATGTTCTGCACAACTTACAATGGTAGCGAGTTTTCAAATGTTTGACTGACGTGCCGTCTGCCTCACTGCAAAACCTCTGGCGCCATTCATTGCCGTTTTTCTTTTCGTTAATGTCACCGTTTTCTTAGAAAAAGGGTAATGTATGAGTAAATTTTTATTTAGTCGCCGGAATGTGTGAAATTTGCAAACAAATATAAATGACGTCATTATAATGATTAAGGTAAGGTTTCTTAGAGTTGAAATGTCTCTTTCAGTGATTTCAAATTGTTGGATTTTTGGCATATACATTTTAATGTCTTTACATTTATTTCGATAAACATTTATTCGATCTATACTCAAACACCTTCATAAAATATACAACAATTTAATATGCACAAATAATTTCTGAAAACCAAAATATAAATATTTTTAAAAGTTTTCTGAAAACCAAAATATTTATATTTTGATTTTCAGAAAAAAACTATATTTTCCTAAAAATTTAAATTCCCATCTATGAAATCTGTCAAATATTTCACCTCGTTCCAAAGTGGCACCGCCCTGGTGGCAGAAAAAGTGAATGTAAAAGTCTGTGTAAATCGTCTATATATATCTGATAAATTTATGGATGATAATAACCCCTGGGAATGCGGCCAAGCTATTTCTAATTTGTTTTTGGTGGTTAATTGTGTAACATACATGATTAAGCTGTTATTTAAAAAAAAGTTTCGCTGGGTTTCTTGCTGGTTCTTCCCAGGCTAGAGGTTTTTTTTCGAACCAGTGGTAATTAAACAAAAGAGTGACTTTCAATAAGTATTGTTAATAAGTGTAACCTGTCAAATATCGTGCCCGTTACAGCCTCTTTCACATTGAAACATTTTTCTTCTTTGTTGGCTTGTCAAAGGCCACTGCTGGTAGGGTTTTCCTCGTTGTTGGGGATTTGCCTTACACGTTTGGCAGGCGGATTGAAAATCGGAGTACCAGACGTCTCACACGTTTTTTTTATAGAATATGCGTGACAAACGAGAACACAGTCCACCTGATGGTAAGTTGATGCTGTGGCCCATAAACATCTTCATCTATCCTCGATTAAGAATCGAAATGCAGATGGGTTGTCATCCCTGAGGACTAAGATGGTATGCCTCGTTTCCAGTAAAAAGGGTCTCCGGTTCTCTACGCTCACCATACGAAACACAGCTGCATTGTGCCGCTATTTTACTTTGGTATTATATGAGAGCGTGGTCCCTCCCCGTTCGAGCAGCCCCATTCGTGGTACAACCATAATATGCTCTACCACGTAAAACACCTCCCTACTGACATGTATCGGAAGCCATAAGGTTAAATGACATTTCTTAACTTTCCATAGTCGTCTCTTATGACACCCACGGGACTAAATGGGTGATATACAAAGTAAAGTGACCAGCAGCCTAATGGCAGGGTGCGAACCGCAAACTTCAAAAGGTCGTGGGTTTGAACCCGTCATTCATCTACTGTCGTGAATCACTCCTAACACAAGCATTTAAGCTTACCAGAAGTAGTTACAGGGAACACTAGTAATGTTAATAGTATTACTAGTTTTTTTTTTAAAGAAAAAAATATTAATAGATTATCTTACGATCCCACCACGTGGCAAAAGAATTTTGAATTTATTAAAAGATTATTCTTCTCTCATCTATCACATTTCAAAAGAAGCAATTAATCGCTGATAAATAATAATCAATACAAGAACCCTTAACAATTTAATTTAAATCAATCATTTAGCAAGAAAATGTTATATTGATAAGAAAATGCAATGCAACATCGATTAACAAAACAACTTAAATTGATTACACATTAATCAAAGATCCGCATACCATTCCACATCAGTTGGAACAACAAAATATACTTTAGCATTATGTGGGACTGCGTCGTCTTTACCACATTGAGCCGAACATTTACCACTGAGGTCTCAGGCTTTGGGTTTTGGGTTAGGCCTAAGTGGGAACTCGGATTGATCGTATGGGCACGTTCTGTAGTAGCGCTGTTATCATATACATACGTATTTAAAGAGCTGCCACTGAGGCGTTATCAGCCCGTATAATTCCACTGCTGGGTGTGGGCCTTCCCATTTTTAGGGAGCTAAGAGGGAGGATAAAGGTCATGGTTAGCAGACGTATTAGCAGATTAAGCGAATTGATTTTTCGCATCTTCATCGCTGGTCTGCGTATTTTACATCTGGCGTTAATGAAATGTTTATAACAGCAGTCTACGGAAGCCATAACATTTCTTTTTGAGACATCCCATAGTCGCCTCTTGCCATGGGCCGAAATGAGTGAGGTGGATTTGCTTACGCCTCAACCACACGACAGTAAATATATCTTAATGACAATCATTTATGAATTGAAATTAAATGAAATTTGTTTGTCAAATGAAATGAAAACTCTTAATTTTTCGTCTACATGTTTTTTTGATCTACTACCTACTGCCAATAATTTGGAAAAATTTTGTCCTGATTGTAACCAGGAGGAAACTCAGGGGTCTTTTCTAAAGAATAGTTTACAAATCAAATCTTATCTTTGCCAGGAGTTATTATCAAGCATGTATTCTGTTAATATTTAAATTACCCTATTTATAAACTGTATATATCTTAAAGTTTTATAGAGGTTTGCTATTTTAAAATTAATTTCGTTATTTTTGTATGCCAACTTAGAGCTCTGAAGTGACGCACCTGCAAACTTCTTTGTTTGCAGTCCGTTCGCAGTGACTGTTTCGTTGGTATAGTGGTTGAAAACCCGACTGTTATTCATGTGGTCCCGGGTTCGAATCCGTGATTGGACCATGAGAATAACGTAATGTAGAGTGCACCTATGCTTGCGCACACACTCATGCACTCTGTCTTGTGCAGATGGCTAGTCTCTGTTGAAACTGGCAGCCATGACCGAAATTCGGTCTGGAGATCTGTTCAAAGTCGGTTGCAATTATCAATATGCAGCAGTTACTATCAGGAAACTGTTTAATCGTTGGTTCTTCTTCATCAGCAATGACCCTGGTGTTGCAGTTGTTCGTACAAGCTACTGCTGGACATAAGCCACTCCCGTTGTAGGGAGGATGTCTTTATCGTAAAACTTGGTAGGCGGATTGACGCCGTCTATCCGCCTACTAGTAGGGTAGAATAGAGTATTACACCCATTTTCAAAGTGTTTTAAATGAATTCTAGAGTGACAATGAACCACTATAATTTTTATATAATTTTTTTTAAACCGAATAGTGCCATAAAATACTTTTAATCTATCGTTTTAAATTTTTGCGTGAAAACGATAGCCGCCATGCTGTTCAACTCGTGACGTCACTGTCCTAGAATTTTGCCTATTTTGCAAAGGAATAAGATACTTTTGGATGTTAAATAATTAGTTATCATCTATATCATTGTAGTGTTGTGCCTGAATGCAAAAATACGAGCATACGAACGCCGGGGAAGTTATGGATTCAAGTGCCAACTGATTTAAATATGAGAAATACTTGGTTAAAACTGGCAAGAAGAGACCCGAAGGCACTGTCTACAAAATCTAAACTATACTTCTGTGAAGATCACTTTGATGTAAGTATGACTTATATTTAACTATCGTTTATACAAAACAAAACATCATGACATGATAGGTGCATGACCTATTGCAAGTCAAATTTTGTAATAGATTAGGTTAAAATCGCTCGTCTGTCCCGTCTTTTGTTGGCCATTTTGACAGCCCTTGCAAGTGCAGTGCAGTGTTTTACTTAATTCGTGTTTTCAATAAATGTGAAATGTTTTTGGCAATAATTTATCTAGTTCTACCAGAGACCCTTTACTTCAAAATTTCAATCATATTTCTCCAGGAATAAAAACTGTCAGTACGGAATCGCTATCTGTACCTGCTAGGTGTCCCGTTGTTTTCGATAGTATTAAACCTGTTTTAAAAACAAAATTTGATCAGTTTTTAAACCACGTTGATAAATTGTATAAATTAAACCCCCACATTGCTCTTACTATTTTAAAATATTGTCTCCTTGTACCTAGATTTACATACTTACTCCGCTCGAGTCCAGTCTGGAAATGTTCGGATATTTTAAAAGATATTGATAATAATCTTAAAATAGCTATAGAAAAATTCTAAATTTAACTTTAAATACAACAGCCTGGACTCAAGCTACTTTACCTATAAAATTTGGTGGTATTGGTGTGAAAATGTTCCACTGGAAGTTAACCAACAAAAGCAGTGGGATATTCCGTTGGTACAGAACGTGCAGAAAGATTTCTTTCACATTTTCTATAGTGATCAAGATCAGGCACGCCTTCTAGCTGTTTCGACTAAGGAATCTAGTCACTGGTTACACGCTTTACCATCAAGTAATCTCGGCACATTACTTGATGGGGAAAGCTTGCGCATCGCCGTAGGAATCCGACTAGGAGCGGCGATTTGTCAACCCCATCAGTGCCCCTGTGGTAGCAGCGTCGACAAGTTTGGGCTCCACGGACTCTCATGTAAGAAAAGTGCTGGTAGGTTTTCACGGCACGGTTCTTTGAAAGATGTAATTCGAAGGGCTCTTGTCTCTATAAATGTTCCCTCGGTTTTAGAGCCTTGTGGAATATTTAAATAAGATGACAAGAGACCCGACGGTATGACATTGGTCCCTTGGGAAAGAGGTAAAGCCCTAGTGTGGGAAGCTACTTGCGTAGACACTTTGGCGGCCTCGCATCTACAGGGTACCTCGTTTAGAGCCGGAGCGGCATCAGAGGCAGCTGAACTGAGTAAGTGGCGCAAATATGAGTCTCTGAGAGATGACTACATATTATGCCATTTGCTGTAGAGACTATCGGTCCGTGGGGTCCACTTACGGTGAAGTTCCTAAAGGAACTCCATTCGCGACTGGTCGTTGCTGCTGGTGATAAGAGGGCTGGTTCTTTTCTCGCTCAAAGGCTAAGTATAGCCTTTCAGCGGGAAAATGCAGCCAGCGTTCTTAGCACGATACCGCGGGGAGTAGGACTGTATGATAATTAAGTTACTAGTTTTAGTTTTTTTTTATTATAGTTTTTAATATTGTATATAATAAAATATTAAGGAAACCATTTCAGGCTATGTAAGTATAGGGCGCTATTTTACTAATGGTGGTTCGACTTCGCTATTCGACTACTGTCCACCAAATACTCCTCTTACTAATTAATTTTAATGGCTTTATTAGTAATATATTTTTTAAATAACTTGGAAGTGGGCTTCTCTCTTCAGTGGGTGTAGTGTAAGGTTCGTGTTTAGTGGGTACTGGGTAAAAATAAATGAAATAAACATAATTAAAGTATTTAACATATATATTTCTTTGAGCTTTTAATTGCATTTTGAAATACAACATAAAATATTAAATAAGATTATTTAATTTGGTAAAATCAATATTTCAACACCATTTTTTTTTCGTTTAATGAATGAGCAAAAATCTCTCATCAGAGCTAGCGTATACATAATATTTGTCGTATGTTTCATTAATTATCGTTAAAATGATAGTTTATCGATTTTAAACATCACACTTGTGATGCGTATTCGTAAGATAACTGTCAAAACAAATATAAGTACAGATATATCTGATTAAAAAAAACAAACGAAAAGGAAACGGTCATAGAGCCTACGAACAAATTTAATAAAAAAAAACAAATTGTACACTAACGTGATTAACAGTTATATTACGAAATCGCAAATCACAAACGAATCGATTGATATCTTCTGAAACTTATTTTAGACAGTTTACAATATTTTTATTAAATATAAAAGAGTTTTTCACTCGCAAGTACCGTATATACAACTCGTATATCTTGTTGTTAAAATTGGAAGCTTTTCTCTCAATACAATCGAAAGTCTAACCGTATACGAATGTAGTCGTCCTTTAAAGAAATGAAATTTGTATAACGTATTATCACTTTTTTAATATATAGCTTGGTTTGGACAACCGAATAACGCTGGTACAATGGTATACAAGTGTTCACAGTAAGGTCACCTAATTACGTACTTATCACTAAATAATAAATAGCAATCTCGCGGGGAGAGCGTATGGATCTAGAGCGAAATTTACACTAAGGAGACTGTTATATTGCATTCAATGACGAATCACGTATGTACAACGTACTGCCGACTGAGATTGAATCTCCGAGATTGCGGGCATCGGCCGCCGATCCACCTCACGACACCTTCAAAATATACATAGAATAACTAAGGACATTAAGCCTAACTCCGATTTACATAGACAAATTAAGTAACGCGAGAGAAAATGATATTGCAACAGTTTTATTATCGAATACTGAAAGTCAACGTCGCGACGTCTATACGCATTCATCGCGCGAAGTCGATCGAAGTGGCGGTACCGGATCGCGAAAGTAACTTCACTCCTCTGGCCATTAGAAAAAAAATATACATTTACAAAGAGATCGAATTGAACTTTTAAGACTTAATGCGACTTATATATACAATTGGAAAATGGAATTACAACGTAGTGTGGAAGATAAGCCGCGGCCGGCGAGGACCGCGCGTCGCACGACAACCGACCCAATTCACCTAAAGGCAATATTTTGAAAATATTCTCTTATATCTAAACGAACGTAAGACGTTTGGCGTATACTTATGTTGCTATTCATAATTACACTAACCGAACTATGCGGTGAACTCTAACGATTACCTAAAATAATTAAATTGGCAAAGAGTTTCGAAATACTTAGCGTCGCCGCGGCGACTAAAACCTAGGTACCTAGGTTCAACGTAGCGGGATATGATATCATCACAACTGATGGCCGATTCGACCCTATCTACACGTATTTGCTGGATAGCTGTTTCGCGAGTTCCGTGTACTTGAGGAACTTCGAGTGGGGGCTCTCTTCGAAGGACTGGGAGGGGCTTCGAGGGTCTTGGGGTGAAGCAGCATTCGAGCCACCACCCTTGTGGGCACCAGGCGAACCAGCCGCTTGTGGAGCCTTCACGGGGACTGGCTCTGGTAGAGCGCCGTCTTTTACGAAATGCATTTTAGAAAGATGGTGTCGATAAGCGCCCTTTGAGATAAATGGAGTGTCGCAGAGAGCACACTTCATAATTGAATCTGTGACGACGGCATCGTTACATGCCCAACTAAATGTCAAGATGCTCGGAGGACCAGCGGGCGATGGCGCCGGGGGCGGGGCTCGCGAAGGATTGCTCTCCGTTTTATCACACAACTTCTGCAAAGCCGCGAGAGGATGACTACCACCGCGGCGAGAAGAACTGGGCTCATTAGATCCACCTCCAGCTAAATTATCGAACATAGACGAAAGCGCACCTAAACTGGAAGCCGGCTTTCTGTCTGAACCCGGAGTGGGTCCGGACCGATCACTTGATGGACTTCGAGGACTAGCTGCTGGACTAGGGCCTTCACTTTCGCGCTTTGGGATAGTCGGTTTTACGTCCTCTTCCGTCGCACTGTTCGGCCTAGCCGGCTCTTCTTCCTCCTCCACTTCGGTTTTAACGCGAACTGTTTGATTGCTCAAATCGACACCGTTCTCGCGTTCGTCCTCATCCGTTACTTCCTTCTTTATCCTAACTTCGGTGGGACGATCTTCGGAAGCGGGAGTTTGTGAACCTCGCGTGTCTGGCGTCGTACGAGGCGTCATGTGATACGCGTCTAATTTCCTATCAGGAGTGAGAGATTCGACTCTACTACCGCCCCTTTCCGACATCGAGCTTGACTCACTGCCACTGCGCTCGCGACGCCCGTACCCTTGCTGATGATGATAACTTCTTAACATACTCATCGTTTGTGGGTCTACTAATGGCTTGGTATAGTCTACACTCTCGTCTATGCCTAATCTTTTAAGGATACTAGAACCGATGGGAGCGTGGGATGGGGCACCGGGCATACCAGGAACGGAATGCCGCGAACGAGTATCGAAACTCTTCTCGATCAATTGTTCTATGGCGTTTAATACAGATGGTGACGAGCTTTTGTCGTTGCTCGCGTTCGCGTCTTTGGAACTTGGGGATGAATCATTCACCGAAGATGGGGAACGATGGTGAGCAGAACCAGGAGAGGGCAATTCCTCGTTAATGCTTTTACGACCATCGCGGTTTGTCGGCGTGATGTGACCGGGAACATCAGGTGGTATGATATTGTTAGAGAGAAGCGCGCTTTTAAGGAAATTCCTTTGACTATTAGACATAGGGCCACCGATACACTGCCTAATATGCTCGACGAATACAGCTGTCTCGATTTTATCGCCGCATTTTTCACAAGTAATCCTACTACCCGCGCTGAAGTCCCTGATAGGTTTGCCCATCGGAACTCCGTTGCCTTCTCCATTCTTAAACTCATGTTGCGCTCTTTCAAGCTCCAACAATTTTCTAACCGGTAATGACTTCTTTCTCTTTTCACGTGTTTGTCGTCTCCTACCACCGCTTTCAGTAATAGACCTCATAATATGTTCTTTATAATGCGAATTTTTAACCATATGATTGCTAAGTTCCTTCAAGGAACTGAACGCTTGATCGCAAACCTTACAAGTTAATACGGCACTAACGTGACTACTAGTGCCAGTGGTCGGCGGAACAGCGTTATTAGAACCCGGGGCGTTCGAGTTGGAGCCTTTACCGTCGTCGGATGATTTCCATGAGATAATCTGCTCCTGAGATATGATATTTGTATAATGCTGCGTACGCTGCATGTGACTCGTCATTTCGGCTAGAGATCGAAAACTTTCCGCGCACCACATACATTTCAAAATTTGTCTAGTTTGTTCGGCTCCCTTACCTAACCATACGTCCTGCCCGCGAACTAACTTTCTAGGTATTGGCATATTTTCTTTAATGAGCATATTTAGATCGCTATGATTCGGCTTCGAGGAGCCACTGGAAGATGTCGAATTGTGAGATGGTGTAGACGGTGAACTCGAAGGCGGCTGCAGCGAAGGCGGTAAAGGTGCTCCCGTCGATGGCGGGACAGGCACATTTACACCGCAGTGTTTCGCCTCCTTCATGTGTACAGTAAGATCCGCGAGGGAATTAAAGCTCTTCTTACACCAAACGCATTTAAGGACGTCCTTAGTTTGATCAGCGCCTTTGTTGAGCCAGTGTGACTGCCAGGCGGAGTGACGAGCGGCTGCGTTCGGCGTCAGTCCAGCGCCCAAAGCTGCGTTTTGGACAGACCTGAACAGTTCTTCACCGCCTAACCTACTCAGTTCACTCATCTTTTCTAACGCTTTCGTCGCGTCGCTTGGCGTGGGCGCTCCATGTTTTAACTTCCCGTTCCAGTCAGGAGGTACGCCGCCTTTTGGAGATAAGCTAGCTGCAGCGACCGCTGCAGCGAAGTACGGTAAATGAGGCGCTACCGGCGTCGACCAGGGTGACGGTGTGGGCTTAAACTCGGCCGGTCGGGAACTTTTCCTCGTGGGAACTGGGGACGGGGAATCCTCGGGTCCCCGTTTCCTGGTCCCAACGGAAAGATCGAGAGGACCGTTCTCGAGCGTTTTGCTGAGGTTGACGGCGTCGTCATCATCATCATCGTCCTGCGGGGACTCACTGCGTTTTGTGCTGAAGTCGAGGACGGCGTCGGATCGCTCCGAGTCGATGAGGTCTTCTTGGCAGGACATGAGGAGTCGCTGCTGGGCGGCCGCGGCTGCCGCGCCCAAGTACGCCGCCATTGCGGCCGAGTGCGGCGGCAGTAACGCGGCCGGGAGAGCCGCTGTCAGTGCCGCGGGGAGGGGCAGCCCTGGTGCACTCCTTCCGGAGTACACGGAGTCGTTGGAGGGACATCGCGGCGCACCCGACGACTCCCGCGACAGACATCTTGGGCTTTCCCTGTGGACAATAATAAAATTATTATTACTATCAATATCACAATAGTTAAACAATTGAAATGTTCATATATGACTCACTAGACAGTGAAATGGTTAATCCTGTTACCCGGTAGATTTTTTTACAAACATTCAATCAAGAAAAATCCCGAATGGAATATGTTACTGAAAAAAAATGTCTGACTTTACCATAATTAAAAAGTTATTGTTCCAGCAGTACCATAGTTTAGAAACGATTTTTTAACATACGTTTCGAAAAATAAAGCCAAAATCTCTAAAACTGATACACCAAATAAATACTGCTTGAGTTTTTACATTAATTAGAGTTAAAATTGATTTGGTATATATTATATTATTTTCGTTTATTCAAAGTATAAAGAATTATCACGTAACTTAACTTAGAATCTTCTATATCAAAGCTATGTTATTTATTAATTATCAATTATCAACAATTATAATTGAATCTTACTACATCACAATCTTATTAAGTATGAATAAAATCCACACGCTTACGAATTCGACGAAAAATTTCTTAAATTATCAAATAATAAAACAACAACGACCAGCACCGTAATAATTAGACTTTCAAATCATTTGCTCCACAGAATTTATAATACGGACTGATTCACATAAACATTGATAACATATGTGTTAGCGACCTGAGCATAATTAATTATAACTCCGACGAAAAATTTTATTAAAGAAGCGTTTTACTAAAGAACGAGCTAGTGGAGGAATTCACAATAAGAAATATCAACCATTGAGGACTACCTAACTCACTTTACATTTAACACTTAAAAAGTGCTTAGCAGTGATCGAACAAATACATGTTTCGTAAAAGAACAGTAGTTTCTTAAATAAGGTAGGTACCATTTATAAACATAGTACATATTTAAATTAAATTCGTGTGTATCTTACCAGAGAAACTTATTCACGGCTTACTTGTAGTGTTTAAAAGTTAGTAAACTGTTTCTTAGACAATTATAATGACAAATAAATGTCAATAATTTGTTATTCAAAAATAAACCTTTATTTCATTAATTTCAGTATATTAATATTATTCACTAAACCACTTTGGAAAGTTTAAAATCAGTTTAATAAATGGTTATAAATTTATTACAAAAACTATTCGTAAATTTCCAAAAACTTTATGTATTAAGACATGTTTAATTTAAATTAATTCGAATCATTTAAAATGTAACACAAAATCGAAATAGACAATCAGATTCAATTAAACTGAAAACGAAAATAAAAAGTTTCAATTCAAGACAATGCAATCTTGTATTGTACTTTGTGGGCAAACAGATATTCACATCGAACACAAAAATATAATTGGGGTATCCTAATACGAAAAACCAATAATAAGTAAAAAAACCAAAACAACGGAATTAATGAACGAACACTAGAACCTACCTCACATGGTCGGGCTCGACGATCATTTTGGACGAAATTTTTTCAATATACTCCAAACTGCGTTACTCTTATGTATCTCGGATCCATGAAACAACACTTTATCAATTCTATACACTGTTTTACAAGAGAACAATTGACTTCCCAAGAGCGACTGGAAGTAAACACGACGCGAAAGACGCGCCGCGATGCCGGTCGGACGGGGAGTGCGGAACATGCGGTAACGGCGGCGGTCCCGCGTGGAATGAGATGCCGCGTGATTTACGACCCGCCTGCAGCGCCCTCTCCCCGCACGCCCTCCGCGGAAGGGAGACAGCTGCGGCTGAAACTGGCGAATCAGAGCGAAGAAGAGAGACAACTAGTCATGTACGCTTTCGAGGGGTGGTGCGCTGCGTAATGCAAGCGTGCGTGCTATGCGCGAGGTGGACATGCAATGACGGGCGATCGTTCCGATGACAGCCCCAACAAAGCGGAGCTACTCCGCGTAACTGACTCACCTGACACCAATGAGCTATATAGTATACAGTAACCAATCGGAATATCTTCTTAATGTTTACGGAGGGCTTACACATGTCAAAGCCAGTAGATGAAAGTCTACTGAGATTATTTGATGGCGATGACAGGAAAACCGGTGTGCTACAAAACGACATATCCTTTCATCCATCGGACAAGGGACGGTGGACGGATTTAGAGTATCATTAACGATTTCCTTTTTGATAAAAAGAGAGGGAAAGTTTATTTTAGATATTTTTTTGCTGTGACTAATACAAAAAAAATTATGACAACACTTTCATCAGATTCTAGTGAGGTTCTATAAGCTAACACTAAATAAGAAAACAATACTGTTAAAAAACCTAAACAAAGACAGTTTAAACAACCAAAATTATCCTTAACTTTAAACATTTGAATCGTTGTAACAAACTCAAATAATCAAATATAGTCCAGTCCACAAGTCGGTCGAAAATGGGGCACTATAACCATTTTGAAACAACTATCGTGATCGACAGGATACATTAGGCAAACTGCATATTTTAAAGCACACACTCAGTTCTCAACAGAATCGCCAGCTGTTTATTGCTTCCTATAAGCATTAGACGGGTGCGGGTCAATCAATCACATGTATTTATGTGACAGCTATTGTTCTCTCTTTCCCCCGCACTATTCACGCACGACATCGAAAATACCGCGAGAACGCTCTGTGACACAGAAGAAAAAAATAAGGCTGAAGCATCACTCGTCGTTACTGACGTTCGAAGTTTATTACGTGATGTTTCTAGTCTGTGGCGTTTTACCCATTTAAAAATTGTGTATTGGAGGCATGTGCACGTTAATTTATAGTTTCACTCAATGCGGCTCGGTTATAGCACCTGACACTTTGAATAATTTCGCAGTTATAACGTGAATTTTAAAATCAACACAGATGTCTTCGAAGCAATAAAAGTGCGCAATGCAAATAAGTCGGACAATATTTCGCTAAATAGACATGACTGGGCTAAAATCAAATAACGTACAAAGTCGATGAGTCAACTCATCGCGATAAAGTAGATTGATGAAGGTAATAAAAACAATATTTTAATAGGTATGTATGAATAAAAACTTTGTCTCCGCATTGACCTCATTATTATTTTTTATATTTTACCTCAAAAACAGTCTGACCAATAAACAAAACTTGGAAAACACTTAATTTTTAATCAAATAGTGTTTTAATTTTTCGACTCTTTTAAAACATTACTGACTTTTGAAACAATTATGAAATTCAAGTGCGTAAATAAGTAATAAACCACTGATTACAATAAGCTTCGACATTACGAATTATTGTAAAGAAATGTATTTATGAGACAAAGAAATATTCTATGAAAGTAGATGGGTTTCCTTCGTTTTAAGCTATTTTCAATTTAGAAAGAAACATAATACATTTTAAATAAAAAAATATATTTAGACAAGCATCTACACTCGTAAGATTCTGATGAATTAATATTAGAGCTAATAACCATAAATAAAGGATTTCTTCGTAGACTTACATAACCATGTAGTGAACGACCTCACCAACCAATCACGTGAAGCAGATAGTTACGAAAAAAGCTATGTTCGTATTTAAGAACAAAATTAACGTTAATACCTATGTTCCTAGTTAATACGGTGAGAAATATGCTGACTGGAAACAAGCAACCCTAATATAGCCAACCTACATATTGAAACTAAAAAGGAGTAACAAAATATTTAAAGTATAACAATTGTACGAAGGCGATAGCCTGCACTCGGACAGATATCTAAAGGGACATGAAATTTCGGTAAATCTGAAATCTAAACAATAGACCCTCACGATGGATGCTCTAGAGCTCTGTAGAAAATGTTTATGATTGATGACGTCTCTTCACTGCGACTAATTGACAGTGATGGAACACGGAACGTCCAAACAATACCAATATATTATTTGCCGCTAAGAAAACTGACTTTCAGATGCTTTTCGACTCAGTGTCAAGGGAACAGAGACGATTTTTGCGTTCTGCTCACGGTCGAAGATATCAAAATACCAAACTAACATTCGTACCTGGCTCACCGGATGTATATAATATGAAGACTTTATAATGTTTAGAAATATTTCCATATTCAAATTCTAATTAAAAAGTCGAGAAATAAGTGATTTCGTTACGAGACGAGTGCACCTAGTCCATTACAAATTTTATGGTAATTAAATAAAATGTATTGATCTTCTTATAATCGACGATAACATTTATGAGCGGTCATTAGCATAATTAAATATAGACGCTGCTGTTTGTTTTACTTTCCTATCTAGTCAGTGCTTAGTTTTTGTTGAATTGACATTTAGGACGTTCCGCAAACAGTTATTACCATATCAGTGAAAGAATACCATCTGTTCCAACAAACATAGGTCTACAAGACAATAGGAAATGATGTGAGCCGTCAGAAATGTAAAACAAAATAAATTAACTCACTGGTGACACCTGCTGAACCAATGTGAATTCAAGTGGTAAGTTAAGAACGATAAATACATACACGATCCACTGTCCACTGTACGTCAAATGATCCTTTTAGGTATGGTTGTTCATCAAGTACCTTTACTACAAAGTCACTATGATTTTTAAGTAATTTTATTAATTAATATCGAATCCTTGCTAGGTGATGGAACGAAAGGAAACCTTCAAAATTTTCTTTTTTTATTCTTAATACTCGGGTTCGATCCCCGCCGGCACCAATTTCAACAATTTCATATTAATTGCAATTTTAAGTGCTGATTTACCACGTGCTCGGAGGTGAAGGAAAACATCGTGAAGACACCTGCATGTCTGAGAAATAAGAAAAAAAAATTCGAAGACATGTGAAATCCGACATCACACATTGGGGCACCGCACCGCGGCGGACACTTCCTTGCTCTAAAACCCGCCTCAGAAATGAGAAGAGGCCTGTGCCCAGCAGTGGAACGTATGTAGGCTGTAACTTTAACTTTAACTTTTTATTCTGAAAAGGTAGACGCAACAAAATTTAGAGGTCCCGCTCAAAAGGGAAATTCTTTCTACGGATTCTTCGGCTTCTCGCTACCGGTTGTAAATTACTCTAATGCAAAAAATTCTACGAGAATTCTTACTATATTCTTATTAATATTAAAAAAACCAGCGTGAAGAATCATACTTTTAATAATTTAGACCAAAACAGAAATTAATAAAGTATGGCCGATATACCGACAATGAGTATTTACCGTTACAGATAACAAATCATGAATAATAACGTGATTTATGCTTTGTCGGTGTGTTATCTAGCGTTATACAATCCATATAATAAAATCGAAGCAATGGCATTGTTTCTATGAATTTTCTGACTAAAAACGCTTGATCATAGTTATTAAACTAAAATTGATTAAGTGTCATACGAAAAATATCCGATCATTTTTACCGCCACAACCTTCTAATGCTGTCACGATCATGTTCATTCGTTTCGCTAACATGTCTAGTTGTGGTTGAGCTTTCGCTTACTCAAAAATAGTTCTTGAGACGTTAGAATAGAGCAAAATGAAGGTTTATAATTGTCGGTCGCGTCAGGAACGGTGGCGCGGACAGCAGTTGACAAGTGATCATTGAAAACAATGGGATCGTTAAAATGACCGCGGAATGATGGTTTGGACCACCGACAAATAGACAACATTACTGTCAATAACGTAAGAAAAATGCCTATTATTGAAATATATCATTGTTCCATTTACAAGTGTCACTGATAACTTTGTGACTTTAAAATACATTAAGGAAATTCTCTAAATCGAGTCTTTCGCTCCGCATAACATCCAAGATCTCGTTTGCAGTAACCAACACGTCAGGAGCTATAAACTGCATAAGCTTGGTGTTCGGCTCAAAATATGACTTAAATTCGAAGGCTCGAGAGCTAACGGAGCGACTTGGACCACTTCCAAAAGATATCTTCCGTCGAAGATTGGAACAATTTAGACTGTTTCGAAAAAATGTGGGTACTCCTTACTGAAAGTACGATAGCTAGTGCTATTTCTGTGTGAATTCGATAATTGAATTTTTGCTAGATCTCAAGTGACACTTACGAGTCCACGTTACTGGTAATGTCTCGGGAGAAAATGATGGATTTTTCTAGTCAATTTAACCATAAATAGCTCAATAAAAACATTTTCTAAGAGACTGTTGGAGAGTCGCAGTAAAGTGGCGGCATAAGAGATTTCACTACCACATATCATCCCGTAGGTGTTGTGAAAGGCAAAAGCATTTTCCTCATAACAACTCAAAATAATAAAAACTACGACTGCCATCCCGCCTGCCAAGTGTGGCAACTATGGCAAATCCCCATATCACAGGGAATCTAACGGTGGAGCCTATGTTCTGCAGTGGACTTTTAACAGGCTGAATTAATTAATAATGTGGAAGAGTTTGAGTGCTAAACTAATAAAAGTTCTTTCCTATGCAATCCATTTATTTTTATAATAATTATGTGTTCCTGAAATTACAAAATGGCGGATTCTACATCACCTTTAAGTCCTAAATTTTTAATTTCTCCTTATCATTCTGTGCTATAACAATTTTAAGTTGTTATCAGGAAGATGCTGTTTCTCATTTCCTGCTTCATTTCTCTCCGTCACCTCTTAGGATACGCACGTGATGATATGGGATATTGGATTCTCTTCCTCTTGTAGTGGTGGAACTACACGAGAACGAAAACCTCACAAAGAGCTCACAACCATGGAATCCTGCGGTTCATAAAAATGCTTCAGCAAACCAGCGACCACAAAATATTTTATTGGTCGCAGTGCTATTCATCTTGTAAGAACTGAATAAATATTTGCAATAAATGTGTCTGACGTACGTCATAGGAGCTTCAAACAAGCCTAAATTAAATAAGAAGGTTAGACTTTGCACGCAAAAGGAAAATATTCTTCTTCTCCTTCGTAGAACAAATGACAAAATATCCGTGGTCTTGCATTATTAGGAACGCACCTTTCAGCATTAGGGTCCTGTATCAGAGTCGCTGGGATGCTGTGCTCGATGTCATCTCTCTCGTCGGGTGCAGGAGAGGCGTGGGATGCGGGGGAGGCAGACCGGGACGCCTCGCCCTGATCCTGCCTCTCCCCGCGCTCGCCCCGTTCCTTCACGCCGCTTTCTGGACTGGTAGCTTCTTCTGCGAACAAGGAGGATTCAGAGGTTAATTTATGCTTGCTCTAACTGTATAACTTTATCGATAACTTTACTATTCTATTCTTTATTCAAAATCATTATTAATTTTGAGTCATAACTGAGGACTAAAAGCTAGTTACCTTAAAAGCCTAAAAAAATTCATTGCTGAAGGTAGGCTTCCCTCATAGATTGCCCCATAGGGGGTAATTTTCCATAGTTGCCTTGATTGCCTGGCGGATTGGCAACCGCAGTTTTTTTAATAATTTTGAGTTGATATCAGAAAGATGCTGCAGCCCATGTCCTGTTTCAGTTCCCATCTGTCGCCTCTTACGACACTAACGAAATATGAACCTTTATGACTTCACCTGGACACAGGCCTCCTCTCATTTCTGAGAGTGTTTCGGACAAAGAAAAATCCACTAAACGGTGGGAAAACACGCATGGGGACAGCACGTCCCAATGCGTGTTGATTTTACATGTCTTCGAAAATATTTTTTTTTCGGTTTCTCATACATGCAGGTTTGCACTTGAAATTGCATTTAATAACTGCTCGCGTACACAAATAGAATGTAATATTAACTATAACCCAAACAGTAATAATATTATAAAATAACATGACACAACCTTTAATCAACTGATAAAGCAAATGCTTGTTATTTAGGTTAATATTTACAGCAACATCACAAAACAACAACTTACTCCCTAAAGCGATCGTCCAATATAATAATAAAACAATGCAGACCGATACAGCTTCGATAAAAAACGGAAAATTACCCCAAAACGGGGCCAACACGGTCGGCCCGTTGCGCAAACAACATGTGATCGATGATTGATTGATTCGGTAAGCTATCGAACGAGGATCAATTATTCAAAGTTAGTTATCTGCTGACATAATTCCGAGGTATAAGTCGATAGCGCGGTTACTACACGCGGCCTGCTATCGCACCGGGCTAATTAAGGATTTCGAAATTAATTTGTTGCGATGAGACGTAACAAAGTGTAATCGCTCTTATTGGACATTTTTGTGTTGATGAAAAGGTACGTACAAGTTTAAATTTGGAATAAATTTGAATTTGGAACTGTCGTGTTTTTCAGAAATATTTTGAACTAGTTCAATGATTCCAATACAATGCTTCAACGTTCATGGACGCTAGTTTATGTAGATGTTACTGATAGACATTGAAGTAGCTCAATGCTGATAGACGATTGTGTTTGGCTTTGGTCTATGAATTTTGTGTGGCCAATTTGTAGTGGTAATATGGAATTGTAGGTATTTATATATTTCGTTCGCAGTATATGTCTATGGTTTTGGGAAACAATAATTTTAGTATATATTTCGGGCTATGGACAAAATCATTAATACGGGACTGAACAAGCAGGAAAAGGGCTGGATCTTAACACTAGAGAGGCTAAATTGGCTTTGCTAGAACTATTTCATATTAGAAATGTTCTTATTACATTGCGATAACGACAATGAAACTAATTAAACAAGATTCAACTAAATGACCTGACAAAAACAGATAAACAGGCAAGAAAAATATTAGCTAATTGACGGATAAATTATCTTCCGCAAATTTATTTAATGTGCAGGTGATTTAAAATGCGTATTAAACAGCAAGCACGTCCAAGGACAAATTGGTTCATTCAGAATGAGTTGTGTCATTCTTTTCGCTTGAACTACAAGACGTTTTGAACTGTCAATCCCTCATCGAGTATCAAATTTAACCTAATCCCCGGAGCGTAAACCTTGCCTTGGCGGGATTCCGCGAGCTGTAAAACTAAAACGACAATCGAGACCGACTTTCGCTCCGATTATGAAGTTATCATCCGAGAAACGCCGAAAAAAATGTTTCTGAAATCGGAGAGCGCATCCAAAAACTCGGCGCAGCGGTGGCCCGGCGTGGTCCGCTTATTTCACTGTCCACTGGCTCGTGAACCGCTTTTCTGCTTGCTAATTGATTAAAACGCACCGTGTCAATCCAGTGCGGACGCCAGAGATGCGAATGGAACGCCCTGGGCGATCGGGTGCATCGCTAACAAACGAATAAGCGAATTCAATTTTGATCAAAGAAACGTTTTACGCTGTACTTGGCAGCCATGCTGCTGCTATATTTTGGCTGCAGCACGAATGAGTCGGCTCGACCGGGGTAAAACCGCGCTCTCACAGAACACCAGCGTCAAATAGCAGCTTAATGCTGCTGTGTTTCGTATGGTGAGTGTAGAGAACCGGAGACCCTTTTTATTGGTTACGAGGCATTCCATCTTAGTCCTCAGGGTCGACAACTATGATAGATGTAGATATCTATGGGCCGCAGCATCCACTTACGTCAGGACGGTGTGCTCGCTTGTCACCCTTATTCTTTAAAAATAAATCAAAGAAAGCGGGCGCATCCATTTCTGACGTCTGGCTGTGAGTGCTAGCCCAAGTCTAATTCAAATGACACATCGTGATGCTTTGAATGATTGCTCGCCAAGCCACGTCCGCGGTACATCGGCGATCGCGGCGACGGGACTCAATGTTTAAATTTGACAGACGTCGTAATCAGATGTACGTCCGTGTCGAGTCCCAGAACGGGCTCATCACAATAGAGCCGTTCGTGTACAAAGGACGCTGACTCGACAGTTTCCAAATACCGAAACAATGGATTAATTTCACCAGAATTCGCCGTGAAATCGATATAATTTTCGATTATCGTCGATAATGTATCGATTGGCGATACGGATGACAACGTTAACGAAACGCATTGGGTCGTAATAAAAGTTATAAATCTTGATTGTATCGGGACAAAGTAAATAGGTCTATCGATAAAAGAGGCAGCTCTCGCTCAAGTTTATGCTTTATCTGAATGGATGTAGGCGTTATTATCGTTTGATATGAATGGCTGGGCTCTAAAGGCTTGGAATAGAGTTAAAGTTGAGCTTTGTACTAAAAGTTATCAGGGGATCCTTAATCGTTCATATTTCGTTATCTAATGATCAATCAAATGACAGATGGTAACGGTAATCCCGTCACCATATCTGACACTTGATAACACTCGTTTGTATTTTGCAACAGCCTGTTTACATTAAAAGTGAATTATTAAAAAACGATATCAAATATTTTAGTTGTAGCTATAATATGTTATTTTTACTTCATCGTGCTAAAACTACGATGTAGCTTAATATGATTGCAGCAGACAATAAAGCTGCTGTGTTTCGAATAGTGAGTAACATCTACGAGGCATTCCATCTTAGCCCTCGGGGGTGGCAATGCTTCTGCATTTTGATACTTAACCGAGGATCGATTCTATAAGCCACAGTACCCACTTACCACCGGTTGTATTGGATATTAGTTTATCTTTGTATCACATGTTACTTGTCAAGTACGGATTCGAAAATATGTTATTATTAGATTTAAGGCCTACTAAGTTTTACTACTACTGTAGGAGAAACGTGATGCCAAATCCTTATAAGTATCACCCGCACAAAATTTACGATGCTGGTTTGAGTCAATTGCATTGAAATATAGTTCCGATATATCCAAATTGAACCAAGCAGTCTGACCTCACAAAAAAAGATTAAAGAGTTGAAGGCAAATAAATATAAATGGAACGTAAGTCCTGATAGCAGCACTACGTAACGTAGTGGCGCCACACCACAACGTTGCAGTGTGCTGGCTGCGGTATGAATGGGTCGGCTCAGCCAGGGAAAGACCAAGCTTGTACTGAATACCAGCGTGAAATAGCAGTAGAATATTGCTGTGATTCGTATGGTGAGTGTAGAGAACCGGAGACCCCTTTCTACTGGAAACGAGGCATACATCTTAGTCCTTAGGGGTGACAACTCATCTACATTTTGATTCTTTTTGGTTGCCGTAAAGTATTCGAAACGTGGGAATATAAAATAAGTAAATTAAACGCGATAAACTCCGTAAAAACTAGTTTCAGTCAACATGTTTCATAAGTTTTTGCGTTCATTATTGGTGTGAATATCTGACGGATGTCGTAAACGAGGTGATAATTCCATCTATAGTTATCTATTAGATGTTTCAGGCGTTTTTTTATAGTCTCTTACAGCACCCATGAAACAATATTGGTTGATTACGCCGCCAACGTGCAACAATATTTGTGAAAGTTGTCTAAGGGTCTGTTTCTTATTGTGATAATATTATTGTGTTTTGGACGGAGTGAACCGTCCACAGTTTCGACAAGCAGAGGAGCCTCATTTTGGTACGGTAGTAGATTAACGTTTACTTAAAAAAAACAATTATATATCTATATATAAAAAATCAATAGCTGTCCGTTAATCTCGCTAAAAATCGAAAACGGCTCGAACGATTTTGATGAAATTTTTTATGTGCGTTTGAGTGGATCCTTGGATGGTTTAGATTCACAATTAGACCCGGCAGGTGGCGCTGTGTTCGAGATCCAGAAATCATCCGTGCGAAGCCGGGGCGGATCGCTAGTTATAAAATAAAAACTGTAAAAACTAAAATACAAAAATTTCGTCAATAATACCGCGGAATATGCTAATATTAATATATGTCATTGTTTATAATCTACAACGTAACAGCTTTAAAATCAATACAACGAGACTAAAACTATTTCGTCCATAGAAATCTTTCAATCAGTCTCTCGACGACACGTGATTTCCTTGTCGTGACGTCGGATTCGTCTCGCTATCGCCTCGCCCCTGTAACCGAAGGCACAAAGCGATGCTTTGCTAGCGCCTTCGATTCCGCATTGCGTTGCGCCGCTGTTGAAGTCTTGAATGCTTTTGGTAAATGTCTTCAATTTAATAAGTAAATAAAAACGCTAAAATCTTTTGAAACCCTTTAAACCAGTATAAGGCAATGAGAGCACAGCGGCTTTGCGGCAGAATCAGGTAAGAGTATAGTACCTACCCAAAAATAATCCTAATTAGTGCATTTCTTCTTTCTTTTTCATCAGACATGAACTTCCTGGATTTGATTAGTCAGTAACGCTTGACAGGCGGAGTGATGATTGTAGTAGGTATACACGTCTCGATTCCTTGACGCTGCTTGCTGTCGCAGATCTGCGTATTTTACGTCTGGCGTAAACGAGATGATATAACGCTATCTATCGGAACTCATCCAGTACATTACTGGTATTAAATTATTAAAATAATATACTAGCGATCCGCCCCGGCTTCGCAGGGGTGATTTCTGGATCTTGACAATGGCACCACCTACCGGGTCCAATTGTGAATCTAACTGTCTAAGGACTCACTCAAACACACAAAAATTTTCATCATAATTGGTCGAGCTATTTTCGAGTTTTAGCGAGACTAACGGACAGCAATTGATATACATTACATTATATTACGTTAGTCTCGCTAAAACTTCTATTGAGGTTTTAGTATAGATTTTTAAGCAAAAAAACAAATACGAATAAGAATGATAATATAGTATTTGTCGTAAAACACGTAAACAGAGCCACTTATAAACAGAGAGAAATTTCTTTCCTTCCTTAAACAGTCAATAATAGTTGAAACAGTCCTCTGGGGTCCACATCGATTTCAATACGTCCCCTGCCTCGGTCGGCAGATAATAAATCCGCCTCGCACGCATGGTCTCGAAGACCTATAAATCTGGAGAGAACCGCCTAATTGGAGGATCTGATGTTTGTCCAATTTGTCCTTCGAGGCGTTGTCTTTATCAGGTTCAATTATACATCGACCGGTTTAGACTTGGGACGGCAGTAATCGCGGAGCCTTAACTTATGCTCACTCTCATAATTAATCTGTGATTGATAGTGACATTTAATTTACGAGGCAAATTAATTTGGGTTTTTAATTAGCGTACTTTATTTATAAATAGATATCTTGATGTGACGCTTAAACTTGTTATAGCCACGTTTGAACGTCACATCATCATTCTTTTTAGATTATCAATAGATGAAAGATATAGTCTATGGGCCACTCACCATCAGATGGACTGTGTAGTATGTCACCCATCTTTAAAAAAGTGTCTAAGCTTTGGTAGCTTATGGGATAAGCTATTGCTTTAAAATTTCACAGAACGGGAGCAAACTGAGTTAATTTCCTCCGACACGTATTGTGGTTGTCAAAACGTTTCGTATAGGCGTAGTTTTCCTGGTAAAAAACTCTATCCAATAATGACAGTGGGTTACTTTAATGTCCTCCAGACCGGAAAAGTATTTTATAGTAAGTTTCCGATTAAACTATCATAACTTTCACTAAAAAAGTCGCGCGGAAATATCTAAACAAAAAATATTGAATTTAACAGTAATAGTCAAATTGCGCGAAGACTGGCACTGCGGCAAAGCGATTTCCCTAAAAGGACACATTTTCATCATTCAAACGCGTGATTGTCAATTAACAATAATTGAATAGGTACTATTTTGTAAGTAAAATATATAAAATGTTATGCGTAAATAAAGCGTACATTGTCGAAAGTTATCGGTCTTGTTAAAACCGAGCTGAGCACTTAGATCTAGCTTTTTAATCGAAATCAAACCACAGGGCCGGTATCGCTGCTATAATTGACCAAGTGAGGAGGAGGGCCAGGGGGAGGCTCGTAAAATGTCAGATACCGTGTTGTCCGCGGCGCCTGTGTCCCTGATAGCCGCTAGAAGCCGAGATAGCAGGTTGAAGTTATTGGTGACGCGAAATAGCGCCTCTGGAAACCCGACACGAGTTTAAAGCTATTTAATGTCGGCCCTGTCGCTATTAATTAAACAGTTGAGTGCGGGAATGGACGCTGTAAGAAACTGTTGATTGATCTCTCTTTAAATTGTTATATTTACATTCGATATTTTTTTAAGTTTAAAAAATTTAATAAAGAAATAAAGGAATTGTTTTGAATTTGTATAAAATATAATGAAATTTAAGCTATAATTTCAAATAAGTTATGAACGCTATAATTACTATATATGGCATATGTAATCCATAGCATTGTATATATTTTAAATTACGTACTATGTATAATGTGGTAGTATTTGTTTAAATAAATATAATAAATAAAAATAAACTTTGGCAACAATGTAGTTGACCGTGTAGTGGCGGTGTAAGAATATCCACTACCCCATGTCGTCCCATGGGTGTCGTAAGAGGCGACAGAGCGAAACTGAAATAAGAGATGGGCAGTAGCACCACCCTGATAAAAATTAAAAATTAAAAAAAAAATGCGGTTGCCAACCCGCCTGCCACGCGTGGGAACTATGGCTTAACTCCTCCTATGAGGCAATCTATGGAGGAGGCCTATATTCAGCAGTGGACTTAATATGCTGTATTGAATGGATGGATAAATGGATCAAACACACAAACACACACACACAAGACTTATTTTAATTTATAAAATATGTATAAAACATATCGCACATACGGTGCTATAACGTCACTTATGCAATTTTGTCTAAACTGAACTGAGTATGGGAAAATACACCTAATCTACCTCTTTACTTGGTGCGTTTGTCGCTTGTGTAGTACGCATACTTTCCGCGTTGAAATAGGTGACGTTATGGTTTTGGCGCGAATCTGGACGCCACTGGAAGAAACAACGTTTCATTGGTCAGATGCGCGCGGCCGCCCAAAAAGCAGTCTTCTGGATCTACAACGTTACTAAGGTAATTGTGACAATTTATTTTATGTTTTGGAGCAATAACGACACTTAGTTAGTTGGGACGTTTGTGTTTGAAACAATAATGACACTTGTGTAAGTAGTGACGTTGTTTCCCAATCTTTGTATTTTATGGTATAAAGTTAAAGTTAGATTAACAGTTGTGACAATATTGCTCCAGTATAGTAGGATTAATGTTTTATTTTATACTGATTTTATATTTTTATGATAATAATTGTTCCGTAGTAATTGTTAGTAATTATTTTGTGGTAATTAAAATTATAATATCGATAAATCAGTCGATTATTTATTTTTATTATTATCATATTTTGTTTACCTATTTGTTATAATTACGTAGTTATTTTGTTTCTTGAAGATTAAATGAGCCAACGCAGCAAAAACCTTGTGCTACTTGCACTTTCAAATGGTAATCAAAACTCGGTTGAAGTGCAAGATTTAGCCAACTCTACAAGGATGCCATATTCCGAACAAAATAATACATTGTCTCATCATACAAATTCCGAGAATCAAGTAGCACCATCCAGCCTAGATGACCCAACCACAACTACTCCAGAGCAGGATGATACTGCTGGGAACCCCAGTAACTCTCCGTCTATTTTATTTGCCACTAATGAAACCAATGAACGAGATCGTATTGACTTCCAACAGGCGATTTCTCGGCACTGATTCAGGAGATGAATACAGGCCCGGCCCTCGTGCAAGGTCGTCTTCATTCAGTAGCTCAGTAGTAGTCCTGCAGTATCTCCAGTAGTAGTTCCAGTGGCAATTCAAGTAGCAGTTCCAGTGATACTCCTCCTGTTCACGAGCATAACCAACCAGCGCAACCTATAACTAAACCAAGAGGCAGAAAGCTTACGCGTAATCCAACAACCTGGAAAAAGTGTTTGCTAAGCGATTGAAAATTCTGGTCAAACTTATATCTCAGTAAACACCAAAAACTTAATCAAGGTAAAACAATGGGACCATGTACCTCAAAATGTCGCTTGTCCTGTGCTGCAAAATTTACTGAAGAAAAAGGACGGAAATATTTGAGTCTTACTGGAAGTTGGAGAGTGTAGAAAGGCAACGGGGTTTTTAAACGCTTGTACAAGAACACTAAAATGCTTACCGCCGCATAAAGATTAACAAAATGTACGACAGAAAAACACTGCATATTGCCTTAATGAGAATAAAGAGATCCGCGTCTGTAAAACTTTTCTGATCAACACTCTGGGTATCACACAACGGATTATACGGACTGTTATCGACGGCAAAGCACGGAATGATGGCTTTACTCCACCTGATCAACGAGGAAAACACGGAAAACAATGCAAATTGCAACCTGAAGTTATACAAGCAGTAAAGGATCATATCGAGTCAATTCAAGGTTGAAAGTCACTATCTCAGGGCTAATACTAGCAGACAATTCGTTGATGGGGGTTTGACAGTCGCAGAATTGCACAGAAATTATTCCGAAATTCAGAAGCAACAAAACAAGCCTATTGTAAACTACGACGCCTACTCACGGATTTTCAACCAAGAATTTAACATTGGATTTTCAAACCTAAAAAGATCGTTGCGATGAGTGTGAAGCGAAAATGCCTCTGAAGAAAGAATAAATTACGTGACAGCTTCAACTTACATCAGGAAGAAAAAAGCTTAAGTAGACATGAAAAAGACAGGGATATGAAAAGATGTCATGAACCTGGTAACAACACAATTGTTTTCACCTATGACTTACAAGCGGTGTTACCCTGCCCTGTTGGCAAATCAAGCTCTTTTTACTACAAATCAAGACTTAATTGTTATAATTTAACAATATCTAATGCAAACAAGCAAGAAACAACCTGTTATTTTTGGCACGAAGGGTTGGGCAATAGAGCCATCGAAATAGGGTCGTGTGTGTATAAATACTTGGAGCAGATTGCATTTGAAAGACCAGGCTGCGATGTCATCATTTATTCTGATAATTGCTGTGGTCAGCAAAAAAATCGATTTGTTTTTGCAATGTACCACTATGCAGTGAGTCACTTAAATATTAACTCAATTCAACACAACTTTTTAATTGGCCACACACGCAAAATGAAGGTGACGCAGCTCATTCAGTAATAGAAAAATCTGTGACTAGAGCCAAAAATGCTGGTTGTATTTATGTTCCTGACCAATACATTTCCCTAATTCGTGGGGCCAAAAAGACTGGCAAACCATTTGTGGTAAATGAAATGAATTATGACGATTTTTCGATTTGAAATCACTGAGGAAAACATGAACTTTAATATGGCGAAAAATGTCAATGGTGATGTTATCAAGACTGGTGACATTAAAAGTATTAAATTCACCAGAATTGTAAAATTACCAATATCGAAACACTTACAAAACTGAAAACTGGGAGGAAGCAAAAGCTATTGTTCAACCAAAACATTACGCGGCAATAGAGGCAATCAAGTAGATGAAATTCCTTTGAAGCAAGCTTACTTCAAAAAATACCAATTCAGAACGCAGCGTGATTTATTGCACTTATTAGAGGCTAATCTCGTGCCAAGATACTATGAAAGTTTTACAATGATCTCATTTAATTTTTATTCTTATATTCTACAAAGCCACATTTACACTTGCAGGAAAACAACTTTATTGTAACGGCAGCGTTAAAGACTCCTGATTTTCCTGGGAATATGGTAGTGATTCTAAGTTAAGTCTTTAACAAATTAGTATGTACATAATGATAATTAGGATAAGTAAAAGAATTTGTATTTGATACTGTTGACATAAATACATACATAAACACTCACGCCTGTCACCCAGAGGTAGGCAGAGACTACGGACTTCCATTTGGCACGATCCTGCACCTCTCTCTCGCCTCCTTTACATCCATATATCTACGCATACACGCACGTCGGTTAAGGGTACTCCTAATCTGGCCCATTTTAATATCATAATTTGGTCGATAAACCTTCGTCTAGGGCGTCCTTTCCGACTCTGCCGTTCACTTCTGCAGCATAAATTTGCTTTGTCACTCTTTCTTCGTTCATTCTTTCTACATGACCAAACCACCGAAGCATTCCTTTCTTAATCCTGGTCACAACGTCATCTTACAAACCACACTTTTCTCTTATCACACTATTTCTCACCCTGTCATTCAGATTCAGCCTAGCATACTCCTTAATGACCGCATTTCTACAACATTTATTCTACTCTCATGCTTCTTCTGCCACCAACTTTCACTACCATACATTAAAGTAGGGACTAACACAGCACTATGAATTGCCAAACGTGCCTTTTTTGACACATTTTGACTCCTCACAATAGCGTGTGAGCCCATTCACTCTATTTCCTGCGTTCACTCGTCGTTCTATATCCTTATCATATCTACCATCCCTGCTAAATAAACATCCCAAATATACAAACTCATCCACTTGCTCAATCAACTCCCTTCTATTCTTATTTCACATAACGTTTTACTTTCTTCTCTTTCAAAAACCATCACTTTCGTTTTACTTGCGTTCACTTTCATACCTTTCTTTTAATGACCAGTTCATTAAAGTAACCATCATTACAACTCGGCCGCCGACGATGCAAATATGACGATCATCGGCGTACAAAAGGCATTTGACGGTTAACTCACCCATTCTCAACCACATTCTTCAACTTTCAAAGTTTGCAAACAACTGTCCATAAATAGGTTAAACAGCCACGGGAAGCTACACAGCCCTGTCTGGCACCTTTTTGGATGCCAAACCAGTCCGAGTAGACCCCGTTGATCCTGACACAAGCACTAGAGTCCCTATAAAGAGACCTTAATGCCTGTATCAAACCAGCGCTCAAACCAAATGAGTTCAGTGTTTGCCATAACATATTCCTGTCCACTCTGTCATAAGCCTTTTCCAAGTCCATGAACGCACAAAAAACTTTCTGGTTTTGGCCAAAACTTCTCCGCAATCATGCGCATGGAAAAGACTTGATCCGTACACCCCATCCCTTTCTAAATCCAGCTTGCACATCCCAAATTTTCCATCAGTTTCTTCCATCACTCTTTCAATTAACACCTTAGCATACAGTTTACCCACAATGCTAAACAAGCTGATACCACGGTAGTTTTTACAGTCCTGCTGTGACCCTTTTCCCTTATATATTGGGACTATAACGGCTTTGCACCAGTCTTCCGGTACCCGCTTCAGTTCCCAACATAAATTAAACAAGGTGTACAGCAGGCCTGCCACCACTCCCTCTCCAGCCCTTAGCATTTCAGGTGATACTCTATCATATCCGCCTGCCTTACCTGCTTTCATGCTTTTCATTGCTTTCATTATTTCATCTATACTTATCTCCTACCTCTTTCCACTTCTTTCAAATTTCTATTTCCTTAATTCAGACGACTCTTCACTCATAAACACGCTTTCAAAGTATTCCTTCCATCTCTTTAAACTCAAGCTTCATCATTCAGCATACAGCCATTCTCGTCTCGTATAGCATTCATTCTAGGCTGTTTCAATTTCCCTGGCAGTTCTTATGAGTTTCCAGAACATTTTAATATTTGCCTGGAAGTTATCAGATATCCTTCTATCATTCTTATCCGTTCTTTCTTGCTTTTCCTTTCAACAACTTCTTTACTCTCTTATTTATAAGTCAAACTTTTTTTCTTTCAATCATCATTCATACCGCCAGAATTACCAGCTTTTGCCCAGTAAATCTAGCCATGCTCTTCTTTGCTTCAACTTCCATCCGTACCTCATCATCCCACCACAACGTATTATTTTCCTTTCATTCGTTCTCACTTGCACACCACATACTTCGGTGGCTGCATCCACTAAACTTTCTTAACATTATTCCATACAGTCTTCAGGTCTAAATCATTCATACATATTTCATTCAAACCACTAATATTCTCTCAGTCTATTTATATTTCTCATCACTTCATCTTGTAACCTCTCTATTCTTATATGTAACGCGGTAGACACAGATGTCCGATGCCGCCAACGCTTGAATAGACCATTAATTCGACATAGACCAGTAATGATCCGTCCCAACGTTGGACCCCGGTAAACCCTTGTATCTACCATGCGCTCCGCATTCTTTCATCCACAATTATGAAATCTATCATGCTTCTATCATCACCTCTTTCCCATGTATACATGTGAACTTATGGCGAAAGAAAGTGTTCGTCAAAAAGATTCTTTTCCTCCAGACACAAGTAGAGGAGGTCTTCACCATTCTCATTTACACTTTCATCGCCAACGTTCCTAATATCCTTTCATAACCAGACCTCTTCACCCCAACCCTTCCATTAAATCTCCTAACATAATAATATTTTCATTTCTCTTACATTTCCTCAACACCATCCTTACCATGTCCCAAAACTGCTCTCGGATATAAGGGCTTAGACATGTCTGGGGCGCACCCCAGCACAAACAACTTTTAAGCCCACTTTCATTCGTATCCATAGCAGCCTGGGCTTACACATTCATACTCTTTCACATTGACCATTCTTTCTGAAAGGATGACACTGACTCCTGGCATGCCCGCTCGGTCTCGTCTACACCAGACCAGTGGTATACATGCCATGTGCAGGCATCCTTCCTTTCGTTTCGTCTCATTTACACATAACACATCTATTCCTCTATCATTCATCATTTCGCATACTTCATCCATCTTATCATTCATTGCCCAATACATTCAGCGTAGCCAGACGGGCCTCCGCAATCCACTTTTCGCCCTCTGGGAGACAGAACGACGGGTGGCGAACCTCGTCGTCATACGTCGTCGTCGTCGTGATACTGTTGATTATTACGTATTAGATTTAAATACCACGGGTACAATGACTGTGATTAAAACGCCAATTTATAGTAAAGTTCTATGGATAATTGCATGACAACGTTGATCGCCCCTAATTAACAAGGAATCGTAACAATTGTTTAAGTTTTAAGTGTTTACCAAATTTGTATTAGAGATAAGTAAAGAATATGATACAGTTGATTATTGCGTAATTATATTTTTAATGCCATATGTGATCGATCAATGATTGATTGTACGTAACTTCGCCTAATTAATAGTCAGAAGATCTCTGTTATTAAAAAGTCTGATTATAGAAAAGTTCTATGTAGAATTAAGAATTTTTATATACTTCTTTGCTTTTATAATAAATATTTTTTAAATGTATGATTTCGTGTTTTATTTGTTTTGACATAATGTCCGGTTAATTGTTTTCTAGTGGCATAACGTCACTTCTGCGAGGGTAATTTTAAACGTTTATATTTTTTAATAGTTATTAGTGAGATGTTTGCTTTTACTTTAAAATGAAGTTTAAAGTTGTAGTTGAAATATTATCATTTTATTTCTTTAGTCGAGAAGAACTATATGTTGTAATAGGTTGTTGAATTTTCAAACGCTTCTCCTGAAAAATTACATCATTTGCATAAGTGACGTTATAGCACCGTGTGATATTTTAATAGTATATTCGCATAACAATTTTGTTAATTTATCACATTCTTTTCAAACTTATAGCATCTTTGGATCATTTTAATATTTTTATGCTTTAAATGGCAAGTCTGTGATAAACATGACACCACGTGTGGTGGTCCTTATGGAGTAAACAGGTTTAAAGGAAAATATACTTGAAATATTATGCAGTCCGTCAAGTTTTATTCCACAGGTACTAAATAATGAATAACTATTACCTTCGTAATTCAGTAAAGCTACACTCTATATACGTCCCACGAACATTTGAAAATGCTTCGTTTTATTTTACGAGCCGTTTTGCAAAATACCAGTTCAACTATTTAGGAACCGTTTAAAATTTTTCCGTTTTAAGTCATCCTACGTTGCTCAATGAATAGTTTGTAATTTAAACTGTTTTTACATGCGTCTCTTATGTACTAAAACGGACAACCAGGACCTTACTACCGAGCACGTGGTAAAATAAGCCATGTAAATGTAGAAGAGAGTAGATAACCTAGTCCAAACCAGCATTTGACCGCCCTTCAAGAGTAGGAGAGACCCAACATTTAAGGCTGGTCAAATGATAGTAGTGGTCGGCATAGCTTTTCTGTCACCCTTGTGGCAGAACGGCACTAATGAGGATTTCTTTCTTTGAGGACCACAGTTTTAAAAAAATGACCTTTTTAACAATTTCTTCGATCACTGCTGTCACAGGCCGTCCCGAGTAAACACCAACGTGCAACTGTGAAATACTAGGAACGAGTATTTAGCACTCAATATATGCCGTAAATCTTAATTGAATTATTTCGTAGTGAAATTTTTCTAGCACGTTTTATTAACAGCGCGTAATGTTTTAAAACGCCACAAAGCACGATCCTGAGCGACCTGCATCCATCGACTTCCTGCATATCTTACCAGGCTTCATCTAGTGGGGGGCCGCCCTACACTTCACCTACCTGCACAAGGCTGCCACTTGTGAACCTTTCTTCCCCATCGGTTGTCGGTTCTTCGAACTGTATGGCCGGCTCATTGCCACTTCAGCTTACTAATCCGTTGGGCTAAGTCGGTTACTCTGATTCTACTGCGGATATCCTCATTTCTAACTCTATTACGCAGAGAAACCCCGATCATACCTTAGCCCTCTCCATAGCTCGCTGAGCGAACTTGAGCTTCCACATACGGCCAGCAGTGAAGGACCACCACACCACCACATAAGTCTATACTTTAGAATTTAATATTTTCTTAATAAATTCTAAAGTATGTATGAATCTAAGAGTATGTATTTTACATCCTCACTTTTTAACTTTTTTAACACCCGTATAAATAAATACTATTATAGAGGTAATCTATTGAATTGAAGCCACATAAAAATGTTACTCGCAATTCGCATTATAAATGAATTAGAGCGTAGACACATTAAGCACGCCGCGTGACATCTAAACCCATCTAACACGGCGCCTAAACGACGCTAAACCATTGAGTGAGTGTAGGACAATGACGCTCCATATAGGAGGAATCACGCTGACGTGATGCAACAAGTGACACGCAGAACATCATTAATAATATAGTTTATGAAAATCTTGAATGAAAGTTTTTACTTTATATATTTTTTAACTCAGGATTTTAATTTTTTGACGCTCTTTGACTTAGGATCGATACCCGATGTGATTATAAGTTTTAAAAGTTTAATTATTTGATCCTTTGGAGTGGACTAAACAGTAACACAAGCTCAAAAGTTGTCTATATAGTAACTTTAATAATTTCATACATTATAATTCCATCATTTGAGGTGGAATTTTTCTTTGATTGGTTTACAACATTGGTTTACAGTCAGCAAAACTATCGCCAAAAATACAAAAATACAGTCGAACTGAGAACCGTCTTATTTTTCAAAGTCGGTTAAAAAGAACATCTCATTATAACAACTACTGTACACAAAAAGTGTATTTGTAGTAATGTCTAATACCCGATTTTTCGACAAAGTAGTAGCTCGCATCACACAAGCGATCTCTGACGCGGGACGAAGCAACAAGTATCCATTTGTAGCTGTCAGCCGCGACCCGGCTGTCGACTCAACGCGAGCACTGTTCAGCGGAACTTCAGTTAACAAATTTGGGACACAATTCTAGTGTTTAGACGGACTCAAGTAAGAGGAACACATTGAATCATGTGTTATTTCGCTAGGTTGTAAAAGTGTAACGATAACTATTTCTTATATTTACACGAATATTAGTTTGAATAAATCTAACTATACGAATTTCACAGGGTCACGACGGAGGGGGGGGGGGTGAGGTGTTTGATCTAGAGATATCATAGTTACCCCGGGCTACCTTTAGCTTTTGAATAATAATTTTTGTTCCGATCTACGCAGTAAATTTAACTTTTAAATCCTATATTTTATATTTTAATATTTACTTTCGTAGATGCTTTAGACTTTAAATTCTGTTTAATTTGACTAGGGTCTTGACTTTTCTGCCTAGGAGTCTGTCTACGTGGGTACCACCCTCTTACCAATTTCTGCTAACAAGCTGTATACTAATTACAGACTGCGTCTTTTTATTTATTTAATTATACTGCCTGAAGTTGATCGCAGGTTTCCACGCACTAGAGTATCTCCTGACTATATTGTTGAGTGAGCTCATTTAACACTAATTCTAGGTGGTAGGACTCTTTTCTTGTCTAGGGTTGTGTCTGGGTAGATACCCCCCTCTTTCTGCCGCTAAGCACCATTGCCTGTACTTTTCCGGTCTGATGGATATAGAGAGCCAGTATAATTACAGACTGTGAGGCAGGTGGACAATAAGTTTGTTAGTCATTACACTACATTGTATTATAATTTAAAAAAAAAAACATTAAAATAATTAAAAAAGCTGGAATTTTATTATACATTCGATTTTATTGACAGAAGATTATGTAGTTTTAATAAACATACACTACAAAAAGGTTTTTTTTTAAATAAAGGCAATTTTTTTAACCAAGCTTGCAAAAAGTTTACATTTAACTTTTCCAAGATCCTTGACGACTTAGATCAATGCTGGTATATAAACTCAATAATATTTACTAACATTATACCTTTAATAAAAGATTGAGTTGTGTGTCAACGAAGATATTTACAAATTTAAATGGAAGTTTGAAGTAGTAGGTACTGTTACCGTTACAGTCTAAAGTCTACTGCAAAGTCCAATACTGAACATAGGCCTTCCCGATCTATGATCGCCTCATAGGAGACAGACGGGTTGGCAACTATTTTATATTTTAGTTGTTGTCAGGAAGTCGCTGCTGCACATCTCTTATTTCACTCACTTCTTGTTTTTTTAATGTCATAAACTAATCTCAATTCTTTTTTCATAAAACAAACATAGTTTTACCACAAAATATGTTTTATATTGCTGTTAAAGTAAAAAATAATGCTTTGCTAAAATCTTGTTTTACGATAGTTGTCTAATATTACCCTGCCATTTAAGCCTTAAATGAGGAAAGTTAACCCTTTAATGGACTGCGATGGGTATAAAAACGACCAGGTTTTTGACGAAGACTGCAACAAAAACAGAACCGAAGCCGCTCCTATGTTGATATTCATAACTCTTAACAGTTGATTTAATTACCTCGCCACGGTCAGCTGAATTTGCTATGAAGTGCAAAACGGGCACTCCTGCATCTTAACATTCAGTGCACGGCAACACGACCCATATGTGGTTAGCTGTAAGACCAAATCCGCATGTATTAAGCAACCTACGTCGACTTCATAAAGACGTGCCACGAAACAATTAGTTGGACCTACGGTGGTAAACTCGTTATATACATTCGTTAAATTCGTTTATGCAAATTTGATTATAATCGAGTTAATATTAAAATCGTTTCGACATATGGTCTATAAGTGTAGTTATAGACCATATGTATGGTTATGTTAGAAATATGTTATTGAATCTTATTAGCATTTACTGATGTTGTAAGTTATAAATGCACTTTTTTAGGTTTCGTGTAAAGTTCAAAGTATAAGTTTAAGATTAAGTACTTAATGAGAATGCCCACGATTGAGAAAAGTTTGACGTACGTGCACTTAGTGAGAAACGTTTATACCTACGTTAACGTGATAGAGCCAAGCTGCAGCTATATTATGGTTGTAGCACAAATGGTTATGCTCGACCGGCGAAGGACCATGCTCTCACAGAATACCAGTGTTGAATAGCAGCCTAATGCTGCTGTGTTTCGTTAGTGAGTGTAGAGAACCGGAGACCATTTTTACTGGATACGAGGCATTCCTTCTTAGTTCTCATATTGGGTAACAACACACTTGCAATTGAATCTTAATCGAGGATAAACGTAGATGTCTATGGGCCACCGTACCATCAGGTGGACTGTGATTTCGTTTGTCACCCTTATTCTATACAAAAAGTGTAGAAAAATTAGTAAATAAATGGACCCCGGCTTAACCGGTGTAAACGCTTAATACAGAGATAATGCTTACTTCACTTACAACTAGAGTAAGTAGTTGGTTGGCGTGACACGATATAATTTAAAAAAAACCTATGGAGATATAGAAGTCAAGTACGTAATCATCAATGGCGTCTTATTTTAAGTACTTAGGTACCCATAACCCGTAGACTACTAACGCGACAGTGATATAGCTCGGTCGAAAGCAGCGAGGACGTCCGATAATTACAGGGAATATCGCGTCGATATCATAAATATCAATCAATGTCAGCTAGCGGAGTTAAATGAATACCTTTATGAATCGAGTGTCGTCGAGCATCAATCAGCCGGCGATGTTGATTGATGGGCCGCTGAGACCAAACAGTGTCTAGAATTTGTAATAATATACGGGTAAACTGTCGCTGGGCAATGCTATTATGGCTGTGGCTCGAATGGGTCAGAAAGACTCGTGAAATTACAGCATAATGATGTTGTTTCATTAATGGCCGATTCCTATATTCAAGAACGTTTCGTTCACCGTAACGAGTCGTTTTATTACATACGAGATGCATGTAACAACAATTTGTATGGATTACAAGTAATTCTTATTACATCGAAATATATACAATATTTAAAAAAAAACTATAACAAAAAAAAACTAAAACTAAAAACTTGATTTATCATGCAGTCCTACTTCCCGTGGTATCATGCCAAGAACGCTGCGGCTGCGAGGCGCTGAATGCTTTTGAGCGAGAAAAGAATCAACCTTCTTATCACCAGAAGCGACGAGAAGATTGTATTACAAACTATTCATTCGGCAACTTAGGATGACTTAAAATGTAAAAAAAAAATGGTTCTTAAATAGTTGAACTGGTATTTTGTTTCCAAGAAGGGTGTACAAGCACATCATATACTGTAAAACGGCACTTAAAAGAAAACGAAGCGTTTTTAAATACAGAAACCCGGCATTAGTGAGTGCCGAGAACCAGAGATTATTTTTACTGGTAACGGTGCATATTATCTTCGTCCTAGGAGAAGAGACCTAGGAGAAGGTTGGGTGTTGGTGTCCATAGCACCTAACCTTCAATAAGAATTGAAATGCGGACAGCTAGTCCGCCACGGTAGACTGAGTGCTCGTTTGTTACTTATACTTATATAAAAACACATTCAGACTTAAAAATGATTATTTCATATATTGTTTGTCTCTCCGTCATATTCAACACCTGTGAATTAAGAGGTGTTAGTACAGTGGAAAGTAAATCATGAACTTCCAAGATAAATGTGTACAACCTTTTCGGCTGGGATAGAACTTGTTTAACTACCACGATATTCAGAGATCAGAGTTCAAACTCTAATGAGACAGATCAGACTAAACTCGAACCATTGTGTCTGAATTCTGAATACCGGCCTAATAAAACTAGTTAAGTCTACCTTTTGTCATTATATATTGTTAAGATTCAATAAAAAATAAATAGGCAAATAAAATTACAAGTCCGAATGTTAAAACAGTAATTTAAAAACTCGACTGCGTAAACAATTTAACTGGATAAAGAAAAGTTTTATATTCTATGTCACTTCTACAACTAACACAATTCTAACAACATCCCATATGTTAAGAATTATCAAGTCATACAGAGCGTGCCAAAGAAATATATATACTTACATACATACATTCATACACTCGAAAACAATACCCTCCTTCTGGGGCAGTTGGGTTATAAAGAAAACAGAGAAAATAGAAAAATTATTGCGTTATGATTTGTGGAAGTGGAAGTATGTATTTTTAAGTTGAAGAAACATACTTCCACTTTGTAGACGAACAAAAAAGCTATGAAAGGAGCAAGGTTAAATACGCCGAGGTCGAATCGACCCCTCCGCAGGATTAGTCGGTAACTTGTGAAAAATCACGGACGAAATCATGTCCCGCCCGACACGATCCGTATTTGTCGGCGCTGAGACGTTTGGACATCATTTTCATTAAAGGCCAGGACTCCACTCCATTTATACTAATGTCTCGGAGTAGATAGGATGGGGCTGTACAAATCCGTCCATCTTTTTTTCCTTCCCCCTTTAATGTTAACGTATAGATCTAGATACAAATCGTGATCGGTTTTGTTACGTATTATTTAGTATTATCACAGAATAAATAATAGTACAAGAAGTATTAGTTTGGCACCAAAATGTATCTTTGAAAGGATTCACTGAATAAAACATTTGACTTGACATACAGTGTCTATGGACCAAAGTGTAAAAAGAGAGTCGTCTTACTTAACAATCGTAATAAAATAGATGTAAAAAAATCATAATAATATGAGGGTAAAAGCATATTTAAGTGAAAGTAAGAGACTAAAAATGTTTCACTTCCAGGAAGATAGTTCATATTTTAATAAGCTTAATTTTTTTAAATTATAAATTTGACCTTGTAGCGGCGGCGTAAGGGAATCCACTAAGTACCCCATATCATACCGTGGATGTCGTAAGAGGCGACAGAGGAAAACTGAAACTATAAAACAGACGGTTGCCAACCTGCCATCTATGAGCAATCTATGTGGGAGGCCTATGTTCAGCAGTGGACTTTTTATAGCCTGTAATAATAATTAATTAATGGTGGGGATCGAATTCTGTTTGTTTGAGCACTATTTATTACATTAATTCCTAGATACCTACATTGTTCCCAAATGTTTGGAAAACGAACTGCATATTTACATATCTGAAAGTCAAAGGATTGATTGACTGCTGCCGTGAAATCTAATTAATCTAATTTAAAAAAAACTAGTAATTATTACAGAAAAAATTGCAAAAGATATTAATGTAGTATAGTAAAATATAGTAGTGTATGCAGAAGATATAAATGCAAAAAATATATTATAATGCATCGCATGTAGTGTAGACATTTGAAAAAAAAAGCTTTTCTATTATTATATTAAGAGCTTTTCTATTATTTTAATAAAGCTTGTATTTTTTGGAAAATATCTTGGAAAGTTAGTTTAACCCCTTCCATTTATTATAATGTAAGTATATGCATATTAATTCCTTAAGATAATATTCTAAACTTATGTCATAGTTTAAAAAATTCGGGTAAATTAAACCATAATATTATAAACAAACTGGAAATTCGTTTAAAATTAACATCAAAAATTTTAAATGTATAACGAAGGCATCATATTTATGACCTGAGGACATATTTATGATAATTGTTTAGCTTATTGAATAAACTATTGACATTAACCTCGATTCAGAAATTTCTATTGGAATAACTCAAGGTGAAATATCTATCAATCTAAATGAAACTTATACTGATTATGAATAATACAAAATTGAAGATTCAGTGAAGACAGACAGATTTTAAGTGAAAGTTCAACACTTTCAGATTTCACTGTTTTGATTTCGTACAACCAAAACCACGAATGGGTAGGCTTGACGGGGGAGGACTAAGATCTCACAGAATACCATCATAAAATGGCAGCTTAATGTACTGTGTTTTGTATGACGAGTGTGGAGAACCGGAGACCCTTTTTACTGGAAACGAGGCATTCCCTCTTAAACCTCAGTGTTGACAACGCATCTTCATTTTGATTCTTAATCGATGATAGATATATGTCTATGGGCCACAGTACCCACTTATCATTAGGTGGACAGTGTGCTCGTATGTAACCCTAATTCTATAAAAAATCACACAAGGAAAAAATAAGCACTTCGACTTTTACTATTGTTAGTTTTAATATTATTTCCTTGAGAACATGCAAAACTTTGTTATTATACTCTGTAATGTCCATTATTTCTACAGAATCCGCTGTCACGTGGCATGATAGCAAAGGTCTCAACCCCAGAAGCATATGAAAGCTAACATACACTGTAGGAAACAATGGTAGAGCGGAGGCTCAGCCTTCCGACACTGCCGACAACTTACAAGAAACCATGCCTGCCAAACATGTACAATGCGTTTAAAAGAAAAAATCTCAACTGATGCAACAGACATTGACTTTACCTACATGTGGATGTGAGGATTAATAAGAATCGACGAAGAATTCATAAGAAAAAATTATTTACGTGTCTATTTTTTCTTGTTAATAAAAATATAAGATTTATCAATGAATATTGTGATGAAATTTATTCTTTGATCATACATGTGACACTTAAAACATAGTATGAGTTAATTTCTAAAATAGCTATATAATTCTGACACGAAAATTATGCTATGCCATGAATCGCAAACTGAACTTTGTGGTTTTCTCACTATTGACTTAAAATAATGCAATACTCCTACGCATATATTCCTTAGAAATACTCATGTAGAAAGATCGTAATCAGAAACTTTCACGCCCGTTGCCCACAGGGGTAGGCAGAGATTACGGACTTCCATTTGGCTTGATCCTGACCCACCTCTTTCACTTCTTTCATAGACATGCATGTTCGTTGGTTAAAGGTACTCTTAATTTGTTCCATATTCAGCACATCACCAATTAAGTCGCTAAATTTCCGTCTAGGGCGTCTGTTGCCGACTCTGCAACACACTTCCGCCGCATAAATTTGCTTTGTCACGCCTTCTTCATTCATTCTATCTACGTCCAAAAAATATAGAAAGAATTATGTAGAAAGGCAGAGACCATTGTTAATGTTATTGTTAGCAGAAGAGTAGCACTACCTAGACGGTAGTCCTACTTTAGTTTGTTTGTTTGTTTGTTTTAGTAGCGCCCTGCACTGCTGTGTTCCGGGCTGAAGGATATAGAGTGCTAATATAATAACAGGCTGTGAGTCATTTCACCTTAGTGCTCAGAGGAGATAATGCATCTGTCGCCTTCTTATTTTGAAGTTGGCTGCAGGTGTCAATGGGCTGCAGTAGCTACTTACCGTCACGTGGACTGTATGTTCGATTATCCCTTTATTTTTTTTAAATTTCTCCTATTCTGGCTAGGAGCCCATCTAGTTAGGTACCACCCTTTTACCCATTTATGCAGCAGAGCAATAGTACACTTATTGCTATATTCCGATTTGAAGGGTATAATAAATAGTATAATTACAGGTTTAAAGCATTTCATCTTAATCCTTAGAGTGTATATAGTATCGACTGTTAGCACTTTTGGCACTAGTGTTAAAAAAATCATACCTTTTCCTGTCTAACAAAACCACTGTTTGATTGCATCAACGGATAAATGTAAGGTCTTCCAGATAACCATAACCGTAACCTAAGGCGTATGTAATGTTAATAGTGTTATCCTACAATATTTATTCCTCAAATACGCATTTCATTGCTTTCAATGCAAGGCGAGAAAGAGACGTAAAATGTAAGAATCAGTCGTAAGGACGATCTATGCGAGATGTACGCGCACCGGGACCGCTGCACTCTTGTACCGATAGCATGCAACAATTCTACTGCAGCTTTTTACGTAATGATCGCCGTTCTTACAAATATCTAACAAACAAAAGGATAATTATATTGGAAACAACTTATTTAAGTAAATTTCATGCTGTAATTATAAGAAGTCCAATGAAATTGCACTCCGACGTTATAGATTTGTTTGTTTATTTTTTTATTTATTTATTATATGGACAACAAAATAGATAACAATCAAATTATATTAGAAACAAAACATTTAAGAATTCTGCACCAGATTGATATCCTAAATATGTGTGTTGATACATCATTTTTATATTAACTACAGGAGAGATCAACTTTTCGGTATAACTACATACATAGATATACTTAAAACCGATGTGTTATGGGGATGAATGTGCAAGTTACAATAAACTTGCATAAGTACTACATTCTATAATTTCAAATTGAAACCTAAAGCTATTAACGAGTAGAAAAACCTTAAGATTTATTGATAAGTAATACAAGAATCTACATATTTTTTTTTAATGAGTAATTTTATATCAATCACCGTACAATACTCCATCATCAAATTTCATGTACCTACTTCTCCAATGAAATTTATGTCTTGAAAAATCTTTGAATAGATTTGCGGGATATAAACTCAAAATTTTCCACTTTTACAATCTTGTACAAATTTCATTTCAAGTATCAATAGTGACATACTCCTATTGCTGACGTTACGTTTGATCCAATCCAACATGCCAAGTACCTGCTCTAACGCCGTCCTTACGCTACGAGGGGCGGGGACTGAGTTGCGTTTTGACCAATGATTTCGCTCCGTTCGGGCAAAACTAATTATACTGATTTATGCTCCCATTGTTCATTGTTGTATGTCTTTCTCTCAGTGTACGTTTCGATGCATACAAATAATATATGCGAGAGACTTGATGCATCGCCTATCAACTTTTTTTTTCTGAGTTCGCGGCCCAAACGCTTCAACTAACAAATGAGATAAAACCATTTAAAGAGTGTCCATGTGAGTTTGTTTTACACCTGGTACACTTTTCAAGTTAACCACAGTGACAATATTTAATGGTTTGAGAAATAAACAATACAAAATACAATGATTAACTTATGAAACAATGTTTCCAATTTGTTTCTAAATATAATTGAATAATTGATAATTACCATAGTTTATAAAATAAACATATTTAAAAGTTTTATAATACATATATAAATATACAAATATCTCATACATAAAAGACATCAGAAAACAAGCTTCTTAGCATGACGATGCAATGGCAAATCTGTTGATCGAGGTTCATTAAAGTGGTTGTGAAGAGGTGCGTTGGCAGAGCCGGGTTAACAAAAGGCAAAGTAGGCAACTGTCTAGGGAGCCTAGGTTAATTAAGAGCCCCGTGGCCTGGGAAAGATACGTTATTACGTAGTTCAGAAAGTCGTAAAAGAAGAAGGTTGTTCATGAGCGACGGTCGATACTTATCATCAGGTGAGCCGTATCGTTAGCTCTGGGACCTTGTCAATTGCTTTGGGGCCTTTACATAGCTTTATCCGAATCTGTATCTCGGACGTTTTAGGGTTCAGTATGTCACTCGTGGAGGTTCATACCGTGCACATCGACATGAAGAATTTTACATAGTGAAATTTACCTATATTTCCCTAAATAAAGCATAGCCACATCGCATTGGAATTGTTTTCTTACAAATTAAATAAATAAAAAGATATTCATCATCATCATTACATCCTTTCACAACCTCACTGCTGAAGATATGCCTCCTCTAAGGTAAAAATTAAAATGTGCTATTATTTATAAGTACAGTATGAAACAAAAACCACTGTTATATGTATTATGAAGAGAATGATTAAACGTTAAAAAATGTCAACAGTTACAAAAAAAAAACGATTCATTCCATAGATAGTGCGTTGTCAAGCTCCATTGTATATCAATATTTAGCGAAATGTATTCCACGTTCGCAAAATAAAGCAGCAAACCGTCGACTCCCGCGCATTCACCTGTCGACAGGGCGCGCGTGGGCGGGGTGGAGCGTTTGAATTCGGAATTCGACATTCGCGCTTTTTTCCATTTGTCCCGTCAACGGCCAGCGGAATTCGGGTGCGATATTTCCTCCGGTCGGAATCCGAAGGCTGTACCGCGAGTTGAGATATTTATACCTCAAGCGAATTTCGAAATTTATGAACGGATTCGATTTCTGAATTGGATGTATGGTGGACCCCTAATCCAGGTAGACCTCGCGCTTCTGAGAAGGTCATCAGGTCGGTGATTTAGAGACGGGAAATCGATTGGTTTGTCGATAATATATTCAAATCTTGTAGTAGATATAAAAAATGGTTAATACATAAATTGAAATTCGACGTTCGTTAATTAATTGGGGTTAATTAATTATCTTATTTTGAAGTTGATTAAAAGTATGCTTAGCATGGTGACCATGTATTATATTTCGTTACAGTAAAATTGAGTATTATCTACACACATAAATAAAATTGCAGTGTCTGTCTGTAATATTGCAAGAACTGGCTTCTATTAAGCTGAGAGGGCTATTTGTATACTATTAAGACATGAAAAATCGTTTTAAAATATTTGTCTGTCTGTCTGTCTGGGCTAATCTTTGCAATGGCTGAACCGTTTGTGTTAAAACTTTACTAACAGATAGAGCGAAAAGTTGGGAGTGATCTAGGCATTTTTTTTCAATTAGGGCGTGAGGTGGATAGTTTAAAATAAATACCAATAATTTTCAGCCACAAATTTTAATTTTAATCTTAAACTTAACCTTATTTATCATATACAACAAGGCCCAATTAATCAAAGATAGTGATCACAGTAAAAATTCTTCCCATTGCCTCCGAATTTCGTGAATACGTTTTATGTTTGCCGTTATCGCATGTCGCTACCGCGATAAAGCAAATAGGTCAGGTGGCTAAAACCGGGGCCTATCAGTCAAAAAATAAACAACAATAACACGTAAATCCGCGGCGGATCGGGGCGAGGTTGAGTGGCTTCCGTCGACGACGAAAGATTGATCGCTACTTTGCAATTATGAAAAATGATTTCGGTATAATGTTCGTTTAAGTCACTGGCGTAAGCAAATATCTTTAAAAAAAAACGGAATTGTCAAACGAAGTTACAGTCCACCTGATGGTAAGAAGCTACTGTAGTGCATGGACACCTGCAGTCAACTTCAAACAAAGAAGGCTACATGTGCGTGACTTCAAAGGACTAAGATGGAATGCCTCACAACCTGTAATTTTACTGGCTCTCTGAACCCTTCAGACTGAAACATGCCGAAGCGCAAGCGCCGCTGTGTGACGGCAGAGATAGTTAAGAGGATGGTACCTACCCAGACGGACTCCTAGAGTCCTACCACCTAGTGAATCTCATTATTATCTGACGCTGTACGCAGTAATGGTAGCGTTCATTTAGAATAACATAATTTAAATAGATTCTATTACCTAGCACATACACGGGCTAGTTCAAATGAAAAATAATTATAAAATGAACACGTCTTTATGTCGAGTTGATGAACAAAGAGATCAGATTTAATTAAATCCTCCGTGCGAACTTAATTTAGTTACCGAGCTATTTGGCACGTGAACACTAGAATAACTTTTGCATTTTGTTTTGTTATTATTAATGCGAAGAAAATTTATATTATATAATATTTTTAAATAGGTGAGGGCTTAAAGAGAGTCTCTTGTAATCATTCCATTTATACTAAATAATTGCTAAAAAAATATCTAGTCCTAAAATGAAAAACGGTGAAGAAATTCTACGATACATTCTTCTGCAAAGTGAAATTTATTTTTATGTCTATAAATATTGACGGATTCGATAAATATAGTCGTTATATATTTTTTAAAGATTAAATTATCGTTGTAAGGGCGTTGAAGCTAAAACAAAATAGATTTTTTTTATGGTTGATTGTGTGAGGAAGTAGATATAGTTACCTACCTTAGTCGATTAGTCGCGAAGCTGACGTAGTCTTACTGTTTGTTTTTTCTTTATTTAATAAGATATGTATGTATATTTCGAATACTACTTGAGACGCGGAAACGTAATAAAAACAATATCTATCGTAAATAAATTTAAAATTAAACAAACAATGTCAATATACATTTTGTTATTTTAGTTAAAGTTTGTTATACGTAAACTGTATAAAAAAAGATAAGTGAAGTAAAGCTTACATAATTTCCAATGTTGGGCACAGCACTTTAGGACAGGACTTTACATGTCTTCGAAATACGTATTTCTTTAATTTCTCAGACGTTCAGCTTTCCTTGTTATTAACACTGCAAAATTATTGAATTTTTGTTGTATAGACATAATGAACGAAAAGAAAATGCACGCAAGTCAACACTAAACAAAATTTTGTAAGAAAACGATGTTTTTGGATATTACGAGCATATCACCATCTCATCGAGTTTGAAGTTTTATTGAATTCTAACACTCACGATGTTTTCAAACGAAAATAAACTCCACGTTAATGTATGATATACTTTTTAAAGTTTAACAAGAAGTCATTGTAACGTACAAGGACTTTAAAAAAGTGGTAGAAAACTAATTTTAGAAAGAAAGAAAGGAAAAAAAAATATTGCAACATACACCAACACACATGTTACAAAAGATATTATATACTAAAAAAACTTATAACTTCAGACTGAAATAAAACTAAATCCTAAATATAATTAAATCAATTCAAGTAATGCTTTATTATGTATGCAGGTTTGGTATAAAATTTTGTATTACTCCCGTCAGAGATTCGCACGCCATGCGTTTCTAACTTGCGCAACCGCTCGCTGGCCTTCATTATAGTGTTTATTGATTTATTATTCAACTTAATAAGTTCCATTACCTGGCATGTTCATCTATATGCCATACTAGCTACTATAATGCCAAGGACGACGACCAGACGCTAGTTTTTGTTACCACAGGTGATTTTACCAGAGGAATTTTCAATCTTGAGGTGGATGCGTGTGAATTTAAAAGTTGGGGAAAAGCTTACAAACTAAAATCAACTAATAGAAATATAGAATCGTATGCACGTTTTCCTATGACATTTCATTCATTTATTACAGCTTATTAAAGTCCACTTCTGTGCATAGGTCTCCACTATAGATTATCTCATAAGACTTGCCAGTTTCCACACTTGGCAGGCGGGTTAGCACCCTCAGGTTTTTATCATTATCGATTTGTTATCAGGAAAATGTTACAGCCCATTTTATGTTTATCTCCCTCTATCGCCGCTTACGCCCCCCACGGCGTTAATAAGGGGTAGTGGATTCTCTTACGCCGTTACTATACGACGTAGCAGAATGTGCCTGGTATTGTAGGTGGTGAGAACTGGATAGTCATTTTACTTGATTCTTAATCGAGGATAGATGTTCCTGAACCACAGCGTCAACTCCTTCATCGAATCTTAATAAGATATATTTTTACATTATTCTTAAAATACGTATTATTCTTAACATAGCTGCAGCGTGGCTCTGCCACGTATTGGTACGTGGCAGAGCCACCCTGCAGCTATGTTATGGTTGTAGCAAGAATGGGTCGGTTCGATCGGGGCAGGACCACGCTCTCACAAAATACCAGCGTAAAATAGTAGATTATTGCTGCTGTGTTTTGTATATTATGTGTAGATAACCAAAAACCCTTTTTACTAGATACGAGGCATTCTATCTTAGTCCTCAGGGGTGACAACACAAGTGTATTTTGATTCTTAATGATGTTTATAGGCCACCGCATCCACTTACCATAAGGTGCACTCTGTGTTCGTTTGTCACCCTTATTCTATAAAAAAAAAATCGTTTTGATAATCAAAAGTTTAAATCATGTCTAAGCATACACAAAATTACCACATCGTCATAAATACCGAAGATGTACGACACCGGAATGCGCAACAAGAAGACTCCTCAAAGAAATCTGACACTATAAAGGCAAGACAAAGAGTTGGGACTATTTCCACGCACGGCGACAGAATTAAAATTATGCCGACATGTCGGACGTTTGTCACCGTCGAGATTAACAGTTTCCTGGACTATCGCGTTACTAATCAATACAGAAATACGCTTAGACGTGACTGGGCTTCCTACGCGGTTTCCCTTGCCTTGTTTATGACTATTGATTAGTTTGGAAACAACTCTTTTTAAATAGAAATGTTGGTGATGTCGATTTAGTTATTCCAACTACGGGAACATTTGCTGGGCACTTTTGGATGCTATGAACAATCCAGGTTTTGCATAAGCACATCAAGTCCGAAGGGTATAGAAAGCCATGAGGCATTCTATCTTAGTCCTCAGATGTGACAACGCATCTATAGCGTTCTTTACTTAAATTTTTTTGCAAGTGTCTTCTATGGGATATAGTAGTCAGCTACCATCAGGTGAACTGTAACATCACTTGTAACTTCATTTATAAAAAACCAATGGTGGTTGACCTTGTGGTGTTGACTTAAGACAATACATCAGCCATTTAGTTCCGTGGGCGTAAAAGACGACTTAGAAATACGCCAAAAACATTCAGCCGTGTAATTGACGTCATTACAAGTCATCAAAACTAGAAAAACTCTAATAACTTTTTCCGAAATGGGAAATAAGAAAATAACATTTTAACTAAATGAGCTCATTAATTTTATGTTATCCCTTTAAACTTATCAAATGTTGCAATAGTAAAAATTGTGAAGCAATACCGAATTTCAGAACAAAGAGATTTATCGATGATATAAACAAAGAATAAATTAACAAGGTAAAAACATTAATTTAAAAAAAAACACGACTGCGTAAGACTGTTAACTTAAAAAAAATTATACCCTATATCACTTCCACAACAAAGACGAATCTAACCACACCCCATATGTTAAAGCCCGTCAAGTCGCTTAGAACGTGCCGAAGAGATAGACATACATACATATTCTTGAAAAACATTACACTCTTTCAAGGGCAGGTGGGTAAAAAGAATAAGCAAGAGATTTGAATGACGGTTCAATGTGTAGATCGAAATCACACATGCGTCCTTTAATTAATTACATAAGCAATTGCGATAGTAAGAAGGTGCGAAACGTGTGGAGCCGTAGCTCACTAGAGTCAGTAAACAAAACCGGAACTTATAATCAGACCAGATAATTCAATTACCTTTACCGCTCGTTATACGTAAAACCTAAACTAAAATCCTAAGAGGCAGTAAATACGTCGAACTGTCGTAAGTATAAATCGAACGGTCGCGAAATATTCTCCGAGTTGCGGTCACACTGCGTCCAATTTCGGATTCGATCTCATTACCATAATGCGAGTGCACCAACAAGCGCGGGCGACGATCCACTGGTCCTTCTAAAGCGATCCTACATTTTCGTGCCAATCGAATACAATTTTAAGATAAATCAAACTTAAATATTACTTGATGTAAACTCACATTTTTTAATATTTATTAACAATCAGTTAAAAACAATCAGTCATTGCTGAAGCTATAACCAAAATGTTTTTTTTATAGAATAAGGACGACAAACGACATTCAACCTGATAGTAAGTGGAATCTGAGGCCCATAGATGCGTTGTAACCCCTGAGGATTAAGATGGAATGCCTCGTTTCTAGTAAAAAGGGTCTCCGGATCTCTTACGCCAAATAATTCGTGCTCGGAAGACGCTCGCAATTGCACAGAGTGTCGACGAGAAGCGGCGGCGTAATGCTGCTGTGTCCCGTATGGTGAACGAGGTGTTTTATATTAGTCTTCAATGGTGACAGCTGATTGTTAATCGATCCTATCTGTTATCTATGAAGCACAGCATCTATTTGTCATCGGGTGGAGTACGTAATTTGTTTGACACCCTTACTTCTATAAAAAGTACTTTTATTTATTTGAATAACTTATTCTCAATTCATTACTACAGTATTACATTAAATATAAACAAAATGTTTAGTTGAGACGACAACTACAACCTCATTAATGACTTAAATTGAGCTTAAAGTGTATAAATATTTAAAAAAAGTAGAATTAAATTAAGATAAGCTCGATAATTTTCGCGCCCGTGTGTCCGCGCTAACTTTAATACCTCGACTATTTTATATAGTATTTAGATGCGCATTAAGAGTCATCTTTAACTTGGGAATGTTCCGATCGAGTTTCATTACCATACCGCTTGTCGAGGACACTTGACTACAGAGACGCTGTGCGCATATATGCGGCTACAGCCTTATATAGTGGCTATATGCGATACTCCGGCGAGATTAGACCTTTGGCGCTCTTGGAATAGATAGTGCACTCATTATCATATTCTGAGGCTTGAGAGAGCGCTGACTTTGTTGGATCCTGCACTGTGATCTTTTCAAGTGTACGTCGCGTGGAAATTATTTCATGTAGATTCGACGTGGGCTGATCTTGATGTCTGTTAGGGAGAAGAAACTGCAAATTGGCGGAATACAGACCGCGAATTATTGCTCAAGATCTCTTCACACGAACTCTATAAAAGAAGATATAATTTTGTTTTTATTTTACTAATAAAAAGAAATAGAATGTCATAGTCATTATTATTAGTAAGACGTTTAAAAATAGCAAAATTGAATTGACATCAAAATCAAACCAGAATTTGTTACATCTTAATTTGTAGAATATTTATAAAGCGTTAATTATTTAATCTGATATTGAATTTAATTGAATTAAATGTGTTTGATTTAAAATTAATTATATCGTAACCGGATCTCGACTGATTGCTAGATACAAATTTAGATTAAAGAGCTTCTTTTAAATTTGTTAAATGATAAAATAAAATTTTGAGCAACTAAAAACAGAAATGAGTTTGTCGCGTACCACATAACATAAATTACGTTTTAGTAACATATAATACAAAGTTATATCTGATATTGAAATAGAACATCAAGCACTATGTTCTAAACATTCCATGGTACAATCCAGTAATTATGGGTGTGAATACGAGGGCTTTGTAGATGAAGGGAGAGGCAGTGTGTATGCATCGATTTCATTGGAGTGCAGGAGGTTTTATCACCGACTAATGATCTCGGACGAGGCGTAATGAGGGAGTCGACTACGCGCCACCAATAAAGTATTTATGAAAACCTCCCGACGTAATGGAACGCGTCAAAGCGATTACAGACTTCCGCTAGCATTATCGTCCGATAATGGGATTAGGAAACGGAATTCACTGTAACGTACAATATAAACATTAGAATTGTGCAAGTACTTTTGATTAAGAAGATTTAAAGGGATTCAGTTTGTTTGGAAGAATTAAAAATTAAAATATTATATATTAAAATATTATATATTTTAATTTTCAATTGCACCCACTGATTTCAACCAGTGTAAGTTAGAAGTGATAACGTAAGTCGTGTGGTAGAATCGATCGGTGTAATAGAATCTATCATCCCATTTCGTACCGTGGGTGTCGTTAGATCGACTATGGAATATACCAAAAAAACTAATAGCTTCTAATAGATTGCTGCATAACGTATATCTTGTTTACGTCAAACCTAAAATACCAAGATCAGCGACGACCAGATGACTGCAAATAACGAAAGACTGCAACAAGCTTCAAAAAAGAAGGCCATAGATGCGTTGTCACTCCATAGATCTGAGACGAAATGTCTCTCCACATCTAATTATATTAGGAATCTTTTAATTAAAACATGAACACAACGGTGTTCTGCGGCTAAGGAGCAGAAATAGACAAGAGAACCAATTCAGACTCCAGTGCAGTTATAAAATCTATGCATTCAGCTGATGATAGTAATTAGAGTAGGTATTAAGAAAAGCAAATTGCGTCATTGATGATGTCAAATACAACCGAAAAGTCTGAAAAATTTTTAAATTATCAAAAGATTATAATATGCTAAAAAATGTTTTTTTTTATAGGAGAGGGGGCAAACGAGCATGCGGTTCACCTGATGTTAAGTGACTACCGCCGCCCATGACGCTGGATGCGGTCAAGTGGAAGGAGCAGCACTGGGGAGCCCCAGCCCAGAGATGGGAACAGTATTCCATGTGAGGCCGAACCACCTTATAAAGTTGCAGGCGCTGTGCCGGCATGAAATACTGCCCACGCCAAGCTTTTTAGAGGCCAATTTCGCAATTTCTCTTCCAAGTGACCACGGAACTACACGTTACTATAAATATTTTTAACTTAATAGATAAATATGTAATATATATAGAATAATGTAAATTCGGAATCATGTTGGAGTGTAACTAAAATCCGGAATGAAAAACTTTTTCCACATAGTGTGTAGTACAAAAACGCGCAAATTCAAAGTCAAAATAGATAAGATTCATTTGGTCAAGATCCATTTCGGGTTGTTAAGACGATGGACAATATAGGATAACCATTTAAAATTGATATTGAATGCAATACAAACCATCAATTAGACGGTGAATACGATCATTATTTAGGCTACGTTTGAGTCTAATACAGACTGGTCCCAAATTTACCCCTACTATTTTAGATTGCTTAAAGCTTTTGGTCCACAGGTAACATTCTTGCATCATTTGAAGCTTGTTCGAAGCAAATAACTATCACAGGCCAATACAAACAACAACAAGGATTGCAGCAATGATGTAGAAGCGACTGTCACTAGTTTCGCTATTGAGTCCATAGGACCGCAATCTACTAGGAAAATTATAAGCAGATCAAGTCGATTTTGAGACGTATTCATCGCAAAGCGGTCGGCAGAATGAGTGTCCAGTTATGGAGTCGACTAAATAAAGGAAAAGGACAATAGCTGATCGCATGTCGCCGCACGCAGAATGCGACTCGTTAAGTCGCTTCGGACGCGAATTTAAGAGACAGCTTCTAAATATCCAGTGGCGGTGCGCGCATGCGTTCACAGATCTGTATCGCGCGCACAATACCGCAGCCGACCGTCACGACGTCCCTCGCAGAAATATGGACGCGACCGCCGCGTGCCTTCTTGTTTTATGTTAATGCACCCGCATAAAAGCCTAGCGAAAAATATCGCAACGTCGCCCGTGATGGAATAAGCGATACAGTCCCGATCATTAAGCGTATCGCGCCCATTAGCCATCTGGATGCCGATTGGGCGCGAGCAGCGCGACCGCTTCAATTAGACGCTAACGCTATTGTCCCGTATCTCGAGACGTCAGCGGCAGGAGGAAGTGAAATAATTAACGTGGATTCATCGCGCGGCCGTCGCTTCGCGCTCCCGGCCCTATCGAGCCTGTCGATCTCCCGCGGGCGAAATTCCGAAACCTAATAAGTCCGAACTGGTCTCATTTGTGCGAGGAAAAGAATAAAAGAAATCACACAGATAAAGGAGACGGTCCCGATAATTTAGGGTCATTGTTTCGCCACTTAATTTATGGAGTGCGTTGCGATTGATTTGTGGCCGATGCGTTTTATATCTGGGACGGATTATCGAGCGGGGGCGTCGTCGTACGTCAGGCGAGATCAGTTCCTCCGGTGAGGTTGGATTTATTTGCAGTGGCGCGTCCTCAGCCGCGATATACATACAATGAGCGGCGGCATTCTGAATGCGAGATAGGAGTGGTCCAAGACTGGGCGGGGTGCGCACCATATACGCGATCTTCGTGATGCACATATTAAATTGGACTCTGTACATGGGACGCGATAGGCACCGATGACGGCTTCACGATCGTGAGTGTCCCTCCGGTAGTAAGCGCAGTGGGCGAACACAGGAAATTATTAATGCCTTGAGGCGTTCGGCTATAGTGCGGGTGGCGCGCTCGGTGCCGTGAAATTATCTTACGCTGGTGGTACTCCGACAGCCATCGAGCACTATTTGGAAAATTATATTTTTAATTATTTCGTACTTACAAAAAGCAGTGATTGCATTGCTATTTGTGAGTACGAAACGTGCTGTGTTCCGGTCTGAAGAGTATAGAGAGCCTTCTTTGTTTACCATCAAGTTATCTGGAAGGTAGTTTGTTACTTTAGTTTTATTAAAAAAAGTTAGAGATATTATTAGAAAAATTATGAACCGTCAATTGAATTTCGCTTTTAAATGATGCTAGTTTTATATGCGCAAATAATTGATAATGCATTAAATAAAATATTTGAATAATTCGGAGAAGCATTGGTAAGTCTTTATTTACTTTCCCATTAACCCTGGAGCCAATAAAAAACCTACAATATTGACAGGTACGAATAGGCTGCGAAGATTTATAGGCGCGATTGAGGCTCGTCTGCGGTATCGAATGTCCCTCCAGTGCATTAATTGGAACGGCTGCCGACCAGAGACATCACCTCACTCTATAAATGGCTCGAGGCTTTATGGAATCGCATGGTGTGTTGTTCCCGCCAACCCTGCGCCCGCGCCGCCTTGTAATTGGCCGGCCCCCGGTTGACATTTACACGTTGCAAGATGGCCGACCGATGCGATATGGCGACGAGTAATTGACAAATCGCCCTCCCTTTACTTCAGCTCGGAATCGGAATAATTGGTATCGCATGTTACGCCACTATAAAGATTTTCTTTGGCTAATAAGCGAGCGTTTCTCGGAAGTACAGGGTTTGTTGAACACGAGTAAGGGGCAAATACAAATTCTGCCATGCTCCATATAATTATAGCGCGATTTACATGCAATTTTTGCGCTGAGCTTATGTAAATGCGGTACAAAAATTTTGTTTGTTATACGTTACAGATAGTTTCGTCACGGCACATGGGCTTCGATGTAACCATTAAATTTCACACGGGCAATGAAAAAGGTTTGAAGGCAAACTATAATACGAGTTCGCGCAAGAGTAAATATAAATATGCAATATGCTTATTAAGCAATGTTATTACTATAATGATTTGTATTTACACGAATACTACATATCGAATAAAACTACTTTTATGGTTTAATTTAAATTTTTAACGTGTTTTGCTTTGCAGCATGGTCACAGGGAGGAGTAGTAGTAGCAAGTTTTTGAAGTCCCAATGTAATTTTTAACTCGGTGCACCTTCGTTAATTAAATTTTGCTTTTTTTAATATCAATAGCCTCATATATAATCCTTGGTAGGAATCGATGTTCTTTCGCGAGGATTTGAGGTCTATCAAATGTAATGTAATGGCGGAGGCCGTCTAGGATATGATTATAGACCGCAGATTTTAAACTTTGCAAACAGCTCAAGAGGATACCGATGTACCACCGCGGGAATATTCATATTCTCTCCACTTTGTACGGGTCGTTTTGAGTATAATAAATATCATCGTTACACATGTTTTTTTTTAGGAAATAAGGGTGACAAGAGAGTTAAGTCCACATGATGGTAGTTAAGTGAATGATGTGGCCTATATACAGCTTCATCTATTCTATTAAAAATAAAAATGCAGATACGGTGTCATCCCCTGACGACTAAGACGGAATACCTGGTATCTAGTAAAAAGGGTCCCCAGTTCTCTACACTCAGCATACGAAACACAGCAGCGTTAAGCTGCTATTTTACACAGGTACTTAGTGATAGACCATTTATGCTGCAACCATAATATAGCTGCAGCATGCCATTGCCACGTACAGAAATTCTGCAGTCAATCTGTTCTCCATAGCCCTGTATTTTTCATTTTCAAGGTGCAAGATGTTCGATACGACACTTGCCAATTCGCCAGCAAAGCTTAACTATTACGGCAAATCCTGTCCTACATTGGAAGAAGTCTATGGCCAGTGTTGAGTGGATTGACGCTGATGATGACATACATAATTACATAAACACTACGCCTGTCACCCAGAGGGTAGGCAGAGACTACGGACTTCCATTTGGCACGATCCTGACACACTTTTCTCACCTCCTTTACATCCATATACAGTATCTAAGTACTTAGATACTTAGAGTATCTAAGTAGTAGGTTAAGGGTACTCCTAATCTGGTCCATTTTCAATATATCGCCAATTTGGTCGATAAACCTTCGTCTAGGGCGTCCTTCCCGACTCTTCCGTTCACTTCTGCAACATAAATTTGCTTTGTCCTCTTTCCTCGTTCATTCTTTCAATATGACCAAACCACCGAAGCATTCCTTTCTTAATCCAGGTCACAACGTCATCTTGCAAACCACACTTTTCTCTTATCACACTATTTCTCACCCTGTCATTCAGATTCAGCCCTAGCATACTCCTTAATGACCGCATTTCTACAGCATTTATTCTACTCTCATGCTTCTTCTGCCAGACCCAACTTTCACTACCATACATTAAAGTAGGACTAACACTAACAAGCATTATGAATTGCCATACGTGCCTTTTTTGACACATTCTGATATTTCATAATAGCGTGTAGAGCCCCATTCACTCTATTTCCTGCGTTCACTTGTCGTTCTATATCCTTATCATATCTACCATCCCTGCTAAATAAACATCCCAAATATACAAACTCATCCACTTGCTCAATCATCTCCCTTCTATTCTTATTTCATAACGTTTTACTTACTTCTCTTTCAAAACCATCACTTTCGTCTTACTTGCGTTCACTTTCATACCCTTTCTTTTAATGACCAGTTCATTAAAGTAACCTATTAATAAACATTACTAGGTTACTTTAATGGTTACTTTAATGAAACTAACCCATTAAAGTAACCTATTAATTATTACATATTTGTACATAATTAATTTCATGCCACAACGTTGAGTCTAGTGCACATAGTATAGTACTCATACAATAAAGTTAACATTTTCGGAGTTATGAATTTTTAAAGGTTTGAAAAATCCTGAATCCTGTCTAAGAAATATAAAAAAATATCTTGTATATAAAATATACAAGACATTTTCTTATTTTTGATATATTTTTAATGCGTCAAAAGTATACGAATTTGGAATTTTTCAAACATTTAAAATTCATAACTCCGAAAATATTAACTTTTTCGTAAAAAGTCATAGGACCTTTTTTAGACGTATTTTATCGAAAAATATAAAAAAATTGTCCTGATTGAAAATAACAATTACTTGCAATTGAAAAAAAAAATCGGTTCAAACAATATGGCACCGAGTTGCTCCATGGCAACATGCATAATTACATCATCAGTAGGACAATTTGAAGAGAATCGCATAAAAAATTGAGCTGTAATAGTTTTCGGTACTCATTCGCCGATTCCTCCTGGACTACTGGCATACTTTTAAATGATTATGGCTCTGTAATTGCACGTCCTGTAAATAATATTCAAGTATCATTTAGATCGGACAATGGCGCGCTTAATGCGCGGACCACACTAGCGTGCAGTGTCGAACGGGCGACGCGACGGTCGCGCGTTGATTGATCGCCCGTTTGTCCGCGCGATGGATCCATCATCGGAAGCGTCGCCGGCCAGTCGCCGCCGAGTTGTCCGTCTGACGTCTTGATCAATCAAACCCTTTTGCCGGGAAGTATGATGCTGCTCGGTTTATTTGGTCGCTTCATGTGCTATTTATAGCGACGGGTGGAAATTTGCCATAAAATTTTAGTATTAATAGTAGTGAGCTAAAACGTATTTCATACCTAAATTAAGTTAAATAATAAATTTAATTAATACAATGTAACTTTTTATTGAACATATAATGTAAAACACTTTATGTCAAACTTTCGTGTGTAAAATGCTAGATGTAATTACATCAAAACCGACACGTTAGGCTAGAATGTGGAAAAATTAAATTCATTTTAAATATGAAATAAAATCGTTAAAAGAGACGATTTGGTACTGCAATATGCCTACACGATACAGTAGAAAATCCTAGTGTGGGGGAGGTAACGTTCGTTCTCTAAATGAATATAAGACAGCAAACGTGTCATCCTAAGTCATTCCTGCTCAACGCTTAAAAACACCACCTAACGCAAACCTAAACCCTATTGTACGAATGCGTCGACGATACCACAAAATCTGATCTTGATATTTTCAATACTCACTACGCTGCGTTTTTTTAAGTAAAGTATAATTAAATCACTGAAGGATATGTGTACGTATATTTGAATATATTCTATAGGTACTTGTCAATTGTTATAAGTTTATTAAAAATAATAATATGTTGTATTCTAACGTTAGTTAATTACTAAATCTATGGTTGTACTCGTATGTTGTCGCGCAATTACTTTTTTCTGCCGTACTGTATAGTAGAATATAATAGATATTTTTATTTGCATTTTTAGATTGAAGATAGTTAAAGACCATTTATTTATTTTTAATTTTTTTTAATAAACAAGTTTTTCGGATAATGTATAGCCTAAACCACTCCTGGCGTTGCTCTCTATTTGTTCGTGAAGTTTCATTACAATCGGTTCAACCATTCCAAAGATTAGCCCAGACAAACAGACATTCTAATTAAAAAAATAATGGTTATTCATGTTTTAATGGCAGGCATATAACCCTCCACAGTTCAAAATAAGGCAGTTAATTCGATATTACAGACAGACACTTCGATTTTATTCCTATGCATACATAAATAAAATATTTATGCAATTTGTGTACACGTAGTTAGGTTTATGATCTAGTTATTAGTGCACAAGCATAGATACTTACAAAATGTTTCTGGTAGTGATTGTAAACTGTTCGTACCTTTAAAAAAATAAATTAAAATATTACCTATGCATAAAAAATAATAGAGACTTCTCGATTCAACTTAAACGACTATTGGATATTTATCTTTCGAGTATAATCGATTGCCGCACTATCGCACGCAGCGCCGGCGCAGATGCGATTACCCCCAGTAATTGCCACCACCACTTTTTTGACACGTGCATCACTATCAGGCACAAATCTACCTCTACCCTTTGAAAAACCTAATATGAACCATATCTCCTACGCAGTAAAACATTTTATCGCACGATTGTGTAATATATTTGATTTTGACGTTTGTCAAGTGAGGTATATTAATTAAGGGAACGTTTTAAGTTTGCTCAGACAAAGATGGCGATGAGTGATGGATGATTTGTCAATATAAAGGGACAGCTCTCCGCTAAATGCGATATAACAATATTTTAGAGGTAAAAATAAAAAAGTAAAATCCAATTAGGACTATGATTTATGATTTCGGCGACTTTTTGAAGTGAAACTTCTTTATCGACGTAGTGGAGTTTTCTTGTAACGTTTCACCGCCAGGGCTGCATAAATAATAACATAAAAGAAGAATGATGCGTCGTAAAGAAGTTTCACGTCGTACGTGTGTACACAATTACACGCACCATTTTGTTCTACTGAAAATCTTCCAGTGCAAAATATTTTATAGTTCCATTTATGTACGCACAAACTAGGACACATATTTGACCTTGCACTCTCTTGTTCTTCGTAAAGTGTACGAGTTCGTGCTTTGAATCTAGGCTTAATATTCCACAGACTCCAAAGAATGCCACAAAGTGCGTTCCTGAACCACCTGTATCCATCGAATTTCTGCATCACTTATCAGTTCGTCACCCCATCTAGTGCGGGGCCGCTATACACTTTGCTCACCGGTACGAGGCTACAACTCGAACCTTTCTTTCCCATCGGTTGTCAGTTCTTCGAGCCAAATGACCGGCCCGTTGCCACTTCAGCCTAGTGATCTGTTGGGCTATGTCGGCAGAGTAACTTTGGTTCTACTGCGAATATCCTCATCTCCAAGTCTATACGCAGATAAACTAGACAGAATCTTATAATTTATCTCTATAACTCGCTGAGTGACCTTGAGCTTCCCCATATGCCAGCAGTGAAGGACCACGTCTCAGATTCATATGTCATCACAGGTAACACTGTTAGTACTTAGTACACTCTTGTTTACAAGTTTTGAGGTATGAATGACGAGAATATGTGTCTTTATCTCCCAAAAAACTATCACACTTGTAAAAAAATAATAACACAATATGAAAATGGATTGGCAATTATATTCTATAAGTGAGAGAATTTGCATTCGAAACACCGTATTTTTTACGTAGTAGTTAAAAATAAATATTTAGTTGGTACATGGTATAAGTCCCTAAATATGGTTCGTGTAACAAGAAATTGGCACGTCTAACATCACTGAACCCCGCCATTGTTAACTTTATTGAACATTCATTACAGCTAAATATTTAGCCAAAAATCTTATACGAATTAAAGCAGAAAAATAACTATGTTGTAAAACTCTTTTTCTGCCCAGGAGTCGCAATCATTCAATATAATAGTTGTCATGAGCTAAAACTGTTTTAAATCAATGCAAATTCATAGACATTATACTTCGGTGTAGTTTGTACCTCATCGTCAGATCGTGAGCTCAAGTGGGTAATAAAAGTTCGAAAGGTTCTTCTAAAAGCGATTCCTAAATGTTGCTCTGCGATAATAAAAAAATCGCAACATTCAATTTGTCCACTGGTGGGGTGTCCACAATAAACCTGTCACGAGAGGGACAGTCCGACATCGCACTTATCAGTGACCATAACGTCCTCAATTTTACGACAACCTCTCGATGCTCGCGCGTGCATAAATTTAAACAAACGCCAAGCTGTGACATTTTATTTTACAGATCAAGGAAATTGTATCGATATTTCAGTGATAATGTTTTTGAATTACGGAACCGATATCTTTATGTGTAAGTTTCTCAGACGTACATTGAACGCAGATAATACCGTCATGTAAAGTATTAAGCCGGGAATTTGCTTTGCATATATTTTTTCTTGAAGCGATAAAATTAAAGCGTCGTAAATATAAAATTTTATTCGTCATGTTTGCGCTATAAAGTTGCTGGACAGAGATTACATCTGAGGGGCAAAGGAAATGAGCGAATGAATTAGTCAGGTTGGGTCGACGGAATCTGAACGCGAAAAAGTAGCAATCAAGATCGACAGTACCAATAGCAAATCTTCAGAACCGGTCCACGTCGGCGAACATTGCACCGTGTAATTCTAATTAGGCAATTCAGGCAGCGGCCGGTACTAATGGGGCCCGTTCGGTGCCATAAAGCAAGCGCAATCTGATCGTGTGAACACGCTGTCCGCGTGTCCCACGAACATTGTCCGTAGACATGCAACGCTTTGTCACCCTAGTACCCACGCGTTTTTGCTCCTTTTGTAATAGATATAGTAGACGGTAGACAATAGATTTACTAGACGTCTAAAGAAAGAGTTTAGTGAAAGGAACCTTTCTAACAATTTTACATCGGTCTTTTGTACAACTGGAAATAGTTCTATAAAAAGAAAATCGTGATTAATATAAATTTAAATATCTAATTTAAATTATTTTGTAAGTTACAAAATTTAATGAACGAATAATTTAATTGCCAATTTCACGACAAACACCTGACTCAACAAATCGTCTAAGTACCAAATAACCTCAAGGAACTGTGTCCGAACGAAATATCGTCGGATACGAGCGCAAGAGTATAATAAATTAAATAAAAACAGACGGCGGACTGCAACAGGGATACACACTCGGTGCCTTATTGATGGAAACAATTCAAACACCATTTAGATAGTGAGCTGGCGTTGACGTATTATTATTATTGTGGGACCGGCTTGGCTGGATGGTGGCGGACATGTACGTAAGAAATTGCTATTGGAGAAGGCATTTAGTTTATAGACCATAGGAATTGCTATCGTTGTTTATTATAAGTATTAATTATGATATATCTGTCTCTTTCTATTGTCATTTAGTAAAGAGCATAGCATAGGCGGAGGTGGAGGGAGCGGAATTTGTGGTGAAGTCGGAGGTGAAGAGCGAAGGCTTAGAGCGGGGGCGGTGGTGGAGGTGGAGGCGGAGGCAGCGGAGGTGGTGGTGGATGCACTGGAGTGCAGTGCAGTGGGGACCGCGTGAGGACAAGTGGGGCTCACGTTATGGACAGGTGGTTACAGTAGGGGATAGTGTGGCTAGTAAGTGAGTATCAATACTGACCATAAAGATGTTACTACGAGATTATTCATTTTACCCAATATCCGCTTGCCTACTTATTGGTACTAGGAACAAACTGAACAGAAATTTTGTTTTGTGCATTTTCTAACTCAAAATTTTTATACGTTTTTAGAAAAATTATACAACAATAGTTGTTCAATTTAACCCCACCAATTAGTCAAAAAGAATAACCTTTTACCTATATCCAATACCACTTGTTATCAATAAGTAAGTATTTTACTTATTATAAATTAAACACAGGTTAATTAATTTAGTTTGTTTTATTCAAGCAAGTATTAAACATAAGCAATCAGTACGTACGAGTACCAATACAAATATATATAATAGTGGATAGGGAAAACAATACCACTCAGATTATTAAATTAAATCAAGGTCCCACAAATTTTCTACTTGTTATTTATTTAAGTTTGTAAAACGATTTTTGAGTCAAATCTATATATATATATATATATATATATATATATATATATATATATATATATATATATATATATATATATATATATATATATATATATATATATATATATATATATATATATATATATATATAACGAATTAAGTTTTTTAATTTATTTAAGTTTGTGAAACGACTTTTGAAGTCGAAGTAGTCTACCGGGTTCTCTGTCACACGCAGAACGCGACGTTGCCGCTTTGTGTTCGAGTATCTATTCGTCAATTTTGGCTCCGGATCCACTAAGTCTAAGTAAACGTTGCATATAAGTTAAATATACTACTCTGGATCTAAGAAATCATATTCAGTATGATTTTTTCGACCGTTGATGGATCAACAAATGTTGGTCAAATCGCTGACGAGTATGTTGAAAATCTGTAAGTGCAGATCCACCGACGTCACACGCGCATCAAGGATGGATCAAAGTATAATATATCAGTTTGCGCGACGCAGAGCTGAGTATACACGTAAAATAGGCGGATCAACAATTGTTCTAACTTCTCACTGGATCAACATTTATCGTTGAAGGTTGATTATACATATAAACTTTTATAAAATGTTCTTTTAAACTGTTTTAAGTTTGAACCTTTTTTTTGCGTGAATGCATATACAATCAGAGAAATGAATACTCGTTATACCGAAAGCCTGAAAGTCGTAGCCGTTTCATAGTGAATAACACTATCACAGCATAAGAAGAACATAGTCATAATTAGTAGTAGTCAGACTGAGACACTATCATGGCCTTCAATAAATGGCAAAATTACCATCACGAATATGCCACTAAACAAAGCGCGATAGTCTATACTACTACAGACAAAGATCAAATAGTCCAATGTAAAAGGTTTACAAGTCCAAGCGATTACGCCAAATCGATTATCGAGTGACGATGTTGATGATAACGGCTAAAATTCAACTTCAAATGTAACTTAAATAAATTTTATTGATTTTTCGTGTAGATTAAATCGAGACCCAGCTAAATTCGGTGATATTTGTGCTGTTAGCTTGGCTTTTACAGGTTCATCAGACTCGGGGTTCACGACCAAGAGACGTGGTAGCTTAAAGGTTGTTCGTTTTATATTTCATATAGTACTAATTAATACTAATTCACTTACTCAGTGTGAAACACTGATATTACTCAAATATTTTTAAGTATCATAAAGGAATCTGCACTTAAACCTAATATTTTTTTTAACACTACACAAGAATATTTGATTTGAAGTTCATAAAAACATGAAGCAGAACGTCGTTCTCTTACCGCCTCTTTACTCTAATGATAAAATACCTTTATCAGTGTGCCATTTACAGGCTATAAAGTTAAAAACATGTCTATTATCTAAATTTCTTTCAAAATATCCATTTTCTTATATAGATCATGTCTTATTCCAACTATCAAATGTAATTTTAACATTGTGATACATCGCATAGCATCGGGTTATGATTTTTTCGTCATGAAGGTCAGCTCCTGACTTCCACGTAGCTTTTAGAATTTCTTTCAACAATGCATATGGTCTAAGTGGAATATTAACTTAAACTGCTAAATATGCCGCATCCTCATTTCATTTCCGGTCTTCACGATGTAATCTTCAATGTCATTCATAACTCAACGTTCCGGCGGAGACGATCGCCTCTATTCCGTCCTTTAAAGAAAGTTATGCGCGCCATTTTCCCCCGAGAGCGCTTCTGCGACTAATGACGTATAAAACTATCCCGACTCCTCGTGCAGCGTTGGTGCTCTATTATTAGTGAAAGCCATTTTTGAGCATTATCACATCTATAACAGTAAACATTAAAAAAAAAATTATCAATCCAAAATTATAAATGCTTAATGTGAATCATAGTTTTTAAATATCGATTAATAAAAACATGTGGTAACAATTTCATTATTCCATCCATTCATTCATTAAAGCCTATAATAAAAATCCGCACAAACTTTAGTTCAAGATTTTAATATTTTGAGCTCTTCCTACCACTTGTTTCAATTTCCTTCCGTCGGCTCTAACGACACTCATGGAATAGAGTAGTGGATCCTCTTACACCTTAACTACACGGCAGTAAATATATTAAGTCTCAGTAAAATCATATTTAAAAAAAAACAAGCAAAGTCAACTGCTGATCATAGGCCTGAATAATTAGCGAGTATTTATTACTGGAACGAAGTTCTTTATCGCACGGTACGAATTTGGCGGATGGGGGCTAGGCGAAGAGAAAAAGTGTTAGATTTTTCCGTCACGATCTCCTTTCTATAGTGCGAGCGAGATGGAATAATATCCATCTCCCGCGCACTTTTTATTATCTTGCCATGAAAGAAATATTATTTCAAATGACGCTTCATTTTAATAGTCGCTAGTAATTCATTTATTTGTATTTGTTAATCAATAATATAATATTTTTATCAATAATAATATACTACGAAAGGAACTTCGTTCCAACCGAGTATTCCACGACACTTTTTTTTAGCTCTTAACAGAAGATATTGCTGCCTATCTTCTGTTTTAGTTTCCCTCTATCGCCTCTAACGACACCCGTGGAATGATGTGAATGAACTACAAGCCAGTAGATCTATCAATTCTAAATCATATTATTACAATCAAGCAACCATAATTATTATATACCATATAGAATCATTCTTTAGGAAAAAGCGTTAATTCACACTTGCAATGCAATTGTCAAGAACTACGATATAAATCGACATAGTACGTATGCATAATACCATCGAATGCTTCGTAGTTCTTGTTTGCATTTGGTCAAATCTTAAGTTTGTCGTGACAGTAACTATAGGTAAAATAATATATTCAATGTTTCAAATGTCGACGTTTCCCGCTCGATCATAAAGTAATACGCATTATTTGTAATACTGCTTCACTTAAACAAGTAACAAATTATGCATCTGTTTATCGGACATGCGCTATAATAAACTAACGATAACATAAACACATAAGACATTGCTAACGTGAGGAACACAGCAACTTACAAGAGGTAAATTGTTACTTTGATTTGAAATCCGTTCATGTGCATTATTCTTATCTTCTTCTTCTTTAACTTCTTCATAGGACCGAAGACGTTATACGTGGTAGAGCCATGCTGCAGATATATTATGGTTGTAACACGAATGGGTCGGCTCGACTGGGGAAGGACCACTCTCCGCAGAATAACAGCGTAAAATAGCAGCTTAATGCTGCTGTGTTTCGTATGGTGAGCATTCCATCTTAGTAGTCGTCTTAGGAGTTGATTGAGGAGAGATGTAGATGCCCATGGGCTGTAGCGTCTAATTGCCATCAGGTGGACTGTGTGCTCGGTTTTCATCTAGGTCAGGTGACGGGTTTATTCTTATATTTATTACCATATAAAAAGGAAAATAGACTTCTTTGTCTTCCATAAGTTGGAAATCCTTCATTACATACTTCGCACGTAGAGTTTTGTCTTGAGATGACATAAAACTGGATGAATAACTGTTATTTTAAAAACAGACTAATTTAATATTATTGAGGAGTAACTTAGGCGGCCGGGCTTTGTTAAGCGTTGGAAAAAAAATGTCTTAGGGATGACTACATATTTAGATAAACTTGCACAGTAAAGCATTATCTAATTACAAAATTTCATCCAAATCGTTTGAGCCGTTTCCAAGAAACCAATAACATTTAGACATATATAAAAGAATAGTTTACTCAAATTATTAGATATTTCCCGGAACGCATCATCTTATCGTCTGACATGGACGTTCTAAGGAATTAGAGAAAAATAGTATCTAAAATATGGCAGCCATTACAAAATTTGTCAATTCTGAAATATCAAACTTCAATGGAGAACAGACTTATGCGCAAAGCGTTTAGTTACTAATTAATGAGAGGGACATACCGTAGTGTAGTGTCGGTGTAAGAATATCCACCACCCCATAATATCGTCCCGTGGTTGTCCTAAGAGGCAACAGAGAGAAATTGAAACAGAAGATGGACAGCAGCATCTTCCTGATAAAAACTCAAAATTATAAAAAATGCAGTGCCAACCAAGGGCTATGTTCATCAGTAGACTTTTAAGGACTGTAATGGATGGATGGATTGATAACGAGAAGGGAGTCACGTCAACAAAAAGCTAATACAAAACTTTATTATGGGTGATCAAAACGGTTTTACTTCGGTGACGACAAAATAAAACAGATAAATTGCGGATCGCGGTTTAAACAGAACAGTAACAGCGATGCAAAGTCTGAGTTACCCGGTGTACATTTGAACGGTCGATAATAAACAACATCAAAATACAGTCGGCCGAGAGTGAGCCAACAACCAATAAATATCCAGATTGCGTTGTTAACGCGCTCTCTCACGCGGCGGATTTATCCCCGTGTGCGGTACACGGAGCGCTCTTGTCGCCTCTGCCACGATATATCTATACACTTGACAACGGTGCATACACTCAAAGAAATAAGTAGTCTCTTGCTTTTTTTTACAGGAAACGATGCGATAGATAGACTCCTGAGTGGGCTCTGGAATGAAATCCCGCCGAGTGAGCTAATGTGCATAAGTGAACTGTCGATTTATTGCGTCTGCTCTAGTCAATGTGTCTTAACGATCAACATTTTTTGTTCTATAACTTTTTTTTTTTATAGATATTGAGGCAAAAGCACACGGCTCACCTGATGGTAAGTGATCATCGCCGTCCATGAACAGCTGCAATAGATTAATCTCGGGTGAATTGGCGGTATTTTAGGAAGGAGTAAGCACTTATCCTGCATAGTTGAAAACTTTCGAGGGTCTTCTTCTTTTTTCTTCATTGACCCTTTAACAATCTAATACTAAAAATTGTCTTACCTCACGGTGCAATTTACCGAAACAGCTAAGCATGGTAAGCAAACTAGCGATAGCAGTGTCAGAAGTACGAGTACCTTTGATGCCGCTCTCATCGGTTAGACATCTATTAGCCTTTAGATTTCCGGCAATTCCAATAATCAAATTTTAAAACATTTACGGAATGATATTTGGTAAGGGATTCTTTTACGTCCACCACACACACAGACGTATACGTCACATCATCCTGAACGTATTCAGGAGTTATTTTTATACCATCCCTCATCTATAAAGTATAACGAAGTTATGGAGAGTAAGGTATCTGCCAGTGCTGGCTGGTGACGAGGACGTATGAAGCCATCTCATGGAATGATACCTCTGTTTAGGATCTCCCCGTGAGCTACGGCAGATGATTTGAATCCAGTTTCTAGATTAGAGAGCAAATAAAATTTGTATATTACGATAAGAAGAGGAAGGCTTCCTTTGATTTTTGTGCGAACTTCTTAAAGCATCAATCTCAATAAATCATTCTTAAATCAATACTAATATATTAAAAATACAGTTAGGACTTTGATACTGTCGGTGCCACAGTCAGTTTGGATATTAAGTGAAAAGTAATGCCTTCTACACTGAATTTGGAAGTTTTAAATACAATTTCCATTAGACTGTATGTAAGAAATTTATAAAAAAAATACCTGAATATATAATTAATAATATACTAAAAAAATATCAATATAGTTATTAACATTAATTTTACAAGAAACATAATAGCCAATATCTTTAGTAACAATGAAAATTAATCTCCCGAAGTTACGGTGTAACGACACAATAAAAACACCGTGTGTAAGAATCATTGGGAATCGTAAAAAAGACAAACTATATCCGATTTCTGATCGTAAAAAGACAATAAAAATCTTTTGACGGAGTTTTAATGATCTATTAAATACTGTCCTCTCCGTATAGAGTAACAATACCGTAGAGACTGCATCCATTGAAAAGTACTAATTGGTATTATGTTACTTGGCAAACAAAGATTGATTGTTTCCTACATTCATATTTTCTGTCATCATGCTTATTGCAATAACTATTTTCAAATCAAAGTTAATAAAAATTACTTTGCCCATATCCGCTAAATAAAATAAAAGGATGTGTCTTACCTAGTTTGAAGAACATCTCTCGCCCTCCCTCAATTGCGTGCACTATCCCCATCACCACTAATCCCAGCACCACTACTCCCAACACCACTGCACTAAGTAAAACACACCACCGACGATAATACGACACGTGTTTCGCCTCGTGTCGTATTATCGGTTTACGTGAATACGTGTACGTAACGAAACTTCAAATGGCAGCGCTCCATCCCCCGCGCGTTACGTCACTGTCCTCACTCAATGTAACAAACTCTTTGATCTTTTAGCTATCGAGTAGTGTAACTAAATTTTGGATGTAGATGATAGATATGTAGCTGCAACGCCAAACTGTATCCCCCGATTTAGTTGTCAACAGTTTTCTGAATTTACTCCCACTATGGAAGTAAATTTAAGACGTATTCACGTCAAAAAAGATAAAACAGTGCTCTGGCGGTAAGTTCTCTATGCATTTTTAAACCAGCGCGGAACTAGGTAAATGTTAAAAACATACTAAATTAACTTTAATGTGCTCTTAAAAATTCAGGTTTATGATGTGTTTAGTTTAGCGAATATCGGATGAGAGTAAAGTATCTCATAATTGAAGGATATTAAAACAAACCGACCTAACGGGACGTTACTATCTGCGGGAATTAAATAAAAAGATACCTTTATAAGGTGATATTGATTTAATTGATAGGTATTCTTGATTCTGACCTCATCGATTTAAATCTTCGATTGAATATTGATAAGGCTGTTTATTCGACTTGTGTTCGACGATTTAACAAAGTACTTATCGGTTTCTTTCATTGATTCTTTTGAACGTGACTTAACTAAAAGATACTAAACTCTTCTTTAGTTAACAACAAAGAAGTTTTAAATGTACTATTTTTTTAATTTGTTAAGTTTTTTTTACTAAAATTATTAAATGTATTAATAATATATCAATACATTTAATAATAATAATTTACACGAAATAAATTATTTTTATTTTTATATAGTATCTACGCAAATTGTCCAAAAAAATTGTAAATATAAAAACTTATTCATATTAAAACATTCTAAGTCCATAATAAAAATACTTTTAAGATGATAATTGCGACTCACATCGATTTTTAAGTATGTACAATTTTAACCAGTAAAATCTGGTTGTCTTTTAGCTTGACAGTAAAAAAACCGGATTGAATAGAAAAAATATGAAGAAGAAATAACTAAGAAACACTTTTGTATGCAAGTTTGTCTTTTCAATTAATATAATCCAGTGCGTGAATACTATCCCACCAGTGCAAGTGGTGATGTAGCCGATGATAGAAAAGCGCGTTGTCTTAGCTTAACAAAGGTCTTGAAGTCCTATACCTATATTGAAATCGGATGCAAAGACAGATGCTAGCAAATTTTTCCGCTTCTTAAATTCCGCTGGACGCATTAAGATTGACGAAACACCGGTTTGTTCGATTGCATCGTATAGCGACAACTATAAATAAATATCACTAAATATTAATTGAAACACTATATGGGTGGCTATGAGCGAATAGAATCTAATGTAATTAATTAATAAAATGCTCATACCAATCATTAATCAACAGCAATATAAATCTGTCGACAGACAGACAATCGGATCGAATCGCTTGGCGCCACAAAAACGACCTCTTTCATCCAAGAAATGATAAATTCTGATAGAAAAAAAAGTGTCAAAAAAAAAAAAGAAAGGAAACGTGTGTGTCCAAAGAGCGAAGCTTTGATACAAAGCCATCCATCAGATGACGACTAACTCGTGAGTTCTCTTTGATTATGCACCATCATAATTGGTATATTTTTCTTTAGAGGATTTCAACGTGTTATGCTACCGTTTATTCAATAAATCTTTTCATGAATATCATTTGAAACTATCTGAATTTTAAAATAACTTATTGCAAAAAATAGGTTTAAAACACGGTATGTGAAACATTCCGTGTTTTTAAAATATACTCAACATGTTTAAAAAAAATGTTTTCATTCATTCATGAACATAGGCCTCCCACAAGGAATGCCACAAAGCACGGTTCTGAACCTTCTGCGTCCATCAACTTCCCGTATCTCTTACCAGGTCGTCACTTCATATAGTGGAGGACCGCCCTGCACTTCGCTTACCGGTACGAGGCTGCCACTCGAGAAAGGTTTTCGTTCTTCCTCATCACATTTATTTTCATGTGCAAAAGTAATAAGATTATTTTTTACAGAAGTAAAGTCACTTCTATCATTGATAAGGAAGTCAAATGCTGATGTTTTATCGACCATGAGGACTGAGATACAGTTAACAGTAAGAAGGGTGTCTGGTATTCCCAAACTCATCATACGAAACACAACAACATGTGCTGCTATTTCACGCTGGTATTCTTTCTGTAAGAGGGTGCTCTTTTCCCAGTTAAGCCATTCGTGCTGCAATGTTAATACAACTACAGCGTAACTCTATCATGTAGGAATAAACAACTATTTAATTCTTTTATCTACTTATATGTTAATGAAACAAATGATATAACACAAATTTCTTATGCTATTTACTTTTTTGTGAAATTTAATTGTAACACGACTAATAATAACCAAGACGCATTAATCTGTTGTTGAAAAATTTATTAGTTCCTCTATGTTTTCATTTCGTCCGCAAATAAAACATAGTTTCCGGACTTTAACGATGTCTTTTAAATTTTTCTTTGATTTTTTTCATTATTTCATAACCTAGTTTTTGAACGATTCAATTATCAACAACTCATAATAATGTCGTATATCGATGAGTAAATAAGTACTATAGTGAAACTAGTTTTACAGATATGTCTGATATGTTTGATATATTATTATTTTGTGTAGTAGTAGAAAAGATGGACTACGGGAAGAAGAAGATTTTTATAGAAGACTATCGATCCACCCCGGCTTCGCACGGGTGATTTCTGAATCTTGACAACAGAGCCACCTACTGCCTCCAATTAGAACTTGTGAATCTAAACCATTTAGAGACCCACTCAAACAACAAAAAAATCATTAAAATAGGTCCAGCCGTTTAGAAGGAGGAATTATATACATAATGATTAAATATAAGAAGAGAATAATACGGAAGAGGCCCGTGTCCAGCCATGGACTTTTACGCGCTGACGCAGAAGAACTTAAGAAGATAATAAGATCGTGGTAGAAGAAATCGTTGAATAACTCAACATTATTTCAGAAACATTTAAAAATATAAACAAATGCTTCTATTTACAATCATAATTCTAAATCCTAAATTTTTCACGTGGTAGAGACACGCTGCAGGTCGGCTCGACCGGCAACGGGCCAAGTTCTCACAGAATACCAGCGTAAAATAGCAGCTTAATGCTGCTGTGTTTCGTATGGTGAGTGTAGAGAACCGGAGACCCTTTTCACTGGCAATGAGGAATAGCGTCTTAGTCCTCGGGGGTGACTACGCATCTGCATTTCGATTCTTAATCGAGGATAGATGTAAATGTCTATGGGCCAGTTGGCCAGTGGGCCAGCTGCATCCACTTACCAGCAGGTGGGCTGTGTGCTCGTTTGTCACCATTATTCCATAAAAATAATTAATAAATCATCCATATAATCTTTTAAATATAAGATACAGGAAAAAAGTCCTTTAAAAACTTCTCTGGATTACAATTCAAGAGACACGTGTTAAATTAACAAGAGATTGCCTTCTAAAAATGCCTAACGTTTTGCTTCAAGACTCCCCCAGCGTCTACCGTCTAATTGATAATTAGTATTCCGACGGTCCGCTGTCCAGGCCTACGTGTCCCGCTCGAGGTGGGGGGTAGGCCGGGTGGGCGGGGGTTGGTCACCGCTGCATCAGCACGCCTAAGTCCAAGACGTCTGTTATTGACATAAATGTTGAGATGACAACCCTCTGGGAAACGGCCGAGACGTGGTTTACCATCTTTCCATAATAGTAAGTTTTGACAAAGGTTAAATAATATTCAAAATAAATAATAATAAGCTTTTAAATAAATGTGTTCTTCAAATAAAAAGTAATAAAATATTACTTTAAATACCATGTAGCATCGAATATGTATACCATCGTAACTATTATATACAAGTCTTTATTTAGCGTACTAAATATGAATTCCTATTGGTATATAGGTACTCGTAGGTAAAACATTCTCTATTTTTGTAAAACTTGTAAAAACGAGCATAATAAATTACAGCTCCTTTAAACCAATACGATGTACCTTTTCATTGGGTGACATAGAATTATAAAGAATATAAACTAAGTAACAAAAGACAATTGGAAGTACCCAATTCATGAATGGTTACCTTAGTACCATATACGTTAGTAGCCTGTTAACGTACCAATAAATATGATGAGACAAAAGGAAACCTTATGATTTTCTTACTTTCGCAAAATCACCACATTATTACACTTCATTCATTGATTCACAACAGCGTATAAAAGTTCACTGTTGAACTTAGGCCTCCGCCAAAGTTACCTCGCCACGCTTGGCAATCGCATTTTTTTATTACTTTCATTTGTTGTCAGGAAGATGGTGCTGGTGCCCAACTCCTGTTTCAGTTTTCCTCAGTTGACTCTTACGACATCCACGGGACGATTTGAGCTGGATATGTTTACACCGCCACTACAACTTTTTACACTTGTGTGTGATGAACTAATATGTACTGGCACGCCACTTACGCACACAACAATAAATTTAATCACTTTCGACAGAGTAAATTCTACTTTCGACAAAATACTTAGTAAAGAAATAACTTATATATAAATGCGGCGATTGAGTAGACAAATATGTAAGAAGCTAAATTTTTTTTTTTGTAGGGGTATGTTCTTAATTAATATCCCGTTTCGAATTAAATGAACGAATAAATAATACCATAATGTTGTTAGATGGCCTTATTAAAATTATTTAAAGTTATCCATTAGTATACTGCAACTATTAATCGTGGTTTTGGTTTCAGAGACTGGCGATGTGGAGCAGCATCATCAGCTTGAAGGTTTTAGCGGCTGCTGAGCCCTACAAGCGAGCCCAACGTGGGGAGAATTGGACAAAATTTAGAATTTTTTTAGTTATGCAGTCCATTTGACGCTTTCTTTAAAAGGTCTGTATCTAACGATAGAATAAAGGAAGGTCACTGTTGAAGAACGCAGCCGGTAGAACCTTAGCACTCAATTGCTCTTTATTCGCTTGCAAATTTATTGCGGTATAGTTGTAAAGGGCCACCCTTTACAACTATACCGGGGCAGGGCCGACTACAAACACTCAAAGAATAAAAAGGCAGCACCATTAAATGTGTGAGGACGCCTGTCCTACAACGGGGAAGAACCAAATCCACAGTGTACTTTAAGGGGCTGATGAAGAAGAAATAATAATAAATTATAGAACTGCAATTATCATACTCATAAAAAACATTATTTAAGGGATATAACGTATATCGGAAGATAGAAATATTACGATAATTCGAGACGTCGTCAACTTGTATCTCCCTCGATTAGCATATCTTAAGTCGAGCATCGGGCTAGCCAGGAGCGAACCGGCTATCGGCCGCATGCATCTCGCGGATCGCCGCCGTGCCATCGAGTAACATCGTGCCCGGTAGCAGCCCCTGTCGACCCTTATAAGGCTGCTCGAGCGTTTATTTCTTTAATTCCGACTACTTTGTCGTGTTTATTGATATTTTTATCGATTATTGCATCGCAATATTGTTTGTTTGTTCACTGACTTGATGTTCGAATACTATGATAAACACTTTGAACGAATTTTAAAATAGCATAAAAATTAAATTTGTTCTTACAGCACGAATAGGTCGGCTCGTTTGTGGAAGGAATTCACTCTCACAGAATATCAGTGTAAAAACCAGCATAATGCTGCTATGTTTGGAATGGTAAGTAGTGAGGACTAAAGAAGATTGCTAGGTAAAATTCCTTTTGTGCCAGGAGTCAGTCTGTGTAGGTACCACACTCTTACCGATTTCTGCCGCCAAAAATTAGTGCGTTCACTGTGTTCCGGTCTGAAGGGTGCATGGAGCCAGTATAATTACAAGCTGTGACTATTCGTTCCTATTCCTCAGAGGTGACAACGCATCTGTAGCCTTCTTTATTTGAAATTGGTTATAGGTGTCCATAGGCTGCATTTGCCGCTTTTTTTTAATAAAAAAATAAATATTTCAACCAATTTTTTTTAATTAGCAATACAATGAATACCTTAGACAATAGATAGTAGACGTAGCTAGTAGGTGATTTAAATTCATTAGTAGATAATTTGTTTATATGAAACTAATTTTTACGGATTCTATCGCGTTTAATTTAACTTTTTTAATACAGCACCCATGGTCACGGTGGGGACTGAGGTGTTTGACGTCCCAATGTCATAGTTAGCCCAGCTACCTTCAGTTTTTAAATATTAATTTTTGGTCCGATCTATGCAGAATGAGCTTACAGTATCTTGAAGTCTTGCAGTGGTATACTTGGGTTTGGATTTAATTTTATTAATTATAGGATCCCAAGAAGATGGCAGCACCTATCCATCTTCTCCATTGAAATTAGGATGTTTTTTTTAATTTCAATAGCCTCGCGAATCATCCTTAGTAGGAATCGGTGTTCTTTTGCGAAGATTTGTGGTCTATCAAATCTAATTTAATGGCGGGGACGATCTTGAACATGTTCACAAACTGCAGACTTCCCGGAACGTCGGTGCTTCAATATTTTGTTTAATTTTTTTTCTTTTTTTAATATAATCCTAGTGAGCGAAATAATTCCACAGATGTTTTTTTACAATACTGGAATGGCAAACAATCTACCAGTCTACTTAATAGTATGTGGCAACTGCAGACCATGGATACCTGCGACCAATTTCAATCAAAGAGACATTCTCATCACTGAGGATTAACTTGTAATACCTCTCATGACAGTAAAATAAATATCGTAAGTAAAATAAATATCGTAAAAAAGACAGTAAAATAAATATCGTATGTCGAACTTTTCTTAAACTTTAAACCGAAAAACAACAGTTGGTACACTTTTGCTTGGCGGTAGATATTTATAAGAGGGTGATACCTACCTAGACGGACTTCTTAGCAGAAGAGATCACACTACCTGGGATGATCACGAATCTTTAAGCAAGTATGTTATATTATATCATAATAATGCTAAGAGTTTATTTCAGCTTTCATAACAAAGCGAAATAATGTCTTAAGCCAAGTGAGTGCCTTAATCAAGCGTACACAAGCGCTGATTTGAATATACACACGGTCGGACCCCAACGCAGTAATCCGTGATTCATTAGGGGTTTCGAAAATTTCTATTAAACCTCGGAGAAGATACAACGATGCTCTGTTCGAAACGAGAGCACGGACCAGCGGCAGTGTTCGCCAACTTAATACAAATCAAAATGTTAGTCACTTTGTAGTACATTACATCGTATGCTACATAGCTTTCCTGTAACGGAAACAGAAAAATATTATTCAATATAGATTATAAATAAGTATTATTCATTAAAAGTCACCCTTTTGTTTAATTACCACTGGTTCGGAAAAATACCTTTGTCCTGGGAAGAACCAGCAAGAAACCCAGCGGGACTTTTTTTAAAACTAACAGCTTATAAACATGTATGTTACACAATTAACAACACAAAACTAATTAGAAATAGCTTGAGCGATCACCTCATTACCAGGGGTTATTATCATCAATAAATTCTTTAATCTTCTATACTATAATAAAACTCTAACGCGACCTCCGTCTGAACACGCATCACGCAGAAACCTGTGAACCGATTTGGACGGGACTTTCACCGGCAGATAGCTGATGTTATAAGGAGTAACTTAGGTTAATTTTATTTTAGGTAAATAATTAGGGTTCCGCGCAAAAAAACCCAAATTCCAAGCGGGCGAAGTCGCAGGGAACAGCTAGTATTATAATAAACCTTTTGATACAAACTTAGTTTAATAAAGTTTTTGAACATTGAGCAGGGAAAATTTTGTATATTATTTTGTATATTTTATTATTTTGTATATTTCGGGTCTTAATGTTTGTCCTCGTAAAATTTATCTATGTAAGCTGCCCCACGATTCACGAGAAATTCCTAGTGTGAAGGTAACAACGTTTCTTTAAAAAAATAAGAAAAACGTTTGAAAATACATACATGTATAGGTTTATTTGGATTATTCTATGTTACTGAATAAATCTTAATTATAAAATATTATATAAAATTATACATAAGAATTATTAATAATTTAAAATTAATTTGAGAAAATGAACATTTATATTACATTAATTTAAAAATATCATTTCATAACTTTTAGATTAAAAATGATGGCATTTTTCAGGCATGCTAACTTAAATTTCAGTCAAGTGCGATGCTGGCAACACTTGTCGTAAAACATTTATCGCTTATGTTATTATATTATTAATAATAATAATATTATTTCATCCAGATAGTAGAATTTCGGTCACGGCAGTCAGTCTCAAACGAAAACTATCCATTTGCTCAGGACACGATCATAGAGCACAAGTGTGCACTCTATTCCGTCACTCTCAAAGTCCGATGGGACGGTAATCTGATGTGACTGGAGAGAAATTAGGCTCAAGAGTAACGGCTTTCCGAGCCGACTTTCTGACTCCATGCAGAAAAACCCATTATATGATATTGGCGCGACCCGGAATTCGAACCCACCACATGATCAGCAGCCGTACTTACAACCACTAGACCAAAGAGGTAGTCAAAAATATACATTGGTCACAACTCTTTATTACTTAAGCAAAGAACACACAAGCTATTTAATCTGTAACATTGTTTACAAAAATGCTTTTAGCTTATGCTGACATAAAAACAATACTCAACGTTGAAGGTGGATCTAGACATAAGGTATATGCTCACACTCGAACAGAATCGCAGCTACACAGCCTGCACCTGCCCGCCTACACCCACACACATACTCCCCCCCCCTCCTCCTCCGCGTCTCTGCAGTTACTTGACTTCATTTGCAGTCGACTCTAAGTTAAAATCAATTATGCCCGCGATTGTTTCGTTAGTGGAAGCAAATGTTTTTTGTCCCTGTCCCCACCCCCCCGTTCTGGCTCGCTCGCCCTCCCTCCCTCTTTGTATTCAGGACGGACGGCTGTCTCCCGCTATGTTTGGATTTCTTTTGATGAACTCAGAACTCGAAGACTTGTGATTGTGTGTGCATTCTGTTCATTTGGCTCGCTCGTTTTTTAACTTCCTTACTAAATTGCACGGTGCAGCATTGCGTGATCTGCTTGTTGACTAGCTTTCGTCCGCAACTTCGTTTTCTTGTTGGAAATGTCGATAAAGCTGATTATTTGCAGATTCTATTCAATAAAGGTAGCTAAAATGTATATTTTTTTTTACACAAGTAGGGTTGACTAACGAGCAAATAGTCCATCTGTTAGTAAGTGAATGGTGTGACCCATAGACACCTAAATCTCTCGGTAAAGATGTTTTATAGAATTAGGATACCCATAGACATACATCTATCCCCGATTAAAAAACAAAATACAGACGCGTTGACACCCCTGAGGACTAAGATGGAATGCTTCGTTATTGGTGAAAAGGGTATCCAGTTCCCGACACTCACCATACGAAACGCAGCAGCATTAAGCTAACCACTACAAATAAAATATTTCACCTGGATATAGTCAAAAAGCAGATTTGATCCTACGACTTTCAGATACGCAGTGCGTTTTCTAAACAATTAGAATATTATATTGAGATTTTTTTTTATTTTAATATAACTTACATAAATAACATAAAAGTAAACAATGATTATTGTAATAAAAATATATAGTTTTTATTGAATTAATATACAGTCCTACTCCACACGATATTTTGCAAGAACGCTGCCTGCGTTTCCTCGTCGAATGGCTTTACTTTGTTTTTTGAGAAAGGAACCAGACTTCTTGTCTTCAGCGGCTACGACCAGTCGAAAATCATTGAGTAACATTTAGTTTTAAATAAGTATATGTATATAAGGGCAACGCAACGAAGTTTTTTCTCTAAAATTGCTTGCTCCAGTAAACTTCTCTTTTAAAATAGGAGGCCTCTGCCCAGCATTAGACGTTTAAATATAGTTGCTTTACTTTAAATACTTCATCATCTCAATCATTACAGCCTATCAAAAGTCCACTACTAAACATAGGCCTTCTCCATAGATTGTATCATAGGGGTATTTTCGCCATAGTTGTCACGTTTGGCAGGCGGGTTGGCAACCGCAGTTTTATTATTTTTATGAGTTGTTATCTGGAAGGTACTGCTGCCTAACTCCTGTGTCAATTCCCTCTGTCGCCTCTCCTTACTTCACAAGATGTATTGTTTTCTCTTATGCTAATATTTTTTATTGTTTAAGTTTTGAAATAAAGTAAATAGAAATATCTTTACGCTCCCTACAATTCTATAATAGAATACATTCCAATGGAGTTTAAAAATACACCTACAACAGCTCTTGTTTATCGCGACAATAAAAACAAACAATTAGCTTCAATTATATCCCGATTACGAATCTACAGGTCTCGGATGGCATTGAAAAAGGAAGAAAGCGCTACTCTAACCCTTATTGTTGGGACATAAGAGCTGCATATACTATATATTAACGCTCAAGTATGTTTGCTTTTTATCTCATATAAACTTGAAAAAAAAAAACAACATTTTAAACTTTAATTACAAGGCACTAAGACCTATGTTGCGCAATGTAGGAGCGCAAATGTAAGCTTGTTTTATTTTTTCCTTATAAGGCCGGGCCCACACAATTGTTGCTCGCAATGTCCAATATCTCTGTACATTCATTATGCAAACGATTCTCTCGAGTTCATTTGCTTTTTTCCCTCTCTGTCCGTTTTAATTTCAAACGGTCGTATATTCTTTCGAACGTCTATAGAAATTAAAAAGAACTTTCACATTTCTGCGCTGTTCGCGTTCGTGCTTCTCATATTATTGTGAATATTACGCCAGTCGACATACAAATTTGTTGCCAAGGATTATTCAATTCATGTTGATAATTTTAATATACGGGGTCTCTTTATAGAAGGTCTCCTTGAAATAAGTCTCGGGACATTACAATATATGTCACTTTTTACAAATACGTCGCGCCTATAATACCCGAGGGGTTAGGCAAAGTACAAAACGCAGCTAGCTATGAGAATTAAAAAAAATGATTGGTGGCTAGCCTATTAGCCTATCGCTTACGCAATCACAAACTAAATAACCCATTCGTCATTTACGACTAGACAAGTATGTAGTACAGTCGGTACATTATTTTTCTTGTCATAAGGCCCACATAAAACGGAACCTATAAGTCGCAGATAACGTGGGACTTGTGTGTTGACGGATATACTTAATAATTTTTAAGAATATTGCATATTGCATATGATACAATTTGTTTAGTTTGACAGTACCAAACCAACCGCTTGCTAAGCGTGACAATTACGGCGAAATTCCGCCTAAGAGGCAATCTATGGGGGAGGCCTATGTTCAGCAGTGGACTCTGATAGGCGGTAACGCTAGGGAGAAGATTGTGTTCAACGGTGTTTTGTAATGGACTACAGCGAGATGGTGAAGACGACTATGATGACGATGAATGATTTTAATAGACAAAGAGTTGTCTACTCTTTGTCTTTTAAAATCTAGACTTAAAGAGTTATTGTGTAGAATCATTTGAAACGTACTCTTAATGAATGCCACGTATCTTTCTAATGTCGTCGGGAAAGCGAGAAATAATTCCAATCCGGCCACGTCCAATATTAAAAGTAAAGTCAATAGTGCTGTACCTTGTTCATTAGCTTTAACGATAACTGGCTTCCGCGCGTCACGTACTATCGACATTAGTGCTGCGCGGGAAGCACTAATTAAAAACCGTAAATATTGCATCGGTTTACCGCGTTGCAGACAACTTGTGTAGGAATCAATTACTTTTAACGTATATGAGTGGACTTATTCTAAATATTTATGATTACTTACTGTTTCTTGTACCATTATATATTGAATTGTATGATGTATGAATTTTCTGAATTGCTTACCTGAAACAAAAAAAATATTTATAAGTTAAAGTTGTTAAGCTTTGATTTTTTATCATTGTTTAAGGTGCGATACATCTGGTAGACACGAACGTCAATCACGCTTGAAATCCACCTTACAACGGAAAGGGTGTATGGACTAGCAGTGGACTTTTCGGACTGATGAAGAAGAAGAATTTTGATTTACTGACCTAGGACTTCTAAGGCTGCTTGTTTATTTTATCACTGTAGGAATATGATAAATACAAAGATGTGTCAAAGAAGGCGAAGAAACATATTTAATTCGCAGTTACACACATAAATATATACACCATCAAAATATTTTATTTATTTATTTATTTAAAAACGTTATTGTACTAACCAATAAAAAGGTTACAAAGGGCGGACTTAATGCCAGTTAGCATTCTCTGCCAGTCAACCCATGGCGTGGTGAGAAATTAGTGGCAGGTGACTTAAGTAACTAAATATAATACATTTATATAGATATATCACACATTAAAATAAGGCTTATAAATTACACAAATGCATATGAATACAAACAAATACATAATAATCCATATATAACAATTATCCTTAATTCATATATACATATACACACATAAATACATACATAAATACATATATAAATACATATATACATACATACATAATATATCTGGATAAAGGTAGCAGTATTGGTATTGTGCTGACGACATTGTTTTTGAGAGATGTTCCCGGACCAATCTTTTGATGGCTATCTTTATAATAATTTGTATATTACGATAAATGCATTATAGGAACAAATAGGAATTAGATGCAGACTAATATTCTACCAGTGCAGATTACCTAAAAGTCATGAGTAGTCGCCAAACATAAGTTAATGGCAAAAATTAAGAAAAATTAGGAACGTAAAATTTTAATGTTAAAAAATGTCTCTTCTTCTTCATCCTTCTCCGTCTTTGTCACCATCAAACAGCTTAATGCTAAGCCTTCTTGATTATTAATACTTATCATTTTCTTAGCGTGGTGGAATGGGTTGACTCGATCAGGTAACGAATACGCTCTTACAGCATGACAGCGTGAAACGTACCGTGAGTGAAGAGAACTGGAGGGCCTTTTTAGTGGCAACGAGGTATTTCATATAAGTCCTAAGAAAGTGCTCCAAGCGCATCTGCATTTAGACTCTTCATCAATGACAGATGCAGGCGTTTATTGAGCAAACACACTTTTTACTTACCATCAGGTGGACTGTGTGCTCGTTTGTCCTCCTTATCCTATAAAAAATATAAAGAGATCGACTGATTCAAACTACATGCGCCTCTTTTGTATTTATGGTAGATTTTATCACTTTTATCATGACGAATATAGTAAAAATACTATATTATACTTAAACACTACACCTGGTAGAGTCAAGCTGCAGCTATATTATGGATGTAGCATGAATGGGTCGGCTCGACCGAGGTAGGACCACGCTCTCACAGAATACCTGCGTAAAATAGCAGCTTCACGCTGCTGTGTTTCGTATGGTGAGTGTAGAGAACAGGAGACCCTTTCTACTGGAAACGAAGCATTCCATCATCAGGTGGACTGTGTGTTTGTTTGTCACCCTTATTCTATAAAAAAATAAATAGAAAGATGCTTAAACAAAATCTAACTAAAAATACAAGAAATCCGCGTGCAGTTTTATATTAGACGATCACTACAGGTGCCGATTTAACACAAAACGGACTTGGTCACTCTAAATATAAAATATAAAAACAACCTTGTTCGTAGTCTTAAAAATTTACGCGTAATCAATACGATGCGCAAACAATAGAATCCAACAGAAGCACGGAAATCGATTACATCTTAAAACAATCCGTTGATTAGGCACAAGGTTAATTTACAGCCTCGCCCAGGGCGTTTGGCAATTATGAAAAGCCATAAAACGGCGACATTAGGAGCTCTCCCATACACAAGTGTACCAAAGGGACGTTCCCTAATCCATTTACGATGTAAAGAGGTATAAATCAAACTTAATACGAGCTACACGTGTTGATAAAGCGAAACTCACACATAGACAATTTCACTCACACAGTCGCGACAGCAACGTGTTCTGTCGATTCGTTCTCAGGAGTCGCACACACGTGGTTCTTATCTAACTGCTAAAAGGGATTAAAATGACACATATCTCAAAGATCCTCGGATGTATTTGGATGACATTTTTTAATTATGATTGATTAGAGCTTCACGAATTTATTTTATATACTAGCTGATACCCGCGACTCTGTCCGCGTTGCTTGATATATTAACAAAGTTTTCTTATGTGCGAAAGAAAAAACATCAAAAAGACAAAATATATTTGTAAACAATGTTATTCGTTGCACCGTTTGTAGCTAAAATATATAAATTATCTGGGTTAGTAACGCGAGAGCAAGCGACGTACAGTTGACCGTGTGAAAAACGCCGTATAAAATCATTGTTTCTTAAAACTTTAATAACTTTATATTAAATGAAGATATCGCAATATTTTTTTAGATAAGGGCCAAGTATCTAAGAAATAAAACTTAGAAAACCTAATTGAAATCTATCCAATAGTTTTTCCGTGATGCGCGCACAACTGCAAACCTCTATCATTTTATTTATATAGATTACCAGAAGAAAAACTTCATATTACTACGCTTATTAAAATACTGTACCCACTGAAAAGTTAAAAGGACATGCAATATAGTACTTCAATCGATGTTAAAGTTTTAAGAATAAAAAAAAGGACTAGTTACCCTTAATTTACTTTATGAATGCGAGATAGTCCATCATCCCAGACCATATTAAATGCCCCAAAGATTACAAAAGACTGGAACTGGCGAACGTCAATCAGAAAGCCTTGATAAACGAAAATAAAAACTTTCATCTTGAGTAAGGTCCCAGTCCAATTGTAAATATTTAGTATTTTATATGTAGATTTAAAATTGCACTCTTATTAGTTTTTTCGGTTATGTAATGCCAGCGGTAAGACAACACATCACACAATAACAGAACGCAGATGAAGCGCGTATGTGTGCAAGGTGGCATGAAAATGGAATTAAGGGGGGAAAATGCAAAGGAATCGGGCCGGCGCGCGCGCGGGGGCTAAAGTGTCCCAGACCGGACACTTTGAACGAATTATGACGGTCATTATTAGAACGTGGACAGAATTAAATTGCCTCCACCCTCTACCCACTAGCGCCCCCTTCCGGCTAAGTATGCCCGCATAATGATACCTGTCGGATACTCGCAACACTTAACTGAGAGTAAGCGATTCTATATCGTCGGACAATATGGGATTCCTGATTTGGTTTTTTTGTTTGGTCTTGGGGTATTTAATTTTATGGGAACGTATTGAATGGTTCAGAAAGGGAATGATTGTGGAGATTACTTGACTGTTTTTTTTATTTTTTATAAAATTAATCGTGAAATGCATTTTTAATTATCAATAGTTTTAAAACACAGTTATTTTTGTTTGAATCATTTGAAATGTTCTCCTTAAGTTTTTTTCCATTCAATGCCGTGTAATTTTCTCTCAGTATTTATATCTTATACCAGCTGTGCCCCGCGGTTTCACTCGCATATATCACGACGGACGGTTGCTGAATTAACAAAGATTTAAAAAGTGAAAAATGTTACTTAAATTACATGGTTAACGTAATTGGTGGTTATGCATGGTACAGGTACTGATATAGCCTTGAATACGAAGTGGTTTATTTGGATATATATAATACCAAGGTGCGAATAATGTGACCTAGCTTGTACCGGCGTTACTATTGCATATTTTAACATGAAAAAGTAGTTATTGTGACATAACTGTAATAGTTAGACATATGGTATTGCAGACTTTTTTGTAGATATTGATGTCCTCTATAAAACTGTAGTACATCACTTTGCTCTATTGTCAACAGTTTCCGCAGCGTACGCGATATAAGGAACTATCGGTGTTACTATTGCAAATTTTAACATGAATAAGTAGTTATTGTGACATAACTGTAATAGTTAGACATATGGTATTGCAGACTTTTTTGTAGATATTGATGTCTTCTATAAAACTGTAGTACATCACTTTGCTCTATTGTCAATAGTTTCCGCAGCGTACGCGATATAAGGATTTTTCGGGATTACTATTGTATATTTTAACATGAAACAGTAGTTATTGTGACATAACTGTAATAGGCAATTCGGTCCAGTTGTTTCGGAGTCTATTCAATTCAATCAAACAAACAAATCTTTCCTCTTTATAATATTATAGTGTAGAAGAAGACAATCTTGAGCTTCTCGCGCCAACACCCCGCCACCTTTCTTAAATCATCCGTCCATCTCACTGGACATACATATAGAGGAATAAATATCGAAAAAACAATTACAATAACAGTTCTTGATATCTGTGAGGTATTAAAGTTCTTTGATTGAGGGTAATGTTAAAGTAAACATAGTAGATAATAGGGAGAAAGATTCACCTTCCTCACTAAAATCTAATCGATAGTTAAATGTAGCAAATAAATAATAAGCAATATTTGCAGCATATGTTGTGAAAAAGATTATAAGCCTATGTACTCAAACAGCTGGCCTAGCTTACTTTAGTCATTTACATAGCATAATGTCCTATGGAACTTTGCTTTTTAGTAACATGACGAGTCTCTTAGAGAAAATTTTAAAGAAATAAGTATAATCGACATTGGCCTGTTAGCATATTTATGAAAGTTTAATGTATGTACACAAAAACAAAAATAGATTTATTAAAAATAGTGATGTACATTCTGTAAATACTAGGAACAAGTACAAGCAAGCTATACCAGTTAGGTAACTCCAGATAGTTAATTAATCCCTAATGGGGCAATGTATGCGCTTTTAAAACAAAATCACAGAAAATTTGCTGCAACTGTCTATTAAAAAGTTTTAAATTTTCTTAAAACTTCAAGTTACCTAACATTTTATCGTTCACCGCCGATGGCATGTTAAATAAAACTACAATATACTAAAACCAATTTCACAAGAGTCACTGCGTAAGATAAAAAGCAAACAATGATACTCTTTGAAATCATTAGCGTCTGTTTCGTTAGGGATTACGGCAATCAGAGGTAACTACGCACTTCAAACTATATCCGATAAAGCGCCTAGATCAACGTATATTTACCAAAACAAAACCAACATTAGTTGTAGATTAGAGCTTGGTAGCCTTCACTGAATAGATAGTGTCTGTATCAATAGCGATGGTACTATCAGTAAATTTGCAATAATCTCCGCAAACGCGGTGAGGGATAGTAGATATGTGAAGCTTGGCTCGTGTTATAAGCTTAAGCGAATTACACCGATATAAAATCTAAAAAGTCACGAAGAATACGTAAAGTACATTTATCCTTGATTAAAAATTAGATGTTGCAGTCACATACATGCACGACATTTATTTTAAGTCTGCACAAAATTCATATTTGTGAAGAAATTAGTTTTCCAAAATAAAACAGGAGATGGGCAGCAGCATCTTCCAACTAAAATAATAAAAAAACTGCGGTTGCCAAAAAAGGCAATCTATGAGGGAAGCCTATGTTCAGCAGTGGAATTGTATAGGCTGTAATGGATGGAATGATGGATAGTCTCGGAGTACCAACTCCCAGGATAAGAAATGTAAGGTCACATTCTATAAAAAGCTTTATAATTGCTTTTGTTATGAATTATGTTATGGTACATAAAAAGGATTACAAATAACAAAATTATAGTTTCTAACGCTAGGTAACTAGAGCAACATTCCCGCTACCGCCTCTAAATCAAACCGAGATGAATTATAATACAATATTGACACAGGCTGTGTATAACGCGGCCGTGTTTAAAAGGCGCAGGGGCCATCTCACGTGCCGACTTTAATACTGAGATATGGCAAATATTAGGTGCAATTGTTGGCTCAAACAAAGGCCGGATTAAGGTGCTGCTACGACTCCTATTTGCCGTTTTATTGGGTCGTTTGGTGGCGACTGGCTTACAATAATTTGTTGAAATATGCTTAACGGATAACGTCGTTTTTAAGAATTAAAATATTTAAGTGTGAAATATGGCATTGAACTTGTGATAAACATTTCAAGCCTTTGTCCACAAAAATATACTAATAAAAAAATAAAACAAAATGTTAATAAATCTATTAACAAACCCTATATCGTCCCGTGAGTGGTGGGTAATGAATACATCTCTATTTTGATTTTTAGTCAAGGATAGAAGATGTACCTCGTGTATCATATATATTCTTCCTTGGTCAAGTTGACATTTCTCTATTCTGTACCAACTAATTGCTGGCTTCTTTAAGTCAAAACTAAAAGGGCTCCTTTTTTGCTATACGAGTAAGAAACCGTCTGAGTTGTTAGGTAGGCCCTTGGATATTTCTGCCACCAAGCAGTAGTGCACCTACTCCTGTGTTTTGGTCTCAAGGGTAACAAATGCGTATCAGCAGACTTCTTTTTTAATTGGTTGCAGGTGTACACGCACTGCATTAGCCACATACAATCACCGACTGTAAGTTCCGAGAACTGTCAATACTGTCGTAATACTGGTGTGATCACATTTATTTCATCTCCACAATTAATAGAAGCGCTCTCAAAGATTTGGAATATAGGACTGTAGCAGTCGGACACTACACCCAAATAAGTTAAATTTATATTATAACCTCTGAAAATACCACATTTCTTAAAATTGTAAAAGATTAATTTGCTTATATCCGCGTAATGAAATAAAATTATGTGTATTAACTAGTTTGAAGAGCACATCCCGCCCGCCCTCAATTGCGTACACTATCCCCGTCACCACTAATCCCAGCACCACTACTCCCAACACCACTACACTAGGAAAGACGCGCCACCGTCGATAAAGCGACAAGTGTTTCGCCTCCACACGAGGAATCCTAAGGTGAAGTAGATTCTGCGATGGCTGACCGCTAAATACGTAAACTACTTAGCGGCTGTTTTATTTCATTACGCGGATATAATCAAATTAATCTTGAACAACTTTAATATAAATAATCTCCGCAAAGTAACGCCTGATTCTATTAATTATACTAGATTTGGTTGAAAATGAACTATTAATAAAAAGTGCTTTGATTTTAACTATTGTAATTATTTAATAGTTAGTTATTCGGTAGGTTGGTTACCATGTAGGAATGAATATATTATGTAAATGTAATTCAAATATAAATACGTCCATATTACTTTCAAATTACAAATGAAATCCACACTAAGGGATTCCCGTTGTTATACAACATGAGGAACAAGCAGTTAAACAAATGGTAATACCAAACATTAAGAGTCCGGCGTCAGCAGCATTCATACAACACGCCTAAAACCCATCCGACAATAACCATTATCCGAGTCTATTAACATACAAAACAAAATGTTACATATTTAGGGATGTTGCACGTAATACGCTGGGATATATCGATGGAAAGTAAACAAGAGGGACGCGCGCGGCACTTTATCGACAAAGAGCAAACATGGCGCAACAAAAACGTGAAATCAGCGAAGAAACATTGTTAAAACAAAGGTTTTGCGCTAAATACCGGGAGGGTGGAGCGGGGGAGGGGCTATTACAATATTTGCTAGAATCTCGTTATTTTTAAGTATCTCCTGACGTTGGCTCTCAAACTTTCGCTGATTCGCACGTTGTAAAAATTTGTTAATAACCTTCGGCTAACTATATCTTACGGGTATATTTAAATAGGTTAAAATAAAGAAAATTAGTGAGTTTTGATAAAGCTTAATACAATATTCTATACTGTTTTATTTCTCTGTGATTATAAACGGACTTTAGAAAAAGTTTGCTGTAAAAGCAAAACTTCATTGATAAATAGTACATTACACTACGACATTTTACTGATAGTAAAAAAATATAAACACCACACTAACTTTAACATAGAACTACAAAAACATCAAAATTTAATAAATTAAAAGCTTGCTTGCTGCTGCAACGTTATGAATAAAAGCATAGCATAATATTCACGTCACATAAACTCCACCTACTTTCATTGAACCGTAAGATACGAAACAAAATGTTTGCTATGTTTGAGAAACGCTGTACGCCGACTGCGCAACGTCATAGAGCGGCGACGTAGTGTTGTAAATTATAATGTTTTATGGTTTAATACTGCAGATAAGGCGGGCGAGGGGTAAGGAGCCTATTATTAACCGTGTTAACCGGGACCGCGGGGTGGGAAGCCGCCGGTAGACTCCGCGAGCGGTAACACGCGGGCGACTTCAAACTGCGACTGCGATTTTCTAGACGCTGCGTCTTCTCGTAGTTTACACCTCGGTGACAGAAGTAAAATTTAAAATATGTAATGATTATTTACAGTTCAGTAAAAATTAACAATTTGTAAAAGTGTGTGGAGTCAGATTTAATTTTGACTTCCTCAATAAAAATTTTGTCTAGAATACCAATGAAATTCATTGTGACAATGTGGCTCATTGCAAACTTATTGCTAAACCTAGGCCTACCAGCACTTACATAAGTAACTACTAAACATATTGTGTATGCATCTACTGCCACTTGCTGGCCCAATACATAGTCACTACATTAAATTGTGGTGCCATCCAATACCGAAAGAGCAAAACTTATACACTTGAAAATATTTATCTGTGAACTTCTGTGAATAATACAATTGTTGTAGCTTTAGCTTAAAACTCTTTAGATTAGAGTGACGTCATAGTAAGAAGCAATGATAGTTGTGATAAAATTTAATAGTAGGTAATTAAAAAGCACCCCTAAAACATTACATTGACGCCCGTCTGTTCTCGCCCTAAGAATATGATTTTTAACGAGCCATACCCAAGTATGTAATTGTGTCTGAATGCGCTTCGTAATGATTATTTATGTAGCGCGGTGCGGGTGGAGGAGAAAATTATTTTTTATTGTTTTCATCTATGTTTGTTGAAACCGCAGGAGGAGCTATCGCAACGCGGTGCACTTCTGATAACTGCGGTAATAATAAAGTAGGCAACGACATTAAGTTCCCATTTTTTTTTAATTGGCCCCACACTAGGATAAGTATTTTCCCTGTATTGTGGGGACGTTTGACCGTGTAGTGGTGCTGTAAGAAAATCCACTGCCCCATGTCCTCCCGTGGGTGTCGTAAGAGGCGACAGAGGGAAACAAAACAGAAGATGGGCAGCAGCGTCTTCTTAATAACGACTAAAGATAAAAAATTGCGGCTGCCAACCTGCTTGCCAAACGTGGCAGCTATGGCAAATATCCTTCTGTGAGGCAATCTATGGGGGAGGCTAATGTTCAGTAGTGGGCTTTAATAGGCTGTAACAGTGGACACATGGACAAACATTCAGATCCGAAACAATCACTAATAGGCCATATTTGTTCCGCGTAGGATTCGGTCCCGTGGCCTCGAGGCACCGTAGTCAAATATTTAACCACTACGCTATCAAGTAGTCCAAAGTTGCTATATAATTCCTTGGCATGAAGAATTAAAAAAATGGGTTCCATACAATGTAATGACGATGAAGTTGATGGGGATCTTTAATTCCAACACCTGTTTAGCGGGAACAGAATAAGACTAATAATAAAAAGTTAATAAAATTATCTTATTAAAATATTATTAAACACGCCGGAATTTTACATATAAATATATGTAGGTATAGATTTAAATATTTCTAATATTTCTTATATATTTATGCATGAATTTGGACGAAATCCAGTACAAACAGACTGTGAGGCATTTCATCCCAAATTTAAAATTTGTTTTATGATGATTAAAATGTAAGAAAAAGTATTGAATAAAACTATTTTTACGGATTTTATCGCGTTTAATTTTACTATTTTCATTCCCGACGTTTCGGGTGCTTTACAGCACCCATGGTCACAGGGGACTGAGGTGTTTGACGTCCCAATGTCATAGTTAGCCAGCTACCTTCAGTTTTTAAATATTAATTTTGGTCCGATCTACGCAGAATGAGCTTACAGTATCTTGCAGTGGTATGCTTGAGTTTGGATTTAATTTTGTTAATTATAGGATCCCAAGCAGATGGCAGCACCCATCCATCTTCTCTATTGAAATTAGGATGTTTTTAATTTCAATAGCATCGCGTATCATCCTTGGTAGGAATCGGTGTTCTTTTGCGAGGATTTGTGGTCTATCAAATCTGATGTAATGGCGGGGTTCAAGATCGTCCCCTATGTGTAGTGTTCGCGTAAATATAAAAGTATGTTATACGTGGTAGAGCCATGCTGCAGCTATATTAGTAGTATAGTTGAAGCACGAATGGGTCGGCTCGACCCGGGTAGGACCACTGTCTCACAGAATACCAGCGTAAAATAGCAGCTTAATGCAGCTGTGTTTCGTATGGTGAGTGTAGAGAACCGGAGAACCTTTTTACTGGAAAGAGGCATTCCATCTTAATCCTCACGGGTGACAACGCATCTGCATTTTGATTCTTTATTGAGGATAGATGTAGATGTCTATGGGTCACAGCAATCACTTACCATCAGGTAGACTGTGTGCTCGTTTGTCACCCAATCCTATAAAAAAATGTAAGATAGTCTAACCGTCTTATTTAATTAAACATTACTACGACGGTGACACTGAAAGTTCTTAGAAAATCAAAACTGAACAAACTACCAAGTTATTAGTTTTATTATATCTTTTCAAAATAGTGTCCATTTACATCAATACATCGCTGCATCCGATGGAACCACTGAGAAAAGCACTTTTCCCACTCGTCCTTAGGCGTCTCTTCGACGGCATTTTGAAACGCAGGCACTGCTTCCTCGGCGTCCATAAAACGTTTTCCTCGAAGTTTTCTTTTATTACATTTTGATGGTAAAAATATTATCACACAAGTGACAATTATACAAATAAAAAAAAAACAATTGGCGAACATTTGGAAAATCCGCGGGCGAACGTCCAGGGCGGGCATAATGAAATCGTAAATCCGCAGCCGCTAGGCCGGTATAATAGTGATAAATAAATTGGGCCCGCGGTTTGGCGCCGGCGGATTGTTGGCCGACATTTTTGCGGGCGCGCTTCAATCACAGGGTTTACAACTTCACTGCGGGACCGAATGTAGCTACGCGGTTGCATATCGAATATACGAGATTTTTGGTTTATCTCATTAACGCTATCATTTATTTTAATGAATATTAAATATTTGATAATTTTATAAGATCTAAAACGGCATTTCCGGTTCCATTATCAGGTCCTCTTTACCATATTTGATGATATATAGAAGTAATTACAAAAATATAAAATGAAGCTTTTTTTATACACGTAAAGGTGAAAAATGAGCACACACACAGTTCATCCAATGGTAAGTCAGTACTGTGGCCTATAGACACCCACATCTATTAGCAGTTAAGAATTAAAATGACCGTGTAGTGACAGTGTAAGAATATCCACTACCCCATGTCATCCCGTGGGTGTCGTAAGAGGCGACAGAGGGAAACAAATCAGGTGGGCAGCAGTGTCTTCTTAATAACAACTAAATATAAAAAAACTGTGGCAACTATGGCAAATATCCCCCCTATGAGGCAATCTATGGGGGAGGCCTATGTTCAGCAGTGGACTTTAAGAGGCTGTAACGGTAACGGTAATTTTATAAAAACTAAAACGGTGCTTCGGACTCCATCATCACGTCCGTTTTACCATATGTGACGTATAGAAGTAAACACAAAAATATAAAATGAGGTCATTTACGATGAATAAATATACTTTTTTATTTAAGTAAAATGGGTGAAAAATGACACACAGTCCATCCAAAGGCAAGTCAATGCTGTGGCCCATAGACACTTACATTTATCAGTTAGGAATTCAAATGACCGTGTAGTAACTGTGTAAGAATATCCAATACTCCATATCGTCACTTGGGTGTAGTAAGGGCGACAGAGGGTAACACACCATGAGATATTCTGCAGCGTCTTCCTAATAACAACTAAATTTTTTTTTTATTGTCAACTCCCCTGCCAATCATGGCACTCTACAGGGGAAGCTAATTTTCAGCAGTGAACTTTTGCTCTGGGGTAACAACGCGTTATCGGAGATAGATGTAGATGTTTATGGGCCACAGCATCCACTTACCATTAGGTGGACTGTGTGCTCGTTTATCACCCTAATTCTATAAAAAATTGAGGGGCAGTCCGAACCATCTAACAAATGAGATGCCTTGAACTGATTTTCCTGTCTAATGATGATAAGATGCTTTGCGCCCAAGTGGACTGCTAAGAATAAAGGAAGCCCTACCACCTAGTAAGGTGAATCTACTTCTCCATGGGTCCTTAAAAGTCTATTAATGAACATCGGCTTCTCCTGTTGCAGGGAGAACTGCAGGGTTTTGCTTCAACTATCATTTTTCGTAATCCAAATGACAATCACAGTAACAGACGTTTTTACGTGGTATAGCCACGTTGCAGCTATATTATTGTAGCAAAGCAAAGTATGTGGGTCAGCTCGACCGGCGGAGGACGATGTTCGTACAGAATGCCAGAGTAAAATAGCAGCTTAATGCTACTGTGTTTCGTATGGTGAGTATATAGAACAGTGCTCAGGGGTGACAACGCATCTGCATTTTGATTCTTGCTCGAGGAAGGATATAGTTGTCTATGGTCTACATCATGCACTTCCCATCAGTTATACTGTACGATCGTTTATCGTCCTTATTCTATAAAAAAAATAGAATAAGGGCAACATACGATCTAGATCCAGATAAACAGTTTGGCGTCTTTAACGCTGCTGTCCGTTATCAGTCTAAACATCTTACATCTGGTGTAAACGAGATGTCTATACTGCCAGTTATCAGAAGCCGTAAAATTTGTCTGGCAATCTTGTCAGCCTCAACCACAGGCGCAGAGTACCCAGCCTCTCAGTATGTATAAGATTCCGATGAGTGTGCGCAGAGATAACATGAATTTGATTTCTCCTTCCTCAGTCAAAATTAGACAACCAGACGGTAGGCGATTCACCATCCCTTTGTTGTCAATATTCCAAGATTTCGAACATAACGATTTGCTTCGTCTTTCATAATGCTTACAGCAGCAAAGGAGTGCAATGAATTGCGGTTTCAGTCTTTCCGTCCGATTACCGAGCGAATAGGCTTTTGTCTAGCTAAGTTAGTGTGATTTATCTTCTAGGGCTTCATCACCTATTACCATCAGGTTGGATTGTAGTCAAGCACTGGCTTATAGCAAGTAGCCCTCTCTAACGACGAAATGGGTCGTTGGATTCTCTAACGCCATCATCAAGTGGCAAAATAAGGTGAAACTAATGAATATAATAAATAAACACACGCACAGGAATCCCGTCCTGGCCGCAACGTCCGCAGTCCGCACTACTGCGGCACATTTGCGCCACGTGTGTCAATCACACGCGGCGCGCTCGCGAACTGAATTTAATTCTACATTGTTTTATTTCGCGTTGTGTACTTTTCACCCCGTTGTGCTCTTGATAGAGTGCCCGCTAATGGGATTTATTCGGGTTTTTAAACTCGAAATTGATTTCCCGTCGGTGCTGTGAAATATTTTGACGGGCGTGATCTGTGTAGTTGGCGAGCTTAAACCGTTTTTATAGATGAATTTTGTAACATATTTCGTTTGAGGTTTTCTAAACGTTTTAGCATAAGACCTATGAAAATTAAGTATTTATTTTAAATATTATATCCTCGTCTTTGTCGTCTACGTCATTCGACATGTTCCTCATCTTCTTGAAAGAATAGCAAAAAATTCTTACACTTAAAATTCTTCTGTATGTGTTAAAGATAACCGGCCAAGTGCGAGTCGGACTCGCGCATGAAGGGTTCCGTACCATCGTAATACATGTTTCTAGTAGGGAGTACCTTTTAATTTTGGTTTAGTTTAATTTTTATTATTTCTTGTTATTGCGGCAACAGAAATACACATTTTGTGAAAATTTACAACAACTGTCTACCTATTACGGATCATGAGATACAGCCCACTGACAGACAGACGGACAGACGGACGGACGGACGGACAGCGGAGGCTTAGTCCCGTTGGTTACCCTTTGTGTACGGAACCCAAAAAAAAAACCAGTTTTACACAATTTTATCATACTGTGGTTCACAGTGTAATGACTGTGTAAGAATATCCGAATATCGTTCCGTGAGTGTCGTAAGAGGTGACAGAGGGAAACTGAAACAGCACACTGAAACAACAAACTGAAGTAGCATCTTCTCAGTATTAATAATGTACTCTGTGGCAGCATCGTCCTGTAAGGAGCTCAAAATGCTGCGTGCCATGTAAGTTCAGCAGTTGAATTTTGATAATGAATGAATGAATGAATGATCTTTAGGGATGTCTGGTGGTAAAGAACACTTAAGCTCGATTCTTATAATTAAGAAATATTTTGTTCATAAATATGTTAATTTAAGTTTTTATATTTCTACTTTTGTAAATATTGTATGTATTTTATGTAAATAAACTAATTAAAAATCAATTTCCTATATAAAAAACTCATTCCACATTTTAAAAAATTTATAAATCTTCGATTAATTGATGATGACATTTAGCGATAACTCTAAGTTATATTTAATTATTTATGAATCAACGATTTGCATTTATGTTTGAGATAGAATTTAATTACAATACCTTGTTGAACAATTTAACGAGGATTCCTATGTTCATATTTTTATAGCTAAATAATGCCTTTGACCCACAAATTTTCCTCGAATGTGCATATCATTAATTAATGTTTATTTTTACGAAATTTAGAAACATTCGCTCTTTCTCTCTCGTATTTTATTAGGGGTTAATGTATTCTTATTAAACATTAATAAACAGAAATTCACTATATAAATTCTTTTTTTATATTCTTATAGTTCTATAACTAAGAAATTTCGAAACTAGGTGTTGGCTTTTGAGACGACAAAAATTCACACACGCTGTTTTATTACCCTGGTATTTTTTTTATTTTAAAGTGTTGTTTGAAATTGGAATGGACGTTGGAATTGATTGATGTGTAGATGAGATATGATATTTTGTAAATTACTTTTAATGTTACATTCTACATCTTCATTAGCCTGTAATAGGTCACCGACTTGGGCCTCTTCCATTGTAGGGAAGATTGACAATCACAGTACCAAATCTTCAATCAGATCTTAAAAACTAATTCATTAAAAAATTAAAAAACCCGTAAGCCCAATAATTAAATTTATCATTCTGTATTTTTTATATATATCATTTCATTATCATTAAATATATCTAAAATATCAATACATTTATGAAAATGTAATGTACGTACACAAAAATAAAAGTAGTTTTACAAAAATAAGTGATATTCATTCTGTAAATACTAGGAACAAACACAAGCTAGTAGTACCAGTTACTCGACTCCACCGAGTCAGTAATTCATTCTTGGGGCGATGTATACGCTTTTACAACAAAATCCCAGAATATATACAAAATTCGACCTGCTCAAAATTCAAAAACTTTATTAAACATAGTTTGTATAAAAAGGGTTATTATAATATTAAAATTTATGGATGATAATAACCCCTGGGAATGAGGTGTTCGCTACCAAGCTATTTCTAATTTGTTTTGTGTGGTTAATTGTGTAACATACATGATTGTAAGCTGTTATATAAAAAAAAAGTCCCGCTGGGTTTCTTGCTGGTTCTTCCCAGGACAGAGGTTTTTTTTCGAACCAGTGGTAATTAAACAAAAGAGTGACTTTCAATAAGTATTATTTATAATCTATATTGAATAAAAGTTTCTAAAAAGGTCTGTTACGCACCCAATTACTCTGCGTATGTAAATTTAATGATCAAATCTTATTGAATTATTACATGTATTACACCGTTACCATTACGGCCTATTAAAAGACCACAGCTGAACATGGGCCTCCCCCATAGATTTCTTCACAGAGTAGAGATAGTTACCACGCTTGACAGGCGGGTTGGCAACCGCAGTTTTTTTTAGTTGTTAGTAGTAAGATGCTGCAGCCCTCTCCTGTCCTAGTTTGTTGTTGTTTGTCGCTTGTTACAACACCCACGGGACGAAATAAGTAGTGAATATTCACAAACCGCCACTACACGATAACATTTACATACAAAAATAAATTTTAATTAGTACGGTGTATTTTAATTAAATTCATACTACTATTTACTGTATTGCTATGCCCAAACAGATATCAAGATACATTTTTAGATCATTTTATGTTTACTCAATAACTTTGACTTTGTCACTTTCTTGTATTTTCTATAGTTCCCTCTCATGATACCCATGGAATGAAATGGAGTTTCTCTAAAATTTCTTGGGGGTATCCCATAACCGTATTGAAATATATATGTGAACGTGGAAAGACGTCACACTATGAGTTTACAACGGAATTGCATCGCAAAATTAAAACGAACGAAAGCGCAAAAAGCGTTGGAACAACTGCGCGGTAGATTTATAAACTCGACCGACGCTAACACACTTTCACGTGTCATTGGTTCCCGCGTAAAAGCCTAAAAAGCCGAAACAAAAAAGTGCACAACAGGCGGGTACATGCATCTTTTTCACTTGGCTGACAAATGGCCACGAAACGCGGGATGAGTCCGAGAGCAGAATGAAAAATCATTCACAAATTCTGACGCCGTTCGCTTAGCCTGCTTCGGCCACTTTTTAACCGGGCGCCATCAATAAAGGGATGGGGAAAAAAGCGGTGACGTCACGAGGTACGCTTCCCCGACACCGGTGAGCGAATAAATCAAGCGCTACAATAGCGCGGAGTCGGCTTCCACCGAATTGGCTAGTTTTATGGCTCTTTGATTTACACTGCCGCTTGTTTAATACATTCGAACCGTGTTCGGACGGCGCGAGTGAAAAGTGAGTGAATCGCTCGATGATTTTAGGTTTTCCAGTGTGACATTACATCAACGACGTCCGCGAATAAACATGTGTCAGTGACAAATGATACGTCACACGCGAACGCTGTTGCGACTCAAATGACGCCACATTTAAAGCGGACCTCACACGTGGAGAAAAATTACTCGATTACAATACTAAAATACATTTTGGCAGCTAGTAATACGAATTTGAATAAAATAAAACGACATAATAATATTAATGTCCTCCAGACCGAGTGTCGGTCACCTCAGCCAATCTCAACGGAGACTAGCCATCTGCGAAGAACAGCATTATAGTGCCAGCGTGTACGCGCATGCACAAGTGTATTCTCTATTCTCTCACTCATAGTCTGATAGGACGGTTATCCGACACGACCGGGAAGAGATTAGGCGCAGGACCAACACGAGTTGAAACACCGCCAACTTCCTGACTCAGGGCTGCTACTTAGAAAAACCCAATAAATTATTTTGGCCCGATCCGGGATTCGAACCCAGGATCTCATGATCAGCAACGGCATTTACGACCACTAGACCAACGAGGCAGTCACCTTACGGGAGTCCCTTTGTGGCAAGTTTTGTGAAGATATCCAGCAAGAACCTGATGTCAAGTGAGTAGTTTTTGTAAAGGGCTAATGACCACTGCTCTAGAATTTAGAATGTGAAAATATTTCCAAATTTAAATATTATAGTACCTACTAGTTTACCAACAATATTAAACAAAATTAAGAGTAACTTTTACACGGTCACCATGTTTTTTTCTTCATCCAGCACGGTTGGCAAAGAACGCTACAAAGCAATAAGTTCTCTTTGCTTACTATAGTACTAATTACTAAAGTATAAATAAATAAAAATCTCAAAAAGTACCAAAGTTTCAAAAATGTCATAAATAAAAGGCCCTTCCTGCCTTAGCTACCGCAATCGAGGTTGACGGACACGGGTAGATCAGGACCGATCAACTGGTGTCTAGCGCGCCCTCTCTGATTCACTCACTCACTCATTCATTCTTCTGCACACTCGATCCGTTTCGAGTGATCACAGATCGCGGCGAACCTGTTTTTTTTTTATCGTAACCGGAACTCGTGAAGCGTAGTCTTTTTAAGCTATCGTTCGTTGATTCACAATCACTTTTATTCGTCAAATCTATCAAGCAAAATATTTGTTGATAATTTTTTTCTTTAAAATAAGGGTGACCAACGAGCACAAAATCCACTTGATGGTAAGTGGCTGTAGTTCAAAGACATCTAAATCTACCCTCGATTAAGAATCAAAATGCAGATGCGTTATCTGAGGATTAAGATGGAACGCCTCGTTTCCAGTAAAAAAGGTCTCATAAGAAACACAACTGAACATCAAAGCGCGTATTGTGTCCACAAACCCTTGATTTTACTGACAACCACGTTAGTGACTTCATGCGCAAGGTTACTCCGACACAGATCTGCGGATCGTGGGCCACTGTTTCTTTTTCCTTTATGATCTATTGTTTATTAAAAGAACTGTAATAAGTTATTAGAATTGTTGCTATCTAAACTTAAAGGTTTTTCAGTAGTATGCTAAGACCATAGTGGTTATAAGTATTACAGCCCCAACTTCAAAAGCTATTTTGTGGAAATTATTTTAGTGTTTATAGACGTTTCTTTTATCATTCAACGATAAAGTCTATCAAGATTCACTGGTGAACATAGAACTCTCCCAGTTGCCTCCTTGGAGATATTTGCCATAGTTGTCAACATAGTTTTGGTTTTTCATAATTTTCAGTTGTTATCTGGAAGATGCTACTGCCCATCTCCTGTTTCAGTTTCCACAGTTTGCCACCTCTTACGACACCCTTGGGATGATATGGGGTAATAGATTATCTTATGCCGTATATCGTATCGTATTCACTAATTTTTGAGAGAAAAATGAGGCGGCGCTTCTGTGCGAGTTGACGGACTTCATCGTGACCTTGAAATTTTGTTTTACTGTTTAATAATGATGATTTCTTTACGAGTTTACTAGAGGTACAAGGGGTGCCTCTAGGGGGTAAGTAATTAAAGTGAAGAAAAATCGGTTAATTGGATATTACACAAAGAAAAAAAATTACGCTTAAATAACTGTAAGTTTATTGTAAGTTTAGCCACCCCTGCGTAGTCAAGACCAGTCTTTTTTTTTAACATTCAATAATTGTGAGAAAAATATTTTTATTCATTGTTTGTAAGATAAATAAGAATAAATTAAATAAATAGTCACCGAATAAAATTAAAATTACTAAAGTAAAGATACTCAAATTGCCAAAATAAGACTTAAGATAAAGTAGAAATATCCAAATCCACTTTACACTAAAATAAAATTTATAGAAAAAAGAAAACGGAACTAAAAATTCGAAGCTACCAAATAAACATCCGAAAAGCATACCAATGTAAAGCACCTAACACATGGGCCGGGATTACGCAAGCGAATAATCGGCAGCGATCATAAAAGGAGACTTCTTAACGTCCTGCAAACGTTCGCTTGCATTCCGGTCACGTCGGACCGAACTGATTGACGCGAGACGTCCGCGCCTTCTGGAGGCACCCCAACCACCCTAGTACGCCCCCAACCCCTTATCGCGGGGGCTCACCTCCACAGACTTGACCGACTTGAACAAGAAACATGTGAAAAATGTCATTAATGCACTCCGGGATTCGTATTGACGGCCTTATAGTGTTTCCCGGTGTTAACTCTGTATACGTAGACCCAACACAAAGGAACAATAAATATATTGATTTGCTTGTGTCGTATGTTGGATATATATGTATGAGTGTGTGTGTGTACAAATTTTCTTCTGTAATAGTAGACTGTGTACTAAGATCTCAAGGTCTCCAATAGATGGTGTTATCAGAATCTCGTATGTATGAATCATCATCATTACAATCCTTCACAAGTTTACCACTAAACATGGAATATTCCCAAGGAATGCCACAAAACATGATCCCGCATGTATTTCTAGGTCGTCACTCCAACTAATATAAACCTATATATCTAAATTTAAATAAACCTATAGATATAAAATAGACACTGTCGCTGGTAGCACGTCAAAGGCGCGAAACATACGTAACGTTTACTTGGTAGAGCCATGCTGCAGCTATAATATGGTTATAGCGCAAATGGGTCGGCTCGACCGGGGAAGGATAATGCTCACAGAACCTAATTCGGATACATAATATAGATTAAAGAATATTTTTCCGTTTTTTTTTATCACACAGTCCACCTGTTGGTAGGCGTATGCTGTGGCTCATAGACATCTACGACTCATAAAAATGTAAATGCGTTTTACCTCCGAGGATTAAGATGGAATGACTCATTTCCAATAAAAAGGGTTTCCGGTTCTCAACATACGAAACACAGCAGCATTACGCTACTATTTCACGTTGGTACTCTGTGAGAGCGTGGTCCTACCCCGGTAGAGCCGACCCTTCGTGCTACAACTATACAATTAATATAGCTCCAGCATGGCTCTGCCACGTATAAATAACATTAATAAAATTTAGAACTTTTTTAATGGATTCTGACATATTAAAACATTTTTTTTTAATTCATAACATCTTGCTTTAGTACATCAATCAAACAAATAAACTGCTCGTTGCCAGCTGTCATGTCGCTTTTCGAAAAAGTGGGAGAGCGAAAACTGTGCGGTGTAAACTTTCCGGGGCAAGGAGACAGTCCGGCGAAAAGTTTGTTAATTTGGACGTGCAATTTCTATCCGGACGCGGACGTCGAACGTTCGCCAAGTTTGAATTGCATGTAGTTTAGAATAAATAGACGCCGTAACGGACATTGTCCAAACGCCATGTTGGATTCAAAAGTAAACAATGATAGAACGTAAGGCGATTGCAGCAGTATTTCTATGCGCTAAGGTAACCAATTTGTTATCGACTTTTATAACCACTCGTAATGAAAGAGTATTCACTGGTTGGTAGAACCTCTTATGCCTAGGAGCTTGCAATGATGTGTTCCGGTATGAAGGGCAAACTAGGCACGGGCCTAGGGGCGCGAGGTTATAAAGGGGCGCGCACGGATATTTTAAACGAAAAATCAATTAAGTAAGTACCAACTTACTTTCTTAACTTATAAAATCACACTTTCTATAGTGATTTAGAGCTTCCGAAGCGCGCCACGTCTACTTGATTTCTTCTGCATCGCCCGATTCCTTAATAGAAGTTGGTAAGATAAAATTGCGATGTTGCACAACGTCGCGTCGCGTCGCTTGTCGTCTAAAGTGTGTGGTTGGCGTGGTAGCAATTTTAAATAAATAATTTTATTCATTATTATTTTTATATGTTAAATATTAAATCCTACTATTACGTACATAATTAATGATAAAAAAACAATTATCTGCCAATTATTTACGATATTCACAATAACTACGCATACATAAAGTCACATCTGTTTCCCGGGGGGAAGGCACAGAGACCACGAATTTCCACATTCTATCCCTCTTGCTTTCTTCACTCTCATCACATTTTTCATTCACTACCACCTGGTAAGGGCACATGTGATCTGGCTTACTTAATTATTTTGCAAATAAACTATAGTTTATTTAATAAGTAGATATAATTTATAATATATAACTGCCAGAGTGGCGCTGATGAGGTACTAGCCTAGGGCGCTATCGACATTTAATTGCCTTTGGAGAGCCAATATAATTACAGATTGCAAGGCATTCCATCTTAGTCCTCAGAGGTGACAACGCATCTGTAGTTTGCTTTATTTGAAGTTAGCTGCTGATATCCATTAACTGTAGTAGCCACTTACCATCAGGTGGACTGTAAGTTCGTTTGTTAATTAGTTTTATGAAAAAACAAAATTTATCTCACAAAAGATAGAATAATTCTTTTGCACAGATTTGTTTTGGATTAAAATTTGTAATAGTCTTAGAAATTATTGCTATTTTTTTAATAATAATATTAAAATTGAATTAAGACCACAGGAACCCTTAAATAATATCCATAATAGTACAAAAGGCATTAATTGTTTTTCAATTAAATACAACCGACTGAGTGATAGAATGAATTTGAAATAATTAGGTTCTAAAAATTTTATTTATTTACATTTTGAAAAAAAAAAGAAACAAATTTTATGTTGTATGTTACAAAAATGTTTTGTCTTAAAAATCTTCACTATTGAAGAAAACATGTTATCAATCATGTTTTCTTCAATAGTTAAGATTCGAACGTTAAAAAGCTTAGAGTTTCGTTGCATTAGTTGGTAAGATATCGTTAATTGCTTTGTTAACTAGCCTGTTTTTAATGAAATAAAAAATATTTTGTAAATAATTAGGGCCCTTAAATACAATTTATAATATTGTTACGCATTCACAATAATGTTTTTGCTAGTAGAAACAAAATGAAACCATATTATAAAGTTTTACGATTCGTCTCAAATATAATTACAGGAATATTCTACTTAAGTAAAAGGACATACTACTGTAATACGCTGTAATTTTGTGAACCAGGAAACAATAATCCCTTCCATAAAATTCCAGTGTGACGAAATATTGTCAATTTCACCACTAATACATACAGACACCTATGGAGGGCGCTGGAAATAAGACGTCCAATGGACGCAATAACGCAAAAACTCCAAACAATGGACATTAATAAGGCGGGAATATAGCGCGGCGCGGGCATACGGCCTGGCGTCCCGGGATGCGCTTATTAAAACATTTCACCCGGGCAATATCTGACGATGGTACGCGACGTGCGCAATATGTGCCCGCAAACTCGGCCCGCATGTGACGACCTGTGGGAATCGCGGCCGAGAAAACTTCATTAACTCCAACGAGCCCCACACCCCGATCCGAGGACACCCCGGGACACCCCGCCTCGGTGACGGACGCGACGGACGGGGGACGGCCGACGTCCGCTTATTACGCCTCGAACGTGCTGCGAAATCGAAGAAATGCGACGTAAACAGGGATGCCGAAGAAAAATTATCAGACAATCAGAACAGAGAGGGTTGGATGCTGTTTTATTAACATTGTAAAGGAAAAAAACCAATAACTGATTGTTGGCCCGACTCGGCTTCGAACCTAGGACCATGTTATCAGGACTTACAACCACCAGACCAACAAGGTAGTTGGGTTCGAGTTCAATTAAGTATTAATCTTAACATATATAATTCTTCTGTATGTGTGTTTGTCACTGAACTCCTAAACGGCTGGATCGATTTTGATGATTTTTTTTGTGTGTTTGAGTGGTCCTTGGATGGTTTAGATTCACAATTGGTTCCGATTAGTGGCACTGTTGTCAAGATTCAGAAATCACCCATGCGAAGCCGAGGCGGATCCCTAACTATCTGTATAAACTTTCTATTGTAAAAGAGAGAGAGAGGGAGAGAGAGAGAGAGCAACTTTAAGCATGTCTTAAAATAACATCAATAATTTTTATGAGTAAGGCCGTAACACAGCAGCATTTTGCTGCATTGTTTATGTAACGCTGAATATAATTGTCACCTTAATTTACTCTGAACAGATAAACACAGATGAACTCGCCGTACATTTCACAGAACAACAGCAACCTCAGTTCAATCCCCGCCGGCAGAGATGAAATTAACATTTCATCTCTGCCGGCGAGGCCGGCTTTCCGGTTTCAGTTTTAAGTCCTGATTTACCACGTGCTCCGTGATTAAGGAAACATGTCTGAGGAGAAAAATATTTGGAGGACACGTGAAGTCCGCCACTACGCATTATAGCAGTGCAGCTGACTATTCGCTCCATAATCCACTCAGAAATGAGGCCTGCCAGGCTATTCACAATTTCTCTCGGAAGCGGGAAGGTTTCGTTCAAGTATTCGATCCGAATGTCACAGACTTTGTTATTCACATCTCCTCTCGTTGAGGATTCGACACGGAAAGTTTTTCGAATGTCAGTATCAGTCTTCCAATTATTCACAAAGTGCAAATTTTGAAGTAATTATATGGAAATACGTCCTATAATTGCAATTAATTTGTGTTACATACCTTATACTTAAAAAGCTTATTTATCTCTTTTAATCATCACTTTTCAAGTTTTCGCCATCCTCAGAGCTCTCGTAAAGTTTCCGATGCGAACTGTCACAATCCCGAAAACGAATGTCAAATTTATCCGAACGTCGAATGTGAATAGCGTTTATTGGTTTCCGTGCGAGAAGATATCGAATCCGAGTCGATTTACCTTTCCGAGACGATTGTGAATAGACTTGTAGGTCGAGTAAAGTGTAAGTCAAGCCACTTTAATATTAGATAAAGGAAAATTAGAAGACAAGACCAGTAGAAGATCAGATTACCGTTACCGTTACAGTCTATTAAAGCACTGCTGAACATAGATCTCCCCCATAGATTGCCTTATAGCAGGGATATTTGCCGTAGTTGCCATGCTTGCCAAGCGGGTTGGCAACTGCAGCTTTTTTTATTTTTAGTCGTTGAGGAAGACGCTGTTGCCCATCTCCTGATTTGTTTCCCTCTGTCGCCTCTTACGACACCCACGGGATGATATCGAGTAGTGGATATTCTTACACCACCACTACACGGTAAGAAGAACAGATTAATCGCGTTTAAATATTTCGAAATTAGTACTTTTATTCAATTTGCAATATTCGCGTAAATATAATAAATCATTACTCTATGATCTGATAGCGGGCTTTTAAGGAGATTAGGTCACACAATTGATAAGCTATATATAATCAACAAGATACTCTGATGGCAATATCTATTTTGTATTTTATAATCATTATTCTTATCGACCGGTTATTCTGTCTATAATAAAATAGTCAACAGTGAAACCCGGGAACGTTAACGTTGTTCAACGTGTTCTCAAATACGCACATGGTAGAGTCACGCTGCTACTTCAATATGGTTGTAGCACGAATGGGTCGGCTCGACCGGGGTACCCGTACAATCTTGAAATATAGGAGCTTAATGCTGCTGTGTTTCGTATTGTAAGTGTAGTGAACCGGAGCCCCTTTTTACTGGTAACAAGTCATTCCATCTTTGTCCTCAGGGCTGACAACATATCTGCATTTTGGTACTTAACCGAGGATAGATGTAGATGTCTATGGACCACAGCATTCACTTACTATAAGGTGGACTGTGTGCTCGCGAGTCGCCCTTATTCTATAAAAAAAAACGCAGATATTAGTATATGTTGGTCACACTTCTCGGAAAACCAATGCTCTTTCCGACGTTTCTTATTACCTCAGATTATGCACCACTGCCGTTCCAAAATAATTAGATTTTGACAACCCTGTACGCAACTACGTGAAGCGTTCGCGAAAGAATCGTTTCGCTGATTGGCCGGGCTTTGTGCTCGGCTGACCGTTAATCCGATCTGTATCTAAGGGGCGCATTTTTCAAGTTATTATTGGAGTCATCGTTTATATTAGCGGCGATTGCGTCCCGCTATATCGACTTATTGAGGTAAACCAACACCGATCAAAACCGTGCCGATATGCCCTCGAGGAATAACTTAAACTAAGCTGCCGCGCTCCTACAAATGGTTTCATAAATTAAGGAATATCCTTCGTAGGGAACGATTTAGATAAATTATTAGTAACTTTTTTATGGATGCGATTAAATAAAAAAATCTATGTTATAAATTTTAAATACACACAACATATAGTTGCTATTGAATAGAGCTATATTTACGGATTTAATCGCTCAAATAAAAATAACATAAAAAATATAAACAAGACTAAAACCGATAAAAAATATTAATTCGATGTTTAGTATTAGGGTAAAAATCATATTATAAAAAAAGGATAGGGACTGGCAGAGAATACTTTTTGCATTAAGTCCGCCTTTTGTTTCTATGCACTATGTAAGGTTCAATACAGAATAAATAAATAAATAAATACATTATGCTGCTGCTGTGTTTCGTATGGTGAGTGTAGAGAACTGAAGTCCCATTTTACTGCATATGAGACGGTCCATTTTAGTCCTCAGGGTAGACAACGCATCTCCATTTTGATTCTCAATCGAGGATAGATGTAAATGTCTATGGGCCACAGCATCCACTTACCATCAGATGGACTATGCGTTCGATCGTCACCCTTATTTAAAAAATAAAAGGTGTGCGGTTCTTTTTTCGTCAACACACCGGGAATCCTAAAACGCGCCATTTCCACGAACCGGCCACACGTGAGTTCCGTCCGCAGCCGTTGACGTACGAACTGTGTCACGCTGCCCCACTCCTCAATCACACCTGCTGACGCTGTTTATAACGATTGATGGTTGGCACAAATTATATCTGAACAGAGACTCCACATTAAATCGAGGCTACTGAAGACGTGGTCCATAATTTTCGATTAAACGTGTTACTGACGCGATAATTTTTTTAAATATTTGAATAAATACTGTTATAATAATAAAATTTCATTAGTTAGCAAGGTTTTTTTAATGTAATCAATAATTATAGATTAAATTTACCGCCTATAATCATTTCTGAGCGGGTTATAGCTAATTATTATAACAATTCTAGTAACACAAAAGTGTACAATATACTGAGTTAATACAAATGATAACCACTAGATTAGAAGAGTGGAATAAGTCACTTCGACGAGGAAAAACATTTCTTACTGCCAAATACTAACGTAAAATAGTAGCTTAATGCCGACGTGTTTCAAATTCATTAATCGTTTACGATATATAGGTTACAATAGATCATAATAATTTCAACATAAATACAGCCATGCTCTACCTTTCGGTGTGCAAACTAATTAAATACAAGCCATTTTTTTTAATTATAAAGATTAGTTCTGATAATTTATTTACATAAACTATTCTTATTTGTATTATCGACATCATAACAATTTATGTTTCATATGGTAACAAGACGTTCCATTTTAGTAGTAGAGTTTACAAGGTATTTGCATTTTGTTTCTTAATCGAGGACGAATGTTCCCATAGGCTTGCACTTTCTCCACTGTCCATAAGCTGAAACTATGCGCCCGTTTGTCACCTTTAGTTGTCAAAAAAAATAACTATGTCCACTGATTGACACTATCCATGGCGGCCTGACAGCCCGCGAGCGCTGCCAAGATATTATGTTACAATTTCTTTTACAAAACAACTAACCGTTGTTAATCTTTATTCAAGGCGGACAAGTTTTTAATAAAGATTGTTTAAGCATAAACGTAGTATTATTCGAGCAAATAACATTAAGCTGTCAATCAAGTGAAAGTATTATTGTAAATTTAGGTCAATTTGCAAAAATAAAACTGTACGGACCAGTCAATCAAATATACCCACATAAGACAAAAATACCGACTTAACCTAATTTCACATCGGGCATAATTGCAGATATTGTGTCACACGGCGTCAATAAATTGAAATTACGGCAAACCTTACCTTATTTATACGTGGTAGAGCCACACTACAGCTATATTATGGTTGTGGTACGAATGGATCGGCTCGACCGGGGTAGGACCACGCTCTAACAGAATACCAGCGTACAATAGCTGCTGAATGCTGCTTTCGTATGGTGAGTTTAGAGTACCGGAGACCCTTTTTAGTGGAACCGAGGCATTCCATATTGGTCCTTGGAGTCCTAGGAGTGGCAACGCATTTGCATTTTGATTCTTAATCGAGGATTAATTTAGATATCTATGGGCCACAGCATCCACTTACCATCAGGTACTAGAACTATGTGCTCGTTTGCCACCCTTATTCTATTTTTAAAAAAAACCTTCGAATGTACAAATCAGCGTAACGCCTGTCACGTACAAAACGAACTGTTCGGGAGCGGCGGCAATTAACTCGTCGAGAAATATTTCTTCGCAAGACAAAATAGAGCAAACGCTAAGCCCGTCAATGTCAGTTCCTCTTTTTTTTCCTCGTTCCAGCGACAGGCGGACCGAACGTCCCGCTGTCAATCACACGTCAGCGACTGGATTTTTGTCCGTCTTTCTGTCTGAGACGCGTAACCCGACTCTGAGAATCCACTTAATCTTTATTGACGTCCCATCAGACGACCGCCGAGTTTTTCCTTGACCGGGCAAAAATGCCGCCTAAGTGTATCAGAACAAGATCACAGACGGACGCAGAGTGATTTTTGCAAGATTCCTCCGAGCGTTTCGTTCATTAGCAGCTCGTTTTCTTCTTAAGCAGACAACGTCTGTTATATTCGATTTTTATCGATGGGTTTTCACTTGTCTCCTTTTACGTTTTATTATTTAAGAGCAATAATCGTTTATTCGGGTATCAATTCAAAAAACCAATTGAGTAGTAAAAGTGGAAAACTGATTGCTAACCACGATGTTATAAGTTAGAATGATTTTTTACATTTACGCGAATGCTATACATAGGATAAAACGGTTTTTTACGAATTTTATCGCATTTATTTATAATTAATTGTTACCCTTCAGTCCAAGGAGTAAGAACTGTCTACCCAGGAGGGCTCCTGTGAAGAAAACTTCTATTGACTTAATCATGGTAATGCCTCGGTTTATAGATTGTTTTTAATAATTAAAGAAGCATTCACTAGCAAAAATCTGTAATAAGTATGTAATGTGTGTAGATTATGTTCCATATAATATACTTAATAAATATTTATATTGTTTATAAGTCGGATGCTGTATATTCTTCTTTATAATCGAACCTATTACAAACCTTAGCCCATAAATGTTGTGGTAAAAGTGATATTTGTAAGTAACATTCGGTAACAGTGACCATAATTGTGAACATGTTGGGTTTATTTACAAAACTTTAAAAATTATATTCTATAAATATAATTAATAGTTTTAAATATATAATATCCAGGCAGCTAGACCTAAATCAGCACAAACGTCGTCTTAGCGTCTAGAACATAACACCTACAGCGATGCATGCTATTGACAGATGTCAAAGTTAAGTCAAGCCACACCTGACGGCCGCACCGGCTCTGAGAGCAACAAAAATAAACATAATGCCACACCGAGACGTGCGCGCGCATCGACCTTACATTTCAACGGCTCATTGTCAGGCAAACGCCAGTTTTTTTAATTTATTGTTAAAAGAAATTTATGGACAAGGCAAAAATCTCAACTATGAAATAAAATATTTTGTTTTGTACATAAATTTTTTTCTACGCTAAATTTATTTTCTGATCAATTATATATTCTGATTCTATAAAAGTTTTATAAAATACGAAAGAAAAGTTAAAACGAATTGCTTAAAATTATAACAAATTAAAAATTTAATTAACATCTTTCTGTATGGAACTATACATTCAACGTATTAACGCATTTTAAAATGGTTATTGTTTGTCAGTTTTTTGTCAGTTTCACTTTATGTGTATGCGCTAATTTATCAAAGCAAATTAATTTATATGACGAAAATAGAGAAATTAATATAGAATATAGAATTGAAAATGAACAGTCTTTATCACAATCATCATCATCAGTACAGCCTAGCAAAAACCACTGATCACAGTTGGCAGGCCGGTTGACAACCGCAGTTTTTTTATTATTTTGAGATCTTATCAGGAAGATGCTGCTGCCACTCTCCTTCACTCTGTCGTCTCTTAGGGCGTGTCGACCCACGGGGTGATATAGCGTAGAGGATTCTCTTACGCTTACAATAGACGGCGAATGAACTCAGCTAAAATGCCGTTTATTTACAGACAACTAATGCAGAAATGTCATATTCCAAGTTTCGGATGAATAGAAGTAATTTTTGTTAAAGTTATCAAATTCAATGAAATCCTATTTGAATTACCTGTATAAGTTGTTATTCATTACCTTCTTCATCAGACCGTAAAATACTACTACTGAAGATAAACCTCTCTTGCTTATGAGGTTTGCTCCCCATCACCTGTCTGGGTAAGTAATTAGGTCTGGCACAGAGACTAGTCATGTCACAGTCTAACGGAAGTCATGAGTCGTCTTTTTAGAGTTGCTTCTTACAACACTCACAAACGAAAGGAGGTACCGCTTATATTGTTAGTAAATGATTATTATGTCTGCCTTAAAAAACATATCCACATTATTCTGTCGCTTATGAAAGAGTTTTTGCTTCAAGTTTAAACATATCAAGAGCACTGATTGATTGATGTTTGTTCAACGAGCATTAGTGGACCCTACCTGCGTTATTTGTGCCTTTATTGATATTAAGACGTATCCCGGGGCTCGTAATTATAACATTATTCATAACTCCTGCCCCGCTATTAACACTGACAGAGCGATCACTCGGTCAATCATACTTCACCAAGATTATTTGACCCCTTAATCGAATATTTTTAAAGGTGTCAGGTTGAGGCTCGAATTTGATTCATTCATTCCTAATCAAAAGGTGTTTATTTTAAAGGATGAACTATTAAGGGAGGTGCTCTTCAAACTAGGTAAGACACATCATTTTATTTTACTAAGCGGATATTTGCAAAGTAAATATTTACAACTTTAATATAAGGGCGATTTGTATGTGTAAAATTATATGAAAAGTACTTTATTATAGAATAAGTGTGACGAACGAGCACACAGTCCTTATCCTATATAATCAAAAAATATCAAAATGCAGGTGCGTTGTCACCCCTGAGGACTACGACGGAATGCCTCATTTGCATTAAAAAGTGTCTCCGGTTCTCTACACTCACCTCACAAAACACAGCAGCATTAAGCTGCTATTCTGTCAGAGCGTGGTGCTTCCTCGGTCAAGCCGACCCATTCGTGTACTTTAAACGCCTAGTTTGCTTTTTAGTGTTAATTTACAACATGCTCGGTGTTAACGAAATACTTCGTGCTGTCTGATGCTATCTAAGACATATAAATAAAGAGTTTCGCCAACCAACACTGGAAAAGTGTGGGCGTTAGCTTTTCTCTGTTCCATTACCCTCTCAGAAATGAAAGGGCTGTGTAATGTAGTAGAATTTTTATAATCTCTTACATATTTTATTATTATCGTCACTAACTATTTTACTGTTTTTTTTTTTAAATCTAATGTAAGTTTTTAATGTAGGAATAAGTTTGAAAAACGAGCATACAGCTCACTTGATAGTGGGATGCTGTGCCATATTAACGCGTAGATCAATCTATAAGAATCAAAATGCAAATGCGTTCTCAATGAGGACTAAAATGGAATGCCTCGTTACCATTAAAAAGGGCAGATACCCGTTTTCATAACTTACCATACAAAACACAACAGCTTTATGCTACCATCACACTAGGATTTTTCCTATATCGTGAAGGCAGTTGACATACATTAATTGCACAAGGACAAACATCCAGACCCGGAACAGTTATTTGTAGGCCATACAAATACTTGTTCCGTGCGGGATTCGAAACCACGGCCCTGAGCTCCGCAACTCAATGCTAAGTCACTGCGCCACGGAGCCGTCTCTTTGAGTGGATCTCTGGAAGATTTAGAATCACAATTGGACCCGGTAGGTGGCACTGTTTTCGAGATCCAGAAATCACCCGTGCGAAGCCGAGGCAGGTCTTATATCTAAACTATAACCACCAACTGTTCATGATAGATTTAGAAAATAAAAATAAAACAAAATATATAGTTGATGTACAGCTTCAAATATACATTGTACTAAGCTAAGTAAAGCACTGACAAGTAAAATAAACTTGCCGCCTCAAGCGAAATAACATTCCTACCCACTCGGACCTTGCAGAGACAAGCCGCATGTCTCCCCTGTCCGTCACAACGTGCCTTTCGCCCGTCGTACCAGACGCTCAAATCGATTCGTCAAACAAATACATCTGTGTTTATATGGCATGATTGTTTTTATTTGTATTAATTGTACATGCCTTATTTTGTAACCTATAACATATAAAATGGAAGCGTATGTCTGTAATATTGAAATAACTGCCTTTTATTGTGCTTGGGGGTTATTTGCATGCTATTAAGGTATAGATAAACATTTTAAAAAATTATGTCTGTCTGTCTGTACAGGCTAATCTTATAATAGCTGAACCAATTGTAATGAAACTTGACGAACAGATAGAGAGCAACGCCAGAAGTGATCTAGGCTATATTTTATCCGAAAAACTTGGAATTTATTTTTTTGAGAAATCGAAAAATTGATAAAAGAAATGGGCTTTGATTATATTGCGATTCTTGTTTATTTGTGTTCGTGATCTTAGTAATATGAAAATCTAGAAACTCATCATGTTAAGATAATTTCAATGAATCGATTTGATTTTTTAAACAAAACGTTACCCCACACTAAAGTTTTCTACTACATCTTGGGGCCGTTAATTTACTTAAAATGCACATTAACTCGGAAAACTTATTTTCAGGCCATACTTTTTATTCTGTGCGGGATTCGAACTTAGCCACTGCGTACTTATTAATACAAACATTGTGTAAATTTGAAAAAGATACCCAAAATCTCACTTCGTATTTGAAAAATGCGTCGATATCTTCCACAGTTACCGAGCGCAAATTTTCAATGTAGCCGAGCTATAAAGAGACTGTGGCCCACCGAGTCGGAGCAGAATTACTATAGCTAGGAAGTCGCATACCTCTGAAGTCGACTGCATGGAAATGCAAATGAATGCAGTTCTTTAACGCGAGGTTCATCGTTATTGCACTCTCGGGACACCTTGGTCTGGCTTTCCGGTGAGTAACGCGCGCATCGAGCACCGTCTATGTGCGATAGTTCCTAAGTGTTCTCCGATATGGTTTCGGTGAATGGCGCTATGCGTGGAAAGCGTAAAAAGCGTGGAATTAATTTAAGAAAATAATATTTAGTATTATTATTTGGAGAAAGTGTGATTATATCTGATGATGTATTATATTATTTATAAATTAAAAAAAAAGTTTTGCAAAACTTTTTCTTAGACAGACAGAGAGACAAAAATTTAAAAAATGATTAATATACATGTATAATGTGTAACTTTTTTATATATTATAACGGACCGTAATTATATTAAGTACCTATATTGGGTATCAAAACTAGTAGTTATTATTAGTTTCTCATAAAACTTCATATAATTTATTCATACATACATATTTTAATGTAATATTATCCTAAAATTCGAATTTAATTGTTTTCCGAAATCCGAATAAAATTAATTCGTAATAAATTTCAATCACTTTCGTTACGATATTCCGTAACAGGTTTTCCAAACGGCTACATATAAAGTAATGTGTTTTCTATTTACACCCAGTCCTACTTCCAATATAGTTTAATAGGAATTAAATCAATAATTAGTAATCGAAGAAAATAATCGATTACCCACATCACTGGATAAAACCAATACTAAGTTAAATAATAATAATGTCTAACAATGTAACAACAAACTCCTCTTAAATCTTATGACGTTTGTGGCAATTGAATAATGCAATCAATTAAATCGGTTTATCAAAGTGATGGATGCGGCGGCGCGGAGACGCCACACCTGGGCCTCTACGCTAATTTGTCGCTCTCGCCTTCCGTCATTGACGAATTGGGAATGGGATAAAGCGACGCTTCTTTATAACCGTCGTCAAATGAAAATAGAATCTGACACACGTTTATTTATATTAAAACATTATAGAAACATGCTGTATATCATGGGGATGCTGTAACAGAATTTTATATATGTTTTTCATTCCTTTTTCGCTATAATCAAGGTGAAATACGTATTTATTCAAGTAACGTCAAAAATAATTACCCGCCGCTTCAGAATTATGGTTTTTACACCTCTTTAAAGAATTGTCAAAAAAATTGGGGGCAAAATATATCCCTATAAATTTATGCAGATTTATGACCCAAATGTTTGGACTTCTAAAATTAACAGTTCCAGTTTGTATTATAGTTCTGCCCAACGTATTCTTAAATGGTGAGGATTCAAACGATCCCCATAAAAAAGACGCGTCTTACATAGCTTGAAGATAAACTTCCGCCCTCTTAATTTGATTGCACCATTTTATTTGTTTATTTTATTTAATTTTTAATACCAATGTATTATTTTTGCCTGATTCAATTTCTTAAAATTTTTGAGATTATTCACCTAGGTTACATTAGCCACCTGCATACCGCAAAGTTTTCTGGCATTTTCTTAGTCTTATTTTTTATAATATTAGATTTAAGAATGAGCTGCTGAGCTGCGTGAACTGCTGTGTTCGAGTCTTAAGCGTATAAAGATCCAGCAAAATAACAGACTGTGAGGCAATTCATCTCAGTCCTCAGTGACAACGCATATACTGCACAACACAGGCTGTAATTACCATTTAGATTCCGGTGGAAAGTAACTCGCAGGATAATAGCGTAAATAGCAGCTCAATGCTTTTGTGTTTCTTAAGGTGTGTGTAGAGAACCGGAGACCATTTTTACTGAAAACGAGGCATTCCATCTTAGTCCACAGGGGTGACAACGCTTCTGCATTTTGATTCCTAATCGAGAATAGATGAAGATCTCTATGGGTCAAAGCATCCAGTTAAAATCAGGTGGACTATGTGTTCGGTTGTCACCCTTATTCTATAAAAAAAAAATTTTACAATTCAATGATAATTGAAGTATCGAGTGTTTATAACATTCTATTTAAAAACGAAGCTTATGCAATAATAAAGACACAATAAAAATAGAAGAGAAAAGGATGTATCATGCCGGACCGACACCGTCATACCTTTGATATTTGTTGGTCTTTGTTTCTTATAGCCGTAACTTAGATTATTCATGCGTCAAGCTGCATGTTAAGGGATGCCTCGTTTTGTGCATCGATAATTTAAAATTAAGGTTAGCAGTGTACTTTAATATGTCTTGGTATGGCTCCCTTTCTGACTCGGAGTCCATTTGGACAGAAACCACCCTCTTCTTTTGTACGTGGCAGAGTCACGCTCCAGCTATATTATGGTTGTAGCACGAATGGGTCAGCTCAACCGAAGAAGGTCCACACTATTACCAGCGTAAAATAGCACCTCAATGCTGCTGCTGTGTTTCGTATGGTGAGTAGAGAACCGGAGACCCTTTTTACTGGAAACGAGGCATTCTATCTTAGTCCTCAGGGGTGACAACGCATCCTCATTTTGATTCCTAATCGAGAATAGATGAAGATCTCTATGGGTCAAAGCATCCAGTTAACATCAGGTGGACTATGTGTTCGGTTGTCACTTTATAAAGATATCATTAGACGAAAAATTAAAGACTTTCCATTAATTAATTACCACGATTATAAAAATTACTAACTACTAAATAACAACTAATAAATCTATTTACAATTAAAAAAACAGAAATAATTTTTAAAGTTCAGATTCCACACAGATTTAGATAGCCGTTGGAGACACCGACGTAATAATTAGCTCATCATAGATCTTTGCGTGATTCTCTATCGGCGAAAACAGATTTACACAGAAACAACTAAACAAAATAATATGTACGTAATTTTCCATGTGGAAGTTTTTGCAATCGATTATCGAATGTTGATTGATAATCGTAGTGTCTAGGTCACAATTAGTATTATATTATGTAGTGTCCTCCGGAACGAATTTCGGTCACGGCGGCCATTCTCAACGGAGACTAGCCATTTGCGCAGGACAACATTATAGTGCCCGAGTGTATGCGCAAGCACACGTGCACTCTCTATTCTCTCACTGTCATAGTCCGAAGGGACGATTATTCGACACGACCGGAGAGATCAGACGGAGGGCTAACGGCTTTACGTGCTTTCCGAAGCTCGGGGCTCTAACACTGCAACTAACGCTCTAACTAACTCCGGGCTACTATTGAGAATTTCGTGACAGAAAAACCAAATAAGAAATTTTTGGCCCGACCCGGGATTTGAACCCGGAACGTCATGATCAGCAACCGTGTTTACTATCACTAGTATAGTATATACCATGCATACCATGGCATCACTAGATCAACGAGGTAATCTATATTAAGCACTAACTGGCTCGCAGACGTTGTTCTGCCCTTTTGGTAGGTGGCCAATTAGTTTCACTCTGAAGTAACTCCGGATTTCTGATAGTGTAAACTATCGGGTCCAGATTTTGTGATTTTCTTTATTGGCACTAAACTAAACCAACATATTTTATTGCGAATATAGTTATTATAGGTAATAAGTATAGAACTATGAAAGTGAGGGAATAGAGAGTGCCCCTGTGCTTGCACTTGGCACTTGGGCACTATAATCCTGTCCTGCGCTGACCGCCGTGATCGAAATTCGGTCTGGAGGACATTACATATTAGAATTTGTCAATAACTTGCTGGGGTCCGATAGGAGACGCTACTTATCGGAGTATGGCTATGAATCGTCTCGACAAAACAAATATATTGGGTAAAATACCAAATAATTAGCGACAGTAGGCTAATGACAAAGTGCAGACCTCGAACTCTAAAAGTCGTGTGTTCTGTCGTGAACTACTCCTAAGACAAGCATTTTAAGCTTTTATGGAGTGGTTAAAGTTATTTTAATAATTGCTAATTTTTTTAAATGAAAAAATAATACCTCAATCGGTCAAGTCATCCAGATGTAACACGATCACAGATGCCATATCAACATAGACGCCCCAACAATTATTTAAAAAAAATTAACCACTGAAATTTAAAATACCACCGCAAATTAAAAAAAGTATTTCGGAAACATGTTGTCAAGACCTCCAACACTCATTGTGGCAGCGAGGCGGACTCTTCTCTGCTCCAAAACTCTCAGAAATTAGAGGAGGCCTGTGTTTAGAAGTAGACGTATATAGGCGTCTACTTTTTACTTTATACTGTTACCAATGATTTAAAAAAAAGAAAATTATACTCGCTATGACCACTCTCTCATTATCAAAGTATAATGCAGCTAAACATAATACATTACGCTGCTCCAACTGGTTGTTTTTAAGTGTACATTTTGAAAATAATCAAACGACAACTGGAGAGGAAGAATGGTCCTCGAATAACTGCCTTGTAAGGGCGAGCGCAGTATAGGGTAGCTTCCAACTACATGGAGCAACGACTTGATGAAAGGTGCTGACAACATACGGATGTGTTGGCTCAGGACCATGCTTTATGACAAGTTATGGATGAGTCCTATACTTTTTTTGCTGCTGTGAAGGAGGACTTGTGATGAGTTGTACTGATGATAACGAACCGTAACCTTATTGTTTAGAATTAGCTATTCTGCAATATTTTACGGGTAACTCTTTAGACATGTTATAATAAATCGAAAAGACAATCTATGTCAAGGTCAAGTTGATCCAACTAAAGCCCATCATCATTTATTTATTAAAAAAAGAGTACTAACATATTTCGCCGGTATATCAAAAATGAAGACAAGGACGCTGCGACAACCCTATCTGCAACACTACGTCAGTAGATTCGCATCGCGCCGGCTGGCCATCAATCAGCCGGACGCTGGAGGGCGCGGGTTCGAGCGCCGGGCCGCGCAGATCCCGCAGATAACGCCCCCGTGTATGATGCGATTAATGCCGATTATTGCCGGTGCGTACAACTAAGACGGCCGGTGCTTTACCTACGTGGGTTTCGAAACCTCTCCAACGGACTATCTGGCATTGTTTTAAATTATGATGCGAATGAATTTATTCTTTATTGTTATAAGAGGAAACTTATTGTGTATTCAAAAGTGTGGTTAAGGAAGACATTAAATATTGATATTGATAATAGCATATGAGCATGTGAATCGAAAAGAAATACATCTGGAAAGGGAATTCATGACACACATTTCTCGCCCTTACAATATTTTATTTTTTTAATTTAAGTATTTAGATGGTTACGCACGCATCATGTATCTAGTAAGATCACAATGGACCGAGACACAGGAAAACTGAAACTACACATACTCGGCCAACTAGTATATTATATAATAATTAAAAATATTTTTAGGGCACACAAATACTCATTCTGGGTATCGCAGCCAAACTTTTAGAAAAAATTACAGTAGGCGTTTTCGAACATCCGATGTTATGAAATACAACAAGCAAGGTTAACACTGTTTAAAAAAAACATTATACGATTATATAAGAACTTTATCACAGCTTTAATAAAAGTTTTGAAAATTTAAGCGAGAATGGTCGCTAACCAACTTTGAAATCGTTATAGAAAATGGTCACTCAAAATTAAAAATGAAGACAACTAGAGAAACTTAAATATGATTTTCAAAGGCTTCAATGATACGCCACTTGACATACTTCGTCGGCTTTCATTTTTTTCTTTTAAGCAATATGGCGTCTGGTTGTCGCCATATTAAATTTTGATTACTGTCATGTCTTTAGTGACGCTCACAAGATTAAGACAAATCGATTGACGTATGAATCATCAAAATCGGCCCACGCATTTGGTCTCTAAAGCGCCACAAAGGAACAAACATGCATACATACATACATTCATACATACATACATACATATATAGGCTGATAAACACATTACCCTTCGCAGCCGGGTAAAAACTATATCGATAAGCATACGAAAATATATGTGTGCTTGGTGACCCCAAAGTCAAGATAAAATTAAAACATTGACGACTAATTGTGGTTATTAGGTACTAATAAGTTTGTTAATTTTTATATCTATTTCAGATAGGCTTATATGAGAATTACGTTGTCTGGTTATTTGAAAGGTTTATAGCCTTTTAAAACCAGACAACGTATTAAATGAGAAAAAAAAAACAAATGCGCTTCTTACAAGAATAAAACATACAACTAATGGATCAAAATAATCAATTCATCCAAGACGCAAGATGAGCGATTAAAATCAACAAAGCTAGCCGTCAGCGGCGCCCTAGACTGACGTTTATCTCCTCGGGCGCGGAGTGACAAAGGGTGGGTGGGGGTTGTTAATCCAGCCTTCACCTAGACTGCTCCCAACTCGAACCATCCGATTCTCTTTAAAAGGCATCTTTACGTGTTTTCTTTTTTTGACTCAAATTAAATTATTGGTGGATTGTAATCGTGAACCTAATTAATAGTTTATTATTAAATACAAGTGGACTGCAGGGGCGAATACGAATGTGGCGGGTCGACCAGGGGAGGACTACGCTTGCACAGAAACACCAGCGCCAGCGTAAAATAGTAGCGTAATGCTGCTACATGGTGAGTGTTAAGAACCGGAGTTCTTTTTACTGGTAACGAGGCATTAGTCTTAGTCCTCAGGGCTGACAACGCATCTGCGTTTTGATTCCTAATCGGTGATAGATGTAGGTGTTTATGGACCATATCTTAGTATTAACACAGTAAGCATTCACTTATAGTAAGCATCCAATAATAGTGAGCATCCACTTACTATTAGTTAGACTGTGTTCGTTTGTGCAACTTGCATATATAAAAAATATTTTAAGTGTATGTTGGGATAAGCGAAAGGTAGGGTTCCGCTAAGTAGAATATCTCTAACATTTACTAAGTTTTACGAGTATATGCTACATACAGCAATTATGAGCTATGAAGTGTTTTATATTCATGAATTAAATTTGAGACGTATATCTACGAGATATCTCATAAATTTATGTTATTTAATTTAATTTTGGCCAAATTCTAGAAATTATAACGCTTATAACACGACAAAGGCACGAAACTCGCCTTTGACAACAGAACCTTACAGACAAGAAAAAATATATCGCCCTCTTCCGCTTATCGTATGTTCCATATTACCGTTATATATGTTTAATCATTATCTAATCATATTGATGCTAAAAAAATATGATTGAATGTCCATTAATACATCACCTGTAATCGTACACCCATTTTCTGATACCCTCTTTGATGAAGAATTCAATTTTTAAATTACACATAACTTTTTATTTTATTTTAAATAACAAACGAACTTAAAGTTCATTAATGTGATGGTATGTGGCTATTGCTACTCAAGAACAGAGCTTTTGGCTATTGCTACACCTGTAACCAAATTTAAGTTAAATAAACACGCTATAAATGAGGTGTAAGACCTCTGAGGAGTAAGACTATATATAGGGCCGTGGTAGGTCAGGGGCTTAACGCTCGCTGTAAATATCACAATACGCGAGCAACCCGGGTTCGATCCCCGCGCCAATGAAATTGTTAATTGCAATTTTAAGTGTTGATTTACCACTTGCACGGCGGTGAAGGAAAATATCGTGAGGAAACCTGCATGTCTGAGAAATAAGAGAAAAAAATATTTCGAAGACATGCTAAGTTCGCCAACACGCTTTGGAGCAGCGAGGCGGACATTTCCTTGCCCTAATACCCTCCCAAAAATGAGAGGAGGCCTGTGTGCCCAGCAATGGTACGTACATAGATTGCAACTTTATACTGGCTCTCTACACGCTTCATTCCAGAACACAACAATTAACGTATTGCTGCTTGGTGGCTGCAATAGGTAAGAGACTTCTAGGTAAAAAAGTGGTCTTACCGCCTAGTATTAATTTCATCTAGTTACAAACCTATAGTGACAAACGAGTTTACAGTCCACTTGAATGTACTGCAGAACATAGGTGCATGCAACCAACTTCAAACAAAGAAGACAATAGATACGTAATACGTATCTATTGTCTTCTTTAGATAAAATTTTAGATAGAAATTAAAAAAATTAAGATAGAAAAATTACGTACGTAATACGTACGTAATTTTTCTATCTTACCCTTTAAATCAGAACACAATAATAGGGGTACTAGGACTTGACAACAGAAATACGTAAGTCAAGAAGATGAAGAATCCATAAAGAAAACAAGTCTGACAAGCTTACCACCTAGTCTATCCTAGTCTATGTCGTGTTTTACAGAGTTAAATGTATTAGAGATGATATTAGTCGGAAGTTAGGTACTGACATAAGTTATAATGAAGACAACGTGGATCGACTACTCCATCATACCGCTAAGCTCTAAACGCAATTAGTAAAGAAACAAATGAAGTTTAAAAAAATCTAAATTAGTGAAATTGACGATAGATCTATTTTTATTTTTAAAGTTGCAAGCAAGGCATAATGAACAGCCGATTTATATTTAAATCACGATCAAAAAGATTTAGACATATACCACCGCTTCGAATTTTGTCTACGTAGTTAAATTTCAATAAAATAAATTTTTGGTAAAAGCAAGATGATTTTATTTTCTGATGACACCTTTAACCATTTATAAAAAAGATATTCATAACAAAGGGGTTTATCACACAACACTAATAAATAATTAAGATAAGCTCGTTATATGACAGGCTGATAAATTATCATATATCATAGATACGAAATTAAATGAGTAATATTGTTATAATCTTTATTGAAGAAAATATTTGTTTCTCGAAACTTTTATCGGTTCTTGTTAAGCCAAGAACATGATCAGTGATCACCTTGATGAACGAAGAAATAATAAGGATCAGATATGTGCTTTAATCGATGGACTGTAGAGATAATACGATAAATAATAAACGTAGATAGTCATTGGAGTTTATATCAATTGACAAACTGTTGATTGATAACTGTCTTAACAATCAAGAGGTTGGACTTTACTCGACTACGTTACATCCGCCTCTTAAGCGAATGATGTAAGCAGTGATTTAAGCAAATGGCAAAACTCCTAGAGTTTTTTTTTAAATTATTATCTATAAAAATATTTTTTCTTTTTTCTTACATTTTACTGCACCATGCGTAAACTAGCATAGAATGCAATATCCAGTATTACAATGTCATTCAATCATTTTTCGGCTTTACACATCCAGTTGCTGTCAACCTGGGCTGATCATTGCTTCGTCTATCCGGGGACGCGCGTGACGCGGCCTTAGATGGCCAAATTAAAATACAACCACAAACCATGAGGTATTTCATCTTTGTCTTCAAGGACGACAAAGAATCTTTGACCTTTATTTCAATTTCTTTAAAAAAGCAAAATATAATTATTATTGGATTGCATCACTATTAATACAAATTAGATACTTTGGTAACGACAAAAGCAATAGGAAATGGCAGGTAATATTTACAAATAACAAACAGGCGTAAAATAAAACACGCCGTGCGCCGGCGGCCTGATAAAAATTAGGGGCATGCAGTCAACGCACGGCAATGACCCCCGACCCGTCTGGTTCAATCAACCGCGAGATTGACAGATGATTGACATAATTAGCTTAACAAAGAGACATGTTAATAAATTGTCGCGCACCGACCACGACTACCATATTCATATAAGGCTACATTCTACAATTTGTTTTCGCTTGTAGACGTACCAGAATTCAATAATAGCAAAACAATGCGCCATTTATTAAACTAGTCTTGACTCATGCGTTAGAGGCATGCGCTAATAGAGCCGAATATATTTTGATTGTGTCGACAGAAATATTTGTGATTTCGTTTAAGAATTTATGCTTGTTAAATCAAAAATAGTTTTTGCCCTAATCATGTTCCCTTCACTATCATAGATTTATTTTTTAAATTATAATAAAGTGACCAATAAAATTTCTATAAAATGTGTGACAACTTATCTATTTATAATTGAAACCATTTTAATTTTAAGGAATGCTGCGAAAGCCGCAGTAATTTGGCATTATGCTACAGTCAATACAAAAACGTAAAGAAATATCGTGTTAGATTCTAACATAACAACAGTTGACTTATTAGTAATAAATCGCAAATGACTTATTAATAGTAATAAGTCGGCTTCAGATAATAAACCACAACTTCTGAAAAGCTCCTCGATACATTCAAAGTATAATCTTCCGTAATGACGAGTAAGACGAGTTGATGGTTAGTGGATGCTGTGGCCTATATACTGCGGGTACAATTCAATTTCAATTCGATTAAGAATCAAAATGCAAGTGCATTATTAACCGTGAGGACTAAGATGGAATACACACTTGCCAATAACTGGATCTCATAGCTCGGTTCATAAATTACCTTAATTTGTGACATTATCTTATCTCTACACATACTAGCCTTCAAAATTCAAAGGGTCGCAAATTAAGCAATACAACACGAACACAATTTTCATCTTGACTGCACGTTAATTTTAAGCAACAAAGTTGAATTTTGAGTGGCAACACACGCTAAGGCTACACAGCGTAGGAGTCAAACATGATCGTTCTACAATTCGATTCAAAATATATCGATTCGGTCAAGTTGTAAATAAACCGATGTAGGTGGGTGCGAATTCGATTCTCGACGAAAGCGCCGTTTGGCACGCGCTCGATGTGTGGCGCCGTAAAATATGCCTATTTGGACACTTACGTATTGAAGGGAAATTTGTGTCAATTGAGTTTGTATTTTATTGTAACAATTTTGCCCGTAACGACGGTTAAATCAGTGAAAGTAATTTAATTGTCTTGTTTTGGAGCTGGTGAGTAACGCTTTGTTACGTACCTTACGAGTACAGAGTAGGTAATGCCATTTTCGTAAATGATTACCGGTATCATTTACGAAAATGGAAAATGTTTCTGAAATAGTATGAGCGTGTCCATCTTGCGTTGCAAGTAACGGTTACAGTTGGTTTGATCATTTTATCGGACAAGACCTTCACATAAGTGGATATTTATGTCGCTGCCAGATAGTTAAATTAGTTAACTTATTGCATTTGGTCAAGCTTTCTTTAGGCATTCAAATGAATGCCTAAAGAAAGCTTGACCAACTTCCCTAAAGTAACGTTTGCCAAAGTGGTTGGTTAGTGTTTAGGCATGAAAATATTGTTAAACTAGTTGTTAGCTACCTAATTTAACAAAAATATTGTTAACCTAGATGGCTAAACAGTGTGACTGTACGAGTTTTTTTTTTAAATAGAATTAAGGTTGGCATACGAGCACGCACCATCGTACAAATCATGAATGATTATAAGTTTGGCTTAAGTTACAGGTCAAGATTATATTTAAAGTAGAATTCTGTCAGATTATTCGTAGACAAAAAAATCCACATTTTATTGTAGTTCATCGATATCAAAATCCATGTTTTGAAATCGGCGAACTTAAATTAAAAAAAAAAACATGCATCGAATATAAAACCTCCTCGATGTTTGAACTTGGTAAAATGTTGTGTCTTACACCTCTGAGGACTAATATGGAATGCCTAACACCCTGCAATTTCCTGGCTCTCCACATTCTTTAGATCGAAACACAGAAGAAGTGCAAATACTACTATTGTTATTGTAATTATTGCTATAATATGCTGACAGAGGTAAGAGCGTGCTACCTACACCGACAGTCTCCTAAGCAGAAAAGGACTTCTAACACCTAGTAAACATGTGAACCGACAATTACTTTATACTTTTGATATAAATCTGCTTGATACACGTTATTTATAAATTAGCAAACAAAGATAACATGGTGTAAGTAAAGTGGATGGACGTACGAGACGTACGCTAGCAGATTACCTGTCCGTCTGTCCACCCCGGTACGGTCGGTACGACGTTGCGTGTCAAGATTTGCTACGTTCCGTTTTACATTAACCGTAATACTTATCAGATTTCTATATTATATTATATGGATACAGAAGACGACCGAAGAGTATTGCGTGAACTAATGGTTACAGTCTACGTCGCAGGTATTAGGTTCTAATTCCAGTCTGATTATTTTTTTTGGATTATAGTTAGATCAAAGAAATTGCTATCAGGGTTACAGGCTTACTTGTTCCTCCCCTGAAGCCCAATATGTTGCTTCATTCAGACCGAGGTTGTATCTACGCACCTATGAACGCATTTGTTTGAAGTTACTTGCAGGAGTCCATGAACTTTAGTGTCAAACTACGCTCAGGTGGGCCGTTAGTCCCTTTGTCATTTAAATATTTCAATTTAAAGCATTATTAAATGTAAAACATTACCTTCACACTAAAACATAAATCCAGTAGCTTAGTATATTTTTAATTCCTAATAACAACTAGAAAATAAAAAACTGCGGTTGCCAACCCGTCCGCCAAGCGTGGCAACTCTGGCAAATATTCCTATTATGAGGCAATATATGGGAAGACCTATGTTCAGCAGTGGACTTTGATAGACTGTATGAATGAAGTAAATGTTTAACTCCGACGTTTCCATAAAATCCATAAAATTATTTTATTCGACACGTAGTATTTGCGTAAATGTTTAAATAAAGGTTCGACTTAACCTGCTCTGTATTTCAACAACATAGAGTAAGACAAGAGCGACGACGCAAATGAAATTAGTGCTTATTTCGCAAAGCATTCCAGAACCTTCCATCAAGCCGGCGTCATGTGCGAAACGTAATATCTAATTGCGGACACACCGCGAGGCGCATTAAAAACGATGCACATATTTTAATTCATAATAACATTGCACTAGTCCCTAGGAAAGAACGCCGTAACTCACACCACACGCTAATAAAACTCACACATACACACCAAAAGTTAAAGCCGATAATCGCATAAAGTAAATTTGTAGTTACGGTCCTCGGGGTACAAAGTTACGTCTCGCCCGAGCGCATTAAGGCTTGAGTCACTCTCAATCACTCAAGCTGTCTGGCTGTCAGTCATAAGCAAGACGAACGGGGAGCCGGTAGCCCACGTCGCCCCCCTCCACTAGGTAAGGGGGGTTGGTCAGCTCTTGAAGACAATTTAGCGGGCGGATCGAGCCAGCTGCGATGGAATTTATTTGAAGAAGCTTACACCGCAAACACTACAAGATTTTAACTCATATTTCGTAGTAGCAAATATATTACAAAGATTTTAACCATTTTTAACACAGTGAAATGAAATGAAAATTATATTTTCGTTTGTCAAACATCATCGTATTTTTTTAATCTACTGACGTTTAAATATAACGATCCTTTGCCCGGAGAAGAAACAGCGAAAGAAACTATACAGGTATATCGTAGCAGAGCCACGCTGCAGCTAGATTATAGATGCAGCACGAATGTATTGGCTCGACCGAAGAAGTACCACGCTCTTAGGGCCAGCGTATAATAGCCACATAATACTGCTGTGTTTTGTATGTTAAGTGGGGAAATCCAGAGATCCTTTTTACTGGTCGTTACCATTCTATCTATGTCCTCGGGCAACGCATTTACATTTTATTTTTAATTGAGGATAAGATGTAGATGTCAATGCACCACAGCGTCCATCGGGTAAACTGTGTGCTCGTTTGTCATCCTTATTCTATAAAAAAAGTTAGTAACTATTGTATTTTTAAAGATCAACGATACAATATTATTAATGAAAAATGAAAGGGTTCTATGGATAATTAGAACATGTTCTATAATAATACAAAATTGAAGCTTATTACTATATTATAAATCAGAACAGACCAGCCACTACATGCAGCAACTGTTTACAAGTATGGTAACCATCGCCCTCCTCGACCATTATTTGAAAGGGAAAAGAATAACGAATCACTCGAAGCCGCCAGAAGCAAATACGATACCTGCAAGCGGGCATGACATACCTACACGTATAGGTACATATCGAGATACTAAAAGAACAAAATCAATAATATACCGAAAAACTTAATATGTTTTTTATACCGAATTTGGTCATGGCAGACAGATACTGTCAGAATGGTGATGGAGAGGCGCATTACCAATACGAGGATATTAGCCCTGAGTTCACCATCAGTTAATAAAAAATGACGTTATCGTAATAGACGTTAAGTTACAGCCAATATACGGGAATCGAACCCGGATTGATCGTGTACTGATTTGCAGCGAACGCTTAGCCCCCAAGCTACCACGGCTCTACAACACTGAAGACCAATTTAAACAAAGTTTTTAGAAAATAAAATAAGCTTTTCGAAATACCAATTCAAAAGAAAGTTTGTTCTATTATATTTTTTATAATACTGGTCATCTAGACGAGACGTTTTTAAAAACAATACGCATCGCCCCCAGCCCCTGACTACTTGCAAACAGACTGAAAAACGCGACAAAGCAGCCGGACCGGGCGGTGAGTTAACATCATTATCGGCACAAGCCTGGGGCTGGGTGGGAGCCGAGGGGGGGCAAAGGGGCGGCCAGGGGGCGACACACGTCGCTCAGATGTCGCGCGCAGACGGACGTCTTTGTCGACCGCTTTATTTACTCAGCGCCTTTGCAGCGAACAGAGGCGGCGAGTATTCATTCAATTCGTTTGACTTAACACAAATACTGCTTGTTACTCGCCGAGTGATATATAACTATAATTTGGATCGGCGCAAACCGATAAATTCTATTTAAAGTTGACTCGGCATACGTCTTCATAGCATGGTAATAGATGGTCCTCAACGTCTCCTAGCTCCGTGCTTTCATTTTGGGTTATATATAGCCACGAAATTCGCAAGAGGAAGCGCTTTATCAGCATATAAATTAGTTACCGGAACACAACTAATAATTTAGACTTAGAAAGTGTTTCCTACGTAAATCACTATATGATAAAATTTATTATTTGCAATTACTCCTAAAATTATATTAAAATTTAAACTGATAGATTCAAGCAGAATTTGTTCTTCATCTTCTTCATCGGCCTCTAAAACAACTATCCGACATTGGCTTCTCTTGTCATTGAGAGGATTTGTCTTAATCTTGGTCTGCCATGGCAGGGCCTATTTTACCTGAGGATGCCTCGTTTAGAGGCGAAATACGTGTCGTATTATCGACGCTGGTGTATCTTTCTTAGTTAGTCGTTTTGGGAGTAGTGGTGGTGAGATTAGTGGTGACGTCCATAGTGCACGCAATAGAGAGAGGGCGGGAGGTGCTCTTCAAATTAGTTAAGACCGTTATCGTTACAGCCTATTAAAATCCACTGCTGAACATAGGCCTCCCACATAGATTGCCTTATAGGGGAGGGGGGGGGATCTTTGTCATAGTTGCCACGCTTGGCAAGCGGGTTGGCAAACATAAATTTTTATTTTTAGTCGTTATTTTCAAGTGGTAGAGCCATGCTACAGCTATATTGTGGTTGCAGCACGAATGGGTCGGCTCGCCCGGGGTAGGACCACGCTCTCACGGAATACCAGCGTAAAAGAGCGGCTTAATGCTGCTGTGTTTCGTATGGTGAGTGTAGAGAACAGGAGACCCTTTTTACTAGAAACGAAGCATTCGATGTCAGTCCTCAGGGGTGACAACGCATCTGCATTTTGATTCTTCATTGCGGATAAAATAAATGTAGATGTCCTTGGGCCACAGCATCCACTTACCATCAGGTGGACTGAGTGCTCGTATGTCACCCTAATACTATTTAAAAAATATTAGGGAGACGCTGCTACCCATCTCCTGAATTGTACCCACTGTCGCCTCTTACGACACCCACGGGATAATATGGGGTAGTATATATTCTTACACCGTTACTACACGGTAACTAGTTAAGACACATCATTTTATTTTATTACGCGGATGTTAGCTAATTCATTTTTAACATCTTTTATTAACCGTCACGCTTATTAGACGGATTGATGATCACAGTATTTAGAAGTTTCGCATCTTTGAAATAAGCAAATATTATCATAATAATATTTTTATTATCTTAATGCTTGATAATTTCGATGCGTCCTTTCTACACATTACCTAAGTCTTCAAAGAGTTGATTCAATCAAACTTGACAGCTCAAAGTCGATGTGGGTCGGACAATGTGCCGATCATCGATTTTTCCTCCCCTCTATAAGAACGTATTAAGAATAACTTACGTTAAATAGCCGAGTGTTAACAGACATAACATGTGTATAAATTGATATAGTAAAGAGGTAACTTAATCATTTAAGTATTATTGAATGGCTAGAGAGATTTTCATCAACTTCTTGGCCTGATAACTAAGTATTTAACCAATTAGCCAAGTAAATTTATAGAAATTAAATATATTACTGTAATTGATTTACGTAAGAGCCGCAGTAGCTCAGTGGCTAAGCGTCCGCTGTTTCACAATACGCGAGCAACCCAGGTTCCAAACTGGCGGCACCAATGCATTGTTAATTAAAATTAGATTGAAATTTTTTATTGAAGTATTTTTATAAACTACAAATAATAATTGATCCTGGTCTGGATGTTTTTCCTTGTCAAATTTATATTATGTAAATTGCCCCCACGATACAGGAGAAAATTCTTGTGTGGACGTAGTGGTAACGTTTTTAAAAGAAAACTAAAAATAATATTATATGTGATGACTGTGGGTGATTTAGGTGATGTGTACTCGGCGGTGAAGGAAAACGCCGTGAGGAATAAATCATTTCGAGGATAAAGATATGAGGATAAATCGTCCGCCAACAGGCACTGAAGCCTATGTACTGGAGTGGTGCGTCGGACAAAAGTTCTATTATTCTCTCAAAAATGGGAGGAGAGCTGTGCCCAGCACTGGGACTTTTTTAATTGATTTAATTACACTCTCAATTATTACATTATGTTTTCCTATTATGTTGTTCTATTACGTTGTCGTGTTTTGAATAAATAACAATATATTATAGATTTTTACGAGCGCTACTACATATATATTGCTTAATCTAAACACGAATAACATATGAATAAAATTTAAGTGTATGTCTATAATATCCAAATAACTGCCTTATATTGAGCTGAGGGGTTATTAGCATGGCATTAAGACATGAATAACTATTTTTAAAAGTTGTGGCTGTCTATCTGTCTGTACGGGTTAATCCTCGGAATGGCTGAACCGTTTCTAATGAAACTTCACGAACAGATAGAAATTTTAGGTATTATTTAAGCTATATGAAATAGACAAAATAAATGATCTTTAATTATCTTGAATCTAAACAACTTCACATTAATATATCCTACCCAGGCGAAGCCGGACCGAGTCACTAGTTATATTTATTAGTTAACAGCGATAAATATATGAATTAAAAAGTTGACCAAAGGACAACGTAAGTTACTTGTAACATAATTCATTCTTATTTTAAGATAAACTGAAATAATTTTAGAGTAAAAAAAACTTTAACAACAAGCGTAGATCATGAGCTGTGATGATTCTAGTAGGAATTCTGGCTAAGTCTGTAAAATTTCAGATTATTCAGACGTCCGGAAGCGAGTGAAAGCTGAATTATAAGATTCCATTATATTCTTACAAACATACAGGTCAAACTAATAATAAAAGGGTGTTAATATAATGTTTTCGATCATACATATACTCGTAGATGATATTTTAAATGTTATTGACGATTTATTTATAAATATTCTTTAATTCATATTCCATATTTCAAGTTACAACAGCTGCGACTTATTTAATATTAATCAACGTACTAAGTTAGTTATAATTTTAAATCAAACATTGATATGCGTAGAAGAAACCTGTCAAATATAATTCAAGTGGTCATTACATTTTAAGGTATGCAAATAAGAAGAAAAAAAAAACATTGAATCAAGAGATGGAAATGTAGAAACGGAAAAAGGTTTTGTCAAACAAATTGCAAAGAAAAGAACAGAAGATTTAATTATAATTTGTATTGACAAAACTAACAAATAAATACAAAACGCTATCTTCAAAGTAAATCTGTATTAATGCACTCTATCATACAGTAGACGTACTGAGTACTTGCCTATTTAATTGACGGCCCACTCCATCAAAATAACCTTTGAGTCTGCCACAAACAAGCACACACTTCTTTAGCCGAGACATTTTAAACTTTAAGTCCAAAATATAAAACCTAATTTACGTGAATAGTATAATGTTCCAAAGTTGAGTAACCACAATATTCTGTTAAATGGTTTGAAAAAATAAGATTTTACTACTATAACAACAAAGACGATGTATGAGGAAATTTTTAAAAGAAATTTGATGTTTAGCTGTCAACGTTAAACGTCACATATCACGGTGAAACTATCAAAGTAAAGACGCCCTTGTGTCTGCTAGTGAACGCTGCTTGAAATTGTAGAGAAAATTCTAAGGCTGAGGTTTTGATGCTAGTCGGTTGACGAAGAAATTGTTTGTAAGTCATACTAGTCATTTTAGTGTTTCACATGCTATGTGTTTCATATTATGTTGTAGTGTAGCCCGTAAGTAAGTGTAGAATATGTGAATAGTCTAATAAAAGATGTAGGAAGACCCTCCTATGTTTTCATTTTTATATATTGATACCGTTTAGTGGCTGTGTAAGAATATTAATGTGGAATATCTAATATCGTCCCGTGGGTGTCTTAAGAGGCGACAGAGGCAAACTGAAACATTATATAGGCAACTGTATCATCCTGATAACAACCGAAAACGAATATTTTATAAAACAGTTATCTGCGGTGGCCAACCCGCCTGCCAAGCGAGGCAACTATGGCAAAATCCTCCCTATGGGGCTTTCTACGGGGGAGGCCTATGTACAGCAGTGGACGTTCATAGGTAATGGATGGATGGATATTTTATTACCTGACCAGTTTTGCCTTTTTAGAGAATTTCCAAAGGTTGTGTATGACTTTCTCTTAAGTTAATTCCTTAAAAGGATCTACTGTAACCGACACGCAGACAGATTAGTAGTCGCAGTGCTTTCTTTTGCTTTAGCTTAAACATTGTTTATCGATACAAGTATTAGCTATTTTAAGGCATTTTACGATTTAGCAGTCTATTAAAGTTTACTACATTTATTCTAAGTAATCTAACGCTAACTTTTACAATACTCACGGGAAGAATTAAGTAATCATTCGTTCTACTCAGTAACAGAATAAATCTAACAAAATAAACGAAGTAAGTTTTTGATTTTGTTCTTTGTTATAGTCTTGCAGTATTAATGTTCTCCGAATTTCGGTTACCGCGGCCAGTTTCAACGGAGTCTACCCATCTGAGCTGGACAGGATAATAATGCGCAAGTGTGTGCGCGAACACAGGTGCACTCTCATAGTCCGATAGGACAGTAACCCGACACGACCGGAGAGAGTGTAGAGCCGTGGTAGAGCCATGCTGCAGCTATATTAGAAATATAGTTGTAGCACGAACAGGTCGGCTCAACCGGGGAAGGACCACGCTCTCACAGAATACCAGCGTAAAATAGCAGCTTAACACTGCTGTTTCGTGGTGAGTGTAGAGAACCGGAGACACTTTTTACCGGAAAAGAGGCATCCCATCGCAGTCCTCACGGGTGACAATGCATCTGCATTTTGATTTTTTTTGAGGATGGATGTAGATGTCTATGGGTCACAGCAACCACTTACCATCAGGTGGATTGTGTGCTCGTTTGTCACCCTTATCCTATAAAAAAGAGAGATCAGGCGCGGGACCAACGGTTTACATGCTTTTCAAGGCACGGGGGTGAAACACAAACAACTTCCTGACTCCGGGCTGCTACTGAGAATTTCTTGACAGAAAAACCCAATAACAGATTTTGACTCAACCCGGGATTCGAACCCATGATCAGCAATCACGTTTACGACCACTCGACCAACGAGGCAGATGCAGTACAAGTATTATTACGGAAGTAAGTAAGATATAAAAAGCTGATTATATATAAGTCGCGTTTAAAATACTAACATATTCTCAGTCCTATGTGCACCGACTGACAAACTGAACCTTTTCCGCGCTCCCGACGAAAATAGTAATCGACGTTTGACTAATAGTGAGCAGATGTCGCTCAAGGGAGCGACAAGTTCGCGTGTGTTTGAATCTTCTAGCACTTTACTGTCTCGAGCTTTTTATGTACGAACACTATATAGAATAGAATAGAATAATTTTATTTAATATAGATTATTACATAATACTTATTGAAAGTATTTTTTTATTTATCACCACTGGTTCGGAAAATACCTCTGTCCTGGGAATACCTCTGTCTCTGTCCAGCAAGAATCCCAGCGGGATTATTTCGACAACTTCCTCCCTACATAAGGCTATGCTATGGCCATGTCTAGCAATGAAATGAATGAAATTTTACGGGTGATGATGATTATTTTGACAAGCCAGTAACTACTAAAAATAGGATGATGAAACGAGCATCTAATAATCCGTCCGTGAAGTCAATGTTGGGCTCTATTTGAAAATCAGAACTGCGTCTGCAGATTTGACTTCACACAAATTCTCTTGTCATTTATTTTTTCTTTGTGATATCAAATAAAGTTTTCTTTTTTTTTTTTTGTTCCTTTTTATAATTTATTTACATTACTAATAATTTAATAGTTCAAGAAATTGATAATAGTCAAGAATTATTGTATTAATGAAAGTCACAAACAACTTTTACAATTTAAAGTTTAAAATCACAGTAATAAGCCAAAATGTAAAGTAAAAATAGTATTAAAATAAATATACCTTTAAACAACGAAGAATTAAACATACCAAATTAGAATTAAGCTGTATTTTAATAATCACATAATAAAGATTTGAATCTACAGTTCCCACAAACACCATTAATTCAATAAATTAAAATGTTAGATTAACCCACACACATGTCAGTGACCTACATTCTCCCAAATCAATCCACAACAAAACATTTCAGAAACAAAAACGAAACTAAATAATTCTCTAACGCAATAAATTATTCAGACTAAACACCGTTTGACGAGAACCGAATCAAATCTGGCCAAGAACCATAAATTCGGTTCGGCAGGAGCGGAATCAATGAATCAATCAATGAATCGTGCTAAAGATTGAGATATTTCACTCGAGGGGGCCCGATGGAGAACTGGCCGGGGTAGGGTGGTGCGGAGGGGGTGTTTACCGCCCGTGACGGATATATCCTCGCGTAGACAGCCGTCAATCACTCGTGATATGATGAGAATTAATATTTCAGAGCAGCGCGCCCGGGGAATCTTGATCGTTCATTCACGATACCTACTGCGAAATACAGAAACAGAATTGCTTCCATAAATACCACTTTTACTGTCTACGCATACATTATGTTTTAATGATTTAAAGTATCTGTACTCAATAACGTCACTTATGTTATTGAGATTTTAGGAATAAATTAAGAGGGGGAGTCGGGAGTTCCATAGCACAGGGTATCCTAGTTTGGGCCGTCTCGTCCCGTCTCTTACTAATTCATTCATCCTCAGATAAGTTACACAATGTACTATTTGTAGGAAAACTCAGTAAAGATATAATACGTGGTAGAGCCAACCTGCATCTATATTATGTATGTAGCACGAATGGGTCGGCCCGACCGGGTAAGTACCACGTTTTTACAGAATAGTGAGTGCAGGGACCCAAATACCATTTTTACTGGAAACGAGGAATTCCATCTTAGTCCTCATGGGTAACAACGTATCTGCATTTTCATTCTTAATCGAAGATAGATGCAGATGTACGATTTAATAGTTTTATTTGTATTTTTAGTATATCGTTTACAAGTGGCCAGTTCTAAAAACTTTCTGTGTCGCCCTTGTACCATCAGGTGGACTGTGTGCTCGTTTGTCATTCTTATACTATAAAAAAAAGATAAAATATATCTGGCCTTAAAAACAATTATTTCTTTATTATGTTCGGAGTATATTGATATTGATTTCAAAAGCGATTTAAACATATCATCTTAATTTTTTAATCTTCTTTTGTGTAATTAAAACCTATATATATATAATACTATAAAAATTTCTACTGTAAGCTTAGGTAAGTATTTTATTTAATATTCAATAATTTGCTGATTTCTTAACCTAACGCAACGCAGTAAGTAATCAAGCTATAGAAAAAACAAACTTCCTTATCAATTAATTCAATCATGAACACAACGACAAAATATGTTAAATGAAATTTGATTGACGTTTAAGGCCTTTTGATATAATCCGCATTAATCACTGGTTGACTTTATATTTAAAAAAACGTAATTAAATCGATTGTTACAACTCATAATCTCGGTTATAAAACCGACATTTTCACTTCAATGCATTGCGACCTTCGTACGGTGACAAGTGACCGTGAGCGATCAATTATAACCAGTCCAGTTATACAATTACTCACGCAATTTAAAGTACACGTCATACGTCAATTAATGCTAAAATGTGTCAATCAGAGTCGGTACAACCGGAGCGGCGCACGTACCGAATTTCATATAATTAATCAATCAAAAGAGTCAACAATCTGTTATTAATTAAAATCGAGGTTTAACTCACATTCTAGTTACCTGCAATATGACGTCAGATATAGATGGTGCTTACCTGTGAAAAAGAAAATACAAATTATTATGTTTCTTTAATTATGTAACGTATTTTACACATGTTAAGCCCACAACTCGGCAAGGGACGCCCTAGACGAAAGTTTATCGACCAAATTGGCGATATATTGAAGACGGGCCATATTAAAAGTACCCTTAACCGACGAGCATGTATGCGATATGGATGTAAAGGAGGCGAGGAAAGAGAGTCAGGATCGTGCCAAATGAAAGTCCCTAGTCTCTGCCTACCCCTCTGCATGACAGGCGAGAGTGTTTATGTTTATGTAAAGCCACGCTGCAGCTACATTATGGTTGTAGCACGAATGGGTTGGCTCAACCGGGGAAGGATACATCATAACAGCGTAAAATAGCAGCTTAATACTGCTGAGTTTCATTTGGTGAGTGTAGAGAACTGGAGATCCTTTTCCTATTCCTCAGAGGTGACAACGCACCTGCATTTTGATGGTTAATCGGAGACAAGTGTGGATGTCTGTGGTCTGCGGCATCTACTTGCCATCGGATGGGCTGTGTACTCGTCTGTCGCCCTGGTACTATAAAAATATCACTAGGATATATTTAGGTCCATAGATGGGCTTATTTACTACTGGCAGGATTGGTAAGGCCGTTATTTCCCATTAACGGTTCGAATATTTCCTGGTACAAGACTTTTTTTTTTTTTTTTATAGGAGAGGGGGCAAACGAGCCTGCGGTTCACCTGATGTTAAATGACTACCGCCGCCCATGAACAACTGCAACACCAGGGGAATTGCAGATGCGTTGCCGGCCTTTTAAAAGGAGTAGGCTCCTCTTGAAGGTCCCTAAGTCGTATCGGTCCGGAAAAATCGCTGGTGGTAATCGGTTCCACAAGGAAGTTGTGCGAGGAAGAAAACATCTTCTAAATCGCACAGTGGTGGACCGCCAATCATCCAGATGGTATGGATGGTATCGCGAGTTTTGTCGCGATGTGCGATGGTCAAATTGAGCGGCTGGAATTAGTCCGAACAATTCCTCAGAGCACTCCCGTGGTACATGCGATAAAATACGCAAAGAGATGCAACATCTCTACGCAGTGCTAGTGAGTCAAGCCGATCGGAAAGAACTCGGTCGTCGACGATTCGATCCGCTCTGCGCTGAATGCGGTCAAGTGGAAGGAGCTGGCACTGGGGCCCCTGCCCAGAGATAGGAACAGTATTCCATGTGAGGCCGAACCTGCGCCTTGTAAAGTTGCAGGCGGTGTGCCGGCATGAAATACTGCCCGCTCTACTGAGCACGCCAAGCTTTTAGAGGCTAATTTTGCCTTCTCTTCCAAGTGACCACGAAACTGCACATCACTCGATATGTCAACGCCGAGGATTCCAATACTGGCTGAGGCAACAAGGAGTGCCTTGAAACTGAGGTGATACGACAAAGGGTTCCTTTTAGCGGTAAACGCGCAAACTTGTGTCTTCTGGGGATTGAACTGGACTAGATTTAGTCGCCCCAATCCGAGACTTTGTCCAACAAAGTCTCGACTTCCGACACAAGTTTGTTCCGGTACTCGGCGACGTTTTCCGAGAAATATTGGCATGGCCGGTGTATAGAGCATCACCAGTGCTGTCATCCGCATAGCAATGAATGTTACCGGTTTGCAACATGTCATTGATATGCAGAAGAAACAGCGTTGGTGATAGCACGCAACCTGTGGAACACCAGCGTTAATAGTCTTGTAATCGAGCACGCACCGTCTACTACGACCTTGATGCTCGATCAGCCAGAAAACTGGTGATCCAATTGCACAATTTCTCAGGAAATCCGAATAAAGAGTTTTGTTTTAATTAAGTTATTTGTTTATTCTGTTATGTATAACACTATGGGTTTAATACTGGTGCTAGTATATTAGCGAAGCCGTGATTTCAACACAGCGACAGTCATAATAACTCAAAACTTTAAAAGCACATGATCTTTTACGCTAGAAGAACTCTGAAACAGTTCAAAATAAATTGCGCTAACTATAAATTTATTGTATAGGAAAGGTTTCACATAGATAACGTGGTAGAGCCATGCTGCAGCTATATTTAACGTGGTAGAGCCATGCTGCAGCTATATATCTAGTACAGTTGTAGTACGAATGGGTCGGCTCGACCGGGGAAGGACCACGTTCTCACAGACTACCAGCGTAAAATAGCAGCTTAACGCTGCTGTGTTTCGTATAGTGAGTGTAGAGAACCGGAAACCCTTTATACTGGAAACGAGGCATTCTATCTTAGTCCTCACGGGTGACAACGCATCTGCATTTTGATTCGTAATCGAGGATAGATGTAGATGTCTATGGGCCACAGCAACCACTTACGAGGGTGACATTGAAAGTTCTTAGAAAATCAAAAACTGAACAAACTAGCAAGTTATTAGTTTTATTATATCTTTTCAAAATAGTGTCCATTTACATCAATACATCGCTGCATACGATGGAACCACTGAGAAAAGCACTTTGACCACTCGTCCTTAGGCGTCTCTTCGACGGCATTTTGAAACGCAGGCACTGCTTCCTTGGCGTCCATAAAACGTTTCCCTCAAAGTTTTGCTTTCATTTTCAAAAATAAATAAAAATCGCAAGGTGCGAGGTCGGGGCTATAGGGCGGGTGACCCAGTAATTCCACGTCTGACGTCGCCAAGTAATCAATTGTTTACTTGGCGGTGTGCGACGAGGCATTGTCGTGGTGAAGGAGGATCCTACTGCGAGGTCGTTTCTCCCGAACTTTTTCCAAGACAAGTGGCAAACAATTGTTAGTGTACCACTCTGCAGTAACTGTTTTTCGATCCTCTAAAACAATTGTTGCGTAATGACCTGTACTTCCGAAGAACGAGGCCACCATCTTTTTTCCCACGCTTCGACCTCTCTTCACTTTAGTTGACAACTTCTCGGAAGGAAACACCCAGAAAGCAGCCTGTCTCTTAGTTTCAGGATCATAACAATAAATCCAGCTTTCGTCATCCGTAAGTATGTCGAACACAGCATTTGAGTCACCTCCGTTAAATCTTTGAACCACCAAATTTTTTGGGCCTCTGTCAAATTATGAGGTATCCACCGGGCACAAAGCTTCCTGACCGCTAAATGTTCATGGAGGATTTTGTGCACTTGACTCATACCGATGCCTACGCTTGTCCAAATCTGCTGATAAGTCACTCTTTTGTCAGTCTCTATCATACGCCGCACAACACTGATGTTATCTTCAGTCGTCGCCGTAGAAGGCCGTCCCTCACGCAGATCATCGGTGAGATTAGTGCGACCACGTTTAAACTCATTAAACCAGTTGTAAACAGTGGCACGAGATGGGGCTTCATCGTGAAAGGCCAATCGAAGTCTATCATAACTTTCTTGTTGACTTAAATGACATCGAAAGTCATAAAAAATCATTGTACGAAAATATTCTCGCGTTAAATTCATGCTGACGTGACACAGACAATTTTCAATTTGCCGCCAAATCGTAAACAAATGACAAATTAATAAAATACATACACAATAATATTGGCAAAGAGTTCCAATTTCAAAATTTGAACTTTTTTTTTTACTATATCGTTTACAAGTGGCCAGTTCTAAAAACTTTCAGTGTCGCCCTCGTACCATCAGGTGGACTGTGTGCTCGTTTGTCACTCTTATCCTATAAAAAAAAGATAAAATATATCTGGCCTTAAAAACAATTATTTTTTATTATGTTCGGAATATATTGATATTGATTTAAAAAGCGATTTAAACATATCATCTTAATTTTTTAATCTCCTTTTGTGTAATTAAAACCTATATATATATAATACTATAAAAATTTCTACTGTAAGCTTAGGTAAGTATTTTATTTAATATTCAATAATTTCCTGATTTCTTAACCTAACGCAACGCAGTAAGTAATCAAGCTAAAGAAACAACAAACTTCCTTATCAATTAATTCAATCATTAACACAACGACAAAATATGTTAAATGAAATTTGATTGACGTTTAAGGCCCTTTGATATAATCCGCATTAATCACTGGTTGACTTTATATTTAAAAAAACGTAATTAAATCGATTGTTACAACTCATAATCTCGGTTATAAAACCGACATTTTCACTTCAATGCATTGCGACCTTCGTACGGTGACAAGTGACCGTGAGCGATCAATTATAACCAGTCCAGTTATACAATTACTCACGCAATTTAAAGTACACGTCATACGTCAATTAATGCTAAAATGTGTCAATCAGAGTCGGCACAACCGGAGCGGCGCACGTACCGAATTTTATATAATTAATCAATCAAAAGAGTCAACAATCTGTTATTAATTAAAATCAAGGTTTAACTCACATTCCAGTTACCTGCAATATGACGTCAGATATAGATGGTGCTTACCTGTGAAAAAGAAAATACAAATTATTATGTTTCTTTAATTATGTAATGTATTTTACACATGGTAAAGCCACAAGTCGGCAAGGGACGCCCTAGACGAAAGTTTATCGACCAAATTGGCGATATATTGAAGAAGGGCCATATTAAAAGTACCCTTAACCGACGAGCATGTATGCGATATGGATGTAAAGGAGGCGAGAAAGGAGTGTCAGGATCGTGCCAAATGGAAGTCCGTAGTCTCTGCCTACTCCTCTGGATGACAGGCGTGAGTGGTTATGTTTATGTAAAGCCACGCTGCAGCTACATTATGGTTGTAGCACGAATGGGTTGGCTCAACCGGGGAAGAACCATACTCTCACATAATAACAGCGTAAAATAGCAGCTTAATACTGCTGAGTTTCATTTGGTGAGTGTAGAGAACTGGAGATGCTTTTCCTATTCCTCAGAGGTGACAACGCACCTGCATTTTGATGGTTAATCGGAGACAAGTGTGGATGTCTGTGGTCTGCGGCATCTACTTGCCATCGGATGAGCCGTATGCTCGTTTGCTTCCTCTATCATAAAAATAATCAAATTCTACAAAAAATATATATGTGATATTTTTGTAAGGAACCATTTTAAATTTTATTGTAATATATTTAATAATTTAAGTACTTTATACTTCAACACATACTTCTTTGTTTAAGTTATCTTCAGCTGTCCGCCGAAAGTGATTAACATCCAATGGACACCATTAAATAAGGCTTATGTCAACAGCAGAGGTGCTAAGTATATACGGTTCGGAATATGAAAATTAGATATAAAAAAGCGTAAACTTTTAATATACTAATGTTCATCATGATTCATGAATGAGAAAGCATCAAATATAAGTAATAAATTGTCTATAATAAAATCTTCATTAATAAATTGAACGAATCGATACATGAATGAAATAGCTTATTTGCTGAAAATAGGTGGTAATTGTATGATAGGATTTGGTACATTTTCCATATAACATATTCTGATCTGATCTGAGTTTAATTAAAAAAATACACATAATTGATAAAATGTGAAATTATTCATTTAGAAAATCAACTATTGAATAATAGCATTTTTCACACAACCATTTTTACCTAGTTTATTTTTTAATTGCGAATATTTTAATTGCACTTCTGTATTGTAATTGCCATATGTTATTGTCATCTTAAATACATTGGGTTTGACCAGTGTTTGCTTACAATCATGTATGTAAAGTGTTTTTTTATTTTACTTCTCTGATCTTGTCCTCGTATTTTATTTCTTGGAAAATATTGGGGGTGTTGTTTCACGAACATCATCATTTGTATTGTATAAATAAAAATACTTTTAATTTATCAAGTCAAGAAATACTTAAAATATAAAAAGTATATCATAACATTTCCATTCGATGCAAAATTTCCAAATCGTCCATCGCAGCGTTTTTTGATAAAACTGAGCGAATGAAACGAAGACATTCAGAAGTGAGAGAACCTTTTCGCTGCCACCTTCTACAATTCAGATAAAAGTGTTCTTATTGGAAGCGGCCGACACGGCTCCGCTCGAGTTATAGTCACACGCGCCGCTCCGTTATTGCCCTAACAGAATAGCCTATCTGCCGTCTCCTTCCCACCTGCCCAAACCCTAGGACAATGCCACAGTCCACCTAATGGTAAGTAGTTACTGCCACAGCCTAGTAGTTAGACTTTGCTACTGCAGTCCACGGATACCTAGAGTCAACTTTAAACAAAGAAAACTACAGATGCGTTCTTACGTCATATATATAATGCTTCACAGCCTATAATTATACTGGTTTTCTATACCCTTCAGACCGAAACACTAAAATGCAAGCACTGCTATTAGGCGGTAGATATAGGTAATAGGGATATTAATTCTGTAATATAGATATCTGAACAACCTGTTTTAAAAACTTCTAGTACAAATCGAACTACGTTACTAGATGAACACATACGTATAATGGCGAATGTTATCCGAGGACTGTTCTACAAAATGGAATACTTAACGTTTTACGATTCTGAAGGCGATTATTAGAACGAGGTACTGAGAATTGTAATGCGTCTTAAGATTATTGGTGAATCAATGAAACCATTAATCACTACTCCTTTCTAAAACGCTGGCATATCACCTGCTGTTCCCCTGTGTTGCAGATGTACATGGGCGACGGTGATCACTAACTATCAGGTGAGCCGTATGCTCGTTTGCTTCCTCTATCATAAAAATAATCAATTTCTACAAAAAAAAATATCTGATATTTTTGTAAGGAACCACTTTAAATTTTATTGAAATATATTTAATAATTTAAGTACTTTATACTTCAACACATACTTCTTTGTTTAAGTTATCTTCAGCTGTCCGCCGAAAGTGATTAACATCCAATGGACACCATTAAATAAGGCTTATGTCAACAGCAGAGGTGCTAAGTATATACGGTTCGGAATATGAAAATCAGATATAAAAAAGCGTAAACTTTTAATATACTAATGTTCATCATGATTCATGAATGAGAAAGCATCAAATATAAGTAATAAATTGTCTATAACAAAATCTTCATTAACATATTGAACGAATCGATACATGAATGAAATAGCTTATTTGCTTAAAATAGGTGGTAATTGTATGATAGGATTTGGTACATTTTCCATATAACATATTCTGATCTGATCTGAGTTTAATTAAAAAATACATAATTGATAAAATGTGAAATTATTCATTTAGAAATTCAACTATTGAATAATAGCATTTTTCACACAACCATTTTATCTAGTTTATTATTTAATTGCGAATATTTTAATTGCACTTCTGTATTGTAATTGCCATATGTTATTGTCATCTTAAATACATTGGGTTTGACCAGTGTTTGCTTACAATCATGTATGTAAAGTGTTTTTTTATTTTACTTCTCTGATCCTGTCCTCGTATTTTATTTCTTGGAAAATATTGGGGGTGTTGTTTCACGAACATCATCATTTGTATTGTATAAATAAAAAAATACTTTTAATTTATCAAGTCAAGAAATACTTAAAATATAAAAAGTATATCATAACATTTCCATTCGATGCAAAATTTTCAAATCGTCCATCGCAGCGTTTTTTGATAAAACTGAGCGAATGAAACGAAGACATTCAGAAGTGAGAGAACCTTTTCGCTGCCACCTTCTACAATTCAAATAAGTGTTCTTATTGGAAGCGGCCGACACGGCTCCGCTCGAGTTATAGTCACACGCGCCGCTCCGTTATTGCCCTAACAGAATAGCCTATCTGCCGTCTCCTTCCCACCTGCCCAAACCCTAGGACAATGCCAGAGTGCTAAAATTTTATTCGCCTCACACGTGGGCTAGAGCCAGGCCTGCATAATGCAAAGTTACGTTAACTAAAAAGAAAGATAAGTGCATATTTATACTATACCTACGCGATATTTCGCAGCAAGCGTCAGTGTAAAGCGTTCGATTACAATTTAATGTCGCGATGGCGGGCTGCGGTTCGAAATTTAGAATCTCGACCGCTCCTTTTTTCTCACACTGAAAGTGGGCTTAGCCACATTGCGATAAAATTTGAAATCGTATGGCACTAGTGAAATATATGTAGCCGGAGAGACGCTTCGATGCCGCAAAGGGGTCGTTTCATTACTGCAACGGAGCCTAGAAGTAGTCGCTGGTATGTGATGGCACTCTGTCGTTGTATTTGTAGCATTAGCGCTGCAGTCGTGTTCATTTATCGCTTGGAGGAATATTTTACTTATAAAATTGTAGTGGCATTGAGATTCGATAAAAGTCATATAGTAAGCTAACTTGCATCTTCTGTTTTCCATTAAAGAAAGCAAATCATTAACCAGATGTAAATATTACTCGATATTCAGACCCAAATTCTCAAAAGAAGGCTTTTCAATAAACTTTTTGCGAACCTAAACTACCCATCATACAACTAAGTGAGCGTCGTAAAAGCAAAAAAACCTCTAGTCAATTTTTTTACTTTTATAGGCCATACAAATATTTATTCCGTTCGGAATTGGAACTCGCGCCGTTAGCGCTGCAACTCATTGCTAAGCCACTGCGTCACGGACCCCACCATGCAATTTCTTTATTTGTTTTTATTTTATGATCATTCAGTATTTTGCTCCTCATTTTCGTTCAAATCAGGTTGAGAGACCGCCGTAAAAGTAAGCAGACAAGCTGGGTATATTTTAAAATGCATTTTAATAATCAGAAAATACTTTAACAAACAGAAAAAACTGCAGGCGTTTAGCGTGGCAGTGAATGTAGTTCTGAGACATTACTTTGTCCCTCTACAACACCACTTAGGCACCTTAGACTTTGCTATTATCACCGATCTGTTAATTTTAGTTACTTTTGAGACGGAAACTTTTGAGAGAAAAATCTTGTGGAAGCCAATATGTGGACGCCTGAAGATCTACTGTTCAGATACCTACGAGACGATAAACAATATAGATGCTCTTATACTGTCAACATTCGCTATGTTAATTCTAAAACAGTTATAAAATCTAATTTATTACCATATAAATAAATATACCATCTCAAAGCACGCTAAAATATTTATTCTTTTAAATTCACTCAAAACCCATGATTCATCCGAGAGTTTACGCAATCAAAAAATTTCCGTTGAGACGATTTTTGGATGCAGTCATACGTTGTTTCTTTTTAGATTTATTAACGGTGCCAGGATTCTTTTTAAGCGATTGACACCCTAAAAACGTATATGGTGGTCCATCAATTAAGATCGTGTCCGCCCAAATATACTTTTTTGGGGTGACAAAGTAATCTGTATGATTTCAAAAAAATCCATGTGAAGAAAGCAAATCGATTTATAATTTAGAAGGTTACAAAGCTCTCTTTTTGCCAAGGAGTCCGTCTAGGTTCCTACCACTGGCTTAACTATTTTTTGCAGCCCCAAGCAGCAATTCATCCACAGCTGTGTACTGCTTTGAAGGAGTAAGAAAACCAGTTTCATGGCAGACTGTGAATTATTCTATTTTAGCCCTCAGAGTCGAAAACAAAGATGTGGCCTACATTTTTGAAATTAGCATAAAAAGTATTTTGTTTTTAGTTTGTTTACAGAAAAGGTGTTTTATTTATTTATGAGTCTCTTGATTTCCTAACTAATACATAATATTGATTAAAAATAAAAGAAAAAATATTAATTTTTATTGTTAAGGCCCCTTTTGGGGTAAAGTCGAACTTTACCAACCAATTTTTCTTCGCAATTCTCTGTATTTAATTCGCATAGAATTCTTTTGGGTGTCCTCTTTGTATCTTTCCGGTCAGTCCTGACCACACCGTAACTCTTTGAGTATACTTAATTTATATTAAGCGTGCGAAATGGCCTCCTATTTATAATTCAGGCGCTGAGTATGTTTAAGACCATCTACAACATTGGTTCTCTTACGTATATTCTCGTTTCATTGCATGTCTTTTAGCTGGAAATTTAAGATGCTTTTCCATTGTTCTTTGACTCGCTTTTTTTTTAAATTTGGTGTTCTTTTTCACTTATTATAAGCCAGTGCTTGACTACAATATCCTTTTGTTGTATATCCAAGTTTGAAAAGGATAGCAAGAGTCCAATTTTTTTAAAGTCTTAAACATCACCTACATATATTCTAGCAATTAGCACATAATATAATCTTTTGCTTCCAGTCGATTTACTGAACAGTTATTATGTTTTATTAAAATAATTAAAGTAATTTAAAAGACGGAACCGCAAAAGTACATTTAATAAAGCGGTTGTACGAATTAATAATAGAGATGGTACCAAGGTACAGTCGACGAAATACTTCAGTCACGTCGCAGTCGCTGTGGCCTTAATGCCATTTCATTAATAAGCCCCACAGGAAAGTGGCAGATGTTTATATCGATAACACGTAATTTATCGATGTCGGTGAATGCAGCACTAAAGCATAGATTACAAAACCATTAAGTACAAATCACAAAACAAATGAACTTCTCAAATTGACGATTTATTTGAATTGACCGTGAAGACCACGCTCTCACAGAATATCAGTGTTAATATACAATAGCAGCAGAATGTTACTAGACATGGACATGCTACTGGTAACGAGACATTCTATCTTCATCACCATTCCTTTGCCGGAGTCTCCATTCTGACTTTTGTGTCTATAGGTCACAACATGAACTTACCAAAATAAATATCTGATGTATTTAGATTGGCATTCTTTAGTCTCGGCATCTTATCGCAAGTCTAATTATAAATGTCTAATGCATAAAGTATTATGTATGTAATATGCACCGTGTAGTGCCAGTGTAAGAATACACTGCCCCATATCGTCCCTGGGTGTCGTGAGAGGCAACAGAGGGCAACTAAAAATGGACGATGGCATGGATGATAGGCAACAGCGTCTTCCTGATAACAAATCAAAATAATAGAAAACTGCGTTTGCCAACCGGCCTACCGAGCGTGGCAACTATAAAAAGATGTGAAAATCTATGAGGCAATCTATGAGGGAAGCCTGGGTTCAGTAGTTGACATTTATAGGCTTTAATAGATGGATGTAATGGATAGGGAATGCAAATTTCGCGAGATTGGGCCTCAAGCGAGATCCCGCGAGTTTATGAATAACAATAATGCGAGATCTCGCCAATTTCGAGATCTCGCGATATTAGCAGTTTTATGTTTTTTTGCAAATAATCACAATATTTGAATAAATTATTAGTATTATAAGATAAACATTTATTTTCACGAATTTTTTCAATAGACTTTTATGCATCAAACATTGTTTGACGTATCTGTCTATAATTTTTTAATAAACTTCTAAGTAGTAAACTTTGACGTACGTATCTATCAAATAACAAATAAAAGAAACAACCAGTCTTCTCTTCTAATATCAAACAAAAATCAAAAGTTAAGTTAAGTTAAGTTGAGTTGACTATTAAACTGAGATATTATTATCAATTAAATAAAACTATATCTACTCAGTATATCCATTAGATATTACAGATTAATTAAAAAAATATACCAATTAGTCAGACTATGAGAAATTACAGAATAATTAACAAAATATACCAATCAAATGAAAGATTTGTTCAGTTCAAATCACGAGCCATTATTACGAATTATTTTGAAAGTAGCTCCTTAAGAAGCACAAAATGTCCAAAGAATCGTCTGCTAAACGGCTTCTTATTTTGTTGGCCTGATAACCAGCCGCTGAGAAGGCCCTTTCGGATTCAACGCTGGTTGGAACCACAGATCTCAGGCAGTTATCCACAAACTGTAAAAGTTCGCCTTTCGACCCCCCGGACTCTTATAAATTCATTTAATTTTGATTAATGCCTCCAGAGAATTCGTAGTTAGTTTTCTGTCTCTAGGTTCTTTGAACGCAGCAGTTTCTTGAAGTTCTTCTTGCAATGAAATACTCTTGCGTGTCTTAGAAAGAGATGAAAGCTATTCATTATCGTCATCTTCAAATTCAGCTATATCATCAGCGGTGGCAACTGATATTGATGCGATCGACCAAGATGGATCTAAATTTGTCTGTGAAACTCGCGAGATCTCGCCTTTTTTTCGTCCGAGATCAATCTCGATAAAAAAGGCCGAGATCTCGCGAAAACGAGATCTCGCGAGAACGAGATTGCATTCCCTAGTAATGGATGCATATAGGACAATTTAACGTATGTCTATTTTGAAATAAGTTAGTATCAATTTTGTGAAATTCTATTTTAATTTTCTTTAAGATTTCGTCTGTTTGGAAATAACAATCAGCGTCTCTTTAAGAGCTAAATCTGTTAAAAATACGCCTTGTCTTTTATAATTATGAAAAATAAGAACTGAAATAAACTTATAACAATAAATCTGTATTGTTATAACAGAGAAATATTACAAAAATAAAATATATTTAAGAATCGTTTTAAGAAATACGTGATGCATAAAGCAGGTTTACGACTTAGGAATTAGGTATGTGTTTAAGTTTACACAAGACATTTGTCCAACTTTGAACCAACGCAGACAAATACAGCAAACAGTTGCCAAACAGTAAGAAACAGCGGCGATGTGAAAGAGGCCCGCCACGTGGGCGTCACGCCAATTATTTACGACCGTAAAATTAAACATGTCGCTGTCATAAAACAAGAAAAATAATGCGTTATTCCTAATATTTTACGACCCAACCTGTAGGCGGCTGGGGAACAATAAATACGGGAGACGTCTCGTCGACACCTTTCCAACAGTAACACTACAAGAAATTTTTCGTTTCAAAATTTATACTGTATGACCATTAATCAAAACGTAATGGCCAATAAAAATGGTGAGAAAGTCTAAATCGAGTCTGTTTTAATTTTAGACATTTGACCAGGTCAATAACAAAGAATACATTACTTTATTTATAAAATACATAAAGTATATTATTACATCATCATCATCATTATACCCATCATAAGCACACCTGGAAATAAACCTTCAATGGGCTTATGGACTTCTTGCATCATCTATCAACAATTTTTCACACAAGATAGTGGGGGATGCCTGCTTCTGCACTTGTACCGGCACGAGACTTCCACTTGAAAACGTTCTTGCCAATCAGTTGTCGGTTCCGGGAATTAAATGTACCACTTTACGGTTCTTACTTGTTACCACGTCGTCACTCCATCTAGTGGGGGCTCACCCTACACTTCGCCTACCGGTACCAGGCTGCCACTCGAGAACCTTTTTTCCACATCGGTTGTCGGCTCTTCAAGCTATATGGCCGGCCCATTGTTACTTCAGCTTACTAATCCGTTGGGCTATGTTGGTCACTTTGGTTATATTGCGGATATCCTCATATCTAAGTTTATCATGCAGAGAAACCCCGAGCATAGATAGCCCTCTCCATAGCTCGCTGAGCGACCTTATGTTTCCTCATACGGCCAGCAGTGAAGGACCACGTCTCAGTTCCATATGTCATCACTGGCAACACGCACTGGTTGTACAGTCTCGTTTTCAAGTTTTAAGGTATACCTGATTTTTCAAGTTTTGATACAGAAGATGGGCAGAAGCATCTTTCTGATAACAGCAAATAACAATAAAAAAACTGCGGTTGCCAACCCGCTCGCACTATGCACTATGGCAATATACCCCCATGAATGAATAAAGGGTAATAAAGACAATATAAATAAACTTAAGCATAGCAAAGCTGTTAGATAAAATTATTCTATATATTTAAATATTAATATGTCAATGCACATATCTTAAACTAATATTATATTATATTCATTCATAACAGCCTAACAAACGTCCACTGTTGAACATACCTCTCCCATAGATTGCCTCATGGGAGATATTTGCTGTAGTTGCCACGTTTGACAGGCGGGGTGGCAGCCGGAGTTTTTTTAAATTAAATATGACAGTTTTTTAATTATTTTATGTTGTTATCAGTAAGATGCTGCTGCCCATCTTCTGTTCATTGACCTATGTCGCCTCTTAAGACACCCACGATGATACGGGGTAGTGAAGTAGATTCTGATTTCTTATATTTACGCGAACACTACACATATAAATAAAACTAGTTTTTACGGATTTTATCGAATAATATGTTAACTTATTTTATATTCCCGACGTTTCGTGCACTTTACAGCACCCATGGTCACGGGGGACTGAGGTGTTCGACGTCCCAATGTCATATTTAACCACGGCTACCTCCAGATTAAAATTATTCATTATTAGTGGGGAATATAAAATAAGGTAATATACGTGATAAAATCGGTAAAAACCATTTTTATTTAAATGCAGTAGATTCTCTTACGCCACGCAACTTTTACAATATTAAATATGAATATGTCAAAATTTCGACGGTCCAAATGGTGTGAAAATAGAAAAGATCTGATTTGAAATCAACATTAGAAAACTGCGAACAGTTAAATGATACATTTAAATATGTATTAAACGTCAAACTCATTGATAATACTTTGCAACCGCATATCGAAAGACGTCGTATTAATTGAATACGTTATAACCGACGCATTCTATTATCAACTCAGTCATAAAACAATACGGTCTATAATAGAAAACACAATGCTATCCAGTAAGCGCTGTACTGTGCGAACAACAAAATAATAATTCACACTATTCACGATTATGATAGGCGCCATTTACATTCAAATTAATACAAATACCAAATACGACTACGGATTTTATGTTTGTTGATAGATGGGTGCTGATTAATGCAGTTTCGTAAGAGTTCAGTGACCTGGCAGACTGAAGACTTAGTAGGCTGTAGGCGGCCGACTGGGACACTGAGACTTAGTAGCCTTTTCCAAATACCTACAAGCATTACATTAATCAATGCTGAGTCTGCAAACGCACAGTTATAAATAGTGGATATATTCAATTGCCTAATTGGACATTTAATCAATTACAATTGTTTGTCGTAATACGAAATGAGGTTCCGTCTCTAAGTTCCCACTAGTTCAACTTATTAGTTCAATCGTTTATCTATTGAGACTTTTTCCCCAGTAGTTCTGCTAATTATTAATAAAAAAAGTAGCAACCAGGCTCAACAGAGACTAGCAATGTGCGCAGTACAGGATTATAGTGCACGAGTGTGTGCGCAAACTCAGGTGCACTCATTATTCTCTCACTCTCATAATCTCATAGTCCGATAGGAGCGCAATCTAACACAACCGGAGAGAGTCAGGTGCAGAACCAACAACGGCATAACGTGCTTTCCGAGGCACGGGGGTGAAACTCTGCCATCTACCTGACTCCTGGAATCCTGATACTAAGAATTTCTTGAGAGAAAAACTCAATGACTGGTTAATGGACAGACTCGGGATTCGAACATTAGACCAACGAGGCAGTCATTTACACGGATGAGTTCATCTTGATTGTTTATCGAAATGGATGTCTTTGGGACCCTTATAAAAATTACGACGGCTTGGTTGGATGCGCTCGGAACAAATATTTGTATGAATTGTTACGTTACGTGTCTGACACTGTGTTAGAGCGGTTCAATATTGAAATTTTGCCTTTACCGACTCCAGCGTGACTTTACACTGGATTCATTCATCTCCTCATCGCCTTAATGTATTTGTAAGTAATCGGATAACGCAAATTCGTGACTATCTTTCTTCTTTTTCGATGCGGGAAAAGAAAATCCTCGTGTTTGTTTATCACGTGGATTATCACCAGAACAAATAATGTAGCATCCATTGTAGCTTCATGGCCCATCTTGGACTAAATTACCGCACACCGAATGACCTCTAAATTTTTTTAAATTTGATTAGCATATGCAATTACCAGAGATTAAAAATAAAACCCAAAATTCATTAGTGGCCGTAACTGAACCGCCTAATTTATCCGCTTGCTTTACGATGCTCATCATGGTCTAAACTTCTACGCATAATAGTATGTTCCACAAATAGTTGCTCCTTGTCTGGATGTTAGTCCTTGTGCGATTTATGTATGTAGAACATCTTCACAATACAGAAGAAAATCCTTGTGTGGGGTAACGAAACACAAAGGAAAAACGTAATTGTTTACGTCCCAAGGCCCATGGTCGCAACTGTACCGTACAAACGTAGAATGCCGGTACAGTCGCAGCCATGAATACCGGTACAGTCGCATTCAGAGGATAATTATTACTAGCATGCCACAAGCGTGTATACATGGCATGGCCCCGATGACGTCATCTATTATGGCGTGCACTGTGCGCTTATCGCAACGCGAAGCTGCGAATGAGATAAAACAGGTGGAGTGAGTTACTGCCCCGCTGATGTATGCAACGTTGCAGTATGAAAATGTGCAGAGGTGCCTCGGTAAATACGCGAAACCGCCGGTCAATCAGCGGGACGATTCGTTGCGATGAATGTTTGGGCGAGGCAAACAACGGTCGGCTACAATGAGAGAATAATAAACTTCGCACAGAGAGCAGTGATGTGATTGTTTGGTTGATTAAAAGTACATCAGCGCACGGTAGCGTAGTGGCTAAGCGCTTGGCTGTGACGTTATGGAGCCGCGGGTTCGAATATAATAATATAATAATTGTTCCGGGTTCTGAATGTTTATATATGTACTGTTTGTACAAGGCTGACTTTTGTACTGTGAGGAGAAAAATAATTTGTAGGTAATATGTGAATGAATAAGAAAACAATGCATAGACATTTTATCAAATTGATCTATCAATAAATACTAATAATTTAAAGTAAGCTTTTTTACTTAGAGGCCGGTTGAAGATCAAGGGCGATACAAATTCATTGATACCTAAGACGCCTAAAGTTGGGTTACGTGCTACACGTACAACATTTGTTTTTAACTTTTTTTAATGTTCTATATTTCAAAATTAAAAGTTTACTTTCAAAAGAAACAGCTATAGGAATCTACATCGTTCCCATACACACCATTTTTTTCTTCACTGTTAAAAAGTCAGCCGGTCATACCTTTTATACCACGTGGAAAAATTTGTTGTTATAGTTAGGATTCATCTCAATTGGCGGTAAAAGCCTATGGTATATTTACAAATTTATATTTTAAGTAAACTTTCTATACTCAAATAATAAATAAAAAAAATCGCAAAAAATAATAGAGCAATTTTAGAAATATTGAAAATCAAATCATGTGGACCCTTCCTTACGCGTTGTAATTATCAATGAATTCGTAACGCTCTCGACCTTGAAGCCGGCCGCTACGTAAAAACTTCAAATTAATGGAATTATTTTATTATTAGATTAGATTAATTTTATACTATGTCAATAAAGAGCTGTGGTAGCTCAGGAGAGCCGTGGAAGCTCAAGGATTAAGCGCTCGCTGTAAATTTCACAGTACGCGAACAACCCCGGTTCGATCCCCACCGGCACCAATGAAATTGTTAATTGCACTTTTGAGGGCTGATTTACCACATGCTTGACAGTGAAGGAAAGCATCGTGAGGAAGCCTGCATGTCTGAGAAATAAGAAAAATAATATTTCGAAGACATGTGAAGTTCGCCAACACGCATTGGGGCAGCGCGGCGGACTAAGAACGTCTTAGAATTGAGAGGAGGCCTGTGCCCAGCAGTGGGACGTATATAGGCTGTTACTTTATGTCAATAAATAAAATGCAAAATTTAAAATGAAAAACACTGGCACACAGCTTTCCTGTACTGCTAGATTTTAATTAAAATTGTTGTTTTACTGATATGACTAAGTACATTCTATACAACATCTGTGGTCACAAATCACCAAAACAAAAACACGAAAGATAACCTTTGTCATTCCAACTAATTAAGGCGACAATTATTGAAAATCCACCTGCCACCATTATCTCCAGCCCCTCCATGCCACCACTAAATGTGGGGTGCCACTTAAATCTGTCATCTGGCAATCCGCGACGAAATGTTAAAGGTGACTGGCCCATTGCCAGCCGCGACAAGCACGCCGGCATATACTGATCTTTGTCTTATTAACGCTTCAAATTGAAACGCTAGAATACGGCGTAAGCGAGGACTCTAAACGACTTCTCATTACAATGTATATTTCTGGTTTAGTTCAACAATTAAATTCTTTTTATGCACACAACTCTCAATGTACTATCAACAAATCAATATCATCGATATGTGATAGAAATAATGCGTACAATTAGCTTTAACAATTATCAACGAAACTGATACATTGTAGGTAATGTAACTTCTGGCATGGCTTTAGACGATCCGACATGGTTCGCGAACGAAAGTTTATCAAATAACACTCATGATCTACTATCTGAGTTTAACACTAGTTTAAAACAAATTTACCACGTGTTCGATGAAGGAAAATATCGCGAGATAAACTGCATACAAGATAAATAATATTGGTAAATCCAATTGTGCATGCCCTAAGCGCATTAAAAAAATTACGCATAACATGATTATACGGATTTTTTTAAAGTAGTTTAAATACACACAAGTTTTCACTAATAACCTTACTATACTTACAATTTTCCGATAATTTTATGTCAAACTTCAATTTTAAAAAAAAGTTTGGAGAATCCAAAAGTGCACGACTCATAATGCTCATATGATCATCATTCAGGTCACTCCATAAAGTCCAAGACGTATTTAAGTATAAATATTACATCCTACTTACTTTTAGTACGTACTACTATTATTTATTCTGTGCTTTTAAAATATTGTAATAATAATCTCTGATTATTATTATAATCAAGTATGTAAGAAATTTGGTTTTTCGAATATTGTGTATTTGTACAGCGATCTTTTTGAGCCGCTGCAAACAACCGATACATTGACCATTCACGACGGCGATTGACGCCGAACCTCTTGGTAGAGTGTAATTGTGTTCTGTGCGCCGAACTAACTGAGTGAGTGACGCAGTCTCTATTTAGTAAAAACTAAATTCACACAAGGCTGCTAAAACACCGAATATATCAACATTTCGCAGCCGAGAAAATTAATTATAACTAAACTAAACAAAATTAAACTGCCATTTACATTCAATGGCTTCCCACATGATAGATGAAGAGTTTTAAAAATAGATTGAGTTGAACAATTGATATTTTCAAAAGTTATCGTGTTTACGAAGCCATGCGGACTTGATAAATCCACACCATAAGCCACTAAAACCCCTTTTTTATGTAAAAATAGCAATTAATCGATTTAAAAAATATATTAATAAGGTCAACAATCATTTATCTTTCTGACAATGTGCTTTTTATATCACTTATATGTACAATATGATTACTAGATACGATTTCATGCGATAAAACGTTGGAATCTTAATTTTTAGGCCCTGTAGAGCATACCTGCGCGCTAGCTTACGGCATGCAAAAATCTACGTGAAGTCCGCTAAAAATCTCTCACAGAGATGAGAGAAGGCCTGTGCTCAGTTGTGGGTATATATAAGTTGTTACTGTTACTATTGTGACATAGTTTGATTTGACCACAGTGGCAATAGATCGAAAAAAAAGGATCTTATAGCTGCTACAAATTAAAAGTAATTACATTAGGCGTGCAAAACACTCTGATAGCTTTCTCAATATTCTTTAAATATTTATCGTATATTGGTGTGTAGCTAATATCCTTACTATTTCCTCAAAGATAATTTTATATTTAAGGAAAAGACTATCTAAAATACTAATTAGATCCAATATTAATATACCTTTATTAATAATAATTCCTATGCAAGAACTTAAAAGCTAATATTTCAACCGCTCCTTGCAACATTGAGTTGTTAAAACTCGAAATTTGATCAATGCAATACCTTAGCAAGCATCTCAAAGTAAGACGAGTGCCCTGTCCGTCCGTCTTAAATGTTTACTTCTGCACAACGTCCAGCAAGCCGTTCCTTTGAAACTTTAGTTTCATACCGCCGACAGTTCAAACAGCGATATAATTGGACGTAGGAACAATTACGTCTACAATCCGAAATGAAATATTCAACGCCATCAATTGGAGATCGCGTTGCCAAAGTGGTGAACTCCTGGCACCGATCTCGCTTCACGCGTCACGCTGAAAGCGAATGGAGGAAGGAAATAGAAAAATTATTGCCGGCTATAAAGTAAGTCATGTAAGAATTTTCTCTTTTTATATATCAATTTATAGAGAATTTTTAAACAAGGGTGATATTATCAACCAAAAAAAAAAAAAAAGAATCGGACTGCAAGTGGCAAATGAAAAATTTACTTTCGATAAGTATTGTATTCCTCTTGAATAAAAAATATTATTTTCTACTTAAAGGCAAAGACTACGGACATCCGTTGGATATGATCCTGACACACTCTGCCACTCTCGCTTTTACATCCTATTTTTTTTTTATTGAATAAGGGTGACAAACGAGCACACAGTCCACCTGATGGTAAGTGGTTGCTGTGGCACATAGACATCTACATCTATGCTTACGCTCGTCGGTTATGGGTGTGGTTATAAAAACAACAAACTTAACAGTTTCCCTGTCCGCAAAAGACACAATGGTTAAACAATCGAAATATTTGTGTGTCCCTATAACGCACGGTACAGTGAAATGGTTAATTTGGGCCATTTTGGCCTTCCCGTGCCGACTCTGTTATTCACTTCCCGTTACCGTTACAGCCTGTCAAAGTGTGGACTTTTGACAGGCTGTAACACAGTCAGACACAGTCATAGGATTCTTAGAGGGGATTTTTGTCATAGTTGCCAAGCTTGGCTGGCGGGTCAACAATCGCAGTTTTTTTTTATTAGGACGACTCTGCTGCCCATCTTCTGGTTTAGTTCCCTCTGTTAACTCTAACGACATCCACGGGGCGATATGGGGTTAGTGGATATTCTTGCACCGCTACTACACGTTGGTGGACATTCACATATGCAACATATCAATGATTTATAAATCATTAAAAACTGTTAATTATAATTTTTGAACTTTGCGATAAACAAACTTTGTAATAATGAATGAATGAATGAATTACTGACTCTCTGGAGTGAACTAACTTGTATTACTGACTTGTGTCCGTTCCTTTTTTATCTTTATTTATTACTTATTATAATTTCCCTATTTCTCATTCCTTTCCTCTCCCTTAATTGATGGCGGTATACGACAAATTAAATAACAAAACACAAATCTAGAATTCTTAGAATGAGAATCTAAGTAAAAATATCCGATACTACGATGATAAACCATACTACATAATAATAATAATCTAATCGCGTACATGCAGAAAATTGTTCATTCTGTATTTCTGTTATTTTTGAAACCATATTTAACACAGATTAGCCGCTAATAAAACAAGCGGGCAATAAAATAAAGTAGCGTAAATCGGGCAACGGTATAAAAATCACCAAACAAAATGTCGCAGAGAAGAACAAAATGTCAGGGAACTAATAAAAACCGGTGGGCACGAGTCAGCGCGGTTGCCACGAGGCATCGCCTCGCCTCCCGGTATTCGTTGCGCTAAAAGCTCTATTTCGGTCGCTTGAGTGACGAACGCAATTACGCAATACAGGCTGTGATATATTGTTTGGTTTGTTAAAGATTATTTTATATTTTTTTATAGAATAAGGGTGACAATAGAGCACACCAACATACCTCATGGTAAGTGGATGAGTGTGGCCCATAGACACCTACATCTTTCTTCAATTAAGAATCAAAATGCAGATGCGTTGTCATCCTTGAGGAATAAGATGGAATGCCTCAGATTCAGTAGTAAGGGTCTCCGGTTCTCTACGTACGACGTACCATACGAAACACAGCAGCATTAAGCTGCTATTTCACGCTGCTATTCTGTGAGAGCGCGGTCCTTTCAGGTCGAGCCGACCCATTCGTGCTACAACCATAATATAGCTGCAGCGTTGCTCCAACACGTAGATATAAAAAGCAAAAGAAATTAAACAGTTTTCAATAAATAAGCCGAGTGATGGAGAAGACGAATGGGTGTTGAAGAGAATCTATCACCCCATTTCGTCCCGTGTGTGTTGTAAGAGACAAAAATGGGAAATGCCAGAAAGATCTTATAAATTTCAATAGATGATGTTTTAAGCACCTAATTACGACCAGGAAAATATCCAGGCCGACAGGAAACAGAGTCAAGGGGCGGGACGCCTGGTACTGCGCTAGTCAATCCGTCTGCCAGGTGCGACAATAAAACCAAAGCCTTCACTACAAGGAGAAAGGCCAATATCCATTAGTGGATTTTTCGGTTTTTTTTTCGCAAATAAATAAAATAATATATTTGTATGAAACGTGTTCGCTAAATGTATAGGGGTCCTAAAACCTAGTATATGCTGTATTTTATTTGATCAGTAACTTTTATCTGATGTTTAAAAATTGGCCTTAAATGTTTAAAACTGAACTGACAAGTTGAATAAAACTATGTTTACGGATTTTATCGCGTTTAATTTACTTTTACAACAACCCATGGTCACGGGGGGGGGGGGGGCTGAGATGTGATATAGCTGACGTGAGGCACCGACGCTCTGGGAAGTCTGCAGTCTGTAAACATGACGCGAGGCTATTAAAATTATAAAACATCCCAATTTCAATAGAGAAGATGGATGGGTGCTGCCATCTGCTTGGGATCCTATAATTAACAAAATTAAATTCAAACCCAAACATACCACTGCAAGACTTCAACATACTGTAAGCTCATTCTGCGTAGATCGAACCAAAAATTTATATTCAAAAACTGAAGGTAGCCGGACTAACTATGACATCGGGACGTCAAACATCTCAGTCCACCCCGTGACCATGGGTGCTGTAAAGCACCCGAAACGTCGGGAATTATAACAAATATTATGTGAACTGACAAGTTATTTCAGTTCTAGTTTTCGCAACAGAAGACAATATTGACAATATTTACGTGATCTCATTACAAATTATTTCTGTATCCGCTAAGAATGATTTAAAGTCCAATGCGAACTTAAACTGACGACCTCGGGTTTCGCAACTGTAACCGCAAACCATTAGTGTTGAAGCTTGCCTTGTTATCAATCTAAGATATCGCATTCAAATAAAACTTCAGCCTGTATACAACAAGTTTAAATTCTCCGTCTAAGAGGATTCCAATTGGTCGTAAAGTTTATGAAGATTAGACGTAAATACTGGACAGTAATTTTATTAGGAATCTTAGATCCTAATATACTAACGAGTACATAAAAGTATTTTTTAATTCTGAAAACGTTTCTAGTTTTAATTGTAATAAATTAGATCATTGGGGATGTGTAAATATATACATTTTTAAAACTATTTCAAACCTAGAAATAAGAGTACCTACTAGAGTAATTCCTTCTTTTGGCAATATAAAAAAATATATAAATATATTCATAGTGATATTATGATAACAATACAGAGAACATGTTGAAATAGGTGAAAGGATACTGGATGCAAACAAAAGAAACATATTACAATGTAAACTCCATAATATAACGAACTGGTATTTTACGAAAAACTGTCTAAAAAGTAAAAATTGATTGACTATGGTTGGTTTACCTAACAATACATCACAATTTAGAAGGCAATAATAATTTATTATTACTTTGAAAATGCTGACAAAGTTGCATAAATTGATAAGAAATGCAGTTGTACGCGGTTATTGCAAAGTTTAGCTTAACTACGATGTCACACCAAGACATGAAAGAAATGCCGAAAAAAAACAGTTAAAATATTGAACTGCAAAATACATCAGATAATGATGAACAGACTAACTAAACAATAATGATGATATGTAAAAAAAAATTTCAAGGATAATGGTGACAAACGAGCACAAAGTCCACCTGATCTCATAGACATCTACGTCTATTCTCGAATAAGAAAACGCAGAAGCGTTGTCACCCCTGAGGACTACGTTGCCTCGTTTTCAGTAAAAAGGGTGTCCGGTTCACTACACTCACCGTACGAAACACAGCAGCATTGAGCTGCAATTTTTCGCTGGTATTTTAAACACTGTGCTATCATCTCACCACTGCCTTCACCACACAGCAAAAACATTTTAGTAGATACCATTCTTATTGTTCCAATATTATACGCATAAATAGGAAATGTTTTCTTTTTCATTCAAACACCATTTGACCGATGTTTGATTGAACCAACGGACTCTCAAACATCTAAGTGAGTTTGCGTTACGTTCGATCGTGCACGAGTGACTCAAAAATTTCAATAACAAAAAGACGAGGTACGCAAGACAAGCAAACGACTAGATCATTAAGTCAACAAGCAGAGGTACCTGCGTAGGGCCCTACCGCACACAGGTAGCCTCGCATTTAAATTCGTATTTCGACATGAAAAGTCAATTAGTGCAGCCCGTGGGGCGAGCAGCGCCATCTTTTAATTGCCATTGACAGCTGCGCGGGCGCAAATGAATTCAAGTGCGGTAGCGGACGTGGGTGTTCGGGGCGCTTTGAGGTTTGTACATGCACTTACGATTTTGTCTCTAATCATTTGCGTTGAGCAATTAATGTTATGACTGACCACGTTTTATAAGTGGTAAAACCACGCTGCAGAACCTTGCAGTGCAAATGGGACTACCGGGGAAGTACTACGCTCTCACAGAATACTAATGTAAAATAACAACTTAATGGTACTGATTACATAATATGTAAGTGTAGACTTACCATGTAGTGGCGGTGTAAGAATATCCACTACCTAAAATCATCACGCGGGCGTCGCAAGAGGCGACAAAGAGAAATAAATCAGGAGATGAGTAGCAGCGTCTTCCTAATAATGACAAAAAATAAAAAACTGCGGTTGCCAACTCCTTTGCTAAGTGTGGCAACTATCGCAAATATCCCTCCTATGAGGAAATCTATGGGAGAGGGTGACCATAGGGATCAGCAGTGGACTTTAATAGGATGTAACGGTAAGTTTAGATAGCCGGAACACCTTTTGTAACAAGGCACTTTTATCTTAGTCATCAGGAGTGATGAGTGACGACGCATCTGCATTTTTTTTTCTTTAGGTGTCCATGGACTGTTGTTGCCTCTTACCATCAGGTGGACTGTAAGTTTTGTTGTCGCTTCAGATTTATAAAACGAAATGCGATGTGTATTTTTATAAATTGAGTGTTAATGACACGTTTCCATGTAAGGAGTTATAAGGTTGTCAGCAAGTTCAATTATTTTAAATATCGCAGTACATCGTAATACACGTTGCAGACATGAACAGGCATTCCTTATTTGTGTAGCTAATTTGTTATTTATTGAAGTTATTTTTATTTAAAAAAATTACAACCATTTCTTAATTACTGTCTTTTGTCTTGTCAAATGTGAATGACATACGAATTTTCAAAAAAAGGCACTTAAAGCTACAACCTATATAAGTCCCACTACTGCGTACTGTGAGCTATCTAATATCTAGTTCACATACAATAGTGAATTCAAAACTTTTAATCATTGTATCCTTAATTATTTCAGATATACTCTTTATATATGGTACTCGTAGCATAACAAGTTTTTTTTTAAATACGTCTAAAACATACAGTTACAGCGCGAATAATATTTCAAAACGATGATACTAACTTTATAATGTTTCTGACTATACTTATTCTCTTAAAGAATGAGAGATGATGAGATAATGAACATATCATAGCACCACTTTGTAGCTAATTTGTTATTTATTGAAGTTATTTTTATTAAAAAAAATTACAACCATTTCTTAATTACTGTCTTTTGTCTTGGCAAATGTGAATGACATACGAATTTTCAAGCTACAACCTATAAAGTCCCACTACTAAGCATTGCCTCCTCTCACTTCTGAGAGGGTTTTAGGACAAGAAATTATCAGCCGCTCTGCCCCAATGCGTGTTGTCGGACTTCACATGTCTTTGAAATATTTTTTATACTGCTCATACATGCATTCCGCAGGATGTTTTCTTTCACCACCGAGCACGTGGTAAATCAGCACTTAAAATTACAAGTAACAATTTCAATCGTGCCGCAGGTTCGCACCTCTGTAAGCAATTGTGGCATAATAATATCTACTACGGAGTTTACAGCTTCTATATCATCCTCATTGCCATTATCATCATATGACTATCACTCATATTATTCTTTATCAGCTCTTTCTCTACACTCACTATACGAAACACAGCAGCATTAAGTTGCTATTTTACGCTGGTACTCTGTGGGAGCGTGGACCACAGATTGCCTCACAATGAAGATATTTGCCATAGTTGCCACGCTTCTCGAGCGAGTTTTTATTTTCTAGTTGTTATTAGGAAGATCCTGCTGCCCATCTACTGGTTTATTTCCCTCTTTAACCTCTTACGACACCTACAGGACGATATAGGTTAATGGATATGACATTACACGGTCATGAAATATATGAGATTAATATATACGAAATAAATTATTGATCGGCATAGAATTATTACGTATGGAATCCTAGTACGCGCACCGAAAGTGAAGCAAGTAAAACTAACGCGAAACCGGTTTCGCGCCACGTCTTGTCTTACGGAGAAGAGCTCGCGACAAATTGTAAAAATTACTTAAAATATTGTCACAACAGTGATGACAATCATAAGAAAGTGATGGTATTACATTTCAGAGATAATTTCATATATTTAATTCATTATTATTACTTATCATGATACAAATGTTGCTAGTTGTGAGCAAAAATTGCACAATTTTTATTAAAAAATAAATAAATTCTATTATTTATTTTAAAAGTTAAATCGCAACGCTCTGCGTAAAACTCAAACGTTTAAATGTAGATACCTACTTATCTAAGTATTATCATATAATTTTAACAATGGGTGCCTATTTGAAACGACCTATTGACGCCATTTTATCGCTAACTGTTTTATTTTTATTTCGTTGTTCATTGACCAAGTAAAAGTTTTAGACTATAGAATAAAGACTTTTTATTTACTATCAATTAAAAGCGAGTAACTTTAAAAACAACCATTAAAATTTTAGCGCGTATATTTTCTTTCAAATAAAAAAAAAAATCCAAATCAGTTTATAAGTGACGGAATTCTGAGGTAACAAGTATAAAAAATACACTGAACTGAGAACCTCCTCCTTTTTTGAAGTTGGTTAAAATTAAACATTACACGATGTCCTTATTTCATTCGATCGAATATTTATGTATAACATAATATCCTTAAATTTTATTACGTCTGCATTTTTGTACCATTAAAATATGTATAATAAAGTTATATTAGTACCATCATTATCATGCTTATTTTATTAAATTTTATATTCTCATAAAATACGTCATCGTACGTAATAACTAATCTTTATTTTATCGATTAATTGTAATTAATCAATAAAATTGTGATTTGCACAATTTGATTGGAAACGCTAGAAACTGGTATCACTGAATGCCGTGTATGTGTGCGTATGATGAGCGTAGGCACATTCGACTCGCGCACACTAACATAATAATTATGCGTCACTTTGACGCTCGTGTTTTGTACTAGACTGCGTTTCTACTGGGTGATAATTCTATGTTGATCGGATTGCAGCAACGAAAAATCCACCGACTCTGCAATATGCCGCAGAGCTGTTGTTCAGTCGGCGCCAAAGACAAGACCTACGTGCAGTCATCAGGAATAGTTGTACAAACATCAACATATAACTACTACTACTATAAGTCAAATAATACTGGTGAAATACAATAACAGTGAAGTCTATTGTAAGACTTGACATTATTATCATAACGATAATTATGCACTAAGAGTTTTTGGAGAACGTTGGGAGTTCGGGAACTTGACCGCTGGCAGATAGCTGCTCCTGTTTTGTCCCTTGAAAAATTGTTTGAAGTTGATACTTTATAGTGGTGTAATTTTGTGTAAAACTGTTAGTAGAAACGATATTACGAGTGATTTGATTGTGATATATTAAATCTTAATTTTTTATTTTATCCACTTAAGTGTTTTGAGATAATACGGTCATCAACTGTCCCTTGGGTTAATTTGTCGGCAAAATCTCACAAGAACTTCGTAATGTGACGTTTCAGCAGTTTTGTGAACAAATTACAAATCAGACTAGGCTGTATGATCTAAGACATTTGCCAGCTTTAATAGGGTATTACACCCATTTTCAAAAAGTGTTTTAAATGAATCCTAGAGTGATAATGAACCACTATAATTTTTATACGTGAAAACGATAGCCGCCATGCTGTTCAACTCGTGACGTCACTGTCCTAGAATTTTGCCTATTTTGCAAAGGAATAAGATACTTTTGGATGTTTAATAATGAGTTATCATCTATATCATTGTTGTGTTGTGCCTGAATGCAAAAATACGAGCATATGAACGCCGGGGAAGTTATGGATTCAAGTGCCAACTGATTTAAATATGAGAAATACTTGGTTAAAACTGGCAAGAAGAGACCCGAAGGCATTGTCTACAAAATCTAAACTATACTTCTGTGAAGATCACTTTGACTTATATTTAACTATCGTTTATACAAAATAAAACATCATGATATGATAGGTGCATGACCTATTGCAAGTAAAATTTTGTAATAGATTAGGTTAATCGCTCGTCTGTCCCGCCCTTTGTGGGCCATTTTGACAGCCCTTGCAAGTGCAGTGCAGTGTTTTACTTAATTCGTGTTTTCTTCTATTATATGGGAATAATGACATGGTTTGTACAAAAAAATATAACAAAAAGTTTTCTCACCTAAGCTTATATTATAATATCTATAACATTAGTGCTAAAAGCGAAGTAATAAACTCGCTTTGATTTCAAATGTCATAAAGATTATTGCATGTTTTAGCTGGAAAATGACATGGAAAATTACACACAATATAAGATTATGGGTTCTGTTAAACGAATTCGAATTAATAGAATAAAGATTAGTACTTTCTGCTTTTACGAATCCGTCTTCCATGATGCCTTTTCAATAAAATTCGGAATAAAACTCAACAATCGTAATGATAACTTGAAAAATTTCGAAATAACACAGCACATTAGCTAGTTCTCTTCACCAGTGACGTCACGACGGTATCTAATATGGCGGACAGCGTTTTGCAGATTTGAGGCACATATAAAAAATATTAAGAAAACAATATTTCTCGTTTACTTTTCACAAAATCTATCATAAATATATATTTATTGATTTTTTTTACATGGTGTAAAATAGCCTATTAGCGAATCGTGACAGGCGAAAGTATAATATACCCTATACAATTGGAATACGTGACCTTGAAACACTTCCAATTAACAAAATGCGTTTCACGCTTCAGTACAGACCTTGACAAAAAAAAACACTAAACGCAAAACATTAAAGCGCATTTAATTCATAAATTACAGTTTTAAAGAGTCGCTGTGACGCTGGGTTGCGCACGCGTTCAGTCAGGACAGTCCCGTCCGCATTTGAATGTGCCACCTACGCCTCCCCCACCCGGGGACAGACCTTAAAGAAGACGTATCTCGGCACCACAATCCATTGTCCATTGTTTTTGCCCGCGCTGTTATTTATGACGGACGACATTATTTCCTTTCCTGCTCCTACATCGTATTAAGTTATACAACTATCCTGCTCTCCCGAAGCTTCCGTCCGGTAATGCCGTAGCTAATAAATTACGTTTCAAAAGATTATTTATTAGATTATTCATGGCGAGGTATTCTTGTGCCGTATTGGTTTGAAGGACATTTAGTGTTCTTCTGTTGTATCTCGAATTTTTTTGTGATTGATTTGTGGCGTGGCGTATTCGACGAACAATGGGGCCAGTCGAGATGCACTACGATCTTTTAATACATGATAAATGGGTAGCACTTGTGACATCTACAATTGATACGACCACAGAATATATAAGTAATTCAACTAATATGATATTTATATAACTGCTTTCACGTACCAATGTTGAGTTTGTGATATTGGGTTATTTTAGTAAAAATAACACTAACATTGAAGTGTATAATTAATTCGACAAAAAGTAAAGTCTTGCTACTGAATTACACAAGTGCAGATTTTTGGAAATGTGTCCAACATTTTTATTAATTCCCTGAACCAGACTTGCTTCAAATCAAGACGTCGGCGCAAATTAAGTTGGCGCTCGTTTGAAAGGAATCCATCCACATTATTATGCGCGGCCATTAATTAACCTACACGAAAGTTTTAATTAAAAAAAGGAACTCTCCACAAGAAAGGAGCGACAGACGCGCCGACGAATTCAAAATCCCCCGCGTCTCAACCGCCATAAATAATTGGGACAAAAACAGCCCCCCGCCGCGCGCCGCGCACCCCGCCGCCTCCCTCGGATAAGTGTCTAAAATTTTCACAATCCGGCAATAAAAAGATAATTTATTACAATAGCTCTTATTGTTTTCATTATTTATGTGTATGGAGTAATGTAATCTAGCCGGGCCCTAAATAAATAATTTCACTTTAATGTCGCTCCTTGCCTAATCTCCTGAGCGGTCCGCTCAGTCCGCGTTTTGTGCGCCCTAATGGCGACCCGAGGTATTTTTAGGTCTAAATAAATATGATTTGTTGTGCCGCTTCTGACAGAATTTAATTTTGTTCCGCCACCGCGGTTAGCTGTTGCAAATCTTTGAATTATTTTAATGACTCATCGCGGAATGAATCTTCGATAATGGGCTATTATACAGTCCTTGAAATAGGGGTGTTCAAGCGTAAATTTTGATGACAAATAACACTGAAATACTATCACTACTATGCCATTAAATATTATCTGTTGTACGAATTATAGATAAGCTTTCTTTCTCGTTGTGAACTAAAGTAAACTAAGCAGCCAATAAATAAAATAAAGCAAAATTTTTGCTAAAGATTAAAAGAGAGAAAGTCTGTAGTCTCCGCCTAACCCTACCTTAACATAACTTAATGTTAAAATTTCCAACGACATAATGGCAAAACATTTAGAACGTAAAACTTATTATCTGCAATGAGACACAAAAAAAATCATGGAAAGCAGCAGGTACCCAGTGCATATCATGTGCAGATTTCAAAGCATCGTAGAGTCTAAGCTTCAGTGGCCATTTCTAAAAATTAGTGGACGTTTGGGCGCGGGGGTGCCCGGGGGATGCTGCCGCGGCGCATGATTTACGCCACTCCCGTATTATGTTTTGACTTTAATAAACAGAGCGTTTGTCACGACGGCAGACGGGTCGACGCCGTTCTTGTACGGCGGGCGACGCAAGTATTCTCCTGGTTGCGTTGGACTAAAGGAATGCACCGTAATATCTGCCTGCTGAATTTGGCTTCATATTTATCTTCGTATAAGAAAATCCACTAACCCATATCATCCGTGGATGGTGTAAAAGGCGACAGATGAAAACAAACCAGGAGATGGGAGGTACGACTTCCTAATAAAAACTAGAAAATAAGAAACTATAGTTACCGAACCACCTGCCCAACGTAACAACTACGGCTAATATCCCCCTTATGAGGCAATCTATGGGAGGGCCTATGTTCAGCAGTGGAATTTGATAGGCCGTAATGAATGAATGATTTTTTTTATTATTAGTAAGTTTTTAGTGAAATAAAATTAATTATATTTTACTATAACTAGTCGTCAACGTGATAATAAAATTCATACGAATAGTATTATTTATCTCTTTAGATACCTATAATCACAAAACATTTATTTAATAGTTCCTACTATAACAATAATAACTCAGATTCGCATATATATCCCGATTCTGTACAACTGTGACGTCAAAGAGTTGCAGTTTTAATTAAACAGGGACGCGGTCAGAAACTATTCTTCGTTACAGAAACAACGACGGAAACTTATGAATAACCCCTTATTCATGACAAACAGAAACATTACCGTTCCACTTAGCTTATGTAAAATATGTAGGAGTTGTAGAAATTGGATTTGCTAATATGTTGTATTGTCGTAATATTTTGAGGACTTGTAATGTCTATCAACAGACGTTGATGCAGGCAGCGCTGTGTATTATTTCCTGCTCCAAAAACTATGAATAAAAGGCCTTTACAAAGTGTCACGTCCTTAATACTATAGGGGGTATGCAGAGTCCAAAGGGCAGATCTACTCGGATCACGTTTAGCCCAAAATATAGGTTTAGACGGAAAATTATGAAAGAAGTAATAGGTAGCTAGTTTATCGCCTACATAAACAAACCTAATATCCCTTTAGTTGCCCTTTACGACATGCTAGGCAAGTAAATCATTCGGCATATTCCTATTTGTTATAAGTCCCACATCAACATAGGACCTACATATATAAGTCCCAGTCTAACATTGGACATTACCTATCAACATTACAGCCCATCGCAAATCCAATGTTAGACATATCATAGTCATAGGCCATAATCATAACATAGATTATGAATCTGACATTCAGTAAGTATGAAAGTAAGTGGATGCCACCCAGGACTTAGATAGAATGCCTCGTTTTCAGTAAAAAGAATCTCCGGTTCTCTTCACTCACCAGTCACCATACGAAACACTGCAGCGTTAAGCTGGTATTCTGTGAGAGCGTGGTCTTCGCCGGATGGGCCGACCCATTCGCACTACAAACCATGTCAGCTACAGCGTGGCACTACCACGTTATAAATATAATAGTTGGCTGTTGGATTGTACTTTTTTATGTTAATGTAAATAAATATTGTATCAATAATATTTATACTTTTCTAGCTGTGCCCGGCAAGCATTTACGTTCTTAGTCAGAAACATTCGCGGGCTCGCGCATAACAATTCACCAAAGTTTCATCATAATCGAATGAATGGAAAAGAAACGCATAGAAAACGAACAAACAAGTAAACAAGTATTATTTTTTTCTCAGTAGAGTTCGCGGGCGCGCTCACAGTCTCAACAAAGTATTATCGTAATCGGATGAATGGTATGGGAATGCATACGAGACAAACAAAGAAACATTCACTTTTATTTATATATGATAATAATATATATAAAAACGTTTAACTATAAAAAGTTAGTAATCTAAAAGAAATAATGAAAGAAAATGCATTTATTTGCCAGAAATAGGCGTACATATATAATTAGGTATAAAGAAAAATAACAGAGAATTAACTTGTATAACACAGTAATAAAATAAAAAATGTAACGTATCATAGTAAAAATGAAATAAAAAGAAAACATAAAACAATTAAAACAAAAAATAAAAATTGTATGCCTCATTACTGACAAAAGTAAGTTAATAATTTTTCAATAATAAATAATTTCAAAAATAAATAATTTTTAATTCATATTATTGACTATAAATTAAACTTTAAGGTTGATTATTTCTTTTTTTTCTTAATTTAAGGAAAAAATACAATTACAATAATACATAATTAATTTTTATAATTAATTAGCCAGTTAAGTTTTTACTAACCAATAACATACTTTATCTATATTTTTTTTTAAATATATTTAAAACAGTCTGACAATGAAAGATAATGATTAAACCTAGGGACTATGTAATTTGCTTAATGGCAGATATAAATTTAAAATTTTCTTATTAAATATAACGTTGGTTAAATAAATTACAGGCTCTAACAAAAAATCGATTTCACAAAATTAGTCTCTTAATTTCGTCTTATAAGACGTAAGAGGCGACGTTAGGAAATGATAAAAAGATCTAATGACTTCCAATAGATGGCAGTACAACCACCTCTTTACGCAAGACGTGAAATAACCAGACGGGCGACGCGCAGTAGCATCAAAATTGAGAGATGTCTGATACCGCGATTGTCAATTCGCCTACCAAACATGACGATTAAAGCAAAGCCTCTCTACGAAGTGAGAAGCCCACATCCAGCAGTGGAGTTTATACTTCTGATAATGAAGTAGAAGAAATTTTATATGATTAGTCATCAAATTCTATTCTTTGTGGTAATATAACACTGCATTGCAAAACAGTTGAAACATAAGAGCGTAAATTTGGCGGCAGTCGACGGGGCGCACGGGTCGCCGTGTGTACCTGGCCGATCATCGTCGCTATTACAACATTTGCGGGCTAGGAAACGGGCCATAGTTCCGTCCACCGTATAGTTTCACCCCCTCGTTTCCAGCTTTTAATTATAATACTTTATAGCCCAATAAATCACGGTGTACGTCCCTCGGCGCCGCCCGCCCTCCCGCGTCTGCCCCCATCGCGCCTTTGAAGGATATCAGTTCAATTCTCACTCGCTGTAATAATTTATAAAGAAATTATTCGCTTTTCTGCAACAGGGGGCCCCGAATGGGTTTTAAGAATGGTTCTGACGTGATCTCTGCGTGATTACGTGACATTCGAACGGTAATGTACGGCGGCATGATGTTATTAATTGGACCGGATACCTTTAGGTTGCTGCGGGGGTTAACCCCATTACTTGCAAGTCAAAGGTCGTTTGGGAAAATAACTTAGAGAGTTATGGCTGCTATTTCATAACGCTGTAGGTTTTCCATTTCCATTCTCGTATTGAGTGAGAACCTGTTTTTTAGTGATTTCTTTCCATAAATCGTTACACTCGTCTATGTTGAACAAAGGTTTAATTCATAGTATTGTACTTACGACATTTTGGTGTCCAGACTGATTGTAAACAATTTAACACTAAAACTGACATAGAACTTATTTTTAGTAAGTATACTGTAATTTCATTATCCATTGCTTTTAAAATTCCATCGCAGTTTGACCGTAGCTAGAACATTGAACAAAAAGCAAGCAACTCCTAATCAATCAGTCGTCACGAAGGAGCGGCTATAAGTCAACTGGAGTAAAAAACGTAGCTCCCGACCCGGGAGCTGACTGACTTATGGCGGGTCTGCGATTGTTGCACTTCTGTTATCAAAGATTATGGAACAGATGCGTAAAAATATAATTTTAATACCCAACAAATACATCATCATTGTTTTTATAAAAAGACAAAATACTTTTTAACAAAGGATAATGAAATACTTAACACTAGTTTAATAGTAATTCAATGTTATTCAATCAAAAATTACCCTGTGTGGTAGAGGCGTAAGAGTCAATCGTTCCTATGCTGTGAGACTGCCTCGGTCTAGTGGTCGTAAGCGCGACTGCTAATCATGCGGTCCCGGGTCTGAATCCCAGGTCGAGCCAAAATTAGTTATCGAGTTTCTTCTGCTTAGAAACTCTTAGTAGAATCCCGGAGTCAGAAGTTGGCTATGTCTCACCCCCATGCCTAAAAAAGCACGCATAGCCGTTCCTCTTGTGTCTGATCTCTTTCCGGTCGAGTTCGAAATTCCGTCTGGAGGACATTATTATTATGGATGATATGGAAAATAACGTTCTTCAGACCGAATTTCGGTATTGTATTTGTTATTATAAACGAATAATTGAAACTAGAAGACATGGTTATAGATGGCGGTCATGACTTCCTAATAATTTGCACCAATTAATATATTGATTGGTGCTACACATCTGTTACTTATCCGCAAATCAATCTGCAAAGTTTTAATGATTTTTTCTCCATTTTGGGAGCTTAAAATGATCAGCAACATACATATGTAAAATGAAGAAAAATTGGGTTTCAATGAAATAATAATATTTCCAGATGCTTATTACTAAATACAGTATTTAACATTATATGATGTAAGATAATGTCTTTAAGATAAATTTAATAGTTTGTCAAGTCTACTGTTACTACAATTGTGATCTTTGAGCCACGGCGCCCGTCCTCGTGAAACTTGAACGTGAATGATTTAAAATCGAGACGTTACGTACGGTGGGCGGATCAAGTTACCCTCCCTTCTGAATCGCTTGTAATTAGAAATGCTGTTTTTATGCGGACCATCAAAAATTTCTTAATTAAATTATAACACACATGTAAAGATTACTACAATTCAAGTCGATGATTGATAGAATTTATTTTCCAATTAAATATAACTATCCTATTTTTTTAATTGACTGATTAGTAAGCTGAAGTGGAAGTGCCGGCTATACAGCTCGAAAAACCGAAAACCGATGGCGAAGGAAGGTTCTCGAGTGGCAGCCTCGTTCCGGCAGGCGAAGTGTAGGGCGGACCCCACTGGATGGAGTGACGACCTGTTAAGTCGTGCAGGAAGTCGATGGATGCAGGGGCTCAGGACCGTGCATTGTGGCATTCCTTGGGGGAGGTCTATGTTCAACAGTGGACTTGTAAAGGGCTGTAATGAATGAATGAATCCTATTTTATTACATTGACGTAATTAACCTCCCCCTCCATCAGGAATTTTTCATGTGCCGTGAAGGCGTTTTACATACATCAATTACTGGTGTAATTAAACAATTAAAACAAACCAAAACAATTATTTGTAAACCGTACAAATACTTCTTCCCTGAAGGATTCGAACCCTCGGCCCGCAGTTTCAACACGTAGCAACCGCACCATTATTTGTTGATAAAAAAAAACGAAATTCTACTAATTTTCTCCTATCTATGTCTTATTATCTTAATGTGCAATTTTTTCTGAATTTTCTAAACGACTATTTCGACTATACGGCAGAGGACAGACATTAAATGAAATTAATGACATTATTAAATTTAATTTTAAAAATCGTTTCAGTAAGCTTTTAAATGGTACCCACACGCTGATCTCAAAAGTATCTATATTATGTCTCAGTATCTTTTTTTTATATAAGAGGGGGTAAACGCCACACTCATGCGGCTCACCTAATGGTAAGTGACTACCGCCGCCCATGAACAACTGCAACTCCAGGGATATTGCAGGTGCGTTGCCGGCCGTTTAAAAAAGAGAAGCTCTCATTGCATTTTTGCATCTTAGACATCTCTTATTTGAATTAGAAAAAAAAAATAACAAAATATAAGCCGTGATGATCCTAGTGAAAATTCTAGTTCCGTCGTGAAATTATTGTATTATCATCAGTTCTTAATATGTTTGCAAATTTTTAGATAATTTGTTATTTCCGGAATTGTTTGAAAACTATATAACAAAATTCAGACATACATACATACATATATACAGGTTAAGGTAATAATCGTGTTAAGAACAAAAAATGGCGTAACAATCAGGCCAAGAAGATTAAAGCGTCAGCCATCATTCAGTTCACACAGGGCCATCACGCCGGTTTCCGCTCGTTTAAAACTTGGCACGGTCTACTGGGGGGTGCGTGCAAATATGACAAATTTATGTAAAGCGGGGCTCCTCTCCACTAGCGGGAAGGCAGCGCGGGGAAATTAGTGCTCATTTCGCTTGATGTTTACGAGTGCCGCTGCCGGGCGCTTCAAAAATATGATAATGCCACCGCGGTCGGTTTCGTCTGGCGCGGCTCCGTATCGATTGTCAGTTACGCGTTTAACGTATCACTAGTGCTGGGTTGGGCGATTTTAGCAATGGGACTTTAACTTGGTAGAGCTATACTGCAGCTATATTATGGTCGTAGCACAAATGGGTCAGCTCTGCCGGGGAAGCAGCACGCTCTCACAGAATACCAGCGGAAAATAGCAGTCGGAGATCCTTTTTACTGGTAACGAGTCACTAGTCCGTAGTGAAAAAAAATGAAGTAAACAGTTGACCAGATTATAATCAACCTTCGAGGTTGGTCTGGGCATTTTACGTCCGACGTAAATGAAATGTTACTGCCATCTTTCGAAAATCATAGATTTTTCTAGCATTTCTCATTGTCATCACTTACGACACCTAGGGAACATTAAGAGCTGATAGATCCTCTTTGGGAAAACCAGCGCAGGAGATAATCCTGTTCAGCGTTATTGCTGAGACAAACCGTTTCGACAACTCAGTATATTTTGTTCTCTTCTGTCAAAAACTGTTAATATAAAATATTAGAATAAAATAATATACTTATTTCATTTTTGCACAGCGAAAGAAAAGAGCTCTCCTATTTTTTCTTGTCGCAGGCCTTAACGTAGGCTAAAATCGAGCAGTATCACAAACTTTTGCACAAAACACCAAACCTACGAAGTCGTAGTCCCATTTATTGTTCGCCTCGGAATGTTTTGTTAGCGAAATGAGACTTATGTATATTTGTTAAGTTTGCAAATGATGACCGTCGATTTGGCAACGACGTGCGAGTACAGACGTGGCGGTCACGCAGCGCGACTGTGTACAATGTAATTGTGTACGGAGTTGAACTTTATTAGGTGGTTTTAAGGTTGAAAGTCGTTCAAAAATCACACGTGATTATAGTGTACTAGAGCGTCCGTTTGCGATAATGTAGCGAACTTCTCAACGTATTTAAATGTAAGTAATAGTAACCATGGGGGTTAAGTTTATTAAATTAAAATTATTTCGTATACTGCACGCATCATAACGCAAAGCGTTATTAGGTAGTGCTTTACTCTCGACACGTCAAGGTCAAGCAATTTTGTGTTCTTAAAACAACTCTATCTTAACCATATTGCAGTTATATGATAATATGAGTAGCCGTATATCAAGAAAACACTCTTCTACTATTCACTATTGCTACTTTGAAAAAAAAAACGGCTTAAAACAAATTTTACGTGGACGTCCGGATGTTGATTTTGTACGTGGTCACGATAACTCCCAAAAAAATTGACGTATCGAGAACGGTTTTTTTATTAGCTTCAGAATTACATCAACTGGTTCCCTATTTCATATCAATAGCCTAGTAGGTAAGTAAGGTAGCTGTAAGTTTTCCTAATAGGTATCATACATCATGAATATTCCCCCTCTGAGGCACTCTATGAGGGAGGTCTATGTTCAGCCGTGGACTTATATACATTTTGCTTCGGCAGTTTTCCTAGATATATACTTGTAGGTTTGTACCTAGGTACTTATGCGTTATTATCACGGTGTAGGGCGGTGTAATAATATGCACTACCTTAAATCGTTCCTTGGATGTCGCAAAAGGCGCCAAAAGCATCAAACTGAACCAGGAGATGAGCAGATGTGTCTTCCTAACAACAAAAATAATAAATAAATTGCGGTTGCGCAACCGCAGAACTATGGTAAATGTTCCCCCTATGAGGCACATTATGGGGGACTTCTATGTTCAACGCTGTACTTACGCGTATTTTGTTAATAAAATGATTTTCAACTTTTAAAAGTTTTATTGCTATTAAAAATTTAAGGGCGCTATCATATTATTTTTTTAGCCCTTGATAGACAAAGGACAAATGTACCATACAGCCTATATCGATTTTATACGTTGTGTAATCGATTTATTTTGGTAAACATTTTTAATTTTTTACCCTGTGGGTGACACTCCCTGTTAAAGTAAAAGAGCGATAAATTTAAAACACGTAAGTAATATATTTTAAAAGCTAGGAATACAATTTATTTTTGCACTTTTGGATTTTCCAAACTTTTTTCTAATTTTACGGATTTATATACGGATATAACGTGACGACAAGGAATCATACAATTCGTAAATACAGCTATACTAATGTAGCGTGAGCGTGACAGTATCTCCTACGCTGTGAGTCAGTGGGCTGTTGGGGTCTGGTGAATATACGTTAATAGATTTGCTTATGTAGAAAATTCCGGTGTAAGACAATTCCATCACTTCATTTCGTCCCGTGGGTGTTGGTAATTCGCGACTATGGGAATTGCTAGAAGAATCCTATGGCTTCCGATTGATAGTATAACCATGTCGTTTGTGTAAGACTTAAAATACCCAGACCGCCGAGGGGCAGCAGTGTCAAAGGTGCGAGACGTCCGGCACTGCGATCCACCTGCTAAGCGTGTTGATTGAGGCAAACACACAACGGGAGAAGCCCACGTCCGCCTTTCACAGGCCTATAATGAAAAATAATATAGATTTTTATAGAATAAGGGTGACAAACGAGCACACAGTCCACCTGATGGTAAGTGGATGCGGTGGCCCATAGACATCTGCATTTATCCTCAATTAAGAATCAAACTGCATAATGCGTTATGTAATGATCGTGCCAAATGGAAGTCCGTAGTCTCTGCCTCCCCTCTGGGTGACAGGCGTGAGTGTTTATGTTATCTATGAAAAATCAAAGCTCTTAAAACACCGAAGCTACTAGTGAAATAAATGTCGATTTTAGATTGGGAACGTATACTAAGTGTGAACAATATCGATTGGCACAAATACGACTTGACTAGAGTTTGCTCAGATGCTACGCGTGCTAATCGTGATATATTGCTTTATTATCACTAAATCTAACTTTATGTGTTAGAAAGGCGACGAAATAATGCGCAAAAAAGACGGGCTATTAGTACAGTACGAGTAAAAGAACCAACACTAATCGATTAAAAATACATAATAGTAATTGCATACAAAATAAATAATATATGCTAGGTGCCTAAAATGCAGTTTTACCGTTTTACGAATTTTAACACGGAACTCTTAGACCATCTCTAGAGTAAAGCCAGCACGAAAATTTATGAGTTACCTTTAATCTAAGATTTTTTTTAAAATGATCTAATTTTAAATTTGTGTTTTCGAATTATTATACCAAGTTGTTAGGCACGTTCTATCAGACACTAGTTAGTACAAATGGTCGCCTAGTGGTCGAAATTCGACCGTATTTTTTTTTAACCGACTTCAAAAAAAGGAGGAGGTTCTCAATTCGACTATATTTTTTGTGTTACCTCAGAACTTTTTCTAGGAGAACCGATTTTGATGATTTTTTTTATTTGAAAGGTGGTGCTTCTCACGTGGTCCCTTATAAATTTGAACAAGATTTTTTAATTTTACCACTTGTTTAGGTTTGTATATTAAGCATATTTACCTTTCAATTGAACATTAATATATAAAAAAATATACCTTGACATGCACTTCACACACTATCGAAAAAGGAACATTTGAAATCACAAGTCAACCTATCAGTAATTATTTATTGACAACATTTTAAAATTCTTTAGCGACAATCTCTACTCTGTGCGACTATAAGGCCACAGACTATTAAGTGTTTGTCATTGACCAGTAATAACATACATAATGCTTGTTCTTACTTTGAGACATTGGCAGTATGAACGTCAACAAACGACATAATTTGTCCAAGCGACAATTATGTGTTTGACATTGGCAGTATGAACGTAAACAATGTATATTTTATTTTATTTAATCTGAAGTATTTGTAACACATATTATATATAAATAATTATAGCTTACTGCACTCTATTAAAACAAAGAGAATTAATTTTTTAAGAAATTCTCCTACAAACACTGACTTCAATATTTCTGATCGCATGCAAGTCGCGCGCTCATCACTCGTTTACTCCCGCCCTACAGGTTCGTCTGACAGATAGAAGTCAGATTTATGTGTTTATTGTATAAATCACGGAGACGTCACCGTTGCTACCGACTTCTTTTTTCGTCTGCAACTCCTGTTGACTATATATCATAGCTCGGTCGTTTTATGTCTTCCGCGGTTCACGCGCTTATTAAGTTTTTCTCTCCTATAAAAGCGCTCGAAATGTACCCTCGACGGCGATTAGGTCGTTCAACTTTTCAGGCATACTTTAATTACAGGTGTGACGTTATTCTCACATAATTAATTTTGGATTTATTTTGCGTGTTTATTTTGATTTATACGGCAGAAAATAAAAACAAAATAGAAAAAATAATAACAACCAGGCTACAAGTATAGGTAGAGCAAGACATGCATCCACGCAAATTTTTAAAACATAAATCATACTTTTATTATATATAAGGATTACAAACGAGCACACAATACATGTGTCCGTTACTTCATTGACACTTTTTTTTTATAGGAGAGGGACAAACGAGCATGCGGCTCACCTGATGGTAAGTGACTACCGCCGCCCATGAACAACTGCAACACCAGGGGAATTGCAGATGCGTTGCCGGCCTTTTAAGAAGGAGTACGCTCTTTTCTTGAAGGTCCCTAAGTCGTATCATCTTACATGTATCCGTTACCGTTACAGGCTGTCAAAAGTCTACCGCTAAACACAGGCTTCACACATATATTGCCTCATTGGGCCCTCATATTATTTGCCATAGTTGCCACGTTTGGTAAGCGGGTTGGCAACCGTAGTTTTTTTTTTCTAGTTGTTACTAAGAAGATGCTACTGCCCATTTACTAGTTTGCTCTGATGACTAAGATGGAATGCGTCGTTACTAATGAAAAAAGCAATAAATTCCCGTGCCTCACCATACGAAACACAGCAGCACTATGCTGCTATTTGATGCTGGTTTCTGAGGGCTTGTTATTTCCAATTGACTCCATTCATGCTGCGGTCATAATACAACTGCAGCGTGGCTCTATCATGTGAGAAATTAAGATTTAATATTGAATATAAATTTAATAGACACTATAACTTGATTGATGAAGTGAATAATTAGTCATAAATTAGTTTACGATGATTAAGACTGTCAAAGCGCAGTGTAATTTTAACTAATTTTCCTAATTTTTAAGGTCACGGCGGTGATTGTGATGTTTGATGTTCCGATGTCATAGTTAGCCCGGCTACCTTCAGCTTTTGAATATTTTTTTGCCGATCTAATAAGTTAAATTAAACGCGATAAAATTCCTAAAATTAGTTTTATTTAATGTTAAGTATTCGTGTAAATAAAAGAAATCATTATGTAAAACTGAGCTTGCTAGTTTGATTGAAGCAATTCTACATATCAACGCGCTGACATACAAACACACAATTACAAAAACCCGCAACGCTACACGGACTCACAACAAGACAAACGTCCGAGAATTCCAACAACAATACGATAAATTTACGTAATCCGCACCACGAAAATATTCCGTGGATTTATGCGGTGGACGACGCTGCGACGTCGCGAGATCAATCATCGTCCACTTAACGAGTGGTCCAGCTGTTGTACATGGGATTGATAGAGCTATAAAGTGTATTTATAGTTGCTAGAGCTGTTCAAGAATAGTCAGGGATGTGTGTCGCCGAAGACACCGGTATTATGACGGCGGATGTCAGAATATTCGCCTCGGATGTGGCAAAGTACGGTATTGTTGTGGAATTGTAATTTATCAATAATGCAGCTTTTTAGTAGTGATGTTGATAATTGATTGTGAAAATAATTAAGGTTATTTTCATAAAAATAAATTCTTTACCTACATGCAAGTTTGAACCAAAATTACCTACTTCATAATATTATGAACCAATTTACAGTCTTTGGATCCAAGTCTTTAATATTGCTTTATAGGATTTGGGGAAACGATTAGTAATCGATTATGAAAATAATCGATTATCAACATCACTATTTCTTAGAGGCTTATGGACCATCAAGGATAAATAAACCCAACTTTATTAACAAGTGGTAGGTAAAATTAAAAATTTTGTACAACCGACTTCAATATAAATTATTAAGTACTGGTCAGACCTTGATCAAATTATAATATGACCACATGCGAAGCACAAGCTTTTAAATAAAAAAAAGAATCAGCTAGAAAAAAGTTATGAGGTAACACACATAAAAAAACATACAGTCAAATTGAGTACCTCCTCCTTTTTGAAGTCGGTTAAAAAATGGTTACCTCTGAGGAACACGTTGGAATGCCATGGTCTGTATCTACAGGTATGTAGCATAAATAACTTTCAATAGGTATTCTTGTTGGCCTCTTTATTGAATAAAAGTTATTCTATTCTGTGTGTAGAAAAATACCTAAACTTACAGATATTTTAACGGTGAATCCCACCACCATCCATCACAGTTGGATACCATGGAAACATCTTTATTTCAGAGATCATAGATCCCTGTGATCTATTAATGTTAAATTTTATATCTAAAAAATTCCTACGACAGAGGTATTATATTTTCCGAACAAGTGATAAATAAAAAAATGACTTTCAATAAGTATTAACTAATAATCTATATTGAATAAATTTTTTTTTGTATTCTATTCTATTCTGTGACAGTAAACACCTGACCGCTGAGCTTCAGCACGTAAAGCAAATTTCACACGACAGCAAGTTTCTGTTGTAACAGCATTGTTGCATCGTCCAGTGTTTGTTCTGACAGATTATAGACCACGTTTAACCAATTATCGCCGTTTGAACTCAACTGTTAATGTCCATTTTTAAGATGTGAACGCATACTAATTTCACATTTCAAACATCGTAGAGCCACACTGCAGCTATATTATGGTTGTAACACGAATGGGTAGGACCACGTCCTTACAAAATACCAGCGTAAAGTAGCAGCTTAATGCTGCTGTGATTCGTATGGTGAGTTTAGAGAACTATAATATAGCATAAAAAAAATAAAATAAAAATGGATATGTGATTATGAACACACGAAAGAAGTGAAAACTTACGTAATAATAAAAACGTAATTATAGGAAAGATGCACTCCTTGTCTGACAGTAAACGAGGCTGACGTATGACGACTGGAGCCGAGTATACACGATTCAGCGTCACGGACCCGAGCGTGACGGTTCACTTTCGTTCACAAAGAACACGCCTAAAGAAGTTTTCACTTCAAAAACAGCTTCCAAAAAAGAACAATTGTAGAAACGATTCCATTTCCAATGCCGCATCTGATCCACTTCGCAGTTTCCTCTACCGTACTTGACGAGCGATAATGTCGTAAATAGAGGCCCACTCCCACGCAGCGCGGCTCCGCTCCGACAACTATAAAACACACGTTATTGTCATCAAACGAATATATTCCCTCAGATCGCTGCAAACATGTTTTTTTATCACCCACTTTCTCTATTTCTTTACATGCTCGTGACATAAACACAGCTACCGCTCGGGTTGGGTGACTCGTCAGATCCAATCTGTCCTTAGATTATTTTCAAATCATTAAAAACCCTCTACTCTATTCTCGACGTTAACCTTATCAAAAATGTGACTGACGCCTTTGCCCAGAAGTGGGATGCATAAAGGTTTTACTTTTATTAAAAACCTTACCCCACACTAGGTTAGGTAGATATTTAGATTTGAGGTAATCACATTTTTTGATTGATTTTGTTTTTTGATAGATTTATAAAAAGCACCGTTGGGTTTCTTGCTGGTTCTTCCCAGGACAGAGGTTTTTGCCGAATGAGTGATAATTAGTCATCCATCATAAGCCCGAAGATTATCCCAGACAAAACGATAGACAAAAATTTTAAAAATGTTAATTCGTGTCCTTACAGCATGCAAATAAAATGCAGTTATTTCGATATTACAGACAGACACTTAAATTATATTTATATGTATAGGTTATGTCGATTGAAATCACACATACGATTAATTATTAATTGCGTTGCATTTTGCATGTGTCCTCTAAAATTAATTTATATGGAACATTAGAAACGAGAAATATGATACACATTATAAATAAAATCAGTCGTTATTTTGCAGTAAAGACGAGAAAATTACAATAATCAAGTGAGAAAATTAAAATGGTGGGTATAACCTAGTTAGAAGAGCATCCCCCTACTTCCCACAATACACACACTATATAATTTTTCACGCGAAATTTAGCTTATTAATTTCCACATATTTAATACTTATTATATTACTGTTTCCTTAGTATAATGTTCAACACAAATAAGCAAATATAAACTGTATCTAAAGTTATCCCCCTACAATAGGGAAGGCCCATTATAAGTGGACTTTTAAGGGCTGATGGTGGAAAAGAAAGTACTATTTTAGTGTAATTACAATAATAAATTAAAAAAAAGACGCTGATCAAACATATGGCGTTTAATTTTAATTATTTTTATTTATTTAGTAATAAATAATATTTAAAAATAATATAAAAAGAATTCTAGACGTGTCGGGTGATTTACAGGAGCAACAGTCACAGGCGGATATGACCTCCATCCTAAAGGGTAATTTAGCTTGGATTTGAGAGTACTTAATTGAGAAAAGTGACCACCAGGAATACTGCGTCAGCCGGCCTCCGAATCCTCAGAGGGCATAGCATCAGCTATACCAAGCGAGATGAAAGACACAAAGTGAGTTATAAAAATTTAAACATAGCTGCATTTTCGTATAAATGCATCGAGTCTTCAAAACTTCTTCGTGAATGTATCCCACACCGCCCGATCCGCTGCACTCCTTGACAATCGATTGACGGGTGTCCCCCTCCTCCCTCGCCACCTCCTTGCACCACCACTCCCCACCCACGGCGCATCGCCTGACCCACATCCCCGCCATATTTATAATAATTGAACCGCGCCAGCGAATTCGAATGAGTAATAAATCGGACATGGTTAGTATGATAATGGCACAGAGTTTGCCAGTACTGGAGTTTGGGAGGGCACAAATTTTCTTTTGCGGCGAACCTGCATTAATACTAAAATAAACAGACTTTAGTATTGCCAATATTTATATCGCCTGTTCCAGAAATTGTATCGAATTGGTTGTTATATTTTTTACATATAGATGGTATGCATTCCATTTTAGTCCTCGGGAGCGACAACGCATGTGCATTTTGATTCTTAATCGAGGATAGATGTAGATGTCTATGGGCCATAGCATCCACTTACTATCAGGTGGACTGTGTGCTCGTTCTTCATTCTTATTCTAAAAAAAAGTGGCTTATGCAACCCATAAACACCTGCAACCAACTTCAAACAAAGAAGGCTACACACGCGTTGTTGCTTTAAATACTAAGATGGAATGTTTCAGAGCCTGTAATTATACCCTCTTTACAGACAGGATCACCGCAGTGCAAGCATTGCTATTTGGCGGCAGATATAGGAAAGAGGATGGTACCTACCCTGCCGAACTGCTAGACAAAAAAGGTGTCTTGCCATCAAGTAAATTCTTAAAGTTCTTGAAATGTATTCGTATTTTGTACCACTACTATGCTTAAACTATGTACTTTATTGCAATCCCGTTTAGTCCATTACTGAACGGACATTTACGGCTTTGGACACTACGCTTGACAGACGGACTGACAATCGCAATGCCAGACGTCTTCGTTGTCAGCCTGAGCATTAAACATCTGCCATACAGGAGATGATATACCACCATCTATCGAACCATGAGGTTTTTTTGGCCTTTACTATAGTCACCTTTTCCAACACTCACATGACGAATGAAGTGACGGATTTTGGATGAACCACATGATTACTGCTATTACAGCAGAGCCTCAGTAACGTGATCGAGAAAGGACTAGACTAGAGTAATAACGATAACAATAATGATAATGTCCTCGAGATCTAATTTTGGTCACGGCGGCCACTTTTACCGAAAACTAGCCATTTGCGCATAGTGTTCGAGTGTATGCGCAAGAACAGGTGCCATCTTTATTCCCGGATTTTCATAGTTTGATGGGACGGTAATCCGATACGAACGGAGAGAGATCAGGCAGAGGATCAACGGCTTTAAGTGCTTTCCTACACACGGTAGAGAAACACCACCAACTTCCTGACTCCGAGCTGCTACTGAGACTCATGTCAAGTCTTTCCTTTTGACTTTGTTTTCAACTTAATGGAGACATCAAAGAACATTGCATTAATTTAAATTTGCACACATTGCATTAACGTTATTTGGTTTGTAATTTATCGTTCCCTGAAGTCTTCCAAATAAACTTTTAAAAGATAAAAATGGTTTCAAAGAAGAAAAAGAAGGTATGTAAACATAACCAAATAACACGTGTTTACTCATAGGTAAATAGTGCTTGTGCTTGCATTGCAGTAACTACACTGAATAAATATTCATTTGCATGTTCGATTACCCGCTCTTATATATAAAGAAAGTTAGGATTTTAAATCCACACGCAAACATGATTTTAGATATTTAAGACGTTTTAAGCACCATGCCATTGATTTTAACGAGGATGAAGTACTTCCTATTACTTCTGGGACTTGTCATAACATAAAGATTAACTTTAAGTATCATTACAGGCAACCTGTCACGCAAATCGGATCTGCGTGCGTTCGGCTCGGCTCGCTCGCGGGACGGATGAATTATGTGACATACCGTGAATTATGGACTCAATATAAATATGGTACCTTCAATTACTGATGGCTCGCTACCATGGAATACCAATCGAGGTTCACAAAGTATACCAACCGATTGTTTGAATGTTAAGTAACATTTCAATATAAACAAAACTTATAAATGATGCATACTGAGGTGGTATTTTTATTTGGTTTTTAGATATAAATATGTATAACATTTTTATTTATTTTGTATAAGCTAACTGTTTTTCATATTACACACAAGCTAGAATTGCATGATCTCTGCGTGATAGACATAGAAATGACGATATCCGCATGAGAACCAGAGTAACTGACATATCCTAAGGATCAGTAAGCAAAAGTGGCAATGGGCCGACTATACAGCACGACAACCAATGGGGAAGAAAGTTTCTCGAGTGGCAGTAACATGCCGGTAAACAGTGTGACGGGTGTTCTCCCACTAGGTGGACGGACGACCTACTAAGAGGAAAAAAATCATGCATGAAATCGATGGATGCAGGCGGCACAGTTGAGTGTTTTGGTATCTTTTGGGAAGACCTTTGTAAAGCAGTGCACTTGTGAGAGGCTGTTATGATGATGATGATAAAGTGACTCCTGCAGCATATGGTTAAACAAATAAACGGCCACACACTCTTTGCCAACTCCGAGAAATAAAATGAATTCTGTTACTATACTGACTCTCTTTCATACACTTACTATAACCTATTAAAGTCCACTGTTGAACATACCTCCTCCATAGATTGTCTAAAGGTCAGGTTTTCAACTTCAGTTTTTATATTATGAGCTGTTATCAGAAAGATGTCCCCGTCTCCTATTTCAGTTTCCCTCTGTCGCCTCATAAGACACCTACGGGATGACATGGGGTACCTAGTGGATTTTATTATTCCACCACTACACGACGCCTGACTCTCTTACCCTATAGAAAACAGCACCACTTTGGCAGGAAAGATCCCAGAGAGAGCCTCAGGCGGCATCAGCGGTGTTGGACTGAGATGAGTCTTTCAGATTACTACATATATCGCTCCGTGTGGTTCACGAGCGGTGAATTAACTAAAGGAACTTTATCCGCGACTTGTCAGCTTTGTCTTCTTGCCAATCACGAAAAAACGCAAAGATCATTCTGAGAACTAGCTTTTGGTTTTTATTTCGGCAAAATATTTTTTTTTTTTTTATAGGATAAGGTTGACAATCGAGCACACAGTCTTTGCCGCGGCCCATAGACATCTATATCTATCCTCGATTACAAATCAAAATGCAGATGCGTTATCACCCGTGAGGACTAAGATGGAATGGCTCATTTCCAGTAAAAAGGGTCTCCGGTTCTCTACACTCACCATACGAAACACAGCAGCGTTAAGCTGCTATTTTACGCTGGTATTCTGTGAGAGCGTGGTCCTTCCCCGGTCGAGCCGACCCATTCGTGCTACAAATATACTACTAATATAGCTGCAGCGTGGCTCTACCACGTACAATACGTGTGGTAATACGTATTTTATAAAATTGTCATATAATTTAAAAAAAAATAGCAAACAACTATAATCCGTCTGTATTCGTATTATAAAAAATGTAGAATAAGGCAAGCTACAGATGTGAGTGACGAATCGACTGGCCGGGAGAGTCGGACCAACAGAGCCGTTCCCTTTGACTCCCGTCTTAAATTATGTCCGGGACGTGATAACGAAGCGGGTGCCCGGGGCGGCGGGCGACTTCGAGGGACGACATTTTACTTCCGCGACACTCACACCCGCCAAAATCTATTGTTTAACATGTTATGACGGATGTGACGTTTTGCGTAAACTTTTTTTAAAATATATTTGCAATAATAATAAATATTCTTTTGTATTTTTTTTTTAATATGAAATATAATAAAAACAGCGATTTGAAAGTTAAAAACGCTCTAAAAGGAAAATGAATTCTTCTTGTAATGGCGAATGCCTATTGTTACAAATTTTTAAACGTTAAAAATAACATTACTAAGTTTTTAAAAATATTGCAGTCAATGTTGTTTAAATAATCTTTATTTTTTCCGGCACGACTTTTCATTCAGCTTCACTCTCCATTACGACAGGAACAAGACGTCCCGTGACGCCATCGAGATAACGTCAAAAGGGTTGAGTTCCGCTCAAAAATTAAAAAAAACTGTCCTTATCAGTGACCATTCAAATATTATGTCTGGAAACGAAACGAAAAATAATACGTTTTTAAAATTCTGTGTGAAGCTCATAAAAGTAGTTGCAAATTATAAAATGAAGAACGCAAAAAATTACATGTTATTTGTTCCCTTTTATTTTTAATAAATAATTTGTAGATAATTGTATAAAACATCAACTGATAAATTACATTTTCCCGTCAAGCCTCTTGTGTGTCTGTGTTGAATCAGTCTAGCGAGCAACAAGGAATAAAATTATCAATTATCGCAAGGCGTGTTAGCGGAAGATAGGTCACACGCCTTGCGATAACTTCTTATGTCAACTATTTCAGTAGTATCGGCGAGGATCAAACTCAGGTTAGAGAGTAGATTCATATGGAATTAAAGTCAAGTGTCTAGCCTTTGACCAACCACAGTGCAAATCACGGCTAAAAGCCTTATAATAAAGTATAAAAGTGTACACAGACTTTTAATATATCAATCTTAGTTCATTATTACCAAGAAAAACCGATGTAGGTAACATCGGTTTTTCTTGGTAATATGAAGATAGTAAATAATTTAAAAATATTTTTTTTTAATTTTAATTAATTGCTTAATCAAATAAAACTAACAACTGACTGTTTCGTTGGTCTAGTAGTTGTAAACGCGACTGTTGATCATGAGGTCTCGGGTTCGAATCCCGGGACGGGCCCAAAAACATCAATTATTGAGTTTTTCCGTCAATAAATTCTCAGTAGCTGCCCGGAGTCAGGAAGTTGGCGGGGTCTCACCCCCGTGCCTCGGAAAGCACGTAAAGCCGTTGGTCCTCCGCCTGATCTCTCTCCGGTCGTATCGGTTTACCGTCCCATCGGACTATGAGAGTGAGGGAATAGAGTGTGCACTTGTGCATGAGTATACAGTTGGGCACTATAATCCTGTCCTGCGATGGCTAGTCTCCGTTGAGACTGGTCATCGTGACCGATGTTCGGTCTGGAGGACATTACAACTAACAACTTTATTTGACGACTTTAATATGACTCACTTTGTGCCTAGGATTCCGTCTGGGTAGGTTTATTTCTGCCGCCAAGCAGAAGTGCCGTGTTCCGGTCTGAAGTCCGGTGTTAGTCCTCAGAAGCGCATATTGTAAGTAACACAAATGTGTAGCCTTCCTTTTTTGAAGTTGATTGTAAGTGTCCAAGATACAATAGCCACTTGTTATCAGATGAACTGCAAATCAATTGGTCACATCAGCCCTAAACAAAAACAAACAATAGTAGAAATAGGTGCGAAAATGGAACTCGACTTCGATGATAAATAGGTCCAAATTTTTATATTTTAAAGGACAAAATTTATAATATGTATAAAATAAATTCTTATACAAAGTAAAATTCTTGTACACAGTAGTACGTGAAATTTACTTGATTTATTGATTTACTTTTACTTTTACAAAGAATGTATTAAATGAGTCAATTAAATGAAAGCATTTATAACACGTTAATGGCTGTACGAGCTGTATCTGTATCCCTTTGCATTCACTGCACGAGAAATGAATTCAAAAATAGTTATGCAAACAAATCCTTAGAGCTGTTTCCACACAACTGGTCACAATTTCGACCACAGGCAATACTGGTTCATATTAAACCCAAGCGATTTCGAATGTAGTATTTTTCACACTTAGCACTTTAATTATAACTTCAAACTTAACTAATAAAATAAATGAACCGTTTTCAAAAGCTCTGTAGCAATAAAATTGTGCAAAATAAAAGAAAAAAATATAAATGTTGAAAGACAAAGAGGCGGCACGTAGCATGCCGTCTCCTCTAGAATTAAAAGTCCAGGTGGGGTTGTCCGGCATTGATCTGCCGCTGACGCGGACGATGGAGACGTCACCCCACCCCCATACCTTACCCCCCCAGCAAGGACGTGTGGACGCTTAGCGATGTCCAATTGATAATAGGAGATGGCTGGTATTTATTTAGACCAAGCTGAATAGACGACATTGTGATTCAAGATTGTTGTGTGAATTTGAAATTAAATATTTGTAGAATAGGAAACATTACATAATTGTATGCAATGAAAAATATGTATTTCGTTGGTTTACCTACTGTTTAAAAAGTAGATTTCCATTAAAAAGCAACATATCAAGCCTAAAGGTTAAAACATTAATTGAAAAAACCCGACTGCGTAAAAAATGTAACTGAGAAAAGAAAATTTTTATACCCTACGTCACTTCCACAACTAAGACAAATCTAACGACATCCCATATGTTAAAAACCATCAAGCCGTTTGAGCTACAGAGCGTGCCAAATAATTAGACGTACATACATTATACATACTCTAGAAAAACATTACCCTCTTTCTGGTGCAGTCGGGTAAAAAGGTCGTAACTGACCTTGCATACTGATGAATATCATCAAACAGTAGGTTTATAGAAAATTATATTAGTGACCCGATTCGCTTTTAACGCTAATAGAGTTAAGCAACGATTAGACAGCAATGTGATTAAAAACTCTAATAAATTGGAATTCTATTCGATACGCGTACGATTACAAAATGATTCATAACACAATAGAGATTAAGTTTGAATGGGCTGCAGAATGAAAACGTCGACTATCCACGAATTAGTCGCGCACTTGTACCGACTCGAGCCATCGCCACATCCGCTTCTCGAATGGTAACCAAACTATGACGTATTGCTAGAGACAGGTCACGAAACTTAATTGAGTTTCATTTAAATATTAACAAATCATGGTTTAATTATATTTAACATGGGTTAAATATTATTATTAAAAAAATCATTTTATATATTTTTTTATTTTACGGAAATTTAAATACACAAAATAAAATTAGTTTTTCCGATCTTATAGACTTTAATTTACAACACGATAAAATCATAAAAAAATAATTTTTATTTAATTCCAACGTTAGTTAGTGTGTTAGTTAATATATATATAATGTCAATAAATTCTAAATATAGATATATATATACCTATATATTTACTGAATAAGAAAATTATTCATTTTAATGATAAATTTTATATTCTCAACAAAAAATTCTTACATAAATCATAATCATAATCTTTATTGCAATCAAATGGTACCATAAGATGTGATGTTTAATAGTCCGCATTTGCGTAGCAATTATAAAATATTAAATTACATTATTAATTATTATTATTAATTAACTTACGTTATTAGATTAAATTATTAAGTTATATTATTAGATAACATTATTAAGTTACATTCTTAGATTACATTTTTAAATTAGGTATACAATATTAGATAAATTATTTGAATATTCTATAAATTCAATTCACCACGCTTGATGATCAAAACGCAAGTTAAAGAATACATTTTTTACCTTATGATGAAAAATCTCATCTCGTAAGTAATTTTGTAGATAAAGAAAATAAAAAATTGAAACAACAGGACAAAACGCGTGGTCACCCTGTACTTACACGTCCGAACCGGACCTCGCCCGTCTTGCAGCGTTTGACTGAGCGAAATCACTCAAAAGTTTTAATGCCGCTTCCGTGGGGACGTTGCGCTTCGCCGGCCACCGCTCTAGTGTGTGTGCGCCCCCACGATTTGTCTCACAAGTGTTCGTCAGTAAGCCTTTATAGAAACGTGTAGCCTTTATACAGTGTCGCTACAATACTGACACATTAAACCGGACCTTTATTTTTCGTTTCGGTGCTAGTCTATTAGAATTATACCATTAGATGAAATAAGTGTGAAATTACACTTTATTTAATTCAAATTCAATTAGTCTCTCCAACATAAGGTCCAAAGCTGAACATAGGCCCTCTCACTGCTACGAGGCACATTCCTAAGTCAACTTCTTTATAGGTATAATAAGAGTGACAAACGAGCTCACAATCCACCTCATAGTAATGGACGCTTAAACACCTACATCTATACTCGATTAAGAATAAAAATGTAAATGAGTTGTCACCCCTGAGGACTAAGAAGGAATGCCACATCCACATCCACTAGATGGAGTGATGACCTAGTAAGACATGTAGGAAGTCGATAATATCTACGTAGTAGAGACACTAGCTATACACATGTGTATACATGGCTACAGCACGAATACGTTGGCTCGAACGGGGAAGGATCACGTTCTTACAGAATACCAGCGTAAAATAGCATCTTAATGCTGCTGCGTATGATGAATCTAGAGAATAGGTGACTTTTTATGGAAATAAGACATTCCATCTTAGTCCTCAGCGGTGACAACGCATCTACAATTTTCATTCTCGATTGATTTCTATCTTACCATCCACACCATCCTCTTACCATCAGGTGACCTGTGTGCTCTTTTGTCAACCTTATTCTATAAAAAAGTTAACAGCCGCCACCTAATTAAATCTATCTCGTCTATTTTTTAAATAGTGATTCATAAATATTTCGCTTGATACCCAATCATTACAGCTCTTCAGCACAAGTACACTCCAATGCCGCAAAGCACGGTCCTGAGCCACCTGCATCCATCGACTTCCTGCGTATCTTACCAGGTCGTCACTCCGTACCAGGCGAGAGTTACGAAGATAACCTATACAGTTTTTTTTACTTCCCTTTTTATTTCTCTAAATTAAACACTTAAGTTTCTCATTCCAATTTTATCCTCACTTCAGTATTTGAGTAACAACATATTATAACCATGTAAGTAATTAATCTTCCTTATAACAACTCAAAATAATTAAAACTGCAAGATAAGGCACGGAACACCTAAGAGAAATTTAGTTACACAATACTTACCATATTTCTAGGATTATAAATACTTTAAATATGTTTTACGAATTAGGACAAGAGTGGACAACTAATCCGTTTGAAGGCAATTGCTGATCGGGTCAATACTGAGTGGCAGGCTATCAGTTAATATCCAATTACCCTGTCCTCTTACCTCCTCTATCATTCATTACTTTGAGTTGTCAATGGTCGTGCTTGATTAAACAATAGTTAAATTACAAAATTAAAATAACTATTTTAAAAATATAGAACGTAATAGTTTAGAAAATAACAGTATATTTTTTTAATTTAAAAGGTGAATATACTCGTATATAAGGTGAATATATTGAGTGGACTTCAAAATAAAAGGAGGGATTTCTAAATTCCACAGTTTCTTTTGAATATATGTTACACGACATCTTCACCAATAGTAAACTGATTGTAAGATGATTTTTTTTATTAATAGATTATACTTCAGGGTTGGTCCATTATAAATTTGTAGAAAACCACCCATAAAGGTTTTTAACTATTAAGACGACATTAAAGTTGTTATCTTGAGATTGTGATATTCCTTAGTAAAAATTGAATTTGCCTTAAAAATTAAGCGCCGACCTTCAAAGAACTAAAAAGAATAAATTTATTTTTATTTATTTATTTAATCTTCATTGTAATACTCCTTAATCTAATAGTTACAATACTTAATGCCTTTTTCGCCGATATTCTGTGAGTACACAATATGGTTCTTATACATTCATATTTCAGCGGCACCGCGACTCTACTACGAAAATATGCTTTTTAAATACCAACAAATATGTAGAACGTTGTGTGTTTGGCTTTGTATATTATACGTTTTTTTTTAATATTAATTTTATGATATCACTTAAGCTTGAAACTTGTTGACCTATGTGTCAAAAGCAATGTGGGTGTCTTCAAGGCAAGAGTGAAAAGGCTTTTGTCAAGCTTAGTCTGTGCTCTACCACCTTCGGCTGCACCAACACTTATTATCAGGTGAGATTGTAGTCAACCACTGGCTTAGAATAGTTAAAAAAATCCATTATCCACCATTTCATTTTTACAACATACGTTACTAGTCATATCTATTAATATGTCCATCATACGTTACGTACGCTGTAATATTCTGAATGCACTTAATATTATCCCGGGGTAGGCCTGCGAGTCTCGCGATTCCGGGGCGCAGTGATCCCGGTATGATTGGCAATACCGGGCCGCAGGATAAGGCGGCTATATTAATGGGAATGCTCACCTGGATAAGCATCACGAAATGAAATGTATTTTCGGCGAAATGACATCCGTTTTTATATTTCACGAGGTATTAATTCGAATTTAAATATTATTCGACTATATAATTTCAGTAGAAGTTGCAGCTAATAAATTTATATTATGCTGTACCTAATTATATAATATAATTAAAGAATTTTTCGACGATGCAAATATGACTTGATCATCGGCGTACAAAAGGCCGATGATCAAGTCATATTTGCATCGTCGGAGGCCGATTTGCAAATGATGGTTACTTTAATGAACTGGTCATTAAAAGAAAGGGGTATGAAAGTGAATGCAAGTAAGACGAAAGTGATGGTTTTTGAAAGAGAAGAAAGTAAAATGTTATATGAAATAAAAATAGAAGGGGAGTTAATTGAGCAAGTGGATGAGTTTGTATATTTGGGATGTTTATTTAGCAGGGATGGTAGATATGATAAGGATATAGAACGACGAGTGAACGCAGGAAATAGAGTGAATGGGGCTCTACACGCTATTGTGAAGAGTCAGAATGTGTCAAAAAAGGCACGTTTGGCAATTCATAATGCTGTGTTAGTCCCTACTTTAATGTATGGTAGTGAAAGTTGGGTCTGGCAGAAAAAGCACGAGAGTAGAATAAATGCTGTAGAAATGCGGTCATTAAGGAGTATGCTAGGGCTGAATCTGAATGACAGGGTGAGAAATAGTGTGATAAGAAAAAAGTGTGGTTTGCAAGATGACGTTGTGACCAGGATTAAGAAAGGAATGCTTCGGTGGTTTAGTCATGTAGAAAGAATGAACGAAGAAAGAGTGACAAAGCAAATTTATGCTGCAGACGTGAACGGCAGACTCGAAAAGGGACGTCCTAGACGAAGGTTTATCGACCAAATTGGCAATATATTGAAAATGAGCCAGAGTTAGGAGTACCCTTAACCGACGAGCGTGTATGCGTAGATATATGGATGTAAAGGAGGCGAGAGAGGTGTGCCAGGATCGTGCCAAATGGAAGTCCGTAGTCTCTGCCTACCCCTCTGGGTGACAGGCGTGAGTGTTTATGTATTATGTATGTAATTAAAGAATCTTGCAAAAATAATGTCCCCCAGAAAGAAATTTTGGTTACGGCGGCAAGTCTTGCCATCTGTGCAGGACAGGATTGTAGTGTATGCGCAAGCAAAGGTGCGTGCACTGTCTATTCCCTCACTCCTCCGACCAGACGGCAATCCGACACGGCAGGTCGGGCGCAGGGCCAACGGCTTTCCGAGGCACGGGGGTGAAACACCGCCAATTTCCTGACTCCGGGCTGCTACTGAGAATTTCTTAACAGAAAAACCCAATAACTGATTTCGACCCGACGCCAGATGAGCAATTACGTTAACGACCTCTAGACCAACGAGGCAATAAAGTCAGCCTTGCAATCTCAAACTCATAAAACATAATATGGGTTTACAACACATACAAAATTTAAGATAACCTTACGGTAGTTTTGAACAAACGTAAACTAAGTAATAAATCGTAAACACCGACCGCCATCAGTTGTTAGGGGTTGAGATTTCTCCGTACCTTAAAAATAAACCGTCATTGAGTCCAGGTCCAAAGCAGTCACAAGAAAAAATTGAAAAAAATTTTCTTGTGCCTGCTTTGGACCTGGACAAATTACAGGCTGTGGGCATTCTTAGTCCTCAGAGGTGACAACGCAGCTGAATCATTTTTTGTTTAAAGTTAGCTGCAGGAGCCAATGGACTGCGGTAGCCACTTACCATGAGGTGAACTGTAAGAACAATTGTCACTTCAGTTTTCTTGAAAACTAATCGATCACAAGTATCACAAATATATATATTCGCGAAGTTTCAAAGCCTACAAAAGTAATAAAACTTACTGGAGTAGTAAAAATTAAACCATCTTGACTTGTATCAGATGATTATTGCAAATGTTTATTTACCTGAAACAAAACAATATATATTACAAATCTGCTTAAAAATAGTAGGAATATTTATCTTAACAATAATAATATTTAATAAAGGTGGTACTTATTTACCTAGGAGCCCTAGCAATTTCTAGAACGAGCAGTGCACCGTATTAGTTGGAAGGGTAAGAAACATTCCATCTTATTCCTCTGAGGTGACAACGCATTTGCATTTTGATTCTTAACTGAGTATAGATGTATATCTCTATGGGCCACAGCATTTACTTACCATCAGGTGGACTGTGCGCTCGTTTGTCACCTTTGATCCAAAAAAATATGCCCCTTTCGAATCGGATAGGGTGTTTTTTACATATTGTATTATGGGGATATACCATCTCGTATATGACATGTACTCAGTGCGGCGACGGGGAGCAGGAAAGGTAAGAGACATCCGGTACTGTAGGGTTAGACTAGGACAACGCTAAATCGCGACCTAACGTTTATATTTGTTATTCCCATTCAATTTTATAGTTTTCTAAAGCGTTAACGGTCGTAAAAAGTCATCTTGGCTAAACACCACTATGATGCAAATACGATTGCCAAGAGTGGCTTTTATGGCAAATCTTTTTTTTTAATGGGAGAGGCCAATGAGCAAAAGTGAACTATGAAGGATAGATAAAGAAGAAAGAATGGCACGAATAAAACTTACAACAGACATTTCTTCTTTACAACTGTAAATCGCCCACCGCTGGACAAGAGCTTCTCTCGCATTAAAGACGTTGAAAATTAATTAGCTAAGATGCGCGTACTAAAATAAAATGATCTTAACCAATTATTTTTTAACATCTCTAATACCTATAATGGATTACCGTAAAGTAACGTCTGATTGTATTAATTCTCTCGTATTTTTAAATAAAACTATTTCGACTTTGACTTTGACTTGACGTAGTAGAGATCAATATATTTGTACCTGTTAATTTATTTGCATAAACGATGAAAACAACGACAGCATTATTTTTCAACAATCCACGAAAGTAGGGACCACGAAAACGGCGAAAGCTGAGCTTCCTTTGTTTCGTTGGACGCGGGGACAGACTCGGGACATGTGGGACAAGGGGAGTCCATTGGAATTCTATATAGAATGAACTGGATTTAATATCGGCTGGTATGCCGCATTGAAAGATAGTGTCCGACCGACCCGCGCTGTCTCCTCCCGGGGACGAATACGTGACATTTTGAGATTTATTTTATTGTGCATGAAACATCTTTAGATTAGTACAAGTATATAACCGGTGGATTATTGACTGGAATAGATTTTGTAATAGAAACTTCGAAGATTTGAATAAATGTATCATTTAAAAACCATAAGCCAACTTCACTTATCATCGCTTTAAGTTAAAAATATGAAGGTTTAAAATATAAATGCGTGAATAATACAATTGCTTAACCTCTTCATTAACATCGCAGATATCACATTAATAAGAGAACATACAATATATCGTATCTTTTTTTAATCGGTTAAGAACAAAAAGGAATAAGGCTTCTTATTTTAAAACTATTTCAAAAACTAAAATCTTTTGACTTAAACTACATGAATAAAGAAATTACTCATGTGCTCAAACTGCCTGCAAACTCACACAACCCGCAACTTTTTAATAGAATAAGGGTAACAAACGAGCACACAGTCATGGTAAGTGGATGCTGTGGCCCATAGACATTTATCCTCAATTAAGAATTAAAATTCAGATGCGTTGTCACCCCTGAGGACTGGACTGAAATGAAATGCCTCTTATCAAGTAAAAAGGGTCTCCGGTTCCCTACACTCACCATACAAAACATAGCAGCATTAAGCTGCTATTTTACGATGGTATTCTGTGAGAGCGTGCTCTTACTCCGTTCGAGCCGACCTTACATGCTACAACCATACTATAGTTGCAACATGCGTGGTAGATCACCACGCATAAAAAGAAGAATATACTTGTTGATTTTCTTCTTTTTGTCTTAGTCTACGTGTTTAATCGATTTGTTAGATTCTTGCCGCTTCTTCTATCAAAGTCTCCAGTAGAGACTTGTTGACCTACTGGTGGATTCATAAGGACCTAGTTTTTATTGACTTAAATATAAAAATTTTGTTAAGGGCAATTTTGAATAAAAAAAAATTGACATTAGACTTTGCTGGGCATGATCTACCCCCGTTGTATAGAGAGTACTTGCCACCGCCACGCTTGGCAGGCGGATCGCAATAGACATCGCAATTTCTGGGATTTTACATACTTGAAAAAAAAGGCCATAATTTAATAAAAAATATTTTAATCTATTCTCTTATATTCTTTCCGTCTTTTACAAAACTTACGGGACAAAATGTGGTGGGGGATTCTCCTACGCAGCCAAGGCACGGCAAGTTGAAGATACAGATTATGATATAGTCAATCTCTATCCCCTTAACGTATAGATATTTTATTCTAATCCTTTTAAATATTGGTCGTACTATAGACGAATAATTAATCCGACTTAAAACGAATGCTAATATTTTATAATGTCAAAAGGTAAAGACGTTGACAGGTCACATTAACAACGTTAGGACAATTTTTAAAACACCTGCTTATTATTAAATTTCACGTCATAGAATACACCTGGCGTCTAAAACTAACAACATGCATAACTTTTTATTTTTATTTAGATATTTATTTACCGTAACCGTCACCTTACAGCCTATTAAAGTCCACTGCTGAACATAGGCCTCCCCCATAGATTGCCTCATGGGGATCACCCCTATCGCCATCGTTGTCACGCTTGGCAAGCGGGTTGACAACCGCAGTTTTTTTTATTTTTAGTCGTTATAAGGAAGACGCTGCTGCCCATCTCCTTCTTTGTTTCCCTCTGTCCCATCTTACGACACTCACTGGATGTTATGGGATTGTTTATTTTTATATATTTATTATTTAATCGTAACGTAACGGTAAGGGTAATTCATTATTTTAAAAGTCAATCAGTAAGAGAATCCAGGTGGGATTGTAGCCAAGCACTTGCTTATAATAAGTAAAAAAAAGAATCAGTCAGAAAAAAAGATGCCGTTAAGACTAAAGGAAATGTCAAAAATATGATTGCTAAAATAGTGCATAATAAAATAACTTTTTATTAAAAAGTAAAAGGTGGTTTCAAAAAACCAAAAAACAAATAAAATTTATTCACATTTTGAGGACGGTACTATGAGTTATTAGAAGAATTTAAGCGACTTCAGAATGCGAAATAATTTTATTCTTTTTAGTACTTTGTAGTAGCTTTTTACTCTTTATTCAAAACGATTTTTCTACCCTTTTGAATGGACTAAAGAATATCACAATCCCAATGTCATGTAAATACTTACATTATAACTTTATACTATATTTTGCCACCATTAAATGGGTGAAATGTTTGTTCCAAATTATTTAATATAAAATTAAGATATACATATATGGCACAAAACGTGAAGCTTAACCTATTTAATACAAAAATAATCATCAAAATCGGTTCACAATTGACGAAGATATCGCGTAACTTACATACAATAATTTTATCACATACATACAATAATTACATTTTAACGTGGTAAAGTCATTCTGCAGCTACCTACGAGGTCTGTCCCAAAAGTATCCGACCTACGTTTATATCTTCACGCGGAGAGACTCAGGCGACCTCTGGAGGGTACGAACGTCACCAGCAACTCCTAACCTTCTCGTCAGTAGCTGAGATACCGATGAAACGCCTTAGTTCCCGCGCAGCGTGTATTTGTTTACAACGACTTTTTTGCGTTCGTCTCAATTTGCTTATTGCTAAAAATGGCAGAACGAACCGAACAGCGAATTTGCATAAAATTTTGCTTTAATCTCAGTAAAAGTTGTGCGGAAACTATTGAAATGTTGCAAAAGGCCTTTATAGATGAGTGTATGGGCAAAACACAAATTAAAGAGTGTTATAGGCGGTTCAAAAGTGGCCGCACATCTGTTGACAGTGATCCTCGTTCTGGTCGACCTTCGACGGGAACATCGTCGGATAATGTCGAGCGTGTGCGTGTCTCAGTTGAACATTATCATCGTTTGAGTGTGAGAGAACTGGAAGATGAACTTGGAATACCAAAAAGCACTGTTTGGCGAATTTTAACCGAGAATTTGGGAATGACTCGTGTGTGTGCAAAATTCATCCCGAAACTGCTCTCAGACCAGCAAAAAACCTTCGATTAGAAATCGCTCAGGACAATTTGGAAATGATTAATAGTGATGAAAACTTTCTTAAAAAGGTTATTACTGGTGATGAGTCATGGGTTTATGGTTATGATCCCGAAACAAAACAACAATCTTCGCAGTGTAAGCTTCCATCTGAGCCTCGGCCGAAAAAAGCCCGTCAAAGTCGAAGCAACATCAAGTCAATGTTGTTGTTTTTTTTTTCGATTATGAGGGCGTTGTGCAACATGAATATGCCCCTACAGGCCAGACAATCAATAAAGAGTACTACGTTGAAGTTTTGAAAATATTACGTAATGCAATCAGGAGAAAACGACCGCAACTTTGGGAAACCGGTGACTGGCTTCTTCATCACGACAATGCTCCAGCGCACGCATCAAATCTTGTGCAGCAGTATTTATTGAAATACAGTGTTGCGACTCCACCAGGCTCCATACAGTCCTGATGTAGCTCCCTGCGACTTTTGGCTGTTTCCTCGATTGAAAATGCCGCTTAAGGGACATCGATTCGACAATAAACAGACTGTTGAAACTAATGCGACGAATGCGCTAAAGGCGAATCCGAAGTCTGACTTTCAAGAGTGCTGCAAATGGGGACTACTTTGAAGGATGCCACCCCCCGGATGACGAAGAATAAATCAAGCGCCGAGAAATCGAGGTAGGTCGGATACTTTTGGGACAGACCTCGTATATCATAGTTGTAGGCCGAATGGGACAGTTCGACCGGGGCAGAACGTTTTACGTGATAGAGCCACGCTGCAGCTATATTATGGTCGTAGCACGAATTGGTTTGTTCGACCTGGGTAGAAACACGCTCTCACAGAATACCGGCGTAAAATAGCATCTTAATACTGCTGTGTTTCGTATGGTGAGTGCAGAGAACCGGACCATTTTTACTGGATATGAGACATTCCATCTTAGTCCTCAGTGGTGACAACGCATCTGCAGTTTGATTCGTAATTGAGAATACATTTAGATGTCTTTGAACCATAGCATTCATTTACCATCACGTGAACTGTGTGCTCCTTTAACATCTTTATTCTATAAAAAAAGAACCTCCTCCTCCTCTTTTTTTTTGAATTCGGCTAAAAATTTCGCACGTATGTAGCTAGTGTTTATATTATGGCCTACAAATCATTGTCCTGGGATGTTGTTCATGTGCAAGTATGTAAGTAAAATGCCTCCACAATAGAAGAGAAAATCATAAAGTGGGGTAAATTTAAAATAAATTCAAAGGTATGACAAACTCGTTTCTAGAAATACATTAACCTTTTCACAACCCACAACTCTATAACTACCGCAATCCGGCCGCTTGAGATCAAATTTTATTTTACGAAGTGCGAACTTTTTATTTGGGGTCAGTTACAGGCGGGGTTATGTTTTATTAAACGGTATGTGAATTTATATGGATATGACGGCACATTTCGTTTGATTTAACAGTTTTAAACACCATGTTATCTTTTAGCGTAGAAAAAATGTTCGAATTGTTACTGAAGACTCGTTAGAAATTCACAGATTTTCAAACGTGGTAGAGCCATGCTACAGCTACATCATGGTTGTATCAAGAACAGGTCGGCTCGACTGGGGAAGGATCACGCTCTCACAGAATACCAGCGTTAAAAGCTGCTAAGCTTAATGCTGCTGTGTTCCGTATGGTGAGTGTAGAGAACCGGAGACCCTTTTCACTAGAAACGAGGCATTCCATCTTAATCCTCAGGGGTGACAACCCATCTGCATTGTGATTCATAATTGAGAATAGATGTAGATGTCTATGGGCCACAGCATTTACTTACCATCAGGTGGACTGTTTGTTCGTTTGTCACCCTTGTTCTATAAAAAAAGTATCCATTTGTCTTTTTATTTTTTATTAGATACCTATCTGCCACTAGAACATTAGGGCCAATGCGTTATTGAGAGGATGCAAAGGGTACGGCGATCCACGTCACGCTTAGGAAATCAAGACAGTCGCTATAAATGCGGGCGATATTGCTACCCGGCCGCAATCTCGCATCAGCCCGGCGAATAGCTGGGATACTTATGTAAATCGGACCACAACCGCGCTTATTGTATATCTAATTTGATTTCTTTTGCAATACCGTGATGGGATTCAACGAGTATTGGCCCTACCTGCCCATCTAATATCGCGCGCGGTCTGAAATACCCGTTGTCGTAGTTTCGGGGTTAAAAGATCGTGATAGTAGTTTTGCCGGGCTGACTTTTTTAAAATATTTACGAGGGATTGACGGTGAGAGGTCGCGTTCTGGCGTAATCCAATTTCGGGTTATGTCTTTGGGAAGTCACTTATTTTGCGGGTATGTTTTCGAAGGGTCAATGTTTTCATACATTTTAATTAAAGTTAATACAGTGTGCCCGATTTGTTGGGAGCATGTGTTACTTTAGTTGTATAAGTAAGTGTTCAGGGTGCGTAGTGACCAGACGGTTAATAAGATTTTGAGAGCACAAATATAAAGGAGCAGAAATAGGTTAAGAATTTATTAATTTTTAGCAAATTGAAGTGTTGTTACAAAATATACTAAAAACTTATAATATTTAATGATAATATAAAAAAGAGAACCGTAATAGCTCAAGTGCTAAGCGCTCGCTGTAAATTTCACAGTATGATAGCAACCTAGGTTCGATTCCCGCCGGAACCAATGAAATTATTAATGGTAGTTTTAAGTGCTAATTTATCACGTGCGGTGTAAGAAAACATCGTGAAGAAATCTGCGTATTCGAGAATGAAAACTACTCATGGACATGTGAAGTCAGGCAACATTGGAGCTCGCCTGTGCCTGTATAAAGACTGTAACTTTATTTTCACACAGAAAGAGAGTGGCTTACTCTTTCATGCTATATAATCTTCTACAATTTCTCTTAATTCATAGTCCAGTCACTTTAGCATAAAAAGGGGTCAACCTCGGAATGAGAGATAAGCTGAATTTTCGTATATACCTTCATTCTGGCGTTCTAAAAGTTGTCTCAAAAGTCTCATAAAATCTCGTCTGCAACTTAAGTAATTCAGTCAAAGGTTAAAAAAAAACTGTTTTTCGCGATTATCTAGGTTTCTATTGCTCTAATGATGTTAACATCTATTATAAAAATTGTAGATCATAAAATTTGCAACAAATTATATTTAGAGCATTTTTTCATGCGCTTAACCTTTTTTGCGATAGAGGGCGGTGAGTTTTTTATGCTCTACAATTTTTATAATAGATGTTAACATCATTGGAGTAATAGAAACCGAGATCACAAATTCTAATGAATGATAACAGACACCAACACTACCCACGCGACTGTGAATCAAACCAGTGAGTTAAATATGAACAAGTTTTTATAATAATATAATTTCCCAGTTGGTGTATCGTGAAGAAACCCATCCGTATACAATAATTAATTAAAGCAGGCTTATCAAACTTTGACTACTCGAATTTTTGTACGAGCCAACAAAAAAAAATACTTAAAGCCGCTCCACACGAGACACGTGCTAAGTAGTTCACGTCTAATCTGTCACGGAACTTGCTAAAAGGGTTTTAAAAACAACCTGAAAGTTGGACGAAACATTTTCGCCGATACGAAAACTCGTAGTGATGTTTCGACTTGTCGCTTCCTCGCCATGTGACGTACTCCAGCCGTGCCTATTAAGGCTAATTAATTCCGAAACCAGACTTCTTTTCTGGTGAAATTTTAGTGAAACTTTTGACGCGACGCCGAAATTATCTTTAATAATGGTTCTAACCGAGCGTCTAAAATCAGAAATGTTCACAACTCTTGAAATAGTTTGGGCATTTTAGTATTAATTATCAACATTCTTTCAAATGAGCTATATTGACATAAAAACACTGACAAAGTCATAATAGTTTACTGAGAGAGAATGCCTAAAAGCATTAAGTCTGTCCTCTGTAAGTCTTTTATATGCAAGTTGAACACTGCGAAATGGTGCACCCCCGTTTCATCACTCTCATAGCCCGATGGAGTTGGGACGGCAATCCAACACGACAGGATCAACAGCTTTACTTGCTTTCCGGGGTGAAACGATGCCAACTTCCTGACTCCAGGCTGCTACTGGAAATTTCTTGACAGAAAAATCCAATAAATAATTTTGGCCAGACTCGGGATTAAAACCCGGGACCTCATGATCAGCAGTCGCGCTTACTACCACTAGATCAACGAGACTAAACTTAAATTAAATATCATAAGAATAATATGTTTGTACAAATCTGGTCTGCATCAGGATTCGAATTCAGACAGAAGTATCAAAATTTACTGATCCTACGAGCATAACGAATTTAAATTACAATCGTTCACATAGCGTAAGAAAGATCTTACATCAATACAGTAACTTTCCTGTAACTCTATCAAGCAGCGTTAAGAAATGCATTTTGTAAGTCAGCGGAATGCCTGAACGCGGCAAATGTTTACGAACAAATCAACACAGTTGTAACTGCGAACGTCAAGTTAATTAAAACAGCGAAAAGTTGGCGACTTAAAAGCCAGTAACGCGGTGTGGTTACACTGCGACGCAGGAGCGGATTATTCGAAACGAATCTATCGTTTAGAATTATTCCATTTTTCATCATCATCATCATCATCGTCATTATTATAACAGCCCTTCATAAGTCCACTGTTGTACATATACCAACCTATAATCTATAATATAGCTATCTTAAATATAATCTGGAAATGCCATAAAACACGGTGCTGAGCTACAGGTATAATCGACTTCCTACATGTCTTAACAGGTCGTCTCTCCATCTAGTGGGGAATAACCCTACACTTCGCTTACCGATACTGCCTCGAGAGAAATTTTGCTTCCCACCGGTTGCCGGTTCTTTGAGCTATGTGGCCGGCCTATTGCCACTTCAGCTATGTCGTTTACGTTGGTTATGCTGCGGATATTCTATTTCGAATGCTATAATGCAGAGAAACTCCGGACATTATCTTTTCCATAGCTCGCTGAGCGACTAAAGTGACGGACCATGTCTCAGATTCATATGTCATCACTGGCAACACGCACTGGTTGCACACTTGTCTTTAAGTTTTTGGAATACGTGTCGTAATCTTAATACTTCTAAAAAATCTTCATTAATTACGTGCTGTTATTTAAAACTTGGAAAATAAAGCTAATTTAAATTTGATTTTTGTACTGAAAATTTTATGATACTTGTTGTAGCGTATCAAACAGGGGTTCCTTCTTATCTCTGTTACGATGTATGCTTGCTGTCAAATTCGTTTTAGGGCATTCTAAAAACATGTGACATTTGGGAAGTTAAGAATAAAAAAGAATGATTTACACATTTATAGCAACTTAAATAGATTAGACTGACATTTATCTGTGGAATTATAACTTTTTATACCATTCATTTGGGTAAATTTGCGCGGTTCTCTTGTCGCATGGTCGCTGACTAAGCGTAGCGAACGCTTGTATTAGCAAACTGTCGAACCGAAAGAAACTATTTCGAAATATGCCAACTAACTACTTATTAACCGTACCGCGCTAAACGGTTTCCTTGGAACACTTACTAAATGGAGACCATTATGAGTCGCAAATTAAGCTGTCATGTGACTTTCTGTTTATGAGAGAACTTATGAATTTTCAAGAACTTGTCCTCAATGTATTAAAGCTTGTAGCACAGAATAAATAATAGTACTACGTACAGAAGTTGCACTCTTTTGTTGTTGACTGCTTGCCGACGTTTTAATAGCCTACATAGTTATTATTAATCAGATAAATCGCGCACGCAATCTAAATAAAACTTTATCGCTGCGCGCGAGTGTCCTTATTACTTTGCATCTTTTCTCCTTACTACGTGACAAGGACTTTCCGTAGCTGCTAAGGGCTGTTAATAGAGTAAAAAAATACATTGTAAAATGGTGAGTTACTTAGGTAAAGTACCTATGCTGACTATAATCGACCAAATTTACGCTACTATGTGAGTTCTGTGATGCCCAACGCATACGAGTACAACTTGCAAGGCCATTCGTCGGGAATCGCGATGCTTGGTTCGTATAGGTAGATAGCGTAAACAACAAATAAACCCGAAGTACGGTTCCTAACAGAAATATGATCGTAATGTACTTAGTTGAAAATCTTGTAAACAAAATTTAATTTAATTTAAAATATTTTAATAAAGACGAGTATAGGTATGTAAGTAGGTACTTGGGTAGTGAAGTAAATTTCAACTAAGTTTTGTAATAAAGTACTTAGGTATTACTTCTGTACTTAAATTATTACTTAATTATTTTTTCGCTATAAGTACCTATCTAACAAAAAAATTAAATAAATTTACCTTTCATTATCCTTCGGTAACTTAAAAAATGATATATCTGAATCCTTTTAATTGCTCATTAAGCAACCATCCCCGCAACAATTATAGTAGGAACGACGTTTTGCCATTATAATTTATCAAATAGATAGGTAATATACATATATATTATTCTTAAATTACATTAAAACTTTTTCAACTATTTTATCCTACAATTAAATATACTAAACACTAAACAAAAACTATTTCGACGAGTATTTCAACAAGTATTTACAAAAAATTATTTACGTAAACAGCGATAAAAAAACATTCAATCGCCTAGAACGCGCTAGGCCCGACTCCGATCTACCCCTGAGGCAGCTCGCTATTGTAGGTAATTATTTCACGCAGGTAGCAAGAGTGACAGAGGCCTGCTTGTAGGTGGTACTCATATATACAAATGATATGCCGTGATCTTTTACGTGGTAGAGCCATGCTGCAGCTATATTAGTAGTATAGTTGTAGTACGAATGGGTCGGCTCGACCGGGGAAGGACCACGCTCTCACAGAATACCAGCGTAAAATAGCAGCTTAACACTGCTGTGTTTCGTATGGTGAGTGTAGAGAACCGGAGACCCTTTTTACTGAAAAAGAGGCATTCCATCTTAGTCCTCACGGGTGACAACGCATCTGCATTTTGATTCTTTATTGAAGATAGATGTAGATGTCTATGGGTCACAGCAACCACTTACCATCAGGTGGACTGTGTGCTCGTTTGTCACCCTATCCTATAAAAAAAAGTTATCACCCGTGGGCGAAACATTAAATTACACACTTTTTAATGTAATCATCACTTGAAATAAAGCGTAGTTTCTGTCTATCTTTCTTTGTTAGTCTGAGATAGCTACTTCTAAAGATAATTTGCTACTAGTTCGACGTTGAATAAATACAAGGAAGAAAACTTACATCATCATCATCATTACAGTCCTTCACAAGTCCACTGCTGAATAGGCCTCCCCCATGAAATGCCATAAAGCATGGTCCTGAGTCAATAAAAACTTACAATGTCTCAAGATATAGTATAATCCTGTGTAGGTAATAAAAATAACTAATAATTTGACAATGCAACTTTAACGAGTCGTACTTTAAGACCAATCATTCTAAACTGCACGCTTTCACGCCTCACAACTCTTACGTTTCTATACTGAAGCCGATTTAATCTCCAACTTTGATTTGAAAAGTTCCAGCCGATAGTAATTTCGGGTGACGTGTAAGCAGACAAGCTTCCGTTTGACCGTCTGTCTCGCTCGTAATGAGCTGCATTTCCTGGTTTCTTTGTCCTTTTCCCGTGCAATAGGAAAGTTCGTCCCGCACGGTGACTGCTTGCAGGTTTCGTGTTTATATTTTTTTTACTTGTATTACCTTTGCGCTCGTATACTTTCTATTTAAGTTTTGATTGCGTTTTACTGTAGTTACGTAATTTTTTTTTGTCATTTATTACAGCCTATCAAAGTCCACTGCAGAACTTATATGCCTCCCTATAAATTTCCTCATTAGGTGGATATTTGTGATAGTTGCCACGCTTGGCAGGCCGGTTGGCGACCGCAGTTTTTTTTTAAATTTTCAAGTTGTTATTAGAATGACGCTGTTGTCATTTTACTGGTTTTTTTCCCTATGTCACCTCTTACAACACTTACGGATTGGGGTAGTGGATATTCCTAAGTAGTATTATAGCAGTATTAGTACTTATTTTAGAATTTAATTCAGGTATGATTAGGAAATTTACACGTGAAAGTAATGTCAGCCTATATAATATAGCACATCTAGACACAGGCCTCCACTCATTTCTGATATGGAGCAGGGTTATACAGCAGTTAGTCCGCCGTGTCGCCTAGTGCGTGTTGGCTGACTTCAAATGTTTACGAAATATTTTTTATTTTCAAGCTTCAAGCTCAGGCGGTTGCTATTAAGTCTAAATAAATAAGGACGAGTATCTTTTTTTAAAAGTTAATTACTTTAAATAGTTTTGAATAAAAAATAAATAAATTCTAATCATTCTATAATTTACTAGGTGGTGTTGTAGTTACGGCGCCACTTTTCTATATAGTCTGGAGTTGTATAAAACTATAAAAAAAAAACTTCACGTGAACTGTCAAATGCAATCAATGTTTTGTTCTAGATGGACGATTAAAACGACAAGTGACCTTGTACCGTTATACTCCCATTGTTGTAACTTTGTGTTGTATCGCGCAGCGATTTGTCACTTTCGATAACTTACCTTGGACTAGCCATTGTCCTACGTAAGGTATAGAAAGTGCAACGTATCACTCTTTTAAAATTTTGTCTGATATCGATCATTCGTCGATAGACAATTGCTAGTAAACATTGTTATAAAATGTGAAATAGCCACACTTAGAAAGTGGAGTAGCAACAGCTGTACCCAGCTTACTTTCAAAGCAGCAATTATTGGAAATTGGAATATAACTTGTCTGACATTTTTCTGTCATTCATCTGTCACAAAAATTCAAACAATGATATGAAGTGAGTATTCCTACGCCGATGATGACGGCTCCGTAGTGTAGTGGCTTAGCAATAAGTTGCAGCGCTAAGGGCCGCGGGTTCGAATCCCGCACGGAACAAGTATTTGTATGACCTACAAAAAATTGTTCCGGGTCTGCATGTTTGTCCTAGTGAAATTTATGTACGTAAACTGCCTCAACAATACAGGAGAAAATTCTAGTGTGTTTAAAAAAATGTTAAAATAATGAGTAAGAGAAAAACGGATTTAAGTTAATTCTCCCACAAGTCCACTGCTGAACATAGGCCTTCCCCAATCATCAACAAGCATCTATCGACTTCCGGTACGAGATTACCACTCGAGCTATATGGCCAGACCATTGTCACTTCAGTTTACATATTAACTTTATTCCTGGCTACAAATAAAGTTAATTAAGGACAAGTAAAAAATTGTAATGAATGATTAATAATTTTGAACAGTATAAAATTTAATGTACTCTTGTATGAGCATACTGAATTAACCGCGGATGTAACGTATGTGCACGTGGCAATGCAGCACCTGTACCGCTTGAAAGCCAGCATCGGCGCCAATGAGCGCTAATCAATACGCTGGGAAGGTGGCGAAAAATAACGAATGTTGTATTACTGATGCTCGTGTGTTTCCGTGCGCACTCAGCTGCGTAGTAATGGTAGCAAAAAAAATATTTTGTTATTGTAATTATTTAATTTTTGAAGGCTAAGAGAATCCTCATCCCGTTGGTGTCGTAAGAGGGGAAACTGAAACAGGAGCAGCATCTTCCTGATTACAACTCTATAATAATAATAAAAATTGCGGTTGCTAACCACCTACCAAGCGTGGCAACAATGGCAAACAGTAGTAGCCCTATGATTCAATCCATAGGAGAGACCTATATTTAGCAGTGGACCTGTGATGGGCTGTAATGAATGAATAAATTAATTTGTAATCGCGCTATTTTCTGAACTAGCGCGGTCCCAAAGCTGCTCGTAACGCGAGAATCTGAGAGTTTGATGCTTGGTGTCAACTGAAATTAGTTTCTATAGTTTTTTAAGTGCTGAATTAGTGCAACGTACATTGCCGCGAAAGATACATCGTGAGGCATATTTACATTTCATTGATTTATAAGATTAAAATGTAATTTTAAATAAATAGCTTTTTATTATTTCTGCTGACCGTACAGTAGCGTATGCAGCGGTGCTCGTAATCGACGGCCGGCCGGGGACGTATTGGGCCGTCGCTGAGACGCCGCTGGCTCTCTGTTTTTAAAGCTTTCTTCTCCCCACCCGAGGGTGGCCCCGAGCGAGCCACCCGACAATCGATGGACATCATGCTAGTGAAGCGCCCGATCAAGTGCATACGCGACTTCTTTGATGTGTCTTTGTGTGGGGGTCGGAACGTTCAAGCTCCGGTGGGGAAGTGTTTAATTGTTTAGCCTACTTTAGGGTTTTGGGGGGTATTATCAGACGTATGCGACGGGAATATTGTAGATGTATTTTAGAGATTTCTAACTTTCATTAGAATTATTCTTAAAATACTTTCATAGTTTAAGACATTTATTAAATAAGATGTTTTCATCATTTATTAACATTAATATTTTCTTATTTGTATGTGAAGTTGAAACATATCGAAATGAAAACTGCAAAAACATTTACCACTTTAGGCCTCACTCAATTGGAGAAGTGTATAATATATTTATCGCTCTACTGATTTATTATGAATTAAACAATAATAAATGTGTATCAAATCTTATTGACGAGTCATAAGATATTGTATGGCTATTTACGTTAATTCATTAACATTATACTTAAACTGATAATGTAGACTTAAAATAATACTTTTTTTATAGGAGTGGGGGCAAACGAGCATGCGGCACACCTGATGGTAAGTGACTACCGCCGCCCATGAACAACTGCAACACCAGGGGAATTGCAAATGCGTTGCCGGCACTTGTGCTCTCTATGCACTCTATGCTTAAATACTACCGGCATAAAAACTGTTGTGTGTTTAAATAATTTATCGATGCATTTCACATTATATACTGTCAGTCAATAAAACAAATGTGACATCTCATAAGAACGGGTTAGTCCCCGACACACAGAGTAAGCGAGGCAAAGGCGACGCGAGCAGGCAGTGACGTGACAAGACGTCAGCGACAGTCCCTCGGTCCGGGACTGCACGGTAGATGCACAGCGTTTTATGCTATTTTGCTTTACACTGCAACTCTTAGAATCTTAAATTATTTAGAGTCAATTTTTAAATCCGTAGATAAAATTTATTCATAGGATAAATACAACCTAAACAAATTAAAATTACAGTTATATGCATAAAATAGTTCAATTGCTGCACTTTCATATTCAGTCAGGTTATAATTTATTTGAAGTATTAGTTTTATCTAAAGTAAAAAATAAAAATTTACAGTCTATACATTTTACTGCTCAGCACAGGCCTCGTCTCATTTTTTAAAATGATTTCAGGACAAGGCAATGTCCGCCGCGCTGCCCAAATGCGTGGTGGCGGAAGTCTAAAAATATGTTATATTTTTCATTTCTCAGGCGCAGATTTTTCGCGATGTTTTCCTTCACCGTCGAGCACGTGTTAAATCAGGGTTTAAATTTACAACGGCCTGGATCGAACCCAGGTTGCTCGTGTACTGTGAATTTTATAGTGAGCGCTAAGGGATTAAGCTTCCATAGTTCAAACTAAAATGTATTTCAAGTTTAAGTATTCATGAAAGATGCCACAAAACGTAAGTTTTGATTGTATTAATATGCTTAAATAAAAGACAATATATTTCCTTAAATAACTAAAAAAATATTTTCATCAAGAAACGATTGCTTTTTGGTCGTAAGTTTGGACAGATGTATCCCATATTTATTTTATCCTAACGTCATAAATTTTATGTCAAGTCGATTGAGCTGTAATTTATCAAAATCTGAAGACTGACAAATTATATCTAGAAAATCTAAAGACTCTCTGCCGAAGTCATATATAAAATACGGATGCCTTTTAGAATTCCAATCGGTTTATTCTTATAACCTAAAATCAATAATAACCATAAAATTAATATCTAACTGATAGCATTACCCGCTTATTAATTAAGGTATATCCGAGAAATTGTAATATTATCATAAAATATGTAATAATAATAATATCATTACCATTGTGTATTGTCCATTGTTGAACATTTCATATATGGTCAACCATTCAGTCATTCATTACTGCCTATCAAAAATCCACTGCTGAAGTGATTGTCCCATAAGGGAGATGTGTTAGTGTCTATGCGTCGCAGCATTTACTTACCATCAGGTAGACTGTGTTTGGTTCTTACCCTTACTTCTATTAAGAATAAAATAAATTATATAAAACTATGTTTACGGATTTTATCGCGTTTAATTTACTTACCTATTTTAATTAATTCCCGACATTTCGGATGCTTTACAGCAACCCATGGTCACACTCTTGCATATAATTAAATGCCAATTCAGCTCGCACGTCTTGCAAATTAAAATATTTTGACATGATGAGGCGCGTTAGAGTAGTGTATAGTGTTCCTAATAACGACTAAAAAAAAACTGCATTTGCCAACCCGCTTGGCAAACGTGGCACGTATGGCAAATAGCCCCCTTATAAGGCAATCATGGGGGAGGGCTAAGTTCAGCAGTGGACTTTAATAGGCTGTAAAGGTAACCTTACTTATTATGTTGGAGAATGTATTGACATAGGTACATATATACTTTTTAAGGTCATAAAGCAAGTTTACACCTGCCACAATAGTTCACCGCGGTACGGGTTGACTGGCACAGAAAGCTGACAGGCCGCCCATTGTTACCTTTGTTGCAAGGTGTTACAATAAAGAATAGATATATAAATTAAATTCATTACCACACCATCATCGTTAAAAGCCTTTCAGAATGTCCTCTAAGCGGATCTTAGCCAATTAATTTGAACATCTTTAATCTAAGGACTAAGATGGAATGCCGCACAGCCTGTAATTATACTTGCTCTCTATACCCTTCAGACCGGAACACAGCAGAGCAAGTATTGGCATCAGAAATAGATAAGAGGGTGGTATTTCCAGACGGACTCCTAGATAGATAAGATATCTACAACCTAGTAAGTAAATATAATCATAATCATAAATCATATCATAAACACTCACGCCTCTCACCCAGAGGGGTAGGCAGAGACTACTGATTTACATTTGGCACGATCCTGACATACTTCTCTCGCCTCCTTTACATCCATATACCTACGCATACTTTTATGGGTTAAGGGTACTCTTAATCCGGCACATCTTCAATATATCGCCAATTTGGTGGATAAACTTTCGTTTAGGGCGTCCCTCCGACTCTGCCGTTCATTTGCCGTAAATTTGCTTTTTCACTCTTTTATAAATATAAACAGTGATATTTTAATTAAATGTGTCGCTTCCAGCGCAGCGATATGCGAGTGTCCAAGCTAGCAGAGTCAGCGACAAGTGTAGGACAGTGAGGCGACGTCGGCGCGGCTGTCGGCCGCACTCCGCTCCAATTCGGTTCCCTTGTCTTTGTCCATTCGCATCACTTTTGTCACTCGTTGCACTTTTGATGAACGTTTATTAATTGAAATCGTCCGCTATGTTCGGAATGTATGATATACTTTGATATTTGAACATTTTACTAATATCAACCGTATTATATTCCACCGATTTTTAACCATCGCTACCCGGGCTAACGTACGTAACGGCTTAGAAACATTCACTAAACTTGTCGGTTATCAAATAATATAATATGCTTTCGGCGACTCGCTAAATATTTTCTTATTTTACGTTCTATCATTTAAATCCCTACGTACTCAATCCATACTTCTATATTTAAACGATCAAATGACCTTAAGCACATCAATAAGCCACTGCAGCGCTGTCAGACTCATTCTTTCTTACCACATACCCGAACGTAATGTGTCAATCCATCGGACGAGCTGTGCACAATCAATAACATTGCACCACCGAAATAAACTAAGCGGGCGAGGCGCGTCACAAGTGGCGCGGAACAATTCAGTCGCGGCATGTCATCGCCTCTGAGACAGTCGGGAGCACTGACGTGACAGGAGTGACTTGAGAACACGCGGTACAAGCGACAAGAGGCAGAGGGTGAACTTAGCTATGACTCTTGGAATCGAGGAATATTTTTTTAAACGTTACACCCACAGTAGAATTTTCTCATGTGTCGAGAAGGCGGTTTGTGTCCTCGTGCAATTTATGCATTTACATACATTGCAATACCGCGAACAAACGCTTAGTCACAGTGTTATGGTGCCGTGAAAATATACTCGTAGTTGTATATTATACTTTAATTGGCAATGCAGATGAAAGTTAGATTATGAAGTTATTAGGAAATATCATGTTCCTATTTCATATTTTAAGATTTCTAGAACAAAGATAACAAAATTCCAATACCAATAGTAATAAATTTATCAGTCTTATAGATCACTTCAAACGCGAAGCGGAGAAGTTGAACTTTTTTGTCGATTTAACAAGGTCACTATACCCGCTCGCTGAATAATTAAAAAAAAACAGATTAATATTTTTTTAATATTTCTTAAATACTGTTAATTAATATTTTAAGAACACACTACGTGGTTACCGTGGCATATAAGAATCAATAACCTGACTTCTTTTGGTAAATGTCTTATGGAATTTTAAATATCAACCCACAACAAAAAAGATAAATTATGGGTTTGATATTAAACGTTTTTATTATTAAATTTGAAATAAAACCCAACTCAAACGTTGATTTATACCTAACAACTCTACTCCTCTAATGTGTGGTCAAACTTTAACGAAACCATCGCTCTCCGGCTATGACTCGCACCGCCCACCGTCAAGTTTGAACTGAAATTTCCAACGGTGCCGAGTAAACTTGGGGACGTGGGAGCGACAGCGATGCTCGCGTCATCCCGATGCAAGTTGATAATGCAAGTGAACGCTCCCCGGCGGGCTGCCACTCGCGACGCGTTTTAACTCGCGATAGTTCAACTAACTGTTTGACGGCTGCCGCCGACGTCTTTGCTTTCTAGTAATTCGGCTTTTGTTACGTTTGCTCATACAGAAGGTATATAGACGCAGTAAATATTGAAATAAAATTAAAATGTAGATGTGAATGAAATTGCGAAAAAATGGAAGTACTAGTTTATAGCACTTATTTTATAAAAGACTTATATTACGATATCATTAGAAAATTTCAACAACAAAGTTACAAATGCGTGCGATTTAAAATGCGAACCAAATACTACAACTTAACATTACTATACAGATATGGACAGAGACGATCGACAATCAACAAGATCTAGACCAAAATTTTATATTTTGGACCAGATATAAGTTGCCTCCAGCTTGGTTTCGAATTTTGTCAATATTTCTTGCAATCGAACCAAACGATTTGCTTCGTCTTTCGTGCCTAATGTATAGAGCAATGTCTAATGTCTTTAGAACAAACAGCTTTTGTTAGGCTAAGCCAGTGTTGTGATTTACCATCTAGGGCTTCATCACCCGCTCGTGCATTGTATTCAAGCACTGACTTTTAATAAGCAAAACAAATCCAAACGTAGAATTCACAGCAACTCTAATTATTAATCAAATGGTTTTCAGACACATATGCATATAGAAGACACGTCAAAATGACGGAAGCATGGCCAGCTGTTATGACAGATGACGCAGCGGCCGACGGAAGTCATTTGATTAACAAGCGAGTCTAAGAGACGTTTACATGATAGGTCTATAATACGTAAGTAGTCTATAGTGGTAGAAGTGGAAAAACCGGTTAGAGGACAAATAAAACCAACTAGCATAGAGTCTATGTTAAAAAATAGTGTTATCCCAGCTTTATATATAAAAAATGTTTGGATTTAAAATTAAATTTTAGTAAAAGTTAATAAATTAGATGAAATAAAATGATACCACAGCTTTGTTATTTTGACCTTTACTAGTATTTTATAAATATAAGGTCGGGGAAAAGTTTCTTCGTATTTTATATACAAATTCAAGACATTTTTTTTTCAAAGTTTCATTACATATAATTATAATATATATGTGCCATTTTGTTCGATAACTTGTTGCCATCTTGTAGGTAGTGACATAACCCCGATGCCGTAGAAATCTTAGGATTTTTGATCAAAAAATTGCACCAAGTAGTTTTGACAGTCCTCTCTTGATGTTAACCTAACACTACCCAAACAATTCTGAAGAGACCGAAACAGGTAAAAATCTGAGGGTGCAAGGTTAGGACTATATGGATCCACCATTAACACTTCCCAACCAAGCTCTCTCAATTTTTGCTGAGTGGCCAAAGATGTGTGTGGTCTGGTGTTATCATGATGAAAGTGGTGATATCTTTTGTTATATTAAGAAAGTGCCATTTACCATCTAGTGCTTTATTACCACTTACCACTAGGTAGGATTGTAGTCAAGCACTGTCTTATACACAATAAGTAAAAAATACAACCACATTTGCTCTCTTCTCTCCAAGCATAAATGGCTTTCTTTCTATCCATTAGAAGTGTTGCTTCAAAATCTTACTGATACTATTTTTTTCTCAAACGATCGAAACTCTCCTTTTTATCTTAAACATAACTTTGACTCTGTGTATGCATCTCTAGATCATGAAACTCGTTCTAATAAAGTTCTCAAGATTAACATCCCACAGCATTACACCGGTTTCTCTAATTCTTCATTTACAGTTGCCCTGCCCATTGACTTATGTAAGATAATATCCCATTAAGCTTAAGACAGCTTCGTAGTGCAGTGGATTACTATTGACTTAAGGGCCGATGGTTCGAGTCCCGCACGGACCAAGTATTTGTATAGCCTACAAATTTTTCTTCCTGGTATGTATGTTTGTCCTTGTACAATTTATGTATGAAAACTGTCTTTACAATACAGGTGAAAATCATAGTGCAGGAGGATACGCTTCAAAAATATATGGATATATAATATGCTTATGTCATTGTTAGCATAATTTTTACACCTGCCATGTTTTATTTCTCTATTTCTCTTGGGGTTATCTTGTATAAGACATTAAATCCACTCAATGGAAGTGACAGTTAAAGTTTTGTAATAAATAAATAAGTACTGTATCAAACCTTCCAGGAATATCCCACGAAAATAACGTACAAGTTAAATTAACTTCAACATCGATGACCATCAGATGGTGTGTTTTGAGTATACTCGAAATAGAATAGACAAACTCTTACGCTAGTACGTGTCGCGAAGCTGCCCCGGCCCGATATCGGTCCGGGATTGACGCTGAATACGCGTTAAGGAGACAGCGCAAAGCAAAGAGTTCAACTGAACCAACGATACGCCATGACATGCGATCAGAACGCGCTTATTATTACGTTTTATGATGGTTCTGTTTTTGTTCATATTTACTTACATAGGTACATTATTATACAAGAGACAGTGGTAGCTCAGGGGTTACGCGCTAGCTATAAATCCACAGCACGCGAGCAAACACGGTTCGATTATCGCATGCACGAATTTAATTATTCATTGCAAGTTAAAGTGCAGACGTACCACGTGCTCGGCGGTCAAGGAAAACATTGTGAGGAAACTTATATGACTGACAAATAAAATATTTCGAAGACAAAAAAAAAACCACCAACACGCATTGAAGCAGCGCAACGGATTAATTATTCCATAACCCTCACTGAAAGTACTGTTACGTAATTATAATACATTTTTGTGAGATTATTTCAGTTAATTACAAAAAAAATCAATATATTTGTAATATGTTTTTCTTCTTGTTCTTCATCAGTACGTCCAAGACGCTTGGCTGTTGGATTGGCAATGGCAGCAATCGATGGTTCGCACCTTACCGTTTGTTATCAATTTGTTTAAACATCAAATTAAAATTAAAAATATGTTTATACCACTGCGGTTCTATACCATCCGCTATGCTATACTGTGTATAAACATTTTACATAAAAATAAAAGTTAATATAGAAATAGTTATACTATAGAGTTTCAATAGTTCAAAATATTTTTTTTACTAAGTATCACACTGAATTATAATAGTAAGTAACAGTTAACAATTACTTATGTCACCGGTGATAAAACGAAAATTTACCATTGAAACAACGTTATTGGCGATATCAGCAATCGATATCTCGCATCTTGATGGTAGTTATTAGTTATCAATTTATATAATAGTCAAATTAATTTTTTTTAAATGTTTATACCACTGCGGTTCTATACCATTCGCTGTTCGTTCTATGCAGTGTATAAAATATTTATATAAAAATAAAAATAACACTATAGAGCATTTTATACTATAGAGCTGCAATAGATCAATTTTTTTTACTTAGTATCACCACAGAATAAATAATAGTAGTAACACACTGAATTATAATAGTAACGTTTCCGGTAAAAAACGAAAAATTGTTGATGACAGCAAGCGATGTCTTGCACCTTTTTTTTTTACAGACCACCTGATGATAAGTGGTTGCTGCGGCTCATAGACATCTACATCAAACAAAATGCAGATGCGTTGTCACCCGTGAGGACTAAGATGGAATGCCTCATTTCCAGTAAAAAGGGCACCTTGATGTTAGATATCACTTTATATGAAAATTAAATTAAAATTTAAAATATTTTTATGCCATTGCTACCATACAATTCGATGTTATTTATTGATAATTATTATTTTCCATAAAAGTTAATACAGCAATAGACTAGAGAAATATATAGAGTTGCAATAGAGAAAAATGTTCATAATTTTTAACTTAGTATCATACCAATTTATAATTAAAGTGGCACGGTTACAAAACAGTTAACAATTACATAATATGTTACCGATGAAAAAACGTGTTACCACACCAATCGATGTCGATCGATTGGTGTGGTATCTTTAGCTGATCGACGGATACTGGTCGACAAAACGTTATTCAATCATATCCGATCGACAATTAAGCGATGTGGTTGTGGGCTCATCATCAGTATCTTTCTAAGTGTATTCAGACGAGAACGCGTTATTGTCGGCCAGCTCGCTCTTGCTCGTATTATTATTATGGAGACGCAAACGCAGAAGACTCTGTATGCGACCGTTTTTTAAGGCCAGAGATAGCTTAAATTAATCTAGACGACATTTTAAATAGTAGTTGGTTCGATCGTCGATCGATGGTGGAATGGATTAGTCGACGTAGATCGATAGTTTCTACCACACCGATCGATCGATGGTATCGATCGATGGTAGAATGGATTAGTCGACGTCGACGATCGATTGGTGTGGTAACAACCAAACAAAACTTTAATTGAGGCAACATTTTCGCATATCTTTATTTATTTATCTGTTACATCGGACACGGGTAGATTGAGACGAGTACCAAGTAGCTAAGCGTTGGGACTGCCAGGCCGCAGCTTAAATTCTGCACGGAACAAGTGGTATATACATATACTTACTAGTGGCTTAAAAATAATTGTTTCGGAGTCTTGATTTTTTCGATGTGTAATTTTTAAATGTGATACATAAGAAAATCCTTGTTTCATTTTTAATAAAAAGCTATTAGATTGTGTTCAGATGTTCACAAGCCATCATCATTAACAACAAACACACAAATCGTAACGCCTTTACCATAACTATTATCAACCGAGAAATAGTAATACCCTCTCACCGTCAGGTGTTTAAAGAAAAAATTTAAACATAACGCGCGCAGTACAATAACAAATAACGAGGTAATATCGGGGTGGTGCAAAGCCGTCCGTCCACCGCTCCTCAGACGGTCGGATGCCCGAGTGCACCCGTGACAGTCATTTAAGACTGACGTGATGCCTCCTCCACGCGACCTACCACCCTATGTTTAGGTTACCACGTTTGTGCATTAATATGGACTGTCCTGTTTCCGGAATTTAAAAATATTTATTGATTTAGGCTTTATTTGCACTGCAAGTACAAAAAGGCGGACTTAATGCCACGAAGCTTTCTCTGTCAGTCTACTATTCTAAATTCTGGTGTAGTACGTATTAATGTTAAAGTTTATGTCGTGTTCATTCAATCATTTATTGCAGCCTATTAAAAGTCCACTGCTGAACATGAGCGTCCTCATAAAATATAGGCTCATAGAGGGATTAGTTGCCATGCTTGGAAGGCGAGTTGTCAACCGCAGTTTTTTATTTTCTAGTTGTTGTTAGAAAGACGCTACTGCCAATTTTTTTTATATAGGAGAGGGGGCAAACGAGCATACGGCTCACCTGATGGTAAGTGACTACCGCCGCCCATGAACAACTGCGTGATTGCATACGGGCAAATAAAAAAAACACACACGGTACTTCCCAGTCGCTTTGAGATTCGGAGGAAATTCGAATGCATTAGCTGCAATGAAGTTTTTGCGACGGAAAACATATTTTTTTTACGTCGCAAAAACTTTTATGTCTCGATACCAGTCGATTTTCTGGTTTTTAACCTAAGGATTTCTTTATAAATGAAACATCTATGCTATTAAAGTAGACATAGGAACGATAACGTACGATACAGATACAGGGATTCAATTTTATTAATTTTAATTGAAGGGTATTTTAGAACCGTGGGGACGCATCTATATGCATTCTTGAACCTCTGAGGTAATCGATTCGACATTAAACAGTTTGAATACTTATTTCTGTAACAGCTTTATTAATTCGTATTTTAAGGTACCTTCAAGAAAAGGGCCTATTCTTTTCTAAAAGGCTGACAACGCACCTGTAATTCCCCTGGTATTGCAAATGCTCATGAGCGACGGTGATCACTTTACCATCAGGTAAGCCGTATGCTCGTTTGCCTCATCTTCGATAAAAAAATAATAACTAAACGATTAGTTACTCTTTTATTCCCTAATAGTGTTTTATAATAAAAATTAAATTAAAAAAAATAAAATAATGCCGTACATTGGCGTAGGAGAATCCATCTGCCCATTTCGTCCCTTGTCGAAAGAGGCGACTATGAGAAACGCAAGAAAAATATAATAGCTTGCAATACGTAAAATACACATACCGGTGACGAGCAGTAGAGTTAGAGGTGCGAGACGTCTGATACTGTGGTTCCAATCAACTCTGGGGGTTGCCCCGAAAACCCTACAATGATGGACGGCTCCGTGGGACAGTGGCTTAGCAATGAGGTGCAGCGCTTGAGGTCGCGGGTCCGAATCACGCGCGGAACAAGTATTTGTATGGCCTACAAATAATTGTTCCGGGTCTGTCCGTCCTAGTAAAATTTATGTATTTAATCCTCACGATACAGGAGGAAATACTAGTGTGAAGGTAACGTTTTAAAGAAAAAGAAAAAAGAAGAGACAATGGGAAAGGCACATGTCCAGCAGTGTGTTTTACGGGCCGATAAAAAAAGAAGAAACAAACAAACAAAACAAAGAGTTGAAAATCTAATTATAATTCTAGTATCATAAATATAAGAAATCATTATGTAAACCAGTACGGACTGGTAATTGCAAATAAAATTCGCCGATTAGAAGATCTCATGACCAAGCGCGCAAGATATCTAACAGCCTTAAATTTCTTGAAGAGATGCCGAGACCATAATCTCATTCCTACGTGTGTCAAAATATCCACTAAAAAGGACATTCGAGGAAGCGCTAAGATCTTAAATCAGGCAAGTAAAAAGTTGTTACAAACGGTAATCCAACAAAACGCTCCGATCTACATGTCATAAACAAATCCATAGACACATCATTCAGTGAGTTAAAGGCAGTCTTAACGACATTTGATTATAATGTTTGCATCGAAACGTTAAATAAACGAGAAATTAATAAATATAACGAATGCAAAAACAAACATATAGTAAAATATCAAAAATTAACGACCAAATTAAATGTCAAATATCTGTGTCAACGTGAGAACGAAGCACAACCGTTGACCACAAACACGGATCATAGACCAAACGCGGTCTATAATCTGTCAAAACAAACTCTGGATGATGCAACAATTGAGTATTATCGAAAGGCCTTAATTTCGCCATAACACCTAAAAAATTACCGTACGAGGAAATTATCTGCAGTGTCGAGGACTGTTTATTTAAAAATAATATGCAAAAGGAAGATTTGGAAGCGATACGTCAAGACATATCGTCTATGTTACGTCGAAGTTCAGCGCCGAAACCGAATCTACCTAAGGACGAATATAAAGCGTTGAATAACCTACGCAATAAACCAGAACTCACGATTCTCCGCGCAGATAAGGGAAATGCCACGGTAGTCATGGATACGTCAGATTATAATTTTAAAATACAAGAACTTCTATCGGATTCAAGCACTTATAAAAAGGTTAAAAACGACCCAACAAATAACACACTTAAAACAACTAGTGATCTCATAAAACACTCCGAAAAATTAAATCTGGACGTAAAATCGATAATACCTACGTGTGCCAAACCACCGAAGTTGTATGGGTTACCAAAAATACACAAGCCCAATGCTCCACTACGTCCCATAGTTAGCCAAATCGATTCACCAACTTACAGATTGGCTCAACACTTAGCGAAAATACTTACACCGCTCAGGGGACATACAAGAGCACACACAAGGGATTCCTACCATTTTGTCAGCGAGATTAAAGACCTACATCTGGCAGACAATGAAACTATGGTCAGTTTTGATGTGCAGTCTCTGTTCACATGCTTACCTGTTGAAGACTGCATCTCGATTGTAACTAGAAGGCTGGAGGAAAACAACATGCCCATAGAATATGCAGCATTACTTAGACAATGCCTTACATCTGGCTACCTATTGTGGAAGGAGGAGTTCTACAAGCAAGTAGATGGAGTGGCGATGGGCTCACCTGTATCATCCATTGTCGCCGATATATTCATGGAAGACTTTGAGGAGAAAGCGCTGCTTTTATTTCTCCCGTAAATCCATAATTCTACAAGCGGTACGTGAACGACACTTTTACAATTCAACCTATAGATAAAGTAACTGCGTATTTAGACCATCTTAACTCCATAAATTCTAAAATTCAATTCACAATGGAGTTAGAGGCAATGAATTCTTTAGCTTTTCTAGATGTATTAGCAATTCGGAATCCTGATAACACCTTGAGCTACACTGTGTATAGAAAAAGACCCATACAGATAGATATTTAAACGGTGACTCATCACCATCCTTCACATTAGCTACCGTGGGTAAATCTTTGTTTCAGAGAGCACGAGGGATCTGTGACAGTAAACACCTGGCCGCCGAGCTCCAACACGTCAAGCAAGTTTTGCACGACAATAAGCTTCGGGTCCCGCGCCACGTCACAGTGAACGAGTGAAGCCGGCCACAGTCGAGCGAGTGCCTGCTGTACTGCCATATGTCAGAGGTGTCACTGACAAGATTGGCTACATCCTGAAGCGTGCTTCTATTAAAACATACTTCAAGCCGCCGAAGATTAGTCAGTTTTACCATCAGTTAAGTGTAATATCCTCTGCAAGATGCAGGAGTGTACAAGCGATTGTGAATGTGGTCTCTCTTATATAGGACAAACTAAAAGATCAATAAAACCCGCGTTAAAGAACACATAGCTGATGTGAAGAATCGACGCTCCGGGAAGTCTGCAGTCTGTGAACATGTACAGGATCGCCCCGTCACTACATTAGATTTGATAGACCACAAATCTCGCTAAAGAACACCGATTCCTTCCAAGGATGATTCGCGAGGCTATTGAAATCAAAAACATCCTAATTTCAATAGAGAAGATGGTTGGGTGCTACCATCTGCTTGGGATCCTATAATTAATAAATTAAATCCCAACCCAAGCATACAACTGCAAGACTTCAAGATACTGTAGTTCATACTGCGTAGATCGGAACAAAATTAATAATTTTTAATCTGAGGTAACCGTGGTTAACTATGACATTGGGACGTCAATACCTCAGTCCCCCGTGACCATGGGTGCTGTAAAAAGTACTCGAAACGTCGGGAATATAAAATAAGTCAATATACGCGATAAAATCCGTAAAACTAGTTTTATTTAAATGTAGTGTTCGCGTAAATATAAGAAATCATAATGTTATTTTTTTAAATAACATCACTGAATGATAACTTACAACAGTGAAACGTCACAGAAACCTGTCGCCGACGGCCGCGTCATTTACACAAAATTAAATACCCCTCAAAAACGTCCCGTCAACTTCACCGGACGGCCCGGCGCCCTCGGCCACCCCCCGGGACCCCTTGCCCGCAGCAGATGGATTGATATTGCTCCACGATGCAGGTGGGCGATCTTGGAACAATGGCGATTTATACAGCCATATCCATAAGCCCCGAGGTGGCTTATGGCGCGTGTCGTGTTGTATTGAATGGCTCTACACTTGAGACTTTATGCCTCATTGGATCATTAAAAATTGTGTATTTTACGCCATTGTACATGGTTAATATATAATTGTGATTTTATGGCAGATATTAAAATAATCATCAATTAGTTTTTTGCGCTAATTTCGTCTAGTCTTATTTCGTTATAGAAAAAATAATTTTGTGAAATATATTAATTTTTGGCAATCGATTATAGTACGTAAGTAGTTAATTTATAATAAAACCAGCTTACTATCTGGCTTGCTCCAGGCTGTAGCAAAGCGATGGAAGGTATACGCTGATGGTGACCACCGTGGGGTTTTAGCCGGTAGGAGTCCGGCATAACCTTTTCGTTGCCTCCGCAGCGAAAGGTATCCACGAGGATTTCCCCACGAAAAAAAGGCTGGCTCTTACCACATAGTAAACATAGATCAGTAGCGAGAAAAGAATCACAGTTTGGTCGTTGTTTACTAATAATCAGATCTAGTTGAAGTTTATATGGGGTACTACTCTATCGGTAAGTAAGACACAGCATTTGGCTGCAGCCTACAAATAATTATTTTGTAGGTTGCAGCATGAAAGATTTTGCGCAACCGGGAAGGATCACGCTTTCACAGAATACCAGCGTGAATTGGCAGTATGATGTGTAATGCGACTGGTGAATGATAAAAACGGGAGCGCCTTTTTACTGGCTATAAAGCATGGGCCTAACCCATAGACACAACAGCCACTTATCACCAGATAACCAAAATGATACATGTATTTGTTAATCACCCTTACTTGTCTTTAAACATACAGTGCTTATTATCAAATAAAACTTAATTATTGACGAGGTAACGTAAAGTTTTAAAATTAATTAATGTGTTTAAGAGCCTAAATGACAATAAGACCAAAAGGTCATTACAATTTTATATTATACTGTCATTCAAAGGAACACGTATGAAACAAAAATAACACGAGACTTGAAAACAATAAAACATTCTTCAAAGACAAATGATTAGTAGATAATTGATCAACATTAAATGATTTCAACAAAAAATTGAAATCACCCTCTAGCAATGGACGCTTGACGTGGATGAATAGCCGGACATAACGAGACTTGAAAAAAAAAACACAAAACACCTCCCATCCCTCTTGCACCCCATAAAACGCGACAAAGACACATGTCCCCCCTTATTATCTTCAATTAAGAGGCTCCGATAATGTACCGTGACATACGTTTCTACGTCCAATATAACTAGACCTTTCAATTTCGCTCAAGCATCTCTTTTATGGTCGTATCAGTATAAGCTAAAGCAAGGCGGGGAAGCTCTTACTCCGTTAGACATTTTCACTGAATAAATTGGCAAATACATTAAAAGTGATGAAAAATGAACTCTTTGCAGTTGCGTTAAGAACTGAGTGGGCTGCACCAGTGACTGAGCATGTCACACCATCGTGAGTGATGCGCGAAGGACGGTGACGAATGAGCGCCCGTTACATGTGATTAGTGGGATGGGTGTAGTGATGGATATAGTTAATATCCATGATCTCTAACAATAAGAAGTAATATAAGCGAATATATACAATATACATACACGTAAACTCGCCGTGAAATGGCGGCGTAAGAGAATCCACTACCACATATCATCCCATGGATGTCGTAAGAGGCGACAGAGGGAAATAAAACAGGAGACGGGCAACAGCATCTCCCTGAAAACAACTCTAAATAATAAAAAAACAGGTTGCCAAACAGCCTTCCTATGAGGCATTATTTTTTTTTATAGGAGAGAGGGCAAACGAGCATGAGGCTCACCTGAAGGTAAGTGACTACCGCCGCCCATGAACAACTGCAACATCAGGGGAATTGCAGATGCGTTGCCGGCCTTTTAAGAATGAGTAGGCTCTTTTCTTGAAGGTCCCAATGTCGTATATATGGGCAAGACCTATGTTCAGCAGTGGACTTGACATGTTGTAATGATTTAATCAATGAATATAAACAAATAGTAGAATCAAAGCAAATAGATAAATCGTAAAAATCATTTTTAAGGCAGGGTGGAAGAATTCTAAAATCAGAAGTTAGCAGTCTTTGAATAGACTCTACTGATTTACATGAATTTCGTATTGTTATAGAGAAACGAACGATATATTTAATTTATGCTTACATTTATTCTACATGCAAAAAATCTTATTATAATTTTGCTCTAAAACAAAGTCATCTAAGTTTCAACTAAGTTTTGTTTTTAAAGGTTAGTTACAGAGAAGAACGGGCAAGTAACTCAATTTACATTTTCTTTCTTTAAAACAAATGATAATTCCAATTTACATAGTTGAAAGATATGTAAAACAGTAAATGATATCAGCAGTGTTTAAAATTCACGCTACTATATTGTACGCGGATTTTTTATAAAGTTGCAGCTTTAATTCGGGACTGTTGTGCACAGGCCTACTCTTTCTAAAACGTTTATTAGGTATTAGCGGATTACACATCTCCAAATATTTTATTCCTCAGTGATGCCGGTTTCCTCACTATTCCTTCACCACTGAGCAACTAGTAAATTGGCACTTAAAATTGCATCTAAAAATTACATTCGTGTCGACTTGGATCGGACTTAGCTTGCTCGCGTTATTATTTTACGACATTTGCTTAACTCTTAAGCTCCTAACCACGGCTGGAAAATGTTAAAATATTTTATTAATTAATGTTTTTTAATTAATACTTGCGATTTTTATCACTTGGTAAAACTTTAGCTTTATTTTTGTGATTTGGATAAACACTTCGTGAAACTAGTACAAGTGTTTATCCTAATCACAAAAATTTATATTTTTATTTACGATTTAATAATAAATAACGATGAACAAACTACGACGATATTTAAACCACGGGCCCTCACTAACACCGGTACGATTCCACAATCAGCACGAATAATGAGACACGATATGTATAATCACCGAGAGTCCACGACGTAGCGGTGACTGACAGTTGTCATTTGTCGCCGACAGGAAAAATTGAGGCGTTATTAGAAAGATGGACGCGACGGACAGACAGATATATTTACAAAATTATTCAACGTCAATCATTAATGGTGATAAATAAAACATAGAGATTATGCAGTCTTTGGTGATAAAGTATTTTATTTTTATTTTAGACCAAGTTACGATTTAAAATAACCGTGTCATTGACTGTGTAGTGGCGGTGTAAGAATATTTACTGCCTATATCGACACGTGGATGCCTTAAGAGGCGACAGAGGGAAATTGAAACAAGAGATGGGCAGCAGTATAAAAAATGCGGTTGCCAACACACCTGCCAAGCGTGGGAAATATGGGAAAATCGCCCTTACGGCGCAATCTATGGGGGAGGCTTCTATTCAGCATTGAACTTTATAGACAGTAATGAATAAATGGCTGGATGGAACAAACAAACCCTTTCTAATTCAATATTCGGTTTTAGGTCAACACCCTACATTAAATATCCAAATTTTTCATTCCGTCTCCTAGTCAGAGATAACATACAGACGGACAAACGGACAGACAGACAGCAGAATGACATTAATAGGCCTCCGTTTTACCCTTCGGGTATGGAACCCTAAAGCTGGACGCGATGTAATCTGCGAGAATAGATCACTGCTACGCAGCAAATAAGCTAAACTAATGATTCGATTAAGATAGACATAGTGACATAGTTCGCTTTGTAATCATGGCACATGGTGACAGAGATAAGGTTGGTAGGTTGCATTAATTTTCAAAAATAGAGTTCAAAATCAAAGTTCGGACTAATAACAAAGAAAAATATATCTTTAAACTATAATCTGTATAGGTGTAAAAAGATTTTTTAAGAAATATAAATAACGACTCTCTTATAATCTTATATCATATGATCCTAAAAATTGAAGATTTATAATTCTGTTTCTCAAGGCACATTTACACTGTACACAAATTTCTTGCCCGTTGCACGCAATAAGGTTAAAGCAATAATTAACATGTACCGTTTGAACAATGTGCAAAATAGACTTGCTCTGGAGAAGCAAGTTGAATTCCTAACTATCACTAGTGTAAACAGTACAAAACGAAATTTAGTTATCGGAAACAACGTTCTATATTCAATAAAAAAATTGCGTCCTCAAATACTAGCAATACTTAAAGCAACTTAAAAATCGTACAAGTGTTAGAAAAGTCAAGACTTAGGACTTAAGTCAAGGAACTTTCTCCGTTCAGAAATGTTCGTGGTGTAAACTCAGACCAATAAAGAAATATAGAGGAAGCGCTGCGTATATTTAAAATTACTGCATCGTCGATTTAGTAGTCGTAAGCGCAACTGCTGATCATGATATTTCGGGTTCGAATCCCGGGTCAGGACAAAAAATCAGTTGAATAGAACTATTTTTACAGATTCCATCGCGTTTATTGCGTTCGCGTAAAAAATCAGTTATTGAATTTTTCTGTCAAGAAATTTTCAGTAGCAGCCCGGAATTAGGAAGTTAGCGGTGTTTCACCACGTGCCTCGGAAAGCGCGTAAAGTCGTTGGTCCTGCGCCTGATCTTCGTAGTTTTCACTTAGCCAGCCAGCCAGCGTCCCATCGGACTATGAGAGTAAGGGCATAGAATAAATAATATGGTAAGGGATAGAAAGTGCACCTGTGCTTGCGCATACACCAGGGCATTATAATCCTGTCCTCCGCAGATGACACGTATCCGTTGATATTGCCCTATGTAACAATGATTCGGTCTGGTCGCGGACATTATCATTATTTATTACATTTCAAGTAACCACTTCTTGACACGCACTCACACACGCACACATCTTTCTTCTTTACTTCTTTATCAACCGGTAAAAGTTGACAGTTGTTGCTGTTTTTACAAGAAACTTGCACAGTGTGAATGGCACATTAGATTTGATTGAGATTGTCAACACAGGATTATGAATACTTACAATAAAATAGATTTATGAATATGGGTACTCATGAATCAATAAATGCACAACAAACTTGATTAAAATATGCGCATATTTTACGTTATATTAAATGTAACCTCTATGACTATTGGGTATTTCCAAATTGTTTTCCTTCATCAGCATACAATATATCAATCTGTAAATCTTTAGTTGCAGTTTGAATGTATGGCAATATTTATGGACAAGTTAAGCGACATAAAAATAAACTTGATGTCATGTGATTTAAGCGACATTAGCATAATGGCAGGGTGCGGACTGCGAACTCAAAAGTTTGTGTGTTCGAATCCGCCGTTCGATTACTGTCGTGAACCTAACTACCAACACAAGCGTTATAAGCTTACCAGGAGTGGGTGAAGGGAATATTAGTAAGGGTAATCGTATTGCTATTATTTTATTTTATTATAAAAAAGATTTACGTATACAACTTGCGGGATTTCACCTTAGAACGTTAATGCCTCCCCAGACTTTGCAAGCAACAGCTAATCTTGCTTTAAGTCGGTTCAGTGTATGAAAAAAATTTCACTATTTTTTTTTTTTGTTAAGCACAGTGGGATCACATCGCGCCTTTACAATCGCCGAGCTGACGCGAACAGACCTCCGTCGCTCGTTCGGGGCAGAGCGTAGTGGACGAGCGGACGGCGAATGATTTTTTTATCAACTTTATATATAAGCCTTGTGGTATTCCTTTGGGGGAGGCCTACGTTCAGCAGTGGGCTTGTGAAGGGCTGCTATGATGATTATGATGATATAAACAATACAATGTATATAGGCAGACTTAACACTCCGTTACACGCACAGTAAAACATAACATAATTACACGCGCAGTACTGTGCTCAAAAATAAAGAAGAGATTTTTTGCCATCGGGGTAGGATTAAAACATAATTTATATGCAATCAGTCTTAATTGATCTTTATATTAGAAACAAAAAATAAGTCTTATTTTTACCATGACAAAAATGATTATAGATACGGATTGGTAATTGGAAGTAGTGTGGATTAATTATCAGATGGTGGTGCTAATTCATTTATTCATTTTATTCAACTAATATTTGATAAGTAATAAACTAGAAAATGAAATTGTTACTTAATAGGTATAAATACTGAATTAATTAATCTTAGCCAGTGTAAGCTACCATCTAGGGTTACATTGCTAGGATTGCAATCAAACACTGTCTTATAAAATATTGATAGTACAGGTTATTTAATTGCTGTATTTCATGAAAGATCATAATGTATGTTTAATTTTAAATAAGTTGACAGTTTTGCAGTCATATTTATAAAATATCTACTTATTATTGGGTTAATAATCACGACGAGTTCCCCGCTCGCGAACATCACAAGGGTCCTAATTCGGAAACACACTAGCAATTTCCCGCCAGCGAAATAAGCGAATTAAAATCGCCTCAAAGCAACTCTGCTCACCAAAGAAACGCCTGCATGCAGTGAGGTTTATTTTTAGCTATTTATGTGGGGGCGCAGACTCCCTTCCGCCGCTGAGTGACGGCCGGACAGCCTTTGAGACTGCGGCAGAGGTTGGTGGCGATTTAACTAAAAATTAGCAAAAAGTGCCTGCTTTCCTGAATGGAGAAACAAACACTTACTACAGTTGTGATAACAGCAAACCTACGTAAAGTGGTAACAGAACAACGAATTCTTATAAGATATTATATTTATGCACAAATAAAGATTTTTTTTTAAATGATTATATGCTTCAACTGAATATTATGTTTTCATCTTGAAAGTTTTGAAATAAATAACACCCTACACGATATTCACAAACTTTTTTTAACATGCTTTTTTCAAAAATTCATGTTCTGTACCTCGTGCTTGTATGAAGATAATTGCATGTTTTAATTTTACCGAAATTCAATCCATTCCATTTCATCTACATGTAATAGACTCGAAGAAAAACGTCCGTGGTAGACGGACGAATACCGAAGTATGTAAAAAAAGTGAAATATTATAAGTAATATCCATATGGGAAAAATTAAACAAGACAAAACAATAAAAGGTTTAAAATAACAAATCCATCCATCCAATCGGTTCCATCGCATCCGTTACAGCCTATTCCACTGCTGAACATAGGTCTCTCACATAGATTGTCTCATAGAGGGGATATTTGCCATAGTTGCCATGGTTGGCAAGCGGGTTGGCAACCTCAGTTTTTTATTTATAGTCGTTATTTGGAAGACGCTGCTGCCCATCTACTGATTTGTTTCCCTCTGCCGCCTCTTACGACACTCACAGGATGATATGGGGTAGTGGAAATTCTTACACCGCCACTAGATATATCAGTTATTAGAAATAAAAAGCCGCTAAAGAAGTAAATGATATAAATTCAGAGGTTTGATGCTTGCACTTTAAACTACAAGCGCATTCCTAGTTCAACCCCTGTTGCTTGCTCTAGTAAATTGTAATTTTAATTGCTTTACCTACTATCTGTGAACGAAAACATTGTGCGTTAACTGCATGTCCTAATAATATAAATCGTGAACAAGTGCATCAAACCGCAAGCCCTGAAGAGGATTCAGTTTACTTCAATAAACTAAAGTAAACCAGGTGTGAATTGTGAACTTCTGTTGTTAGTTTGCTTTTGTTAGAAGGTAATTGCTTTAGAATAATAATAATGACCCCCAGACCGAATTCCGGTCACGGCGGCCAGTCTCAGCGGAGACTAGCCATTTGCGCAGGACAGGATTATAGAGCCCAAGTGTATTTGCAAGCGCAGGTGCACTCTCTATTCCCTCACTCTTATAGTCCGATGGGACGGTAATCCGACACGCCCGGAGAGAGATCAAGAGCAGGACCTACGGCTTTTACTCTGGGCTGCTACTGAGAAAACCTACTTGACAGAAAAACCCAATAAATGATTTTGGCCCGACCCGGAATTTGAACCCAGGACCCCATGATTAGCAATCACGTTTTACGAACACTAGACCAACGAGGCAGTAAAAAAGCTTTATGCTAGAAACATGACTTTAGAAGTGCTCAAGAACTGAAGTCGTGAAATCGGCTATGGGAGTCAAAAGATTACACTACAAAGGATGCATAAGAAAGAACAGAGAGAGAGAGAGAGAGAGAGAGAGAGAGTGAGTGAGTGAGCGAAGATTTTAGTTGGACAGCAAATTTTGACAGTATTATATAAATCTATTGTGAACGAAGGGCGGAGGAAATATAAACGTTGACTAACTAAAATCAACAGATATTTATATTTTTTAGCAGATTTAAAAAACGCGGATATCCCAATTCGAGGGTATGTTTTTTTTTCTGTGTGTATGTTACACAATATATTTGATGATTCATTTTTATTAAATAGGTATTACTTTGGTGGTTACCTTTACCGTAATGCCCACTGCTGAAAATAGGCCTCATAGGGGGATACACTTTAGGGGTGGTCCCATGTAAATTTGGAGAAAAATTATGAGTGACAAAATAGAGAATGAAGTTTTTAATGTAACTATATAGATTTCTAATAATTACATTGAGCTAGTGATATACCTTACTCCTCTCAAAAGGGTTAACAAAGTAAACTCTTAGTAAAAAGTAAAAGCCGACTTCAAAGAACTTAGTCAGTGCTAAGACATATTGTAAAGAAGAAATAAAACACCAACATCAGAATGTGAAATTATTACTTTCTTTTAAGTTATTTCAAAGTTTTTTACTTTTTAGTGACGTTTAATTTTACTATAGCAAGATTCATAAATATAATTCTAAGAGCACCTACAAGGTACCAGTCTGTTCTCAAGGAGGATATGATTAAAATGCAAATCGATTTTAATAAAACGAATAAAATGAACGATCAATTTGTAAAGATTTTGCAAATAAAGCAAAAGTGCAGGTAGAGACGCGACTTAACGAAACCCATCGCAATACATTATCATTAAAGATTTTTAGACTATGAAAGCTCTAATTCGTGCAGAGCAAATCGGGTGTCACCCGAAGCAGAACCAATCCGTAGGTCTGTCCCATCTAATTAACCATTTTAAAATCAGCGAGCGAAGCAGTAGTCTTTAAAAAACGTCCACGCTCCTGTTTTACACGATTATCGAATGGGGGGTCGGTGGGGGCTAGCAAATGTACACTCGCTAACAAAAATCGGTCGATTTTTAATTAGGAACCGGAGGAGGGCGCGCGTGATCGGAATGAACCAATCGCTCATTGCATAACTCGTGCCCGTATCAGTGAAAGAGCTGTAATAACATTACGTTCCATTTGACTGTACAATTAGCGATCTCGCTTAATCAGTTGTCTTGTTCTGAATTGTTCTTAGAATTTTACATCGAAGTGTTTAACGACAATTCGTTTTTTTGACGTCTGGTGACGTTTTGCTATTATGGCTGATTTACACAGGGACAGTAACTGGCTCCAAATTCGAGGCAAGTCAGTGCTGACCCGTTACTGGCATAATGTAAATTAATTTGGAGTCATTACAGCACTGTCTGCGCGACTACTGACTGCGTGTAAACGGTGCAAGTCAGTCCTCGGCGACAGCTCTGGCGCCTGTTACTGACCCCGTGTAAATCAGCCTTTATATTCAGTCTTATTATAGAGAACTACCTCTAATATGTTACCCGTACATCGTAAGTACCAATAGGAGGTAAACAAAACAAGCTTTATTATTTTTCCATAGAAATAAAGGTACGATCACAACGTCTACTTTCTGTTAAGTTGTAATGTAGAGTAGCCCACGACTTATGAAAAATGTTAACTGTAGATAGTAAGGGATTAGTTAATTAAAATTATAGAAGCAATTCGCTTTTTCTCATTGACACCTCCTACACTATATGGTTTGTTATGTTGTTACTAGTAATTTAATTAGACTACACCCCTATTAGTGAACATAAAAGAGGTGTGGGCTGTGGGCTACTCTAAATTACAAAGTGAATAGTATAGTTTGACTGTCTTGTTGGTCTAGTAGTGGTAAGTATGACTGCTGATAATTTGATCTCGGAAGCATAATCAGTTATTGGGGTTTTTTCAACAAACTCCCAGTGGCAGCTCTGTGTCAGGAAGTTTGTAGTGTGAAACACGTGGCGTGCCTCAGAAATCACTTAAAGTCGTTAGTCCTGCGCCTGATCTCTCTCCGGTTGTGTCGACTTTCCATACCATTCGACTATACTATACTATTCGGAATAGAGTGTACCTGTTTTTGCGTACACACTCGTTAACTATAATTTTGTCCTGCGCAGATGGCTATAGTCACCGTTGAGATTGACCGTCGTAATCAAAATTAGATCTGGAGGACATTATCACTATGCCGGTCCACCAAACAACAACCATCCAAAAAAGTTTTACTTTTATAATAATTTTTTTTTTTTTAAATTAATATTTATTAATGATTTCTTATATTTACGCGAACACAACACATTGAATAAAACTATGGATAAGGAAAACTATGGAGCAACCCATGGAGTCCCCCCCGTGACCATGGGTTGCTGTAAAGCACCCGAAACGTTGGGAATCAAAATAGTAAAATTAAACGCGATAAAATCCGTATAAATAGTTTTATTCAATTAATATGTATTATTATTACAATCAATACAGCCTATCAAGTCCAATGCTGAACATAGGCCTCCCCCATAGACTGCCTCATAGGAGGGATATTTGCCATAGTTGCCACGCTTGGCAAGCGGGTTGGCAATCTAAGTTTTTTATTTTTTTGTCGTTATTAGGAAGACGCTGCTTCCCATCTCCTGATTTGTTTCCCTGTGTCGTCTCTTGCGACACCCACGAGATGATATGGGTTAGTGGATATTCTCACACCGCCACTACACGGGATTTGTTGAGTATATTAAGTAAATATGTCTTTTTAATTATGTGACAGCATTCACACATTCCACGGCTGGGCACGGCTCGCCTCTAATTTCTAAAAAGGTTTTTAGAGCGGAGCCCACCGCATTGCTCAAGTGGCAAGAGTCCTCTATATATTTTTAATTTCTACGTCATGCTGGTGCTATCCCAACATTACCATTTTGTTGATGCTGTCTTCGAAAATTCTAACGATTATAATTAAATAACATTAATAAGTTTTATCTGGAGATTATACCTATATTATACAGTCAATCTGGCACTATAAGAATCCTTTACACCATATCGTTCAATGGGTGTCGTAAGAGGCGACAGAGGAGGCAGCAGCTTATTCCAGATTACAACGGGTTGCCAACCCGCCTGCCAAGCATGGTAACTATGACAAATATCCCCTTATCAGGCAGTCTATGGGAAGACCTATGTTCAGCAGTACACTTTTGATAGGCTGTTACGGTGAAGTTATTACCACACGTCTTGGTTATTTCACTTTGACAGCGAAGTGACTAAACGTTTGGTTTCCGTGCTGCGGACAGCAAGTTCGAATCCCGCGCTGTACGAGTATGTCCTAAAAAAAATGTTGCCATCGTCGGAATTAGGTTCGGTAACAGTTGTCATAGATATGTATTCCAAAGGTCTCTATGGTACAAGAGATATGTATTCTTAGTGTTCAAGGAGGGAGAATTTATCGTGACTGTCACGCTTGACAAGTGAATCACATTGATGATCGCAGTAGTAGTAATCTACCTACAGTCGCAAACTTTCGGGTCCCATTTAAGGTTGAATACCGTATAGCAAAGTTATACCGACTATTTTAGCATGTAAGTTATAATAGTATTGTAATGCGTTGTGCACTGACGTTATTAGGGGCAAATGCTCTTCAGCACACATTTTTTCCATTCTGTCCTTGATTTTATCTTCAATTTTATACAATCTTCCCAGTGTATAGATAAATAATCTGACGGATTATAACACCATAGTAACGATAGGTTTAGCCAAACCGCGATGGGGATATTGCTGGTATTCAAAGCGCGCCGTTACGACAGAAATAGGTGTTCAATTGCGTACTCGTCACTTTTATGTATTTTGACTACTATATTAGAACTTTAATAACACACACAAGCACTATAGAATTATTAAATAAAACTACAAGAATTAACTTGATATATCGTACGCATATTTCTTTCTACTTTCGACTTTATTGCATTGTGTCCTTAGGCATGTTACGTAACGGTGGACGCCATCATGCGCGTGAGAGCCCTCACGACGGGGGATGCAGTGGCCAGGGGGGGGGTTGTATTGGCGGTGTCTCTCGACATCGCCAACGCCTTCAACTCCATGCCCTGGAGCTGCATTAGGGAGGCACTCCGGTATCACCGGGTGCCGACCTATCTCCGTCGTATAGTCGGGGACTATCTGACGGACAGGGCCGTCATCTACCCCGGTCGAAACGGTGAGTGGAACCGGCGAGAGATGTCGTGCGGTGTCCCACAGGGTTCGGTTCTGGGGCCGCCCCTGTGGAACATCGGTTACGACTGGGTGCTGCGCGCCGACCTCCCTACCGGCGTCAGCGTAGTTTGCTACGCTGACGATACGCTGGTACTGGCACAGGGGGGGTCGTACGAGGCGGCGGCGGAAACTATGACACGCGGGGCTGCGATAGTCGTTGAGAGGATCCGGCAACTGGGTCTCGAGGTGGTTTCTGCACAAGTCCGAGGCCATGCACTTCCATGGTCCTCGGAACAGGCCACCACTGGGATCCTCAGTGATGGTAGGAGGGGTATCCGTCGGCGTCGAGTCGACGTTGAAGCACCTAGGACTCGTCCTCGACGGCCGATGGAACTTCGTTGAGCACTTCCGACGTTTGGCTCCCAAACTGGAACGGACCGGGGCTGCCTTCAGGCGGCTCCTGCCGAACCTGGGGGGGCCAAACGCCTCGCCGGAGGCTCTACGCGGGGATCGTGAGGTCCATGGCCTTTACGGGGCCCCGGTGTGGGCGCGTGGTTTGGCGCGGCTTGCCGTCCACCACCTAAACGCGCCCCAAAGGGTGGTTGCCGTAAAGATGGTTCGCGGCTACCGCACGATCTCCCGCGAGGCGGCGAGCCTCCTTGCTGGATTGCCGCCATGGGATCTGGAGGCGATAGTCCTCGCGCGCCTGCACGAATGGCGCGCGGAGGCACTATGCCGGGGAAACCCGCTGCCGCGGCAAGTTGTCGCGCAGCGACAGACTTCCGGCATGATCTCATGGCGACATGGAAGAGCGACTGTCGCAACCCGTGCTGGGCACGCCACTATAGCGGCGATAAGACCCTCTTTGAGGGTGGCGAGAGACGCCACGGTGTCCTCACCTTCCGCCTGACGCAGGTCCTCACCGGACACGGTGTGTTCGGGAGGTTCCTGCACCGAATCGGGCGGGAGGAAACGCCAGGTGCTCCACTGCGAGGATCGACCGGAGGACACGGTGGAGCACACCGTGGAGGTGTGCCCTGCTTGGGCGGAGCACCGCCGTGTACTCGTAGCGGCGATAGGCGGCGGCGACCTCGCGTCCGGCCTGGTCGAAGCCATGGTCCGGAGCGAGACGGAATGGATGCCGTCACCACCTTCTGCGAAGCAGTGATGCTAGCGAAGGAGGTGGCGGAGCGGGAGAAGGAAAGAGCAACAGCTTTCCTTCCCGGCCGCCGCGGGAGACGCCGTCGGGGGCTACGTCGTGGCCCCTGACCACCGTAGGCGCGGACCTGTGGACGGCGAGCAATGGGTAGCTCGCCGTCCGTCCGTCTAACGACGACAGGCCGTGTCGACGGCGCGTTTTGTTCCACGCGCGCCTCAAAGAGCTGTCAGCAGCGTGAAGGGGCCCGCAAGGGCCGACGCCTGCCGGGGCTGCGGGCTGTTCGAAAGAGATACCGCGGCTCCGGAACGTAAGGGCACTGAAGGAACACGGATGGTTTTTAGTCAGTAAAAGTCTGACACTCCCTTCCGCTCCACCCACAGCGAAAGGCGTCATTAGATGATTTTCCATCCGCAAAAAAAAAAGGCATGTTACGTAGGAAACAGATCTCATATTAATGTTCATGACTGTACGAGGTGATGATGACGTGTATTAAAATCTCTAAGTATGAAATTAATCACCAAATGCGAACTTATGACAAAATCAAAACCACTAATTAAGTCATAATTGACTTGAATCAGTCCTTCTTTGAAACAATGGTATTTTTGATTGACATATATACACAATCTATACCTACACAAGTACTATGTTGGATGCTGATATGTATTATTTAAGTCAACGACCTCCAGGTACAGCAACTTGTACGTATTTCTTTACGACTGTCCCCATCCCGACTCCCTTCTCGTCCGAGCCTCATGCTTACAAACTGGCGCATTACGGGCCATCCCTTGCACAACAAAGTCACATTTCATTTACACTAAGAACGACCGAAACGAGTCTTTATCTCACGTTCGTACCGATGCCGCCAACGGCAAAACAAAAGTTTGTTGGAATAGCACAACTGAACATTTTCTCCCAGATCGCGCGATTGTAAACCTTATCCGCTTGTATTAGTGACGTGAGTTTGTAATCGGATGTTTGCGGACTAATGTTAATTCTAAGGTAATGATATGAGGAAACGGGGTTGTTTTGTTCAATGTTGTTTAGCCTTACTGTTTGAAGTAGTTGTACGGTCGCCACGATAAACAATAACACAGCTTTAAAGTTGGGACTGCGGTCATTGGCGATAGCTATTACAGTTAAAACAAGGAAGGGGGGGGGGGGTCTGTTAAAATGATTATTACGTTAACAAATTCAGACTTACTTTTGGAACCCTTTGTATGCATCTCGTTATAATTAAACAGCTTTATTCCCCTTTATGTCACTGACCGTTGGTTTATGGTTTTGTTAATTTTAAGATATTACAGCAAATTTTAAGGCTACAACATTTATATTAGATAAAAGACACGCATTTTCACAGTCCTTCTCTTCTCTACATGTGAAGACCGATACCCCGCTTTGGGACTTGGGCTTTGTGCGGACTTATCGTTGCCTTAAAATCATCTCAGAAATGAGTGCCTAGTAGTGGGACGTATATAGGCTGTAACTTTTAACTTTAGTCATATAAGTTCCTCCAAAATATGGAAACTATATTGTTCCTCTTCATTCATTTTATTGACGTGTAAAAGTCCTCAGCTGGACATCAGTGTCTCCCGTTATAGTGAGGATTTGATTTAACCGTCACACTTGGCAGGCGGAAAGCTTAAGGAAACTCATAAATAATTATTGTACAATAAACCCTCTCAGAAACGAGAGAGTAGTCCTAACTAGTAACTTTAGTATATATTTTTTTATTTATAAATGCTATTATGAGAGGCCTGCAAATATCCATTCTTCCTTTATATATAAAACGTGCAACTACAACCCATATAATTCTCTTCAGCTAACAGCCATGCAATTGAACCGTTAGAAAAATCGATGTAACGACTACAAGACAATGCACTACAATGCTTGCAGGTCATTCCACGCTCGCCGTGGAGCGCCCAATCGCGCTGAGTGAAAACTGCCATAAACGAAGCCATATAAGAACAAGTGCCCATAGAGCATAAATAAATAAACAGAACGGCAAAGGTGTGATATTTGCCTGACATACGTTTATGTCTCTGAGAGAACAGGTGTTATTTACGTTTATGTTTAATGGTACGGTTAGAATACACTTTAACTGCGACTAAACTAAATTCAAATACTAAAGTATTATTTCGATACATGACATTTACAACTAGTTGTGTCTAAGACCTTGATTTATATGGAGTTTAGATTTTTCACCAGGATGTATGTAATAGAAAATATTTTATTCTTTAGGGATTTGATTTTTATATGATATTACAAAAAAGAATAGCTGTTGCTATAATTACAAGTATAATAATGTAATTTTAAATATTTAAGGAGCCGTTATTCAGTCGGGCAAACAAATACATGTATTATTATATCAAGGTATATTACTATGTGCTATAATAAAAATTTTAGGGGCATAAAAGAATCGACCACCCCATTATCACCCCGTGGGTATTGTGGGTATCGTCAGAGGCGACAGAGGAAAATGAAACAGGAGATATGCAGCAGCGTCTTCCTGATAACAACTCATTATTATTACAGACTATAATGTTCACAGCTGAACATATGGGTTTTCCATATATTGCCTTATGGAGATATTTTCCATAGTGAAAGGCTTGGAGGAGGCAGAGATAATTCAAAAAAAATTGCGGTTATCAACACGCCTTCTAACTTGGTGACCAAGGCAAAAATTGACTTTTGATAGGCTTATAATAAATTATTAATTATTAATGAATTATACTGAAATTTGTTTTAGAGCTTCTTTAGACACCACATCTACACGTCATATAAGTTTGTATCAAATAATAATCACATAATCGGGTAATGCTAAGTTTATGTATTGAATATATATTGAAGACAAAACATTCAAGCTATTGTATCAGCCTAACATAGAGTCTATTTCCTATAAAATATCTTCTCGTATTTCGATTGACATTTACTTCACAGTGAAATGCCAATCCGCACCTGACCTCAAAGAAACTGGGACAGACATCAAAATTTAAAGTGAACTTCAACGGAATTGAGGATAAGAAAACTGCACAGTTTAACCATTAGCCGTTACTTATTATAGACAATTTCCTAGATCCGAGCGCGACCAATCCGACTGAGTGAGATCCGCCATAAAGGAAACGGTTAGTTTCAAGCACGGCGCGAAATTACACGCCAGGGGAATTAACTCGCGAGCGATGTAGGTAGAATACCAGGAACTGTCTGTCGCGCGCTCTACTTATTGGTCTTTGATAGTATTGCTATTAATGTTCCATTGTGTAGAACTACGTTTAGTTACACTTTTTAACTTCCTGGCTTTTCTAGTTGATGGATATACTGATCGTTTTTTTTTAATTTTCCCGAATGGAAAGTCGTGATTACAATTAGTATTTCCAGCATTGTATTTAGTTTACCTATATAAAGGTTACTATATTAGTTTACCTAAATAAAGCGAACATATGCAAACATTTATCAGCAAAATCGATCAATAAAAGAATGTGCAAATTATTGAGCTTCAACGCATTCGAAAGAAAAACATTTTAAATGTAACAAATTTGATCCTTTTTAATAATTTATTTAATCAATAATATTATTGGTCATAATACATAGTTTGATTATTGTGTAATGTTAAGACATAAATATATCTTCTTTGCCCTTTCAGTACTTAATATAAAATAAATATACCACGTGCATAAAAAATGTAACTTTAATCAAAAAAGTAGTAAATATTCTAAAAACAGTATTAGTATATAGTTACTCGTCGCCACAGATTAATAAATCATTCATGGGATTTACATCAAAGTCCAAGAAATATACATGATCGGTCTATATCCAAGGCCAACAACCTATTTAATAGCAAAATGATACTTTGTAAAATATAGGCCTGCTTGGTTTCTTGCTGAATCTTCCCAGAGCAGAGGTATTCCCAAAACAGTGATAAAAGTAAAAAAAAAATACTCTTGATATGCATTATTTATAATAATCATTTTATAAGTGATGATGTTATTAGAAGTTAAAACAAGAGTAAAGATTAAAAGAAGCTTTGATTGTCTGTGTCTACGAACAAAACGTAAGTATTACAAAGTGTTGTCCCAACATCGGGGTCGGAAGTAGGGTTGTCAACCTTACTATATATATTTAAGTGCACTACTACTTTAGGAGGCTGAATATTTTAATTCTCAAAAAACAAATAGTAGGCGTAACTACTTAATAAATTTTAATAAAGACTGATAATGGCGTGAGACTGCCAAGGAAGGCTCAAATCAGCAAAAAAAAATTTTTTTAAAGTAAAACTATAGTGACAAAAGAGCTACAGTCCGCCAGATGGTAAATGGCTAACAACCCATGTACACCTGCAGCCAAATTAAAAAAAAGGCTACAGATGCGTTGTCACTTCTGAGAACTAAGATAGAATGACTCATCACACTCAACATTGTATAATACACGACTGTGTCTAGGATTCAAATATCAGTTTCATTATTATATCTAATATATGAAAATTAATTTTTGTTTGTTCGTATTTTATGCGCTGCCATACCGTTCATCAGATTGCGCAAAAATTTTATCAGCTTATTGCTTGCACTTCCGCGAAGGTTATAGGCATAGTGCAAGTAACTTACAGTAGGGGGCGCGCGTGTCGTACCGATGAATTTATTTGAAGGTTATAATATATCATTCAACTTCAATGAATGTATTATCATTCCCAATTAAACAATATTAAAACGATATTTCCGTAATTATTTCTTCTGCGGCAGCAACGCGCCTGGTAGCAGCTAGTAATATATAAAAAAGGACATGCAGCAATGGGTATTTGTAAAAACAGTGACAAAGATCATATAATCTTATGTAGATGTGGCAAAGACACCTGCAACCAACTTCAAATAAAGATGCCTTCAGATGCGTAACCATCTCTGAGCACTAAGATGCAGCACAGCTTGTAATTACTGACTTTCTACACTATTCAGGCCGAAACACAGCAGTGCAGGCACTTCTGCTTGGCGGCAGATATAGGAAAGAATGTGGTAAGTTAACCAGACAGACACCTAGGCAGAAAAGAAGACCTAACACCTAGATATTTCTTTACAAAATTATATATCAATTTGCAACATGCAATGTTTTATACTTTTCGCTATCCACTATATTTAGGGTAATCTCGATAATAAGTTAAAGTTAAAGTTACAGCCTATATACTTCCGACTGCTGGGCACAGGCCTCCTCTTATTTCTGAGAGGGTTTTAGGTCAAGGAAATGTCCGCCGCTCTGTTCCTTGCGCGTTGGCGAACTTCACATGTCTTCGAACGAAATATTTTTTCTAATTTCTCAGACATGTTCCTCACGAAGTTTTCCTTCACTGCCGAGCACGTGGCAAATGTCTGGTGGTTTCGAAAATACTACATTTAAAATAATAGAAGTTCGCAACCCTATTTCAAGGCGAAGCAGAGCTAATACGCCATTAAGATATAAATCAGTACAAGGCCCCGCTTCATTTATTGTAACTGGCGATTGACAAACGTAATAAAATTAGCATAGAAATGTTTACGCCGAACTTAAAGGAGGATCAGGGAATCGGTGTCAACTTCTCCGAGCAGAGGCGTTTGGATGGAGGATGGAGATCATACTGAAGAATTTACCTATTTCCTGTTGCTTATGCTTATACAATGCACCTTAAGTAAATACAAGCCGTATACGTGGTAGAGCCGCTGCAGCTATGTTAGTAGCACGAATGGGTTGGACTACACTCTCACAGAATACCAGCGTAAAATAGCAGCTTAATGCTGTTTTTCGTATGGTGAGTGTAGAGAACTGAAGACCCTTTTTACTGGAAATGAGGCATTCCATCTTATTCCTCAGGGGTGCCATCGAATCTGCAATTTGATTTTTAATCGATGATAAATGTAGATGTCTATGAGCCACAGTATCCACTTACCATCAGGTGGACTATGTGTTCGTTAGTCTCCCTTATTTTATAAAAAGCCAAAGAATAGATAAATGAAATGCTCAGAATTCAATCTCTTATCTCAAGCTCATATATAAGACTGTTATAACTAAGCAGGTCGTTCTGATTAGTAAGTAGGTCGTTAATATTAGCAATACAAAAATTTATTTTTCAACTTTATTAATTAACAATACAAAAATATTCACACGTCCAAATAGAATACCGGGGTATTCAAATTAATAGCGTTAGAATTTAAAACAGGGTATTAAAATGATGACCAAAACAAATTATCTAAGGTGACATCATGGCCAGGGCAGATGCCACAAATCAACATGTCAGTATCAACGACTATTTTGAGAGATTTTTAATGCGCCGTAAATCAATCATCGACATTGTAAGAGGATTTAAAATGTAAATATAACTCATTCTCTCGTCGCTCGCCGTCACCGTTTATGGTTATTAAACCGGACTTGTAACCTTTTTGGCTCTAGTCTATATCGCTTCCTGTATTTTACAGCTTTTTTTATAGATTTGAAGTGACAAAAGAAACTAACAGTTCATCTCATAGTATTCCGTAGGACACAACTAGGATCGAATTCCCCGATCTCTACATGACCATGATCAAATCCTTGACGTATATTGTATGACAACCACTAAATTTAAGAAAACAATTTTAGAGATGCAGCTTTTAGTTTATAGACTTATTATTTAATATTTAATTGTGAAAGTGATGATTACCTAGACGTGATTTTTTTTTATAGTATAGGGTGACAAACGAGCACACAGTCCACCTGATGGTAAATGGGTACTGTGGCCCCTAGACATCTACATTTATCCTTAATTAAGAATCAAAATGCAGATGCGTATGGTTCATGTGCCAACAATTTTTTTTATATATACAATAAGGGTGACAAACGAGCACACAGTCCACCTGATAGTAAGTAGTTGCTGTAGCCCATAGACATCTACATCTATCTTCGTTTGCGAATTTAAATGCAGATGCGTTGTCAGCCGTGAGGACTAAGATGGAATGCCTCGTTTCCAGTAAAAAGGGTCTCCGGTTTTCTACACTCACCATACGGAACACAGCAGCATTCAGCTGCTATTTTACGCTGGTATTCTGTGAGAGCGTGGTCCTACCCCGGTCGAGCCGACCCATTCGCGCTACAACCATAATATAGTTGCAGCGTGGCTCTACCACGTAAAAAATTGTGCATTATGTCCTAGATACTAAGCTGTAGAAAATAAAAATTTCATTGGTGTAACAATCGTTGGTAATCAAATCAAATAAAAAATTGTAACAGTCTACTACAGCCCGTGGATATCTGCAGCCAACTTTAAACATAGAAGGCTACAGTTGCGTTGTCACATCTGAAGACTGAGATGGAAAGCCTTACACCACAGGGTGTAATTTTTTTAATTAGTTACAGAACTATACTGGCTCTCAATACGTTTCAGACCGGTACACAGTGCTGCAGGCACTAATTAAGTAAGAAGATGGGGTACCAACCTCTTTCTTGTATCTGTTGCCAAAGAATTGGCAACAGATACAAGAATTTTCTGGGAAGGTTTATCCAGACAGACTTCCAGGCAGAAAGGGAGTCTTCCCACCTAGCAATAGCAATTTCAATAGCTGGATATAGCTTTGTAAAACGATTCAGCCCACAAGAAGATTTACACTATACTCTTCCTTTCTCTCCTTCTTCTACTACATCAATTTTTAAAATTCCACATCTGGTCGCTTGACCATAGCACCAGCAGTACCAGATATATTGATGCTTTTGTCCGTCCTATTGTCACCGTTGTTAGTATTTTATATCTAGTCTAAACGTTCCATCAATATGCCGTAAATCAAAATCTGTCGGACGCCACGAGTCCTTTTTGGCCTATCCCATAGTCGCCTCTTACGACACTCACGGGAGAAGATACGAAACCTGCCTTATGCATTATGGTGCTATTTTACGCTGATATCCTATGAGAGCGTACCTTTCCTGGTCCGTTACATCCTATTAAAGGCCACAGCCGAATATAGGCGTCCCCCATAAATTGCTGCATAGGGGGGATATTTGCTATAATTGCCACGCTTGGCCAGCGGGTTGACAACCGCAGTTTTAATTTTTTGTCGTTATTAGGAAGAACCTGCTGCCCACCTCCTGATTTGTTTCACTTTGTCGCCTCTTACGATACCTTACGGTATATTTAGGGTAGTGGATATTTTTACACCGCCACTACACGGCGTTCCCCGGTCGAGCCGTGCCAATTAATGCATGATGACACTTCCGCGAAAAATAAAATCTCCTAAGTAAAATAGCTAACTAGCATATTCTTGTAAATACCTGTCAAACAGTGGTCTTAATTAATAAGAATGTTGATGCGTAATTTAACGACCTTTAGTCCCAAAACGAATTCGTGTCTTACTAGATGTGTCGTAATGTCACATGACTAATATTGACGTAAGCAAATTTCACTATAATAAATTCCATCGGAACTACACATTATGGCATTACCATATTAATGGCTTGATTTCTCTTTTCCAAGAAATTTGCATGATTCGTTGGCGCCATCTAAACAACATCTTTGGAAAGGATTGAGAAGTGAAAATAAAAAATCATTTGACACTAAACTATTTTTTTACGAATAAGTCCAACTTTCAGTTGATATCATAGATTAATATTAAAATAGAGTTGGTATCACAAATTCATAGAGTATAGGAACGTAGCATAGTGGAAGTTAGCTAGTTTAATGTACACAATTATTACATAACTATTACAACTAATGTTAACTTTGATTAAGCCCTTAGTGATTATAAGTTTTATAATGATTGTGATTGCTCGCAAATAGAACCAATATGTGGCTCGACAGAATATCAGCGCTGCGGTTAGTCGGTTTGTTGCTGCAATCCATTTTTTTAAATATTTATATGTTTTTTTGTTTATAAAATTGTTGTTAAGCAAGTTGCAAGAATAAATAAATATTTTCTTTCTTTCCTTAAAACCTTTCTTAAAAAAGAAATTACTCAAATCTCTACAATTGAACTAACAATTGAAAATTATACGTAAAGAAATCTGCTCCAAAAAGACAAAACAACACTTTTTAGCGTAGGAGTCTGTTTGGGTAGGTACGTATCTTACTTATTTCCACTGCAAGCAGCAGGTACAATAACCGTTATAGCCTATGAAAACCACTGCTGAACATAGGTTTCCCCCATAGATTGTCTCCTAAGGGGGTTTTTGCCATAGTTGCCACGCTTGGCAGGCGAGTTGACAGCCGCAGTATTTTTATTATTTTGAATTTTTATCAGTCCCTCTGTCGCCTCTTTCGACACTCACAGGTACAATATCATGGGGTAGTAGATATTCTTACACCGCCACTACACGAGGCACTACACGGTACGGGTATACAGAGACAACATAATTACACGCTGTGAGGCAGAAGGCATTTCATCTTAGTCCTCAAGAGTGACAATTCATCTGCATTTTAACTCTTAATTGAAGATAGATATAGATGTCAATGGGCCACAGCATCCACTTACCATTAGGTGGACTGTGTGCTAATTTGTCACCCTATTTCTATAAAAGAAGTGACAATCATCCTTTCTAGTTACAGCAATCGCTTAGAATAAAAATATGGACGCAGTGATGGTTAAAATTAACGAATTAGTTCTAATGCCCCATCTTTATTATAACTTTGTAATTAAAACGACGGTTCTGACCGTTGTATAACACACATTAGCAGAAAACTAACCTCAGCATAATATTATCGCATCTCTATGGAAATGGAAAACTATTAAAGCGTATTAATATAAATAATTCGTAAAAATGTCATTCTCTTTTGATTTATTTGTGACTGGGAATTTGATGTGATAATTTTAAATATTATGACAACTATCAAGTAAGGTAATTAATTATCTACACCAACTGGTTTTTTCATCGTTGTCATAATGTTATTTCTATGATTTGTATTTGTAATTAATATTTACATACTGGTTAATACACAACAATAAATCGCCATTAATAATGTTTCTAATGTTAAGTAAATTGAATGGCAAGAGGTTTTCAATCCTAGTATATCAACATATATCTTTTTTTCTTTGCTACCTAGTGTTCCGTAGTACTACCTCCTTGGTCTAGTAGTCTTAAACGCGGTTGCTGATCATGAGTTCCCGGTTGCGAATCCCAGGTCGGGCCAAAACCAGTTATTTGGTTTTTCTGTTAAGAAATTTTCAGTAGCCCGGAGTAAGGAAGTTAGCGGTGTTTCACCCCCGTGCCTCGAAAAGCACGTAAAACCGTTAGTACTGCGCCTGATCTCCCTCCGGTTGTGTAAGTTTGCCATTCCATCGGACTATGAGAGTGAGGAATAAAGAGTGCACCTGTGCTCGAAAAGCACGTAAAACCGTTGGTACTGCGCCTGATCTCCCTTCAGCTGTGTAAGCTTGCCGTTCCATCGAACTATGAGAGTGAGGAATAAAGAGTGCACCTGTGCTTGTGCATACACTTAGGCACTATAATCCTGTCCTGCGCAGATGACTAGTCTCCGTAGAGGATGGCCGCCGTGACCGAAATTCGATGTGGAGGACATTATAGTGTTCAGTTTTCCAAAGTTTACTTTATTCAATGCATATTTGATAAGGTCTTTATAGAGTCGAGCTTGCAGTCCACCTGATGGTAAGTAGTGCATAGACACTTGCAGTCATTTTCAAACAAAGGGGGCTACAAGTGGCTACACCTCACAGCATGTAATTATACTGGTATCTCTATATCCTTCATATTAGAACACATCAGTGTATATATCAGTGCACTGCTATTTGGCGGCAGAAAATGGTAAGAGAGTGATATCTTCACAGAATAATTCTTAGGTAGAAAAGGAGTCCTACCACCTAGTTACCCTAAACCAAGAAAATTACATCTGCAGTGTCACCCCTGAGGACTGGAATAACTCAAAGAGAAAGATCTTTTTTTTATAAGATAAGGGTGACAAGCGAGCACACAGTCCATCTGGTGGTAAGTGGTTGCTGTGGCCCATAGACATCTACATCTATTCTCGACTACGAATCAAAATACAGATGCGTTGTCACCCGTGAGGACTAAGATGGAATGCCTAGTTTCCAGCAAAAAAGAGTCTCCGGTTCTCTACATCACCATACGAAACACAGCAGCGTTAATCTCTAAATAATTGTACTTTATATTGGTACAATCGTAATAAAAAATGAATTTTAGTGTCCCAGACAGTTGTTAAACCCATCATTTTCTGACTCAAATAGGACAATTCATTAAGCAGATTTCTTAGCACATATGTCATCCTGGTAATGTAATTAGCTATTACTTTACATCTTATTATATATATATATATATATATATATATATATATATATATATATATTTATATTTATATATATTTCTTCTGTACGTGTGTTTGAGTGGGTCCCTGGATTTTTTTTTTTTTTTTATAGGAGAGGGGGCAAACGAGCATGCGGCTCACCTGATGGTAAGTGACTACCGCCGCCCATGAACAACTGCAACACCAGGGGAACCAGAGGAATTGCAGATGCGTTGCCGGCCTTTTAAAGGAGTAGGCTCTTTTCTTGAAGGTCCCTAAGTCGTATCGGTCCGGAAAAATCGCTGGTGGTAAACTATTCCACAAGGAAGTTGTGCGAGGAAGAAAACATCTTCTAAATCGCACAGTGGTGGACCGCCAATCATCCAGATGGTGTGGATGGTATCGGGAGTTCTGCCGCGATGTGCGTTCGTGAAATTTGGCGGCTGGGATTAATTCGAACAATTCCTCAGAGCACTCCCGTGGTAAATGCGAAGAAAATGCAAAGAGATGCAACATCTCTTCGCAGCGCCAATGAATCGAGCCGATCGGAAGGACTCGGTCGTCGACGATTCGAGCCGCTCTGCGCTGGATGCGGTCAAGTGGAAGGAGCTGGCACTGGGGACCCCAGCTCAGAGATGGGAACAGTATTCCATGTGAGGCCGAACCTGCGCCTTGTAAAGTTGCAGGCGTTGTGCCGGCATGAAATACTGTCCCGCTCTGCTGAGCACGCCAAGCTTTTAGAGGCCAATTTGGCCTTCTCTTATGACCGCGAAACTGCGTCACTCGATATGTCGACGCCGAGGATTCCGATACTGGCTGAGGCAACAAGGGAGTGCCTTGAAACTGAGGAGATACGACAAAGGGTTCTTTTAGCGGTAAACGCGCAAACTTGTGTCTTCTGGGGATTAAACTGGACTAGATTTAGTCGCCCCCAATCCGAGACTTTGTTCAGCAAAGACTCGACTTCAGACACAAGTTTGTTCCGGTACTCGGCGACGTTTTCCCGAGAAATATTCGCACGGCCGGCGTATAGAGCATCACCAGTGCTATCATCCGCATAGCAATGAATGCTACCGGTTTGCAACATATCATTGATATGCAGAAGAAACAGCGTTGGTGATAGCACGCAGCCTTGTGGAACACCAGCGTTAATAGGCTTGTAGTCGGAGCATGCACCGTCTACAACGACCTTGATGCTCCGATCTGCAAGAAAGCTGGTGATCCAATTGCACAATTTCTCAGGAAGCCCATAGGAGGGGGCTTCGTAAGAAGCGCTTTGTGCCAAACCCGATCGAAAGCCTTCGCAATGTCCAAACTAACGGCCAATGCCTCCCTTGACTCTACTGCCTCCGCCCATCTATGAGTCAGGTAGACCAGAAGATCACCAGCTGATCGACCCCGACGAAAACCGTATTGGCGGTCACTAATCAGCTGGTGATCCTCAAGGTACCGCATGAGCTGGCAGTTTATAATGGATTCCATTATTTTTGAGAACAAGGGGTGATGGCGATAGGCCTGTAGTTGGACGGGTCTGAGCGGTCGCCTTTTAGGATCGGTTGGACAAAAGCTGTCTTCCATGATTTCGGGACTACGCCTAGGAGTAGGAGTACCGGAAAAGACGCGTTAGAACCGGTGCCAACCTGAGCACACGTCCTCAGCACAATTGGGGATTCCGTCAGGCCCACTGACTTGTGGATGTCTAGGGAGAGGAGTGCTTTGCGAACCGAGCGCTGTGAGAACCGAACATCCGGCATGGAGCACTCACACCGCGGGATGGCCGGCGGTGTGTTCTCCCCGTCATTAAGAGTCGAGTTGGACGCAAAAGTGAGCCTAAAGGTCGGCTTTCTCTTTTGCGGCGTGGGCCAGTGAGTCGTCCTCCTGTGCAGAGATGGTAGTGATGGCTTACAGAAATTCCTTGACAGCCTTGGCGAGACCAGAATGCACGGGTTCCCGAAGGAAGGCGAACTAGTTTCTCGCCAATTCTGCCTATGTGCTCTGACTTTGCCTTGCAATAACACTTTGAAGGACCTGGAGGCGAAGTTATACTTTTTAAGCATGCTGGTGTTTACATCCCGAGCCGCCGAAGCCTCAGCCCAGGCCTGATAGCACTGGGCACGCCACTATAGCGGCGATAAGACCCCTCTTTGAGGAGTGGCTTGAGAGACGCCACGGTGTCCTCACCTTCCGCCTGACGCAGGTCCTCACCGGACACGGTGTGTTCGGGAGGTTCCTGCACCGAATCGGCGGGAGGAAACGCCCGGGTGCTCCCACTGCGAGGATCGACCGGAGGACACGGTGGAGCACACCGTGGAGGTGTGCCCTGCTTGGGCGGAGCACCGCCGTGTACTCGTAGCGGCGATAGGCGGCGGCGACCTCTCGCGTCCGGCCCTGGTCGAAGCCATGGTCCGGAGCGAGACGGAATGGGATGCCGTCACCACCTTCTGCGAAGCAGTGATGCTAGCGAAGGAGGTGGCGGAGCGGGAGAAGGAAAGAGCAACAGCTTTCCTTCCCGGCCGCCGCGGAGACGCCCCGGCGTCGGGGCTACGTCGTGGCCCCTGACCACCGTAGGCGTGACCTGTGGACGGCGAGCAATGGGTAGCTCGCCGTCCGTCCGTCTAACGACGACAGGCCGTGTCGACGGCGCGTTTTGTTCCACGCGCGCCTCAAAGAGCTGTCAGCAGCGTGAAGGGGCCCGCAAGGGCCGACGCCTGCCGGGGCTGCGGGCTGTTCGAAAGAGATACCGCGGCTCCGGAACGTAAGGGCACTGAAGGAACACGGATGGTTTTAGTCAGTAAAGTCTGACACTCCTTCCGCTCCACCCACAGCGAAAGGCGTCATTAGATGATTTTCCATCCGCAAAAAAAAAAAAAAGGCCTGATAGCACTCCTGCTTACTGCGTAATGCAGTCTTACAGGAGCGACCAAACCAAGGCTGCGATCTGCCTCCGATGGGTACCACAGATGATGGAATAAATAGTTCCATTCCCTGTAGCACCACATCAGTGACAGAGTCAGCAACAGCGCTGGGATCATCCGGCGAGAAACAAACCCGCCCCCATGGGTAGGATGCAAAGAAAGACCGCATTCCGTCCCAATCCGCCGACCTGTAATGCCAAACACGGCGGCAACCTGCAGAACGCAACCGCGAGGGGAGCGTGAGTGGCACCACACCGGATCAGACAATGGTCCGAAGAGCCGAGAGGGCATCGACGGAAACCTGATATTCGTCCGGATGAGAGGTCAGCAGAAGGTCCAACAGGAAGGTGTATGATCCTTCACATCTGGAATCCGCGTAGGCGAAGTAACCAGCTGTGTCAGACCATATGCCAAGGCAAAGTCATAAACAGATCTCCCGCATGATCGGTTAAACGTGAACCAAGCCATTCGGCGTGGTGGGCGTTAAAATCGCCAAGGATCACGATCTCTGCGGATGGGACCTGTTGTAGCAAGGAATCTGTAGCCATTTGGACGTGGTCGATGAGTCGGTCTGTTCCGGCATTACCGCTATGGGACCTATAGAGGCACCCGTAGACGCGCGGATGGTCGTCGCTATCTACGCGTAGCCAAAGGATGGACAGGTCCGAACCTTCAAGACTGCCGAGGCGTCGAGAACAGATGTCCTCTCTGACGTATACGCAACTCCAGCCCGAGGCACAAAGGAGTGTTCCAATTTGTACCCCAGGTAGGAGAGATACGAAGTATCAGCCGGAGAGGACACCTGCGTCTCGGTCAGAAAGAGTGGGCCGGCTTCGCCGTCTCGAGATGGTAGTGGACGGCGTTTAGGTTCGAGTGAAGTCCCTGATGTTGCATAACCACGGATAGCGCGGCAGGGTCGCCTTGGTCTTGTTGCTCAGTTTGCCCCGAGCAGTTATTGTTTTGAGCGGAATTTTGCCCCAGAATACGCGGGGCAGCCTGAGCACCACGCTCAGGAGTGGAGTAGCATGGTCGTGGATGCTCAGCGAGGGATTCTCCAGGGGTGCTGGTACCCTCCTGGGGTAGTCTAAAATTTAATTCCGCTACCATGTTGATGGGGGGGGGGGGGAGAATTGGGCCTCCGGTCACCTGCACTCACCAGACGAAACGCAAAAGCAGAGCTTCCACTTCACGCCGGTATTCTGTGAGGTCGTGGTACTAACCCGGCTCGAGCCGGATGGTTTAGATTCACCAAAGGACCCGGTAGGTGGCACTGTTGTCGAGATACAGAAATCTCCCGTGCGAAGCCGGAGTGGATAGATAGTTTTGTGTGGAACGCTTTAGGTTAAAGTTCTTAAAATGTAGAGAAAAGTTTAATACAAAGTCTAAAAGTTAAGAGTCGAATGTACGCGATTCATCAAGAAACCTAACATTATGGTCGAATCAATTTTAAGAATTAAAAGGACCTTAATATAGTACCGCGAAATGTGTGTGTGCTTTTGTAACGATAGTATTCTATACAGAATTACGTATAAAAGTCCACTGAGGAACATTGGACTATCCCATAGAGGGAGGATTTTGCCACGCTTGGCTGGCGGGTTGACAACCGCAGTTTTTTAAATTATTTTGAGTTGTTTGTTATCAGGAAGACTGCTGCCCATCTTCTGGTTAAGTTTCCCTTTGTCGTCTCTTACGACATCCAAGGGCCGATATGGGGTATTGGATATTCTTATACCGCAACTACACGGTTTACGTATAAATAACATGTTTAAAATATTTCTACAAACAGCATATATGACGAGCATCACAAATCCCGCATCACCATATTCTGATTGTAGAGAACTGGCGCATGCTTCTGTTGGAGCTTTTTATTGATAACAACACGGATCTACAATAGCATGAAATTATTATATTAAAAGAAAAAAATTATGTATTATGCATGAAATGTATGACTAAATAATTATGAACTAACAAAAAAAATAACCCTATAAACACGGTAATAAATTATGCAAAAGAAATACCTACTTTAGTTATAAACTAATAACGCACAGATGTTACAAATATTTAATGTTGATTATTGCATTTTCACCCTTGAGGATAGAGATAAAATGCTTTATAGCATGTAAATATACTGATTCTCTTACTTTTCAAGCCGAAGTTCAGCGATTGTTGTACCTACTGCTGTATGACAGAAGAAATATTTAAGAGGATGATATCAATCAAGGCAACGTTTTGGGCCACATTACGGTTAGTATACATAGTATAATTAAAGATAAAAGATCTCATACCATAAAAGGTAGTGTTTATGAGGCTAACGAAAAAATAAAACAGGAATACGATCATACCAATAAACAAGATACATTTAATAAAGCCGAATTGAGTTCCAAAAAAGTAGACGTTTCGAAATCGGGAGGGGTCAAACAGGCGCCTATAAATCTCGAACAGACAGTCCCTAATATATTACAGAAATGATATTTTGTAATTTAAAACAAGATAGTTAATTTCATATTCGGCTGTAAATCAAACATTTAATGGGCCAGTGGGCGGATGATACGCCTAGTGCCTGCGTGCGATCCCAGCTGATATTGTGATCAAGTTTTAACTTATTAATATCAACTTCATAAACAACTTGCTACGATATAAAAATATTCTCAAGTGAATAAAATATTAAATGTCACTCACGAATCAATTAATTAAAGTAAAAAAAAAGTTACACACGCGGCATGGTAGTTAGAATGCAACACTGTCAATGATTTCCCACGTTGTAAATGTCTCTTAAACAATCATTTTTTTTTTATATACCGGAGTTTAGTTTTTAAACAAAATGAAACATGAAGTTCTTTTCATTTTGTTATTGCATAATATTCAGTGCAAACGATCCATATCTTAATTCAACAGATAACAAAAATTGAGATGAAACAAAACTTATTCTCCTTTCTACAAATACATCAATAAATTACAAAAACAATACAATGATTAAACACATTAACAATGTGCTCGACGTTAATAGAAAAATGTCGTGGGAAACCTGCATATAATACGAAAGTTTGTGAAGTCCACCTATCCACTAACAAGCATTGCGAGAGCGGCGCCGGACACTTCCTTGCCCTAAAAACCCGTTCATAAATAGGTTGCAACTTTAACTTTTATGCAGATAAAGATACTTGTGTAGTTTAAAGTTACAGTATTTTTGACACACAGTTACAGTTTATTTTTTCTTTAAATGCAATTTTTAATTGAAATGTTCAAAAGACGGACATACGTGTATAAATGATATATTCATTCGCATTCATATTTTCGTTTTAAATATAATCATTATTACAGCCTCTCACAAGTCCACTGCTGAACATAGGCCTCCCCCACAGAATGCCACAAAGCACGGTCCCGAGCCACCTGCATCCATTGACTTCCTGCATGTCTTACCAGGTCGTCACTCCATCCAGTGGGGGGACGCCCTACACTTCGCCTGCCGGTACGAGGCTGCCACTCGAGAACCTTTCTTCCCCTTCGGTTGTCGGTTCTTCGAGCTATATGGCCGGCCCATTGCCACTTCAGCTTACTAATCCTTTGGGCTATGTCGGTTACTCTGGTTCTACTGCGGATATACTCATTTCTAAGTTTATCACGCAGAGAAACCCCGAGCATAGCCCTCTCCATAGCTCGCTGAGCGACCTTGAGCTTCCTCATACGGCCAGCAGTGAAGGACCACGTCTCAGATCCATATGTGATCACTGGCAACACGCACTGGTTGTACAATCTAGTTTTGAGGTTATGAGGTGTGCCTGACGAGAAGATGGGTCGTAATCTCCCGAACGCTGCCTAGCCAAGTTGAATCCGTCGATTGACCTTTCGGTCGAAGTTGGACTTACCTAGTCGGACTATTTGTCCCAGGTAAACATATTCGTCAACAACTTCGAGTTTAGTGCTCCCAACAACTACCGGCATAGGTGTGACATGGATATTAAACATGATTTTTGTTTTGTCCATGTTCATCTTAAGACCTATCCGTTGGTAGACACTATTGAGGTCATTGAGCATAGTGCTTAGGTCCACCAGCGATTCTGCCATAAGGACTATATCGTCGGCAAATCAAAGGTGAGTGATGTACTGGCCATTGACGTTAATACCGTATCCTTTCCAATCCAGTAGCTTAAAAACGTCTATCAATGCAGCGGTGAAGAGTTTTGGGGATGTTTATTTATTTATTTAAAACTTAAATGTAACACCTTAAGGTAAAGAGTACATAGGGCGGACTTAATGCCATATGGCATTCTCTGCCAGTCAATCCTGGGTACCAAAGACAATTGTAGGCAGGTGCGAAACATAATACATAAATAAAGTGTACATATATTAAAATATAATATACCATAGTACACAACATATATTTAAATATACATACATATAACATATATTTACATACAATAATACATACATACATATATGTTATGTGTATACATGCTTATAAACTACATAAATAAATATCCGTTTAATATATAAATAAATAAATATTTGAAGAGAAAACAAAAAAAAAAGTCAATTTCTAAGTGCCCTCGGGTAATGTTGTCGTAGAAGTAATTTAATGAGTTTTTATTTGTTGCATTCTTAATATCATTGGGGAGGGTGTTCCAAAGATGTATAGCCTGTATCGTGAAAGAGGACCTGAAAAATTTTTAACTATGTTGTGGAAACCTTATCCTCAGACGGTTTGATTGTCGTGGTGTTCGACCGTCAATCGAATGAAGAAAATGAAAGTTATCCTTAAGATAAGAAGGCGACCTTGGATTGTTTAAAATTGAATAAAGTACAAGTAAAATTCTAGAGCATCGCCTTTGACGTATATGTAGGTAGTCATTTAAGCTTTGAACGATAGAAAGATATGTGACCACATACACATACTTACGTAAACCGAAAATAAACCTTATGGAATTATTAAGAAGGCGCTCCAACTTGTTTAGAAGATTTTGTGACAGATCTGGGTAACATACATCTGCATAATCGATGATAGGTAGAATGAGGGAATGAAATGTAAGCTTGGTTTTGAAAGGTAGGAAATTTTTAAGACGATAAAGGGAACGCAAGGTGGCAACAACTTTACGACTTACTTCAGAGATCTGCAATTTCCAGGTCATAGTTGTGTCCATGTACAAGCCAAGATTTGTTATGGATATTACGTCACCCTGTCTTACACCTGGCAGATTGTACTCTTCGGTCTTTTGTACAATTTGCCGAAGGGTTTGTATGTGGTCTATGGTGATGAAGCCTTTTCGGAAACTGGCTTGTTCGTGAGGCTGGAAGTCGTCGAGTCTGCGTGCGAGACAATTCGTAATGACTCTCTAAAACAGTACATAGACGCAGCTCAGAAGGGAAATCTGTCGGTCTGTAGTTCTTCAAGAGAGCGTTGTCGCCTTTCTTGAAGAACAAGACCACCGAATTTCTGCTCCACGCCTCCAGAGTACTGCCACCATGGAGGACGGAATTAAAGAGTTTCTAAAGGACTTCAAGTACCGGTTTTCTACCCGCTTTCAGAAGCTCCGCTGTTATTCCATCCTCGCCCGGGGACTTGCCGTTTTTAAGGTGCTGGAGAGCCATTCTAATCTCGCTCAGACTGACGTCCAGGATATCATCGGAATAGTGTCGGATAAGACTTGCTCTTGGATCGTTACTCACACTTGCGTGTGGCTCCAACGATGACGTGTACAGGCCACATTCGGTCTTCAGCTTCGACAGTTAGCTCTTTCTGGCAGACAGATCTCTGGCAAAGACTTTGGAGCCCTGGTTCCGCTCGATCGCTTCTTCAATACGAGCTGTATTGAAGTTGCGCAAGTCCCGCCGCATGCATTTGGAGATCTGTCTGTTCAGTTACCTGTATGCTGTCAAATCTGCTGAAGACTGCAGCTTTATCTCCCGTCACAACCATGAATGTGATCTGAGAGTTTTTGTGTACTTCTGCGACGGGTCTTACATTACTTAGCTGCGACCGCATGGACAGTTTCCACAATCTTGTCATTCATATCGTCCACTTCATTGCAATCTTCTAGGCACTGAAAACGATTTTGTAACTTGAGCTTAAAGTTTTCGGGGCTTTGGATTAGAGCACGAGGGGGACGGAGCGTTGACTTCATTAGACGCGACCTCTCCAACTTAACGTGTAGGTTCAGTGTGCCTCTAACCATTCGGTGATCGCTACCAGTTTTCACCTTCGTGATCACTGAGACATCACTGAACAGTTGTCGTCTGGTCGTCATAATGAAGTCAATCTCATTTTTTGTCGAACCGTCGGGGCTCGACCAGGTCCACTTTCTGTGGGGCCGCTTTTGGAAGAAAGAGTTCATCATAAAGAGTCCCTCATTCTCCATAAAGTCGGCCAGCTGCTGGCCCTTTTGGTTCCGTTGCCCTATTCCGAATTTCCCTACTTTCAGCTCACCGTTCTTTCTTGTGCCTAGTTTTGTGTTGAAGTCTCCCATTAACACCGTATAGTGGGTTTTGGAGGAATGCATGGCTCTAGAGATATCCTCATACATTTCCTCCACCTCCTCATCGGGATGTGCCGAAACTGTGTTGTTAGTGCGTAAACCTGTATGATCTTCAGCGAATACCGTTTGGTGATTCTGTGTATAAGGTATGCAACCCTCGTCGACACACTCCCAATCTGTCCTCCTCCTCTCTTCGGACCTCGGAAAATCTTATAATATTCCAGCGCAACTTATCTATCTCTTCTTACAGCTCCAGGATCTTCTTGTCAGTCCTCAGGGTGCTCAGGTGCCTCAGGTCGAGTCGTCTTAGGTGGTAACCGTACCTCCACCAGAAATTTTTAGCACCCCCTGCCCCGCCGTTACCATGTCGAATATAATACTCATACGCAATTTAAGAAAGCGTCCTCTTCTATAATCACGGGTTTGGTTATTATTTCAATCGCTATGATGAATTGGTTTATTAAAGGTTTGTAAAGTAAAAGCGACAATCGAGCACACAGTCCACCTAATGGTAAGTGGATGCTGTGGCCCATAGACATCTACATTAACCCTCAATTAAAAATCAAAATGCAGATGCGTTGTCGTCACCTTTAAAGACTAAGATAGAATGCCTCGGAACTATTAAAAAGGCTCTTTTATCAGATCCAAAGTTATCAGTGCAATTCAAACAAAAACATAAAGAATTTGTCGATCTGAATATGACAAGACCATGCCATCTTGGTACGAACATAGGCTGGCAGGAATGACTGAGTGGCACTGTATTTGAACGTACACATCCAGTACTATTATAAATCCCACGCAGTTGAAAGATCCAAAGATGTTCTATTTTAATTGGAAGTTTTCGTCATAATAGTGACTCTGAGGGACATCTTGTTTTGTGACACATTTATTTTTACCGCATAAAAAATGTTTGCAAGTTCTGAAAATGAAAACGATTGGTTAAACTTGTATTAAAACTTAAGCAATCCCAAAAGAAAAGAATTGAGAATGTTGATAGTATTTAATCTAAGTAAATGAAACAAAAGAATTTTCACAAGCGTCTCTTAGTGAGGATGGACATAAATAAAAACCATCCAATCACAAATCTTTAAGCTTTTCCGTTCGCATCACGCACGCCGGTGCAGCTGTCGACAGCATTTGGCAATAAATCTGGCTGACAATTAAGGAGGTCATTAACGCCTATCGAAAACAACGTACTATTATCAGTATTGTGTTTTATTCGACACCTGTCCTTTACAAAATAAATGTTTAGCTTTATAAACGTTCTAAATTCATGATATTATTTTATAGTGTGTTTATTTTATTACATTTGACCAAAAATATATGATTATAGACCATGTAGTGGCGGTATAAGAATATCCACTACCATCGTCCCATGGGTGTCGCAAGAGGCAACAGAGGGAAACAAACCAACCAGGAGAAGGGCAGCAGCGCATTCCTAATAACATCTAAAAGAATTTAAAAAAATTCGATTGCCAACCCGTCTGATGGCGTGGCAGTTATAGCAAAATCCACCCTAAGAGGAAATCTTTAGGGTAGATCTGCGTCCAGCAGTGAACGTTTATGGGCTGTAATGGATGGATGGATGGATATGATTTTAGAATTCAGCATTCTAATGTGGTTTTTAAATTGAATAGATATTCTCATATCTATTCAATTTAAAAACAAATAGTAAATTAATTATGTTCAAATCAAATTACTGTAAATATCATCCGTAAATTTAAAAAAAAGGTTAACAAATTTCTATTTTTAATAAAGAAATTGAAAAATTATATTCCATGTCTTTAAATACTGCATGCCTCCATGAGAAGCTTGCATGAAACTCAAACGCATTATATCATCGAAAAGACTTTACATTATTTAAATTTCAACAGTAAAGCAAGCCTAGGAAGCAGTAACTGTTGCGTACCTCTGATGGCGATCAAGATGTGTGCGTTACCGTGCGCCGGCGCAGAGCTGACAGATTTATGTGGGACGGCGATCGCGTCTCGCGCCTCCCGCCCTCATTATACCGGCCCGATTGCGTGCCCGATTAGATAATTAACGCTTTTAATGCTTCAGCCGACTTATATTGGAACGTCCACTATTGTTTATACATTGTTTCTCAGACCCGGCCATGTTTATGCGGCTAAGTTGCTTTGTTTCCTTGGAGTTACTATTAGAATGCATAAAGGATTACTACCACTAAGTAATCTAAAGAAGTAATAAGCTTAGGAGCTTAAACAATTATAATGTAATTTTTTTATTGGAAGAGGTTTAATTTGGCGATGGCGTAACCCTGAAAACCAGAGAACTTAAATTTTTAGCTACTTATAAAAGTATTATATTAACAAAACTAGTATCCTTATTTTTTTTAACTTAAATATTCAATTGTGATTTATAAACCATATTTAAAAATATATAAGTATCAGAAATGTAATCTACGAATTTGTATTACGAAAATATAGTTATAATAATAATAGACAGACAGACTCCAGACCGAATTTCGTTCATGGAAACCTGTCTCAACGGAATTATAGATTATAGTGCCCGAGTGTATGCGCAAACACAGGTGCACTCTCTATTCCCTCACTCTCATTGTCTGATCGGACGGTAATGCGACATCACCGGAGAGAGATAAGGCGCAGGACCAACGGCTTTACGTGATTTGCGAGGCACGGGAGTGAAACACCGCCAACTTCCTGACTTCGGGCAGCTACTGAGAATTTCTAAAGAAAAAACCAATAATTTATGATGTCATGCAGCAATTTCGTTGACGACCACTAAACCAAAGAGGCAGTCGACGAAAATATAGACATGACATATAACTATATTTTCGATCTATAAATTATGTAATATGTATGTCCGAAAAATTAAAAGAAATCGAGGACGCATAGAACTCTTCTCATATCTAAGATTTTAGAGTCTATCTCATATCTAAGAAAGTTATGTCCAATGCGTTATGGCTGAAAGTCCGCCACTTTACGTGTTCTCTAAGTAATTTTATTCCACAGACAGGCTGGTTTCCTCACATGTTCCTTCACCGCCGTGCATGTGATATGAATTACTACCGATTAGTACTTAAAATTGCTATTAATAATTTCATTGGTGCCGGTGGGATCGAACCTGGGTTGCTCGCGCATTGTAAAATTACGACGAAAACTTAGCCCCTGAGCTACTATATTTAAGTAATGTTAATAACAAAATAACCGTACTGTTCAAACTGTGTCAACCTGATGTTTAAGAACCATTAAGAAATCAGAAATCATAACATTGTAGCACCATCAATTCCCGAGCAATAGCGCTAGCCGCCGATATAAATAGTCAGCTTTCAAACTGAAAGCAAAGACCTAACTCAACCAGAGAGGAATTCACCTTGCATTGGATTAAATGCCACTGCTGACTAGACTTGTTTAGTACGTACATTAATGTTTTCTCACTATAACGGACATTTTGCTGCGTCTGTCATTAACGCAAATGATAACCTGCGATTATTTACACCTAAGACAAACACTTTAAGTGACCAGAAGACATGAACAATTAAAAGTTAAATGGCATTTATTTTGAGTACCTATATACAGATACGGCTAATCTATTCTTCTTCGACGATTCTTGTTAAAGATGTATGTAAATACTCTTAATTTTTTATTTTCAGAATTTGAGTGCCAAACGAGCACACAATCCACCTGATGGTAAGTGGATGCTACGGCCCATAAACATCTAAATGCAGATGCATTGTTACTCCTGAGGACTAAGATGAAATGCCTAGTTTTCAGTAAAAATCGTTTCCGGTTCTCTACACTCTCCATACGAAACACAGTAACATTAAGCTACTATTTTATGCAAGTACTCATCGTATATGCACAGTAAAATTAAAAATTGCAAAAACAAATTAGGAGCCGTGGTAAGTTAGGGTCTAAGCGTTCATCACAAATTATACAGGAGGTTAGGAACCCATGTTCTATTCCAGCAATAGTAAAATTGTTGTGAACGAACTTGAAAAGATTTGTAGTGATGAATATGTTAATAGACCGTACTAAAACAATAACAAATGCCTCAGCAGCGCGATACCCAAGTGTTAGATTGCGGCGCTGCGGGCCACATGTTCGATTCCTGGACCTGGATTTTTAAGGCCTACAAATATTTGCGTCGAGTCTGGATGTTTGTCCATGTGCAATTTAAGGTTGTAAAATACCTCTACGAGATCTCAAGTGTGAGTGGTAACGATTTTTTGTAAAAATTTTGAAAAGTTATTTATCCAGGCGTCTATTATAACGATAAGCTTTACAAATAATCGAAACCATGAGCGGTTAAGGATGATTCGTGACGGCACGCAGATGTCGAACCGCATACGGTCCGACACGCGACCGTAAATCTGGCGCGACTGCACCGCCCGGCTAATCGTTCAAGCCCCCATCAGAAAAGGCACCTAGCATTAATCATTAAAAGTCCAGAATAAGATCCGCCGCAGACACGCCATTGGTCTGCCCTGATCGAACAATTATTCAAACGTCACCCCGTGATTGGTCGACGGCGCGTACGTTTTTTAGACCTGACAGAGTGATGGATTCGGCCCTTCGAATCCTGCGCAGGTTAGCGATTGTTCCGTGCGTATGTGCGTGTACGTGCTTTTTATTGTAGTGTTTTTGTACAATTAACATTAAATGAAGCCATTGATAATCTTTGCTCGTTTTTGCTCAATTAAAGTTTGATTAATTGTTGATTTATATAGGAAACTATTCCCCAACACTTCAGTAAGATGTAATAAATGATTAAAACGATTTAAATTATTGTCTATTGAAAACTTATATCTTCAAAGTAAGAGTGAATAGGCCTAACCTAATAATTAACTAATAATTTTGTTACGCTAAGACAGTGTGATTTTCCGTCTAGGGCTTCATCATCACTTACCATCAGGTGGGATTGTGGTCAAGCACTTCCTTAGAATAAATTTAAAAAAAAACTTGTAAAAACGATATTTTCTTCTTTATGTAGTTAGACACTGCGAGTAGTTTAGAGTCACGCAGCGTATTATGTTTGCAGCATTAATAGGTGTCTATGAGACATCCAGTTACCATCAGGTAGAATGTGAGCTTGAGTCACTCTTTATCCATATAAAATAAAAGTAATTTTTTGGTTAATTTGTCACCCGTAGGCTTTTTGTATAAGTAATCAAGCATGAAAAATTCATAGTGCAGCAAAAATTGGCAACATTTACCAAAATGTACGCTTTTTGTAGAAGTAAAACTAACAAACGAGCACACAGTCTTAATGTTTAGTAGATCCTATGGTCCATAGACACCGAACCTACCCCACAATAAAAATTAAAAATGCAGATGCGCCGTCGCCCCCTGAGGATTAAGATGGAATGCCTTTTTTTACCATTAAAACAGTAACGAAGAAGTCGATATGGCTGTAAGAATCACGCTGTTAATACCTTGGATGCATACTTTTGTCTTTTCAAATGTGCAGAGTGCAGAAACCGTAGATACTCTACTCTCAAACCAGTCTTTCAAAACTCACACTTGCAGCTTAAAATTATTAATTTTATTAATTGATAACAACGCATTCTTGCAAATAAAAGTTAAAGAAAATATTCTAAGGACAACAGAATAGCAATTAAATAATACTAAACTAGGAAAGGTATTCCAATAAGCTCAGTTACTCACTATTTATCTGACAAATGAATAGTAAACTGGGTTAACATGAGAAAGTGCCTTCTAATAAATGCCAGTGTCGCTTGCAACTTACTAGCGAGATCGGTCATGCGATCAAAGCTAAGAGAAAACACGGCTTTCTAAGACAAGCAAACTCCATCACATACGGAAAAGGCAGTTATCGACTCGGCTACCAATTACTAAAGGAAACGTAAGTCAATATATTTACGTACCATTAAATAGCTCTGAAGGTAAGTATGCAGTCTGTGAACATGTTTAAGATCATCCCCGCCATTACATCAGATTTGATCGACCACAAAAACAAAAAAACGATTCCTAAAAACTATACCGAAATTTAAAAAAAAAACATCCTAATTTCAATTGAGAAGATGGATGGGTGCTATCATTTGCTTGGGATTTTACAATTAATTAAATTAAATCCAAACCCAAGCACACCACTGCAAGACTTTAAGATACTGTAAGTTCGCTCTGCGAAAACCGGACCAAAAATTAATATTCAAAAGCTAAAGGTAGCCGGGCTAACTATGCCATCGGGATGTCTAACACCTAAGCCCCCCCACCCCCCGTAACCATGGGTGCTGTCAAGCACCCGAAACGTCGGGAATGAAAAAGTTTAATTTAGCGCGATAAAATCCGTAAAATTAGTTTTATTTAATGTGTAGTATTCGCGTAAATAGAAGAAATCATTAACTAGCTGCATTGGGAATATGGCGGCGGATGCTCACCGCTATTGGCTGTCGATGGTGCGCCTGGGCCGAAGTACAGTGGACATCAAATCACGTGTATGTAATGCAAACTAATGTCGCTCTTACCTCTTTGGCCTAAGAGTTATGAGTGTTACGCTTGACGTACAGTCGACCGTACATCACGCAGTTACGACCTTTCCGAAATCGCCTCTTGCTTTATAGACCGACGCCGCCCATAGCAAAGCGATGAAAATATTTGAATACCGTAACTTTTTATGGGTTAAATGATAATAGTTTAATGGGGACGATTGTTAAACGATCCATAATGAATGCTGGTGTTATTTTATCAGTGGCTGTTAACTGGTTTGAACTTGAATCGGCCGCTTTGATGTCTAAGAAACAAAACTAAATTATAATATTCCGAAAAATTTTGCTCTTTTGTACCCGTTCTAGAAAACCTATTTACTAATCGAATATTTGTATTACTTAGTCATAGAAAACTATTACATAATGGCTAATGTTTACACGCCATTGTCTTCTTGTAAATATAATCACCTATAATTCTGTACCAACTTACATGAGGAAACCAATATTTGTCGCCGAAGTAATCGCTTACCTGAAAAAGAAAAAATAATTAAATTCATTATAATATAAATTTATTATACCGAATATATATTTTACAACGTGGTAGAGCCATGCCGCAGCTATGTTATGGTTGTAGCACGAATGGGTCGGTTCGACTGGGGATGGACCACGCTCTCACACAATACCAGCGTAAAATAGCAGGTTAATGTATCTGTGTTTCGTATGGAGAGTGAAGAGAACCGGAGACCCTTTTTACTGGTAACGAGGCATTCCATCTTAGTCCTCAGGGGTGACTACGCATCTGCGTTTTGATTCTTAATCGATGATACTTACTATCAGGTGGACTTTGTACTCATTTGTCACTCTTTTTTATTAAAAACATAACTAAAACAAAAGGCCACAGTGGAAAGCGAACGTGCAGAAACACGTGCTACGCCACTAAAAACCTTTGATTATATCCTTGTTCTATTTAGGTACAGGTTTAATACTTTTTTAATAATGTAAAATAACTGGTAATGTTCGGCTGATCGAATGTGTAATAAATATGAAAGTACTCCATCGTTGTTTGTAGTCCTTTCTAAGTTCCCATTAGTTTTAGGTATGTTGTTACTTACAAACGATTTAGATCCAATCTACTTAATTGATCTTTTACCTAAGTGGACATACACAAACGCTAGACCAAAACAGCTTACTCTCCTTGACGTCGAACCCTCTGAGATGTATAATGTTGACGGGCATATTATTGCTGAAATGCCGTTCATTTAAGATGATTTGATTACTAAGTAGAATACGTACGTAAGATTTTCTCATAGATCATCATTAAAGGTAACAATATATTGACTGTAGCACTGACGCTGAATCAAGAGCTGAACCTAAATATAAAAATATTTATGTAGTACATTAAAATTCCGAAAGATACTGGGGTCAAAATTTCCGTAATTCCTTCAAAAAATGTTTTAAGATTAATCATCATCATCATCATCATTACAGCCCTCCACAAGTCCACTGCGGAACATATGCCTCCCCCAAGAAATGCCATAAAGCACGGTTATGAGCCACCTGCATACATCGACTTCCTACATGTCTTACCAGGACGTCACTCCATCTAGTGGGTGACCCTACACTTTGCCTACCGGTACGAAGCTGCCACTCGAGAAGCTTAAGATCAATATGTAATCTTAGCTTGTGGTTGACAGGTAAAGTATGCCTAAAGGCATTAAGTCCGCCAAATATTGTTATATGCAATAAATATTTTAAATAAATAAATAAGAGTAACTAAAAGCATAAAAACTTTCGTTACCATAAAATTGGTCCTTCAGACCGGATAGCTTTTAATGAGAATGCACTCAACAGATACAACTGGAATAACAAGCATAGTCAAGAAAACAAATTTAATGTCCAAAAAACTCATTACCCGAGCCGCAGTGGAGCAGAAATTGCTACAAATTGGAGCCAGCTGAAGAAGCCAAGAACCGCGGGCCGTTGCATTAAATAGCCTGTGACAAGTGTGCTTAGGTCGTGTGCATACCAAACCGTGAAAATAAACCTTAACAAAAAAATACTATAACAAATAAAGACTGAGTATTTCCAACTTCCCTGGTTAAAATACTTTGAAACGGTAATATAGTAAAATGGAGTTTTTGTTTGTTTCATCTAATAACCAAAAATTTTGTTCATATTTAGTGACTTTCTACAATTGTATCAACTTTGGGGAGAGATAACAATCATTAGATAGGCGTACGTCTAGCTGTGGACTTGCGATGGGCTGTAATGATGATGATGATGATTTGAAAAGGATTTATACACGACAGAAATTATTAGAATATTTTCTAGCACAATATAGCATTCAAATAACTTTAACTCACGTTTTTATAGTTGAAGAGTGTTATGGCTAAATATACTTCTCCTTCATCATTTTCAGACCATAAAATTCCACCAATGAATATGGGCCAGGGAGAATTTCTTCTTCGGCTGCATCACCACTTACCATAAGTTGGGATAGTAGTCAAGCACTGGCTTAGAATAGTAAAAAAATTGCCTTAACTGTCACAGTACCAGGTGTCTCGCATCTTTAACGGCGCTCCCGGTTACCGGTCTGGGTATTTTAGACCTGGCATAATATGGTAATACAACCAAAAGATCCCTCTGGCATTTACCATAGGCGCCAACGGTACTTACGAGATGAACTCAGGTCATGAACTCTCTTTCACCGCCTACACACCGTAACTATAATCATCATCATTATTACAGCCTTTCACAAGTCCACTGCTGAACACAGGCCTCCCCATATTATGCCACAACGACAAAAAAAGAAACGGTAAATATAAAAAAATATACATTTCCAATATTTTTTTTTATTTCATGATAAAGTCCTGTAAAAAGTTTACCTAATCATTTATTGAAACTTGCACTTGTCTGAATTTTCAAGGGATTTTATTAATAAGATTGTTATAGTACGTGCGCGTATTTCTAAATACCGTTACAGCCTATTAAAAGTTCACTGCTGAACATGGGCTATGTCTATGGTGACGCATAAGAGGGGATATTTGTCACAGTCGCCACGCTTGGCGGGTGGGTTGGCAATCGGACTTTATTTTTTTATTTTTAGTTATTATTAGGAAAACGCTGCCCAGCTCTTGCTTTGTATCCGTCTCCCTCTGTCGCCTCTTACGACACTCACGGGATGTTATGGGGTAGGAATATTCTAACACCACTAGTACAATGCCATGGTATTTCAAAACAATCAAATTTCATTTTTTTTTTAAATAGTTTCAAATGCAAAAGCGTTTATTAAAAAGCTTTCTATGAGAGGAGCCTACGTCGCCCTGCAGTGTTGTCTGTGACAGCGCGCGGGGAGGCTTTATTTCCAACGGGCACGTGCCCACAACTTGCAATTAAACCTTTTCTCTAGGCTCACTTAATGTAAGAGACGCGATGCACAGCGAGCGAAGCGAAGTGAAATTAAAAGTCAAAATATTAAAAGCAAACAATTTAAACCTACTTACATTTGTAAATATAAAATATTGTCTTGGTCGTTCTGACTAACCATTCAATAAATGTCTAAAGTTAAATTTACAGCCTATATACGTCCCAATGCTGGGCACAGTCCTACTCTCATTTCTGAGAGGGTTTTAGGGCAAGAAAATGTCCGCCGCGCTGCCCCAGAGCGTGTTGGCGAACTTCACATGTCTTCGAAATATTTTTTCTTATTTCTCGGAAACGTAGGTTTCCTCACGATGTTTTCATTCACCGCCGAGCACGTGGTAAATCAGCACTTAAAATTGCAATTAACAATTTCATTAGTGCCGGCGGGGATCGACCCAGGTTGCTCGCGTACTGTGAAATTAACAGCGAGCGCTAACTATCTGAGCTACCACGGCTCTTAATAAATATCTAAGGTGGTTCCAAAAAGGTTCCCAAAAGTAGTCATCCATCAAACGCCATACAATATATATATCGCAGGTTTATGTCAAAATCAGGTTTTTGATCAAAAACCTAGGCTTTCGATAGAGAACGGAAAGAAGGCAAAGTTATTAGTTAACCTTATCATTAACCTTAAAAAATCCTGTTTTTGATCAAAAACCTTTATGATAAAATTTAAGCTCAGGTTAGGTTAAGTTGATTTTATCATAAAACTAAATCAGTCTAGGTTTTTGATCAAAAAACTGGATTTTCTCAAGTTTATGATAGCATAAAGTAGTAATTTTGTCTTCTTCCGGTTCTGATAGGCCGGCTTTTGACCAAAAACCAGGTTTTATCATAAACCTAACGACATATATAAGATATCTGTCTTTTATAATATATTAATGTGCAGTTGAAAGCACAGATAATACATACTCGTATATACTGAGAGTTGAAAGTGAAATACAGCTTGCTAAAATACCACTTACTAAAAGTTACTGAATTACGATCGAATTTAGACCACTGAACAAACCAATAGCTATTTATTTATCTTTTTAGATATACTCGTAATTCTTCTGTCCGTGTGCATGTGACTTTGATGAAATTTTGTGTACGTGATTAAGTTGATTCGAGAATGGGTGAGATTCACAATTGGACCCGGTAGGTGGCGCTGCTGTCAAGATCCAGAAATTACCCGTGCGAAGCCGGGGCGGATTGCTAGTTTTCTATAAAACGTTACCTTATCACTTCAGTACCGTGTGCATTCCTGTATTGTATTCATTATGCAGAAATTTTAGTATAAACACAGCAGTGTGCACCCGTATTCATTGGAAAGTTGAAATTTCAGATAAAACTTAATAACAAAGACAGAGATATGGTGAACTAACATGTTTCATACTACTCGAGTAACAAATGAAATTATAATATTCTACGTCAGTCCAAATAGGACTAAAAGAGCTCACCACTATATACTAGCGATCCGCCCCGGCATCGACGGTTGATTTCTGAATCTCGACGAAAACGCCACCTACCGAATCCAATTATGAATCTAAACCATTCTCTAATCAACTTAATCACACACACACAATATTTCATCAAAATCGGTCCAGGCGTTTAGAAGGAGTTCAGTCACATATACACGGACAGAAGAATTATATAATATATAATATGCATGTATTATACATATAAACCTTTCTCTTAAATAAATCTGTCATCATCAAAATTCATTGTAAAGTGTAAAAGATCTCAGCGTTCAGACGGCGAGAAGCGACTTTGTTTTATAATATGTAAAGAAGAGGCCTGCGGGATACCTGCTAACACCAAGCAAGAAAGCCTACAAGCGCGTTGTCTCCTTTAGAATACAAATGCTCCTCAAAACCAGAACAAAATAAAAAGTGCACTTTTTACTTAGCGCCAGAAGTAATTAAAAAGTGGTATCTACCCAAACCTAGAGTTCCACAGAAAGCCTAGTAACTAGTACTTCGCATGATGAGCCATTATATTATATTATATATAATAAAATTAATCATAACTATGTTGTGAGTTTAGTTCCTATTACTTCGTATTTGCTAAAATAAAATCCCATAAAATGCTTATTTTGGCGCCAAATACCACTGCCATCACATTGTGTTTCCGGTCAAAAACGTATAGAGAGCCAGTATAGTTGACAGGCTGTGAGACACTCCGTCTTAGCATACCATATGGCAGTGCAGGCAACTGCTATACTTATATACTGCTAAACTTCATCCCCTATTTTGCCACCCTGTAACCCTTAGGGGTGAATTTTTTTCTTAAAATTTATATCTGTCTACCGTATTAACTTCTTTAATAAAAGAAGAATCATTAAAATCGGTTCTGCCGTTTCCGAAAAATCGGTGAACATTCATAAAAAACATACGCGTCAAATATAGACCCTTCTCGTTTTTGGAACTCGGTTTAAAATCCATTAAACGATTAGATTCATTCAACGGGTAGTGTACGCGAAAACTTTGATGGAAATCAATGCATTTACTTATAATGATTACTTGGCTCTGTGGTGCAGTGGCTTAGCAATGAGTTGCAGCGGTAAGGGTCGCGGGTTCGAATCCCGCACGGAATAAGTATTTGTACGGCCTACAAGTACTTAATTGTTCCGGGTTTAGATGTTTGTCCTTGTGAAATTTATGTATGTAAACTGCTCCCACGATACAAGAGAAAATAACAATATGAAAGATTTTTTTTTATTAAATAAAGTAAAGGTTATTATGCCAGCAGTTTAAAGGATGTTTCTTTTACAAATGCGTGACAAACAAAGGGAATATAATCTTCAAAATATAGTTTCTGTTTCCTTTATTAATTCAAGAAGTAAATAATAAAATAAGTAATCAAATTTTATTCAAATCATCCACGCGTTTGTTTAATATCGGAATCACTAATTCCATTAAATAATTTGAATGAAACCAATCTGATAACCATATCGTCGAGATTAAACTTAAAAATTAATGACGCCATGTAAAAACGGTCGTAAAAGAGATGCCCACACGGAAATAAACATAGATAACTAGAAGATTTCACCCCGAAACATTTTAACTATTTTGACCACATTAGGAGAAAATAAAAACTCAAATTGGACATTCAAATGTGGTTTTACGGCGCGTTAAAGTGACGTTAATTTAACTGCAATTTAAACGTTGGGTCGTTACCGGGCTGGTGCGTTGTTCACGTCGCGTGGGCGCCGATCACAAATATGACTCAATAAAATCTCTATCGAGAGCTGATGACGCCTAGGATATTGGGAAATAAGCAATTAAATCGATTTCAAAATATTTAAATTATATAGTTTGAAAGCTTTTTAAATGTTACCCGCTTCGCGTATGTTGAGGAATGTTTATTTAACGATTCAATCCACGCGCTTAACTGCATTACATTATCTATACATATTAAAAAAAATTAATTGTATGTCTGTATTACTAAAATAACTGGCTTCTATTAAGCTCAGGGGTTAATTTGATTTATTAAGACATAAATAATCATTATTTCTAAAATTTTTGTCTGTCCATCCGGGCTAATCTTCGGAATAGCTGAACAGATTGTGGTGAAACTTTACGAACAGATAGAGAACAATGCCAGGAGGGATCTGGGCTATATTTTATCCAAAAATTAAAAAAAGTCAATTATTGACAAAATTAAAGGTCTTATTTTATCTTAAATCTAAACACGTTAATATATCCTATCCAGACAAAGCCGGGGCGAGTTGCTAGTCTTTTATAAATATAATGAACGGAGTTTGTCATTTCTTTTGTAGAAACTTTATGTTTAATATAAGTTTAGAATCATACAAATACTTATAAAGAATTTTTTTATTTCAATTTTACTCACTTCTCCTGAGACATAAATTCTACATAGACAAACATCGAGAGCCCGGAACAACTACTTGAAGATCATACATCTTCATAAATTTGTTTCAGCTCTGCAGCCATTGCGGTAGAATTGTCACTGACGGCTCAATAACGCAGTAATTAAGCATTTAGGTGTGGCGCTGTGGGTCACGAGTTCAAATTCCGCACGAAACAAGTATTTACTTGGCCTACAATTAATTTTTCCGGATCTGGTCGTGTATACATGTGCATTATATGTATGTAAAATACTTCCACCATACAGGTGAAAATCCTAGAGTGGGGATAAAATTTGTAAGAGAATATGAACACCATTTATTATTTAAATAAAAAAACTAAAGTATATAATTTAAATCTTTATGAAATAATATTATATTTAAAGCGCAGCAGTAGCCTGTAGCAGGCGGTGGTGATGAAGATATTTGATTATTCGTGATGCAGTAATAAAGTTTAGTATTTTAATAAGTGTATGTAAATTATCTCTCGTCATGGTTAATTAAAAATACAATTATTTATTTATTTATTACAAGATCCACAGCACTAATTACAATGTAAATGAACTTAAGAAATAAACTTAGAGCCAATAACGGATCATTTTAAACGTTTTCCCTCAATTTCAATCGGGTTCTATTGGATAATCAAAACTAATTTCTAAGATGCTTAATCGACAGCACTGGGCAGAGTTAGTTGTCACAGAAGCGATCGGCTTCGTTTGTACCGTCTAGTTATTTTCAGTAATTCCGCTTCCATCTTAATGTGTACCGTAACATTCGAGAGTAGTGTCACAATATTTAAATACGATCGGTTCTCGAATGAATTTCAATGTATTAGAAAACTCGAACGAACTCAATATTTTTATGGCATAGAATTAGGAAAATCATTTATACCTGTAATTAAAAAAATACCAGTAATTTTTATGGCTCATATTCTCCTTAGGGGGTTACAACCTTCTATGCATGGTGATAGTAATATGTTATTATTAGTTGTGCAAGTAATTTGTTAATTAAAAGTTAGATTTTCAAAAAAAAATAGTTAATAAGTTAATATCTCAATTGATGGCGTTATTCATTAAATATATAATTATTTACTTAGGTGTTTATAACAGTTTTTTCCACTTTTGAACATAGGCCTATAACATGTTCTGTAGTGGACTAGGAAAGGGCTGTACTGATGTCAAGATTAGAAAGTGGGCCACGAATGTTTCATATTAATTAAACTCTAAACTGAACTATAACAATTAAACTATCGTAATTACGTTTGAACAGATCATATTATCTTAAAATATATAAAAAATAATAATTATTTAGCGTTTATTCGTTCATTTTGTTAGGAAAAATTAGCTATTATTGTAATTGTAACTATAACAACGATTCCAACAACCATAAACAAGAGTAATAACGTATAATTAATGATTATTTCGGTTAAAATTCTGTTACGATAAATGAAAACACTTTTTGTAATTTCGTATGAATTATCACTTATAATATTTTAATGTATGGTATTATTTTCAACATAAGTTAAGTTAACTTACAGCCTATATACGTCTTACTGCTGGGAAAAGGCTTCTCTCATTCCTGAGAGGTTTTTAGGGCAAGGAAATGTCCGCCGCGCTGCCACAATGCGTGTTAGCGAACTTCACATGTCATCGAAATATTTTTTTTCTTATTTCTCAGACATGCAGGTTTCCTCACGATATTTTCCTTCACCGCCCCGAGCACATGGTAAATCAGCACTTAAAATTACAATTAACAATTTCATTGGTGTTTCTCATTTTATATACATATATTTATACAGCCCAATCAAATAGGAATACTAATAATAATATAAATAAACTTGCGAGTTTATCGTTAGCAAATTAAAGGGAACACCAATGGTAGGGTCCGGTCCTGGATATAACAGAGTTAGATAAGATCAACACACATTAGCTTTCAGACTTTGACCCGTTGCCCATTATTTATTGACAACGTCGACAAAAATACATCGTCACGTCGTCTGGACAAATACAGAACTATTTCACTTGTACGGCGATGCACTTCCGGACGTGTTGCCCGCCAACCTCTTTTGATATAGACTGGTTTGCAAAAGATGTAATTCATCCTAAAACTAACTTTGAGTTTTCTTCATGATAATATTATTCTTTTTTCTATATTTCACGATTTTTTATAAAAATATATTTTATAATTGGTGAACATGGTCATAAATTCAAATAAGTGTACCTATATTTTACCGACAAATTGATTAATTAATGCCTAAAATGTAACCTACTGAGTGCTTATCTGTCTGGTTTTCGCTCCGGTCACAGCACCACTGCTTTACTTTAAGTTACTGAGGGTATAAAACACAGAATGAATACCAAAAAGTAACAGTGATGATGTTGGTAAACTTTTGCAACGCTTTTAACACAGTTGACCACAATATACTCCTGTCTTGTCCCATTTTAAATTTGCTCTCTCGGTCATGGAATGGTTTTCCGCTTATCTTCGCGACCGCCAGCAATCAGTCTAAGTAAGGCAGGAGGCTTCTCAGCGGTGAAATCTTGGTTCTGGTGTACCGCGAGGCAGAATTCTATCTCCCATATTATTTTCGGTTTTCAAAAACTACATGTACTTATGTGTGTTAAAGATAATTGTTTTTTTTTTAATAGGATAAGGGTGACAAACGAGCACACAGTCCACCTGATGGTAAGTGGTTGCTGTGGCCCATAGACAACTATCTTCTATCTTCGACTACGAATCAAAATGCAGATGAGTTGTCACCCGTGAGGACTAAGATGGAATGCCTCGTTTCCAGTAAAAAGGGTCTCCGGTTCTCTACACTCACCATACGAAACACAGCGGCATTAAGCTGCTATTTCACGCTGGTATACTGTGAGAGTGTGTTCCTTCTCCGGTCGAGCCGACCCATTCGTGCTACAACTATATAATTAATATAGCTGCAGCATGGCTCTATCACGTACTAACGATATACGATTATTGGTATTATGTTTATATTCATACGTATTTGTGTAATTTCTAAGCCTAATTTTGATAAATTATATCTAATACTGTTTATTATATTTAGTTATTTAAGACACCTGCCACAATTTTTTCCCTACGCCATGGATTGACTGGCAGAAAATGCTAACTGTAATTAAGTTTTTTTTATATAGAATAAGAGTGACAAACGAGCACGCAGTTCACTTGATGGTAAGTGGATACTGTAGCCCATAGACATCTTCATTTATTATTATATTTATTAAGAATCAATATACAGATGCTTTGTCACCCCTGAGGAAACTAAGATGGAATGCCTTGTATCCAGTAAAAGAGTTCTCCGGTTCTGTACAATCACCATTCGAAACACTGCAGCATTAAGGTGCTATAATATACGAGTATATGTCCGCCCTTTGTGACCTTTTTCGTAAAAACAATAATGTTTTTAAATAAAAATATTACTCTTGAAATTAAAAAGTAAATAAATAAAATATTCCTTATTATTGAGGGGATAAAAATCAACTCTGTTTTTGCGATTAAACAACCGATTGAGTGGAGGCAACGCTAAGATTTTGTTTAAATAACTTTTTTTCTAATGTTTTTCCGTGCATACAAGGCAAAGAGTATATTATTATAAATAAAATATATACAGCCATTAAATTAAATTAAATTAAATTAAAATTTATTTATTTCTTTCTCAAGGCATACTAAATAATAAAGTAATTGGAGCCTACTAGTAAGTATAAAAGAATACCTGTGTCAGGAGGCAACGCTCTTCCTAATAATATTAAATATTGAGATAAGCCGAGCAAGATTACCTATGATCTAATATGTGTGTGTGTTAGTGTGTATGTGCGTGCGTGCGTGCGTGCGTGCGTGCGTGCGCGCGCGCGCGCGTGTGTGTGTGTGTGTGTGTGTGTGAGCGTGTATGTGCGTGCGTGCGTGTGTGTGTGTGTGTATGTAGTGTGTAATTGTAGGTGGTTAAAAGGGTTAGCATATCTATTATTTTTATATTATTTTATTTAATTCTATTCTATACTAATAAACAAACATCAGCCATTAATGTGATCAAACTGATTTTAATTACTTGCTTAAAGCGTTCTGAATGGAAAATTTATGTGTGTATGTTCCTTTATTTGATATGCATGTCTTAACAGCAACATACACACAAAACTTTATTTTTGTGCACATCCATGGCGCAGTATCGCTACCTTTCAAATGATCTCAAGATAATTTGTCTCCTTTTATAATAAAAACGAAAAATGGGTAATTTAGTTTATGACTTTCACGTCTAAATATAACGATCATTTCAATTAATGTTTAATTAAGGTTGGAGAAAAAGCAGAAAAATGTTTACGTAAACGTCTTAATGTGTAACAATCATTGAGCAGTAAGCAGATTGCTGCATTAATCTAGCTCCACATCTATACTTCTATCTTAATATACATATGACATATAAGACGCAGCTTCCCTTAACTTGCGGTCAATGTGTTGACATGAGGCGGTACCGCACGGAGGTAGGTGACACAGGTGCAATTTCTGAGAGAACCACGGTAACTTATAGCTCGGTGGACATTACTTATTAATTTATTTGAACTTTATTTCTTCTGCAACCGCAGTCTTTTTATTTTGAGCTGTTATAAGGCAAATGCATCTGCCCATCTCCTGTTTTATTTGCCTCTGTGATCTCTTACGACACTCACGGTATGATGCGGGGTTGAGTATTCTCTTATAGAAAAGGCGAAAAGGCTATATATAAACCACACCCATTTTAGTAAAATGCAATAAAACTTTTATGTTATAAAACATATTTTATATTTTAAACCCAGACAAAACTCTATAAATATCTAAACTATAAGTTCTTTGACGCCTGTCCAGCCGTCTAACATTCACCAGATCTTGCTAGATGCAGTACAATCTCCCCCGAGGTACGTTGTATGATGACGTAAGCACAAAGCACAAAGAGGACAGTTCGCTTTGCCGATTTATCGTGGTAAGATTATCGCTTCTTTCGCGTCCTCAGTGATGCCTTATTACTACTAACATAGATATGAATTTGACATCTTATCGGTCCCCATCTTGGAGAATTGACAACATTCTTATAATATTTCCAGAACCTTAATACTTTACTTTAAGTATAAATGATTGAATTTGAAATTTTGTCGGTTTCCATCTTGGAGAACTGATATCGTTGATAAATATCTGCAGCATCTGCATTAAAATTGTACTTTTACTTGTAGTTGTGCGTTTTGGTTTTAAATTAAATAATTGTTTATTATTTAAAATGCAAGAATAACATGGTTGACTGATTACTAGAAACTATGATGTTATGTATTTCGAAAAAATTTCCATCGAAAAGACTCTTTTTGACAGCACGGAAATTCAACCCAGGAATTTCAATTCAAATGAATTATAGGAAAATAAGTCTAAATAAAAATACTTTTAATATAAAATTAAGTGACTCCTTCTTTTAAGAAATAGAACAGCTTTAAAATGTGATAAGTAAGAGGACAGTCACATCACAGCGAAACTAGAAAAGCGACCATTTTAAAATTGCATTATTATAATATCTTTGGATGCTATACTTGCCAAGTATTACCTCATTATACTATAAGTCGTACTTAATGCATATTCACAAGTCCACTGCTGAACATAGGCCTCCACCAAGCAAAGCCACATAGGACGGTTCTGAGCCACATGCGTACATCGAGTTCCTGCATGTCTTACCAGGTCGTCACTACATCTAGTGGGGGGACGCCCTACACTTTGCCTGCCGGTACGAGGCTGCCTCTCGAAAACCTTTCTTCCCATCGGTTGTCGATTCTTCGAGCTATATGGCCGGACCATTGCCGCTTCAGCTTACTAATCCGTTGGGCTATGTTGGTTACTCTAGTTCTACTGCGGATATTCTCGTTTTTAAGTCTATCACGCAGAGAAACGGAGCATAGCCCTCTCCATAGCTTGCTGAGCGACCTTGAGCTTCCTCATACGTTCCTCATACAAGTATATTTTACTTTATATTAATTTAATTTAACTTTATTAGGTGGTAGGGTCCTTGTTATTGAAAAAATTTAATCCATTTGGAATAACATTTTTTTTTATCTTTCTTTGTAATTAGTGCGAACTTGGAGGGTTAAATGACAGACGTGTGCGACGCATGCAACGTATAATTGTAGGGCTTCATAAAGTTAATCAATTAGTAATAAGGCGTCAAGTACCTGAACTTTAGGAGCAAAGGCAATTAATATTAATAGACACTATAATTATTCTATGTAATGCCGCCTCATCTGGACGTCGTCGGCGTTACCAGCTGCTTTATAATTACAACATTATTTTTATGGAATCAACCCTTCAGCAAATTGTTACTTACCGTAATGTTGTTTTGTTTTGTAATTTTACGAAAGAGCTGCGATAATTATAATATTTATAGCTTTTTAATTGTGTTATTATTTGGAGATGTACTAAACATTTTTGGCCTTACTAATAATCGTTGATTATTGCTTAATTACATTAAGTGTTGATTATCTCTATATTTGTCTCTTTATATTGTTATTTAGTGAAAAGAGAGAGAGAGAGAGAGACTAAGCATTGACGTGATTTTTATGAGTGAGGTCCAAAGTCTAAATAAAATGTTTCTGGACAAAACGTCCCGTATTTAGATTATGCACATATAACTCTTCTTGCAAATCTTCTCAGGCTATGAGTATAAACATGTTAAAGTAGTTAATTCGTTTTTAAAACATCAATAGCTCTTGATAATATATATTGTTTTAGTCTTCTACCTCATCATGACATCAGCCCTTAGTTTGAAAAGAGTATTTACTTTACTTTTCAACCTAGCCTGAGTTTTAAAAATAAAAACGACTTTAAAAAATGTGTTTTCAACCAAAAAAATATATAAGCCTTTTTACAATCACAAAAGAAATCCCTACAAGGTATGGATTAAGTGTCATCTTCATAATTTTACCGAGCAAATTTTTAATTGCTATGATTTAAAATACTAAAATTTATATCAGTTTCTTGGCCTCAGTGTTTGCTGTCTTCGCGACCACTAGCTGTCAGTCCAGCTATTCTCAATGTCGATTGTTCCTGACACCGGTATACCGCAAGATCGTGTGTTCTCCCAGACAATGTTTCCTACACTTACTAAGTATAGGTATCTCATTCTCACCTGTTTCAGTTACGTATACTTACGATTTAAAAATGTAATTGAAGTATAGGACTTGTTTTAATTATCGATTTTGATACAAATTGAGGTAGGTACTTACATTTATCGAAAAAAAATATATTATATAAAGGGTAGCACCCTTTATATTATATTATATATTGTCGTGAAACACTTGTAACATTTCTGGCATTTTAATATTAGTTGGATGCAGTGGTAAACGAGGATGTTAATTAGTGTATTCATAGCATTAAAAGTGACAGTCTATATACGTCCCACTGCTAAGCACTGGCCTCCCCTCATTTCTGAGCGGGTTTTAGGGCAAGAAAATGTCCACCGCACTGCCCCAATGCGTGTTGGCGAACTTCACATGTCTTCGAAAATATTTTCTTTTCTTATATCTCAGACATGCAGGTTTCCTCACGATGTTTTCCTTCACCGCCGTGCACGTGGTAAATCAGCACTTAAAATTGCAATTAACAATTTCATTGGTGCCGGCGGGGATTGAATCCGGGTTGCTCGCGTGCTATGAAATTTCTAACGATCTGAGCTACCACGGCACTTTCATTCATAGCATTACTATTTTTTATTTATTGAATAATGGAGACAAACGAGCCCACAGTCCACCTGATGGTAAGTGGTTGCTGTGGCCTATAGACTTCTACATCTATCTTCGTTTGCGAATTAAAATGCAGATGCGTTGTCAGTCTTGAGAACTAAGATAGAATGCCTCTTTTCCAGTAAAAAGGGTCTCCGGTTCTCTACACTCACCATACGAAACACAGCAGCATTAAGCTAATATTTTATGCTGGTATTCTGTAAGAGCGTGGTCCTTCCCTGGTCGAGCCGACACATTCGTGCTACAACTATACTATTAATATACCTGCAGAAAACGATGAAAATAAATGTTATCTCATGCTCGACAGTGCTAACACTAGAACAATAAATAATAATTATCTTACCACATTACTGCATCCGTTAATACAAATTATGTTAATTGTTTTAGTTGCAAAACTCACTGCACATGTCACGGGGTGTGTAAAGGTAAACACACACTAGCGTGAAGGTGAATAGACAGCGCGTGACGTTTGTATACGTTTGCTAACGTACGGGCGCCTGTCGGCTAACTGGAATGCGTAGGAAGGCATGGAGTCGCGGCATGTGTTTAATATTTTAATACTATGTACTTAGTACATATATAATAGAACATGCTTAGTCGTGTGGGGCCTTAAGATAATCTTTTACCCTACTTCGTCCCGTGGTTGTCGTAAGTGACTATGAGATATGCCAGAAGGATCTTATGGTTTTATACAGATGTTGCGGTAAAAGCATCTCGTTTATGCCAGATGTAAAATACCTATACCGTTAACAGGCAGCATCATAAAAGGTGCGAAATGTCTGGTACTGCGATCATCAATCTGCCTGCCAAGAGTGACGATTAGGGCCACCTTTTCACAAAGCCAATCTCTCTCACCTTATAGCCAATCTTCTCTACAACTCGAGAGACATTTTCAGCATTGGACATTACGGGCGGATGATAAATAAGAAAAACAACATGTTTTACATTAGAAATACATAATAATACATAATCTAAATCTTGGGTCGGCTCGACCGGGAAGGAGCACGCTCTCACAGAATACCAGCGTAAAATAGCAGCTTAATGCTGATAATATGATAATAATGAAAACCGGAGACCCTTTTTACTGGAAAAGAGGCATTCTATCTTAGTCCTCACGGCTGACAACGCATCTGCATTTAAATTCGCAAACGAGGATAGATGTAGATGTCTATGGGCTACAGCAACCACTTACTATCAGGTGGACTGTGTGCTCGTTTGTCACCCTTATTGTATATATAAAAAAATTGTTGGCACATGAAACATACAATGGTTCGGGTACGACTCTATCTACTCGTAAGAGAGAACATTTTTTAGACGCCGTTGACGATATTCTCGCACTGATGATGCTGTTCCCAGTCTGTAATATTATGGAATATTTGTTCATTGATTGACATGGTGCATCACTTGCAGATGATGATGGCATTTTTTAATAAAATTGAAGTAGCAAAAGAGCAGTATACAGTTCACCTGATAGTAAGTTGACTACTGCAGCCTATGTACACCTGCTATCAACTTCAAACGAAGAAAGTTACAGATGCGTCGTTACCTCTGGGGACTAAGATGGAATGTTTCACAACTTGTAATTATAATGGCTCTCTGTATCCTATAGACCGGAACACCGGGACACAGAAGTGCATGCAACGCTGCTCAACGGCAAAAATGGGTAAAATAGTGATTTCTACTAAGATGTACTCTTAGGTAGAAAAGGAATCTTACCATCTAGAAAAAATTTGAAGGCATTTGGAAAGTTGTCAAATATTTTAACATCCCAATATAACCATATATTTTACAACATTTTATAATATTTCTAAAACATAAAAGAAAACTTTAATATGTACATATATTAGGAATTTTATCATAAACTCAGGCAACTTTCTAATATAACTCATCATGATTTCATAAAAAACATATTAGAATGTCTGCGTCCACTCCACGGCATTCGTAGTCCCGCGTCCGCTTAATTCGTCCCGACGTCAGCCGCGACCTCCCGCGACAGTTTTTGCATTTTATCACTGTTTATTTTACACCCGCCTTATATTTATACTAAATGAAACGTCTCTTCATTTTCATGAAATGAGAATTTTCTCCGCATTTAGTACTGTACTAATATATGGAAATGAAGTAGTAGATTTATGTGATAATTATAGTTTTTTCTTCTATGTACCTAAGTATGATGAAACGTAATAAAATAAAAGCTGGAGTCACGTTATAAATTTAGTGTTACAATTTTTAATTAGTAGCTGCTTCTACATTTACACAAAACCCAAACTAGAAATGAGGTAATAAACTTCATTACGACTCTACGGGTGTAATGGATGTAAACAAATATCTACTGGTATTCTTTTTTAAAGGAATCAATTTTTATCGGATTTTTTGCCTTATGTTTATTCTGCCGACGTATTGGGTGACTCAGGACGATACGGAAGGCGTACCTAGTGCTTTTATATTCGAAAATCAGTATTAGTTTTGTTTTTTGATGTTGATGATGGATTATTTTCATATTCGATTATTAATCATTAATCCAAATCCCAATCGATTATTTTCATATTCGATTATTATTAACTAGCGATCCGCCTCGGCTTCGCGCGGGTGATTTCTGGATCTCGACAACAGCGCCACCTACCGGGTCTAAGCCATTATCGAATCAACTTAATCACACATACAAAATTTCATCAAAATCGGTCCAGCAGTTTAGGGGGAAAATATGTATGTGTAATAATTAGGGGGAGAGCACTGCCCTTTGTGGGTGGAATTTCATAAAATCCGTTCTTGGTAATTTTTAACATGCCAAAAAGAATATTCTGGCCAAGTTTTGTACCTATAAGGCTATAGTTTAAAAATGTGATTTTTTTAAATTAACGCCCCGGGTAAGCAAATTGCGGGTGGAATTTCGTAAAATCCGTTCTTAGCTGACCTCTACTCCTACCAAATTTCAAGTCTCTAAGCCTTATGGTTCCAGAGATATCGTGATGAGTCAGTACATAGGTGGAAATTTCATATATATACATATATATATATATATATATATATATATATATATATATATATATATATATATATATATATATATATATATATATATATATATATAGGTCTCCAAATCTTATAGGAACTTTAATCAAGGTTAAGCCAAAACACTAAATTCAAATCACATTCCTTCATATGAACTAATTTAAATCCTTTTGGTCCAAGCTTGAATATACTCGTAGTTGCATAGGATACAGAAAAACCATAAATAATCAGTTATAAAAATAATTAATAATCAACGTGTATAATAAACCTATTGCAGTGGCAAAAGTAGCATTCAATATTGTGATTTTGAGTAAAAGTAATAATAAATTAGAAATTCTTTTGAACTTGACAAGTTGTAGTTTTTAATGTAATTGTAAATATATATTATGTACATATATTTTATTTAGCATTTTACAAAAAGGAATCGATCTAAACCGCAACTGACATTGACAGACTTTTTAAAGGACAGACATTCAACACTCGACCAAAAGACAGAGTTAAATGACTGAACTATTAAGTCCCGGGACCAAATGATCCGTCGGACAAATCACTCCAGCGCCCGCCCCGTCCGATAAGTACTCTCACGGAGGAAAGCTAAAGGTCGGCCGACGATCGATCGCCACAGATGTCGCTATTAATCGGTGACTTTAATCCGTCGAGCCGCGTATAAATCAGCGCTAATTGTGCCTATTTATATTTATCAAGTCGTAGTGCCCACTCTGAGGTGTAATGACTTTGAACGTGACTGTACCGGGACCTCGAACGTGATATCTGTCGCCGAAGTTTTCAAAGATGGCTTAAGTGTAAATTTATCTTTGTCAGTGAGTCTTTATGAGACAAATAGTCACTTTTTTAAATTAATTAGTTCGTTCATTTGTTGTTCTTACACCTACCTCAGTTATTATTGTGAATATCTCTAGTTAGATGTACAAATTTCACTAATTCCCATATAAGTATACAATTAAATCACTTTAACACTGATAATCTGCTTTATCTACACTCAATAATCCTTAATATTTAGCTACTGGCAAATAATAAAAAGCTTCTGTATCCAAGAAAGCGATTGTTATCGACAATTATGCAGATGTTCGCTTGCGTCCGACAGCTAAAACTACACCTTATGTTCAAGAGAGATAGGTTTCAATATAAATAAGGTGCTCATAAAATTTAAATAGATTCTGCAGTTATTTTCATTGCGTCGCAAACATTTTAATGATTATTGAATGTTATGTTTAATATTATTTAAACGGTGTAAAATCCAGTTTAAATTAAGTGCAAGAAGTTTAATTTAGCCCCGAAGCTCAACCAAGAGTATAATAGCAAACAAATAAGAGACTTCACAGTTATTAAGATTATATATACGTGTAAAAGTTTTTCGACTTGATAATACTTATGATTACCCTTTTATCGAATTATGCACAATTTGTAACAATGAATTTTATAAAAGTAAAATTAAAGAAAGTTGAAAATTATAACAGTAGTGATATTTAACTTTTCAGTATATTGCTGTATTAAATTAGATGTATGCTTTTATTTTTGAAAAAATTTGTACATAATGCAACTTGTGATAATTCGGCGAATAGTATACACTCGCTTATGAAATGTATCCGAAATGCAACAGATAAAGATTACAACAAATTTTAAATATGAATTTTGAGGGCTTAGGTATTTTTTGTTGAATTTAAGAGTGCTCAATCTAAGTCAAAGTCTAAAACAAGGTCAGGTAAAAGGGGACAGGACCAAAGGCCCAACAGTAGACTTACACGGGCTGATGAAAAAGAAAAATAATTATATATTCTAGTTATTTAAATTAAGAATTAATGAACCACACGACTTCTGCGACATCCAGCAACATTGAATTCAGGACTCTACAAAGTATGACAAATCTTGGTAAACTCACATAAAGGACGCATATATTATACAATATATAAATTATACAATACTTACGCAGGTAAAAATAAAGATTTAGGTTGATTTACTGATAGTTACATTGTACAATATACATATACTCGTATGATATGAATATTCTCTAAATTTTTAAAGAATGTCAAGTAAATGTTTTAAATGTGTTATTAATTCTTTTAATTGTGTATAATTTTTTATGCTTTTTATATGGTCGTTTTTGCCATCTGAGCGATGCAATGAAAATGTAACTAAACCTGGTTATAATTAAGGAAACGATTGCGATATCTCTGTTGATGGTCATTATATAAATAAATAAAAAGTTTACAACAAAAGGTGACACCGGATTTTTGTCTTTATCTTATGAGGCCACGAGAACGTGGTGATCGACCCTCATATGCCGCCACCAGAAAGCGACGTATAGAATCGTCAAAGTACATTTCTCTACCAAAAAATGGACAAATTGTACAAAAAAATATTAATAATCAACCGTAACGCAACACTTCGAATAAATCGTTCCAAAACGATCGCACAGACGGACGAAAACTTGTGAAAATCCGTCACGGCGTCCATCTTTCACTTTTACGACCGGGGGAAAAAAAGACCGACGAACTCCAAAGTCGAATTTCATCAATCGACTCAACAATAACGTATTTCAGCTCCTTCCTCATTGTGTTATTTCTAATAAACTATCTCCAGAAGATATTCCGGGACGTTTATAGCTGTTTTTGACATATTTGTGATGGTCTGAAGATCGGGATCCCGCCATAGATTTATAGATCCCCGGGCCATTTCTTCCGAGTAACTAGTTCCAACGCGCGGTCATTCTTTGTGGCTGATATTTTTTTGTTTTTGTTACGTTTATGATTTAGTGTTATGACTGGCCGTGCTTTCGGATTTATATAGTATTTATGTTTTTATGTGGATACAATGATGACACATATATTGTAGGTGTATATATAGCGTATTGAGTGACAAAACTATATATTCTTAGGTATATTTAAGCTCAAACTCTTTAAATTAAAATGTAATAGATATTTCACATTTTCACCGTGGTGCGATTTTTTAGTAGGTACGTAAGAATTTTGAATTAGATATCCGCCAGCCGTAATGAAGTTATTATATATATTATACCATTTCAAATGCTGTGTTTCCTCCACGCGCCCAACGGTGATGAAAACATCGTTAGGTTACTTAGGAAGTTAGAAAACCTTTGCAGAAAAAAGAGGAGAAAATGGCTGGGACAATTTATTCAAATTAGTTATTTGGCTTCCATCGTCATCATCATCATCATCATTACATCCCTTCACAAGTACACTGCTGAACATAGACCTCCCCCAAGGAATGCCACAAAGCACGGTGCTGAGCCACCTGCATCCATCGACTTCCTGTATGTCTTACCAGGTCGTCACTCCATCTAGTGGGGGGTCGACACTTCGCCTACCTGTACGAGGCTGCCACTCGAGAACCTTTTTTCCCCACTACCGGCTTACTTACCGGCTTCCATCGCCGCCTATTTAAAGTCCAATACTGAATGCATGTTAATTTTAATATTTGTGTTCTACTTTTGTAATATTTTTATTACATTACTTGTTACTTATTAGTGTTTTACGATTACTTCGCTTAGACTGAAAAAATTGTGTTATTTTATTTTGTAATTACTGTGTTTGTGTGTCGTGCCGTTTGAATTAGGCTTTGTAAACATTTCTCACGAAACCACAATACTGAACATAGGCCTCCTTCATACATAGCCTTACAGGAATGATATTTATCATTGTTGCTACGCTTGGCAGGCATGTGGGCTACCGCAGTTTTTTGTTAATTTCAGTTGATATCAGTAAGATGCTGCTGCCTATCTCCTGTTTGATTTCCCCTGTCGCATCTTACAACATCCACGGGATGAAATGAGTTGGTAGATGCACTTACACCACCACACCACACCATTCCATGGTTTATTCATAGTTATAAAATCTAAAATTGAGTTCTCTTCCCTCATACTCTCAAATGAATTCTGTCGTTCTGATAACGCACTCTTAATGTCCCTAAGTGTCTGTATCAAACTGTTTGGTAATAAATATGTCTGATATGTTTTGAAATGTTTTAAAATGGGACGATCGTAAAACTCTACTGGATGCGACCTGAAGTCGCTTCTTATATCATAGGTATCTACGTCCTCCTAATTCTGTCACTTTTTCCATTAAACAGCTACGGACATTAAATAGTAACTGTCAAAACATTTTTGTGTGCTCCAGTGGCAACTGTGGCGGTGCGCTCGTAAAACTTGTGAAGGGAATTCGTGACGAATATCTAAACTCAAACTACGTAGGATTACCATAAGTTCGGAATTATCCAGACATGTCTTGTCTTCTAACTTTTAGTGGGAACTATTTGAGGAATAAGAAAGAAATAAATTTAATTAACATACAAATGAATCATCAAAATGTTTGTCTTGATGCGCTGAAATAAAAATAAACATAATTTCAAAATAAATAAGTTAATATACTTGATAAAATCTGTAGAAACTAGTTTCATTTAAATCTGTAGTGTTCGCGTAAACATACTTTATAAAAAGTAAAAATCGATTTGAAAAAAAAAAACGAAAAAGAATATAAACCACATGATTTCATTGCTTTTGAAGTCGAGGCTTTAATTCTTACAATTTCTAAGCACTTTTTCGTTAAATTATGTATATTATTAACTAGTGTTATTTTATTCTTTTTAGTTTTTTATAAGTTTATTTTTACTTAATTCTAAATAATTATTTCACCCTTTTGAATAGACTAAGCAATACAATACGTTCGTAACAATAACAAACATTGTAAAATTGTAAAATTTTCATTCACTATTTATTTAATATTTCGTTCCAATTTAAATGGTTTTAATAAAAAAAGCTGTGGTAGCTCAGATGGTTAGCGCTCGCTGTAAGTTTCAAAGTACGCGAGCAACCCGGGTTCGATCCCCGCTGGCACCAATGAAATTGTTAATTGCAATTTTAAGTGCTGATTTACCACGTGCTCGGCGGTGAAGGAAAACTTCGCGAAGAAACCTGCATGTCTGAGAAATAAGAAATAAAAATATTTCGAAGGCATGTGAGGTTCGCCAACACGCATTGGGGCAGCGCGGTGGTCATTTCTTTGCCATTAAAACCCTCTCAGAAATGAGAGGAGGCCTGTGCCCAGCAGTGGGACGGATATAGGCTGTAGCTTTAACTTTAATAAAAAAAGAATCATAAAATCGTTTTAAAGTAATTATTGATGAAGATTACGAGTAAAATTCATACAAAAAAAAAACATAATACACAGAGGATTAAAAACAAAGCCGAATTTTAAGGTGAGAGTTTCTCCTTTTTTAAATCAACTAAAAAGGACACTGACCATGTATACTCTAAGGCACTGACTGTTATTTATAGAAGCAGGAAAAGGCGGGAAGAATAACAAAATAAATATGGTAGATCGTTTTAACATACTATTGACAAAACAGAAGTACACTTGCACTATTTCAGTTTAGTGTCTACATATATCGTTTCAACGGTCTAAATAATTGAAATATTTCTTTTTGGACTGTTTGATTTTTGTTTCTGAGTTTAAATAAAATGAAATTGACCATGACGCATTTGTTTGTACTTTCAGTGTAACCGCATTGTACCATAACCACCAACTTAAATGAACGTACTAAACTAAATTTCTATTGTCTGCTACAAGCTGAACCAAGTTTAAACTTAATTCTCAATATGTTTAATCTATTCCGATCTCTTCTTCAATTAAACTTTCACAATCTTGATAATATTCTATACAGTAATTATAATACTTGAAACAGTTTATATAGTTCCTTATCATTATTTGCTAGTGATTTAACTTTTTACCGGTACGAGGTTGCCACTAGAGAATCTTTCGTCTGTTTTTTATTACTATTATTATTATATTACTTCGAGTAAGTTAGTTCTTTATAAGTCTGTGGTAATTTCCTATAACTAATTTGATTGTTAATTATTGCCCTTCACAACAAGCTAAATTTCTTTATTAAGCCAACAATAACATCCAATACTTTATTTAGTTTCATATAATTTTTCCAGCCGCGAAGATTACGAGAAGTCTCATTTAATAATTTTATAAAAATAAATATTATTTAAATAAATCATAGCTATAAAGCGTTATACTGATTTAATTTTAATTAAAATATGGCTTTTATGGACCAATTTGTGTGCTACCTCACTAGGTTATCAATTCTGGTCAATTTGCAGGTGAATTGATACATTTAGAATATATCAGGGTTGATCTATTGGCGGCACCGCCCACAGCGTCACCGGTTGGGTTTGTCAAACAACCACAGACTAATAAATAATTCAGTTATGACACATCATGTAAAATTATTAATCATTGGTATAATTTATGCGAATGAATTTCTATTAACTATTTGAGAAGAAACAAGCTTGTAATTATTACTTTTGTACATCGTCATTATCATTATTTCAGTCCCTCACAAGTCCACTGCTGAACAAAAGCTTCCCCCTAAGGAATGTCATTATTCATGGTGGGATGTTTGCCTTAGCTGCCACGCTTGGCATGCGAGTTGGGAACCGCAGTTTTTTTTTTAATTTTAATATTCTAGGAAGATGCTGCTGCCCATCTCCTGGGCTAAGAAAAGGTTTCCCCTCTCTGTGTGATGGGGTTAATGGCTTCTTGTATAACATACTAACCACTGACATAAAATATAATATTTTTGTTATATCAGTAATATTTAATAAATATGTATTATATCAAGTTAGAACTTCGACTGTAATCCGCAAGATTGGAGAAAAGCGGTTTTACCAAACAAATTTGATAACCACCACTGTACCTTCAATGGAGTCTATACATACTGTACATTCAAGAGAAAACAAAAACTTAAAGAAAATTAAAGTAGTTAACTAGTTAGGAAGAAAGAGGTAGGAAATTCAATTTTTGAAATTACTAAGGGTGAAGACATACAACAAAATTTCTAAGAAACAAAGCCTAGAATAACGTGACTATCTTCCGCAACAAAGTCAAGTATCGAATATAAATCGAATTCTTCACTCATTCGAAATTAGTCATGACGACATAAACCAATTAAACATTGCAGCGTTTTATATTCTGGCATAATTTAATAATTGACAGCCTAGATGCAATATTTCAAAATACGGAGATCTTAACGAAATCATTTTAAATACCGAACGGTCAGCAACTTTGTACCTTATTATACAATATCAACATCATTTTCGTATGAACAGTATTCGTGTAGGCATTAAAGTAAGCGCAATTTACGACGTGTCTGTTTGATTAACTCATCTCATCTAAGGTGCGTGAGCGCTGAAATACGGGTTGTTTGATACCTAGGGACGGAACACGACAGCTGCACGACTAAAAATAACCGCCGGACGCGCGATTCCGCGTTTTTCACTGTCCGTGTGCGCATCAATTTCTGTCTGCATTTGTTAGCGAATGACAGATGCTCTACACCACTGACAGGCAAACAAACATAAATTTTACAGTTTCAATGGTCCTTAAAACTTTCTCAGTGAGTCGATTTTGCAATAATCACGTCGTTAGTCTTAATTTGCGTGTAGACACTCTCGACGCCTTGTAGTTGTCAACATTATAATGACGGTTGGGCTAAGGACGTATTTATATTAACCCTTTGAGAGATGCGGTTTTAGAACTGAAAAATTACCGGTACAGTGGTGAGACTATATCAAACGTGTCGAAAGTTCGCTAGGTATAAATGTTGGTCAAAAGTTTCAACACACAGGTACCTAAATAGACGAAAGTTCACCTTCAGATACTCAGCAAGATTTGAATCTGTTTTGAATTTAACCAAGATTTGAATCTGTTTTGATTACACGATTGTATCTAAGATTCGAATATCAGTTTAATAAATATATTAATTGAATATAAATTTTCAGCAATTGGTTTTCTGTAAAAACAGTTATGAAGTCCATATTAATGATAAGTGGATGCTATGTATACAGCGTTATTTTGCAATAACCGGCCAAATTTGCAGAGAAGGTTCGGAATATAGGCGATTGGTGAAGAAATATTAATTTAAAAAAATCTCAAACATTCTGTAATTTTTATCTTTTAAATTTAAAATGCATGGTAATGCATTATTTTAACTGATTTTACTGCGCACGCACACATTAGTAAGGGTGGATTGGTAGACAAAAACGTTGTTGCCCATAAATCACATTCAATTTGGGATAATTTCAAATAAAAGTGGAAGCCTTATTTACTTGTATTTTTAAAAATTGCAATAACGGTATATCATTATTTATATATTTGAACTTAAGTTTAAAATTTGGCTACTGTTTGAAAAATAACCCTGTATATATGCTAATATGGATGCCCATGGATAAGTGCAGAAAACTTGAAACAAAGAAGGCGTTGTCAAACCCGAGAAATAAGATTGGTCCTCTAAGCCCATAATTATACCAGTTCATTTAAAAATTTAGCGCTAATTGGTAGAAATAATTAAGATGGTAGTACCAACCCAGACAAATTTATAACATATTATAAGAATAAAAGAAGATAAAAATAATTATTAAAGCTCTTTTAACTAACTTTTAGCTAACTCGCTATCGAAAATAATTATTGGTACGAAAAGATGATCGTTCTTGTAACTTAATCACCAAATGAAAGTCAAAACAAAATTCAACGTTGAAATATCGAGGAATACGTTTCTTCATCACACCCCAACCGTGTCGGCGCGTTGCATGTACCCGGCGCAATATTTCAATCAGGCTAGATCCCGCCTCGTAAAGTCGAGCGACTGCAATGACGGCTGTCACCACGTCTCCAAAACCATTACGAGCACAGACTAAAATAAGTCAGTGAACAACGCGGGCATTGTGACACGTCATAATCAAAATGGCGGTGGTACGATTCGCGCGCTAATCGGCTAGATATATCAGTTGGCAGCTAATTGCTCCCGCGCACCTCTGACACTGGCACTTTGCGTTTGATGCATTACTTTTGATTTCGGTATGGCCACAAGAGATTTACTGGTTCAGACAAAGCCGAGGCCGGTTACTTTTATAGCATTAGAGTTAGAGTGACCAACGTGCATAATAGTCTACATATATTTCATTTTTCGGATGTAATAAAGTCTAAGCGTCTTTTCAACTTTTTTTTTGTGACAAACGAGCAAACGATTAAGTAGATACCTACCCTCGAATAAGAATCAAAATGTAGATGCGTTGTCACCCTGAAGACTAAGATGGAACGCCTCGTTTCCAGTGTAACAATGCCAGATTAGCCTTATTGACTGATTAGGTTATAGGTACACTTTCTTGAAAGTGGTGAATTCTGCTGATCTATGGACTTGGGTCTTGCGAACTACTTCTTGCAAGTGGTGCACTCTGCAGATCTATGGACTTGGGTCTTGCAAACTACTGACGACGTATAACCCAAACCGATAATACTATTCTGCGCTGACTAATTTAGTTCGTCAGCGATGTTATAATTTACGATTTTATAATGTTAGAATCAACAAATATTTCAAGAATGCATACCAGTTAGCTCATTCTTGAAAAGGAAAATATCCAGCAATTACAAAGGCTGTTAAAGGAAAAGAATAATAATGTAACAAGTAGAAAATTCTATACACCAACTGAATCGCAGACAAAGCTCCACGTGTGTTGGGCTATGTTGGATTTGTAGAAACGACGCGGTGACACATGCCAAGATGTCATATCATGAACGCCAAAGACAACATTGCTATGATAAATATGTTATTATTATTGGACTTCCTTTGAAATTGGCCGATGTGATATAAAATGCAACATATTATACTTCATTTTTCGCCAAGTAGGACGTAAAAGAGTTTTAAAATCTGACTTAAATTATATTAAAGTTCAAGTGGCAAGACCGAGCTTTGCCTTAGTTTGCATCTGGGTATGTGGTGGTACCTTACTAGATATAAAACACGCGGGCCGTTGATGGAGGGCAGAACAACTTGCGGGAACTCTGGCACTGCGAACGAAAATCCACCCTAATATGGAAGGAACCTATGACCTGTACTGTACTTCTGATCAAGAGAAAAGAAAAGAAACATAATGAGAACTACAAAAAATATGAAAGTTTTTTCAATTTGTGTATGTATTCAACGTCGTAGGCAACCAATACAAGATATCGCCCTACTCCGACCCGGCCATAAACTTATCCAACAAAAACTCTATCTGTTTATAAAAAAACGTATCAGCCGTCCATCGCATTGGCCCGTAAAAGATATATAGCGCGCACATGACGCTTGAAAAATATCTAATTTAATTTTATGTGCTCAAAGTTACCTGTCCGCGACTCTCCTAGACACCGACGTCACCGCGGTCAATTTATAGCTTAGTTTATCATTAACTTATGTCTGGATATAATAAGTTTTGGTGCTAAGTAGAATTTATCGTTTGTGGACGGCGGGAGACCGGGGAATGATTCCATCCATCCTCGTGTATTATTGGACGAGACGTTTTGGTTGATTTTCAAATCGGAGACTGGCAACTTAAGTCCTTTCTGTTGATCCGTTAATAAATGAGCGACGGGTCATTTTCTTAATTGTAATTTTATCCATATTTCTCTTGTGGAATTTGAAATTAACCTCCACCTACTGAGTATGTAATGTATTAAATGCTTCGTCAATATTTCCTTTTTTGACAATTTTGTTATAAGTTAGAAATTATAATTATGAAAATATGTGCGGACTGTGAAACTCTAAAGCTGTGGTTCGAAACCGGCGTCGATTATTGTAGTAACGCTCTAACATAATAATTTTACAAATACCAACGTAAAATAGCAGCTTAATGCTGCTGTATTTTATATGGTTAGTGTAGAGTACCGGAAACCCTTTTTACTGGAAATGAGGCATTCCATCTTAGACCTATGAGGTGACAACGTATTTGCATTTTGACTCTAAATCGATTATAGATGTAGATTTCTACGGGCTACAGCATCCCCTTACCATCAGGTGGACTGTGTGCTCGTTTGTTTATTCGCTACCCATTCTATAAAAAAACTCAGTTGAATTGGAGAACCAAAGTATTTACTCGTGTAAACAGCACTGTTAGTATTTTAAAGGTGAACCATTGTTCTCACTGATATAAATTATTGTTAATACCTTGGTAAATTTCAATACAATTCATTCCGTTGAAAAAAGAAAAAACAGACTTGTCGTAAGAGGCGAAAGAGGAAAATTAAACAGGAGATTCCTGTGTTGCCTATGTTAAGCAGTGGAGTTTTATAATTAGGGTATAGGGGATATTTTAAGATATGGCTGTAATGAATAAATAAATAAATGGGAAATTTGATCGAAATTAGCATATTTTTAGACGTAATAATAAAGTAAAGTTTCAGCCTATATGCGTCCCACAACTGGGCACAGGTCTCTCATTTCTAAGAGTGTTTTTTGGCCAAAGAATATCACCGCCGCGCTGCTCCTATGCGTGTTGACGGACTTCACATATCTTTGAAATATATTTCTTTAATTTCTCAGACATACAGGTTTCCTAACGATATTTTCTTTGACCGCTGAGCACGTGGTTAATAAGCACTTAAAATTGCAATTAACAATTTTATTGATCGAACCCGGGTTGCTCGCGGGTTTGAGCTACCACGGCTTTTGGATACAAGTAATAATTTAATTTAGGAAACAATAAATACACAGATACAACGTAATTATTTATAAACGCATAAAGCACATTTCATGAGATTAACCAACACCGCTGCATCAGGTGTGTATCTGAACGCACTTTCATAAATCGATGGGGAACATCGCCGTCCTGAGCGAACGCCATCCGATTTAAATATTATTTAGAGGCCAATCAAGATAATTCATATTTATAAAACGCAATGACAATAATGTCACGGAATGAATCCGTGGCACCGGAAAGGTGTCTATAAATTTTAAATATTATGAGGCATTAATATTTGAATAAACATGTCGCGGGGAGGCCGTAAGTCTGTCGAGGTGTGACGTGCGCAGTGACGGCGATGGCGGAGTCGTTTTAAGACTTCATTTACATGAGGACCGGTACTAGAGCGGGAGGGGACGGTTCTTTAATAAGACAAGATTAGAGCTATTGCTTGACGACGCAATTTAAAGGATCGCTTAACGAGATAATGATACATTGGAATTTTGATTAGACGTTTTAAGATCCGATAGCATGATCCAGATCTGTTTCAACGCTAGCGCAAGCTGAAACTAAGAAGCACCGAGCAAAGTATATAGATATTTTAGCGATTCCAATTTTGATTAAGACCTGCAAAGTTAAGACTTAACGACAGAAATAGTCATATACTCCATTTCTGACTACCTATTTCTGCCGCCAAGCAGTAGTGCGGGCACTAACCTATTCCGGTCTGAACAATACAGAGAACCAGTATAATTACAGGCTGTGAAGCATTCTATCTTAGCCCTGAGAGATAACAACACATCTGTAGTCTTCCTTGTTTGAAGTTGTCAGCATATGTCTATTGACTACAGTAGTCGCTTACCATAAGTGGACTAAGGCACGTGAGGGTAATATGGTCACCTTAAGCTTTGCCGCTATAACCAAAACTAGGAAGAGGACAGAGACAAAAACTCAAAGTCGTATACTATAACTTATATATTAAGAAAAAAATAACAAACAAGCCTTGACAATGATTAGGAAAACTTCGAAAAATCAACTAAAAAAAAAACTAACTACACTACATAATATTAATATTGACTAAAATATTTACTACTAGCTGTTCCCCACGACTTCGCCCGCGTATTTTTTTTTTTGCGCGAAACCCTAAAATAAAAGTAGCCTACGTTACTCCTTATAACATCAGCTATCTGCCAGTGAAACTCTCATACAAATAGGTTCACAGGTTTTTGCGTGATGCGAGTTCACACAGACGCCGTGTTAGAGTTTTATTATAGTAATAGAATAGAATAGTTAATATCAGCTGTCAAAATGGCGTTGATAAAGCAGCGCCCTTTTGACGCTTTATTAATTGATTGACTGATGAAGAGCTATCGTATCACTGAGCCATCTTTGCAAACAAGGCTGTAGTTTTGGAGTTATAAGATGGTTACCATATTAACCGGATGACACTATTTACCCTCACGTACTATATAAGTTTATTTGTCACTTCAGTTTTTTTTTAAGTAGAAGAGTATCTATTAATACCTCTGTAAGATTTTTGTCCAAGTTTACAATTAAAAGTATGTAAAAAATTAGATGTATTTAAGAACGCTTTAAGAAAAAAAAACTATTTTCATTTCGTATTTAAATAAGTCTAACGTATATAAGGGTCGCAATATACTTGCGGATTGTCTTATCCCGCCTGGCATATCTCGGATACTACTTAGAAACGCGAAACAAAAGCTCGTCCCGTGCTTTACCTCGAGATTTATCCCCGCGATATCCTTGAAGCAGCTGCGTATGTGTGCGCGCAACGCACAATAGCTGTTACGAATCGATCTGATTTGTGAGGATCGCTAGTGAATTGGGTTTGAAATATATATTTCAATATTTACGTGGTAGAGCCATGCTGCAGCTATATAATGGTTGTGGCACGAATGGGTCGGCTTGCCCCTGGAACACGCTCTCACAGAATACCAGCGTAAAATGGCAGCTTAACGCTTCAATTTTTGTATGTTGAGTGTAGAGAACCGGAGACCCTTTTTACTGGAAAAGAGGCATGCATTCTTAGTCCTCAGGGATGACAACGCATCCACGTTTTGATTCTTGATTGAAGATAGATGGTAGATATCTATGGGCCACAGTATCCTTATCGGGGATAGAGGTAGATTGTGTGCTTGATTGTCACACATATTCTATAAAAAAACCCACACTAGGATTTTCTGCCGTATCGTGGAGGCAGTTTACATGCATAATTTGCACAGGGAGAAACATCCCGAAACAATAATAGAACATACAAATATACTTGTTTAAAAACCCGCCAATCGACCTGCAAAGCGTGGCAACTATGGCAAAATCTATCTATAGGGGAGATCTATGTTCAACAGTGGACTTTTAATATATTTTTTAATATACAGTGGACATTATGAAACAATGATAAATGAATACAACATTTATGCAAAAAATAACTAAAATTATCATCATCTTCTTTATCAGCCATTAAAAGTAAACTGCTTGAAATGATAAAGCCGTTTTAGGAAAAAATTTACCTTAATCATCAAGCTTGGCAGGCAGTTTGAAGATAGTCCTACCAGCGTCTGGCGCCTTTGACGCATAAAACATTTTAATTAATATTTTTGAAGTAAAGCAGAGTAAATCATAAATTATCTCATCTTTGTTTTTAACTATTCTAAGCCAGTGCTTGACTACTATCCCACTTGATGATAGATAAGTGGTTATACAGCCAAAGGTAAGTCTTAAAAATTACTTACTTCAGATATTTTTCAATCATAGTATGGAGTAGAAAGCCTAAGGTGAGGGAATTTTGTGTTATGCTATCAACCTGAGTTAAAAATGAATGTAAAAAGGGTATTTTAACTCGGCCTCGTTAGTCTAGCGGTTGTAAGCGCGACTGCTGATCAAATCTCGGGTTCGAATTCCAGGTCGGGTCAAAAACGCGAGATTTTCTGTCGGGAATTTTTATTAGCAGCCTGATCGGTAGTAGCGTAGTCGGTAAGAAAGCGGTGATTCACCGCCGTGCCTATGAAAACACGTTAAGCCGTTGATTCCGCGTGTGATCCTGTCGCGGTTAGTCTTCGTTGAGACTAGCCACAGTGATAGAAATTCGCTCTGGAAGACATTACAATAGTTATTATTTAAACGATTTTTAAAAATCTCCACACCACACCACTTATCTAAATATTTTCTCCTGTTATACAACAGAAATGTTTTACGTACATAAATTACACATGGACAAACATTTTACTTGTTTTGTGAGAGATTCGAACTTAAAAACTTGCAGTGCCGCAGCCAAACGCTTAACCACTCTACTACCGAACCTCAAAATGTCTCTCAAAACTTCATTTCATCGTTTCAATATACCAAAACAATCAGACTTTTCCGTACAATATTTCGTTGAAGCGACTTTCATGTAACATCTCCGACTCGGACAGGTAACGTCTCTTGTTTCGTGGAATATCGAATCGTTTGATATACGATCAGAGCGCGCAATACTTTAGAATGCACCACCGCTCCCTCTGAATATCTAATGGGGTCCGAATTAGAATAATTTATGGGGCAGGTTGAAGACAAAAACGGAGCATTATGGGGTACAGTGCGGACGACCGCGTCGCAAGCTCCGAAGTCCTGGTTTATTTTCACGGATGCACGTCAACAGGATTTAGTGAGATCGCGATTCGCACCTTATCGGATTCGAGAAGAGGAAATCAGTAGAGGTTCGACACGTCGATTGACCCAAATAAGCTGGGTTGTTTTATATTGAAAGCATGTACGTTTAGTCTTGTTTGTAACTTTTGCTTAGAGAGTTGCAATAAATGTCCGTATTATACACTCAATAGGGATCAATTTTTAAGAATCAAATGTCTTTTATATCAGGTATTTAGTTCTTGGTATGGTGCAAAATATTTAAACATTGCAATATAAGCAATAATATATTAAAGCGGATGTTTTGGGCTTTTTGTTTATTGGTAATGTTAAAGTTTTAAGTCACGTACAAATTTCATCACTATGGGTCGACTTTTAAACAGCGTGTATAGTAATCAGATAAAGTCCTAGAACGGAATTGCATTCATTACGTCTATTCTGGGCAATAATTTATTTTAAACTTATTGTATTTTTTTTAAATAATACTGTGGTAACGCTATTAATATTACTAAAAATCCTTTTCACGACTTCAGTTAAATTTAAAATGCTTGTTTACGACAGTAGTCGCATGGCAGATTCAAGCCCAAGACTTTCAGTTTGCAGTCCGCACCCTACTATCAGGCAGGTCGCTTTTGTCGCATTAGCATACGGGTTTCTGTCAGATGGAACATAAACGCCGCCACCACCAAAACTCACCACTAGTTATCCAACTCGGCCGTCAATTTACCACTACTTTACAACCAAACGACGGTATTTATCAGCGCAACGTACAAGGCCCGTAAGAAGCATTAACAACCGCCATTTTACTATAGAAAATCATAATGGCCGGCGAGGAAACAACGATGGAGAGCGATCATTAATTACGTGCACCTAACAAGCGGGGAAAGGCGACGTTGGCGATTTATCCGGCCGATCGAGTGGTTATTTAGATCGTCCCAACGCGACGATAGATGGCGCTGGCAGACTGCTCGGTATCTGATGCACGAGCCGCGCAGGCGTGCGAGATGGAGGATTTTCTGTCACCGCGCTTAGTCGAGGACCAGTCGGCAAGATCGCGGACCGGATAATCAGTTCGGTTTGGTTTAACCTCTGCATTGTGTGTGAAAAGAGATATTTTAAAGTACCTACACTCATTAGTGTAATCAGTGAAGCTGTGCAGTGTAGGTACACACGTAAATCACCGTTTTAGTCTATACCGTCGTCTTACAGCCTTAGTTCTCGAAACATCTACTCCTTAGGACTTTTTTATAGAATGGTGATAAACGAGCACAGTACTACACAGTGCAGTGTTCCGGTCTAAAAGTTATAGAGCGCCAAAATACAGATTGAGAGGCGTTTCTTCTTAGTCCTCAGAAGTGACAACGCAACTATAGCCTTCTTTGTTTTAAATTGGTGCAACTATCCAATGCTATCCACTTACCATCAGGTGGACTGTAAGCTCGATTGTCACTTAATTTTTATAAAAAAAAACAAAAAGCGCGCACTTGAGCACGCATGTTGTGTTCCCGCTGATCCGACACAGCCGCAATGTCGCGCGTTCACTCCGTGTTCCTTTAATTAGGCCGTGCGGCCTACCCGGGATGGAATTCATTAGGGCCTCTAATTAAACATCAGGACATGATTTCTCGGTTAAGGCGGGCGAAAGTGCGCGTAGGTGTTCTAAGGACCAATCATGGCGTTGCTTGATTAATTAAAACGGGCTAATTTGGCGCAATACGTGCTCTAATTGGGCGCGCGTTCGTGTAATGCACGCCGTCAGATGCTATTTTGTCACGCCGCGTCTTGGAGGGGAATGTAAAGTAAGAAATTCTGATTTAAAAAATCTGGTAAGTTCTGCGTGAAAATTTGATTTTTCTTAGTGTAACATCAATATTTGGATGTCAAATGGAAATTAGTTAAAATAAGTAAGAGCTAGCCCGTTCGCCTCGTGTGACATTCGCTCTTTTAATTAATAATTTAATGCGTTTTCTTTATACTACTTATCTAAATATCTTAATAATTAATAAATTCGCATTAATTATTTAATAAGATATTTGTGCGGCGAGCTTTAGTTATTTTATCAAGGTATACAAATAAATAAAACTGAAGTGTCTGTCTGTAATATCGAAATTACTGTCTTTTATTTAGCTGAGGAGGTTATTTGCATGCTATTAAGACATGAATTACTTTGAATATATTTTTTAAATTTTTGTCTGTCAGTCAGTCTGTCTGTCTGTCTGTCTATCTGTCCGGGCTGTCCAAAAGACTTAGAGATTTTTTTGACAAAAGATATAGCACATTAATAGATCCAGGCGAAACCGGGGCGGGTCGCTAGTTTATTATAAAAATATATTACACCCTGAGAAACAGACTTCTTACATTAATCTTTTTGTAATAATTGACGAAGATGACTTTCCAAACTATATTAAATTTATACTCCTTTCTTAATAAGTCAAATCTATAACAAACATCAAAATTAGTAGTTTAATCTGTAATTTTATCAAATGTATACGTGGTAGACTCACGCAGAATACTAGCGTTAAATAGCAGAATAGTGCGCATGTGTTTTGTTTAGTGGATGATGAGTTTTGGAGAGCTATATAACTGGTAACGAGGCATTCCACCTTAGTGCTCTGGGGTGACAACCTATAACATTTTCATTCGATGATAGATATTAAGATCTACGGGCCACATAATTTTTTAAAGAATACTACGAGTAGTAACACTATTGACATTACAAATACTCTCGTTAACTTATGTTGGGAGTGGTTCACGACAGTACTCAAATGGTGGATTCGAACCCGCGTCTTTTCGAGTTCGCAGTCTGCATCCTCAACCTAGCCTACTGTTGCTTTTTTTTAATTATCTGTCCTTCATCTTTACTTGTGTAAAATCCTTAAGAAAAATATTATTTTCGTAGCAACATTTCAAAACACGGTTTTGTTAAGAACCGTTACAAACGCTCCACGGTAAACCGCAAATAAGAAACTATTTTATAAATTGCTCGCGAAGCTATAAGAGTGAATTATGACCGATACTGGTTGTATGAATGATGGATATCAAACCTAATAGATGGGACTCGCCGCTCATGGAACACTGGAGGTAAATTATAACCTAGGTAGTCTAGTACTAGCAACTGAAGAATGTGAAATTTATAAAATTTATAAATTTATAACGATATAAGATGTTAATGGAAAAACAACAAATAACTGGCTATGTTTAGATCAGAATATCTATATATTAATACGTGATGGGAACACTTTGTAGCACACTTTGTTCACAAAAGTTTACATAAAACATATGTGAAAAATACATTAAATAATATAAAATAAAACTTGTTAACGTTTATAATGCCAATGTCTCAGAGTAATTACAAGCATAATATGTACATAATATGTTATTCCTCTAAGAACAATGTCAAACACTTAATAATCTGTAGTCAAATAGTCGCACAGAGTAGAGATTTTCGCCAAAGGATTTTAAAATGTTGCCAACAAATAATTACTGAAAGATTGACTACAATTGAATAAGTTGCTTTTTCAATAGCAGAGTGTATGCCAAGGCTTTTGCTTTGCGTTATTTTATATTTTGTTGATTAGATTTCTTTGGTTTATATATTAATGTGCAGTTTAAAGACACACAAAAATAAAAGTAGTTATACAAAAATAAGTGATGTTCATTCTGTAAATACTAGGAACAGACACAAGCTAGTAGTACCAGTTACTCGACTCCACCGAGTCAGTAATTCATTCTTGTGGCGATGTATACGCTTTTACAACAAAATCCCAGAAAATATACAAAATTCGACCTGCTCAAAATTCAAAAACTTTATTAAACATAGTTTGTATAAAAAGGGTTATTATAATGTTAAGGAATTTATGGATGATAATAACCCCTGGGAATGAGGTGTTCGCTGCCAGGCTGTTTCTAATTTGTTTTGTGGTTAATTGTGTAATATACATGATTGTAAGCTGTTATTTAAAAAAAAAAGTCCCGCTGGGTTTCTTGCTGGTTCTTCCCAGGACAGAGGTTTTTTTTTCGAACCAGTGGTAATTAGACAAAAGAGTGACTTTCAATAAGTATTATTTATAATCTATATTGAATAAAAAAGTTTCTGTTTCTGTTTCAAAGTGAAATACAGCTAGTTTAATATACAAACCTAAACAATTAATGAATTACGGTCGAATTTCGACCACTTGGCAACCACTAAGGTAAATAAATAAATAAATAAGCCTTTTATTATTTCTCATTTTTCATGCAGTTTTACAATTGATAATTTATGTATACATGCAACAATAATAAATAATTATAACAAATTAAAAATTCACATTTTTAGTTACATAATTAATTTAAATTTGTAATTTTTATGTTTAATACACTTGAATTTATTTTTCAATTTATAATTTGATTAGTAAATATAAAAGTTTCATAAAACATACCAAACATAAACACTCACGCCAGTCACCCAGAGGGGTAGGCAGAGACTATGGACTTCCATTTGGCACGATCCTGACACACCTCTCTCGTCTCCTCCACATCCATATACCTACGCATACACGCTCGTCGGTTAAGGGTACTCTTAATTTGGCCCATTTTTAATATATCGCCAATTTGGTCGATAAATTTTCGCCTAGGGCGTCCCTTCCCGACTCTGCCGTTCACCTCTGCCACATAAATTTGCTTTGTCACTCTTTCCTCATTCATTCTTTCTACATGACCAAACCACCGAAGCATTCCTTTCTTAATCCTGGTCACAACATCATCTTGCAAACCACACTCTTCTCTTATTACACAATTTCTCACTCTGTCATTCAGATTCAGCCCTAACATACTCCTTAATGTCCGCATTTCTACAGCATTTATTCCACTCTCGTGCTTCTTCTGCCACACCCAACTTTCACAACCATACATTAAAGTAGGGACTAACACGGCATTGTGAATTGCCATACGTGCCTTTTTGGACACATTCTGACTTTCCACAACAGAGTGTAGAGCCCCATTTACTTTATTTCCTGCGTTCACTCGTCGTTCTATATCCTTATCTTATCTACCATCCCTGCTAAATACACATTCCAAATACACAAACTCATCTACTTGCTCGACCAATTCCCCTTCTATTCTTATTTCACATATCGTTTTACATTCTTTTCTTTCAAAAAACCATAACTTTCGTCTTACTTGCGTTCACTTTCATTCCCCTTTCTTTTAATGAACTGTTCATTAATTTAACCATCATTTGCAACTCGGCCGCCGACGACGCGAGTATCACTTGATCATCGGCGTACAAAAGGCATTTGACGGTTAACTCACCCATTCTTTACCCGCATTCTTCAACTTTCAAATTATCCAAACAACTGTCCATAAGTAGGTTGAACAGCCACGGGAAAGCCACACAGCCCTGTCTGACCCCTTTATGGATTCCAAACCAGTCCGAGTAGGCCCCGTTGATCCTGACACAAGCACTGGAGTCCCTATACAGAGACTTTAATGCCTGTATCAACCCAGCGCTCAACCCAAATGAGTTCAGTGTTTGCCATAACACATCCCTGTCCACTCTGTCATAAGCCTTTTCCAAGTTCACGAACGCACAAAAAACCTTTTCGTTTTTGGCCAAAAACTTCTCCGCGATCACCTACCCGGCTACCTTCAGTTTTTTAATATTATAAACTGAAGGTAGCCGGGCTAACTATGACATTGGGACGTCAAACACCTCAGTCCCCCCCGTGACCATGGGTGCTGTAAAGCACCCGAAACGTCGGGAATTAAAAAGTAAAATTAAACGCGATATAATCCGTAAAAGTTAGTTTCATTTAATGTGTAGTCTTCGCGTAAATATAAGAAAACATTATGAGAACCAATCTTTTGCAGGTATCACTAAGGTACGTGAGGTTAATATGGTCACCTTAAACTTTGCCGCCCAATAAAACCAAAACTATGAGGAGGACAGAGACAAAACACATAATCGTATATTATAACTAATATATTTAAAAAACAATAACAAAGGAGCTTTGGCAATAATTAGCAACACTTCGAAAAATAAAACTTAAAAAACACTAACTACACTACTACTAAAATCACACACAATACTAAAATCCACTAAAATATTTACTGTAATGTCAAATATCAAAATGGCGTCGATGAAGCAGCGCCCTTTTGACCCTATAACATTTGATTCCTGATGAAGAGCTATCGTATCACAGAGTCATCTGTGTAAACAAGGCTGTAGTTTTTCAGTTATAAGAAAGTGACCATATTAACCGGATGACCATATTACCCTCACGTACATAGTAAATATACATAGCTATGTAAAATAGAACACAATCGTGTAGTGGCGGTGTATATCTACTACCACATATCGTAAACCCCTTATCGTCTTCTTGATGTCATCTTGAAAATGAAAAATTGCGGTTGCCATCACGTTTGCCAAGCTCAACAAATATTACAAATATCCCCCTTATGAGACAATGTATGGGGAAGGCGTATTTAAAAACTGAATTGGAAATTTTTATACCAGTCACTCCCGTAACTAAGACGAATCTAACGCCACCATATTATGTTAAAATCCATCGAAGCCGTTTAGGCTACAGAGCGTACCAAAGAAATAGACATATGTATGTATACATTTGTTACATGCGTACACTCGAAAAACCCTTATTCTCCTTTTAGGGCAGTTAGATTAAAAAAGAATCAACACGTCTATAGAACATTTCCATTAGAAGCACTTCCAATATTTTAGTTTTCGTAAATTTTAGACCCTTATCAAAATAAATTTAAAGGGGTTTCAAATCAACTAAACTAACAAAAGGGACAAAACTACCCGCCAAATTATTTGGTTCATTCCAAATTGTACTTAACTACTTTTGAAGTAAGATAACACAATTTAAAAATTTAAGAAACTCCCGAAACAAAAAGAGCTGATGATCTTCAAACGGCTTAAAGGATTTTCTTGAATCATAGCTAAGAACACTCACGATACAAAACAAAAACTAAATCTAAATCGGTTCATCCCTTTTGGAGCTACAATGCCACGGACAAACACACAGATACGCAGATACACACGTTAAACAAAAGTTTCTTCGTATTTTATATACAAATTCAAGACATTTTTTTTTGTTTAATTACATTTAATTATAATATATATGTGCCATTTTGTTCGATAACTTGTTGCCATATTGTAAGTAGTGGCATATAATCCCGTTGCTGTAGAAATCTTGGGATTTTTTATCAAAAAAAAAAAATGCGTCAAGTCTTCAGTCTCCTCTTGACTAACACCACCCAAAGAATTTTGAAGAGACCGAAACAGGCGAAAATCTAAGGGTGCAAGGTCAGGGCTATATGGCGGATGCATTAACACTTCCCAACCAAGCTCTCTCAATTTTTACTGAGTAGCCAAAGATGTGTGTGATGAAAGACCACTCCTTTTCTGTTGATCAATTCCGGCCGTCTTTTCTCAATTTCTTGCTTGAGCCTCATTAGTTGTTGGCAGTAGAGATCCGAATCAATGGTTTTACCCGACGGTAAAAGCTCATAATGAACGATGCCCTTCCAATCCCACGATACACACAGCATCACCTTATTGCGTGTTAATCCGGGTTTCGCTACAGTCTGTGGAGCTTGACTACCCTGTGACCATGATCTTTTTCGCACGTTCTTGTCGTAGGTGATCCACTTTTCATTACCTTACCATTACCATTAGTGATCAGTCTTTTCAAAAATGGTTCGGTTTCATTACTTTTCAATAGAGAATCGCAAATCAGTACACGATTCATTAGGTTTCTTTCAGTGAGCTCGTGTGGTACCCAAATATCGAGTTTTTTGTATAGCCAGATTTTTCAAATGGGTCAAACTGTTTTGTGGTCAATCCTTAATTCTTTGGCTATGTCGTAACTATCAATATGCCAATCTTGCTCCACTCTTTCAAATATAGCATCGACTTTATCCGTATGAGGGCGACCAGAGCGAGCTGCATCTTTGACATCAAAATTCCCGGATTGAAAACGCTTGAACCAACTTTGTGCTACTCTTACTGACACTGCATTAGGTCCATAAACGTCACAAATTTTTTCGCGACTTGAGTCGCATTTTTCCCTTTCTTATAATAAAACTTCAGAATGTATCGAATTTCTTCAAAAACTATTGAAAAATGGCGGAAAAGTGTTTTTTACTTATTCTTTTTCTTAATGTCCTATATGTATTGATATTAAAACCAGCCAGATACAAACAGTACAACCAAAGAGATTTTTCTTCAATGTTATTTTAACAAAATGTTACACTACTTAAGGTTATTGACTTCATTATTATCGACGTTTAAAAATCATACACATTCTTTTTCAGTGTCTTGTAAAGAGTAACACTGCAGATATTCGCGACGAATGAGACGTGTCGCAAATCGCATTTCAAATCACGTGTCAATGTCGTGGCCGTGTCGTGTCACGTCGCGCCCGACTCGGCTGACTAACGGGACAGTTGCAATATCCAATAATGCTCGAATAAAAGTCAGTAATATATATATATATATATATAGGTATATTTATTATGTTCTTTTTTTAATTATAGGTCTGTAATGGCAGTATAAGAATATCCACAGCCCCATATCATCGTGGATGTCGTTAGAGTCGACAGAGGGAAACTGAACAAGGAGATGGGCAACAGTAACTTCTTGAGTGTAAAAATAACAAACTGCGGTTGCCAACCTGCTTACCAAGCGTGGCAACCATAGCAAAATCGAGGCAATCTATGGAGGAGGCCTATATTCAGCAGTGAACTTTCGATAGGGTGTAATGGTAATGGTAAATTTTGTAGTTTACCAGCCTCTTTATTTAATAAAACTTACAGCTTCTAAACTTGAAGAAAAATTTGGTATCAATATATTCCAGTCGCCGTGAAGTAGTGACGTCAAAGAATTCTCTAGCACAATTCATCTCGTGGGTGTCGTGACAGGCGACAAAGGGAAATGAAACAGGAAATGGGCGGCAGCATCTTTCTAATAACAGCTCAAAATAATATTTAAAAACTGTGGTTTCCAATCCCTCCGCCGAGCGTGGCAACTATAGCAAATATCCCCCAATGAGGCAATCTATGGGGGAGACCTTTTTTCAATAGGTTCTGTGATAATGATGATGATAACATTTACATATTTTTGAAAACCTATTACCTCACCCTTGGGAACTTCTGACCACTGGCTGGTGAAATCTGTGTCGTTATAATCCCCACCTAGCTACGATTTCCACGGTGTGCGGCGAGTGTGGCAATATAAGTCAGCAGATTGGGATGAGATGCGGCATTTCTTTGGATCTTATCCTTGGCGGCGGGTCTGCTTCTCGTCTGAAGACCCGTCGAGCTGCGCGGATGCCATAACCGATGTAATACGTCAAGCGATGGAGTATTTCATCCCCTTTGCTGACGTGTCCATTGGTGGTAAAGCTCGCCTATGGTTCAACACCGAGTGCGCTCGTGCTGAAAAGCACAAGCATATGGCGTACTTATCCTGGGTCGATGCTCGAGACCGCAAAGTTCCGGATGTTAGCCTTAAGAAGAGAGCCTTTAACCAAGCCACCAAGCCGCCAAGTCCTGCAAAAAGGCATTACGCCAAGCCAGTTTCGACCGCATTAAACGCATCGGTACAAAGCTCTCTGTCAAACCATCTGGCAGTAGAGCTTTTTGTTCTCTCCCCAAAGCGGTCAAGACAAACTTCTGTCGGTCTACACTGCCTCCGCTGGTAAAACCAGATGGCTCACTGGCGCATTTGCCTAAGGCGAAAGCGGATTTATTTGCTTCTCTTTTTGGTTTCAATTCACGTCTGGACAGTAGCAACAGCGTACCATCTCAATTACCTCACTGCGGTACCTCTATCACCAACAAGGAGGTTCTTAAAACCTTGCGAAGTCTAGACGTGAACAAAGCTAGTGGACCTGATGGTATACCAGCTATAGTTCTAAAGGTCTGTGGACCTGAGTTATCTCCTGTGTTGACACGCCTGTTCCGCCTCTCATTCAGGACCGGAATAGTGCCTAAATCTTGGAAGCTGGCCAATGTGCAGCCTGTGCCTAAAAAAGGTAGCCGTACCGACCCTGCCAACTATCGGTCAATTTCAATTACCTACATACTCTGCAAGATTATGGGGCGTATATTGAACGCCCACCTTATGGCATACCTAGAGGAAAATGATCTCCTCAGTGATCGCCAGTACGGGTTTCGCCGAAATCGATCAACTGGGGACCTTCTAGCGTATGCCACTCACATATGGGGCGAGGCCTTCGAGAACAGTGGTGAAGCACTTGCTGTTTCCCACGATGTTTCGAAGGCCTTTGGCAGGGTTTGGAACGCTAGTCTATTGGGCAAGCTTTCAGCGTACGGCTTATCCCCTGGCCTGATTGCCTGGTGAACCTCAACTATGGGCGGTTCATTGAGTCCAGAGCCAAAGCAGCCGCAAGGAAACTTGGTGTCCTTGCAAGGGTGCGACGGTACTTCACGCCGGGGCAGCTTCTTACCTTATATAAAGCGCAAGTCCGGTCGTGCATGGAGTACTGCTGTCACATATGGGCTGGTGCTGCAAAATGCTACCTGGCAGCGTTGGACTCAGTGGAGAGACGTGCTAAGAGGCTCATTTGTGACTTTGATTTGGTTGAAACCACTCTTGTCAACCTCGAGCACAGGCGCAGAGTAGCCAGTCTCTCGGTATTCTCTAGGATGCATTTCGGTGATTGTGTGCAGGAATTACACGCTTTAATTCCTCCTCTCCTTTCGGACAACCAGGCGGTCGGCGGGTCTTCATCCCTTTGTTGTCGATATTCCACGCATTAGAACCAAACGGTTTGCTTCATCTTTTGTAATGCGTACAGCAAAGGAGTGGAATAATTTGCCGGCGTCTATCTTTCCGTCCGAATACAATCTGGGCGTCTTCAAGACAAGAGTGAATAGGCTTTTGTTACGCTAAGACAGTGCGATTTACCATCTAAGGCTGCATCACCACTTATCACCAGGTGGGATTGTGGTCAAGCACTGACTTATAATAAGTAAAAAAAAACTCTCGAATCTCTATAAAAAAAATTGGTTGCCTGTAAAGTCGGTATACGGGCGAAAGTTTTACGTGACAACGACTTTGAGTGGTAAAATAATTTTATTATGTCTGTCTCTCTCGCTCTTAGGCGGGCTAACCATGCCCGAGTGGAAGGAACGCGTGCCTTTCACTCGCTCTCATTGTGAGCGCATAACGTGAGCGGAGCGTAACGCAGTTTCTTGAAGTGTCACCCGGCAAACCAATTTATAAGACGTTGTCACGTCAAAAAAAGTTCATAGACAACAGAAGAGTCACACAAAGTTAAAGCCTATATACAAATATAGGCTTTAACTTTGTGTGCCCCACGCCCCACTTCCTGCTGCTGGACACAAGTCTCTTCTCACGTTCAGAGGTTAACGGAACAGTTAAAGAAAGAAGAAAGAAAAGAAAGAACATATTTATTCCTTGCTGCAGCTTACTTTTTTTTAAAAATAATTTTACAAACATAAATAGAATACTTAACAAAATAAGTAAAGAAAAAAACTGGCAACAAAAAGGCCACCGTTTCAGTATAACGCTACAGTAACTGACTTCTGCGTTAACTTAATCTGTTGGAGCTACATAAGTCGACGAGCAAGCAATAGCTGGACATAATTTACTACATATTTTATAACTTATAATCACTAAGCACTTAAGCAAAGTTAACATTAAAAGTAATAGTTATATGTGTTATATATTATGTACATTAAACTAGCTAATTAACTCTATGCTACGTTCCTGTACTCTATGACTGTGATCCTAAGTCTATATTAATATTAGTCATAAACTGAAAGTCTATGGACTTTTTTGTAAAAAAAATGGAAAGCAGAAGTCATCACAATGTTTCCTCACCCTAACTATCGCTATTAGTATAAAAATATAGTTAGTATTAAATTCAGGAACATAAACTCGGTTTTGGTAATAGAAGCTCTTTTCAGTTTATAGAATTCAGTGTAAAAAGTGGATTAATTAAAAAAATTATTTAGATACCCTTTGAGACAATTTGTGTACACAGGAAAGATTACATCTGTCGGTAAAATTACACTAACTATCGCAGCTGATGTCTCAAAACAGGGCAGATGATGGGTCCAACTGATGTTTCATCATCATCATTATCACCAGCCCGTATAAGTCCACAGTTGAACATATCCCTTACCCTTAGTAGGAAGGATTTACCTGAATCATCATTCTAGGCAGGGCGGAAATCGCCGTCTCGCACTTTTAACACTGCTGCCCATCATTGGTCTGAATATTTTTTGTTTTGACGGTGACTATCAGGTGAGCTACCTAATAGTAAGTGATAACTGTCGTCCATGAACATCTGCAGCGCAAGGGGAATTGCAGGTGCGTTGCCGGCCTTTTAGAAAGGAGTAGGCTCTTTTCTTGAAGGTTCCTAAGTCGTATCGGTCCGGAAAATCGTTTGGCGTAAGCGAGATGATTAAACCTCCATATATTGGAAACAATAAGACTTTTTCTGAAATATTGCATAATCGCCTTTTGCGAAACTTACAGGACAGCACACATCTTGATGATGTTCATAGTAACTTAAACGGAACGACGTCTACTAGGCCAACAAGTCGCATATTATATATTTCATGTCCATGTATTTTTGTAGCTACAATTACTTTCATTAAACAAGCTTCAAAATTATCAGTTCTATTGTTCGTCTAGTCAGTGCATTGCAAGGACACATCTTGCACATACTGGGGTAATCAAATCGATAAAACTTGAATAAAACTCTTAGACTCCAGTAGAGCATTTGCCACAACTGTATCCGCACGGTGAATGTGTATAGTACCTACATGGGATTAGATCTGACTTTCATGGCAGTTCAAGCAACGCTCCCGAGCCTTAAGCGATTCTAAAACGAATTTAACTTCTAACTTCTGTTTATTCACTACCTAGTTTTCCATTTATTTTCACTTTATACTCACTCCTCTTCACTAATATAGTTCTTTTGTTATTCCTTAATTTTTAAAATACTTTCACCATTTTTGATAGAATAAGAGTGACAAACTAGCAGACAGTCCACGTGATGATATGTGGGTGCTGTGGCACATAGACACCTACACTTATCATTGATTAAGAATCAAAATGTACATGCGTTGTCACCCCTGAGAACTAAGCTAAAATGCCTCGCTATCAGTAAAAGGGTCTCGGGTTCTCTTCACTCACTATACGAAACACTTTAACACACAGTATTAAGCTGCTATTTCACGCTGGTATTTTGTGAGAGAGTGGCCATTATCCGTCAAGCGGAGTCATACGCATAGCGTGTCACTACACACATAATTTACAATATTTACAATTTATTTATTCTACACTGCATTACAAATGAGTAAAATTAAATTAAAAATAAATAAAATAAAATAAATTTAATTCAATGTACTCGTAGTATTCGAGTAATATAAGAAATCATAACTTAGCGACTACGTTGACGATCCGTCAAAACTTAATTGTTTTCCATGTTAAGCAGAAAGTGAGCATTTTTCTGCCAACAAACTGCTGAGAAGTTTGACATATAGTAAAACTGTAACAGTGTAAATATTCTATTGTCTTAAATAAATAAATAGAAATAGAATATATTGAATAGCTAATGAATAAAACGTGGTTATAATTATATTTTTACTTATACTTAAGTAATTAAATATAATTACGAGGAATACAATTTTGTAACACTTCATTATGCCCTAGAGAAATATGTACTGTCGTTTTAGTATTGCACCGAGGCGAGAAGGCGCAGTGATTTGTGATAGCGGAAGACTGGCTGAGTAATCTCTCACTTGCTGGGGCTCGAGATGCACACTTCGATTTGAACTGCACCGCACACGCCACCGAGCTTGTTCTATGACACGTCACATCTTCAATATTTATATATTTATTTAAATATACTATTTATTTCCTGGTGAAATACTTCGATAGTAAAACATATGAGTGCTATAATATAAACATGACGTCATATAATTTAGTATGTTATGTTATGTTATACCTATTTTAGATGTAAACAAAGTTAACAATAAGGCATTGTTATTGTTAACAAGGCAAATTAATAAAAAAATCTTGCCATCTAATGGCGGCGTAAGAGAATCTACCACTATCAAATATTATCTGGTGGGTGTTATAAGAAGCGTAAGAGGAAAAAGAAACAGAAAACGGACAGCAGCATCTTCTTGATAACATTTCAAAAATAATAAAATCTGCAGTTGCCAACCCGCATGCAAAGCGTGGTAGCTATTGCAAATATCCCAATACAAGACAACGTACTGATGATTGATAATGAACGCATCTGTATTTGCATGTCCAATGCCTGAAAAGAATAAAATATATAATAAAACAAAATAGTATAATAATATATAAATAAAAAATATAGTGTAAACAATATAGTATATGGATTATATAGAAGCAATTATTTCTCATGCATACTAGAATCTACTTTCTTCACGGAATATACCAAAAACCTATTTCAAGCCGCGTTGAATAAAAACTATTTGAGCGGTAAACACAGCGGGACCGACCCCCTCCACCCTGGGTTTATCTTTATTATTAGCCTACCAGGCGAAATTATGACAACTGCAAAACCTCCGCCGTCTCTTTCCAGCCAACGCTACACCGTATCTCTCATCCCTATCAGACTTGGTTATGCAAGTCTTTGCAGTGATTCTATGAGATGACCGCCGCGGGACGAACAAGCCGAGGTTTACAACGCTTGGAGGGGTTAAGTTTCAGTTTTGTATATAGTTCGCGCGTCTTATCTCACGGGTTATTTTCCCGCAAGGAGTTCGTTCAGCTTTCGCAGTGGTTTTAATTCCTTATCGTTAGCGCATGTTTACAGAATATCCGTTTTAAATATTCCAATATTGACAAATAAGTAAAAGTTCTAGTGTGCTGGAGGCGTAAATGATTTCATCACCCAATTTCATCCCGTGGGTGTTGTAAAGACTATAGGATTTACTATAAGATTTAATAGCACCAAATCGACTGTTTCGTTAGTCTAGTGGTCGTAAGCGCAACTGCTGAACATGTGACCAGAGTTCGAATCCTGGGTCGTGCCAAAATTAATAATTGGAATTTACTGTCAAAAACTTTCTCAATAGCAGCCCAGAGAACGGGAAACACGTAGACATCTACATTTATCCTCGATTAAAAATCAAAATGTAGGTGTATTGTCACCTCTGAGGACTAATATGAAACGCTTCGTATCTAGGAAAAACGATATCTGTTTCTCTACACTCACCGTACGAAACACAGTAACATTAAGCTGCTATTTTACGCTGAAATTCTGTGAGAGCGTGGTCCTTCCCTGAACTATTACAACCATAGTATATGTAGCTGCAGCATAGCTCTACCATGTATATCTTGATTATTTCTAAAAGATTTCAGTTCAGGCCAATACAGATCAATTTAATAATGCAGTGCCACCTGACAAACTACATGATGATCGCTAGCGATTCTGCTCCGATCGCGGTCGCCACTCGATCACCAGATGCAGAACAATTCGCTCTCTAGACTAGACGTTCATGAGTAATCGTCTACTCTACAGATTCTTCAGTAATTTGGGGGTGAGCAGTTCAAACGGATCAGTTTTTTACTTATGATGATATAATAGAAGTATAGTAAAATTTCTAAGCTTAGAGGTTTTAAGTTTGATGGGATAGATAATAGCAGTTTTTCCAAAGATAAATATTTGTTCTTATTTGAACCAAACATATTGTAGTCAAACATAGTTGACCTAAAACGTTATCTGCCAGTCAACTTTAGCACTGTGGTAAAACACCTTCAGTCCACCTGATGGTAAGTGGCTACTGCAGTCCATGGACATCTGCAACCAAATTCAAACAGAGAAGGCTAGAGATGCGTTGTCCCCTCTGAGGAATAAGATGGAATGCCTCACGGCTTGTAATTACTGGCTCTCTTTACCCTTCAGACCAGAACGCAGCAGTGCAGGCACTGCTACCTGACGGCAGAAATAGGTGTTAACTACCCAGACGGACTCCAATGCCGAAAGGAAGTCCTACACCCTAGGATGAATACTACCTAGTAGAATGTAATAAAAAGTGTGAATAAAATCTACAATTAACACAACTTTACATCCTTTATACACTGTTAGTCAACAGTATATAAATCAAAGTATATTATCATAGACATCACATAATCAAGGAGTAATTAGACTGTAGCAGCGCTACGGATTGGCGGACTTCACATGTATTCTAAATATTTTATTCATCGGACATGCAGATTCATTCACTGTCGAGCACATAATAAATTAGCACGTAAAATAACAATCAACAATTTCTTTCGTGACGGCAGGGTTCGAACCTTTACCGGTGCTTTAATACCAGAGTCTGCGTAACATAAGTACCTAATTAAAGACGTAAACTACATTAAAATTTTATACAGAAAACACTTTTGGTAATTGGTTCTGCATATTATATTGACGACTAACACTACATCTTATCCCTACCTCAGACCTTTTAAAAGTATCAGCGGTTAACAAAATGTGTGGAGAAATTAGTAGATGATAATCGTCATTGCTACTAATTATTATTTAAGTTAATACTTTAGCATACGACATGTTCTGATTAAACCTAACAAAACAAAGACTAATTGGAACAAATTTCAAATGTAATTTTTTCACTTCATGCCATACAAATTCGCTTAAAGATCCATAAATGGGTCTGTTTATTTGTCAGTCTTCGTAGAGCATGGATAATGCAGCACCGGTCGACCAATGGAGTGGACTGGCCGGCGTTTGACCGTCGCCACTCGTGATTTGTGGTCACTAAAAGCAGCGCCCCTGTCGGTGACGTGCCAATTGTCTCCGTCTTGAAACGTTTCGTAAGTTATGAGCGGATAGCGATTTGAAATAACTAAAAGTAGTACAAGAAGTTATATAAAAGTGCCGTCTTGACGGACACATATATAAAGTGACCTGTGTGCATGAACAAAAATGATTATGATAACGACATAAGACTTATAAATTCATAGATATTACTAAATCCAATATATCACAATGCAAGAAAAATAAAAAATCTGATTTTATGAAACATGCTACGATCTTTCCGTATTATTATATTAATACGTGGACATAAATAAATATCTCGCGTTTTTTTGTATTTACGTTCAAAAGATAATGAGTCATAGATGTGCAGAAAAAACATATGTGTGTATTGCCGTTAAAGCAAGCAAAATGTAGAGATCACACTCATGATTTTTTCATACAAAACAATTTAACCAATTAAATGGTCGTAATTAATTCATTGAAAGGAATTTACAGAGTTTTTAAATAATAATTGTACAAAACTTTTAACAGAAAATTATTAAATTACTAAAAGATATTGGAAGGAGGATAACATTTAAATAATAATATTATTCTGCCTTTGAAATAGGCTATAGTTATAGAAGATAAGTCGAATTATTTATAAAAATATAATTACTTGTTGAAAATTTTCTAATATATTTATTTATTAAATTTTCTCTACATAAAAAATCAAAGAAATATTATATTTTATATGTATTATTTACTAAAAAGGAAATTAAGTCAAATTTATTATCTCCGCCCTTTTTCGAAGTCAATAAAGATACAGTACAATACAATACTCTTTATTGTATACCAAGAAAATATAAAAATAAAAGAAAAAAAAAAACAAATATTGAGGGAAATACAAAGGGCGGTCTTATTGCTATATAGCAATCTCCTCCAGACAACTCAGAAGAAGAAATAAATAAAAATAAGAAAAAGAACAACGATAATTATAAAACACTTATTATATTTTGAATATAAGTCTTAACATACTTTAACTATTCATTGAAATATACAAAACCGCTCTACGCTCTTACATCGCGCCGTAACCTCTCTCTGTCACGAGCAGCGGTCTGTGTAAACGTTCCTTAATACCATAATGCCTTACGTTGTCAAATTAATGTGCAAGCCATATTCCGCACCGCGTCATACGGAATTAGCTAAACCTTTACAAATGTAAAGATTACGATTGCAAATAGATGAATATATAATAATTTTTCCATAGGTACACATCAATAATCTAAGTCATATAGATTTTTCCGTTGCTAAAACACGGCTGATACAACGCTTTTTTATATACTGGAATCGCTGGTGGTCGAAATTCGACTAATTAATCAAGTGACCAAACTTACACACATTGTCAAATGCAATACACTTACACATTATATATATTAATAGTTTCATTCCTCCTATTATTATTATATCGTAAACAACAACAAACAACGTATTATGGGGTATCTATAAAGTTTTCTCATCTGGTAGGGCTGTATAAATATATAGTTGTAAATGAAAATTATAAACATACATAAATATCAATAAAATAAAATATACATAAAAAATCCATAAATAAATAAAAACCCAACCAGATGGAAGCCCTCGGCAGGGGAGACCAAACGGCCGAGGGTCTGGGGGGAAGGGAAAGAAACCGGCGGACGATGCGGGCGGTATCGAGGAGCACCGCCTTCTGCATTTGAGCTTGGAGCGGTCCTTCACGGAGTCCCAGTCGCCTTAGATGACCCGAGAGGCTGACTGGGATTAACCCGTTCGCAGAAACGACTACAGGTATAATTTCGGTCGGCAATCCACCCCACACATCACCTCGTGAGCCAGGTCCAGATATTTTGTTCGCTTATCTGTTTCGGCTTTCACGAGGTTCTCGTCATACGAAATGGTAATGTCGACCAAAAATATCCTTGACTGTGCTCGGTCCATCAGTACAATATCAGCCTTATTCGCAAGAATAGTCCTGCCTGTGATGATGGCCCGGTCCCAGTAGAGCCTGGCGCGGCCATTTTCGAGCACGGCTTCCGGCAAGTACTTATAATAAGGCAGTTTCCGATCCACATTATTATAATTATTATTATTATATTGTTATTCTTATAATAATATTCTTATATAAATTTTTTTATAGGATAAGGGTGGCGAACACACACAGCCTGATGGTAAGTAGTTGCTGCGGCCCATAGACATCTACATCTGTCCTCGATTACAAATCAAAATGCAGATACATTGTCACCCTTGAGGACTAAGATGGAATGCCTCATGTCCAGTAAAAAGGGTCTCCGGTTCTCTACACTCACCATACGAAACACAGCAGCGTTAAGCTGCTATTTTACGCTGGTATTCAAAATAATAATAAATAGTAGTACTAAAACATATGAAAATTTTCGATTTTCATACATACTTATTTGACGTCACGTTATGTACAGTAAACAAAAAAAATACTGTTTACACACGTTTACTTTGACGCCAAAAGTTTATCCCGCTTCGGATGCAGATGTCCACGCGTAACGGATATAAAAACTTTGCTCTACACACAACCGCTTCGCCTCTACGTTTCGATATAAAAACACTCATAGAATTCGCTTAGAACATAGCGTTTTTAGTTAGCTCAGTACAACAAATAACTTATGCAATTAGTATATAACTTTCCATTCCATTCCAATTCATTACATCCTATAAAAGTCCACTGCTGAACATAGGTCTTCCCCATAGATTGCTTTATAGGGAGGATTTTGCCTTAGTTGCCACGCTTGGCAGGCGGGTTGACAACTGTAGTTTTAAGTTGTTATCAGGAAGATGCATGGACGACAGCTGAAGATGGGCAGCACCATCTCCTGTTTCAGTGTCCCTCTGTCGCCTCTTACGACAACCACGTATCGATATGGGGTAGTGGATATTCTTACAACGCCCCTTTTAAAATAATTCACACTATATCAAACCCAATTTCACTTTTTTTTTCTTCTCCGATCACAGGAACGGAGAAGGTATAAGATATGGATAAGATGACATATGACACGGAATTTTAATTATATAGTAGAAATAATTTTTATTACATTTCACTTCAATCTTATTACCGTTCGAATCTAAGAGTGAATATGTCATCTCGGCCGAATACCACGCAATATATCGATTACGCATTGACAAGTTAATCTAAATGTCATACGCCTCAGCGGAACGGCAGTGGATGCCGTGTAATTAGGAGGCCACGAATCTCATTATCGGACGCAGGAGTTATTACTTACCTGCGTGTAATCAAAGATATGTTATGGATATGATTTCGTTTCCGAAAGGTGATAGAAAGTTAGTTATACATTGATATATTTTTCCCTTGAGATTTCGGATCTTAGGCTACCATGATTTAGGAAAATATAAAACAAAACCCATATCCCAAAATATCTACGGCGCTAACCGACTGCACCAGTTTACGTACCTACTAAGCGTCTTTTGACTGTGGCGGATTTGCGATATATTAATGTGCCGAATGTGTCGATTTCTGAATTTTTTGTGATAAACCCTAAGCCGATGATGAAGATCATCATAGACAACATATTAGGTGGACTAGGGCATACGATATCTAACATTAAAACGTTTCTCAGCACTAAAAAAACCTACATCATCTTCAGCCTATGGTATCACCTGTTTTTTTTACCACAAAGGGTGACGAGCACACAGTCCACTTGATGGTAAGTGGATACTGTGGTCCTTAGACACATTTATCCTTGATTAACAAAATGCAGATAAATTATCACTCCTGAGGACTACGATGGAATGCCCCGTTAAGTGCAACATGACTCTCCGGTCCTCTGCACTTGCTATACCAAACACAATAGCAGCTGCTATTTTGTGAGAACGTAGTCCTTCCCTGGTCAAGCTGACCCATTCGAGATGTAGTCATACAACTGTTTAATTCCATATCGTATGGCTCTTCTACATTTAAATATTTTTTTCCTTTTTATTCGGTCCTTATATTTAAGAATCTACCATCGATTAAAAGTCGAAATGCAGATGCGGTGACAACGGGAAATAATGGCTATGATAGAGTGTTTCTTGTACAGTTGAAACCTAGATCTATGCAATATCTTGAATACGGACGCTCGTAGACTTCTTCTCCACTTAGCCTGCCATTTTCAATCCTATTCTCCACCTATGATGACGGTTGGACGTTAATTATACTGCGCACCGCGGCCGGCTCGGATACAAAACTATATATCCATGTATACACCTGTGATCTTGCGCCGAATCATTAAGTGCTGGTGAAGTGTGGTTAACTGTTTGCCTGGTTCCTGTGCCAATTGCTAATATACTACCGTTTTGCATACTATTATCCTTTTGCATTTCCTAAATATTATTTCCTTCACTTTCATATCTGTAGCACTTCTTTACAAGTAAAAGGTGTAGTAAGGTAATCTCTACTACCACCATACAAAAACAGCAACATTATGATAAATATATTCTAAATGGAGTATTATAATCTCCACACGTAGATATTATTCTTTTGTAACTTAATAATTTAAAAAAATTAAATACTATTACATAATAATTATTGAGTCTTTTTTATTTACCACTAGTTCGGAAAATACCTCTGTCCTAGAAAGAACCAGCAAGAAACCCAACGGGATTATATTTTTTTTAACATATATAACTTAACAATAAATTTGTACATGAATTTTAATAGAACCAGCATGTTATATTCACAGATGTTATTTTATATATACCACAGCACGGAATAAAGAATTTGAATTTGTCAACAATTAAAAGCTTTCGTCAACAAAAGCGCGGCCTCTGGGCCGGCTCAGGGCGACACGCGATAGGCTACGTCACAACACGACGCGAGATAAAGCCGTCAATGCGCGATGCTATCGACGACGTGACGACCACGACACGGACACCCGCCGGCTTATCGCCAACGTCCACCTCACGTAACATGTTATAAAATTTTCTACACACATTAAACTCGATAATCATCGAACACACTTTTTATGTGGTAGAGCCACGCTGGAGCTTTATTATGGTTGTTGCACGGATGGGTCGGCTCGACCGGGGTAAAACCACACCCTCACAAAATACAAGCGTCAAATAGCAGCTTAATGCTGCTCTGTTTCGTATGGTGAGTGTAGAGAATCGGAGACCCTTTTTACTGGAAAAGAGGCATTCAATCTTAGTCCTCAAGGGTGACAACGCATCTGCATTTAAATTCTTAATGGCAATACTTTAAATGTTAAGTGTTTTCTAAAATTGGTTCAAAATCGTTTAGCTCAGTAATAATTACAGTTATTCTATCTTCATTTAATGAGTATAAGAATCTTATATTATTTACTATTGTGTTCATGTGTACTATGTGTGTATAAAAATATTATTATATTAAATTATATAAGTACATATGTGTATACTTTATTATACTTTTGTGCTATGTAACCGTCTTCGAAGTGTTATCACTGCCATAAGATTGATTGGCAGAAAATTATTTTATCATTAAGTCCGCCCTTTGATCGTGTACTGTATGGTAATAAATAATAAATAAAAACATGCCTCAGTGTCGTTTCACGGAACACTCGGTTGGAACGAAGTTCCTTCGTTTTTTTTTAAATATTAGTAATGCTATTAAAATTTGATACTAATATTCCTTAAACCTGTTCTGGTAAGCTTAAAATGCTGGTTCACGACAGTAGTCGAATCCACGACCTTTCGAGTTCGCGGTCCGCGCCCGCCATTAGGCTACTGACGCTTCTAATATATTATTATTGATAAACGTATTATATTATTCATATTATTACTTCATTATGACGACCAGACGACAACTGTTCAGTGATGTCTCAGTGATCGCGAGGGTGGAAACTGGCAGCGATCACCGAATGGTGAGAGGCACACTGAACCTAAACGTTAAGTTAGAGAGGTCACGTCTAATAAAGTCAACGCTCCGTCCCCCTCGTGCTCTAATCCAAAGTCCCGAAAACTTTCAGCTCGAGTTACAAAATCGTTTTCAGTGCCTAGAAGTTTGCAATGAAGTGGACGATATGAATGACAAGCTTGTGGAAACTGTCCATGCGGTCGGAGCTAAGTTCTGTAAGACCCGTCGCAGAAGAACACAAAAACTCTTCGATCACACTCTTAATCTCATGCTTGTTAGACGGGAGATGAAGCTGCAGTCTTCAGCAGATTTGACAGCATACAGGCAACTGAACAGACAGATCTCCAAATGCATGCGGCGGGACTTGCGCAACTTCAATACAGCTCGTATTGAAGAAGCGATCGAGCGGAACCAGGGCTCCAAAGTCTTTGCCAGAGATCTGTCTGCCAGAAAGAGCCAACTGTCGAAGCTGAAGACCGATTGTGGCAGCATTAAAAACGGTAAGTCCCAGGGCGAGAATGGAATTACAGCGGAGCTTCTGAAAGCGGGTGGAAAACCGGTACTTGAAGTCCTTCAGAAGCTCTTTAATTCCGTCGTCCATGGTGGGACTACTCCGGAGGCTTGGAACAGAAATGCGGAGGTCTTGTTCTTCAAGAAAGACGACAACGCTCACTTGAAGAACTACATACCGACTTCCCTTCGGAAAGCGTCTACGTGCTATTATCGAGAGTCATTAAGAATCGTCTCGCACGCAGACTCGACGACTTCCAGCCTCCCGAACAAGCCGGTTTCCGAAAAGGCTTTAGTACCATAGACCACATACATACCCTTCGGCAAATTGTTCAGAAGATTGAAGAGTACAATCTGCCACTTTGCCTAGCGTATGTGGACTATGAGAAAGCCTTTGTTTCCGTCGAAATTTGGGCGGTGCTACAGTCCCTTCAGCGGTGCCAAAATGACTGTCGGTATATCGAAGTGCTGAAGTGTTTGTACAGTAGGGCTACGATGGCTAACCGAGTACAGCACCAGAGTACGAAACCTATCAATCTGCAGAAAGGTGTAAGACAGGGGACGTTATATCCCCGAAACTCTTCACCGCTGCATTGGAAGACGTTTTCAAGCTATTGGACTGGAAAGGATACGGTATTAACATCAATGGCGAGTACATCACTCACCTTAGATTTGCCGACGATATAGGCCTTATGGCAGAATCGCTGGGGGACCTAAGCACTACGCTCAATGACCTCAATAGTGTCAACGGAAAGGTCTTAAGATGAACATGGACAAAACAAAGATCATTTTTAATGTCCATGTCACACCTATGCCAGTAGTTGTTGGGAGCACTAAGCTCGAAATTATTGATGAGTATGTTTACCTGGGACAAATAGTCCGACTAGGTAAGTCCAACTTCGACCGAGAGGTCAATCGACGGATTCAATTCGGCTGGGCAGCGTTCGGGATATTACGACGCATCTTCTCGACAGGTATACCTCAAAACCTGAAAACCAAATTGTACAACCAGTGCGTGTTGCCAGTGATGACTTATGGATCTGAGATATGGTCCTTCACTGCTGGCCGTATGAGGACGCTCAAGGTCACTCAGCGAGCTATGGAGAGGGCTATGCTTGGGGTTTCTTTGCGTGATAAACTTAGGAATGAGGATACTTGCAGTAGAACCAGAGTGACCAACATAGCCCAACGGATTAGTAAGCTTAAGTGGCAATGGGCCGGCCATATAGCTCGAGGAAGCGACAACCGATGGGGAAAAAAGGTTCTCGAGTGGCAGCCTCGCACCGGTAGGCGAAGTGTAGGGCGACCCCCCACTAGATGGAGTAACGACCTGGTAAGACATGCAGGCAGTCGACGGATGCAGGTGGCTCAGGAACGTGCTTTGTGGCATAACTTGGGGGAGGCCTATGTTCAGCAGTGGACTTGTGAAAGGCTGTAATGATGATGATGTACTATATTATTGATTAACAAATACAAATAAATGAATTACTAGCGTCTATTAAAATGAAGCGTCATTTAAAATAAAATAATATTTCTTTCATGGCAAGATAAGAAAAAGTGCGCGGGAGATGGATATTATTCCATCTCGCTTCCTTATAGCCGCCAAGTCCGTCTACACTACGTCAGAAGGGGTCGTGACGGAAAAATCTTACACTTTTTCTCGCCTAGCCCCCATCCGCCAAATTCGTACCGTCCGATAAAGAACTTCGTTCCAATAAAAAAATATTAAATAAGTAATATTAAAAAAAAAGTAATATGGTTCGGGTTCAGGGTTCGCCGAAAGGTATTTAATTTTTTCCCCGGTCAACTGATATTGTGATTGTCCGTCAGACTGCAACAATACAGCAAGTAGGAAAAAAGTTGTTTAAAAACCAGAAAAATAATAGATCGATGGCATTATACTATACATTTTATAATTTACCATGTCCGAGCCATCCTAGAAAAGTCATAAAAAATAATATTTATAGATGAAAGCGTTGTTCAAACTTAATGAAACGTCTTATTCGACACATAATTTCCCGCGCAGGAATCAGCGCATAAAACTATAAATTCATATTAGCATACCTCGTAAGAATACGTTTCTTATGCGATGCGTCAACATAAAATGGCGGTATGATGTTTTAAAATGGCTACCGTAAGGCAAGATATTGTAGTGACCCGCGTGGGCGCAGGTCACGATCAGCATGGAAATGAAGACTTTTACTACATGTTACTTGATAGACCAATAAACGGCTCGATGACAAATGCATTGACCATAAACGTGCATTTTTGATGTTAACAGTAAATTATAAACAAAACTTGTAGTCTTTATACCCTGCGTCGTGTAACCGTACAAGAATCACAGCACATGAGAACGTTAGTCATATCGGGGTAAAAATCTAAGAAACGTAATTTATAAGAAATATTTTGTTTCCGTTTGTATATTGATACTTGCTTCCTCGCCTTATTACAATTAATTTTAAGTTCTCCTAATTACTTCTTTCCTTAAAAGCGACAAACATGTTTAATAATAATTCATAAAAATATCTTAATACATAATTTATTCAATAATAAGTTTGTAGTGCATACAGAATAGTGATGACAATCAAAAAGTAACAAAATCAGTTTATCCATTTGTGAAAAGTGGAAAACATCGTAAGAACATGCAGACTGTTGGATGCAGCGATACCTTTTAAGGTTTCGTAGTCAACAACAAGGAATCCATATGATTTCGCTTTGTCCGTTTATCCTAATATATCATAACACATAGCTTCTCGAGTTAGAAAGATCGAATAAGGTTAAAATATTGTAGTGTATTTCATCTGATCAAGATAATGCATTTTATCTTAGCTTTACATACTTACTGATTTTATTTAGGTAGGTTATCAATACTAGGTTTTCAAAATATCGTTTCGACAATCATTAATTCTCATACGTTTTTTAAATAATCCAATTAAAATTAAAACATTAAAAGATCTTTTTGGGAACTTTCGATTAAATTTATAACGATCACGGTTTAAATTTTAGATAATATTTTGGATTATATGTACAGAGGCACCCTTTCTTACACAAATCCCAGCACTCTCTTAACAATGTATTTGTAATTTGAAGGCACTATTTTACACAAACTTACCTACTGATAAAACTACCCGTGAAAAGTGTGTTCGCTTACCTGAAATAAGAAATGATTAATAAATTAATACAAACACGATACATTTTATGGAAGGATGATAAAAAAACACACAGTCCACTTGATGGTAAGTGGATGCCTTGGCCTATAGTGACTAGATTAATCCTCGATAAAGAAAATGCAGATGCGTTGTCACCTTTGCGGGCTAAGATGGAATGCCTTGTTACCAGAAAAAAGGATCTCCGCTTTTCTACTAGGCTATGAATGATTAAAAAATACTGGTCGCCAAAGCCTCGTACATTTGTACCAGGGTGACGAGAAATTTGTATATGTCCCGTTACACTTTAATGTTATGGTTTTCATGTTTATAGCTATTTAATATATCATTGTTCTAATTTATATTGTAAGGTTTACACGGTAAAACAAAAATATAGTAAGAAAATTAAAAAAACATGCATTTATCATTAACTATGGTGATCCTAGTGGGGGTAATAGGTTATAGTCATAAAGTTCTTAATACGTTTGTAAAATTTCGGATCATTCAGACATCAAGTTTTTAAAACAGAATTATAAAATTCCATTACATTCATACATAAATACAATTCAAGTCGCTATAGAGCCTGTAATAAACACAAAAATCACACATTGTCAAGATTTAAGAACGCTTAGAGGTGGCGCGTATTTAAACTCTAGAACTAACTACCAACAATACTTCGAATTTAAATAGTTAAGAACAAACTTACTTCGGTGAACGCAGCAAGTAATTAGTTAATATACGCGATAAAATCCGTAAAACTAGTTTTATTTAAATTAATTATTATTAGTAATCATTGTGGAAATCACCTTAAGAATTTCGATTTTGTTGATCAAAATACATGAAACATTCCTGAACCTGAATTATTAATGCCCGAGAAAATCACAGACGTGTGCACTCGAGACTCGTGTATACTTAACATCTACTAATCTAAGTCCACAGCGATCGAACAAACAAAACATCAAACAAAGCACTCAACCCTTTTCCAACGCCACCCTTAATCCTAATTTCGGTTCCTACGAAAAAAGAGCTTTCAATTCAGACGCGAGACAAGAACCTATCAAAGGTAGAGACGTGTTAAAACCTTATACTGGCCTTTAATTAAAGCCTGCAGGGTATGGGGGTCGGTGGGGGTGGGGGCGGAAGCGACGTGGCGGCCATTTTACTCCGGCTGTCCACTTCCGTCGTAACGTATGGACGTAGCTACTTCATTTCGGACTGACGAAGGGGAAAAAGAAAATGCAGGTGGCCTCGCGTCTCGGCACAGCGAAGTCCGCGGAGACTAATAGCGATATAATTTTGTTTCTTTAAATTTTTATACTTACTTTAAGATCTAATAGAAACATCATAAAAGTATGTCATTCAATTTATTTAAAAATACATAAAGCCTCACGATATCGATAAAAGATCATAGGTCGACACAAAAACAAAAGTGGATATAGGATGGGTACTACAAAATACTTAGGCATTGAAATTTTAAATACATATTAATTTGTTTCGAGGAAAATAAAACAGGAAATGGGCAGCAGTAATTTGTTGATAACAACTTAAAATAATAAAAAAACAGCTGTTATCAACCCACCTGCCAAGCGTGGCCACAATGGGAAACATTACACCGAAGCGGCAATCTATGAGATAGGCATGTGTTCAGCAGTTAACTATTGCTAGGCAGTAATGAATAAATGAATACATATATATTTTCGCTCATAGCGTAAGAGGATGCTCAAGGTTGCTCAGCGAGCTATGGAGAGTGTTATGCTCTGGGTTTCTCTGCGTGATTTACTTCGAAATAAGGATATCCGCAGTAGTACCAGAGTAACCGATATAGACGATTAGGATTCTCGAGTGGCAACCTCATACCAGTAAGCGAAGTGTAGGGCAGCCCTCCACTAGACGAAGTGACGACCTGGAAATATATGCAGGAAGTCGCTGGATGTAGGTGGCTTGTGCTTTGCTTTGTGGCATTCCCTGGGGGAGGCCGATGTTCAGCAGTGGACTTGTGACGGTCTGTAATGATGATGATGATGATGATATTTTTGTACGTACACTTAAATTAGGATTGTTTAGTAAGAAGGCTGTAATATAGTTCTTTAATTGAATAAATTCTTATCTGTTACCTGTTAATCTTATATAGCTGAATAATTTAAATATACTTTTTCTCATAATCCAAAATTAAAATATATTTAACGGATTAGCGAGCTGAAGTGGAAATGGGCCGGCCATATAGCTCGAAGAACGGACAACCGATGGGAAAAAAAGGTCCTAGAGAGGCAGCTTCGTACCGGTAGGCGAAGTGTAGGGCGACCCGTCACTAGTTGGAGTGACGACCTGGTAAGACATGCAGGAAGTCGATGGATGCAGGTGGACTTGTGGAGGGCTGTATAATAAATAATGATGATGATGATGATGAAAATATATATCCGGCTACATTTCAATTATTCTTTATGAAATTAATTTTTAATCGATCCATTACCAAAAATTTTACTTTAACGACGACTCTATTCAATCGGAGATCATGAAACTAAACGAGTGCGCACAATCGGAGCAGACATTTAATTGGTTCGCATAACTTATAGGTTAATTTGAAATAGGCATCGCGGAAACGGATGCTTGCAGATTTATAATCGAGTGAGTGTTACTGTAGTACAAGTGAGATTCAATTATCGCCGTCTTTGTACTTCGCTCAGATTCGTAATATCCGATCTCGTGATGAACAGTTCATTTCTTTTATTGTTTAATTTCCTAAACTGAGTATCACTTTATCTAATAGTCTTAGATTGTTTTTATTTGTTTATTTTAAAAAATGAAAGCGCGACAGTACTATATATCAGCTATCTGCCAGTGAAAGTTCCGTCGAAATCGGTCCAGCCGTTTCGGAGATTAGCCGAAACAAACAGACAGACAGACAAAAATTTTAAAAATTGTGTTTTTGTTATAAGTACCGTATATACTTTCATAACGATTTAGTAAAAAGCTGTTATTTTGACATTACAAACAGACACTTCAATTTTATTTATTTGTATAGATTTGTATAGATTTATGTTATCGAAACTAGCTGGGGATGACAGCACTGGTGATGCTCTATACACCGGCCGTGCCAATATTTCTCGGGAAAACGTCGCCGAGTACCGGAACAAACTTGTGTCTGAAGTCGAGTCTTTGCTGAACAAAGTCTCGGATTGGGGGCGACTAAATCTAGTCCAGTTTAATCCTTAGAAGACACAAGTTTGCGCGTTTACCGCTAAAAAGAACCCCTTTGTCGTATCTCCTCAGTTTCAAGGCACTACCCTTGTTGCCTCAGCCAGTATCGGAATCCTCGGCGTCGACATATCGAGTGACGTGCAGTTTCGTGGTGCTCAGCAGAGCGGGACAGTATTTCATGCCGGCTCAACGCCTGCAACTTTACAAGGCGCAGGTTCGGCTTCACATGGAATACTGTTCCCATCTCTGGGCTGGGGCTCCCCAGTGCCAGCTCCTTCCACTTGACCGCATCCAGCGCAGAGCGGCTCGAATCGTCGACGACCGAGTCCTTTCCGAGCGGCTCGATTCATTGGCGCTGCGAAGGGATCTTGCATCCCTTTGCATTTTCTTTCGCATTTACCACGGGGAGTGCTCTGAGGAATTGTTCGGATTAATCCCAGCCGCCAAATTTCACGAATTCACATCGCGTCAAAATTCACTATACCATCTACACTATCTGGATGATTGGCGGTTCACCACTGTGCGATTTAGAAGATGTTTTCTTCCTCGCACAACTTCCTTGTGGAATCGATTACCACCAGCGATTTTGACGGACCGATACGACTTCAATAAAAGCGCCTACTCCTTTTTAAAAGGCCGGCAACGTATCTGCAATTCCCCTGGTTCCCCTGGTGTTGCAGTTGTTCATGGGCGGCGGTAGTCACTTACCATCAGGTGAGCCGCATGCTCGTTTGCCCCCTCTCCTATAAAAAAAATAGCTACTTGAGCTTAGTACGAAACTAGGAAACATGATCATATTTGTCAAGGCCAAATATGAAACTAATAGCGAACAGAAAACGCTCAAGTTTATTTAATTGATCCTCAGTAAAATTAGAGTAGCATGCATCAGCATAACCAATAATAGGGAGTAACAAGGACTGTGCCAGTAAAATTCTAGTGGGAATGGTAGCGAGTTACGCAATAGTCGTAAAGAAGATGCTGCCGCAATCATCTTTCTACTGGATTCCTTAATATGCATGGGCCAAAAAAGATTCTGATCAGTATATATGAGATATTAAATAGTAAAGATTATACTATCTTTCTTTTTTCTTTATTTGAATAACAACGAATGAGCATGCCCAGCAACTTTTTTGGAAATTTGTCAATGTCTTATACATTGACAAATTTCCAAAAAAGTTAATTCTAGTTGATGCTTATTCGGTAAGGCCTACGTCTATCAGTTTATTTCAATATGTTGAGGAATGTCTATTGCAAGCAAGTCATATTGCTTACGGTATGTGAAAAATATTGAAGGCATTCTTATACGACTAATATTCAACGTAACCTACACACGAGAATAATGCTGTATATAGTAAAGGCGTTTTACATACATAAATTCCCCTGAACAAATATACAGTCACGGAGCAATTTTTTAAACGTGGTAGAGCCACGCTGCAGCTATATAATGGTTGTAGTTGCTCGTTTGTCACCCTCATTCTATAAAAAAAAACAAATGTCGTATTCGAATCCGCGGCTCCGACGCGCCGCAGCTAAATGCCTAGCTACTACGCTACCGAGCCGACGAACATATTATATTTCCTACAAATGAAGTCAGTGTACCACAGTTCAGCATTAGCCTTATCGTCAACCGTATGTAATCGATACAGGCCAATGTAATTTACAAACAGACCCATTGTTGACTTAATAACGGTAAAAACACCTGTGAAGTATTTGACTTCGTATTTAGTTAACTTAGGCCATACTTTAAGTTAGTTAAAACTTATATGCCCAAGATACACTGTCTTCGCATATTGTTTTACCGTCGTAGAGCCATACTGCAGCTATATTATGGTTGTAGCACTAATGAGTCGGCTCAACCGAAAAAAGACCACGCACTCACAGAATACCAGCATAAAATTTGGTGGAAATTGATGGAATTGGATGGCTACGTGGCAACAAGTATTTGTATTTTTTTTTTATAGAATAAGGGTGAAAATCTGATGGTAAGTGAATGCTGTGGCCTATATACATCTACATTTATCCTCGATTAAGAATCAAAATGCATTTGCGTTGTCACCCCCGAGGACTACGATGGAATGCCTCGTTTCCAGTAAAAAGGGTCTCCGGTTTTCTACTCTCACCATACGAAACACAGCAGCATTAAGCTGCTATTTTACGCCAGTATTCTGTGAGAGCGTGGTCCTACTCCAGTCGAGCCGACCCATTCGTGCTACAACCACAATAATATAGCTGTAGCGTGGTTCTGCCGTGTTTAGTTTATATGGACTACAAATAATTGTTCCGGGACTGGATGTTTCTCCTTGTGTAATTTATGTATGTAAACTACCTCCACGATACAGAAGAAGATCTTAGGGTGAGGTTACGTTTTTTTTAAATAGCAGATAATGCTGCTGTGTATCGTATTATGAGTGCAGAGAACCGGAGACCCTCTTTAGTGGAAACGAAGCATTTCATCTTAGTCCTCAGGGGTAACAACGCATCTGCATTTTGATTCTTAGTCGAGAATATACGAGTATGAAGATGTCTATGGGTCACAGCATTCACTTATCACCAGGTGGGCTGTGTGCTCGTTTGTCACCTTTATTCTAATTAAAAAAATGTTATATGAAAGTTCTAAATCTTAATTGACAGAATAAATCTAAAAATCTCAATTAGAGTATATATTAATAAGTGATGGGAAAACTTTGTACCCCTTTTTAAGGATATTGCGCACATGGATGGGTTGTGAGATATGGCAAAGTTTTTTTTTTATTCTTGAAAAACGTTACCCCCACACTAGGATTTTCTCCTGTATCGTAGAGGCAGTTTACAAATATAAATTGCACGAGGACAAACATCTAGACCCGGAACAATTATCTGTAGGCCATACAAATACTTGTTCCGTGCGGGATTCGAACCCGCGACCCCCAGCGCAACAACTCATTGCTAAGCCACTGAGCCACGGAGCCGCCTATAGTTAAATTTTATATGGAGAAGTAGGGCTGAAAGCTAGAACTTATATATAATGTGTGTTAAAAAATAAAACAGAAAATTATTTCGCTTACGTTACTGCCAATGTCAAACACATAACTGACACTTGAACAATTTATGCCGTCTGTTCATACTTCTAATGCCGTAACATTCATACTTCTAATGTTTTAGAGTACAAGCATAGCATGTTAAGACTTAAAGGTCAAACACTTAATAGTCTGTAGTCAAACAGTCGCACAGAATAGATATTGTCGCCAAAGAATTTTAAAATGCTGCCAACTAATAATTACTAACAGATTGAAAGAATAACCCGTGAATTTTGTGTGATTTCAAATGTTCCATTTTTAATAGTGTGTGGACTGTATACATACATATAATCACGCCTCTTTCCCGTAGGGGTAGGCAGAGACCACTTCTTTCCACTTGCTACGATCCTTACATACTTGTTTCGCTTCGTCCACTTTCATTATTCCCTTCATACATGCTCTTCGGTTTAGGGTACTCTTGACCTGGCCTTTTTTCAAGACGTCCCTGATTTGGTCTAGAAACGTCCGCCTAGGTCTACCCCTTCCAACACTTTCATTCACACTCGCCTTATACACTTTTTTCGTCAATCGTTCTTCATTCATTCTCTCGACATGGCCAAACCATCTCAGCATACCTTTCTCAATTTTTGTCACTACATCTTCTTTCAGACCACAACGTTTCCCTATCTCACTTATCCTGTCACTCAATTTAACTCCTATCATACTTCTTAATGCTCTCATCTCAACTGCATTTATTCTGCTTTCATGTTTCTTCTGCCATACCCAACTTTCACTTCCGTACACGAGTGTCGGAACCAACACTCCCTCATGCACAGGCAAACGAGCCTTGTTAGACACCTTCCGACTGCTCATAAAGGAGTGCAAAGCTCCATTTACCATGTTTCCTGCATTCACTCTTCTTTCGATATCACTCTCACACTTTCCATCTCTTGTAAACTTTGAACCCAGATACACAAACTCCTTCACCTGTTCAATTTGTTCATCTCCAATCACGATATTGCAGTCTGTCACTGCCTCATCTCTTTCAAACACCATCACTTTCGTCTTCTTTACATTCATCTTCATTCCCTTTCTAACAAAAGCTCCACTCATAGCAGTTACCATCTCCTGCAACTCCTCGGCCGAAGACGCAAGTAGTACATGGTCATCAGCATAGAGAAAACATTTGACGAGTAACTCATTCATTCTCAACCCACTTTCATTCTCTTTTATATCTGTCAAGCAATTGTCCATGAACAGATTAAACAGCCACGGTGACGCTACACATCCCTGTCTAACACCTTTTTCGATATTAAACCATTCAGTGTATGCCCCGTTTATCCTTATACAAGCACTAGAATCCCTATAAAGAGATTGCAATGCTCGTATGAGGATACTGCTCACACCGTTCACGGACAGTGCTGACCACAATTCATTCCTCATTACTCTATCATAGGCCTTTTCTAGATCCACGAATGCGCAATAGACCTTCTTGTTTTTAGCCAAACACTTTTCGGCTATGCACCGCAAAGAAAAGACCTGATCCATACATCCCATTCCCTTTCTAAATCCCGCTTGTGCATCCCATACTTTTTCGTCTGTTTCATTCACAACCCTTTCAATCAACACTTTCGCATACAATTTACCGACGACGCTGAGAAGACTTATACCGCGGTAATTTATGCAGTCCTGCCGTGACCCTTTTCCCTTATACAATGGAGTGTATATCTAAGCATATTAATATAAACATTTTAATATATCTTATATTAGATATCTATGTTTTTATATTAATGTGCAGTTGAAGGTAAAATACAGCTTGCTTAATATACAAATCTAAGGATTTAATTAATTACGGTCGAATTTGGACCACTAGACGATACGGACGGTATGAAAGAAGATGCCTATTGTTAATGTATTTCACAAATAAGGTGTCAAGGTGTATTACACGGCAATCTTCGATTTGCAAGTTCATACGGAGACTTTATTCCAACCTTAACGCTGTTCACTTCTATCTAGAGACGGCGAAGCAGGCCTTGCTCTTTTTAACCGAGACTCAGGTGTCCTCTCCGACTGATACTTCATACCTCTCCTACCCGGGGTACAAATTAGAATACTCCTTTGTGTCCCAGGCTGGAGTTTGCGTATACGTCAGAGAGGACATCTGTTTTCGACGCCTGGGCAGTCTTGAAGGTACAGACCTGTCCATTCTAAGGCTGCGCATAGACAGCGACGACCATCCCCGCGTCTACAGGTGCCTCTATAGGTCCCATAGCGGTAATGCCGAAACAGACCGACTCATCGACCACGTTCAAATGGCTACAGATTCCTGGTTACAGCAGATCCCATCCGCAGAGGTCTGAGCACATCGGCAGAATTGGCGAGAAGCTAGTTCACCTTCCTTCGGGAACCGTGCATTCTGATCTCTCGCCAAGGCTGTCCAAGGGAACTTCTGTCAGCCATCTCTTCCATCTCTGTACAGAGAGGACGACTCACTGGCCCATGCCGCAAAGGAGAAAGCCGATCTGTTAGGCTCTCTCTTTGTGTCCAACTGTGGGGGGAACACACCACCGACCATCCAGCGGTGTGAGTGCCCCATCCCGGATGTGCGGTTTACGCAGCGCTCGGTTCACAAAGCACTCCTCTCCCTGGACGTCAGCAAGTCGAGTGGGCCTGATGGAGTCCCTCCCATTGTGCTGAAGACGTGTGCTCCGGAGTTGGCACCGGTTTTAACGCGTCTTTTCCGGTACTCCTACTCCCAAGGCGTAGTCCCGAATTCATGGAAGACAGCTTTGGTCCACCCGATCCCTAAAAAAGGCGACCGCTCAGACCCGTCCAACTACAGGCCTATCGCCATCACCTCCTTGTTCTCCAAACTAATGGAGTCTATTATAAAATGCCAGCTCATGAGGTACTTTGAGGATCACCAGCTGATTAGTGACCGTCAATACGCTTTTCGTCGGGGTCGATCAGCTGGTAATCTTCTAGTCTACCTGACTCATAGATGGGCGGAGGCAGTAGAGTCCAAGGGGAAGGCATTGGCCGTTAGTTTGGATATAGTGAAGGCCTTCGATCGGGTCTGGCACAAAGCGCTTCTTTCGAAGCTCCCTTCCTATGGGCTTCCCAAGAAATTGTGCAATTGGATCACAAGTTTCCTTGCTGATCGGATCATCAAGGTCGTAGTAGACGGTGCATGCTCTGATTACAAGCCTACTAACGCTGGTGTTCCACAAGGCTGCGTGCTATCACCAACACTGTTTCTTTTGCATATGAATGATATGTTGCAAGCTGGTAACATTCATTGCTATGCAGACGACAGCACTGGTGATGCCTTATACACCAGCCGTGCCAATATTTCTCGGGAAAACGTCGTCAAGTACCGGAACAAACTTGTGTCTGAAGTCGAGTCTTTGATGAACAAAGTCTCGGATTGGGGGCGACTAAATCTAGTCCAGTTCAATCCCCAGAAGCCACAAGTTTGCGCGTTTACCGCTAAAAAGAACCCCTTTGTCGTATCTCCTCAGTTTCAAGGCACTCCCCTTGCTGCCTCAGCTAGCATCGGAATCCTCGGCGTCGACATATCGAATAGTGTGCAGTTACGTGGTCACTTGGAAGGGAAGGCCAAATTGGCCTCTAAAAAGTTTGGCGTGCTCAGCAGAGCGAGACAGTATTTCATGCCGGCACATCGCTTGCAACTTTACAAAGCGCAAGTTCGGCCTCACATGCAATACTGTTCTCATCTCTGGGCCGGGGCACCCTAGTGCCAGCTCCTTCCACTTGACCGCATCCAGCGCAGAGCGGTTCGAATCGTCGACGACCGAGTTCTTTCTGATCGGCTCGATACACTGGCGCTGCGTAGGGATGTTGCATCCCTTTGCATTTTCTATCGAATCTACCACGGGGAGTGCTCTGAGGAATTGTTCGGACTAATTCCAGCCGCCAAATTTCATGAACTCACATCGCGTCAAAATTCACGATACCGTCCTCACCATCTGGATGCTTGGCGGTCCACGACTATGCGTTTTACTAGGAGTTTTCTTCCTCGTACAACTTCTCTGTGGAATTGTTTACCACCGGCGATTTTTCCGGACCGATACGACTTAGGGACCTTCAAGAAAAAAGCTTACACCTTTTTAAAAGGCCGGCAACGCATCTGCAATTCCCCTGGTGTTGCGGTTGTTCATGGGCGGCGGTAGTCACTTACCATCAGGTGAGCCACATGCTCGTTTGCCCCCTCTTCTATAAAAATAAATAAATAATAGACAGTAAAACCCTTTTGGCATGTCCAAAAGTCATCATCATCAACATCATCATCACTACCCTGCACAAATCCACTGCTGAACATAGGCAACCCCCAAGGAATGCCACGAATGAACGGCACTTCGCCTGCCGGTACGAAGCTGCCACTCGAGAACCTTTCTTCCCATCGGTTGTCAGTTCTTCGAGCTATATGGCCGGCCCATTTCCACTTCAGCTTACTAATCCGTTGGGATATGTCGGTTATTCTGGTTCTACTGCGGATATCCTCGTTTTTAAGTCTATCACAAAGAGGAACCCCGAGCTCTCTCTATAGCTCGCTGAGCGACCTTGTGCTTTCTCATACGGCCAGTAGTGAAGGACCACGTCCCAGATCCATAGGTCATCACTGGCAACACGCACTAGTTATACAATTTTGTTTTGATATTTTTAGGTCCAAAAGTAGTATTACTCAATTAGAATCAACACAGAATAGAAGCACAATAGTCGTTTTAAACAAAACTAGGTATTCGCGAATTTAAAAAAATCCGTAAAACTAAATTCATCCAAATGTGTAGTGTCACGTTAACATCACACTAGTCCTGTTTGTCATGTGCAACGGCAGTGACATTACACGCTAAAAGTAAAGTTTAAAGCTTATATCAGTCTCTCTGCTGGGCACAGCTCTCCCCTCATTTCTAAGAGGGTTGGAGCAATAAGACCACCGTGCTACTCCAGTGCGTGCGTCCTTCGAAATAATTTATTCACTCAGACATACAGGTTTCCTCACGCTGTTTTCCTCCAACACTGAGCACGTGGTAAACTAGTACTCAAAATTACAATAAACAACTTCATTGGTGCCGACGGAGATAGAACCCGGGTTGTTCGCATACTTTACAAAACGCTAAATTATAACTTAATAATATAGTAGTTGGTATACGCTGGCGAGGTTGTAAAACAAATAATAAAAATGGAGAACAATTAAATAATTAAGATAAGAAGTGTAATAAAAATGTCATGGCCACGCAGTATCGTACTAAAACTACTAAACCTAAACCCTCAGACCAACAAAGAAAGAAAGAAAGAAATGCTCTGTGCGTTGCGTTTTCATGTGACGAAAAAAAACAAGTCAAAACCATGCTCTACTTATTGTAAGAACACGAATCTACAGTATTAGAATTTTACGGTCGAGTAAAAGTTTGACATGGTTTTAGGTGCATATGTGTACTTTGTGAGTTCCGTTGGAGAAGGTTTATTTCAGGGTTTCATAACTGACCGAACATATTTTTAAAAGGTAGGGCCCAGATGTACTCCGCCACTACCGATACAAACCACTCAATGGATAGTAACACTCCTTGAATAATTCTACTTTTTAACTTCCCGTGAGTTAGAAATTAATGAACATAATTAAGTAAGCAACTGTCTAAAATTTAATCTAGACCTAAACTTCTTTTTTCTCTCATTTCTTAACTGAATTTCATTTTTCGACTCTCTTTTAATTCTAAATCAATATTTAATTTTTATGGTCTAGAAGATATATATTTATACTCTTCATTTTGACTTTATTTCTTATTCCTAGTGTTCTTCTTCTTCTTGGGTCTGTGTTCTAATGATTGAAAAAGATTCGTTGAGCAACATCTAAGGATCTATTCCTGAAGAAAATTTTTATACACGAACCTAATTTGCAACGTACGAGCAACGTACAAGTAATCGGTATACGTATTCTTAAGTATTTGTCTGTATTCGTATAATTTATAAGCCTAATTTTAATTGTGTTAATAATTTTTCTGTGTTTAGTTACAGACCTGCGACTAATTTTAACCATGACATGCTTTGACTGACAGAGAATGCCGAATGGCAATTAGTCCGCCATTTGTAACCTTTATAGTTATTACAATGAAGTTTTAAAAACAATATAAAAACTTGCGTGAAGGAAATTATTTGCCTCGTGAAGTTTTATCAATAACATAAACAACATACCTATATAACGATGTAATTTGTATCTCCGCGATCAGTCGTGCAATAAACTATCCGTTGATATTCTTGCAATACGTCAGAACAATGAAGATAAATTAATAGAAGTAAGTAGCAGTCGGCTCCGGTGCTAGTAATGAGCCGTAAGTGGTATTTGAATTTTGTGCTTTGTTTTCTACAGAATGGGGTGAGAGGTGGACGTCGTTCGATGAATTAATTATGAAGTGAATGGAGTGGACGCGAAGACAAATGAATCACAAACGATTTCAGTTTTAATTTTGTTTTCAAAATCTATTGATTTATCCGAAGCCTTATTGTCTGTTTAGACCAATCACAGCAGAATCGGGCAAATTGCTACAAACGTATAATTTTGTTAGTTACGATAAGAATAAATTCAACATTATCTTGTAAGTACAAGTTAGTGACATAACAAAAATACAAAGTTTAAATGGCATTTAAACGATGTCCCATTGCAGCTGTATCATGTCTGCAAAACTAAAGGGTCGTCTCAACCGAGGAAAGAACACACTCTCATAGAATGCGCTCACTATACGAAACACAGCAGTGTTATGCTGTGAATAAAACTATTTTTTACGGATTTTATCGCGTTTAATTTACTATTTTAATCCCCGAAGTTTCGGGTGCTTTACAGCAACCCATGGTCACGGGGAGACTGAGATATTTGACGTCCCGATGTCACAGTTAGTTATTTTAATAGCCTCGTTGAAGCTATTGAAATTAAAAAACATCCTAATTTCAATAGAGAAGATGGATGGGTGCTGCCATCTGCTTGGGATCCTATAATTAACAAAAATAAATCCAAACCCAAGCATACCACTGCAAGACTTCAAGATACTGTAAGCTCATTCTGCGTAGATCGAACCAAAAATTAATATTAAAAAACTGAAGGTAGCCGGGCTAACTGTGACATCGGGACTTCAAACATCTCAGAATATAAGAAATCATTAGCGTTATGCTGTGTTTCGTATGGTGAGCGCAATGAATCGGAGACCTTTTTTTGGTAACGAGACATTCCGTCTTAGTCCTCATCGTAGTCCTACACCTGTATTTTGAATTTAAATTAAATATAGATGTAGCTACTTACATTCATTTACTCAGGATGGACTATGTGCTCGTTTGTCATTCTTACTTTTTTTTAAACAGTCCAAAACCAAAAACACTTTTGGAAAATCTATTAAAGACTAAAAAACAAACATTTTTATTTTTGTAACATAGTTTTTGTAATAAAGAAAAAAAAACTTTTTTGTTACTTTTACAAATTTTTAGACATAATAAAAAGACACTAAAACATATAAAATGGTCGTTATTAGGTCAAAGTGAAAATGTTAAGTATCTCTGGAATAATACACCTTACATATAATCACGATTTTCGTGTTGCTAAAGCTGTAATTATATACGTATGTCACCATCATTATCATCATTACATCCCTTCACAAGTCCACTGCTGAACATAGGCCTCCCCTAAAGAATACCACAAAGCATAGTCCTGAGCCACCTGCATCCACGACTTTTATATGTATGTAATCACTGTTAATAATTTTATAATAATAATTACAGCTCAAGTTAGCCTCCTTACAATTTGCGTTGTAACTAAACATAGTAATATTCGTAGAATGTTCGTTCGTTGGTTCATCACGAACGCCGTGCGAGTTCGGGGTCAGCGCACGGTGACACGTCTCATTCCGCGCGCATTGCCCCGCAACAATCAACACGCATTGTTCTCGCAAGGAAAACTGCCGCTAACGACCCGAACAGCGTTAAGGTCTCACTAAGGAAACAATTACCACATAAGTTATAAAACACTAAGTTATACTTAAGCACTTTACTTCTTACGGGCAAGAATGGGACGCGAGAAAAATTATTTTTGATTGATTAAGTAAGCTTTAGCTGGGTGCTAACATCTGCTTCTGGATCCTATAATTAATTAAATTAAATTAAATCTCAACCCAAGCATATAACCAAGACTTTAAGGTACTATAAGTTCATACTGCGTAGATTGGACCCAAAATTAATAATTTTAATCTGAAGGTAGCCGTGGTTAACTTTGGAAAGTCATTGGAAAGTCGAACACCTCAATGACCAGAGGTGCTGTAAAGTACTCGAAACGTCGAAATTACAAAATAAGTTGATATACGCGCTAAAAAAAAAAAAACTTTTATAATAATAATGTCCTCCAGACTGAACAGGTCTCTATGCTCTCTCTCTCTCTCTCTCTCTCTCTCTCTCTCTCTCTCTCTCTCATAGTCTGTTGGGACGGCAAAACATTACGATTGGAGAGAAGTCAGGCGTAGGACCAAGGAAACTTTACGTGTTTCCTGAACAAGGTGAAATATCGCCATCTTCTTGACTTCTGACTGTTACTGGGATTTCAATAAAACAGTAAAAGCTGACTTTAAAGACCTCTTATTGATAACATTTCAAAATAATAAAAACTGCAGTTGTCAACCAGCCTGCCAAGTTATGTAAAATCCCCCTTATGAGGCAATCTATGTGGAAGGCCTATATTCAACAGTGGACTTTTATAGACTGTAATGGGTGGATGGATGGAATAAAATATCAACCATCCTTCCTGTAGAGGTAGAAAACGACACAGAGTATAAACTGGAAAATTGTTTCTTGATCTAAGAACATCTTAATATTATACTGTACTTTCTTTATCCAAGCGGTAATATCTTAATTAATTAAAACTTACGCAACTGTGAACTTAACATACTCTTTTATCATTGCTTTAACGTAGGAGATATACAAAGAACTAGACTTTGCGATAATAAGTACGACTTAAAGAAAATAACCATGCAAATCAACTAAACAACCTAATAAGAAGAAAGCCAATAGAAAAAAAAACGACGAAATAAAGCCCAGTAATTCGCTATAATTAAAAATGGAAGATCCGTCTATAGATTCTTTAAAACTGCTCTTCCGTGGCGCTTAAGGCGACATCCATCGGTTAATAGCAATAATTCCTTAACATCATTACTGTGAGCAGAGGTAATTGGATTCGATACTTCCCGGCTTCGAGGAGTCACCCCACTCCTCCCCATTGGTCCGCCGATGTGCTAGTTTTTTTTAGATGCCTTTGTCTCGCCACACATACACGTGCAGTCAAGACTCTTCACTTGAAGAAATTAATTAGATCTACGCGCAATCCGATACAATTTTATTTCATATAATTCTGCAATATATTCGTTTTTTTTTAACGAAAACGTTACCATCACATTAACAATATTTCCCGTATCGTAGAGGTGATTTAAATAGATATTTATTGCACAAAGTCAAAGTGAAAATATTTTTATTTTAAATTGGTTTTTACAAGGCACTTTTAGACGATCAAGAAAGGCTGTTGCTTCAAAAAGTCTTTACTGCTGGATATTGTTAGAAGTGAACTTATTAAACAGCATTAGTAAAGTAATGGGTAATAGGAATAGAAAAAAATGATTTTTTGTATTCAATATAGGATAAAATTATACTTATTGAAAGTCATTCTTATGTTTAATTTATCACTTGTACCGATAATACCTCTGTCCTGGGAAGAACCAGCAAAAAAACCAGCGAATTTAAAGAAAAACAGTTACCAATCATGACCTAAGACATATAATTAACATAATAACTGCACAAATTTAATTACATTCCCAGGGGTTATTATATTATATTCCTTAAAATTTATTAACCTAATGTTTCCTCAGTATGATGTTTGCGCTTTTCTCATAAAATATTGAAACATAAAAGAACGTAGGTCACGATAAATATTGCATAACAACTTATGAACTCGTTAAAAGACAGATGGAACACTAATTAAGTATAAAAAATACGAAAAGCTAAAAAAGGCAACAATACCAAATGTCATCCCTGATACCATTTGCCAAGGTTTATTTTTTATTGCAACTGCCTGTTCACGAATGCAAAAGAGACAAAAAGAAGAGACGCGTGGGTTTCCCTGTTATAAGGTTAAAAATGTCGTTCATAAGTTTTGAGCTTACATGTCTCGGTGACGTGACATGTATAGCGTACAACAAATCAAGTTGAGAACCTTACTGCACGGTAATAGAGGATAAATTAAAGTGCTTGTTGTTCCAAGATATAGGCGTAAGCGATAACTGTGAATATTATTTACAAGTAGGTGTGACGTTGCCGTGTAGTACGGTAGCTACGTAAGAGAATCCACTACTCCACATATCCCCGTGGTTATCATAAGTGGCGACAAAGGGAAACTGAAATGGTGAATGGCAGCAACATCTTCCAGATAATCTTTATAAATAAAATGATAGAGGTTTGCAGTTGTGCGCGCATCACGGAAAAACTACTGGATAGATTTCAATTAGGTTTTCTAAGTTTTATTTCTTAGACACTTGACCCTTAATATCTAAAAAAAATAATATTGCGATATCTTCATTTAATATAAAGTTATAAAAGTTTTCAAACAACTATTTTTATAAGCACTACGTGTTCAGTGATGTGTGTTTTCTTGATATATCAAGCAACGCGGACGAAGTCGGGTATCAGCTAGTTTTTAATAAAAAAAACTGTGGTTGTCAACCATGTGTTGCAACTAATAAATAGACATTTGTGCATTCTACTATCTCTATGGGAAAGGTCTATGCTCAGTAGTAACATTTTAAAGGAAAGTAATGAATGAATGAATGAAATTTAACAATATCAATGTTTGAGGAAAAATAAAAGAAAGTTCTCGAGTGTCAACCTTGTACCGGAGAAATGTAAAACCACCCGTCACTAGATAGAGCGACATCTTTTTTTTTTACATGGGGAAATGCCTACTAAAACCCCATGGTGTTCCACCTTCGCCGCATATTGCTTGGCAGGAAAATCGAGTACTCGAATAGAGTAATCGAATCGCTCGGTAGCACCCGTTTTGCCGACCCCAGCGGCGGATCTGGTCTTTGGCTCCGCCGCCAACCAAGTTTCGGCCGCGGAGGGTAGGGAGAGCGGCGCCTCGCAATACCGACACTCCTCTCCCCCGCGGAACCTCCCCCGCATCAACGGTGCGGCCCCGTCAGAGTTGCGGAGGATAGGGCGAGTGGCGCATCGCCATACCAGCACTACTCTTCCCCCGCGACTCCACCTCGGCTGCAGCGGTAAGGGAGGGCACCCCTCTCGCCGCAGCTTACCGACACACATCCGAAGTGGGCTCGCCAAGCCCACTCGGAGTGGCTACCTCGGGCCGGCCCTACACCACGGGCTAGCCAAGGTGTTCCTCTTTGTTCACCGCGGGTGACCAAGCCGCGGCTACTAAGAACCCGTTCGGGGTTGAGATAGAGTGACAATCTACAATTGCTGAGTTTGTCGTAATCCTTGCTTAGCAGGAAGATTTGTATTCACAGTACGTGCTAGGGCCAAGCTGCAGCTGTATTATTATGACTGCAACATGAATGGGTAGACTCGAATGGAGTTATCAAAAAAATACCATTGTAAAATAGAACCATAATGATTTGGTTCGTTTCATTAGAGTTGAGGATCGGAAAGAATTTTTAAAAAGGAAATAGAGTCCACCTGATGGTAAGTGGTTCTGCAGTCCATGGACACCTGCAGCCAATTTCAAACAAAGAAATACTAAGATGGAATGCCTTACAGATATTTGGCAGCGGAAATATACCTAATCAGATAGACTCCTACGCAGAAAAGGAGTCCTATTAGCTAGTTCCGATAGTTGCAGGTATCTAGCAGGTATCTATTACTATCAGATCGATTGAGTGCTCGTTTGCTGCTCTTACTTCTGTAAAATATCTATGAAGTTTACAATTAATCTTGGGAGCGGTAGTCTATTTACCATAAAAGAGTTCATAAACTAATTGATTGCGTTAATAAAATATATTTAAAAAAAATTGGAAAATCCAAAAGTGCACACCTCGAACGTTTATGTTATGTTTTGAATAATCAATTTACTTTTATTAATTACCGAAACACGTATTTCGTTTAAAGCTACAAAAAAATTGGTTTTGTTTAATTAACACGAAAATTTTAATTGAAATCTCCTTTTGCTGTTGGTGTACTTTTTTATTATATAGTGCAATATAAAGCTGGTGGAAGTGATTTAAGTTAAGTGGATCGTGATTTTTTTGATGTGGTGACAAAAGAGCACTACATCTCCGCTTCGCGTTCAATGTGTGCAATATACAGTACGTAGAAGACTTTTTATTTTAAATGTATTCAAATAAAATATTGTATATTATGTTATTTAAATACAAAAACAAACAAATGACGTGACAAATGATGGAATTCGATAAAAGACACACACATTTTGTTTATACCGTCTATGGCAGAAAGGATAAAAAGGCAACATCTTAAAAGATTTATATTTCAAAGCTAATTCACTTCGAATTTGTCCATTGACTCATCTCGTCTTAATGAGACGACTGATTTAAAATAATTGCTTATCCTTAGTAACCAAAAAAGAAATCTATTCCAAGTAATAATCGCTATTGTGTTCAGATTGTAAACACAAATATAAATTATTCTCCTATCTTCGACTTTTATGACTCTATAAAATAAGAATTTTAAATATAATTAAATAACAAAACAAAAAGCTATCGTTGGTGAATAAGTATGTGAAGTTATTAAGCGAAAATGCAACCAAACGACATTAAATAAAGATCCTATTTAAAGCGTATTTGACAATCTCTAACATCAATCTTAAAGCAGTCCTGTTGTGTATGAAGTCTTACGACCGGGGGCCAGCTTCTTTCATGCCATCTAGGCATTTGTGTTTGGCTCACTGTGTTGTGACTTGTGACTTATCTGACATGGGATAAGACTATCGTTTGAATATAGAAGCGACAGCGAATTGCCATACGAATGTCTTTTCTATTTGTTTATTCAAAATAAATTATGATTCTACTTTATACCGTCGTAAGATATTTCTGGCGTTTTCCATAGTCGCCTCTTATGACACCCACAGCGACGTTATGTTGTGATAGTACTCTCTTACGCCACCGTCATACTACGGTGGCAAGCGTGGCAAGCAAGGGTGATGAGTGGAATATCTTCACCGGTGCGGACGTCTGGTAATGTGATCATCAACCTGCCTGTCAAATGTGGCAGTAGAGCAAATCCTCCCTTTATTGAAAGGTTCATGTCCATCATTGAAATTTTACAGGCTAATGATGATTAAGGAGAAGATAATATATACAATGAAACATAATTGCAAATATTATATCAGATTATTTCCTTTTGATTGTGCTGTATAATAGGCTTAGATACAGAACAGGAAACTAACAAACACGCTCCCCGCTGTGCTTGTGACTTCAACCATCGCCAATCGTGGGTGTAACTTATTTGTGTTCTTTGGGCGATTTCAAAGGGTTTTGATTTTATAATAATACAGCAACGCACAGACGGCCATTCAGATAAGTGACGTACTTTATTGCGATATATTCCATGCAAATGTAAGATTCCACTTAAATCTGCCCATAGATGCGGGACGAGTCATAAACATACGGATATAGTCGAATTCTCATAAACATGTGTTGCGTTATTACACTTACTTCCATACAAAGAGGTCAGAAAATCAACTAGAAAAGCATATATATTGCAAATACAAATTTAAACTATTAAGGAGTTTGAAAACCTATAAAGTTTCTTTGAATTAGGAACACCATCGATTGGTGCATTAATAGTTATTGCAAGTGTGTGTTTTTTTACAATATTAACCAGTTTGATTCCCAGCATAAATAAGGAAAAATTTCGAAATTTTATTTTTCTATTTCTCCCAATATTGACTGGTATATATTGGCACAAGGCATTAATTCCGCGCATTTTAATTCTTAGTTTAAGGTTTCTTATAATTAAAATTAAATAAGTAAATAAAAAATATCTCTTTGAGGGTAGTTAATAATAAATTTAAAATCGAAGACGAGACCACTAAGTAAATAAATGCGTCTAACAATTATGGCTTAGACATACATATTGTCCCATCTTAAAGTGCCACTGTTGAAAATATATAATAATTGTTGTCTTTTTTTTCATTCATTACATCCCATCACAAGTCCACTGCTGAACATAGGCCTCCCCCAAGAAATGCCACAAAGCACAGCCCCGAACCACCTGGATGCAGATCAATGTTGTTTATCAAATCAAATTTGATAAACAACATTGATCTTCTTGTTTTAAGTCTATGCGATGACATAACTAATGCAGGAAAGCAAACTATCAGCTAAACTAAATATAACGTATAGCACATTGTACGTGGTAGAGCAATTCTAAGCTGAATAGGTCTGTAATACATACTTTTCGCATAGATCAGGGAAGGACCACGCTAGCACAGAAAACCAGCGTGAAATAGCAACTGCGGTTTCGTGTGGTGAGTGTGAGAACCGAAGAACACTTCTTACTGGTAACGAGGCCTTCCATCTCAGTCCACAATGGTGACAACAGGTTTTCTTTTTGGTCGAGTGCAATTTTCTTAATCGAGGATAGATGTTGATGGACGACCGCTTCAGTTTACCGTTTGCCAGCTTTACTTCTAGGTACATATAAAATGTGAAAGTAATGCATTCTGAACTTTGTCTAAGTAATAATTGAAATAAACTCCGACAATTACTTTGTCTATCATCATCATTATTAAAATTACAGTCTATCACAAGTCCACTTCTGAACATAGGTCAAAGGTATTAATTAAAATGCCATATAAAATCAAAGACTTCTATGTATACTACATACAATATACACGTCTTTCTGTGTACCTAGTATACAACATAAACGTTTATTGGCGGGTAAGTAAAAGGCAACGAATCAACTGTCATCTTAAGGAGTATTATCAAGCTACATTATTATTTGTCAGTTCTCTGGCTTGGAGCGATGTGTTTGAGATAAGGGAACACTAGGAAAAAGGCAAGATTTAGCGCCTCTTCAGGCCGTTATCGCGCGCAGGTAGCGTAGCTACTTACGGATCTATTACAGAAAGTGTAATGACAAACGGATCTGATTATAAAGCCAACGCAGAGTTATTTGTTTGACGCATCCAAACATTATTTTTAGCGTTTTAATGAATACCAGTACAGTCTGTAATCAAAATTCGACCAATCGTGTGGAAATAACGCTAATTATTTACTTGCATTATTTTACACTTTTATAATATTTTTCTATACAGGGAAGACAAAGGCATCTTAGATCATACAGCCAAGAACGTGATAAAAATTATTTAATTTAATTAGTTAAGACATTTTGTATTAAAAAAAACACGCGAGTAAACTCTTAAAGAATGAAAGAAAAAATGTTTTAAATTATTTAACTTCAGTCACGTTGGACCGACACAACCTTACTAATCTTTTAAAAATTGCGGCAAATTCCAAATTCGATCTCCATCAGAGCACGTCTGAGAAACAAATATTTTGGGGATCCACCAACGTGCATTGAGGAAGCGCGGTGGACTCTTCCCAGCTCCAAACCCTCTACGAATTGAGTACCCGCCAGAATATATTTAGATAATTACTTTAATTTTACATAGGCTTTATCTTTTAAAACAACATTAAGGCCTTTTCCATTTCAATTAAAGTGGATCAAACGTTGTGACATCCATTTATATATAGAGAAAAAGACGCAAAGAACATAAGCAAGACACTAAAACAAAAAGGTTGTACAATAACAACATGCGGTACAAATTGAAATATACGAGGCCTGTCAGCGTTCACTTAACATCGGGTTTACTGCAGGAAAAGTGTATGGTGGAAAGCGTGGGCGTGGACGAACATCGTTGTGCCTCCTTCCCACGGTTGTACCCTGACGTGGATAACATGATGATCTCTTGTTTATTACAATACAACGCATTAACAATTCTGTATGTTGATGCATTTCGAGTTGTGTGAAATGTGACGACAGAATGCATGTAGAGTTCGATTTTACATTTGACAGGATCTTGTATGTTCAATATACTGTTACATACATCTCATTCAATAGTTTGAAATTCAGTATTTTACATTATAAAAATACCTGGCCCAGTGGAACCTTGTTCTACCTTTTGTTGCGCAATAGGTTTGATATTTAAATATGTTTAGTGTTTTGGTTGAGATCGAGATAAATTATTGAATTGGATGTTACTTAGTACTAAGTACAGAAGGATGTACGAAAAATTTCTCATTTATTTCCTGAATAAATATTATCATATGTGCAGTAATGAGTATTTGAAATGTTGAATGAATGAGACAAGCTTCCACTTTCACTATTATGGTTTAATGCAAATTTTTGATTTTGATTGTAATTTTCTTTTTTTGCACTATGCCAACATTATTAGACAATATAGAATTTTATTCTATTTTCTTTTTTGAACTTGACTACAGGCACCACGCGGCGTACGGTTGGATACAGCAGTTTATTTTATTTTATTGTTGTTATTAAGAAGACGTTGCTGCCTTTTTCCTGGTTTGTTTTCTCTGTCGCCTCTTACTACACCCACGGGACAATATAGGGTAGTGGATGTTCTTACTCCGCCACTAGACGGTAACTATTGTTTTGTTCATTGACTGCACAAAGACATAGACATGCACATAGACTTAGAATATACTGACAATGCAAATGCAATGTTAACATAATGTTCATTTGCAATGAATTCTTTCGTCCTAAACTATATAATTTATTTAAGATACAAATTTTTCGGCTTCTACACCTAGTTTATAATTTTTAGTCATTATTTATTAATAAATATTGTAAAATAAACAATTATGCAACTTACTTTTTTTTCTTACATTTTCAATTGCTTTTACATTATACTATGCATATACTTTTATATTTAGACAGTTAGGCAAGAAAAAAGATAATATTAACCTGTGCTCAAAACTAAACCTAAAAGCCAGCTAATCTGAAATTTATTATTGTCGTTGATATCAAGTTTCTAAGAGAGATTACTATTACTACTCTTATATATTCCGTGACATATCAATAAAGATAAACCTTACTTTTAATGTTCTTTGCCAAGTTCAGCAAAGTGCAACAAATACAAACAGATGGAATCAGCTCTGTATCAGTTAGTCTATCACAGAGATTTTTTCCTTAGCGTTTTATGTAGATGATTGATATTTGGCATAGTTACAAAATCCGGTTATCTAAATATAGACGTGTGTTTTAGGGTTTTTTAATAGAATAAGGCTGACAAACGAGCACTTTGTCCACCTGATGGTAAGTGAATGCTGTGGCCCATATGCCCAAATACTCAATGCCCTGCTCAATTGTAAGTTGCCGTTGAGTCCCGTGTTGTCTCAAAGTGACTGTGACACCACGAGACTTAACGACGTCTTAAAATTGAGTAGCGTTTGAGTATTTGGCTAAAAGACATCTACATTTATTCTCGATTAAGAATCAAAATGCAGATGCGGTGTCACCTCTGAAGATTATGATGCAATGCCTCATTTCCAGTAAAAAGGGTCTCCGGATCGCTACACTCACCATAAGAAGCGCAGCAGCATTAAACTGCTAATTTAAGTTGATATTCTGTGAGATTTAGTGAGATGCCTGTGAGATTTCAGGGATAAAATGGATTTTTTTTGGGACTTTCCTAAGGTGTTAGGAATTACTTAAAACTCATTTAAGAACCATTCACAATTCATTATTTTGATTTTAATTGTATTTCGAATCTTTTCAACTTCAAGCAAAAAACAACAACACTAAGCAATTTAAAAAATTGTTAAGTTAGAGCCTATAATGTGTCCCATTGTTGAGCACAGGCCTCCTGCGCTATCAAGTCGTTAAAGAGAGAGGATTTAACATTTTACGCATCAAACATAAACTAATTGTCACTGCTGTGCGTTTGTGTAAACTTTTTACCTTTCCTACTCTTTACATTAGTCGTGCTAAATCTCTTCATTCTTTCAAAAGTTTTGTTAAGTCATATTACTAAGAACGCTATTAGATAAATTACTTTACCTTTTTCGTATTCTTCTCATTTAATTACTTTATCATATTAGATATCATTTGGAAATATATATATTTATATGTATTTACATAATTTATTTGTACAGCCCCCTCTATTTTAACTCTTGTTTGCATCATCCATCCTCTACACAAAGGTTGTCTAGAAGAGATTACTTTCAGAGTGATAAGACCACCTGTTATAGGTATTTTAAAAGGTTCTCTACTCATTTTCTGTATTTTGGTGTACAAAAAAAATATATAAATGAATAAGTTGTCGAGAAAATAAATAAAAACGAAAACTACCTTTTTTGTACAGAAGATGATGGAGCAATATTTTATACTTAGCGATCGCTGATGCTTATTTCGAGATATCATTAAAAGCGTCGAAAATAATCTCGTCAAGGACTTATCAAACAGACAAAATGACGAAATCGAGGACACCGAACCTGTTTGACGTTAATGGAAACACTGACAGATCTAGAACATGCAAAGGACGGCCTAAGGACAGAAAAGGTGCGACGGTCAAGACGATGAAATGTTCAAAAAATTAATACAACCATGCCCCATAAATATAGAACAAACAGGAAATAAATGACATCTGTTTATCATCAGACAGCTTTAATAAGTAGTCATAAAAAGGTGACTTTTTTTTATTGAAATAGGGTGACAAACGAGAACACAGTCCACCTGATGGTAAGTGGTTGCTGTGGCCCATAGACATCTACATCTATCCTCGATAACGAATCAAAATGCAGATGCGTTGTCAGCCTTGGGGACTAAGATGGAATGCCTCTTTCCAGTAAAAAGGGTCCCCGGTTCTCTACACTCACCATACGAAACACAGTAGCATTAAGCTGCTATTTTACGCTGGTATTCTGTGAGAGCGTGGTCCTTCCCCAGTCGAGCCGACCCATTCGTGCTACAACTATGCTATAAATATAGCTGCAGCTTGGCTCTACCACGTACGAAACTGCAGGTCTAATCGTAAGCGCGACTTCTTATCATATAGTCCGAGTTTCGAATCAAAATCGGTTTTCTCTGGCAAGCAATCTCTCAGTAGCAGCTCAAAGTTAGTAAGTTGGTTGGATTTTACCCCTTGTACCTCGGAAATCGCGTAAGCCCGTTAGTTCTACGCCTGATCTCTCACCGGTCGTGTTGGTATGTCATCCCATTGGTTTTTAATAGTGAGGGAACAGGGAGTGCTGTGCTATCAGAGTAGTGCAGACCGAGCAACAACCAAAGTCTAAATCACGCTATCGAAGTTACCGAAGAACTCAGCGTAGACATAGGAAACTCCGTCCTCCATAACAAAGCTGCAATCCCGTTCATCATACATTTCCAACGAAAGATATACCAGCACTACTAAAAACAAATTTTAATCCTAAGCTTAATTTCTCACACGTGATGTTGAACTAAATAAATATTTCTATTATAATCAATGCTGTTCGTATTACGGAATTGGACTGAACGCAATTCCGTAATACGAACAGCATTTCGATATCGAACAAGTCATTTAAACGCTAATCTTAATCCGTTTTCGCGCCATGCCTTCTTAAGCGATAACCCCAAAGATGGCAAACCATAACTCAAAACAACGGTAAATGTTCCACAACTCACCTTTTCACATAACAAACGGACTTAAGCTAGGAGAGTGTGTGACAATAACACTATCTCACTCAAACAACAGCACGATTGTGTCGCTCTGGTGAGAACCAAAGTTAGCTTTGTTTTGACGGTTTTTTTTTTATAGAATAAGGGTGATAAACGAGCACATAGTCCACCTGATGAAAAGTGGATACTATAGCCCATGGACATCTACATCTTTTCTCGATTAAAGATCAAAATTCTGATACATTCTCACCCCAGAGGACTAAAATCGAATGCCTCGTTTCCAGTAAAAAGGGTCTCCGGTTTTCTATACTCACCATACGAGGAAACAGTAGCATACGTTTGATGTTTACTTTCGTTATAATGTGTAAATGTATGATCCGATTATATCCCAATGTTATTCTACATTAATAACTTGTTTTATAACAAAGTACTTAGTATTATAACATATAACAACTCAGGTGCGGAGTCATACTTACCGAAAACGTTTCTCATTAGAACAACACAATCGCACTAAAGGCCAGCTTGAGCCATAACATACTCGTAAATCCCCTTCAAAACGAGTGCAACTTTGAAAACATCATATTCGATAAGTGTCGTAAGTAAGAGGAATTATGTACAGATAGCTCGTAAACCTACTTTGAATAAAACGATACTGCAATACAGACTTCTGAAATAGTTAGTTTAAATACACTTCTGAAATGACGTATGCAAATTATTCTATCGATTCCAATCCAATTGGGATTGAAATCGATAGAATAACCGGGTTTAATGAAATAATAATAATAAATTTTCATGTGATATATTTTAAAAGTAACGGCAATAATAAGTAAAAAAAACAGCAACTATGGTGTGACGATGGCAGACACTAAGCGACTTTCTAAGCTAATAAGCATTTCTTCAATACTTTATCATATACTACTATCGTATTCCGTAAAATATATATTTCCTTTACTTTAATTTAGATGGATTAACTGGTTTCCGACAGATTCGGATACCTATTATATCTCCTAAAGCTGTAAAAACTAGACCAGTAACAGTCTAAGGCAAAGAGTTTAATACTGCGATTGCAGATGTCCAATATCCCGATGGGCTTTTCCTTTTCCGAATACGGAATGCAGTTGACAGTTTACTCAGTGATGATGATGTAGATGATTGATGATGACAATACAAACGTTCATTGGTAATAATACTGATTAATGTGATATTAATCATTTTCTGGTAAGAGATGCAAGAAGTCGATGGATGTAGGTGACTCAGAACCGTGTCTTATGGCATTTCTTGGGAGAGGCCAATGTTCAGCAGTGGACTTGTGAAAGACAGTAATGATGGTTGATGATGAATCGTTTCCTAAAAATGTCTAAATTGTACATCCGTTGAACCTTCTTTAAATTCGACATTGTTAATTTTGTTTTTGGAAATGAAAATAAATTAACAAAACAGAAATTTGCTAAAAAAACTAAAATTATCATTAATCTAGCTCCATAATACTTGAAGTCAATAAAACTAATAACCTCATTTTAAAATCATAATAATTTCGAATTACATATTTTTATTTCATATTTCGATTAGTTTTACTCGGAATTCTAAAGGCGAAAACATCGATTTGTATGGGTATCGATATCATTTAAATTTAAGTAGGCCACTTACAAAAAATGAACAAATACAGAAGGCATTAACGTTAATTTCCGCGCCTCGTCCCACGCTCCAACAAAGCGTTCCAACGGAATCACATCGAAGACAATGGCTCCTTTTATACCAAGATTTGGTCTGAATGGAGGTGGGTAATGAAAGAGCGGCCGATCAGCGCCAGATTACTTCGGCGGCCGATCACGACAGATTAAACAGGGTTTGTTGTTCGGATTAAAAAGCATTCATTTCTATTTATTGTTAGAAGAAAGTCCGTCGCAGGCAATTACGGACTGGCGATTGAAGATGGCTCCGCTTTTGTACGTATATTATACACCAAACATCATAAAAAATTGATTACTATACTATTCTATATGCAATATTTTTACGTGTTAGATCCATACTGAAGTTACTTTATGATTTTGTATGAATAGGTCGGCTCGCCCGAGGAAGGACCACGCTCTCAAAGAATACCAGGGTCAAATAGCATCTTAATGCTGCTGTGTTATGTAGATATGCTGTGTGTAGAGAACTGTGTCCATCTTGGTCATCAGGGTGACAGCGTCCTCTTACTATCAGGTGGACTCCTGTTCGTTCGTCACCCTTATATTTAAAAAAAATGTATATCGACGTACGACGAATGCATTCTAGCTATTAAGTTCAGAGGAAACTACCAAACCAGAAGAGTGTTTAGAATTTGGCGGTGAACAGACTGACATAGAGACAGGGCCGTAGAGCTATGTACAAGCAATAGAGCAAGAAGGAGTAATACTAATTATAATAGACCCTTTTTATTTACTATGAGGCATTCCTTCTGTGTCACAGCGTGAACTTACCATTAGGCAAACTCGGTTCGCTCGTTTGTGGCCCCAACTGTAATAAATCTTATTTGTATTTGTCATTATATTATTTAAATAAGCACCAAACACATAAAAAGTTTTAAACTTCTTGTTGTTATTACATAGAAAATATGTGTGTAATTTTAATTTAATTTTGTTCAAATGATGATCCCCAAAAATTCGTTTAAGTTTGTTTAGTTAGAAAAACTCATTGATCAATTAACTTTGACCGCACAATATCTAGGCGAAATACATAACGGACAATTGAAAAACGACTAAATTATATCTCATAGGGCACCGGTAAATCACTTCAGTAACCGGTGAAGCGGTAACTGAATCGGTAATTAACGATAAGGCGCACCTTCGCCGTGTCCGCATGTAATGGACAACGCTTGGGAGTATGTACGCGTAATAAGAGCCCTTGTTAGGTTGTAGATGCACTGAGGGCGAGTCTATTAATAGAAAATTAATAACTAATAGGTAATTAAAATTATAATAAAAATTAATTTTAATACTCTAGAATCCTTTTGTATATGGTCATAAGCACGTACATTATTAATAGTAAGTTTAAACGAATGCAAAACACCTGAAATATATATAGTATAAAAATACGTGCAACTGTTTATTAATTAACAATATACAAAATTAAGTATGATAAATCTATAACATAATATAACACTACAATGCAGATATTAAGAGGTATTCCATCTTAGTCCTCACGGGTGACAACGCATCTGCATTTTGATTCTTTATTGAAGACAGATGTAGATGTCTATGGGTCACAGCAACCACTTACCATCAGGTGGACTGTGTGCTCGTTTGTCACCCTATCCTATAAAAAAAAAAAAAAAATATAACAATAACCGCCGTGTGGTGGCGTTCCATTACTCCATTTCGTCTCATAGGTATCGTAAAAGGTGACCATGGGAAATGCCCTAAAAAATTATGACCCATAGGTGGCAGTATAACCATCTCCTTTATACTATCATCATCACACTGCTGAACATAGGAATAGGATAGAATAGGAATACCACAAAGCACAGTTCTGAGCCACCTGCGTACATTGACTTTCTGCGTGTATTACCTGGTCCTCAGTTCATTCACTGCAATTAACTATTCAGATGCAATTCACTATTTCAATATTGCCGGCGGGGATAGAACCCGGGCTGCTCGCGTACTGAAATTTACAGCGAGTAGGCACTTAACCCCTGACCACGGCAATATGTTCAATAAACGTAGTTAATACAAAGCACAAAAATTCCAACAGTTTATAAGTTCAAAGCGAAATAATAGTATTGCAAACTTTAGGCTCAGATATTCTTAGGACAAAACTTCAAATGTAAATATTCAAATATCTAAATAAAATAAGGGTACAAATAATTTAATCATAATATTTCCTAGTGTACCACGGACTTAAAGCTGAAGGCAAGATAATAGGCAGTTTTATCGATGCGTACGCGCATCCCGCTCTGCTCCCAGGACCGTTTACTTGTAATAAATTATATTGCGAAATCGCCGATAATCGTCCACCGCGCGGAATTTCATTATAACGCAGTGTATTTATTAGGGAGTTAATGTTTTTCACAATGCGCCCTTGTTGCTAGGAACACGTAATTGTTTAAATCCTTGAAGAAATTCCGATGTATGCACGCAGGATAAACTGCGAGTTACGTGGTTGAGCCATGCTCCGGCTGTGTTACAGTTGTAGCACGAATGACTCAACATGGGAGAGACCGCGATCGCACAGAATACTTGCGTGAAATAGCAGATTAATGCGGCTCAGTGCTTAGTATGCTGACTGTCGAGTACCGGAGACTCTTAACTGGTAACAAAGTATTCCATCTTAGGCCTCAGGGATGACAACGCATCTACTATTTTAATGCTTAATATATGATAAATTTAGATATCTATGGGCCGCAGCATACGCTTACCATCAGGTGGACTGTGTGTTTGATTGTCAACCCTACCACACCCTACTACACAATATAGTCAGGGCATTCCTTAGTCGCCTCTTCGTCAATATCAGTAGCAAGTACCTTAGCGTATATATTGGTTCAGATATCTTTCATTATCTCAGTTATAAAACAATAATCGATTATTCAAGAACATTTAAACATACATTACTTTTTTATTTAAAGAACGTTACTCCCAAACTAGAATTTTCCTCTTATATCGTGAATGCAGTTAACAAACGTCCAAACCCAAAACAATAATTTGTAGTCCACACAATTACTTGTTCCGTGCGTGATTTGAACCCGCGGCCCTCAGCACCGCAACTCAAAGCTAAGCCACTGTGCCACGGAACCGTCAAAACTATTTTACTAATTGCATAACTTAATTCCCCCTTCTCCCTTCCACCATCGGACAACCAGACTGGCGTCTCCATCCTTTCGTTGTCGACTTACCACGCATTCGAACAAAACGGTTCGCTTCATGCGTACAGCAAAGGAGTGGAATAAGTTACCAGTATCTGTCTTTCCATCCGATTGCAATATCAGTCAGTGCGCTTTACCATTTTCCGCTGCATCACCCCTTACACCAGATGGGATAGTAGTCAAGCGCTGGCTTAGAATAGTAAGAATACTAACTTCTAAACATAGCTATAATATTTATCATAAGCACCTCCGATGCTTACTCCCGTGAGAAGATCGAGTTAATTGTGTCAGAGATCCGCAAATGCAATCTGGCGGTGGATGCATGGTCTTTACGGTAAACGAAGGCCGCAGAACCGGTCACCGAGCCTGCTTACATGACGTGTAATAGCATCATAAATAACGTATACATCGCACTGACGACGCAGCGTAAATGTATTCAAAGGCCGCGGGATCTTGAGGTCTTTGAGGTTGACTGACGTATCGTGTAACAGATTTACGCAAAGTAATGTCGATTTAATGCCACTTAGTTGAAAGTTAATAGGCCATCACAAGCTGAAAACTTTTGAAGTGTATAATAACGGATATGACCTAGGTTTGGTATAACCTTTTAAACAGGTTTGATCTAGGTTTACCCGGCTCACCATTACCGTTGTAGTCTATCAAAAGTTAACTGACGAACAAGGCCCCTCATAGATTTCATCAAAGGGCGGATATTTGCTATAATTAATTTGGGATGTGCAAGCGGGATTTAGAAAAGGAATGGGATGTACGGATCAGGTCTTTTCCATGCGCATGATCGCGGAGAAGTAGAAACTTTTGGCCAAAAACCAAAAGGTTTTTTGTGCGTTCGTGGACTTGGAAAAGGCTTATGACAGAGTGGACAGGGATATGTTATGGCAAACACTGAACTCATTTGGGTTGAGCGCTGGGTTGATACAGGCATTGAAGTCTCTGTATAGGGACTCCAGAGCTTGTGTCAGGATCAACGGGGCCTACTCGGACTGGTTTGGCATCCATAAAGGTGTCAGACAGGGCTGTGTGGCTTCCCCGTGGCTGTTCAACCTATTTATGGACAGTTGTTTGGAAAATTTGAAAGTTAAAAAATTCTGGTTAAGAATGGGTGAGTTAACCGTCAATGGCCTTCTGTACGCCGATGATCAAGTCATACTTGCGTCGTCGGTGGCCGAGTTGCAAATGATGGTTACATTAATGAACAGGTCATTAAAAGAAGGGGAATGAAAGTGAACGCAAGATGGTTTTTGAAAGAGAAGAAAGTAAAACGATATGTGAAATAAGAATAGAAGGGGAATTGGTCGAGCAAGTAGATGAGTCTGTGTATTTGGGATGTGTATTTAGCAGGGATGGTATATATGATAAGGATATAGAACGACGAGTGAACGCAGGAAATAGAGTGAATGGGGCTCTACACGCTATTATGAAGAGTCAGAATGTGTCAAAAAAGGCAGGTATGGCAATTCACAATGCTGTGTTAGTCCCTACTTTAATGTATGGTAGTGAAAGTTAGGTGTGGCAGAAGAAGCACGAGAGTACAATAAATGCTGTAGAAATGCGGTCATTAAGGAGTATGTTAGGGCTGAATCGGAATGACAGAGTGAGAAATAGTGTGATAAGAGAAGAGTGTGGTTTGTAAGATGATGTTGTGCCAGGATTAAGAAAGGAATGCTTCGGTGGTTTGGTCATGTAGAAAGAATGAACGAGGAAAAAGTGACATAGCAAATTTATGTGGCAGAGGTGAACGGCAGAGTCGGGAAGGGACGCCCTAGGCGAAAATTTATCGACCAAATTGGCGATATATTGAAAATGGGCTAAATTAAGAGTACCCTTAACCGACGAGCGTGTATGCGTATGTATATGGATGTGGAGGAGGCGAGAGAGGTGTGTCAGGATCGTGCCAAATGGAAGTCCATAGTCTCTGCCTACCCCTCTGGGTGACAGGCGTGAGTATTTATGTATGTAACACGTTTTTATTAAGTCACTTACTGTCTGTCATTCCGGATGGAATCTTGCAACTCAAATTTCGAGCACTTTCCGATGAGCTAGAGGCTAAAAATTTTAAAGATAGCTCAGAATCGGATGTCGATGTAGGGAATATGAAAAAAACGTAGTATACTAAATTTATTTAGTACAAAATTAAAAAAAAAATCACTTGTTTATTTTTTAGTTCTTATAAGAAAGAGGCTGCTGTCCATCTCCTTGTATGTTTTCCTCTGTCGCCTATTACGACACCTACGGAAAGATACGGGGTAGAGGATATTCTAACGTCGCCACTATACGAACACTTACCGCGGATTAATTTTACTTATTTCTAGACAGAAAAGTAGCCCATTTAACAGCTCATTCTTTTTTAAAGATAATATAACGCAGACCAAATTTTTAAATCGATACACTATAAGTTACTTTACTATTGAGTTTTATAAGTGACTTCTTTTTAATTAAATTAAAATTGTTAGAAGATGAAAAGATATTGTTAACGGATGAATAGACAGCAACAAGTCGCCTTCCACAGGTATCCTTGCGACCCCCGTAGCTACCCTCCCTCCCCCCTTGATCCTATTAGTCTCGTCTCCAAAGTAATCACACAAGACAGTAACTGGAGCACAGCCGAGATTGATCTATTTAGGTTAAGAGGTTAAAAGTATGTCATTTACAGCGATTTCCCGAGAACATATCGTTCATGTGTTTCTGTAAAACAACTTTCTTATTCTCTAGTTGTCGATAAATTATATTCGAGTTATATTCTCAAAGAAGAATTGTATTATAAAAGTAGGTAAAAGAACTACCTAAAATATTCGTCATAACAAATGTTTCCCACAAAATTCTTTTGATTACAAAGGTAAGGATTATGCAATGTTTAAAGCTACCATTGCAAATATAGTCAATGTAAAAATACGCCGAGACTTGTATGGAAAACTCCGGAAGGCTATTAATTTTCCAAAAGCCGTTAATATTATTAATAAATTTACTAGGTGGTTAAACTCTATTTCTGTCTAGGTTTCCGTCTGGATAGGTACCATTCTCTTACCTATTTCTGCCGCCAAGCAGCAGTGCCAGCACTGCTCTTCCGGTCTAAAGTGTATAGAAATCCAGAATAATTACTGACTGTGAGGCATTCTATTTTGGTCCTTAAAGGTAACTGTATTTTTTGTTTGAAGTTGGTTGCAGGTGTTCAAGGTCTGTATTGGTCACTTACCATCAGATGGACTGTAAGTTCATTTGTCTTTTCAATAATAAAAAATACAACCATATTATGGCTTACGTTTTCGTAATTCATCAATAGAATAACGATAAAGGTTTTCATACAAATGGCGCGAGAGGATTAAAGGTGTTACATCGATGATAAGCTAAATAACAAATAAATTGCAGTTTGGGTTTTTGTTGTAAGGTAATGTAATGTTATAAATGAGTATTTACCGCAATCGACATACACGACATTTTTAACATTAATGAATAATGTTATGTTCACGTTGTAGAACCATGCTGTAACTATGCTAGCTATATGTAACCGCAGCAAGGATCGGTCGACTCAACCGGGATGGGACCATGCTATCAGAAAATGAGTGAGTTTAGGAAACTGGAGACCCCTTTTACTTGTAATAAAACATTCATCTTAGTCCTCAGGGGTGACAGCGCAGTTTCATTTTGATTCTTTATCGATGATTCATGTATACGTCTATGGATCACAGCATCCACTTACCATCAGATGCACTGTGTGCTCGTTTGTCACCCTTATTCTATTGAAAAATATATACTTAATTGCCACGAGTCAACCATTACAGGGTGGAGAGCCGTGATAGCTTAACGGCTAATATTATTTTACAGTAATCGAGTAACCTAAGTTCGATTCCGTTGGTACGATTGAAGTTGTTAATCGCACGTATTGTGTGCGTGCAAGTTTTGTTTTACCACGTGCATGGCAGTGAAATAACCGTGTAGTGACGGTGAAAGAATATCCACTACCCCATATCGTCCCATGGGTGTCGTAAGAGGCGACAAAGGGAAACAAACCAGGAGATGCAGATGGAGATGCATGCATCACACATGCAGAGAAGCGGTAGACTCCTAATTGTTCGAAAACCCTCTTAGAAATGAGAGGAAGCCAACATAGCAAATACTATTATTTTCCCAAACTATTGAGTCATAAATTAAAAACGTTAATTTTAATAATTGTCTCAAAGCAAACTTCAAAGGGACTTCGCGCACTAGAGAGTGTGATAACAGGTGAGCAAACCGGGGCGTGTCGCAATAGATCGTCCAGTGAGTCCAAATGTCACGTCGACAATGACTTATTTGAGCTCGTGATAGTTCAGAGCGCTGTCAGTATAAGCATCTCGAGATCTGCACTTTGATCTCCGCAACTTCAAATGACAAACAATTAAGAGATATCGTCGCAAATCCATTAGGTGACGTTGAAGTCATTGCGTCTACACATCATTTAAAAGCAACAAGTGTATTATTTTCATATTACTGTGATGATTTGCGTTGTATTGTAAAATATTATTGTAAAAATATTATATTCTTACCATAACGTTATTTTATTACCGTGCAGTGGAGGTGTATGAATATCCACTAACCCTTATAGTCCCATGGGTCGTAAGTGGCGAAGGAAACTGAAACAGGAGATGGCAAGCAGTATCTTCCGATGACCATTCAAAATTATAAAAAACTGGCATTGCGCATGCCAATCTATGGTGTACAACTATGGGGAGGCCTATGTTCGCCACTGGATTTTTATAGGTTGTATAGATGAATGGAATGGATTTTTTTCTATAGAATAAGGGTGACAAACGAGCACACAGTCCACCTGATCGACATCTACATTTATTCTAGATTAAGAAGCAAAATGCAGATGCGTTGTCACCTCTGAGGACTAAGATGGAATGCCTCTTATCTAGTAAAAAGGGGCTGCGGTTCTCTACACTCACCGTACGAAACACAACAGCATTAAGCTGCTATTTTAAGCTGGTATTCTGTGAGAGCGTGTTCCTACTCCGATCGAGCCGACCCATTCGTGTTACAACGATAATATAGCTGCAGCATGGCTCTACCGCGTATAAAATTTGTTCTATTTGGTAACCAAAATGACACACTAATATAATGTTGGTTTAGTGCCAGTAAGAAACTCACAAAATCTGGACCCAATACATGTGTGGTAGGTGGGTGTGGTCGATTTATAAATAAATTTTATATTTACATTGGCAAAAAGTCCGGAGTGAATTCAATGTAAGATTCATCGCGGCACCTACCGGAAAGGGCAGAACATGTTTGCTGGGCCAGCTAATTAACTTAATATATGTGTTACGGCTAATGTTATTGTTTTTTTTGGTAAAAGTACCGTATATAATTTTACATGAAATTAGTTAAAGGATCTTATTTTGACATTACAAACACACTTCAATTTTATTTATTTGTAGTATAGATAAACTAAAGCTTATTCCGGAGACCCTTTTACTGGAGACCCTTTTTACTGGAGACAAAACATTCCATCTGAGTCCACAGAGGTGACAACGCATCTGCATTTTGATTCTTAATCGAGGATGGATGTAGATGTCTATGGGCCACAGCATCCACTTACCATCAGGTAGACGGTATGTTCGTTTGTCACACGTATTCTATATAAAATAAAAAATTTAATACTTTGATTAATGCGCCATCTATTGGATAATATCGTTCAGAAGAAACTCGATAACTAACAGACATTCCGACGATTAAATTATAAAGTTTAACAAGTCAGATCACACAAACACCTGTCAAAAGTTGAAGCCGGTGTATTCACGACAAAATAATTAATCAACAAATCGGACAGGGCAATATAATAGCTGCATGTGTTCCAAGTAGGAACACACCTTGTGACAAAGTTTTGCGACAACACGTCAAGCATTTCGAGAAAGTAAACAAGTAATTAATTGTGAGATAATTTGTAAATTAAAAAAGGGAATATAACACGCTAAGAATTATAAAAACGCGTCAGCAACAAATGTGGAGTGATAAAATACTTGGCAGACCATACACCAGGTGTTGACTTGACATCTAGTATGTACGCTGACAACCCGAATCCTTCAAGAAAATACTTAAATAAAATAAAATAAACTAAAATGAATAAAATGATTTCCACATAATAGCTTCTGAAGTCATAGCTTTATTTCCTTTATATCTTCTCTCACCGAGAGAGCTGTGGCAGCAAGCGCCGTGGTTGCTCAAGGGCTATGCGCTCACAGTAAATTTCGCAGTACGGCATCAATGAAATTGTTAATTGCATGTTTAAGCGGTGATTTTCTACGTGTTTTCCACGTGTAAAGGAAAACATCGTGAGGTACCCGTGTGACTAAGAAATTTAAAAAAAAATCCATGTAATGTCCGCTTACATGCATTGGAACAGCGCGTCGGATATTTCCTTGCCCGAAATCTCTCTCAAAAATGAGAGGAGGCATGTGCCCAGCTTTGGGATGTAAATAGGCTGTAATTTTACTTTACGTTACTATCTCTTCGCCTCAACAAATATAAGTTTTGATCCTTTTGAGTGTACTCAAATTAGCACCCGCAGTAACTACTAACATTAAAAACTTCAAATTCATCCCATATTTTTCCACCATCGAGGGTAGAGGTTTTCTCCTAATTTATATAGGACAACCCCTAATGAACAATCTATTTAATAAAAAGACGATTATTAAAATTGGTTAACTATTGACGAGATATCCTTGTAACATACCTACCTCCTCATTTTTTAAAGTGAGCTAAAAAGTAATAAACAAATCAACTTTAAACTACGTAACTAAATTCTAAACAAGTAATTTTTTAAATTTTGTACTCTAAAAAAATTATATACCAAGTGTTTTCCGATTCGGAGCTATGTTCAAATTTTTCAAAATGTTTCAAGTCTCTAGCTCATCGGGAAATGCTCGAAATTTGAGTCGCAAGATTCCACCCGGAACGACAGACAGACAAACAATAAAGTGAGTTAAAAAAAGTGTGGTAAAATAACCAAAACAATATTGAGTAAACATAAGTTACACGTGTGCGAGACCGGCATAACTTAGTAAATTATGTATTTTAAAAACAAGATTAAAAACTATTTAACAGTGGTCGGAATGACGAAACCCGAAGAAGTCAAGTTGAAGTAAACCTCTTATTGCACTTTTGACGAAGTAAACACTACTGAAGGCGCCTAACATCTCTCGCGTCGGTTATTGATAGAATTTATCAGTGATCGAGCTTTGGCGTGAGCTTAAGTATAAAAATTTTGGCGTTTAACGAATCTATATTTTTTTTAAAAATAAACGTTAATTTTGTATCGAAGCATAAGGGTGACGAACGACCACAAACTGATGGTAAATGAATGATGAAAGCAGTGGGACTTGTATAGGCTGTTACATTACTTTGTACAATGAAACATGCTGTATTCATAATGGTTTCTTATATTTACGCGAACACTACACATTGAATAAAACTATTTTTACGGAATTTATCGCGTTTAATTTTACTAAATTTTGATTCGCGACGTTTCGGGTGCTTTACAGCACCCATGGTCACGGGGGGGACTGAGGTGTTTGACGTCCTAATGTCATAGTTAGCCCGGCTACCTTCAGTTTTTTGAATATTAATTTTTGGTCCGATCTACGCAGAATGAGCTTACAGTATCTTGAAGTCTTGCAGTGGTATGCTTGGGTTTGATTTAATTTTGTTAATTATAGATCCCAAGCAGATGGCAGCACCATCCATCTTCTCTATTGAAATTAGGATGTTTTTAATTTCAATAGCCTCGCGTATCATCCTTGGTAGGAATCGGTGTTCTTTTGCGAGGATTTGTGGTCTATCAAATCTGATGTAATGGCGGGACGATCTTGAACATGTTCACAGACTGCAGACTTCCCAGAGCGTCGGTGCCTCACGTCAGCTATATGTTCTTTCACGCGGGTTTTAATGGATCTTTTTGTTTGTCCTATGTATGAGAGACCACATTCACAATCAAGCTTGTACACTCCTGCATCTTGTAGAGGATATTACACTTGACGGATGGTAAAAATTGACTAATCTTCTTCGGCGGCTTGAAGTATGTTTTAATAGAAGCTCGCTTCAAAATATAGCCAACCTTGTCTGTGACTCCTCTGACATAGGGTAGTACAGCAGGCACACGCTCGACTGTGGCCGGCTTCACCGGTCACTGTGACGTAGGCGCGGACCCGAAGCTTGTTGTCTTGCAATACTTGCTCGACGTGCTGAAGCTCGGCGGCCAGATGTTTTCTGTCACAGATCCCTCGTGCTCTCTGAAACAAAGATTTTCCCACGGTAGCTAACTGTGATGGATGATGGTGCGATTCACCATTTAAATATCGGTTGGTATGGGTCTTTTCCTATACACAGTGTGACCAATAGTGTTATCAGGATTTCGGATGACTAAAACATCTAGGAAAGCTAAAGAATTGTTTGCCTCTAACTCCATTGTGAATTGTATTTTAGAATTTATGGAATTAAGGTGGTTTAAAATGCAGTTACTTTGTCAGATGGTAAAATTGTGAAAGTGTCGTCTACGTACCGCTTGTAGAATCTTGGATATACAGGAGCAGTAAGAAGGGCTTTCTCCTCAAAGTCCTCCATGAATATGTCGGCGACTATGGGAGATACGGTGAACCCATTGCTACGCCATCTACTTGCTTGTAGAACTCCTCCTTCCACAATAGATAGCCAGATGTAAGGCAGTGCTTTAACAGTAATGCATATTCTGTAGGCATGTTGTATTCTTCTAGCTTCCTGGTTACAATTGAGATGCAGTCTTCAATGGGTAAGCATGTAAATAGTGACTGAACATCAAAACTGACCATAGTTTCATTGTCAGCGAGATGTAGGTCTTTTATCTCACTAACAAAATGGTACGAATCCTTCGTGTGTGCTCTGGTTTGTCCTCTCAGCGGTGACAGAACTTTTGCCAAGTGTTGAGCCAATTTATAAGTTGGTGAGTCGATCTGGCTCACTATAGGACGTAGTGGAGCGTTTGGTTTGTGTATTTTGGTAACCCATACAACCTCGGTGGTTTGGTACATGGTGGTATTATCGAATTTACGTCGAGATCTAATTTTCGGAGTAATTCTTTAACAGATCGCTTGTTGTTTTAGCACATTGGTTGTAGGGTCTGTTTTGACCTTTTGTACGTACTTTCGTCCGATAAAAGTTGTTGTATTTTAGAATTATAATCTGACGTATCCATTACTACCGTAGCATTTCCTTTATCTGCACGGAGAATCGTGAGTTCTGGTCTGTTGCGTGTTGTACAACGCTTTAATCTCGTCTTTGGGTAGATTTAGTTTCGGCACTGAACTTCGACGTAACAAGGACGAAATGTCTTGACGTATGGCCTCTAAATCTTCCTTTCCCACATTGTTTTTAAACAGACAATCCTCAACGTTACAGATAATTTCTTCATACGGATTTTTCGCGGTGTTATTGCGAAATTCAGGCCCTTCGATAATACTTTTATTGTAGGTTCGTCCAGTGTTTGTTTTGACAGATTATAGACCGTGCGTTGTTTGAAACAACGTCGTTACGTCGAAGTTCAGTGCCGAAACTAAATCTACCCAAAGACGAGATTAAAGCGTTGTACAACTTACGCAACAGACCAGAACTCACGATTCTCCGTGCAGATAAAGGAAATGCTACGGTAGTAATGGATACGTCAGATTATAATTCTAAAATACAACAACTTTTATCGGACGAAAGTACGTACAAAAGGTCAAACAGACCCTACAACCAATGTGCTAAAACAACAAGCGATCTGTTAAAGAATTACTCCGAAAATTAGATCTCGACGTAAATTGATAATACCACCATGTACCAAACCACCGAGGTTGTATGGGTTACCAAAATACACAAACCAAACGCTCCACTACGTCCTATAGTGAGCCAGATCGACTCACCAACTTATAAATTGGCTCAACACTTGGCAAAAGTTCTGTCACCGCTGAGAGGACAAACCAGAGCACACGAAGGATTCGTACCATTTTGTTAGTGAGATAAAAGACCTACATCTCGCTGACAATGAAACTATGGTCAGTTTTGATGTTCAGTCACTATTTACATGCTTACCCATTGAAGACTGCATCTCAATTGTAACCAGGAAGCTAGAAGAATACAACATGCCTACAGAATATGCATTACTGTTAAAGCACTGCCTTACATCTGGCTATCTATTGTGGAAGGAGGAGTTCTACAAGCAAGTAGATGGCGTAGCAATGGGTTCACCTGTATCTCCCATAGTCGCCGACATATTCATGGAGGACTTTGAGGAGAAAGCCCTTCTTACTGCTCCTGTATATCCAAGATTCTACAAGCGGTACGTAGACGACACTTTCACAATTTTACCATCTGACAAAGTAACTGCATTTTAAACCACCTTAATTCCATAAATTCTAAAATACAATTCACAATGGAGTTAGAGGCAAACAATTCTTTAGCTTTCCTAGATGTTTTAGTCATCCGAAATCCTGATAACACTATTGGTCACACTGTGTATAGGAAAAGACCCATACCAACCGATATTTAAATGGTGAATCGCACCATCATCCATCACAGTTAGCTACCGTGGGAAAATCTTGTTTCAGAGAGCACGAGGGATCTGTGACAGAAAACATCTGGCCGCCGAGCTTCAGCACGTCGAGCAAGTATTGCAAGACAACAAGCTGGGTCCCGCGCCTACGTCACAGTGACCGAGTGAAGCCGGCCACAGTCGAGCGTGTGCCTGCTGTACTACCCTATGTCAGAGGAGTCACAGACAAGGTTGGCTATATTTTGAAGCGAGCTTCTATTAAAACATACTTCAAGCCGCCGAAGAAGATTAGTCAATTTTACCATCCGTCAAGTGTAATATCCTCTACAAGATGCAGGAGGTACAAGCTTGATTGTGAATGTGGTCTCTCTTATAGGACAAACAAAAGATCCATTAAAACCCGCGTGAAAGAACATATAGCTGACGTGAGGCACCGACGCTCTGGGAAGTCTGCAGTCTGTGAACATGTTCAAGATCGTCCCCGCCATTACATCAGATTTGATAGACCACAACTCGCAAAAGAACATCGATTCCTACCAAGGATGATACGCGAGGCTATTGAAATTAAAAACATCCTAATTTCAATAGAGAAGATGGATGGTGCTGCCATCTGCTTGGGATCCTATAATTAACAAAATTAAATCCAAACCCAAGCATACCACTGCAAGACTTCAAGATACTGTAAGCTCATTCTGCGTAGATCGGACCAAAAATTAATATTCAAAAAACTGAAGGTAGCCGGGCTAACTATGACATTAGGACGTCAAACACCTCAGTCCCCCCCGTGACCATGGGTGCTGTAAAGCACCCGAAACGTCGGGAATCAAAAATTAGTAAAATTAAACGCGATAAAATCCGTAAAAATAGTTTTATTCAATGCTGTATTCATTCATTAATTTACGTGGTAGAGCCACGCTGCAATTATACCACCAGGATCAAGCTTTCATTAAATACCATCGTGAAATATCAGTTTAATGCTGTTTCGTAAAGTGAGTGTAAAGAACCGGATACCCTTTTTACTGGAATCGAGGCATTCCATCTAAATTAGCTGTGACATTACATTCTGTATTTTGATTCTTAATCGACTATAAATGTAGACGTCTATGGGCCACAGCATAAACTTACCATCGGGTGACTGTGCGCTCGTTTGTCAATTTTATTCCATAAAAGAAGCCTATGAAAAAACCATTGCTGAACATAGAGCTCCTTCATGGATTGTCTCATAGGGAGGATGATTGTAATAGCTATCACGCTTGACAGGCGGGTAACAAACAAAGTTTTGATATTATTTGGAGTTGTTACGAGGATGACGCTGCTGCCCATCTTCTGTTTCAGTTTCACTCTGTCGCCTCCACGGAATTATATAGGGTAGTAGACTCCCTAATGCCGCCACTACAACACAGACATGTTAATATAATCAAAATCTTGTCGTCAGTGTAGAAACATAGAAAGCGAAATTAGAAGGAAACAATAAACAAAATATATCAAGCTCTTATGCCTTAGGCCACATAGAAAACCGAGTGTTGAGCGTGGTCACGTCGCTCCTAGTTAAAATCATACAGCTTGTAAAGTTCGATACCTGCGCCGGGACTTGCGGGCCGCGGTCGCACCGAGCCGCATCGCTTCACTTCGCACCCGTAAACGGATTAGCAAACGAGACTACTATGAAGAAAGCAACAGACATTAAATAAACTGATACTGACACAACTAACTGCAATATTTTTAAGATAGATGAAGCGCTGCGTGCATTTAGTGACGCCGAAACACACATCTTTGTTTTTTCTTGCTTTGTCCAACAGCCCACGTCCCATGTTAGTCTGAGACTTATAGTACAACAAAAAAGGACAGGTGTGGAACTTGCCTAGCATGTCTTAAAAAGCGACTAATTTTTAAGACATGTTAGATAAGTTGCATGCGGATTTTGGGTTCGTATTTGTGTAGGCGATTGACTTATGGTTGAGACCTATCAGTTCCTAGAATCTTTTCTATCTAAGCTCATAGTTTTTGCCTAACTGTCTGAGTTAGCTGCTCTCTGCCTAATGGATATTCTTACACCTCCACTACACGGCTGACATAAATTGAATACAGCTTTTAAAATATAACCGATCGATGTAAACGTTCAGTTTGTACCAACTTAATTAAAATTCGGTAACAAAACACATATTATAAACATGTCCGCGCGCACTCCCACGCACCATCTAATTTAAGTCCCTTTTAAATCTAACGAAATATTTTAGAACATTTCCTGAGCAATTAATATGACGCACGGCGATGAAACAAACGATCTTGTTGCGGTTTCATGGCGCTAATAAAAAAATATCCTCGTGAAACACGATTTGTCTAAAATTAAGTCTGATCAAAATTAGTTACAAGTTATAAAAATTAAATATTGCGCTTTAAAAATTAGGTTGCCACGAGTAATGTTCTGATATTTACTATAGACTTATCTTAATCTACCATACCATCCTTTTAAATATTGTCGGACGTGCCTTTAAAATAAAGCGCTAACGAATTAGGCCTTTGAAAGAATTCAAATTTCTAAATGATTTGACTACCTACGAACTAGTGGTTTGGTGGGCGGGTTAATCCTCTTACTTCCTTCATGGAAGGTACGTTGTTACCCCTTGACACTTGGAAGGTTTGTTGTCAGTAACTCTATCTCTGTGCCGTATAGTGGCGTAAGATATTTCAGTACCCCTTATCATTCCTTGAGTGTCATAATAGGCGACCGAAGGAAACATAGATAGTAATACTACGTAACAGGAGAACTTAATAAAGTCATCTGCCTCATGATTTCATGCGCCTTTGAAATATTTTTTTGAATTTCTCAGACATGCAGGTCTCCTCACGACATTTTCCTTCACCGCACGAGTGCAAGCGAGGATCGAACCTGGGTAGTACGTGTGTTGATAGCGGACGCTTAGTATTTGAACTACCACGGCACTCTTACTGTAATTAGGTACTATGCTGTAACTTTGCGTAAATACTGTAGTGTAATAAGGTTTAAAATAAAGATGCAATTCTAGTATGTTATTTAGTTTTAAAATAATCAAAGACCATTTTTTATCACTTTTTGATATTTAAAAAATTCGGATAATATATAGCCTAGATCAATCCTGGTATAATTCTCTGTCTGTTCGTGAAGTTTTATTACAATCAGTTCAGCTTTTATGAAAATTAGCCCGGATAGACAGACAGCGACAATGTTTTTTTAAAATGGTTATTCATGTCATAATTGCATGCAAAACACCTCAGCTCAATAAAAGGCAATTATTTAGATATTACAGATAGACACTTCATTTTTATTTATATGTATAGATATAGATGAAAATTTATTAACTATAAAACCCGAACGGTTTCGCCCTTAACGTTAAAGCCAAATCTTCTTAAATTGTTTAAAGAAAACTCCAAAAGAATCAAATAAAATTAGTCATATTTGTTAGTGAGCGCTATTTTAGCATCCCAAGCGCCGCCGCCCCATCAATCCGGGACACTTAAAATCGCTCAGGTTGAGTAGACTAGAACATTAACATCAATCTCGTTCCTCGCCGTAATCGATTCCGATGACAATTTGAATAGACATCGAATAACTAAGGATACCGAATGAGATATGCAGTTGCAATTGAGACGTGTTTTTACATTATTTTTAACGGCAAGTAATTTATTACTAAACATCGTCACCGTGACGGTCTCCTTTCTTATTTTTCTCTATCATTCAATGCTACATATAGACCTTTTCACCCGACTGATCCAAAAGAAGCGTAATGTTTTTCTAGTGTATGTATCTATTTCTTTGTGACAGGATATAAAACTTTTTTACGCATTCGGGTTTCTTAAATTATTGTTTTAACCATTGGACTTGTTAAGCTTGCTTTTTTTATTACCATCAGGTGTTTGCTCTTAATTTTAATTTCCATCTAATTATTGTAATAAACAAGAAAATAACCACAACAGTTTAGGGTCTATCTTTTATTTAAATTATCTACATAAAATATATAATAATGTCCTACAAACCGAACTTCGATCATGCTTTCGGCAAGCCTCAACGGAGAATGTATGCGCAAGGAAGAAAGAGTGCACTTGTGGTGGACTGTCCGATGGGACGGCAATCTGACACTACCAAAGAGATCAAGCGCAAGACCAACAGCTTTACATTCTTTCCGAGGCACGGGGTTGAAACACCGCCAAATTACTGACCCTGCTGTTGAGAATATCTCGACAGAAAAATCCATTACTAGTTTTGGCCCGACCCAACATTCGAACCCATGACTACATGGTCAGCACTCGCGTTTACGACTACAAGACCAACGAGACAGTCCTAATAATATATTATAAATCTTAATATAAAAATGTATGTATTGTTAGGAATGAGGGTAGAAATAAAAGGTTAGAACTCTAATTTCCCACTCGTTCTAACTGTAAAAACTATGACACAGGCAACTAAGAAGAATCTGTCATTGTTTGTGATTATGCCCATTGTGGTAATTCTTTAGGTAAATGTAATAAAGTTTATATTGCGGACACACTGCCTTTGTTACATCGTGATAAGAAGTTAGCTGTTAGTGTTTGGTTTTCATAATTTATCTAATTTAATTTTAACTTGTATTTACTTCTAAGTTCTAAGTGCTAATTGTGTTGGATATATTTTATAACTTAAAGTTGTTAACGTAATATTCTTTCATTTCAATAATCTTGAGAGTAATTTCTGACAACAGAAGTGGGATAATTTCTAACAGTATATTAAACCCTTCTCACAAATTATGAAGTAACACAAACAACGACTGCAACTCTTCTAACGTCAACCACGCTCGCTCGTTCCTCGAATAGATATAAAATATAGATAAACTCCATCAGATATTTATTCGACTGTTTCTATTGCCATCGCCGAATCGGTAACTCACGTCAGCAATAACAATATATCGATGCGAAACGGTTATTGAATAGGGCATCGATAACGATTCCGCGATTCGCGGAACCGGGTTAAGCGAATAATCGAGTTAAGTTATAATTTGTAGACACCAAACTGTAATAATACCTTTTGAATAACATTACTTTCAATAGTCGCAGTAAATTCTGTCTCTCGGAATTTAACAATTCAGTTTTTTAAATAGACTATGATGTCTTAAATGTTAGTGAATTTAAAATCTTTATTATTACTAGTATTAACAGGGATGTATCTAAAACTGTAGTCCAATTACAATGTGGTGTCTTTAAGCTTTTCCTCTTGCCTTAATAGGCTTTTGTTAAGCTAAGTCAGTGCGCTTCACTATATTCGGCTGCATCACCACTTACCATCAGGTGGGATAGTAGTCAAGCACTGGTAAAAGTTAAAAAAGGTCAGTCGATTTCACACCCAAACATAAACTACCTATCTTTCTAAAAAAAAGAATGTCATTGTCAAAATATATAAAAAAGAAAAATTGCCTGTTAGCCAAAATAATAGTAAACGTTGTCTATGAACGGAAACATGAAAATTTAAATAAACTCGCAAAGCTACCGCTTGTCTAACAGCGGGTTTATCTATTCAGTTGTTTAAATGGTCACTTGAGATTATTTAAATAATTTATAGCGATATTTTTGTCGCGCTAATAAACATGTCGCATAGAGAATGTCGACCTCGCGACAAGTTTGTAAATCGTTAATTTGAATGATAATCGCCTTGTAGGACGATAATTCACATCGATTACCGTGCGACTTTTTATTCCGCTCCTGTTACATATTTTTCTTTTATATTTAGTGCGTTTCGCCTCATGTCTTGTTTTTGGTAATTCAATTTTAATTTTAAGTCTGTATTAAAATGATATTAGCCGTGTAGTTGTGGCGTAAAAGAATCCACTACCCCATACCATCACTTGCGTGTCGTACTCGTAAGAGGCAACAGAGGAAATTCAGTAAGAGCGTGATCTTTTCCGATCGAACAGACGCATTCGTGTTGCAACCATATTATAGCTGCAGCGTACCGCTACCAGTTTAAAAGAATAACAAAAGTTAATTAAACATTTTATGCGAAATAACTATCCAATAAGAAGACATAGTAATTATTCATAATCCCATTTTGTTTTTATTTCAATGCTCGGTACAAAGCACGGGAATATAAATTTGCGTGAAAATAAGTAGCAATGACTGAATCTATTTCTTTATGTCTAAAGTTTCCCTGGTTTTGAAGCGCACTGCTTCGACGAAACAAAACTTAATATTCCTCCTGATATAAGTCTCCGCGTCGATTTGTGTTCAATTGTTAATATTATAAATTAGACAACACAAATTAGATTTAATATCGTGTTAATCACTGAGTGCCATGTGTTGACAGTGTTAGGAAATCTATCACCACATTTTGTTCCATGGGTGTCATAAGAAGCGACTGGTGGATGCAGCAGTTAGTTTAGATTACAGCAATATTTTGAGAAAGCATATGTTCAGGAGAAGAGATAAGATGGGTTTAAATAATATGAAGATATCAATATAATAATATAATTTAACTCAAATATTATAATTTAAAATGGTAGTAACACTATTGATAAAAAAAAGACTAGGGGTTCATTGTTAATTGTCGGTTCATCTCTGTAGAGGTCTCAATTTTCGGATCAATGGTATATTTTGACGTTCATAAATGCTTTGACCGTGTCCGTGTTATATCCACTACCCCATATAATATATACCCCATGGGTATCGTAAGAGATGACTGAGGGTAACAAACGAGGAGATGGGCAGCAGCATCTTCCTAAATAACAACTAAAAATACAAAACAGTAGTTGCTAACCCACCTGCCAAGCGTGGCAACTTTGGAAGATCCCCCCTATGAGGCCATCTATGGGCAGGCATCAGGGCATGTTTGACTTTGAAAACAATTTTTTTTTGAAAATAAATTAAGGATCATTAAAAAAGCGCCTTAGTACTTCCTACTGCTGGACATAGACTTCTCTGTATTTCTGGGAGGGATGGAGGCAAAGAAATGTCCGCCGCGATGCTCCAGTGCGTGTTGACGGACTTCACATGTCCTTAAAATATTTTTTTATTTCTCAGACATGCCTGCTTCCTTACGATTTTCCTTTACCACCGAGCACATATAGATATATTCATTGTTTTAACATATTTCAAAATCTATGTTAATAAATAGAAAACCGACGTTAAAATAACGGATCTCAATCCACGCACAGCCTACATGCCATCTATGGCACTATTAGTGATTTAAACGGCCACATATTACATTTCAACCTTTAAATATTAGAATTTTAAAGTTAAAATATTAGAATAGAGACTATTTTAATATTTTAACTCGAGTTAATTATCGACGACTATTTTGGCTCGCCACCGTTATCATTTTCATAAAAAAAGAATTGGAAGCCGTTTATTTTGTTGAAGTTATTTAGGAATTCTATCATTATATCTTCGATTGTCTATCATTTTGCACTAGACTAGTCTCCAGGTAGGCAGGATTTTTGTGTCCTTCTTATAATAAGACGGACCTGTTCTGTTATACTCTGAGTGAATTCACAAAGACAGCATTGTTTGTAATTTGTTACAAAAATTAAAGCATGAATACAAATCAGTTAGACAGCTACACTATCGCATTAGGTAATCCTGTAATGATAGTTGTAAGTTTCATAAATAAATAAATAAATATTGAACTTAGTATGTCCGGGCCCCCAAACGTAAGTACGGGTAACAACCGTAAAACAAATAACAGTATAATATGAAAGAGTTGTTTCAACTTTAAACTTATTAGCCAGTGAGAAGAGTTAAATTACATTTTTGTTATGTATAAATTAGGGTGACAAAGAAGCACACAGTCCACCTGATGTTAACTGTATGCTGTGACCCACCTACACTGATTATACATTAAGAATCTAAATGCAAGTGTCACCCCTGAAGACCTAGATGACATGCCGCTCTACCATAAAAAGGTTCTCTACACTCAACATACGAAACACAGCAGCATTATGCTGCTATTTCACACTGGTGTTCTGTGACAGCGTAGTTCTTCCCCGGTCGTGTCTACCCATTCGCGTTGCAGCCATGATACAGCTGCAGTGTGGCCTGACTGTGAAAAGTACTAACTAGAGGATAAAGCTCTAATGGAAATAATTTTGGAAAATGTAATATTAAAAAATGTAAAATCATTCAATGTAAAAAAAAGTTTAAATATTTAATTAATTAATACTGACCAAAATAAATTATTTTTAATATTATTGAATGCTTTTAAATCTCTAGCATAATATATTGCAGAACGTCTGTCATTATGCTAATAGTTCCAAGTTCATGAATTGCTAATAACACATTGATATGTGTGTATTTGTGTTTCGATATAACCAAATTTCTTATGGGGGGGTGTTTACCATAGTTACAACGCTTGGCAGGCGAGTCGACATCCGCAGTTTTTTATAATGAAGTTGTTACGGTATGATACAGTAAATTCAAATAAAGATATCCGTAGTAGGACCAGAGTAATCAACCGATTATAGTACAAGAGTGTGTGCGCAAGAACATATTCCCCCTTTATTCCCTCATTCGCATAGTCTAATGAGATGACAATCCGATACGGCCGGATAGAGATCAGGCGATTTACCAATGACCTCACGTGATTTGAGGCATGAGGGTGAAACACCGCCAACTTGCTGACTCCGGGCTACTACTGAGAATTTCTTAACAAAAAACCCGTAACTGATTTTGCCCCGACCCAGGATTCAAGCCCGGGACCTCATGATCGGCAGTCGCGCTTATGACCACTAGAAAAACGAAATTGTTAAACGACGACAACGATAGATGTAAGTGTCAATGGGCCACAGCATCCTTACCAACAGGTACGCTGTGTATTCGCTTGCCACCCTTACTCCTATAAAACAAATATTAGACTGTTAAATAAATAAAAGATAAGATTAATTGAAATTCCATCAAATCCTTATTATGGAGGACAAAGATGTAATTAACAATATTGAATTTGGCATTGATTGTTGCTGCGTGAGATTTTGGGATAACAAAGATATAATAAAAACAACGCGATAACAAGTTTTTGATTTAATCAGCCATTAATTTGGTTAGATTCAGTTTAAGAAAATAAATTTCGCATTTTTTTTTAACATAATTAATGGGCCTATACAAATTTAAATTCTAATTTCCTAAAACAAGAAGCTTGTATAATGAAACACTGACTTTTCGTAGCGCAATAACTTAGAGGTTAATTTGAATTATTCTATAATTTCTAAAAGGTCAAGTTGTCCATAATTTTCCGTTACATAAGAAGAAAATAAATTTAATTTCGAAGATACGTCATGACCGCCTCGCAGTATAGACGCGTGGGTGCTTCATTCTTCTTTGTACGTATGTACGAGTACGTATTGCACGTCTCATAGATAACTCTATAATTGGACCGTGTTGTACAGAAATTATCCAAATCACAAATTGACGATGTCACTGATCCAGAAATTCAGAGGCTCTTTTTTCACTCTATTCCCAAAAAATTACAAGTAATCCCAAAATGTACATTAAAATGATATACATGACACATAATAAGATTTTGTGCCATTTAACTTTAAAATCCGAGTTAAGAATTAAGAACTTACAAAAATCACCATACGAAACACAGCAGCATTAAGCTGCTATTTTACACTGGTAATCTGTGAAGCGTGGTCCTACCCCGGTCGAGCCGTCCCATTCGTGCTACAGCCATAATATAGCTGCAGCGTGTCTCAACAATGTATCTTCTGTTTATGTAACTCTTAAATTAATAATTCCAATATTTTTCACCGTAAAATTATGACAATGGACACCTCATCACGCAACAAGAGGGTCGCAATAAAAGTCAATATGGGTGCCACCATAAAAGTCTAAAACGGAAAAAAATCTGTCGAATCTGCGTAAAAGTGTTTACAAACAGAGCGTTTTAATCTTAACGATCGCGCCTGGAATAGGCCCGGCCGCGGCCGATGCCTGATTTATGGACTTCGGAATAGCTCCCGTCTTTTAAACGCTCCGTCCGATCACTGAATTTACGGCTTCATAGAGTTTTATAACTGATTTTATCCGTCGTAAACTTTTACAAGGCGATTTGGTAGACTTTCATTAAGGGCGCCAGTATACTAAACGTTGTCTGGGCGCTGTATCTACAATTCCTGTTAATTAATAGAATCAGGCGTTACTTTGCGGAAATCCATTAGTAACATCTTTAATTCTTCTGCTCCATTGATTATTTTGTAAATTATCATCTGAGAGATTAAGATCCTTTTACTTCCTTCGATTTTAACGTTTCCTAGTGTCTATATTTCTTCTTAAAACTCTTCTACTGGGCATGGGCTTGTTCCGTTGTAGGAAGGATTTGACTATTATTCTTTTAGATTTAATTTATTATTTTGGAAAAATCTGCCTGAATTATGTTCACTTGTTCGATTTGAACTTGAAACTTTATCTTTATTACCCCGAAAACAGTCCCCTGCTAGATTGGTCCCTTTCAGAGTTAAGATGATTTGTCATAATCGTCACGCATGCCACGTTGCTATAAGACAAGGTTGTTATTCAGCTATCTCTTATAGTAACAAGACTTAATATTTTCTTCTTCGTATCCCTTAGGCTTTGACACTCTTACAACACGCGCAGGAAAAGATTAGGTTATGGAATTTTTTGGTTGGTAACGCTTTAAGGCTGCAGCACGAATGTGTTTCTCGACCACGTTCTCACAGAATACTAGTTTAAAAGATGGAAACCCTTTTTACTAGTAACGAGGTATTTGATGTCTGTCCTCTGGGGTAAAGCATGTTGATTTTTAATCGATAGTATATTTCTATGGGTCACAGAATCCCCTTACGATCTTGTGGACCGTGTGCTCTTTTACCTTCCTTACTCATATAAAAAATGTCACCACAAATGTTAAGGAAGTGGTCGCGATTGTGGTGCAAATCCTTTTGTTTATAATCTGTGACGAGTACGTAAGCTTACTTTAAGTATTCAAAGAGTATTGAACGATAATTTCTCTACTTTCTTTTTGACAGCCGCTGATGATGGCATTATTATTTTATATTTTATTACTAACCGGTTATAACCGAAATCGGTCTGTAGTTTTTCAAGAGAGCGTTATCGCCTTTCTTGAAGAACAAGACCACCGCACTTCTGCTCCACGCCTCCGGAATAGTGCCACCATGGAGGACGGAATTAAAGAGCTTCTGAAGGACTTCAAGTACCGGTTTTCCACCCGCTTTCAGAAACTCCGCTGTAATTCCATCCTCACCTAGGGCCTTGCCGTTTTTAAGGTGCTGGAGAGCCATTCTAATCTCGCTCAGACTGACGTCCGGGATATCTTCGGAAGAGTGTCGGATAAGACTCGCTCTTGGATCGTTACTCACACTTGCGTGTGGCTCCAACGATGATGTGTACAGCTGCCCATAGAACCTCTCAATCTCACTCAAAATCTCAGATGGACCGGAAACGATGCTGCCACACTCGGTCTTCAGCTTTGACAGTTGGCTCTTTCTGGCAGACAGATCTCTGGCAAAGATCTTGGTTCCGCTCGATCGCTTCTTCAATACAAGCTGTTTTGAAGTTGCGTAAGTCCCGCCGCATACATTTGGAGATCTGTCTGTTCAGTTGCCTGTATGCTGTCAAATCTGTTGAAGACTACAGCTTCATTACACGTCTAACAGCCATGAGATTAAGAATGTGATCGGAGAGTTTTTGTGTTCTTCTGCGGCAGGTCTTGCAGAACTTAGCTCCGACTGCATGGACAGTTTCCACGAGCTTATCATTCATATCGTCCACTTCATTGAAGTCTTCTAGGTACTGAAAACGGTTTTGTAACTCGAGCTGAAAGGTTTCGGGACTTTGGACTAGAGCACGAGGGGGACGAAGTGTTGACTTCATTAGACGAGACCTCTCCAACTGAACCTTTAGGTTCAGTGTGGTTCTAATCATTCGGTGATCGCTACCAGTTTTCACCTTCGCGATCACTGAGACATCACTGAACAGTTGTCGTCTGGACATCATAATGAAGTCAATCTCATTTTTTGTCGAACCGTCGGGGCGCGACCAGGTCCACTTCCTGTGGGGCCGCTTCTGGAAGAAAGAGTTCATCATAAAGAGTCCCTCTTTCTCCATGAAGAAAGTTTGCGTTGAAGTCTCCCATTAACACCGTGTATTGGGTTTTGGAGGAATGCATGGCTCTAGAGATATCCTCATACATTTCCTCCACCTCCTCGTCGGGGTGTGCCGAGGTTGGTGCGTAAACCTGTGTGACTTTCAGCGAATACCGTTTGGTGATTCTGAGTATAAGGTACGCAACCCTCGTCGACACACTCCCAATCTTTACAACGTTGTTAACGAGAGACTTGTAGACGATAAATCCGACACCTCCTTGGGACAGATGGTCGCCCTCCCAGTGATAGAACAAGTTGCCGGATTCGAGGATTACCGTGTCCTCCCCCTCTCTTCGGACCTCGGATAATTCTATAATATTCCAGCGCAACTTGTCTATTTCTTCTTCCAGCTCCAGGATCTTCTCGACAGTCCTCAGGGTGCGTGCGTTATAAATTGAAAGGTCGAGTCGTCGTATGTGGCAACCGAACCTCCAGCGGAGATTCTTAGCACCCCCTGCCCCGCCGTTACCATGGTTGCCACCGTATCTAGGAATAGCGGGGCCGCCGGGGACTGGGGGCCGTCTCTTCGTAACTTTATTCATTGGGGGGTATATTGCCATAGTTGCCACGCTTGGCGAGCGCGTTGGCAACCGCAGTTTTTTTTATTGTGATATTGCTGTTATCAGGAAGATGCTGCTGCCCATCTCCTGCCTGTTTCCCACTGTCGCCTCTTACGACACCCACGTGAAGATATGGGGTAGTGGATATTCTTAACCGCCACTACACGGAAAATGATGATTTGAAATGATTTGTGGAAATACCGTTTTAAATTTGGAAGAGTTATATTGTTTAATTAGGAATAGGAATGATAACACATTAATTGAAAAAAAAAAAGACTTTTAAATATATATGTGGGTACGACACGCGCGCCACCTACTGTAATTTAATTGTACTATGCCTATAACCGTCACGGAAGTGCAAGCAATATGTTGAAAAGTATTAGTCCAATCGGATGAACGGTACGGCAGCGCATAAAGTACGAACAAACTAAAATTAATTTTATTAATTTTATTAAAATTTCAATGTAAAAATTAGTATAATATAATAAACTAGATTTAATCTTATTTTACAAAAATCACTTTAAACATTTGAAATGAGAGAAATGTCAATTTTTGTATTTTTTTTTATAGAATAATGGTGACAAACGAGCACACAGTCCACCTGGTGGTAAGTAATTGCTGTGGCCCATAGACATCTACATCTATCTTCGTTTGCGAATTTAAATGCAGATGCGTTGTCAGCCGTGAGGGCTAAGATAGAATGCCTCTTTTCCAGTAAAAGGGGTCTCCGGTTCTCTACACTCACCATACGAAACACAGCAGCATTAAGCTGCTATTTTACGCTGGTAAGCTGGAAGGACCACGCTCTCACAGAAGTGAGAGCGTGGTCCTTCCCCGGTCGAGCCGACCCATTCGTGCTACAACTATACTATTAATATAGCTGCAGCATGGTTCTAACACGTAAAAAATTTCATGTGGAGTTACTAAAACTAGTAATTTTATTACAATCTTGTAATTAATGGCTATGTTATCAAAATATCTGTGCCCCGTAGTTTTACTCGTCCTGGACGACATTGCTATAAAAAAAATTGACGATTAGATCTCCCGTAGGCGGGGAAGTGCATTAAATCTTTAATAAAATAGATTTAGGACGGTTCTGAGCCGTAAAGTGCGTTTAGTCGTCGATAAAAGCGCGTAAACAGTTGTCGGGGCTGGCGCGGGCTCGTAAACGCTGCAATCGCCTTCTGTGTGGCCCTACGTGGTACGCACTATAATGGCGTGCTTAATTAGTCTACATCGTGTAACTTAGAATCAAAGTAATAGGTAGTTAACTATTAAATCTATTTTTTATAAAACCTAAAAATGTCACATTGTTAATAAAAGCGCAACAGGTTTTTGTTAATAATGTGACAGTTTTTTGTAATAATGCTTGCGGGACCCCTCACAATAAGAATGACGTATTCTGATTTTCGGCTTTTGCACAAGTAGTAGATTCTAATACTGGTGCATCCCTCATTAATTTAATATTTTTCGATAGTTCTTTTATATGCTTTAATGAATGAGTCATTATAGCCTATTAAATGTCCAGCGCTGAATGCCTTGCCCACACATTGCCTCGTAGGGATATTTGTTTAGTTACCAGGCTTGATTGGCGGGTTGGCAACCGCAGTTTTTAATTCTTTAGTTGTTATTAGGAAGACGCTGTTGCTCATCTGGTTTGTTGCACTCTATCGTCTGTAAGACACCCACTAGATGTAGTGAAGACCTGGTTACAGATGCAGGAAGTCGATGGATGCAGTTGGCTCAGGACCGTATTTTATGGCATTACTTGGGCAAGGCCTATGTTCGGCAGTGGACTTGTGATGGTCTGTAATGATGAAGTAAATTTTAGTGTATGAAAATAAAGGTGATTTATTAATTACCATGTCGAAATATGATATAACCGTAATACACCGTGAACATAATTTCGTAATTCTTTGCGAGATTTGTCAATTGCGCAGTTGGCAAGGGCCAGCTGTTCGGCAAAGTCGCGAATGTCCGACAGACCTGCGACAGAGTTTATTTATTAACTAAATTACATTCGAATCAGTTAATCCGACTATGCATCAAGTGGCTACAACGCTAATAAATTCATACTTGAAGGTAATTTATCGCTCGTATCGTGCGGCAGTTGGAGACGGGCTTCTCACTTGCTATTTTAAAGTGGATTTTATGCTCGTGATATTGCTCCTATCTGAAGTAGTGAGTTATAGCCTATAGCCACATGGACGCAGGCCTGCTCCTTTCTCAAACGGTCTTCCAGTGCATGTTGACGGATTGCACATGTCCTCCAAATAATTAATTCTCGAGGTTTTTCTTCATTGCTGAGCACGTGTTAAATCAGCGCTTAAAATTGTAATTAACAATTTCATTGATGCCGGCGGAGATTGAACTCACTTTGCGAGCGTACTGTGAAGTTCACGGCGAGCATCCCTGAGCTACCACTCAGATCCCTTTCAGATTATATTTACTGGAAAAGCCATGTTCCTTAGTTAGCAGGGTTCTACCGCGTGCAGGTGAGATTGACATTTGGACTTGTTGTTTTGAATTTCTTAGTTTGGCTTCAGTTTTCTCACAATCGGTTCAGCCATTTCGAAGATTAGCCCGGACATACAGTAATATCTTAATGGAATGCGAATAACTCCTAGAGTTCGATAAAATCCAGTTATTTCAATATTACAGAGAGACACTTCAATTTGATTTATATGTATAGATAGATATAATATAGAAATAAGAAGTTACATTGGTTTTATTTGAACATGTTAAGCAATGGCAATGGTAGAGCCATGCTGCAGCTATATTAGTAGTATAGTTGTAGTACGAATGGGTCGGCTCGACCGGGGAAGGACCACGCTCTCACAGAATACCAGCGTAAAATAGCAGCTTAATGCTGCTGTGTTTCGTATGGTGAGTGTAGAGAACCGGAGACCCTTTTTACTGGAAAAGAGGCATTCCATCTTAGTCCTCACGGGTGACAACGCATCTGCATTTTGATTCTTTATTGAAGATAGATGTAGATGTCTATGGGTCACAGCAACCACTTACCATCACGTGGACTGTGTGCTCGTTTGCCACCCTATACTATAAAAAAAAATACTAAAACAAAAACAAACGAGCAAGTTTAATACCGTTTAAAGAAAACCCGACTGCGTAAAACAATTACTAATAATACCCATTATACGATTATATAAGAACTTTATCACAGCTTTATCATACATAAGTTTTGATAATTTAAGCGAGAATGGTCGCTAACCAACTTCAAATCGTTATAGATCATTCAAAAAGGTCATTCAAAATTAAAAATGACTAGGAAAACCTAAATATGATTTTTTCGCTCAATAACTTCATATACTTATTCACCAACGATAGCTTTTCAACCGACTTCAAAAAAAGGAGGAGGTTCTCAATTCGACTGTATTTTTTATGTTAGGTACCTCAGAGCTTTTTTCTAGGTGCACCGATTTTGATGATTCTTTTTTTATTCGAAAGTTGGTGCTTCTCATGTGATCCCATATAAATTATCAAGATCTGACCAGTAGCTTTTGAGTTCTTCCTTATGCTTAATGCATATTTAACTGACTTCGACTGCATTGATGATGTTCTCATTTTATTTATATTGAAGTCGGTTGTACAAAATTTAAAATTTCACCATTTGTTGTTTTGTTATTTATGTAATTAGATTTAAAATGCTTATTTTATGAAGTCATAAAAGTCGGAGATAGGAGATTAATTTATATTTGTGTTTACAATATGAACACAATAGCGATTATTACTTGGATTTTTTTGTTTTACATAAAAGCAATTATCGTTACAGCGCGTGTGTGTCCCGGTCTGAAAGTTGAAGAGAGTCAGTGTAATTACAGGCTGTGTGTCATTCCATCTTAGTCCTCAGAGATGACAGACAGATTTAAAGTCGGTTGCACGTGTCCATGGGCTGTAGTTGCCACTTACCATCAGATGGACTGTAAGTTAGTTTGTCACTTCACTTTTATAAAAAAAAAATTTTGGTTGACAATATTATATCCATATATGGACATACCACATATTCTCTAATAAAATATTACACAAGAGTATAATTGACCTTTTGTGGAGTGACAAAATTATATAAACAATTACCATTACAGCCTACGAAAGTCCACTGCTGAAAATAGGCCCCCCCATAGATTGCCTCATAGGGGTAATTTCGTCGTAGTTACCACTCTTGGCATGCGGGTTGGCAACCGCAATCTTTTATAATTTTGAGTTGTAATCAGGAAAATGCTGTTGCCCATCTCCTGTTTCAGTATCCCTACGTCGCCAATTACGAAACACACGAAACGATATGGGGTAGTGGATATTCTTACACCGCCACTATACGGTTAATATACCTAATATATTAACAAAGAACACTTTTATATAGATGTTCTGGTTTTTATATGGAAAGAGAAGAGGTTCACAGTTTTTTTATAGAATAAGGGTGACAATCGATCACACAGTCCACCTGATGGTAAGTGGCTACTGTGACCCACAGACATCTACATTTCAAGAATTAATATGCAGATGCGTTGTCACTCATGAGGACTAAGATGGAATGCCTCGTTTCCAGTAAAAACGATCTTCGGTTCTCTACACTCACCATACGTAACACAGCCGCATTAAGCTGCTATTTAACTTCTGTGAGACCATGGTCCTACCCCGGTCGCGCCGATCCATTCATTGTAGCATACAACCATAATATAACTGCAGCGTGGCTCTACCACGTATAGAATTAAGTAAACAACTAACACATACATGTAAATAGATAGACTTGTTTTTATGATAATTGCATAGGAAGGGGAGAGGCTAACAAGTAAAAAACTTTGAAAAGCAGTTAAATATCACAATTGTTAAAATCCAATAAATATGACAAAAACCGCCAACCCGTCTTGTATTGTCAATTACTGTCAACTCTCAAACTTACGAAGTTTACTGAAAAGAGCCCTAGAGAATAACCGTAGCGGTTAGCAGCAAACGAAATAATCGACGTCGCGACTCAACCGCAAACACATAAAGGATTGCCAATAAAAGTTAAAGACGAGAAGCCATGGAGTCACTCGTAAAAACAACAAAAGCGTTTTAACCCCCCGCTTTATTGGCCCTCAACGGTTAGGGTAGCTGACAATTGTTTTCTCACGTGTAGATATAAAAGAGATCATAAAACTTGCGTCGGTTACGGCTGAACCGGTAAGCAGCAGTGATTTAGGCACAGAGAACGGACCGTTTTTAACCGCATGTCGTCACCTCACTCACTGTAACGATTAGATCAATTTAAATTGGGTTACCTTTACAATAAGAATTAGCTGGGTTAAGAAGAAGATGATAAACTATAAGCTTGAATGTTTTAAGTGACCGTGGATGGCCTAATCTGAAACAAATACGCTTTTCACGCTCTTTTTACGTGGTAGAGCCACGCTACAGCTATATTGTGTTTGTAGGACTAATAGGTCGGCTCGACTGGGGTAGGACCACGCGTTCGCAGAATACCAGCGTAAAATAGAGGCTTAATACTGCTGTGTTTCGTATGGTGAGTGTAGAGAACCGGAGAACCTTTTTACTGGAAACGAGGCATTCCATCTCAGTCCTCAGGGGTGACAACGCATCTGCATTTTGATTCTTAATTGAGAATAAATGTAGATGTCTATGGACCACAGCATCCACTTACCATCAGGTGGACTGTGTGCTCGTTTGTCACCCTTATTCTATAATAAAAATAGCTAAATATACTCTAAGTAAACTAGGGCCCGATTTTGATTAAAACTATTATTGAAACACCAACTCATCATCATCATCATCATCATTACAGCCCTTAACAAGTTCACTGCTGGACATAGGCCTCCCGCAAGGAATGCCACAAAGCACCATCCCGAGCCACTTGCATACATCGACTATAGTGGGGAGTCGCCCTACACTTCGCCTACCAGTACGAGGCTGTCACTCGAGAAGCTTTTTTCGCAATCGCTTGTCGGTTCTCCGAGCTACACATATGGCTGGCCCATTGCCACTTCAGCTTACTAATCATTGGCTTGTTGGGCTGTGTCGGTCACTCTGGTTCTACTGCGGATATCCTCCAAAAAACCAATTATGTACATCTAAGAAAATTAAACTTTTAATATAAAGTAAAAGGCGACTTCAAAGAACTATATAGAGTAAAATAATTTCCACACCAACCAATTTGTAGCCTTATTTGTTCAAAATCTCACCTAAAGTATAATTGTCGAATGAGAGAGAAAGTATGACCCACGTAAAAGAGACGTCCGAAACTTGTAAATCAAAGCGGCATAAAGCAATAAATTACTCTAAACTATGCAAGCGCAGTTTTTATTACTCCGCTGTGGGATATTGTTCCAGCGATGCGCTGATTTCGGACTGCATCACACAGAGACCACAAAAATAGAGCATAAATATTGCGTCGAGATGTGACTAGGGAAATGTTTAACACGATTCATTAATAAAAAACAAAATAATACTTCATTGTTATGATAAGTGTTACGTATAATCATACTACCTCGTTGCTCTAGTGGTCGTAAACGCGATTGCTGATCATGAGGTCCCGGTTTCGAATCCCGGGTCGAACCAAAGAAAAAATAAGTTCCTACGTTTTTCTGTCAAGAAATTCTCAGTAGCTCGGAGTCAGGAAGTCGGCGGTGTTTCACCCCAGTGCCTCGGAAATCACGAAAAGTCGTTGGTCCTGCGCGCGCCTGATCTCTCTCCGGTCGTGTCAGATTACCGTCCCATCGGACTATGAAGGTGAGGGAATAGAGAGTGCACCTGAGCCTTCGCATACACTTGGGCACTATAATACTGTCCTGAGCAGATGGCTAGTTTCCATTGAGGCCGGCCGCCGTGATCGAAATTCGGTCTGGAGGAGCTTAATATTATTATAATCTAACAGAATATTATGTGCAAGCTTAGGTGTACCGAGCCGTGGAAGATCAGGGGCTAAGTGCTCATTGTAAATTTCACTTTACGTGAGTAACCCGAGTACGTTCCCGCCGACATCAATGAAATTTTTGATTTACCACGTGCTCGGCGGTGAAGGAAAACATCGTGAAACCTGCATGTCTGCGAAATAAGAAAAAAATATTTCGAAGACATGTGTAGTTCGCCAACACGCATTGGGGTAGCGCGGCGGACATTTCCTTGACCTAAAAACCCTCTGAGAAATGAGAGGAGGCCTGTGCCCAGCAGTGGAACGTATATAGGCTGTAACTTTAATTTTAATTAACTTTAGGTTTACATGAGGTTTAAAGACATAGCGGAATGATACCTAGATAATTCTAAAATTGTAAATTAAAGGAAAAAATTAAGAAAAAAATTTAGGTATGTACTTAAGACGCATAAAATTTGTAAAATTGACCATGTAGTGACAACGTAAGAATATCCACTATATAATATTATCCCGTGAGTGTCGTCAGTCGCGACAGAGGATAACAAGTCAGTAGATGGGCAGCAGCGTTTTCCTAAAAACAGCTAGAAAATAAAAAATCTATATGAGGCAAATTGTGGTCTACGTTCAGAATCATTCATAAATTAGTTGACAAACGACTTCTAATTGTATTAATAAAAGGTGTTACAAATTATGCAAACTGAAATCTGCAATGCAGTGTTCCGATGTACAAGTTAAAGACTTAATTACTTAACAAGTATGTACTAACAATAACTTGGGTATTATTTAAAATGTTAAGTAAATAACAAGATGCATTGGAAGCGCCAGCGGAGACAGAACTGAGAATAAGACATCAACCATGTTCTAATACTCCTGGGATTTAGCGTAGGGCAAGAAATCCACTGTAGCGAAAGCGGTTTTGTAACATTCATAATAATGTATTGTTATTTAAGAATAAAAACGTAGAAAGTGGATGGAAGTTATTTCAATTTTAAAATGTTCAATAATATTTCTTTACCTATGAAATTGCTGTTCTGCAGTACCATCCATTTCAAATCAAAATAATTTTTGTTTGGCTGATAATTCTAATTTCAAATTAATTTTATTTAAAACATGTAATTCTTATTTCAAAATTAGTTATTTGTTTATTGATTGGTGTTATGTTTTCATCGCATTTGAATCTTTTCGTCATCATGGATACGTTAAAAATTCGAGTAATTATGGAATATGAGTACCGTCGTGGCAGCAACGCGGCACAAGCGGCACGCAACATCAACGACGTTTACGGATTTTTATGTTATAAAAATAACTACATTACATCATATTTGAATATCTGTTATCTTAATTGACGTAAATTAAAAATTTTTATGTAACTTATATACATATCATTATAACTTAATATGCAGTTAGCTTTAACACATTTTATTTTAATTTAAATTCATTATTAAAAAGCTAAAATACATAAATAGCAAATCACTTTATTTATCATGTGCTAATAAACCCTTATCAAATAAACTGCATCAAGACATTAAAAATACTTAATTTGCAACACATAAAATGGTTGATTTCCATAAAAATCTAATAACAAGACATCTTTAAATCAATTTGGATTCTTATGTTAATTACTAAAATTAATTTTACTATTTTAAAAACAACAACCTGTTTTAATATAATAAAAGAACCGTCACTGTTATTCAGAAATAAGTGTACATAATACATATCTCAAGTTGACTGTCGCCATCTCATCGCTTTTCCGTTTCCGCTAGCCTAGTGGCTCGACCCGTCGCTACCCCGCTCCGCACTTTTACACCTATTACAACTGACAAAAACGCGTATAATAGCATAAATAAATATTATTTATCGCTTCACGGTGGCTTAGTTCCGTACAAAAAGACCTATGAGTTATTACGCTGTATTACATTTGCGTTTTGTACAGAGCTTTTTTCTATGCTCGTAACTTAATATTTATTGCGAGTTTTAGTTGAATATTCAGAGTCGTCACGTCACGGTGCCGCATTCAATTCGACTGCACTGCTTTCTACGCAGTTGTGATAAAAGTTAGAGTTCTATTTTCAATCTTATGCAACAGCTCACTACGCAATGAAGGTAGCTAAATCGTCTGTTATAACAGAACACACAATAACTGTTAAATATACAACTTTATTGTTATCAAATGAATAAAGAATTTGCATATCTAGTTTAAAAATACGGAATAATTTTGACAGAATTAGCTGTGGCCAATTGAGATAACATTATTGCGTGAGAATCGGAATGAAACAATTATTGAATTTGGAAACGTTTAGGAAGTAATCAGTTATGAAAAAGAATTTATGGTTAATATTAACTTATGGTTCTTTTACGTAGCCATTAAGCACGGAAACGCAGCCAGCGTTCTTGTTACTATATCGCGGAGAGTAGGAATGTATGATATTTTTAGTTTTTAATAAATATTATATAATTTAATTTAAAAAAAGTACTGGTGTGTAACTTTCAAACATAAGAATAAGCCGAGGAGCAACAGTTATTACTAATCTTTTATCCGCTATTCCTTACTGAGGACAATATTAGTAAATTGAATTTGAGGGGGATTTGTTGTTGATAATGCTAGTTTAACTCGTTTTTAATATTATTAACTATATTTAATATTAACTTATATTTTAAAATTTTAATATTAACTATAATTCATTTATTATTCTTACATCAAGCAGGTTCTAATAGTAGGAATTAATAGAAACTTAGATAAAAATTCCTTTTCATCCATTTTTTTATTTTTAAAGATTTGATTGGATTTATTATTATATTAATATTTTTAATTATATTAACATTAAATAATCCTTATCTTCTAGGAGATCCCGATAATTCCATTCCTGCTAATGCTTTAGTAACTCCAATTCATATTCAACCTAAATCACTGGTAACACTCATTACTTGTGCGACTAGTTTTAATTTTTCTCACTTTCGCATAATATGAGACCACCAGATGCTTAAACCTAAAATAATTTATTTATATTTAAATATGAACGTACGTTTTTGCGTTCGATCAACACAGATCACGCAGAAAAATCATTACATAATTCAAGAATTATTAATAAACTTAAAGCGAATTGTACCTATTTATTTTAAAAAAGAACTCTACACCATTAACAACGTGTCATTTGATAAATGAATAAGCTAGTGACTTACCGTTTTCGTTGGTGTTGAGCCAGCGGTAGGATGGTCGCGGCTGTTGCTTGGAGCGCATCTCTAGTCGCCCCGCCGTCCGCCCGGCTCACTCATCTGTACAGAACAGAAAACACAATTTCAATCAAGTACTTAAGCAACAGAATAGGAAAAAGAGTCCAATTTTTAATACAGTTATAAAAAAAGAATACTGAAATGAATAGAAAAGTTTACTGAAAAGATAAATTGTTTATACTCTATGTCATTTCCATAATCAAGTCGTTCGTAGCCAAGTTTAATGACATTCCTTATGTTAAAAGCCATCAAGTCGTTTAGGCTACTCAGTGTACCCAAGAAGTAGATATACATACATATTATGCTCGTAATACATTACACTCCTTCTGGGGCAATCGGGTAAAAAATGTTTCCTTTTCATTCAACTTTTATTTCAATTAAAATACCAAAAAAGAGCTTTACTTTAATCAATTATTTATCATTGGGAAGTTTTTATTTAAAAAGCATAAAGTATTTAAGTTCTCGCCCTATTTTTTTTAAAAGAAAACGTCACCTCCACTCTAGCATTTTCTTGTGTATCGTGAGGCCAGTTTATATATATATATACATTTCACAAGGAAGGAATTTTACAAGGATCCAGACCCGGAACAATTATTTGTAAGTGTGTGTCCACAGTGAATGCGCGGCGACTAGGGCCTATTGCGGGCGCGACGGCGGGGGCGTGCAGTGGCCACAGTGACGAGCGATGTTGGAGTGCTTAGACCGTATTTCAGGTGTTGCAAACCATGGCGATCTTTATTAGACAGTTCGATCCTGAGATGGGAGGCGTTGAACATAAGAGAAGGTGTGCACGAAATAAATAAAAACACAGAAATAAATGGTGAATTTTTTATTTTGTATGAAGAATTAGAAAATTCTTTGAGTACACTCGAATGTCCGTTAAACATTTGATTATATCATGAGTAAAATATCACATAAAATCATCAAAAAAAATTGAAGACGTACTAACGCCGAACGATAAGATTGAACTGGTTTGATACCCCAGCCACCCGCGCATTGAGTCGCTTGCTGACTAGGCCCGTAGTGTGGCCATAACGCGCGGATAGGAACGTTTGATAACTACGCGCACAATCTCGCTCATGGCCGTCGCGCTAGGCGCCCGCCTTAGTCACTACACTATGGACACAAACGGCGGTCTCATATGTTTGATATTTCGCGCCCGTCGTCGCAACCGCGCTAGGCTCGCACTGTGGACCAAGGTTTAGCCATACAAATACTTGTTCTGTGCTTGATTCAAACACGCGGCCTTTAGCGCTGCAACTCATTGCTTAGCCACTGCGCTACGGAGCTATCTTATCTTTTATCTGTGCGTTTTATGAAAAATAAATAAGCTGTGAACCAAGTTTTATTATAAAAGTATGTATCGTAATGAATCGTTGTAAATACTGCGTTGTAAATACTTGCTAACAAATATCGTAATGTATTACGATATACGTCGATACGCAATTAACGTATTCGTATTGATGAAACATTAGTAAAAATAATCTTTAAAAAACACAGTGACATCTAGTTATCATCACTAGCCTGCGATAGTCTTGTTGCATATAAACCTCATCCAAAGCGCGCTTCTTAACCCGACCTTCGACTTCAAAAATCAAGTTATCGCTAAGGGCTAAGGTCAGCTTATCGCGCCACTAGCAAGGGGGCAACCTCACACTACGTTTACCTAAACGTGGTCCTACTCCATCATACTTCTATTAAAATGGTAGCCACTTTCGCTTTAAACGTAATTAGTTCTTTTCTACTTTAGTTTATAAATCCAGAAAGCCATATCAGTATCCTGGTGATTATCGTCATAAATTATAACATATTTTATAACTTATTTATTTATTTTCAAAGGACCTCCAACAGAATTAGATGTATTTTAATTACACCGAAAGAAGGTTTTTACATCATGCATGAAACTAATTGACAAGGTTATCGCATTTGTACTCGTTTCATCACTAGTACTATTATTGTATAAACCATATAACTCCTTTACCCTTTGCAAAGCCGATACCAGAGCATCATAAAAGGCTGAATAATTGGAATCTTGAGCAGCTTGTTTTACCATTATTAAACGAGGTAATTTGAAAACTTAATCGCATATGAAACTACTTGAAAGCGATGAGTGTACGGCTAGAATTCGCCGCAACGCAACATTAAAAATATTCCCAATATATTAAAAAGAACCGTCATTAATATGAGACAAAACTCGACTCGATTCCGACAACAATGTTAACAAATGCTAACAAAATAGGTTGATGTAGTTCTTAATAGTTAAATAATAAGGTGTGTAATTCCGTACACGATTTAAAAAGGTGGTGAATTGTTTTATACAGAAAAATCTTGGAACTCGAACGATATGTCACTGAATTTATGAGCGCCGAACAACGCCGGCTGACGTGTTCCGAGTGATTCGAATACGCCCTGTAATAAATTCGATATCAAACACACAATGTCGTAATGCGATACATTGACGTGCGATGCGGTGATAGGGGCCCGATTTATGACGAACAGTACTCCTCTCTCACGACCACCTCGTATGATTAATTCTTTCCTCTTCAGACAGATTATAACTGTGTACGGACGATTGATTTGAGAACAATGGTACCTAGTTCGAGAAGAAAAGTAAATTATTATAAATAAATCACAGTTAAACTGTAATCCTTCAAAAGTATGACTAGAATTTTATATTTTACTTGTTTTCTATAGAAGGGTGACAAACTAGCACACAGTCCATTAAGTGGATACTGCGGTCCGTACACAGTACACACCTTACATCAGTCATCGATTACGAATCAATATGCCGAGTCGTTGTTACCTCTTAGGAATAAATTGAAATGCTTCGTTACCAAAACAATCAAAATGCGAAATACATCTAGTTTAAAAGCACCTCCCACCTTCCCTCATTTGCGTGCACTATCCCCGTCACCGATTTTAGCTAATTAATTTTTACATCTTTAAATATGACTTCAGTCGCTCAAAAATGCAACTACAATTTATATAGCTGGTACCCGGCGCGTTACTGCCGCAGAAAAAATATTTATGGAAATATCGTTTTAAATTTATATTGAGTTATATTGTTTAATTAGAAATGATAATACATTCATTGAAATTGAATGACATATTATAACTTTCAAATAAATAGGTCGGTACGACACCTACTGTAATTCAATTGTGCCTACTTTGCCTATAAGCTTCGCGCAAGTGCAATCAATTTCAAATCATTGACAAAATTTTAGCACAATCTGATGAAGCGCAGCGCATAAAATACGAACAAACAAAAATTATTTTTTATATATTTCATAGATATATAAAGATTGCTTGTTTGTAACCCTAATGTAAAAAAGTATTGCGGTCTCTTTTTAAAGTAATGTTTTAATTAAGGCCGTGTTTCCCCCTCACTGATGTGACTTAGGTACACGCACGTCGCTACAATAACCACATATGTACTGAATAAGGAATCACCACACCGAAGGCGGGGTGCGGGGCTAATCGCTATAAACTCCGCACTATACTGTTATTGGTGAGTCGATTTATGAAGTTTTTTCTTCTCTGCCTTCAGACAATTTATTGAGAAGTCCCCGCTGAGAGGGTATTTTGTTTTAGGTTTTGATTAAGACTTACACGTTGGGTAATTTAGGGTTGGCGTTGATTGGGCCAGTTATTAGTTAATGTTTCTTGACTCAGAATGTATGAGGGGTTGAAGTTAGCCAAATTTTAAAAAGCAATGTAACATTTGTGGGATATATGTAGTCATCGTTATCATCGTAATAATTACAGTTCAGCGTCTGCATCAGTCCATCTTTAAGAAAAATTGATTTAGAATCTACCCTTACCGTTACAGCGTATCAAAAGTCCGTAAATATTTTCATATGCATTTAGTAAAAAGCTGTTATTTTGACGTTACAAACAGAAACTTCAATCTTATTTATTTGTATAGATATAGATGTATAGAATTTAGTTGTTATTTGGTGGACGTTGCTATCCATTTCCTGGTTTGTTTTTTTCTATCGCCTTATACGACACCCACGGAACGATACAGGATACCTAGTGGATATTTTAACACCGTCATTACAAGGTCATTTATTTAGAATTACCCAAAACTTATCAACTGGAGCGCTCTAATGAAACATGTAAGTTGTAGATGGAGTCAGGTGACTTAAGGCCGTACTTTGTGGCGATATATGAAGGAAACCTAGTTCAGCAGAGGAGCTTTGCTGGGCTGTAATAATAATGATTATAGTTTTGGTAAGAAAACATTTCATTCTTTGCCGCTGCCAGTTTTTCTGGACCACTAAAATATAGCACTCTTCAAGGCAAGTGTGAAGTTAAGTGCTGAGCATCAAGTTAATTCCAACATCTATAACGGTAGAACATGCTCGTCTGGACTGATTGGTAATATTGTCTTACATTTACAATTCATAGACGGCTTGGCAGTACAGTGGTTAAGCATTTGGCTAAGGCACTGCGGGCCCCGTTCGAGTCACGAACGGAACAATTGTTCTTATGGCCTACAAATAATTGTTCTGAGTTTGGATGCTTGTCTATGTAAAATGTATGAATGTAAACGATACGTGACAAAATCTTAATATAGGGTTTAGTTCCTAAAATATTCAATCATCGTATACCGTAGGTTCTCATATAACAATAACTAAATTTTTGGATGGATTTTCGCATAGTTTTCCAGGACAAGGGCCCTGTATTATGTTTCATAAAATACTTCTTAAATCAAAATAAAATATCTCCTCTACTTATCCTGTCATATATTATTTTCACACTAAGGGTTTAAGTACATCCACCATATACAACATGTTGCAAAACCCTATGGTTCCAGTTAAGTGCATTATCAGAATCAGTATTCAAACGTAGAAATAACTTACCTTCAGAAAACTAAACCATAAAAAAACTAAATTGAATTTAAATATTTTTATTTGCAAATTGGTTTTATTACCTCTTACTGACACGCGTATCGGTACGTACAGTAAGGTCTTTGACAATAATCTTACTGCCAACCAATACAGAGATAATAAAACCACATACAATTTGCAAATAAAATTATTAAATTTAATTGATTTTTTATGTTATTTCTATACGTTTAAATAATGGATCCCGATAACGCACTTAATGGGACCTCAAGTTTTGTTATGTTGTACATATAGAGAAAGACAATAGATTGCGGAAATACTCTGACTTAAAACCTAGATCAATTGAACGTAGACGTCAGAAATTTCAATCGAATCTGGCAGAGTCTTTCGGTGGGAGCGAACTGAGCGTCCTGAGGCGCGCAGGTGCCGCGACGGGCCGTATCGGCTGTCAAAAACTTGTAAAATATCGCCCGAAGGCGAGAGCCGGCCCGCGGGCGACGCGCGTCCCTCACAAAGATATCTCCAAGATTTATTCGGCCGTCTACAATGGAACGTTTTAATTCTTTTCATATACGACAGATTTATGCACGGACAGATGCGGCCGGAGTCGAGATAACACTCGCTCGCCACCCTTTTCTAGCAAAAAACGCGATGGATGACGATTTTGAGAAAGATACTAATAGAAATTTTCAATGGCAGCTAACCTCACCTTTCTGTGGAAGTAGCAAATCAGTTTGTCAGTGTTCGAGTCGCTGACAACATATCTATTGGAATTTTAAATACATATATTTATTCACACTGTTATACGTATTTTACAACGATTATTTATCTAACATGACTTTTATGCGTTTTTGACAAATGTGTATTTGAAAAATATTTAAAATGTGTCAAAATAACCGCAGGACGCATTTTATAAAATCAATATATGATCATAATTATCTTCATTAGAGCCCTTCACAAGTCCACTGCTAAACATAGGCCTCACTCAAAGAATACCACTGTGGCAGCGCTGTCGTCGCACCATAAGCTAAACATATCGAAACCTAAATCGCGCTAACAAAGTTCTGAAGTTAATGCGCTATATATAGAACAGCTCGAAATAACACAAGAAGCGTTGGCGCTCCTCAGGCTGAACCCTTGTCCAGCGAGAGATCTTCCTTTTCCTTCCACGGTCAAACCACAAAGCGCTCCTGAGACACCTGCATTCATTGACCTACTTACAATGTCGTCAATTCATCTAATGGAGGGCCACCCTACATAACGCGAGGTTCGAAAAAACCTTTCTTCCCATCGATAGTCGTTTGGCTGGCCCATTGTCACTTCAGCCTACTAATCCGTTGGGCTACGTCGGTGTATGGATATAAATAGTACATGTGACATAATTAATATGTTATACTATGATTCCTACAGAAAATATTTTTTTAAATAAGTGCTTAGCCTAATTTTACCACGTGTTCGGCGGTGAAGAAAACATCGTGAGAAACCTGCATGTCTGCGAAATAAGAAAAATATTTCGAAGACATGTAGTTCCCCAACACGCATTGGGGTAGCGCGGCGGACATTTCTTGACCTAAAACCCTCTGAGAAATGAGAGCTGTGCCCAACAGTGGAACTTATATAGGCTGTAACTTTAATTTTAATTAACTTTAGGTTTACATGAGGTTTAAAGACATATGAATGATACCTAGACAATTCTAAAATTGTAAATTAAAGGAAAAAATTAAGAAAAAAATTTAGGTATGTACTTAAGACGCATAAAATTTGTAAAATTGACCATGTAGTGACAACGTAAGAATATCCACTATATAATATTATCCCGTGAGTGTCGTCAGTCGCGACAGAGGATAACAAGTCAGTAGATGGGCAGCAGCGTTTTCCTAAAAACAGCTAGAAAATAAAAAATCTATATGAGGCAAATTGTGGTCTACGTTCAGAATCATTCATAAATTAGTTGACAAACGACTTCTAATTGTATTAATAAAAGGTGTTACAAATTATGCAAACTGAAATCTGCAATGCAGTGTTCCGATGTACAAGTTAAAGACTTAATTACTTAACAAGTATGTACTAACAATAACTTGGGTATTATTTAAAATGTTAAGTAAATAACAAGATGCATTGGAAGCGCCAGCGGAGACAGAACTGAGAATAAGACATCAACCATGTTCTAATACTCCTGGGATTTAGCGTAGGGCCAAGAAATCCACTGTAGCGAAAGCGGTTTTGTAACATTCATAATAATGTATTGTTATTTAAGAATAAAAACGTAGAAAGTGGATGGAAGTTATTTCAATTTTAAAATGTTCAATAATATTTCTTTACCTATGAAATTGCTGTTCTGCAGTACCATCCATTTCAAATCAAAATAATTTTTGTTTGGCTGATAATTCTAATTTCAAATTAATTTTATTTAAAACATGTAATTCTTATTTCAAAATTAGTTATTTGTTTATTGATTGGTGTTATGTTTTCATCGCATTTGAATCTTTTCGTCATCATGGATACGTTAAAAATTCGAGTAATTATGGAATATGAGTACCGTCGTGGCAGCAACGCGGCACAAGCGGCACGCAACATCAACGACGTTTACGGATTTTTATGTTATAAAAATTTTTATAACATAAAAATCCGTTACATAAAATTTTTTAATTTAATTGACGTAAATTAAAAATTTTTATGTAACTTATATACATATCATTATAACTTAATATGCAGTTAGCTTTAACACACATTTTATTTTAATTTAAATTCATTATTAAAAAGCTAAAATACATAAATAGCAAATCACTTTATTTATCATGTGCTAATAAACCCTTATCAAATAAACTGCATCAAGACATTAAAAATACTTAATTTGCAACACATAAAATGGTTGATTTCCATAAAAATCTAATAACAAGACATCTTTAAATCAATTTGGATTCTTATGTTAATTACTAAAATTAATTTTACTATTTTAAAAACAACAACCTGTTTTAATATAATAAAAGAACCGTCACTGTTATTCAGAAATAAGTGTACATAATACATATCTCAAGTTGACTGTCGCCATCTCATCGCCTTTCCGTTTCCAGCCTAGTGGCTCGACCTGTCGCTACCCTGCTCCGCACTTTTACACCCATTACAACTGACAAAACGCGTATAATAGCATAAATAAATATTATTTATCGCTTCACGGTGGCTTAGTTCCGTACAAAAGACCTATGAGTTATTACGCTGTATTACATTTGCGTTTTGCAGAGCTTTTTCTATGCTCGTAACTTAATATTTATTGCGAGTTTTAGTTGAATATTCAGAGTCGTCACGTCACGGTGCCGCATTCAATTCGACTGCACTGCTTTCTACGCAGTTGTGATAAAAGTTAGAGTTCTATTTTCAATCTTATGCAACAGCTCACTACGCAATGAAGGTAGCTAAATCGTCTGTTATAACAGAACACACAATAACTGTTAAATATACAACTTTATTGTTATCAAATGAATAAAGAATTTGCATATCTAGTTTAAAAATACGGAATAATTTTGACAGAATTAGCTGTGGCCAATTGAGATAACATTATTGCGTGAGAATCGGAATGAAACAATTATTGAATTTGGAAACGTTTAGGAAGTAATCAGTTATGAAAAAGAATTTATGGTTAATATTAACTTATGGTTCTTTTACGTAGCCATTAAGCACGGAAACGCAGCCAGCGTTCTTGTTACTATATCGCGGAGAGTAGGAATGTATGATATTTTTAGTTTTTAATAAATATTATATAATTTAATTTAAAAAAAGTACTGGTGTGTAACTTTCAAACATAAGAATAAGCCGAGGAGCAACAGTTATTACTAATCTTTTATCCGCTATTCCTTACTGAGGACAATATTAGTAAATTGAATTTGAGGGGGATTTGTTGTTGATAATGCTAGTTTAACTCGTTTTTAATATTATTAACTATATTTAATATTAACTTATATTTTAAAATTTTAATATTAACTATAATTCATTTATTATTCTTACATCAAGCAGGTTCTAATAGTAGGAATTAATAGAAACTTAGATAAAAATTCCTTTTCATCCATTTTTTTATTTTTAAAGATTTGATTGGATTTATTATTATATTAATATTTTTAATTATATTAACATTAAATAATCCTTATCTTCTAGGAGATCCTGATAATTCCATTCCTGCTACTGCTTTAGTAACTCCAATTCATATTCAACTAAATCACTGGTAACACTCATTACTTGTGCGACTAGTTTTAATTTTTCTCACTTTCGCATAATATGAGACCACCAGATGCTTAAACCTAAAATAATTTATTTATATTTAAATATGAACGTACGTTTTTGCGTTCGATCAACACAGATCACGCAGAAAAATCATTACATAATTCAAGAATTATTAATAAACTTAAAGCGAATTGTACCTATTTATTTTAAAAAAGAACTCTACACCATTAACAACGTGTCATTTGATAAATGAATAAGCTAGTGACTTACCGTTTTCGTTGGTGTTGAGCCAGCGGTAGGATGGTCGCGGCTGTTGCTTGAGCGCATCTCTAGTCGCCCCGCCGTCCGCCCGGCTCACCATCTGTACAGAACAGGAAACACAATTTCAATCAAGTACTTAAGCAACAGAATAGGAAAAAGAGTCCAATTTTTAATACAGTTATAAAAAAAGAATACTGAAATGAATAGAAAAGTTTACTGAAAAGATAAATTGTTTATACTCTATGTCATTTCCATAATCAAGTCGTTCGTAGCCAAGTTTAATGACATTCCTTATGTTAAAAGCCATCAAGTCGTTTAGGCTACTCAGTGTACCCAAGAAGTAGATATACATACATATTATGCTCGTAATACATTACACTCCTTCTGGGGCCATCGGGTAAAAATGTTTCTTTTCATTCAACTTTTATTTCAATTAAAATACCAAAAAAGAGCTTTACTTTAATCAATTATTTATCATTGGGAAGTTTTTATTTAAAAAGCATAAAGTATTTAAGTTCTCGCCCTATTTTTTTTAAAAGAAAACGTCACCTCCACTCTAGCATTTTCTTGTGTATCGTGAGGCCAGTTTATATATATATATATACATTTCACAAGGAAGGAATTTTACAAGGATCCAGACCCGGAACAATTATTTGTAAGTGTGTGTCCACAGTGAATGCGCGGCGACTAGGGCCTATTGCGGGCGCGACGACGGGGCGTGCAGTGGCCACAGTGGCGAGCGATGTTGGAGGTTAGACCGTATTTCAGGTGTTGCAAACCATGGCGATCTTTATTAGACAGTTCGATCCTGAGATGGGAGGTGTTGAACATAAGAGAAGATGTGCACGATATAAATAAAACACAGAAATAAATGGTGAATTTTTTATTTTGTATGAAGAATTAGAAAATTCTTTGAGTACACTCGAATGTCCGTTAAACATTTGATTATATCATGAGTAAAATATCACATAAAATCATCAAAAAAAATTGAAGACGTACTAACGCCGAACGATAAGATTGAACTGGTTTGATACCCCAGCCACCCGCGCATTGAGTCGCTTGCTGACTAGGCCCGTAGTGTGGCCATAACGCGCGGATAGGAACGTTTGATAACTACGCGCACAATCTCGCTCATGGCCGTCGCGCTAGGCGCCCGCCTTAGTCACTACACTATGGACACAAACGGCGGTCTCATATGTTTGATATTTCGCGCCCGTCGTCGCAACCGCGCTAGGCTCGCACTGTGGACCAAGGTTTAGCCATACAAATACTTGTTCTGTGCTTGATTCAAACACGCGGCCTTTAGCGCTGCAACTCATTGCTTAGCCACTGCGCTACGGAGCTATCTTATCTTTTATCTGTGCGTTTTATGAAAAATAAATAAGCTGTGAACCAAGTTTTATTATAAAAGTATGTATCGTAATGAATCGTTGTAAATACTGCGTTGTAAATACTTGCTAACAAATATCGTAATGTATTACGATATACGTCGATACACGATTAACGTATTCGTATTGATGAAACATTAGTAAAAATAATCTTTAAAAAACACAGTGACATCTAGTTATCATCACTAGCCTGCGATAGTCTTGTTGCATATAAACCTCACCCAAAGCGCGCTTCTTAACCCGACCTTCGACTTCAAAAATCAAGTTATCGCTAAGGGCTAAGGTCAGCTTATCGCGCCACTAGCAAGGGGGCAACCTCACGCTACGTTTACCTAAGCGTGGTCCTACTCCATCATACTTCTATTAAAATGGTAGCCAATTTCGCTTTAAACGTAATTAGTTCTTTTCTACTTTAGTTTATAAATTCAGAAAGCCATATCAGTATCCCCGGTGATTATCGTCATAAATTATAACATATTTTATAACTTATTTATTTATTTTCAAAGGACCTCCAACAGAATTAGATGTATTTTAATTACACCGAAAGAAGGTTTTTACATCATGCATGAAACTAATTGACAAGGTTATCGCATTTGTACTCGTTTCATCACTAGTACTATTATTGTATAAACCATATAACTCCTTTACCCTTTGCAAAGCCGATACCAGAGCATCATAAAAGGCTGAATAATTGGAATCTTGAGCAGCTTGTTTTACCATTATTAAACGAGGTAATTTGAAAAACTTAATCGCATATGAAACTACTTCTTGAAAGCGATGAGTGTACGGCTAGGAATTCGCCGCAACGCAACATTAAAAATATTCCCAATATATTAAAAAGAACCGTCATTAATATGAGACAAAACTCGACTCGATTCCGACAACAATGTTAACAAATGCTAACAAAATAGGTTGATGTAGTTCTTAATAGTTAAATAATAAGGTGTGTAATTCCGTACACGATTTAAAAAGGTGGTGAATTGTTTTATACAGAAAAATCTTGGAACTCGAACGATATGTCACTGAATTTATGAGCGCCGAACAACGCCGGCTGACGTGTTCCGAGTGATTCGAATACGCCCTGTAATAAATTCGATATCAAACACACAATGTCGTAATGCGATACATTGACGTGCGATGCGGTGATAGGGGCCCGATTTATGACGAACAGTACTCCTCTCTCACGACCACCTCGAATGATTAATTCTTTCCTCTTCAGACAGATTATAACTGTGTACGGACGATTGATTTGAGAACAATGGTACCTAGTTCGAGAAGAAAAGTAAATTATTATAAATAAAACACAGTTAAACTGTAATCCTTAAAAAAGTATGACTAGAATTTTATATTTTACTTGTTTTCTATAGAAGGGTGACAAACTAGCACACAGTCCATTATGGCTACTGCGGTCCGTACACAGTACACACCTTACATCAGTCATCGATTACGAATCAATATGCCGAGTTGTTGTTACCTCTTAGGAATAAATTGAAATGCTTCGTTACCAAAACAATCAAAATGCGAAATACATCTAGTTTAAAAGCACCTCCCACCTTCCCTCATTTGCGTGCACTATCCCCGTCACCGATTTTAGCTAATTAATTTTTACATCTTAAATATGACTTCAGTCGCTCAAAATGCAACTACAATTTATATAGCTGGTACCCGGCGCGTTACTGCCGCAGAAAAATATTTATGGAAATATCGTTTTAAATTTATATTGAGTTATATTGTTTAATTAGAAATGATAATACATTCATTGAAATTGAATGACATATTATAACTTTCAAATAAATAGGTCGGTACGACACCTACTGTAATTCAATTGTGCCTACTTTGCCTATAAGCTTCGCGCAAGTGCAATCAATTTCAAATCATTGACAAAATTTTAGCACAATCTGATGAAGCGCAGCGCATAAAATACGAACAAACAAAAATTATTTTTTATATATTTCATAGATATATAAAGATTGCTTGTTTGTAACCCTAATGTAAAAAAGTATTGCGGTCTCTTTTTAAAGTAATGTTTTAATTAAGGCCGTGTTTCTCACTGATGTGACTTAGGTACACGCACGTCGCTACAATAACCACATATGTACTGAATAAGGAATCACCACACCGAAGGCGGGGCTAATCGCTATAAACTCCACACTATACTGTTATTGGTGAGTCGATTTATGAAGTTTTTCTTCTGCCTTCAGACAATTTATTGAGAAGTCCCCGCTGAGAGGGTATTTTGTTTTAGGTTTTGATTAAGACTTACACGTTGGGTAATTTAGGGTTGGCGTTGATTGGGCCAGTTATTAGTTAATGTTTCTTGACTCAGAATGTATGAGGGGTTGAAGTTAGCCAAATTTTAAAAAGCAATGTAACATTTGTGGGATATATGTAGTCATCGTTATCATCGTCATAATTACAGTTCAGCGTCTGCATCAGTCCATCTTTAAGAAAATTTATTTAGAATCTACCTTACCGTTACAGCGTATCAAAAGTCCGTAAATATTTTCATATGCATTTAGTAAAAAGCTGTTATTTTGACGTTACAAACAGAAACTTCAATCTTATTTATTTGTATAGATATAGATGTATAGAATTTAGTTGTTATTTGGTGGACGTTGCTATCCATTTCCTGGTTTGTTTTCCTCTGTCGCCTTATACGACACCCACGGAACGATACAGGATACCTAGTGGATATTTTAACACCGTCATTACAAGGTCATTTATTTAGAATAACCCAAAACTTATCAACTGGAGCGTTCTAATGAAACATGTAGGTTGTAGATGGAGTCAGGTGACTTAAGGCCGTACTTTGTGGCGATATATGAAGGAAACCTAGTTCAGCAGAGGAGCTTTGCTGGGCTGTAATGATAATGATTACAGTTTTGTTAAGAAAACATTTCATTCTTTGCCGCTGCCAGTTTTTCTGGACCACTAAAATATAGCACTCTTCAAGGCAAGTGTGAAGTTAAGTGCTGAGCATCAAGTTAATTCCAACATCTATAACGGTAGAACATGCTCGTCTGGACTGATTGGTAATATTGTCTTACATTTACAATTCATAGACGGCTTGGCAGTACAGTGGTTAAGCATTTGGCTAAGGCACTGCGGGCCCCGTTCGAGTCACGAACGGAACAATTGTTCTTATGGCCTACAAATAATTGTTCTGAGTTTGGATGCTTGTCTATGTAAAATGTATGAACGAAATGATACGTGACAAAATCTTAATATGGAGGGGGGGGGGGGGGATTAAGTACATCCACCATATACAACATGTTGCAAAACTTATGGGTTAGTTATGCATTATCAGAATCAGTATTCAAACGTAGAAATAACTTACCTTCAGAAAACTAAACCATAAAAAAACTAAATTGAATTTAAATATTTTTTTATTTGCAAATTGGTTTTATTACCTCTTACTGACACGCGTATCAGTAGGTACAGTAGGGTCTTGACAATAATCTTACTGCCAACCAATACAGAGATAATAAAACCACATACAATTTGCAAATAAAAATTATTTAAATTTAATTGATTTTTTTATGTTATTTCCATACGTTTGAATAATGGATCCCGATAACGCACTTAATGGGAACCTCAAGTTTTTTGTTACATGTTGTACATATAGAAAAAGACACTAGATTGCGGAAATACTCTCGACTTAAAACCTAGATCAATTGAACGTAGACGTCAGGAAATTTCAATCGAATCTGGCAGAGTCTTTCGGTGTGGGAGCGAACTGAGCGTCCTGAGGCGCGCAGGTGCCGCGACGGGCCGTATCGGCTGTCAAAAACTTGTAAAATATCGCCCGAACGCGAGAGCCGGCCCGCGGGCGACGCGCGTCCCTCACAAAGATATCTCCAAGATTTATTCGGCCGTCTACAATGGAACGTTTTAATTCTTTTCATATACGACAGATTTATGCACGGACAGATGCGGCCGGAGTCGAGATAACACTCGCTCGCCACCCTTTTCTAGCAAAAAACGCGATGGATGACGATTTTGAGAAAGATACTAATAGAAATTTTCAATGGCAGCTAACCTCACCTTTCTGTGGAAGTAGCAAATCAGTTTGTCAGTGTTCGAGTCGCTGACAACATATCTATTGGAATTTTAAATACATATATTTATTCACACTGTTATACGTATTTTTACAACGAATATTCGTTTAACATGACTTTTATGCGTTTTTTGACAAATGTGTATTTGAAAAAATATTTAAAATGTGTCAAAATAACCGCAGGACGCATTTTATAAAATCAGTATATGATCATAATTATCTTCATTAGAGCCCTTCACAAGTCCACTGCTAAACATAGGCCTCACTCAAAGAATACCACTGTGGCAGCGCTGTCGTCGAACATATCGAAACCTAAATCGCGCTAACAAAGTTCTGATGTTAATGCGCCATATATAGAACAGCTCCGAAATAACACATGAAACGTTGGCCGCTCCCCGGGCTGAACCCCTTGCCCAGCGAGAGATCTTCCCTTTTCCTTCCACGGTCAAACCCCAAAGCACGGTCCTGAGACACCTGCATTCATTGACTTCCTACATGTCTTACAATGTCGTCAATTCATCTAATGGAGGGCCAATCCTACACAACGCGAGGCTCGAAGAAAACCTTTCTTCCCCATCGATAGTCGTTTGGCTGGCCCATTGTCACTTCAGCCTACTAATCCGTTGGGCTATGTCGGTGTATGGATATAGAACAGTACATGTGACATAGTTAATATGTTATACTATGATTCCTACAGAAAATATTTTTTTTTTAAATAAGTGCTTAGCCTAAGTAAGAACTTGATTAGTTCGGGTACTATGATTTTCTTAAGCTACGCTACTCCCCTGAGCTACGGCCCTAACGTAGTGTATATATATTGTTAAGTATGCAATATTTAAAAAATTACATTAAATTTTTCCACTTTTCCTGTTTTTGGAAGACGATTTTTGCTTTGAACTAAATGTAGTTGAAAAAAAATATAAATTGTATTTCGGTCAAAGTAAGCTTATAATGAAATGAATTAGGGACCGCTACCTCAGCCTACGTACAAGTCACAACAGCTTGAATGACTATGAAAGCTTCTAAAGCACCTTTTCATTTCGGGCACATTGTGGGTCCATTGTGACGAGTAGTCTTTGTTTGCTGGTGTTTCTTATTGTTTCCGCACTATTGTTATTGTCTTTATGCAATTTTTGCGCAAAATACATGTCATATTGAATAAGTGGCATGTACAGTCAGCGACACAGGTGTTTTGAAATATTATTTTTATATTTAGAAAATTCTCAAGCAAAAACTAAACGTGACATTGAGTTTCTTTTTTAAAAACACTCAGACATATGTATAATATAGCATTTTATTACAAACAAATTATCATCACACCATAGTTTTAAAATTGATTTATGTCAACTTTTCTCGTTTAATTTAACAAAACAATGCGTTATTTAGCCAAAACCAACCAAGTCATTACGTTATCAAAATGAAACGACCACGCATGCGACTGTTGTGAAAGGTGTGTGGGCTTGTAAGGTGCGAGAGGATTAGCACTTTAACCGTATAATGGAACGCGCCAAGCGTATAATGGTGGAGCATCCAGCAGTGGATTATTATGGGCTAGTGAAGAAGAAGATTAGCTATTATTTCTTAGTGTGTCCATTTCATCCCGTAGGTATCCAACGAGTCGATATGGAAAATACCAAAAACTCTCAAAGCTTACGAGAGATCGGTATGATCATCTCATTTACGTCACAGTTGCGAGACGTCCGGTAATGCGATCTTTTAGCGACTTTGGCAAAGTATGATAGGCGATATTGGAAATCTCCATGTACAGTAGTGGACATTTAGTGAAATAGAAAAGGTGTTTTTGGCTCGATTTTGTGAAACAGGTTAAATAAAAAAAAATTCGCTACCGTTACTGTTACTACCTATTAAAGTTCACTGCTGAACAAAGGGAGGCCTTTGTTCAGCGTTGAGAGATTACCTTATATATTTGGCATAGTTACCACGCTTGGCAAGCGGGTTGGTGACGGCAGTTTATTTTTATTTTTAGTCGTTATTAGGAAGGCGCTGCTGCCAATCTCCTGATTTGTTTCCCTCTATCGCCTCTTATGACACCCACGGAATGATATGGGGTAGAGGATATTCTTACACCGCCGCTACACGGTAATAAAAAATAACGGATTAAAAAAATCGTAAAAACCTTATTTCTGTAAGTTCAGCTACTGACCGACGTCAGCTGTGGCGCCATCTGTACTTAAGAAAGACCACAGCTGACATGTTTATTGGCGCATAAATCCAACTCGTCATACATTTAATTATATGTCTCCGATGGTATTCGATGTGATTTATGATTGAGAAGCGCCCGCCTCGCTTCCCCGCTGTTTTTTGCTAATTAATAACCATTTGCGACGAAGAAACTATTTTGACTAACGCATCGTGTTATTATCAGGTACTAGCAGTAACTGAGTTAAATTGTCATTTAATTAATTAAAAAAAAGACTTAAAACGATGCAATTAAAAAGGTGAAGGGACAATAGAAAAACGAAAAAAGATTTAGACAGTAGAGGCAAATGACAAAGTAAGATGGAAAAAGCTATAGCAGACCGTTATCCTAAAGGACTTTTTTTTAAATTAATTTTTCTTCACCATTTGCATATATTACTTATTCTGAACCTTCTTTGGAAATTTGGCCGGTTATTTCAAAATGACCCTGTATAAATTCCCCTTAAACACTTCAACTAAGCTTAAAATGCTTGTGGGAGAAGTGGTTAACAATATTAGCGGAATGGCGAATTCCAAGCCACGACTTTTAAGGTTCGCAGTCCATATCATTAACCTGCTGCTATCGATTTCATAATAAAATAAATTGAATATTTCATAACTACTCTTAGTTGGTTTAAACCATAGACTTATAATATACTGGTGTATAGACGACCTGACAGCCCGAAAACGCGTGACTAATTTTGATTTGTCATTGTGTGCGTTAGCTAGTGATGTAAATTTTACTTACAAGGACTATCGACAAATGATTGTGGAGGAAGCGGTAAGAAGATTTAAAAAAAAAATGTTTAGTGCACGAAATTGAATAACCTCAAAAATTTACTGAATTTTCACCATAAAGTTCTAAAATAATTAAAAAAATATTTATACAACTAAAACTAAATAAATATATAGTTCCTGGGAATAAACTGAAACTACCTGCCTTTTGTTGGAATTTTAATTCAAATGTATAAAATCCCAGGTGACTCTAACGATAAATTTAAAAAAAACTCCCCAAGAATCAGATTGGAAAGTTGTATTTTGGAGAAAAATATTTACTGCCATGGATAGTTTCCCCGGATTTTCATTTTTAACATATTGTTAATATAAATAGGTAGATACTTAACTAAGTATATACCTATTTATACGGAGTACATAATGGGTGCTTTATTTTTCATGTAACTATTACTTTTGATAATTACAAACATTTAATAATTAATAATTAAATACACTATAGAAGTTTATTTTAACATTCTACTTCAATATGAATGTAAACTTAATAATTTAAGTAAGGAAACTTGTAGGAATCAGTTAAATAAGATTGCTCTGTTTAAAGGCCAATATGTTTATGAGGCTTCATCATGCTTCATTTTTATATTGTTTCATCTGTCCCTGAAAAGTATAAAATAATAATAAACTTATTATCATTTTAGCTGCATGAATTTTAAAAACATAATGATCTTATCAGATAAAAGTACACCAAATATCTGAGGACACAGATGCACTCTCTATCTCGGTATGTTAACACAATGGTCACTCATTCATGGACTGACTGCAGTAAGTGCAACTTAATCTCACAAATCTATTGATCCGCGCAGCTATTACTTAACCACGAGTTCCTCTTCTCTACGACTAACGCTGTAGGCGATGAACCACGCTATTTAAGCCCTCGGCACAATATCATCGGCCATCAAGCATGAATCGGGCATCGAACGTTGTGAGTATAAAATACTATGGAATTTATACTATCGCGTCTCATGCGCGGGCGTCTAGTGGCGTTTCAAGAGCATTACTAAATACTGTGATGTGTGACTTGGGAATATAATCCGAAGCTCCGCTCAACCCCTTGGGGAAAATAGCGTGATGCTATGAATATTGTACTAGTGTGACCGTGAGGCTGTGCGGTTGGTTAAGTAAGGCTATACATTTATTTTGGTTGATAAATAGATACTTAGTTGGATTCGCCATTAAAGAGGATAATATCAAGATTTTTTTATCTTTAATGTACTACAATTTTATGTATAAAAATCTGTTTTTTTTTATCTTAAGTTTTGTAAGTAAAATTTTTGAAGTCTTCTTATAACAATATTATACTTACTATACCGGGTGTTTGTGAAACGCTCCCGAAAACGAAGACAGACGGTAGTACTAATGGGTCACAAAGAAATTGATCCCGAGGAAAAAAAATCATATTTTCACAACGTTTTATTAACTTTATTCACGCTCCATCATGTTAGTACAGCTAAATGGAACGATAATTCATAAAAAAAATCATGAAAATACTTAAACATAAAACCAGCAGTGGAATTACAATCAGCTGAGGGGGGTCAATGAACGCGCGGACGCCGAATTCGCGCGGCCCGCAGCTAACGATAGTACCACAATACCTAATAATTTACAACACTTGTCTAAATACCTAACTTATCTACTTAACCTACTATTTTGCCACTGTGCTTGTCTCCACCTAGCCACTTTATTCACAGGTTAAATAAACCAAATACCTGGTTTGATTCCCCGCTAATAAAAAAATTACTTAAATGAAATGTTAACAAGGTAAGAGTCATGCTTTTGTGTAGGTATATTTATTATTCTGATGTATTCAGTTCTGTACCTATTCTGATGAGTTCAGTACTAAGTTATTTAAAAAAATTAGGTATGAAACAGCTTACCGATCTAAATCCTAAGTGGCCTTATGAGATTCTCCATGGCACATTAACATGTTGCCGTATTCACGAGCACTATAAACGTACCTAAGCGTTAGCATTATTAAAACAAAACAAGAAAAACAAAACGTAACAACAAGTAATAACAACAAGAATGTAATAAATCGAATTGAAATTGCTCACGCGCACGTGATAGTCAACAGTCAACACGGAACTATCTCAAAAACTAAAATTAATAATCAATCCCGACAAAACAAATGCGCACGAGGCATTCGTAAAGTCCTTGAAGCACTGAGCTCTTCCACAGACCGTTAAACTGTTACGACATTGCCAACGTTTATTTTATTTATAAGTTTAGTTATCCCTACGACTAGTCTTCATATGGAATTTAGAAGTTATGGTTGTCATTTTTAATACAATTACACAATCAATTGTACCCTGACGCAACAAGCAGTTCTTTACTACAAAAATTATATTGAAATTAATAAACGTACCTAATTGAGTACTCAGTACACACACAATTATGAACACTATTTCATCGTTATCTTTGATTTTGTATAAGAAAATAGAAATAAAATGGTACTGAATAATTTAATAGTTAAAATCAATTGCATTATGATCGACGTTAATTAACCTATCAGAATTAATGTAAAAAATAATACTTTTACTTTGTTTTAATTGACTTTTCGTATTAATTCGACCAATACTTTGAATTTAAAAAGAAGTACGTCAAAATTATTAAAAATTACTTGCAAGTTTTATAGTGATTGCCGCCTCTAATTCTTATGTCGCCGGCAAACTAAATTTCGGTGCAATAGCGTTGCCAACACCAATTTGTCAAATTCCCCGAAAATTCATCTCAAATTCCCTAACTTAAGGAGAAAACTTCAACAGATTCCCCATAAATTCCCCTCAATTTTATTTAACGAAATAAATCAATTTTCAACTAATTTTATAAGATTTACTTTTTAACTAACATTTTTTTTCTTTAAAATTAAAAAATAAAGAAATGAAAGGCATTAAATTATACACAAAAGTTGCCGAAATAAATGCGAAAATTAAATGTGGTGCAATGAAGATAATTAAAAAAAGGGAGTCATTCGATATTCATAAGTAACCTAACAAAAAGTTTAGATAAGTATTTAGACTTCTTGAAAAAAGGTTCTGACTTGGCCCTGGCTATCGATTTTCAAAATCCTTGCATTTTCCCCGCATAATACCAATCCCCATAAAATTCCCAACCAACTTTAAAATCCCCGCAATTTGGGGAATTCCCCACATGTTGGCAACGCTGACATGTGTAAATTCCACAGCGCGAGGCGATACGAGTCGGCCGGGCGTCAGCAGCGCGTGTGTGAAAGGGAAGGGTAGAGTGATTAGTATACCTAATGCATTGTTTCGTACCGAGCTAGATAAGAGTTCGGCGCCCGCGAGGATATTGACCCTATTGTCAGCTGATTTTCTTTTAAGTTTCACTGCTGGTTTTATGTTTAAGTATTTCATGATTTTTTTAATGAATTATCGTTTCATTTAGCTGTACTAACATGATGGAGCGTTAATAAAGTTAATAAAACGTTGTGAAAAGATGATTTTTTTTTCCTCGGGATCGAATTTCTTTGTGACCCGTCATCAAAGGTATCCTTAGTACTATCGTCTGTCTTCGTTTTCGGGAGCGTTTCACAAACACCCGGTATATAGTACAAATAATGTAGAAATGACTCCTTTTAATAAAATTGTTTTTATTCTACTTTTTCTTTTATACTTCTCAAGAAAATGTTTGCTGCAAATTGTCGAGTTCTTCTTTGGATTCTAACCAACCCGTCCTTAATTGAACCTTAACCATTTTTTATAATTATAGAATCCGGAGGGAATCTGTTTGACAAACGGCAAAATAAAATTAAATTTTAGAACGCAAACCGAGGATTTATTTTCTTGTTGTGTGGGCAAGTCTATCGATTCATTATAAACATTCAAGATAAACATCTACATTAATTTTTATATAGTCGAGTCAATCCCTAGCGTACATGTAAAATATTTTGTATAAAATGTATTTACCAAATTCATGTAAATTATCAGCATCGTGACTTTTTTCTTTGCAAAATATCAAAATTAACAAAATAATTGAAAACATTCTATATTTTAAACAGTATATAACATAAATTTTAACCAAAAATAAACGCGTCATAACATTGACGACGTTTTGAGAATTTACCTGTGAAATATACAATTATCAGGATTATTTCTATTATTAACAGCACAGTCACTCACAGAACAAGTAACCATTTTGGAAAACAGTTACTTACTAAAAATAACCACTATTACACTCTAAAAAATTACAAAATATCTAGGAGCTATTTCTTGCGTGCCGACTTGTGCCGACCTGTCATTCAAAATCGGTTACAGAGTCATGAGATTTGGTATCATTTTCTAACTTACATTTTTGCCATAAGAAATTCTAAGAAATTCTAAGTTTATGGTTTAAACACAGGTAAATTAAAGTATAAATGACCGCAAAAGAGCAGAAGATATTAGATCTACAACAAAGGTAGAAGACATACTCAAGAAAATAAGACAGTTAAAATGAAAATGGATAGGAAACATGACAAGGGACAGTAGGATAAAATAGACGATAGTCATAAAGGAATGGCAACAACATGATGGCAAAAGAAAAAGAGGCAGACAAGCAAAAAGATGGACAGACGATATCAAGATCATTAGAGGGACAATTTGTTCAAGAAAAGCTAATATTTAATAGAAAAGAATGGAAACACCTGAAAGAGGCCTATGTGTTACAGGACACGCTGACCACTAAACCGGGGATTTTGATGTGCTAGATTATAAGTTAAAGCAGTTTGTTACTATGATAAAAAAGCTTATAATGTTTAGTATCAGCAATAAAGGCTTATAATAATAAAAAAATAAAGTATCAAGATTAAAATTATAAATCATTTTTAAAATAAGCTCACTATAAACAAATCAAGACAGCCGTCTAAATTACTTCAAACTACCTCCTTAAAATTCATAGACGCAACAGCTGCAACGGCTTTAGCACTAACTACGGACTGCGCGACGCAGAGTATCATGATATATTATGAATATCGCAAGAAGTGCCATAACTCTGTCAAGTTTGACACGACAGCGGAAATTATGATGAGCGCTGAGTGATTTATTGGAATGAATATTTGACACAAGTAATGATACCTTTGAGTACTTAAGTTTCTTTATAAGGTGTTTCTCGGGGTTTTAAAATATATTTTGGGGAGTGTGCAGGAACAACAAAAACCGGGACGGCTTTCTATCCTTCCTGTGTGGATTTGTCTAGCAATAACAAAAGATTTACAATAACTAAGGATTGATGTAATTTGACTGCATCCGAAATTAATGTGAAAATTAATGTCAAAAGAAGAATAAATAGGCTTTTACTCAGCAAGTGCAACAGCAAGCAAGTTGCAAGCTCCCGAGACTGCATCGTCACATGAAGTGGGGTCATATTCAAGCATTAGATTTGAACGACTACGATCTTATTTTAAATTTAAATGTAACTATTCCACAAAACACATTTTTTTTGTAGCGTCACGTCACAGTGTACGTAAGTAATCATCATCATCAACCTACGGCAGTCCATTGCCAGATATATGTCCCTTCCGAGGCGTGTATTCTGAGCTAAATATTCGATTTTACGCATTAGGAGTAGCCAGCAAATAATAAGCTAAATAATAAGTATAAACATTATTTAATAGAACAATATGTATTCTGTATAATAGTTCAGAATAAAATGTAATATGTGTTTCGGTCTGAAAGGTATACAAAGCCAGTATAATCAAAAGGCTGTGAGGCATTCCAACTTAGTCCCTAGAGGTGACAACGTCTCTGTAGCCTTCTTTGTTTAAAATTATAGATTATATGTTGGCTGCAGGTGTTCATGGACTGCAGTAGCCACTAACTACTCTCGGACTAGAAGTTCGTTTGTCACTTCAGTTTTATAAAAAAATGTTCATATGTTACCAATCAAACGGTTGCAAGTTTGTTGATTTAAACTTTCATGTTATAAATTAAAATGTTGTACCAAAATTTTTGTGTTATGTCATCAATTTGAAACAAAATAAATTCGTCAGTGGCCGAGCGAGGGCACCTCAATGTGACATCACCCCCCCACATTTTGAATATATATAATTTGAGGAGGCGACGGCTTTGACAGACGACATTTAATTACCGACCCTCATTACCTGGATATTGGCTGATATTGATATCCGTAAATTTAATGCGAACGGAACGAATGCGACACGATTCGATGAAAATCTTACGTCGTTATGTCATTATTTTGGAATCGGCCGTAAAAAGCAATAGAAAATCGAAGAGAACTAAAGATTTCTATATAATCATTTTTATTTCTAGAATATTCGATCTATATATAGATATATTTTGTCATATCATAATATAGTTTCTAAACTGTACTCTAAAGAACAAGGTTCTCGAGGCCCATCGACGACAGATACTCCATACAAATCCGCCGAACCATTCTATAAAGCAGTGGTGGGTCATGGCTTTACCATTGAAATGGTATTGACTCTACACTCTCCAATATCAACTTTGTGAGTATAGCGAAACGTTTTATCATTTGGCGTATTCTATGTTTGGTACCTATAAAAAATCTTATAAACATATTTTTTAATAAGAGGACTAATTTATTAACTTATTCGGACACCTTTATCATTATCAATATATACGTGCGTGTACACCAGATATTTACTATTTCCAAAATGTTGTACTTCTGCTTGGCAATCTGAAATGTTTTCTTCTGGTCTCGTTAATATCTTTAAATCCCATTTTTTTCACAATGAACAATTTCAAAAGTCTAAGACGTGTCTATTGTGAATAAGATAGCAGAGCAAAAGTCGTCGAGTGTAAATTGACCTAACGTACTATGTAGGTTTTTGTCCAAAAATGTGCAGTTAATTTGGCTTTCTGAATTTTTAATAATAAAGCGTTAATTAAGATACCTCGTGTCGCCTGTGATTAATAAGAATGACGGCCGATAATATCAGTGATTAAAAACATGTCAAAGCAGAGTCCGTTCGGATGGACATTGAAAAAGCTTTTAAATTTGCTACATTAATAATTATGTATGCAGTTTTGTACATTTTCTGACAGGTGATATGTTGTAACGATCTAGACAAGATATAATAAAAGTAAATTATAAAAAGACTAGTCGCCTAAGAGCCATAAAAGTAATTATAATAAGAAATGTTGACAAAAAACAAATTCATTTTGTATTCTGGCCAAACGTTTTTGTGTCAATTTTGATTTGACTTAATATAACTTTAACATTAGATAGATATTTAACAAACACGTACAAGGTGATTTTGGACAATTCAAAGTTTGCACAAGAAACTTGACACATTTTCGAGTAAATAATAGGGAAAAACTGAAAAAAGGCTTTAACAGCATTGGATATTTCAGGATCAATATGCATTGATAACGCGTTTATACCCAGACCTTAAGGCAAGGTAGATAAGAAAATCTAAAATACTTTCTCGAGTTAATAATCAAAAATTTTTCTTTTTGGTTATCTATTACTGAAGCAACGTTTTCTATTTTAGGTGTTATAGTGGTAAGTAATATGTCCCATGTCATCTCGTGAGTGTCGTAAGAGGTGACAGAGGGAAATGACACAGGAGATGGACAGCATCATGCTCCTGATTACAACTCAAAATAATTAAAAAAACTGCGGTTACTAATCTGCCTGCCAAGCGTAGCGTCTATGGCAAATATCCTCCCTAAAGGCAATCCATGGGGTAAACTATCCAACGCTGGACTTTGATAAGCTGTAATAAGTCTGCTATTACGTAGTGAACCCTAAGCGTAAAGGTTAAGAAAAATCCTCCTTACAACGAGAGTCCCATGTCCAGCAGTAAACTTTTACGGATGAAGAAGACTCAAATATGGCATACATTAATGTTCTAACTTTCTTCTATCAACAAGCAGTTTATATCAACTGATATCCTCCAGACCGGAGGGTGTCCATCAGAGATGACCTGCTTCTTTTTTTAAAGTTAGCTGCAGGTCATGAGCAATAGTAGCCACATACCATCAGGTTAAATGTCAGCTCGATTGTCACCTTAATAATAAAAAAAGACATGTACAATATCATCATCTTGACGTAGCCGTCACGTAATCGTCCCATATAAAAGCGTTATGGTTTTAAATTAATGAGCGCGATCACCTGCACACAATGATTGTCTGTCAGTCGCACCTAGTGTTTAATGACACTACCCGTTATTAGGATAGCGTATTATTTATCTGCCACTCGTCTGTAGAGCATCAAAACTACGATATTAATAATACAACCACACCTAATTCAATTGATTTAACGGCGTAGGGAACACAAATTAATTTATTAATTTTATAATCTATGAACAAACGTACACAAGTGTTAAGGGAAAAAGAGATGTTTGAATAAATGTGAACTTTATTTTATAACGAAATTTTTAAAGTATGTCGGTACGGTAGTGCTACAGAATAATATATATTATTAATAGTACCTAATAGCGTAAAGAAATTCATCATTTCTACCCGTTTTCTACAGATTTCAAAAAGGAGGAGGTACTCAATTCGACTGTATGTTCCTATTATTTATGTGTGTTACCTCGTAACTTTTCTCTAGGTGAACCTATTTCGATGAATCTTTTTTATTTGAAAGCTGGTGTTTTTCATGTGGTCCCATGTAAATTGATCAAATGATCAAGGTCTGACCAATAGTTTTTGAGTTATCTTTAATAATTTATATTGAAGTCGGTTGGACAAAATTTTTAATTTTTAATTATCTTGTATGCGATTCGACCACAGGAACCATGTGTATGTTTTACTCGTTTTATAAATTCTCTACAAGGAGAACGAATGAGTTGCCTCGACCGGAGAAGGTCTAACCTCGGACAGAATACCAGCGTAAAATAACAGCATAACACTGCTGTGTTTCTTATAGTGAATGACAAGAACCGGAGTACCTTGAGTAATTTTTATACCTAGTAATGAGGCATTCTATCTTAGTTCTCGGCTCGACCGAGAAATGACCAAGCTATCACAGAATAACAGCGTAAAAAAAGCAGCTTAATGCTCCTGTGTTTCGTATGGTGAGTGTAGACAACCGGAGACCCTTTTTACTGCATTTCGTCTTACTCCTCAGGGGTGATAACGCATCAGCATTTAGATTTTTAATCGAGGAAATCGAGGATAGATGTAGATGACTATGAATCGCAGCATCCATTTACCATCAGGTGGACTATGTGCCCGTTTTTCATTCTTATTCCATAAAAAAAGCTACCTGACCCACACCATTTTAGGTACCACGATGCATTCTATCTTACTTGTCAGGGTCGACAACGCATCTGCATTTTGATTCTTAATCGAAGACCATACATATATACCATTAGGTGGTCAACGTGCTTGTTTGAAGCCATTAATTAAAAAAAAAAGGATGACGATTTGTTTAATATAAAGTAAGCACGATTTCACATTCTTGTTTTACTAAATAAACAAAGATGATTAATTTCAAATAATAAGAAATAATAAATAAACTTTAATAACAACCAGTACAAATGACTGTAGACCAATAATGCACAATTTCTTTGTGGCGATTGATCAATACTTTCCTGGCCTTTGATCAAATCAATACTTGTCTTTGATTGATACTTGTCTCGGGTGTTGTGATATCACTGCGATGAAACTGATACTCAAAGCAATTCAAAATTAAAAGAAACCAAGTTTTACAGATTTTATCACTTATATTAACTTATTTCAAATTCCCGACTTTTCGAGTACTTTACAGCACCTATGGTCACGGGGGGGACTGAGGTGTTCGACATTCCAATGTAATAGTTAACCACGGTTACCTTCAGCTTAAAATTATTAATTTTCGGTCCTTCTGTCGGAATAAATTTTTAATCCTTCTGTCGGACCAAAAATTAATAATTTAAATCCGTAAAACTTAGTTTAATTTCAATGTGCAGTGTTCGTGTAAACATAAATCATAACAATTCAAAACTTTACACTATATACACTACGTGGTTGGACTCCTTCTCTGTAGGCACCGTACTCTTATCTATTTCTGCCGCCTAGCAGCAGTGTGTACACTGCTGTGTTCTGATCTGAAGAATAAAGAGATGCAATATAATTACAGGCTGTAAGGGATTCCACCTTATCCTCAGAGTCGACAACGCATCCTACCTTCTTTGCTTGAAGTTGGTTGTAGGTGTCATTGGGCTGCAATAGCCATCTACCATCAGTAGTAAGTCCGTTTGTCAATTTAGTTTTATAAAAATAGATACAATATTTTGCCGCCAAAAAAGTTGTAAATTCTAATCAAAAAGTATAAAGAATGTGAATGAATATGGCCAGTGTGATACAAATAATTAATTCATGTAAAGGAGTACAGAAGAAAATTGTCTTTAACAGTATGGATGAAACTAAGCTTCCGAGCCCGACCGTGACAAGGATTTCTTGTACTTTTGAAGATTGTGAAAGCATATCAAATTAACTAAAAGGTCAACACCGAAATGAACCAGTCATTAGAATTTTTGTGATATTAGCCAATCAGAAAGTATTACACTCAAAGCTACTTATATGTACCTATAAATATTTCATTCTATAATCTAAAAAACATACGATTCAACAAAGATAAGGCTCAAACGCTCAAACCTAAGAAACGTTATGACATCTCGAATATCTGTTTAAAACGTTCTAAATGGTCACAACTCGGTCAATTTATGATAGAAATAGGGAATAACATGGTTAAGTATTATAAGCCTAAGCCGCAGGACGAAGAATTAACTTTGCTAGAGAAATTGCAATAACGGATTAGCGAAATAAAACCCAATGCACAGCCGACATCAACAACTTTCGCGTACTTGCAACTAGTTTGACCGGGGTATCGTACCTACGCACTTATAAAAGAATCTTTGCACGAAGTTTTTCACAGGAATATCGACTTTAAACACAAGCATTAGCGCCGCTGTAGCACGTTCACATAAAGTTGTATACGCATATGAAAATATCGCATCTCGCAGCCACATTACAAAATGAGGCAGAATTATGATGGATGCTGATGCCTCGTTTCGCGCTTAATAAGACGAGATTCTACTTTAATACCAGCCTGTGATATGGATCCTTAACACGAGGGTTTAAAGTTCAAAATGGTTGATACATCAGGCGGGAATCAATCGTGAATGTCAGTCGACGCGGGCGCAAGTGCTAGAGAGTGTAATGAATGCGACAAGAGCGCTCGGTGTTTGGTTACGGGTTTAATTCTGTTATGTCTCGCTGCAGACAATTCACAGTTAAGATGTTTTTAACACTTATAATAATAATGTCTTCCAGACCGAATTTCGGTCACGGCGGCCAGCATCAACGGAGACTAGCCATCGGCACAAAACAGGATTAAAGTGACCAAGTGTATGCCGCAAGCACAGGTGCACTCTCTATTCCCTCACTCTCATAGTCCGATGGGACGGTAAACCGGGACGACCGGAGAGAGATCAGGCACAGGACCAACGGCTTTACATGCTTTCCGAGGCACGGGGGTGAGACACCGCCATTGAGTTATATGTACTACGTACTAGAGAAGCTATTCCAAACAAAAAATGTGCGCTACTCTATGTCTTCGCGCATGCGCGGTAGATAGTAAAATATTACTTACTTGACTACTGAATTGTTATTTACGTAAGGTTTAAACTTTAATTTGAAATCTCGTATTATTATCGCCGCTCCACACTGCATGAATATTGAAGCCACAGTAAATGACACTAAAGTAAGGTGTACGGATTGCAGTACAGTACAGTTGAACATAGTGAATGTTCGGAATGCGAAATCTAGTGCGTAGTACATATATATCAATGGACAACGCCAACTTCCTGACTTCGGGCAGCAACTGAGAATTTCTTGATGGAAAAACTCAATAACTGATTTTTTTTGGCCCGACCAGGGATTTTCACCTGGGATCTCATGATCAGCAGTCGCACTACTACAACCACTAGACCAACGAGGCAGTTGACGCTTATAATATATTAAGATATGCAGATGCTGCCTGAAAAGAAGTAAAGTTTAAAAAAAATACCTTGAATAATAAGGCTTATTATAAAATTAATGACTGCTTGGAAGATAAGGACGTATAGACAGAAGAATCGGTTCGTGTGCCACTCCCACGTGACAATTAAATATTGTTGAAAATACTGTACTAGTTGTTGAAAAGTGTCGACAATTATTCCTGCGGTTAGTTCTAAGTCCGTCTTTGTAATCACTTAACATCAGACGAACTGTAAGTTCCTTTGCCGGTTCAATTTTATTAAAAAAAATCTAAGACTTTCAATTAAGGAACGCTCCAGGCAAGAATTATACAAAATTCTAGTTTTAAAGCGCCACAAACAATTGAGCAACTACTAGTATCTTAGCGCTCTTTCTATAAAAGTATAACAGATTCAATCATGGAACGCGTATTTATTATATTTTTAATCCGAGCAAAATGTGTCCGTGTTTATAACTTTAGGTCCAATACAATTTATATGTTTTGATCTTCATTTACAAAATGTGATACGTACGTTATGACAAATAATGCGTTAAAATGCAGCGGCCGCGACGATAAACTGCTATGAAAATAAAAATAATTGGTTTTTGTTTGCCAAGTGACCCATGTAAAATGATCGGCCTTGTGAAATTTTAAGATAATGTAGTGGTCGATATGATTGCCAAGATAATTTGGAATGCTCGTATTGTTGTTATAAATCGAAGGAATAAATCGATGTTAATGTTGACAAATTTTTCTCAAGCAATACAAATCCACAAAAGTTTTATTGATAATAATGTCAACTTTATTTTGGCATGTCTAATCTATTATATGCTTTATTTTTCCCTTTTCTTTTTCGGTCGGCGAAAACACTGTTAAACACGAGCCTATACCGTACCGTAGCAGGAAGTTTTGCCTTCCTCGTCATGCTTGACAAGCGTATTAATTATCGCAGGGCCAGACGTCTCCAACTTTTGACGCTGATGCCCGTCTACGGTCTCCGGACATCTTAAGTCCGACGTAAACGAGATGTTTATACAGGTGTCTATCGGAAGCCAAGAGATTTTTCTGGCATTTCCAATAGTTGTCACTCTTACAACACTCAGAGGACGAAACAGGGTGATGGGTTATTTTATATGTACCTCCATCACAAGGCGCGGCGGCGCGGCAATTCAAGACAATGTCTATAATGTATTTTATTTAAATTACACTTCATTGTGATTTCTTGTATTTACGCGAACACTACACATTGAATAAAACTACTTTTACGGATTATAACACCTGCTTGGGATCCTGTTATTAATAAAATTAAAACTAAGCCCAAGCATACCACTGCAAGACTTCAAGACACAGTAAGTTCATTCTGCGTAGATCGGACCAAAATTAATAATTAAAAAAGCTGAAGGTACTCCGGGTTTACTCTGACATCGGGACGTCAATCACCTCAGTCCCCCGTGACCATGGGTGCTGTAAAGCACCCGAAACGTCGGGAATTAATAAAAATAAGTTAATTAAACGCGATATAATCCGTAAAAGTAGTTTTATTCAATACACTTCATTGTTTATAACAGCTAAGTAAAAAGGATTGCAAAGGGCGTACCAAATGCCTTTTAAGTATTAGTTATTTATATGTTATTCGAATGCATGTATTGTCTATATATCGCATGTATTGATATTATATAATGTATATTTATATTGCACCACCTACATACCTAGTATTCATTGTTTTATTCCTTTACACCTTTGGTTGCCTGGAAGAGATCACTATGTAGCGATAAGGCCACCAAATTGTACATATAATCTGCTTTTTGTTATGTTATTTGTATATTTGTTTTGTGGTGTACAATAAAATATATTCATTCATTCGTTCATTCAAGTAGTCAAGCTGGAACGTGTGAAAATAATGTTATAGGTGCCAAAAATAAAATAGAGTAATTACATAGCAAACAAATGTCGCCTATCATTGACTTAAATCTTTGTGTTTAAATATTATGCGTATTATATGCAATTAACATAAATTAACACAAAAACTCTCCGATCACACTCTTAATCCCATGGCTGTTAGACGGGAAATGAAGTTTCAGTCTTCAGCAGATTTGACAGCATACAGGCAGCTGAACAGTAAAGTTAAAAAAGTAAAGTTAGAGCCTATATACGTCCCCTATGGCCTCCTCTCATTTCTGAGAGGGTTTTAGGGCAAGGAAATGTCTGCCGCGCTGCCCCAATGCGTGTTGGCGAACTTCACATGTCTTCGAAATATTTTTTATTTTGATTTCAGAGACATACAGGTTTCCTCATGATGTTTTCCTTCACCGCCGAGCACGTGTAAATAAGCACTTAAAATTGCAATTAACAATTTCATTGGTGCCGGCGGGGATCGAACCCGGGTTGCTCGCGTACTGTGAAACTTACAGCGAGCGCTAACCATCTGAGCTACCACGGCTCTGAACAGGCAGATCACCAAATTCATACGGCGGGACTTCGCAACTTTAATACAGCCTGTATTAAAGAAACAATCGAGCGGAATCAGAGCTCCGAAGTATTTGCCAGAGATCTGTCTGCCAGAAAGAGCCAACTGTCGAAGCTGAAGACCGAATGTGGCAGCATCGTTTCCGAGACATCTGAGATTTTGAGTGAGATTGAGAGGTTCTATGGGCAGTTATACATGTCATCGTTGGAGCCACACGCAAGTGTGAGTAACGATCCAAGAGCAAGTCTTATCCGAAACTATTCCGATGATATCCCGGACGTCAGTCTGAGCGAGATTAGAATGGCCCTCCAGCACCTTAAAAACGGCAAGTCCCCGGGCGTGGATGGAATTACAACGGAGCTTCTGAAAGCGGGTGGAAAACCGCTACTTGAAGTTCTTCAGAAGCTCTTTAATTCCGTCCTCCGTGGTGGCACTACTCCGGAGTCGTGGATCAGAAGTGCGGTGGTCTTGTCTCTTGAAGAACTACAGACCGCGAGAATTTCCCTTCTGAGCCGCTTCTACGTGCTGTTTTCGAGAATCATTATGAATCGTCTCGCACGCTGACTCGACGACTTCCAGCCTCCCGAACAAGCCGGTTTCCGAAAGGGCTTTAGCACCATAGACCACATACATACCCTTCGGAAAAATGTAGAGAAGACTGAAGAGTACAATCTGCCACTTTGTCTTGCGTGTGTGGATTATGAGAAAGCCTTTGATTCCGTCGAAATTTGGGGGTGCTGCAGTCCCTTCAGCGGTGCCAAGTTGACTGTCGGTATATCGAAGTGCTGAAATGTTTGTACCGTAGGGCTACGATGGTTATCCGAGTACAGAAACAGAGTACGAAAAATATCCAATTGCAGAGAGGTGTAAGACAGGGTGATGTTATATCCCCGAAACTCGTCAACGCTGCATTGGGAGACGTTTTCAAGCTACTGGACTGGAAAGGATACGGTATTAATATCAATGGCGAGTACATCACTCACCTTCGATTTGCCGACGATATAGTCCTTACAGCAGAATCGCTGGAGGACCTAAGCACTATGTTCAATGACCTCAATAGTACCTCCCAACGGATAGGTCTTAAGATGAACATGGACAAAACAAAGATCATGTGTAACGTCCATGTCACACCTATGCCGGTAGTTGTTGGGAGCACTATGCTAGAAGTTGTTGACGAGTATGTTTACCTGGGACAAATAGTCCGACTAGGGAAGTCCAACTTCGACCGAGTGGTCAATCGACGGATTTAACTCGGCCGGGCAGCGTTCGGGAGATTACGATTACCAGTGATGACCTATGGATCTGAGACGTGGTCCTTCACTGCTGGCCGTATGAGGAAGCTCAAGGTCGCTCAACGAGCTATGCAGATGGCTATGCTCGAGGTTTCTCTGTGTGATAAGCTTAAAAACGAGGATATCCGCAGTAGAACCAGAGTAACCGACATAGCCCAACGGATTAGTAGTAGGTTCTCGAGTGGCAGTCTCGTACCGGCGGAGGAAGTGTAGGGCGTCCCCCCCCCCCCCCACTAGATGGAGTGACGACCTGGTAAGACGTGCAGGAAGTCAATGGATGCAGGTGGCTCGGGACCGTGCTTTGTGACATTCCTTGGGGAGGCCTATGTTCAGCAGTGGTCTTGTGATGGGCTGTAATAATCATGATGATGAACATAAATTGGTTTAATTTTTACTTTAATTTATTTACTTTTAGTTAAACTTGTAATATAAAGTTATCACATTATTTTTTTTTATTCCATTATCTATGGTAATAATGTCCGACAACTGCTCCACCATATGAGGCACCAACAGAATAACAGCGCTGCAGCTGTAGCAATAAACCAAAATATTTGTTAATATGTTTTTTTTTGTTTTATATTAAAAAAAAAAGAGCATGAAGGTATGTACCTATGAATATATTATACAAAAGAGCAGCAAAGAAGGTTGACTTTGTACGCTGAAATATTTCTGAGGGAGTTTAGGATAAAGCACTCATATATTATTATACTTGGTAGAACTACGAAGCAGCTGCTACGGCTGCAGCATGAATAGATCTGAACTTGAAAAGGAACAATCCATCAGAATACCAGAGCAACATAATGCTGCTGTATTTCTTAGGGTGAGTGACGAGATTACTGACCCCTTTTACTGGTAGGTAACGAGGCAATTCATTTTTGTTTTAAGGGGTGGCGACCTATCTGAATTTTGATTCTTAATCTATGATAAATGTCCTTACCATCCACAATATCCGCTACCCATAAGGTGGACTGTGTACTAGTTCTCACCATTTATTATATATTTTCAAACTATCATAGAAATCAGTTTGTGTAGTTAGGTAATTGCAAACATTTTCTCTTAATATAATAAAGTCTAACCTCAGATCATAAAAAACAAGGTTTATGATCTGTGTGCCGAACCTAAATCTCAGACTGGCCAGGGGGAGCTGCGTCACTTTTGCTAAGATTTAGTGAATATATCGATTTTAGGAAAGGCCTATGCCCAACAGTGGAATAAAAAGCTAAAAATGATGATGATAAATCTATTATACAATTTTACAAAGTACGAATTAAGCTAACGCATCTACGTTGTTGTTCTATGCCGGAGTTAGTTGAGTGGCGACACCGCTCAACAAGTCCAATTATATACCTACGCGTACGGACGGACAGACAGGCTGACGGACAAATTGCGCAATTGGCATTTGGCAACGGGACGACGGCCTGTCGAGCAAACTTATGAGTTATTTACGGGACAAATACACAAAACAGTGATGTCGTTTTTTTTTATAAAATAAGGGTGACAAACAAGCACACAGTCCACCTGATGGTAAGTAGATGCTGTGTCCAATAGATATTTACATCTATTCTCGATTAAGAATCAAAATGCAGATGCGTTGTCAAACCTGAGGACTCAGATGGAATGGCTCGTTTCCAGTAAAACGGGGAGACCCTTTTAACTGAAAACGAGGCATTCCATGGTCACTGGTTCTCTACACCCACCATACGAAACATAGCAGCATTGTGGTGCTATTTTACGCTGGTATTCCGTGAAAGAGTGGTCCTTCCCCGGACGTGTCGACCCATTCGTGCTACCACCGTAATATAGCTGCAGGATGGCTCTACCACGTATAAAAAGGCGTTCCTATGCCGTTTGTAATTCATGAACACCGAGTTTAGTACAAAAGGGGTGATCGTGCTTAACGTATTAATATATTAGTCATATAGGTAATAACACTTTAAATAAGCAAAAAATTAATAGTTTTTTGTGAGCAGCTCTGCAAGTTTGCAAGACGAGTATCACTGTGACCAGTTTCTCAAAGCGCACTTCTTTCTTCTGTAAATAGTCATTCTTTTATCTCTCTTTGAACTCACGTCGTATAATTAAAAACTGCTACCCATTGCGTCATGGCTTTAATTTCACTAATTGTTTTATCCTTTATGTTCTTGTAGAAATATTTACTATATTTTTGTAATTGAAATGTATTTATTTATTATAATACCAATATATATGTAAAAACGTTAGCCCCACACTATGATTTTCTCCCGTATCGTGGAATCAAGATCCATGCGGGATCAGAACGCGCGGCCTCCAGCGCTGCAACTCATTGGCAAGCATTGCAAGTTTATTGAATATACAATAAAGTATAATTCATTCATTAACTAACCGACTTCAAAAAAGAGGAGGTTCTCAATTCGAGTGCATATTTTTTGTATGTATGTTACGCGATATCTTCGCAGATTGTGAACTAATTTTAATTAATCTTTTTTCATTAAATAGGTTATACTTAAAGGGTGGTCCCATATAAATTTGGAGAAAAACTTACACCGCTAAGGGTAGCAAAAAAATAACTTCTTTTTTAGAAACATGAAGTCAGTTTTTACTTTTTGTTAAAAGTTATAATTAGAGATTTATTCATTTTGATATATTGTGATCGCTGCATCTTCAATGAATTTCATGAGCTGCTTAACTATGAGCATTTTCACTTTTTCTGGGCTTAGCGCGATTTAAGAGTCTAAATTCAGTTACATCCAAAGGTGTTTCTTCTGCTAGGGAACAGAATCTGCACATCCTTATATTATTTATTCCCAAAGTAGCCACGTGCTTTTAAGACAGCAATATCCAGATGTATGTTCACGAAGAGAATCCATTATCCCAAATCATCCCGTGGGTGTCGTAAGAGGCGACAGAAACCCAAACAGGAAATGGGCAGTAGCATCAGCACCAAAAAACTGCAGTTGCTTACTCATCGGCTTATCGTGGAAAATATGGCAAATATCGCTCCTTTGAGGCAATCTATTGCGGAAGCGGCTTGTGTTCTAGCTGTAGACTTTTGATAGAATGTAATAAACGAATGCATCAATGAATTTGCAGTTAGGGCTCTTGCCAAAATAAACATAGTTTATTCTTATTTAATCCTAGCGCTTCTGAAGCGAGTTTACGATCACACGCACGGACTAAAGGTTTAGAGCCTTTGACTGCTCCGTGGCGCAGTGGCTTAGCAGAGTTGCGGAATTGGGGGCAGCGGTTTTGAATACCGCACAGAACCAGTATTTGTATGGTCTACAAATAATAGTTCCGGGTCCAGTCGTTTGCCCTTGTGCAATTTATGTTTGTAAACTGCCTCCACGATACAGAAGAAAATCCTTGGTTGTGGGTAATTTTTTTTAACAAGTATCAGAAAAATTAAGGGCTTGGTCTGACTCAAGCCTGGTGTTTTAAGCCAGGTATCAAGACCCTACTAGGCTAAAAGGAACTCCCACCATACCGTACCATATAGCAAAAGCAAAATCTTCAAATACTGTCAAAAGTTGTCCGACATTAGGACACTCACCGCTGTGCAAAGCGGTCCATAACGGACGTGACGGAGTCAAAAAGCCCATTAATATGACTATGACAAACGAAGAGACGGGCGTTTATTAGCCATCACATGAATCAGAGACCCTTTCATTGATATTGCTCAGTGTGGTGACAAACATGAATCTCAATTCCTCATGTCGCAGCGACAACGGGGCAATAAACTTGACCTCGCCTTCTCGCCTCCATGCACCTTCAATTATCTTAACTGATCCTCTAGTCCTTGTTTTATAAAATTAAGTATGACGAACGGGGACACAATGCACCTGATGGTAGGTGGATAATGTCCATAGACACTCATCGAATAAAAATCAAAATGCGAATGCGTTGTCACACCTGATGACGCAGATAAATTGACAGCACAAAAGAGGTTTGTTACTTACGAGTTTTACACAAAAATATTAACAAATAAAACTGAACTAGCAAATACATTTCCAAATACACAATCCGAAAATATACCTACCTCTCTTAATGCAAAACAGATATTCTGATTATCAGCGAAGATGTCCACTAAAAATTCAAAGGACTGGCGATGCGCAGTCAGATATGCAGCAAAACTGCAGCATGATTGTACTGCGTGCCCCCTTGATACCAATACCACTCCGGCTCTACTCATCTTAAGGAAAACATCTCGCCATTTGAGTGATAGAGCCGAGCTCTCACATCTATGGTAGATAGGATCTACTTATATTATTTAGCCGTACAACCCGTGTGGTAGCGGTGTTAGAATATCCATAGCTATGTGCCTCTTCGTCCTGTCGTAAGAGGCGACATAGGGAAACTGAAACAAGCGATGAACAGCAGAATCTTCCTAATAACAACATAAAATTTTAATAATTGGCGGTTGCCAACTCACCTTCCAAGCGTAGCAATTATGGCAAAAGAGGCATAAGGCAATCTATGGGTGAAGACTATGTTCAGCAGTGGACTTTAATGAGCTTCAATGGATGGATAATATTTCCATAACTTAAGAAGCTCCGACACTATAGTTGCTACATAATGTATTCATATTAAACTATGGCACATGAATAATTGTAAGAAAAAGTAACAATAATTAATTATAACATAAAAATTACATATCCGGAAAATATCGCTGACCTTTCCGACGGCACCATAAGCGGCCATTTTATAAGTTCAAACTAATAATTAGTATAGTTAGTTATTCAATTAACACTTATTTTAACATCAGGTGGTAAAAATTAGTTTCTATAAAGTTAGTTAAAATAAATTTAAATAAAGTGAAAAGGTGTACGAAGTCTATAAAAATATTACTTTTACGTGAGTAGAGAACGTTTTCCTAGATCGTAGTACTCCTTTATTTCTTAGGAGTTGTGTGAGAACTTGTAACTGGGTCGTAAGACTTCTATTCTGCCTAGGAATCCGTCTGGGCAGTGCTTGCACTGCTGTATTTCGGACTGAAGTGTGTAGAGGCGGTATAATTACGGGCTTTTATGCATTCCATCATAGTCCTCATAGGTGACAACGTGTCTGTAGACTCTCTTCTCAGAAATCAGTTGCTGGTGGCCGTGCACTGCAGTAGTTGTCTCACAGAATAACAGAATGAAATAGCAGCTTAATGGTGCTGTGTTTTGTATGATGTGCATAGAGAACCGAAAACCATTTTAATTGGAAAAGGGTTTTCGGTTGCATGGGGTATTCCATCTTAGTTATCACGGGTGACAACGCATCTGCATTTTGATTCTTAACTACTCAACCGTCCACCCCCCGCGAGTGATTCTCGCCTCACCTGTCCGCGCATTAAATGTCACTATTTTTTACGACCGCGCGATATTGTCTGAACAAAAACGATTACTACTGAAAAACTACTATAGCTACATTCAAATAAAAAATATTTTCAAAAGACTCAAAGAAATCAAAATTTAATTAAGTTAAAAGAAAATTGGTCAAATTAAAAATAAAGGCTGAAAATAACTCTTAAAAATGGAAATATCAAAAAAACGGTTGAGTAGCTAATAGAGAATAGATGTAGTTGTCTATGGGTTATCAGGTAGACTGTGCGCTTCAGTCACCCTTACTTCTATAAAAAAGTGACAAATAAGCATCACTCTAAGGGCAAGTGTTGTGATGAAATTTGAGTTTTGGCAATAATTCGTTATTGCTGTTAACCTAAGCAACATTGGTTTACAAAAAAATATATGCACTATTATTATAACTCGCCGTGTTGTGATGGCGTAGTCTTCGCTACCCAATATCATGCCGTGAGTGGCGAGTCAAGACGACAGATGGTAATGAAACAGGAGATGGGCAGCAGCTTTAGCTTCTTCCAGATAACTAGCCAAAATAATATAAAAACTGTGGTTTCCAATGGCAACTATAACAAATATCTCTACTGTGATGCAATCTATGAAGTACACCTATGTTCAGCAATGGACTTTTAATAGTCCGTAATAGATGATATCCTGAATGTGCCTCTATGTCTAAAGCTACACTACGATTAAGACCTAAACTATTTTTATTATGTATTATTAACGCCAGTCTGTAGCAGTTCATTGTGGGAAAACCTCTATCAAACTGCGACAGAGTACGGTTCAGAGCCAGAGATAAATCTCTTCATTCATCAAAACATGTAACTCAGCTCAAAATTAACCTATGTATTGAGGCCAAAGAACCACTTATCAAGAATTATCCATGTTAGAGTAATTGACGCTAAGTGTCCGTCAGGTTTTCATCGTCTTGAAATTACGAATTTATACAGATATTTACTTGATAATTCAGGTTTAATGTGAATTTAAATAAATAAATTCAAGGCAAGCAATTTAATTTCTCTGTATTAGAGTATTCACTGCTTGCCAACCTTCGGTAGGCTATAAAAGAAAAATAAACTTATATCGTTATAAACATTGAATGATTTTATCGGGGTTTAAAATATGATAATGCGAAAAATACCGCGGCTCAATCATAACTTAGGCGCTAATGTCAGCCCAGTGACAGCAGCACCTGATTGGAGACATACAGACGTACACGCACACTAAATTATATGACAATAAAATTTTTATTGCGCCCATAAGAGATAACACTCGGGACTGACAGCGGTAAGTTAGCTGTTTATAACTTGAAATGTTTCCTTGGGTACACTTTTTTATATAAGTCTAACAACACTTACCTTTATTTCGTCGTTTACTCACATTATCACGTATCGACACACTTAAAATCGATGCGGGCTTAACATCGTAAACCGATTAATGTCTATTGTTGATCGATAAAAAACAATACAAAAAAAAATGCAGAATAAACGTGGTAGAGCCATGCTACAGCTACATTATGGTTGTAGCACAAATAAGTGGGCTCGACCGGGGAAGGACCACGCTCTCACAGAATACCAGTGTAAAATATCAGCTCAATGCTGCTGAGTTACGTATAGTGTAGAAAACAGAAGACCCTTTTCACTGGAAACGAGGCATTCCACCTTAGTCCTTAAAGGTGACAACGCATCTGCATTGTGACTTTTAATTGAGGATAGATGTAGATGTCCATAGGCCACAGCATCTACTTACCATCAAGTGGACTGTGTGTTCGTTTATCACCCTTATTCTATAAAAATAAAATATCCAACACACTTCAACGCTCGCTAGACATTGATCCAGCGAAGTGATCGATTGATCGCAAACTTTATGAGCTTGATAAAAGCGGTATTTTTAATCAAACTATATTAATTTAACGAGGTCCATCGCTTCACGTAATAAAATTATTTATTCGCGTAATGTCAGGAAAAGTCTTACAACTACTTTGTGAAATCGCTTACCACCGGCGATATTTCCGAACAGATACGACTTAGGGACCTTCAAGAAACGAGCTTACTCTTTTTTAAAAGCAACGCACCTGCAAATCCCCTGGTGAGCCGATTGGATGTTTGCTACCTCTTCTATAAAAAAAAAAATCACGCATTTCAAAGATAACATTTCTAATTGGCTAAATGGACTATCGTGCCCAAAGCAATACAATATTTTTAGCTTAGTATGCGGAAGTTTTTAATGCACCAATAAATTAAAAAAGGGAGAATTAGTCCCACTGTAGAGCACTCTTGTACTGTCTTGCTTTCATTTCTGAGAGGATTTTTGGGCAAGGAAGTGTCCACCGCGCTGCCTCAATGCGTGTTGGCGAGTTACAAATGTCTTCGAAATATTTTTATTTAATTTCTCAGACATACATATTTCCTCAAGATGTTTTCCTTCGCCACCGTGAACATTGAAAATCAGCACTTAAAGTTGCAATAAACAATTTCATTGGTGCCGGCGGGGATTGAACCCCGGTTGCTTGCGTACTTTGTAAATTTACAGCAAGCACTTATCCCTAGAGGTACCACTGCTCTCTAAAGTTAGAATTATAATAAGTGAATGCACTCAGACACGTTTAGCTAACCCCATTACATTGATAATGATATAGGTACTAATACACTGCATAAACTCAGTTAAAGTTGAGTTATATTTCCTATCACATCACCTACACGTCTACGGACTGTTGTGTGTATGAGCAAACCTATAATATGAATTTATATGAATAACGTCTTTTGGGTCATTTTTCAAAAAAAAACTTTTTTATATAAGTATAAGAGGGGGCAAACGAACATATGGCTCACCTGGTGGTAAGTGACTACCGCCGTCCATGAACAACTGCAACACCAGAGGAATTGCAGGTGCATCTCCTTTCTGTCTGCCTTTAAAAAAAGAGTAGACTCTTTTTTTGAGGGTCCCTCAATCGTATCGGTTCTGAAAAATGGCTGCTGGTAGCTGATTCATATCAAGTGCATTACTGGACGTAGCTCTCTCCTGGGGAGAGTTGGTTATAACTGTGATGCACTTTTTTGACTCATTCTGCTTGATATTATACGAATAGAGTAAACGACATGGTTATGCCGACAACTATCGGGAGTGATGAGATCTACCTTGAATTCCCCATAGTCACCTCTTATGACACCCTCGGAACCAAAGAGGTGTTGGATTCTCTAACACCACCACCATCCGGCCGTTTTCTAATCTATATATAAACAAAATTAAAGTGTTTGTCTGTGTTATTAAAATAATTGTATTCTTTTACACTCATGGTGTTATATTTAAGCTATTAAGACATAAATAACCGTTTTGAAAATGTTTGTCTGTCTGTCTGTTCGGACTTATCTTCGAAATTGCTCAACCGATTGCAATGAATTTGCACGAATAAATAGAGAGCAATACCAGGAGTTTCTAAGTTATATTTAAAACTTGAAATTATTTATTTTATGGGAAATTCGAAAAAGTGTTTAAATAAATTGAATGATTATCTTAAATCTAAATAACGCCCCATTAATTGAGCGAAGCCGGGGCAGGTCGATAGTTTATAAATAAAATTACCGTTTTATCAAATATCATTAGCTTTCCATTCGTATCAAAGCCAACACGAGCGCAATATTAAAAAAGGAACAAATACGCTAACGTCTCGAAATCAATTGGCGCGAAACGAAACATCTGAGCACGAATCAATACGTAAAACGCGAATGGTCACAAAAAAATCCACGAGTCGAACAATATGCAAAACAAAAACGAAGCTAAGAACAAAATATAACTCATCTCAGTCAGGGTGCGGCGACAGGCGAGTTTGTCGTTTTTCCATGCGCTATCTTCATATCCGGACGAGTGCAGCTAGAGAACGTACTGTCTGAGAGTAACTGTACTGAGAGCGGCAGTGTTTACGTAACACGCGAATTGACCATCCGTACCAAGAATTCAAAGCCACTGATACTGCCTCGTACATCTTTAATATATGCTAGATGTAGTTCAAGTTTCTCCTCCGGACAGATGAACCCATTATGAAACGGCAGTAGATATAAAACATATTGACGTTTAGCAAACGAAATTTTAATTTCCTACGTCGAAAAATAAAGAGTTTCAGTAGTGAAAGGTATTATATTATTATATAAGTGACCATCGAGGAAAAACCTTTTGTAATATTTATTATAAAAAAGGAGAAATATGCCTTATATCATTCGAAAGGTACTGTGTCATATGATATGCACAGAAAGTAAATTATACATGTATGTTGCCGTTAAGACAGGTAAAATAAAGTTAACATACATATGATTTTTTCATACATAACATGTTGACTAATAAACGAAACGTGATAATCACGTTCATGGCTGTATGAGCTAAGATTCCTTTACCTACCCTGCACGGGAAAATATTGAAAAAGTAATTTAAGCAAAGCTTTATGATTTAAATACTTATCGATTTATTATACTTACTCCTTGAATTATTTGAATTATGACTACCGGCGATACTAGTGTAAATCAATCCCTTTATAATTACAAAACCTACTGGAAAACATCATAGCAAGAAAATTCAAATATTAAATAATACCCTGCATTACTTCCACAACTAAGAAGAATCTGACGAAGCCCATTATGTTAAAAGATCCATCAAGCCGTTTAGGATACAGAGTGTTCCAAAGTTCTAATAATCATACATATGTGCACCAATAGACAAAGCAAATTTTAATAAGCACGAAGATAAATGTTTCTTCTTATTTTCAATAAAGAACTAAAGAAAAGAAGCGCGCTTACACAGCATATAAAGTAAGGCAAAATATGGCAAGATAAATACTAAAATCGAAAGTTTTTACTATATAAGGAGGTAGGACTCCTTTTTGTGCCTCGGAAAGCATGTTGAGCCGTAGGTCCTGCGCCTAATCTCTCTCCGGTCGTGTCTCTCTCATCGGACTATGAGAATGAGAGAAGAGAGAGACTGTGCTTACGCGTACACTTGGGCACTATAATCTTGTCGTGCGCAGATCTGTTCTCATGGCAACGTAATCCATCATAATCCTCCGAAGTGAAAACGCATTTATAGCTTTCATAGTGTGAAGTTGGTTGCAGGTGTCCATGGGCTGCAGTAGCCACTTACTATCAGTTGAACTGTACGTTCGTTTGTCACTTCATTTAAAAAAAAAGACTATAAACAGTCTTGACAGGGGGGGTGTATAGACGCGAGGGCCCACAGTTTATCTGAAGCGAAAAAAGCGATCGACGCGAAAGAGAGTTTAATGAAAGCGACGCCGGTGGCTTCGTGAATTTCCTCAATGCATTGCTCTTTGCAATTCAGCTCTGCGATCGAATATTAAGAATTTTTATTTGGTATTGTGTAAAGTCATAGTCACACGTCGGTTCTCTGTTTACTTACTTTTGATGAATACGTTCGTTTCGTTTTCAAGAGAATTTAGGAACAGAAAATATTTTAAAAATATAAACACACTCCGTATTATTATAAGACTATCAATATAGTTTTGAATTTTAACAATGGTTTATGAAAAGTCTTTTTCATTATAGAAGTCCGTTCGCGAAATTTTACATTTGTTGTCTTATTCCTCACATAACATTTAAATTCGCGTTTTTATTTAGGATAAGGGTGACAAACGACCACACAGTTCAACTAAGGGTAAGTGGCTACTATGGCTCATAGACATCAATATCTATCCTCGATTAAAATGCAGATGTGTTGTCACCCGTGAGGACTAAGATGGAATGCCTCTTTGCCAGTAAAAAGGGTCAACGGTTCTCTACACGGATCATACGAAACATAGTAGCATTGAACTGCTATTTTACGCTGGTATTCTGTGAGAGCGTGGTCCTTCCCCGTACTAGAACTATACTACTAATATAGCTGCAGCATGGCTCTACCACGTAAAAATACGCATAATATGTGATACAGACTTTAGTTTAAACCTGAGACTAATAAGTTATAAACAACTTTTGGTAATAAGGCCGTATGAGATTTGATTTAGAAGCGATTATTTTTAATTAAAATCTGCGTAATGATATCCGATTCTAATTGCTTGTCAGTTTGTATGGTGTGTGTAGAGAACCCGAGACCCCTTTTAATAAAAACGAGGCATTCCATCTTAGTCTTCAGGTGTGCATTTTGATCCCTAATCAAGGATATATGCAGATGTTTATAGGCCACTGCATCCTATCATCTTACTGAACTGTGTGCTCGTTTGTCACATTTATATAAATATATATTTAAAAACGAGACATATAGAAAAATTATTATATATGTAGGTATATTTACAAAAAAACGAGATAAAGTCCATGAAAAATCTAGTTTCATTCGGATTCCATAAGGTTCTTTTTCAAACGACTTCAAAAAAGGAGGAGGTTCTCAATTCGTCGGAATCTTTTTTTCACCTATTACTCCTTACACCTGAACCCATTTGGAAAATTCTTTTTTTGTTTCAAAGGGTATACTTCCCAGGTGGTCGTCGTTCCAGGTGGGATTTTTAAAAATTCAAGAATAAATTATATTCATATTGAAGTCGTTTGTACATTTTTTTAATTTACCACTTGTTATTTGTTTTGGGATATTTATGAAGTATTCTCATTTGGTTGGGCTGAATAAATATATAAAAGAAATATAGTAAATAAATATACATAAATATAAATGTATATATATTAAATATACTAACGCAAATAATACATAAATAAATAAAACCCAACCAAATGGAAGCCTCGGCAGGAGACCAAACGGCCGAGGGTTAGGAGGAAAGGAAAGAAACCGGCGGACGATGCGGGCGGTGTCGAGGAGCACCGCCTTCTGCATTTGAGCACGGAGCCGTCCTTCACGGAGTCCCAGTCGCCTCAGATGACCCGAGAGGCTGACCGGGATTAGTCCGTTCGCAGAAACGACCACAGGAATAATTTCGGTCGGCAGACCACCCACATGTCGGTCACCTCGTGAGCCAGGTCTAGATATTTTGTCAGCTTATCTGTTTCGGCTTTCACGAGGTTCTCGTCATAAGGAATGGTAATATCGACCGTATATCTGACTGTGCCCGGCCCATCAACACAATATCAGGCTTATTCGCAAGAATAGTCCTGTCTGTGATGATGGCCCGGTCCCAATAGGGCCTGGCGCGGTCATTTTCGAGCACGGCTTCCGGCAAGTACTTATAATATGGCATTTTCCTATCCACGAGACCGTATTTCAGAGCGAGCTCCTGGTGTAGAATCCTGGCTACTAGGTTGTGTTTGTGCAAATACTCAGTGTTGAAAGCGCCGAACAACCGGAGATGACATGCCTAAGTGACTCGCCGATGGCGACAAGCTCGACAGATGTCGACGGCACCATCCTTTAGGATGTATTTCCGATAATTGTTGGTCTTAATAACCTGATCCTGTATCGCACAGACAAACCCTCGGTTTCCAAAGAGGTCACCGAAACGTAGCCAGTGGAGGAGGCGATCTGGTTCACGAAAGGCTCATGTAGAGCCTTGTAGAACCTCCCTTGGAGCTCCTTCTCCTTCCATACGGTCTCCCGGTCGGAAATGCACTGTACTGCTGGGTCTTGCTATTGCTCGTTCGCTAAGGATAGAGGAGTAGCCCTTTATCACACGAAATGACGTCCCTGTAGAATGGATCATCCGATCTCGCCAGAAAGTAATTACGGAGGTTGCACACTTCGCGATTATGCATGGTGAGAGCTCAAAAGCCGCGCCCACCATGTTTCCGCGGCAAGTACAGCCTCATTACTGACGATCTCGGGTGATGCATCCTGTGACGTCATAACAGTGCGGACTTTTCTATCCAGAGCGTTCAGTTCGGTCTGAGTCCACCTGAGCATGGCGAAGGTATATATGAGGACAGGCATGACCCAATCGTTATTATATGCGTGTGTCTTATTCACACCCGACAAAAGACTATTGAGCACTTTTGTCAAGCGTGCATAAAACACATCGCAAACTGACTGTTTCATATTCGCCTCATCGATACCTATGTTCTGTGACATACCCAGGTATCGGTATGTTTCAGCCTGGGAAAGGGTCCTTATGTTGATGGGCATAGATAAATCTATGCCTCAGAGTTAGCAACCCTACCCCTTTCGACATGGAGGACCGCACACTTATCCGTCCCCAGCTCCATTCTAATAGAATTGCTAAAATCACAAGTGATGTTTAGCAATTCCACAAGATGTGCGACTGAAGCGAATAACTTGAGATCATCCATATAGAAAGGTGGGTCACTTTTGTACCTCCTTTCCAGCTGAAATCCTCCCAGAAATCTCCAGTAAGGTACTGAGAGGGTTAGAGAGAGGCAGAACCAGATTGGACTCAGACAATCGCCTGGAAGATACCCTTCTTATCCTTATGTGGTTCTCCGCAGCCGTCATCCGCTCGCCTAGATGACCAAGGATCGTACTCCACTGCTCCATACACTGCCTGAGGAAGTCTCTAACTGTACAGTCAACCTTGTACAGCTCGAACCCTCTTCAGCCATGTATGAGGCACCGAGTCGAATGCCTTTTGTAGTCTATCCAGGCGGCGGAGAGGTTCCGACGGTTGCGTTTAACCACCTTGCCAATGACCGCGTCAATGAGGAGTGGTTCTTGGTTCCACGACCACCGCCCCGACATCCATTTTGAGCGCGCGACATCACCTGATTTGCGTTCAGGTGACGAGTGATTCTCGCGCTCAAAATGGATGTTAGTGTCTTGTATGGTAGGTAGACACGTTATGGGGCGGTATTTGCTCGGGTCTGTGGAATCCCGGTCTTTAGGAACCAAATGAGTGATCCAGTAGTGAAGAGGCTCGGAGTGACTTTGGTCGAGAGCCTCTGAAACTGTCGGGCGAGCACAGCGTGACACACCACGAACCCTTCAGCCAGTAGTGATGCAGTCCGTCGAGTCCCGGACTTTTCCAGTTCGGACCGCCTCAGCTACGTCATCCGGCGTTATGATGACGGGGTCCATGGGCGTAACACTCGCACACTGACTCGCCACAACTTCCGTCCAAGGGCCCTCGCTGTGGTTTACGGGCTCTGACCACAGGCCGCGCCAGAATGCGATAGTGTCGGCCTGATTCGGTGCTGAGCCCGTTCCACGTACCATCGGCCGCTCCAATGATTCATAGAGCCTCTTCTGATCACTCTGGAAGAGACGATTCTGGTTGAACCGTGTCGACCTCTCGGTATATCGCCGAATCCGCTTCCCCCAAGCAGCGATTCTCTGCTTCAGGTCGTCTATGCGCTCCGTCAGTTTTTGCGTTATATCCGGCTGGGACAAACTGATATTTGTCCCAGCAAACGCCATCCTGACGGTGCGCACAATTCTCGGTCTATTATTACCCGACCTGAAGCTTGTCAGTCTGCCGATGAGGGCTCTTGCCTTTGCGATACGGTCCTCAATTCTTTTTCTCCAGGCTGGGATGGCGCTACTTTGTCTAGTAGCGCGTCCAGCCGTGGACAATGGCGCCAATAATACGGCAAACTGAATCGGCGCCAAAAGAATTGAGTCCGTCTCGCAATGGTCCTGGCTGGCTTCAAATAGGTCACCAGCATTGGGTTGAGAGCCCTCACGACAGCCCGATTCCGCTTGCTTAAGGGTATGCGGGGAAGTCGCGGTCGATTTCGAGAGGCGTACTGCGCGTTCCAAAATAGCTTCTTCCAATATGCTCGTCATTTGCTCTAGCTGGGAGACTATTTCATCATCGTCTGAATTAACCACAACTGGAATATCCACGGCGGTATCCATGTGCGCAGGTTGCTCTGCAAATAGTGGCACCGCATTACCAGCTGTAGCATTTTCATCCGATGAGGGAACAGCCTCACGTCGTAGTCGTTCGAGTTCGGCGTCACCAAATATGTTGGAGGGCAGGATGTACCGAACTCGGTCTGCCAGGTTTTGCTCCGTTACATGAACAGATGGCTCCAGCTCTGCGAAAAAGCGACGCATCCGAGCTCGATACGCTAACATTCCAGTTTCTTCCCCTTTTGCCCTAAAATACGCTCGCAATGCGTTTGCGCTCATCATTTGCGTCCAACGCATGCGACGTGTTCCACCACGTGTTATTTGTTTTATTATTAGTTATATTTCTTCATCCTTGTTTGTTAGCTTCGTGTTATTCTATTTATGATATTTATTTCATAGCAACAAGCACTATCTTCCTGTAGATCTGAAACTTAATGCAATAAATACTTCTTATCAGTAGAAACCAATTGAATTATACGCAATTGATTACCAATTGTTGTTGTGATCGTGACTTAATTTAAACGTATCCTTAACAACAAAGCGCAGTCGATAATTCATTTGTAAATATAATGAGCTTGAATATCATAAAACAGATGCAAGATTTTATATATAACTAGCTGTGTCCCGCGATTTCACCCGCGTATATTACGCGTCTGCGCCGCGCGACATGCGAACTTCGAGAGAGACATCACGACGGACGGTTGCTGAATTAACAAAGATTTAAAATGTGAAAATGTTACTTAAATCACTTTGGTTAACGTAATTGGTGGTTATGCATGGTACAGGTACTGATATAGCCTTGAATACGAAGTGATTTATTTGGATATAAAGATTAATACCAAGGTACGAATAATATGGCCTTTTGTACCGGCGTTACTATTGCATATTTTAACATGAATAAGTAGTTATTGTCACATATCTGTAATAGTTAGACATATGGTATTGCAGACTTTTTGTAGATATTGATGTCTCTATAAAACTTTAGTACATCATTTTGCTCTATTGTCAATAGTTTCCGCAGCGTACGCGATATAAAGAACTATCGGCGTTACTATTGCAAATTTTAACATAAATAAGTAGTTATTGTGACATAACTGTAATAGTTAGACATATGACAACGCAGACCTTTTTGTAGATATTGATGTCTTGTATAAAACTGTAGTACATCATTTTGCTCTATTGTCAATAGTTTCCGCAGCATACGCGATATAAGGAACTATCGGCGTTACTATTGCAAATTTTAACATGAATAAAGTATTGTGACATAACTGTAATAGTTAGACATATGACATCGCAGACTTTTTGTAGATATTGATGTCCCTATAAATATATCTGTCGTATCACTTTGTTCTCTGGTTAATAGTTTCAGCAGCGTACGCGATATAAGGTTTTTGGTATTTTTTCACACCTGTTACATTAACGAAGTTTTCATACGGATCCCTAACTTTTTGAAAATATTCTATCGTCTATGTTCATCAGGAGATTCTAATGGTGAAAGAATTTTTTAAATCTATCCAGTAGTATCGGAGCATATTCAATTCAAACAAACAAACAAATCTTTCCTCTTTATAATATTACATATTAGTGTAGATTTCTAAAAGGAAACAGCACTTTTAAAAAAACGCTGGTATACAAAAAAAACTATTGGTAAATCCAATTGTGCATGCCTTAAACCCATTAAAAAAATTACGTATAACATGATTATACGTAAATTTTTAAAGTAGTTTAATTACACACAAGTTTTCACTAAAAACCTTATAATTATTACCATACTTCCAATTTTCCGATAATTTTATGTCAAATTTCAATTAACAATAAAGCTTGGAAAATCCAAAAATTGCACGACTCATAAGATCGTGAAAAATTAAAAAAAATGTAAATTGTTATTCTATTCGTCAACGAGTTCCAGTAGCAGTCACCGAAGTACACCTTCAAGTTACTCCATCAAGTCCGGAGGTAAGGTCTATTCATAACTAACAAAACGAGGCCAAACTCGACACACCTAGTACTACTCTTCGAGGAATTCCAGAAGCATTCACTGAAGTACACTTTCAGGTCACTCTATCAAGTCCGGAGGTAAGATCTCATCATAACTAACATAACGAGGTTTATCTCGGCACACCTAGTTCTACTCTTTGAGGAGTTCAAGTAGAATTCACCGAAGTACACCTTCAGGTTACTCTATCAAGTCCGGAGGTAAGGTCTCATCATAACTAACAAAACGAGGCCAAACTCGGCACACCTAGTTCTACTCTTCGAGGAGTTCCAGTAGCATTCACCGAAGTACACCTTCGGGTTACTCCATAAAGTCCAAGACGTATAAGTATGTTTATATATAAATCCTACATACTTTTAGCGAAACAAAATATTGTAATAAAAATCTGTGATTATAAAAAATAATAACCTTGGTCAAGTATGTATCAAATTTGGTTTTTGGCTTATTTTGTATTTCTACAGCGATCGATATTTTTGCTGCCTATTACCGCTGCTGTTAGCAAATTATACAGTAATCCACTCACGACGGTGGCCGAGCCCGAAGTGTGAGTGAGCTGTGAGGAAAAGTGTATTTAGTAAAATAAATTTTTACAAGGCTGCTCAAAACACCGAAAATTTCGGCATTTCTCAGCCGAAAAAAAAAATTATAACTAAACAAAACAAAATTACACTGCCATTTGCATTCCATGGCTTCCCACATGATAGATAAAGAGATTAAAAAATAGATTGAGTTAAACAGTTGATATTTTCAAAAGTTATCGTGTTTAGCCCTCCTTGCGGGACTTGATAAATCTACACCATAAGCCACTAAAACCACTTTTTTATGTAAAAATAGCAATTGATCAATAAAATAATAATAATAAGTTCAACAATCATTTGTCTTTCTGACAATGTGCTTTTTATATCATTTACATGTTCAATATGATTGTTAGATACGATTTCATGCGACAAAACGTTGGAATCTTGATTTTTAGGCGCTAATAGAACATACCTACGCGCTTTGCGCTTAAGGCATGCAACATTTACTATGATGGTATGTCTCCTTTTCTGTCTAGGCGTTCGTCTGTGTAGGTACGCCAAATAACAGCTTTTCTGCTTGCTCTACTGTGTTCCATTCCGAGAAGTAGAAAAAAAAAATACAGACTGTGAGGCATTCCATGCTCACTCAGAGGTGACAATACAACTGTAGCTTTGACTTTGTTTGAAGTTGGCTGCAGGTGTTCATAGACTCTAGTAGCCACGAACCATGAGTTCGACTGTAAGTTCGTTTGTCACTTTAGTCATATAACTAAAAAGTTTATATTATTAAAATCATTGATAAATTAAACGGAGTTATTTGAAAGTGCGTTCATGTAAACTGCGATTTATTAAGAACTTCTATTTGTTTAAATTAAAATCATGTTAAATAAAACGCATTAAAATTCGTTAGGTTAAATATAAGAAATCATTAGCACAATTAAATAAATAAATAAGCCTATGCTCGTACATAGTAAGTAAAATCATAAAATTCCCAAAACATGGTATGTGATATGATATCGAAAGACAGTAAGACGTGCTCTGATTGTACTCGTGTCTTAAATCTGGCCGCGGTTCCGCGTCCGTTTCCTATCGCAAAATAAGAAATTGCATTTGAAATCTCCCCTTATCTGCGCTCGATAGCATCGGACAGTACCTGGCGTATCGCTCAGCGGCTGCTGGAGGAGAAAGGCGATTCCGTCATGTCAATGCGACCGTTTGAAAACGTTCCGCCAGAAACGATGTTATCTAATTTCGAATGTTATTTCGCTTTAGCAAAATTATATTTAAATAATGACAAAAACATTGTTGAATTTGATATATCGACAGTAAATGAGAAAATTCAATGCTTTTCGACTTATTTTTAATCAATATGTTCAAGTAAAGTCATGGTCTTCTTTGTCACACGGAGAATGGAAGATGGAGCAAGGAAATTCTAAACTGGAGACCTTAGTTGGGAAGAAGAAATGTGGGCAGAGCTACAGCTCGATGCAGCTAATGACATCAAACCAACCGCAAGCCCAGTTTGGTTAAAAAAGCTAGAAACCGAGCAGTATAGAGAAAAAAATTGAATGTTCAGTCGAAGAAAAAGGGAGAAGAATCTAAATGGTGCCTAATGTTGTTGGGTAAAAATTTAATCAAATCAATATATAAAAAAAAACAGAGGCAGTTATAAGGAATGCCGACAGAAGTGAAAATTCAATGATATATTGTACATACATGTACACAGGCCGCTATACTACGCGTCCAAGTCAGACTAGCCACGCGTAGTAGACATGCTAGCATGTCGAGGTCGTCGGTGACGCGAACCCATAAGTTTTTCCCCTACCAAAAATCGCTAAACACGGCTAAAGAAGTTTTCACTTCAAAAAATTAAATAGGCATAAATTTGATCAAATCCACCTAATGGATAGAAGATCCTGCAATGCTCATGCTCATGCAAAATGTAGTGGATATTCTCACACCTTCACTACACGCCATTTGCCTCATATATAAACCTGAATTGTGTTTGCATAGCTGCGGGAACCTAAAATGCTATCAATACAATAAATCTGTACAGGTACTCACTAATGACGGCTCCATGGCACTGTGCCTTAGCAATGAGTTGCAGTATTTAGAGCCGCAGGTTCAAATCCCGCTCGGAACCAGTATTTGTATGGCCTACAACTACTTGTTCAGGGCCTGAATGTTTGTCCTTGTGAAATTTATGTATGTTTACTGCCTCTACGATACAGGTGAAAATCTTAGTGTGAGGGTAACTTTTTTTAAACAAAAGAAAGAAAGAAAAGAATGACGAATACAAATAAATGTGTCATTCAAATCAAAATACGATAAGCACTGCTCCTCAGACGATTAAGCATCGATAGTCAATTAAAGAAGTAGACACAAATCGGTTGCACATTTCTCCACATCGATTACTGGACGTCTTTAAACATTTTAGCATTTTAGCGGTCAGTCAGAGCTGGGCGTTCAAACGCGCCGATGAGCGTGGGCGCGTACAATTTGCATAGCTTCATTAGGCCGGAGTCGCACGGGCGACGCTATCAGCCGCGCGTTATCTACTACTCTGAATTACGCCTCAGTGTTTTTTTTGTTTCAACCTTTTAAAAAATCAACAGCTGTTAATTAACCGCGTGTGAGGTCCCGCGCCTCTATATTATAATTGCGCTCGGATACTGTATGGGTCGCCGTGATGGTTTTTAATAAAGTCAAGTGCGGCGCTTGTTAGCGGTTATTACGGGTAATACCTCAACGGACACGTATGGAATTAGTAATAATATTTTTTTTATAGAATAAGGGTGACAAACGAGCACACAGTCCACCTCATGGTAAGTCGATGACATCCATCCTCGACTATGATTAAAAATGCAGGTACTTTGTCACCTTTGAGGACTAAGATGGAATGCCCCGTCTCCAGTAAAAAGGGTCTCCGGTTCTGTAAACTCAACATACAAAACACAGCAGCATTCAACTGCTATTTTACGATGATACTCTATGATCGCGTGGTCGTTCCCCGGTCGAGCCGACTCATTCGTAATACTACCACAATATAGCTACAGCATGGCTCTACCACGTATAAATCATAAATGATAATCAATGGAACGAGTAATAAGAGATTATATAATCACTAAGTGGGTTTACGAATTCACCGCAATTTATAATAATAGTCTGAGAGCTGGCGATGAATTTTGGGAAGGTCCTTCTGGCAAGTTGAAATTGTGAAAAAAAATAATTTCGTCAATTGGCGAATCCAGTCCCGCGAGTCTGGCAGAGCGTTTGCGGTTATTTCGTTACCGCGCAGCATATAATATTCGCAAAAAAAAAATATCCAAAATAATGTTTTTTTGGCAACTTGATTTCTTTTTTATCTTTTAATTTAGTTTTTATATAATTCAACCAGACCCAGACCAGACCTCTCCAAAACTATTTTAATAAACTTCTCAAAAAATATACTTTTGGCAATCTCAAATTTTAATCACGTATTTATTGAGTAATTTTTATAATACCTGCAAATCGCCAGACAAATTTAGCGGTTTTAAACAATTCCCAGACGAGAATAAAGTTTACAAATGAATACGACAAAAAAGTCTAATGCGCAGCCAAAGTACATGAAAGATAGCTTATCGAGGCATGCCGGTAGCTGATGCCCTAGCTCCTCGCGCTGTGATTGGTTATTGAGAAACCGCGTGTTTCCAGTATAGTTCCGGTTCTTAGTTTACAACAGAGTATTTTGTGTGAGAGCAATCGTAGCATCGTGAAAAATTATCTAGTGTTTTTATATATTTTTTAAAGATTTTAAAAATAAATTCTTGTTTTAGGATTTAGCATGTATGTATGCGCATATATGATCATATAAATTTTTCTACAGCCGTAACTTTTTTCACGGTGATGTGGTAGATGACTTTCGAACAACCTAAATGTAGTTTTATTATGTTCTTTTTATAGGACATTGGGCAGTAGTTGCAATAGTAGGTATTTTTAAATTGTTTTTTTAAATATCACACTAGGCCGATAGCCGTGAAATAAGTTAAATGAAAGTATACAATAAGTTAAATGAGAATAAACTTTTATTATCAATTACAAAGAAAAGACTGAACAAAATCACATTACTCTTATGATCCAATAGTGTAAAAAAACTAAAACGAGATAATTGACTTTTAAATTGAACTGAAACCTCATAAATTATAATATTTGAGTAAAACATTTTATAAATATTATCCGTTTTTAAGAACATGGGGCGGTAAATATTAAAACATATTTTTGCCAATAAAATAACGAATTTAATAATAATTACCTAAATAAACTTATTACAACTTCATAAATTTGAGTATACATTGAACCGAGCGTTACATTGAAATATTTAGGTGTCTATTGGCAATATCATCCACTTACTATTAGGTAGACTGTGTAGTCGTGCCATCCTTACTACTATAGAAAAAAATTGATATCAATCCAGAAATCCACTGGACATATTGTATAGACGTGAGTTGCGTGAAAACAGAGACATCTTCGTGTTCATTTTTCCGTGGTAGCTTTTATTTTCCCGTGGCAAAAAGTATCTCATGGTTATTTATGTTCATGAAGAAAATTACGATGTAACGATAATTATAAAATCTTAGTCTAACAGTGAGGCGGCAGAAAATTTTCTGTATAGTGCATAAACATTATAATAATGCACAAGCGGACGTATGGACAGACAGATAGACAGCTCAGTGTAACTGAAAAGATCGTTCTAAAAAGTGCAGAAATTATGGACTTATCTATTTAATTTTTCATAAAAAATTCACAGAATACCATCGTAAAATAGTAGCTTAATGCTACTGTGTTTCGTATGGTGAGTGTATAGAACTGGAGACCCTTTTTTTACTGGAAACGAGGCATTCCATATTAGTTCTCAGAGGTGACAACGCATCTGCATTTTGATTCTTAATCGAGGATAAATGTCAAAATGGGTCACAGCATCCACTTACCATCTGGTGGTCTGTGTGCTCGTATTCTATAAAAAAAAACGTTATAACTTGGAGACGACATGACTAGATCATCACTTACCATCAGGTGTCAAGCACTGGCTTAGAATGGTAAAAAAGGAGATTATAACTGCAATTATTCTCGATTAACCAACTTATTGCACCACTTTGTCATCTAGACAGAGCGGTGCAATCAATCAAATCAAAAAGCTAAGAACCGCTTAGTAAAATAAAATGCCTATAAATGCCTCCCGCCCTCCTTCAATTGCGTGCACTATCCCCGCCATCACTTATCCCTGCACCACTACTCCTAACACCACTACACTAGGTAGACACATCATTTAATTTTATTACACGAGTCTTAGCTAATTAATTTTTAACGTCTTTTTGTACACATTTAACAAATTAAAATATTTGAAACTACAATATGGCGAACCAGTGACTTTATCAAACATATCTAAGTGACGTCGCCGACTGTCGCTTAACGTGACGTCAAATCAATTCGACGTCACTGCACTACGATATTAGATATGCATCTCAGCGTGAACAAAGATCCACTTTCTACATCTGCAACTTAACCGTGTCAAACAATTGTGGCTAACAAATACCAATCATATTAGTAGTTATTAACTGAGCTAGCTCTGTATTATAATTAATCCTTCGTATTAAAAAAATAGATCTAAATTCAGAACTAGTGACACAAGGGAATAAAAATTAAAATGGGTCCGAGTGCGATTCAGTTTGATGTCACTATTTGTTATACATACTTATATTGCACTGAACTGTAGTTTGTCACTTTAAAATATAAATATTGAAATCTTTTTTAGTGTTGATATCAAACATTACTGTAGTCGTGATATTGCATTAGAATATAGCGTAATGACGCCATAGATTTTATAGTTTTATTTGTATATTTTAAAAATACGAAATCTTATTTAACTTGAATTGTGTATTTTATTGTTTTAAGTCACAACTAATAGTAGGTGGTGTCAACTAGCCTATTAATCAAGTGTTTATGATGCAATTTCGCGTCGAATATAATTTGATTTGGAGTTGATATCATCACTTATATTCGAGATGAAAAGTTCACTCACACACGTCTTTTATGAAATCGATACAACCGAACTCTAAGGATCTCAAAATACAGAGATCTTATGTTGAAATTGGTACTTTTGAAAATCAAATTCATAACGAACTAATTACAAAGTGAAATGATCAGAAATTGTTAAAGAAAATAAAATAAAATTGCGATGTAAGATAATCGTATTTTATTACGTGGTAGAGCCATGCTGCAGCTATATTAATTGCATAGTTGTAGCAGGACGGACCACGCTCTCACATAATACCAGCGTAAAATAGCAGCTTAATGCTGCTATGTTTCGTATGGTGAGTTGTAGAGAACCGGTGACTCTTTTTACTGGAAAATAGGCATTCCATTTTAGTCCTCACAGCTGACAACGCATTTGCATTTTGATTCACAAACGAGGATAAATGTAGATGTCTATGGGCCACAGCAACCACTTACCATCAGGTGTACTGTGTGCTCGCTTGTCACCCTTATGCTATAAAAACAAAACGATTTACCTTCATATTTACTGACAAATTCTCTCGAGTAAAAAAATGCAATAGCGAAATAATTTTCAGATTAAGATCATCAGTCCAAGCTGAGGCAAGTAGGGTAATTATAGCTAGTGGCGAAGCTAGGGCTCCAAACTAGGGCAAGAAATGGTTTTGTGGTTTTTAGCAGTTTATAAAAATACACCAATCTTGATCTCTCTCCACTCTTCAGTTTCATATTCAGTGCTGTCGAGGACGTGTTTAACAAAGCACACAAAAGGCATACTACTGCTAGATAGATTGAAAAAAGCGGTTTATGTTTGCTTGAGCGAAAGAAAAAGATATTTACATATTATACAATACAATACATGAACAAAAGAAAAACATGAACAAAGTACAAACAAACTATATACAAAATTAAAAAAAAAACAAATTATTTATATTCTAAATCGAATCGTCTCTCTTTCTTAAGGAAAGATTTGATTACGTCCGCGTAAAATGTTGGTGAAAGTTTTAATTGTACCAATAACTGTTTTTCAATTGCGATAATTTATAAGTCTGAAAGACGCTCTTGACCTTGTGTATTTCTCAAATAAGTATGGATGCGCTTCAGAGATGAGAAAGCACGTTCCGCGGAGGAACTTGTGGCTGGAATAGTTACGACAAGATAAGCTAACTTTAAAAGCTGGGGAAAAGCCTCTTCAAGACTATTTTCGTTTATAACGTCAATGAGTTCGAAAACATTGCGGTCTTTTAATTCAGGGGAGGAATACAATGAAATCAATTGGTCTTTCAATGTTTGTTTATGAAAATGGTTTGCGTAATTTTCAAATAATGAATGTAATGCCTCTAAATGAAAATCTGAACGATATTTTTCGAATAGTTTGTTGTTGAACAATTGGAAAAATTTGAATTTTAAATTTCAGAATATCGACCATTAATTTCTGAAGATATGTTATCAATTATTTCAACAAAAAGTCGTATGTTATCAATTATTTCAACAAAAAGTCGTTTGTATTCTGTCTGAGCACAGCGCACATTGCGTCTCAAACGAGGAGCAGAGTTATTTTGCAATGTGCTTTCATAAATGTGATCAAAATCTGACTGAAATTCAGTACGTAAACATGTCTGAAACTCCTTTATTTTATTACTGCAATAACCGACATCAACTTGTAATTTTTGTAAAATATTGTACAAGCAGTCGGTTTTTTCAAATACCCGGTGGAAAATTGAAAGAAAAAAATTGAAATTAAATGAACGCAATGTGTTTTCAAAATTCTCGGCGGCCAAGATCGTATCGCCGGCCCAGTTCTGCGGATTATCGCACATATCCGAAAACAAATTAATCAGATTATCTTTTTGCTCGAATACTGTATTCACAATTCGTGTCGTATACTTCCAACGAGCTGCGGGAGCATTAGGCAATTTTTTGCTGCAATGTGCATCATAAAAAGACGACCGTTTTGTGCTGTTACTAAAAAAAAAAAATAAAGCCTGAAGGGCTGAAAAAAAAAGTGCTGACTTCCCCAATCCTGTTACAAGATTTAGATAAAACTAATACCAAAACGTATGCATTACACCAAAATATACATGGCTTGGGGACAAGCATCTTTAACTTTTTGTTGCACTCCATTTCTGACACCGGACATGACACTTGCACCGTTATAGCTTTTATAGTTTTGTGGTGCAGTCATGTTTGTTTAATAATTCCAATATGATATTACAAAGTGTGTCTGCTGTGCGACTTTCAGACACATCTACATACCCCAAAAATGTCATGAATATTGTTTTCATAATAATATCGGAGAATCAGACACAATTGCTCTCTGTGACTAACATCGGGAGTTTCGTCAATAATAGTTGAAACGAATTTTGACAATTTTACTTCGTACTCGATGCGAGTTTTCATAACAACAGCAACAGAATGAATAATGTCATTTTGGATTGTACTAGATAAATAACTCGGCCGTTTGTCGCTTAGTTGATGCTGCATATACTTTTCTAACACGAGATCGTACTTCGAAAGAAGCGATACAAGTTCTAAAAATTTTCCTCTATTTAATGAAGTTTTCGACTCATCGTGACCTCTGAAAGGAAGTTCTTGTTGTGCTAAATGGCAAACAATATCGACTAATCTTTGAAAAACACTACGGTTGTGATCAACACGCATGTTGTGTTTTGAAATTTCCTCGGATAACTGGCGCGACAAAGATGTTTCAATCCGATTTTTTCCAAAATTACTAAACGAAATTACCGCATTCGTGTGTTTTTGAGAATTCATATGCCTTTTAATGATTCCAGATAAGTTATTTAAATCATCATATCCAGTAGTATTCCAAGCTGTTTTGTCGTTGGAAAAGAATATGCAGCATCAACAGTACAACTTATTAGTATGTGAGCAGCCAACAATCCAATGAGTTTTGTAAACAGATCTATTAAATTGCCGTTTGTGGGTTTTACTCGTCTGAGAAAAACACAGATCAGGCGTTGGTTTCGACGTGGATATGAGCTGTTCTTTCTCAACAAAGTTTAAAGATTTTACCTTTTCCTCGCCGATTAGCACTTTAACACACTTCAATTCATCACAAGGAACACTATTATCCTCCATTTTCACTAAAAATCTTTTCAACTCGCAATATTCATTCGCTCAAGTAAACACACAGAGTAAACATTGAAATGTGAAGTGAACTTGCAAACGTATCGCCCGCGCGCCCCCGCGCTCGACTAACTTCACACCGAAAGCTCAGCTTATCGCTCCATACTAATTGCTATATAAACAATCGTAGTTATATTTCATTATAGAACATTTTGCCACAGGTTAGAAAGGGAGCGATCGTTTTCTCGAAAACCGGTAAAAAGCCCACGCGTGCGAGAGAGACGACTAATCGCTCAACTCAACTCCTTTTTTATGACAGCAGTATCGCGCAGTTTTGCCGCGACCGGGGTCCATCCATATTGCTTTGCTTTCATTAATTTTGACAGTCCATTGCGTGTTCGATTTGAGACAGAGAGAACACGAATCACTGTATTTCGAATTGAAAGCAATCTACCAAGTGTTGTCGTTACATAATAAGGCTACGAGGTCACTACCTGTGTAGAACAGAGGAGCGCGTGGGAAATTTGAAATAGTTTGAAACAGTTTACGAGTTATTTTATTATTTATAGCAAGTTCTTCTAACAGGTCTTCTTACTCTTTAGGCTAGTGATGGTGATGTACCTAATAACACGATTAAGTGATCACACCTGATAACAATTTTTATTTAATTATTTATTTATTACTTGAGACATCTATCATTACAGGTCGAAACCTATGTGATAGAGTCTTCTTATTCGTTTTGAACTAAATCACTAATAACATTTAAATTTACGTAGCTAATCAAACTAATAAAAATGTTTAAACGTTAACCATATAAATTAAAGATACAAAAACTCGGCTTAAAAAACTCTTTGCACTCTTAAAATAAAAACAACCTTAACAGTAACATACAATATATAATATGACCTTTGCTAATTCTTTATTTGCTAATTTGTTTAGAAATGTTGGCTTCTTTTAATCGTGGGAATCACACACTGATGAAGTGATGGCGTATCTAAGCATAACGACTTGCGTGGGCACGTATATATACAATATTATTAAATTTTATATACAGGAGTAATTTCTCATAGGAAATTTTTATAAGTACGTGAGTCTTATCTTAAAATGTGTAGCCGGCCTAGCACGAAGCCATGCAATATAGTCATAATTACAGAAATAATACTATCAGTATATTTTATCTTGTCAATTTAGTCGTACTTCAAGTAACCATTCCCTTCCTTTTACGAATGCAGTTCGACAAATTTGTAGTTGTGAAATATAGTATGTGAAACTTTTCTTTATAAAATAATTCATAATTCATTATTCATACATTACTCAATGTACGCGTAATTGTTACTAATATTTTATGTACCAATGGAAACACTCATCAGTAAAACTGCTCTTTAAAATTCTTACTTCAACACTTTGTAAAACGAACTTTTAAAAAAAAATTCGTAGCAAACAACATAGAGTTGATCCTCAATTAAGAAATAAACACATTTAAATAACACTATAAAATTTAATCTTATGTTAACAGCAACAACAAGTGCTTTTATACATAATAGAAAGTTATCCATATAGAGTCCCGCACGGAAAAAGTACAACAAATAATTATATATTATACCTACAAATATTTGTTCCGGGTCTGGATGATTACCCTTGTGAAATTTATGTATGTAAACTATCCCCACGATACAGGAGAAAATCCTAGTGTGGAGGTAACGTCTTTCTAAAATAAAAGAATTAAAATAATTTATACATCATCATACAAAATAAAGAAATAAAGACTGACTCGTAAATCCAACCTAATGTGCCTTTACACTAAATAATGAACGACATAAAACAATCAAAATGACAGCCAGTCATACGTATTCAATATTCATTAAATCGTGCCGATCACCGTTGCATGCTCGACGATTCCTAATTACAACACCAAATTTAAAATTGATATTGTTCGAAAACTGCAAATGACTATCTGTAATGAACTCAATTCCCTTACCTGATAGTTTATGTTAGAAAATGTTCCATTTGGGAATGTTTTTTCGAGTTATATGGCAGACATATTGCCACTTCAGCTTACTGATTCGCTGGGTTATGTCAGTTACTCTTGTTCTACGGATATCCTTACAGAGAACAGGACCGTACTTTGTGGCAATGTCTGGGGGAGGCCTGTGTTCAGCAGTGGACTTGTGATGGGCTGTAGTAGTAATACCTAGTAGTAGTAGATTTTAAACTAAGCATATTATTTTCTACAAATACACGAGGTTGGTGACCTTATCAGAATTATTTAAAACAAACGTTACGAATTTTGGGGCATCTCTCCACTAAATAGAGTGACGACCCGCGGATTGGCCAGGTGGACTTAACATTGAGTTACGTCATTCCAATTAACTTTACGAGGTTATTTACAAACATAATGTCTTAATAAACATTGTTTAAATTATTCATCATTACAGCCCTTCACAAGTCCACTGCTGAACATAGGTCTCCCCCAAGGAATGCCACAAAGCACGGTCCTGAGCCACCTGCATCCATCGACTTCCTGCACGTCTTGCCAGGTCGTCACTCCATCTAGTGGGGGGACGCCCTACGCTTCGTCCGCCGGTACGAGGCCGCCACTCGAGAACCTTTTTTCCCCATCCGTTCTTCGAGCTATATGGCCGGCCCATTGCCAATTCAGCTTACTAATCCGTTGGGCTATGTCGGTCACTCTGGTTCTACTGCGGATATCCTCATTTCTAAGTTTATCACGCAGAGAAACTCCGAGCATAGCCTCTCCATAGCTCGCTGAGCGACCTTGAGCTTCCTCATTCGGCCAGCAGTGAAGGACCACGTCTCAGTTCCATAGGTCATCACTGGCAACACGCACTGGTTGTACAGTCTCGTTTTCAAGTTTTGAGGTATACCTGACGAGAAGATGTGCCGTAATTTCCCGATAGCTGCCCAACCGAGTTGAGTCCGTCGATTGACCGCTCAGTCGAAGTTGGACGTACCTAGTCGGACTATTTGTCCCAGGTAAACATACTCGTCAACAACTTCGAGCTTAGTGCTCCCAACAACCACCGGCATAGGTATGAAACGGACATTAAACATAATCTTTGTTTTGTCCATGTTCATCTTAAGACCTATCCGTTGGGAGACACTATTGAGGTCATTGAGCATAGTGCTTAGGTCCTCCAGCGATTCTGCCATAAGGACTATATCGTCAGCAAATCGAAGGTGAGTGATGTATTCGCCATTAATGTTAATACCGTATCCTTTCCAGTCCAGTAGCTTGAAAACGTCTTCCAATGCAGCGGTAAAGAGTTTCGGGGATATAACGTCACCCTGTCTTACACCTCTCTGCAGTTGGATAGGTTTCGTACTCTGATTCTGTACTCGGATAGCCATCGCAGCCCTACTGTACAAACACTTCAGCACTTCGATATACCGACAGTCAACTTGGCACCGCTGAAGGGACTGTAGCACCGCCCAAATTTCGACGGAATCAAAGGCTTTCTCATAGTCCACATACGCAAGGCAAAGTGGCAGATTGTACTCTTCGGTCTTCTGCACAATTTGCCGAAGGGTGTGTATGTGGTCTATGCTACTAAAGCCTTTTCGGAAACCTGCTTGTTGGGGAGGCTGGAAGTCGTCGAGTCTGCGTGCGAGACGATTCGTAATGACTCTCGAAAACAGCACGTAGACGCAGTTCAGACGGGAAATCGGTCTGTAGTTCTTCAAGAGAGCGTTATCGCCTTTCTTGAAGAACAAGACCACCGTACTTCTGCTCCACGCCTCCGGAGTAGTGCCACCATGGAGGACGGAATTAAAGAGCTTCGGAAGGACTTCAAGTACCGGTTTTCCACCCGCTTTCAGAAGCTCCGCTGTAATTCCATCCTCACCTAGGGCCTTGCCGTTTTTAAGGTGCTGGAGAGCCATTCTAATCTCGCTCAGACTGACGTCCGGGATATCTTCGGACTAGTGTCGGATAAGACTCGCTCTTGGATAGTTACTCACACTTGCGTGTGGCTCCAACGATGTACGTGTACAGCTGCCCATAGAACCTCTCAATCTCACTCAAAATCTCAGGTGTCCCGGAAACGATGCTGCCACACTCGGTCTTCAGCTTTGACAGTTGGCTCTTTCTGGCAGACAGATCTCTGGCAAAGACTTTGGAGCCTTGGTTCCGCTCGATCGCTTCTTCAATACAAGCTGTATTGAAGTTGCGTAAGTCCCGCCGCATGCATTTGGATATCTGTCTGTTCAGTTGCCTGTACGCTGTCAAATCTGTTGAAGACTGCAGCTTCATTTCCCGTCTAACAGCCATGAGATTAAGAGTGTGATCGGAGAGTTTTGTGTTCTTCTGCGGCGGGTCTTGCAGAACTTAGCTCCGACAGCATGGACTGTTTCCACGAGCTTATTATTTATATCGTCCACTTCATTGCAGTCTTCTAGGCCCTAAAAACGGTTTTGTAACTCGAGCTGAAAGGTTTCGGGACTTTGGGCTAGAGCAAGAGGAGGACGGAGCGTTGACTTCATTAGACGATACCTCTCCAACTTAACGTTTAGGTTCAGTGTGCCTCTAACCATTCGGTGATCGCTGCCGGTTTTCACCCTCGCGATCACTGAGACATCACTGAACAGTTGTCGTCTGGTCGTCATAATGAAGTCAATCTCATTTTTTGTCGAACCGTCGGGGCTCGACCAGGTCCACTTCTTGTGGGGCCGCTTCTGGAAGAAAGAGTTCATCATAAAGAGTCCCTCTTTTTCCATGAAGTCAGCCAGCTGCTGGCCCCTTGTGTTCTGTTGCCCTATTGCCCTATTCCGAATTTCCCTACTTTCATTTCATTGTTTAAATTATTGTAATGTTTTAATTGTCTTAGAACAAAACAATTAGAACCCCACTCCGTGGAATGGCACACATTATTAGTGTTGCCTTTGGCAAATTTGGTGAGTATCTTTAAAATTCATGGTCAGATAATAAAACACTGACAGATACCCATCCAATTTTAAAAAGGGTAACGAAGATACGTTCAATCAAAGAATGACTTAAATAAGACGTAGATTTGTAAGTCATGACAGAACATACGAAAATACAGTAAAGCACAGGTTCAGACATTTTGCATTATGATAACGATAAGCATTGCCTAAATTCTACACACATTACACAGTACACAGTTCTACACACAATACACATTCTAATAAGTTAAGCCACAAATCGTTCTGCGGCACTTTATCGGTTTTGCAGAGTGACACAAGATTGACAGACGAGATTATTCGCCAGGCTAATAAGAAGAGAATTTAGAACTTACTTTAACAGACGTGGAGTAATTATGTGAAGCCAGCCATCACAAAATTTTCAAAAGAGACGAGTGGAGACAGCTTAAAATAACCCATCACGTCATTTCGTCACATGGATTTTAAAAGAGATGACTCTGAAATATCAGTAAGATACCTTGGCCATAACCAGTCAGTACAACCACTTACGTCAATAGTCAAATAAGCAAACCGGCGTTGGGGAGCAACGTGAAAGATGCAAGGCAACGTATCAGAAGCGGCCCAACTCCACCAGTGGACTTAGCGGATTGAAACAACTGTCAGGCTTGAATTTTTTACGATGATTGATTATAGAGAACCCTATTTGATTCAAGTAAAATCCAGTTTAATGACATAAAAATCACTATAATTTAAATTGAACATGTTTCTTCAAAAATAACAAAAAAAGTTGAAAGTAAAATTAAATTAGAAAGAGATAGGCAATATTCAGTTTTAATATATAGTCGAATTTACAAAACATTTTGACAAAGTTTTCCGTCTTGTTGAAAGACATATTTTTTTACATATACATGTATTTTCAGGCAGCTCTAGTGCAATTTAAGTTAAAATTATACTCATTTCTAAGTTTAGAATGTCACATCGCTATCATGAATATAATTTCGACATGGTAGAGCCACGCTGCAGCTATATTGGTTGCAGAACGAATGAGTCGGCTCGACCGGTTAAGAATACCGCTTTTTCAATAGCTTAACTCTGCTATGTTTTGTGTGGTTAGTGATCAGAAAGGGGTACACATTTTAATGGTAACGATATATTTCATCTCAGTCCTGGGGTAACATTGCATTAACATTTTGGTCCTTAATTGAGGATAGATAGAGGTAGATGTTTATGAACCACCGTTACCATCTACCGGCGGTGTAAGAATATTCACTACCCCATATCATCCCGTGGGTGTCGTAAGAGGCGACAGAGGGAAACAAATAAAAAGATGGGGAGCAGCGTTTTTTTAATAACGACTAAAAAACTGCGATTGTCAAACCGCTTACCAAGCGTGGCAATTATGGCAAATATCCCCTATGAGGCAATCAATGGGGGAGGCCTATGTTCAGCAGTGGACTTTAATAGCCTCTAACGGTAACGGTTTATGAACCACAGCATCCACTAATTATGAGGTGGAGTGTGTGATCGTTTGTTACCCTTACTTGTATAAAAAAGTCAGAAGAAATACATGTAATGTTTACCGAAGGAAAAGTTTATTTTAAAATTCAATCACACTTGATAACACCAACACAATATCCAACACAATCAGAGGCGTCAACCGGTCAATAAGTGAAGTGATCTCTTTGGGACGTATTTAGTTGGACACATTTAGTAAAGGGGTCATTGGTTCAAATATAAATAACGACGTTCCAAATCAATAATTGTAAGTCTGGAGTATAGATGAAATCAACTGCATATTAATCACGAACAGCAAACAGATTAAGGAGTTATTTTTGCGGTGGATTAAGATTTCGCGGACAGGAACATTTTGCTAAAAGTGTCTACCTAACAGCCAATTTTTAAACATTCATTGCATCATTTATTACAGCCTGTAAAAGTTCACTGCTGAACATATGCCTCTCTCATAGATTGTTGTCACGAAAAGCCATAAATGTCATGGTAGAGCCATGATGCAACTATATTATTGGTATAGTTGTAGCACGAATGGGTTGGTTCGACCGGGGGGCTTAATGCTGCTGTATTTCGTATGGTGAGTGTAGAGAACGGGAGACCCTTTTTACTGGAAACGAGGCATTCCATCTTAGTCCTCACGGGTGACAACGCATCTGCATTTTGATTCGTAATCGAGGATAGATGTAGATGTCTATGGGCCACAGCATTCACTTACCATCAGGTGGACCCTTTGTCACCCTTAAGCCGCGTATCGATTATGCGCTCCAAGAGGTCGAACATTGGCGAAATGGATACCGCCTTGGAGCGCGCGCCAAATTGTTCGTTGGATCGCTCGAACGTGGAGCGGGCCGCTCCATCTAGTGTCGGTTTTTTACCGGGCATCAAAGTAGTTAAGTTTTGGCGCGTGCGCCAGTTGGGACGGTTGTTTTCATCATTCGTGTGTTCGTTGCGTTCCGAGCTATGGATAACCAGAGTTACCGTAAATTGATAAAATTATATGGTTCAAAATAACTGCTGTGGAATAGCAAAAGTCGCTTTTATCATAATAAATCGCTTAAAGAAGATGCATGGAACTATAAAAGCGGCAGATGCTCGTACACGACCGAACACTGGAGCGGCTGCCGCGCGCACCAGGAGCGCTTAGTTGATACACTTCGAACATTTGGAGCGCGTTCCGCGGAGCGCACTCGGCGCGGTCATTCATGGCGCGCGCGCCAGGAGCGCGTAATCGATACGCGGCGTTATTCTATAAAAAAAAACTGGTGGATTAGCCTAGATTTAGAAATCATTCGATTAAAATCGAAAAACTGGTGGATTAGCCTAGATTTAGAAATCATTTTCGATAGATTTAGAATCATTAGAAAATCTAGATTAGATTTTATTATTAGTTTTCGCAGATTTTAAGTCGTTATCAAGAACATACTGCTGCACAGCTCCTATTTGCTCTTATTGCTTCTAACGACACCCACGGGATTATATGTGGTAGTGGATTCTCTTACGCCGTTAATGCACGACGCTTATTAAACATTTTATTGGTCGCAACCTAACAAGTCACTGCTAAATATAGACCTCCCCATAGATTCTCTCATAAGTGGGATGCCATAGTTGCCGCGCTTGGCAGTCGGGTTGATAACCACAATTTTTTATTATCTAGTTGTTATTGGATAACGTTGCTGGCCATCTGCTGTTTTGTTTCCAGCTGTCGCTTCTTTCCACACCCACGGGGTTACATAGGAGTAGTTCAGGAAGGCAAATTTTAGATAGCTAATTAGTCCATAATTTAAAGTTAGCTTTTCCAGAGCGAAATAGTTTTGTTTTAATAATCACCACGCATGGCAGGCGTGTAGGTTGGTTGCTATAAACATTAAACATACCCTAGTTTTGATGATAAAACAATAAAAATTCAGTTGATATCTGATACGCGGTTAGCACCTACTATATATAACGAATAAGAAAATTCTATCTAAGACAATTTTAGATAACGAAATTTATTATAAACGTTCCACAAGTAAACCGCGTTAAAGTCCACGTAAACGTCTAGTTACAGCATTTGTTTCCAGAGACACACAAAAACAATGGCATTTGACATAAACCAGGAAATAGCAAGATGCTAATTCGCGATCGTAAATCAGCGAAGATTTAGTGTCGCATCAAAAGGGAGCTACATAAAGCTCACGACACGGTTGCGACCCGAGCACGAACTTTACGATTACCCAGAACCGAGTGACGGACGAAACACTGTCGCATAAATCAATTTAATCTCCTCTGCAAAGACAATTGGTGCTACTATTACTCATTTTCAATTGTTGCGTGGTCAACCGATTTTCACATCTATCAAAGGAGTGGCTCAGTCTCATTTCAAACGTTCGCGAAAAGGCTGTTACGTCGAAGATGCAAAAGTTGAGCGCACGCATGAATCAAAAGTGACGTCGTTTCGCAAAGCAAGACTTTGAAATAATGTCTAATACGGTACTGAGCATGTAATTGTTGACTTTTATACAGGTCGTTTAATATAGTCGCTAAATCAAAAGTGCTAATGCAAAAGCGCAATGGCAGTGGTATGCGCCTGCACTTGTAGCCGATTGCATCTTATGTGTTAAGCATCTTTTGATTTCTAATTACAATGCGAATATTGTGTATTGATTAAAACTAATTTTACTAGTTTTATCGAGTTTTTTCAATACTTACCCATGGTGGGTTACATAATACAATATTAATTAACTTTTTTTTTCTAAGAAATTAAAGCGACGAAGGAACTCACAGTCCACCTGTGAGTACCATACAAGGCCAAGCGAGTCCGAGTCCGGCAGTTGTTGCAAACTGTAATTACAAAATGAGTAAAAAATATTAAAAAATTTGTGCACCAGAAAAAATGTTATTAAATCCTATAACCTCCACTAGGGTTAATGTACGAAATTCGTTGTGTTTGTGGCGCGCACTTTACAGCCTATCAAAGACCAAAAATAAGCCTCCCACATAGATAATAATCAACGGGGGAGTCCTAAAAAAAAAAAACTGAGTGGAGATCAAGAGTTATGGAAATATTAGACGGACTATTGGTCCAATGCGTGTTGGCCGACAACATGTCGTCGAATTATTTCACTTCCTCGGATATGCAAGTTTCCTCACGATGTTTTACTCCACCGTCAAGCACGTGGTAAATCAACAGTTAAATTGACAATGTTTTTTTATAGAATAAGGGTGATAAACAAGCACACAGTCCACCTGATGGTAAGTGGATGCTGCGACCCACAGACATCTACATCTATCTTCGATTAAGAATCAAAATGCAGATGCGTTGCCACCCCTGAGAACCAAAATAGAATGCCTCGTTTCTAGTAAAAAGGGTCCCTGGTTCTCTACACTCACCACACGAAACACAGCAGCATTAAGCTGCTATTTTACGCTAATATTCTGTGAGAGCGTGGTCCTACCCCGTGGTCGAGCCGACCCATTAATTACCACCACGCTGCAACCATAATATTGCTGCAGCGTGGCTCTACCACGTTGAGATTTTTGTTTTATAATGGTAGTGTGAAATTTACGACGAGCGTTGCACTGGTCCAATGCGTGTTGGCCGACAATATGTCTTCCAATTATTTCAATTCCTCACACATGCAAGTTTCCTCACGAAGTTTTCCTTTACCGCCGAGCACGTGGTAAATCGAAACTTAAATGTTTCATCTTTATCATCATAAGGTTGCCACTGAAAATCAGGGCTAGGGTGACACATCTTAGCATAACCTGAGTGGCTACTTGGACCATTTCCCATAAAACAAGTTTTTAAGGTTAGCCATTCGCTTCTTTTTTAATTTATTTTGTACCTATTTGCATTTTTTTGTTTTCAAAACGTTTTATTTTTCCTTGTAAGTGTATAATTGAGTCTTGTTATAAGTTTACCTATATAATATTATATTGAATGGCCAAATAAATATCTCTTTCTCTCTTTCTTTCTAAATTGGCAAGGTTTTTTTTATAAATGCCAGCGGGGATCGAGCCCGGATTGCCGGGTATTGTGAAATTTAAGGCAAGTGCTGAACTACTGACTTAATAATCACGTATTATTGTAGAAACTGAGTAACGATTGCGGTAATGCAGAGCCTTCGTCGTGCATGACAAATTCTTACAGTTTTCTTAATGACCTGAATGGCTGCCACACTCTCCAACTCTCAATCTCACACTAAGATACAGTGACGACATTGTAAGGCATACAGGATATTAACATACATATTAACAATTCAAGACGGTTTATAAAAGCGTCCTAAACCTCCAACATGCAGTTACAAAATGAACCAGAAAAATTAAACAGTTGTGTCTTGACATCATGTCAAGACACAACAGTTTAATTTTTCAAATACCCGTAGCCTCTTCGTAATCTTAGTCTGGAGACATTAGACAATGTCAGCGGCCGCTTACAAGAGCAGCCACCGTTTGAGGGACAAACGATCTCAATTATTCAGAGCTGCACAACGCCCGTTGTCCCAGGACACGTTACTGGATGCTATTATAGAATTAGATCGTACTAGCGCCTAGTCATTTATGTCCGGCATCTTAAGTGACGGACATTGTGCTTTAGTATTTAGTAGGCAGTACGATGAATTATATCATTGGTGACGCTATTGGTGAGCTATATGAAACGTCATAGATATAAATTTACTTATACAAATCATGAAAATATGGAATATAAGTATACCAAGTAGGAATAAATGAGTTTTAGTGAAGTTTTAGTGGATTATACACACGCGTACCTTATATTTTTGGTACATCTGCGCGCCCTTCCTATTCTGTACCTATAGGTAGATTTAATTTACTACATTTTATGATAAAAATGATAAACGCCACCAAAAATACATGCGAGTAATGTAACAAAAAACGAGTTCGACATACATCCTAACATAATGATTTTTTTTTACTTTAGTTAAGGTGAAGTGAATCACGTGTTTTTTTTATAGAATAATGGTGACAAACGAGCCACGCACCTGATGGTAAGTGAATGCTGTAGAATCAAGATGCAGATGCATTGTCACCCATGAGGACTAATATGGAATGTATCGTTTCCAGTAAAAAGGGTCTCCGGTTGTCTACACTCACCATAAAAAAAACACCTGCATTGAGCTGTTATTTTACGCTGGTATTTTGTGAGATTGTGGTTCTTTCTAGTCCATGGTCGAGCATTCGTGCTACATCCATAATATAGCTGCAGTATCGCTCTACCACTTACGTGTTTTGAAAACAGCAATAATTTATATTTCTAATTTTACATGTTTTTATGTAATCTACGGGCTTAGTCATTTAGTGGCGGTGTAAGAATATCCACCACCCCATATCGTCCCGTTGGTGTCATAATAGGCGACAGAAGAAAACAAATCAGGAAATGAGTAGCAACGTCTTCCTTATAACAACTGCGGTTGCCAACCAGCCTGCCAAGCGTGTCAACAATCCTCCTATATAAATATCGTAAATATTTGCCTTATGAGGTAAATAATCTATGGGGAGGTCCAATGTAATAATGATAGTGAATAACTTAACTGCCGTGAATATGCTGCAAAGAACACAAGTCATTCAACACCAAAGAAAATTAAAATTAATGTTTTTTATTGTTATAATTATATCAATAAAATTTATAAATTTACTTTACAACCATTCCGCATGACGAGTAAGATCGTGTCACACTTCCAACACTGACTACCTCTAACTATCAATGCTATATATAACTCAAAAGCCATCAATGAAACTCCAAACCATAGTTTACACTTGTGGACGCCTAAGATCACGGGCATTAGGCATGTGACGTTAACACAGTAGTACGTAGCACCAAAATAATCCAGCAGCACATCCGAGATGAGACGTGTACCATGAATAGTTAAACATACGCCGTCGATCGCATAAGGACATCGTTGGTCATAGGCCAATTAGCCGGAGACAAGAGCGGTCGGCAGATGTCTGCATTGACAGAGCTATTAGGTACATCGTTCCACTGCGTTAAAGTTGTATTAGGACATGTTGTATTAATGGCCCGAGGGCTGGTGACGAATTTGGGTAGGTATTTTAGGCAATCTAAATGTATAACAGTTTTTATACACTATACACATAGGTAATGAAGAGTTGAATGGGCCGTAAGCGTTTCTATACTAAAGTATGGTAATGAAAATTTTTATTGTATGTATGTATGTTATTGATTGTTACGCCGCAATATCTTCATCAATTGTAAACCGATTTTGATTTTTTTTCTATCAAAATATTCACAGCCTACAGCTACAATAAGCTTGTGTTAGCACGTCTTGAACACAAAAAGAAGTTTTGATTTTTAAATACGGCCAGACTGTTCCAAAATGACAAGTTTTAAGCACGATTAAAATTTTTATGTTGTTTCAGTATCTGTGGAGTTTTTTTTAAAATCTTTAAACCATTTTAATCGGTTTCTTCGAACTAAAAGTAGTTTTGTTATAAACTTAAAAAACTAACCGCAAACGCTCAGGTGTTTAAAATATTTTCCCACCAAATTATATTCCAATTCATTGCCAGCTCTCCGACTATAAAGGCTGTTTGACACAAATTTGGACTGCATTGTAGTTTTTTGCAAAGTAACTTTCATTTGACTGCTTCATTAGTCTAGTGGTTGCAACCATGATTGCTATACTGCGCGATCAAGATCCCCTGCCAAACGTTTGTCACGTACTTGAGGCATTTCTCTCTACAACGAGAGTGGTCAATATATATCGATATAGAACCTTAACATTGTTTAATATCCCATAAAAACTATGAGCCTTAAAGCGAAGTTTTCTTTTCACCACAATGTGTTATATTTTTGTTTCTCTTACAATGTTAATGTTAGTTGTACTCCAACTTTACCTCTAGGACGTCTCGTTTGACGAGGTAGGTCAATAAAGCCTCGGTTTAACAAGCGGTGATATGGTGCGGGTAGCGGAACAGATTAGCTGTTTATTATCTTTTGCCGTTGTACAGAGTTTGATATTTAATGAGTTTAATTAGGTATTTGACACTCTAGTCAATTGAAATGCTTTTTAAGAGTTGTCAAAATAAATATTTCTATGGAAATGTATGATAATGAAATAACGTCCTAATATTTATAATCAAACAAGGATGTTTTACAAAATGATCTTAAAACAGTCTGTTTTACAAACAATAATACAAATCTAATTTAAAAAATATTTTCGAAGACATATCGAGTTCGGCAACATGCATTTTATTAGGGCGGCCCCTTTTAATATTTCCCTCTCAGAAATGAGAGGAGGCCGTTGGCCAGCTGTAGGACGCGTATATAGGTTGTAATTATACTTTTACTTTAAACAAATAAATAGGTTTATTTTCATTAAAGTTACGGTGAACTACCCAAAACTACGATAGTTTTACTCTTAGTTTGAGTAATATGAATAAATAATATTATATAATTTAGTTACATATGCTTTGTGTTTAATAATTTTCGTTATAAAATTAAAAATATTAAATATGAAGTAAAAAACATATATTTTAAACACTATATCTACACTAATATTATAAAGAGGAAAGATTTGTTTGTTTGTTTGTTTGTTTGAATTGAATAGGCTCCGAAACTACTGGACCGATTTGAAAAATTCTTTCACCATTAGAATCCTACATTATCCCTGATCATCATAGGCGATAGAATATTTTCAAAAAAGTTAGAGGTACGTATGAAAACTTCGTTAATGTAACCCAAGGTGTGAAAAAAATAGCAAAAAGAATACTTATATCGCGTACGCTGCGGAAACTATTGACAATAGAGCAAAGTGATGTACTACAGTTCTATAGAGCGTATCAATATCTACAAAAAGTCTGCGATATCATATGTCTAACTATTAGAGTTATGTCATAATAACTACTTTTTCATGTTAAAATATGCAATAGTAACGCCGGTACAAACTAGGCCACATTATTCGCACCTTGGTATTAATCCTTATATCCAAATAAATCACTTTACGTTAACCATGTAACTAAATAACATTTTTCACTTTTTAAATCTTTGTTAATTCAGCAACCGTCCGTCGTGATGTCTCTCTCGAAATTCGCAGGTCGCGAGGGCAGACGAGTGATATACGCGGGTAAAACCGCGGGGCACAGCTAGTAAATTATAAAGTAATTACATTTACATTTCGTTTTACAAATGTACATCCACAATCAAAGGTCAAAATAGCCTATTAAATTTTAGATTTAATATTCAGAAAACTTGAATGACAATAACCCTGGAAGTGGATTGCTACCAAGGTGTTCCTAAAAAATTTATTCAAATAATTGTACAAAACATTATAAAAAAGTCCCGTTAGGTTTCCTGCTGGTTTTACACAGGCTAGCACTGGTTTGGAAAATTAAAATATGTCTTTCGAAAAGTATTATGTAATAATCTAAAGCCAATAAAAATATTCTGTTCTATTCTTTCAATTTCCGCCCTTCCATTTTTAGTATGTTAACCAAAAGCCTGCGCACACGTATCGCTCGTCACTCGACGACAGCGTAACGTACTGACACACAGTGGAAATATTAATAGAGTTCTAAGAAACCCTAGCAGACCTGGAAATAGCCACACGCTTTCCAGCCGTTCTCGTATCGCTTTACAAAAACACATATTTTCGAATCACCACTAGTACCTACAATACATATTAGTTGTATTCTTTACATAATGTTCTATGCTATACTATTCTATTGTTATTAAAATGTATTGTAGTGTGGTAAGTAGGTAGTTATACTAAACACTGGAAATGCGATTTGCGATAGGAAGATATTTAATATTTATCCCAAATATGGAAACGATTATAGTAACAAGGATTCATATTACTTGACCCAACTAAAAACACGATAACATGAATACTATCTATGTACTCTACCTGTATATCTACTTATGTTTAACCTGTTTTATATAAGTGCATATCATGCTAAATACCTTGTTACCCATATCCTATAAAAAAAAAAAAAAAGCAGTCAGTCAGTCTCAAGAATTCTATTAAAAGAGAATGAAACCGATCTTCACCTGTTCACAATTGTCACCTATCTCCCAACATCTCAGTACCTTTGTAATTAATAGGCACCTATATTACCCCACCTCACAACGTCCGAATACTATCAAAAGTTATCAACTGTGCAGGAGGTATTATAGTGCAATATTTATACGCGCAAAAACAGAAACATTCACTTTACTCTCTCATTTAACCACTCACTTAATATACCCGCTCAAGTTAACGCTAATATAGTAAAGTAGTAAGTAAGCAAGGTTCATTTTCATTGAAGCATGCAGTATTAGAAACTATCACAATACAACTAGGTAAATCAACAATTTGTGTATTCAAAGTACTTTAGTAAGGAAAGTATGGAAAGATAACCCCCTCTTATCTATTTCTCCTGTTTCGGTCTAAAGGGCAAAGCGAGCCAGCACAATTACAGGCTGAGAGTCAATTCATCTCAGTCCTAATAAGGTGACAACGTATCTGTCAATGGGTTGCAGTAACCACTTACCATCAGGTGGACTGCAAGTTCGCCACTTCGATTTCATAAATATACAAAATACAGCAATTTCTTCTAAATGTAGTAACCTCTTCTATAGGATGTGAATCTTTCTAAGTACAGAACGAGACTGTGATGGGCAACTAATGGCGAATGCTACACACTCGATAATTGTTACGATGTTAGGATCGTAATCTAGGATTACGATATTTATCAAGTGTGTAGTATAGCGTATCACGGATCGTGATACGGATCGCTGGATTTCTAAAAATCCAGGAATCCTACAATCTGTATCAAGTATCGTCGATAAATATCGAGTGTCTCTGGTCGATATTTATCGCGTCAGTATTGGTCAGTATTCATTCTGTCAGCGATGGACACGCGAAAATAATTTTCATAATCATCCATTTGTTGTTATTCCCGAATCTAATTTAATAAATTCAGGAAGCCAATGCTTCATCCATTTTTTTCTCTTTACACCTCTTTTTAATGCTATCGCTAATATAATAGCAACGCAAGCTTTACTTTTATAGTCACTCATTACGTTATTGGCTTCGGAGTATGTAACGTACACGTCTTTAGTGAATGAAATCTACCGTTGTACTGACGCGATTAGTATCAAATGTGTAGTATGTAGATTCGATCCAAAATATTGCAAGATAAAAATCACGTTAAATATCGTGATAATTATTGAGTGTGTAGCATGCGCCAATGACGATTTCTAAAATGTCTAAAATTCTAAAATGTCGCATATACAAGTCCCAAATGCTGGCGATTGGAAGTATTATCAGTGAGCCTACCGCCTGTCCGGCCTGGTGAGTATTACTGGCGTCAATATGGGCAACTCTTTAAGTAGTCGGCTATGCCATTCTTAAAAAACCCTATATCCGTTTGTAAATAAAATAAGTCCGAAAAATACTAAAATAATAAACACTTACGTTTTTTCACGATTTAAATCATTGTATCCGTTACAGCATCCAGATCTGCAATAAAACATTTGTTTAGTGGGGTATATCATCTTTTAACACAAATTAATTTAATTATGTATATTAAAAAATGCTGGCACCTGCTGGCGTATGTTAAGGGCAGCAATCCAGCAGTGGATTTTTTAAAGAATGGGTGCAAAGCAGCATGCAGGTCAAAAAAGTTTAGGAACTACCGCCTCCCATGACAACCGCAATGCGAGAGGAATTGCAGGTGCGTTGTTGCAAAAAAGGTTGTCGGACAAAGTAAAATAATGATTCTTATAATTACTCGAACATCCGCACATTGAATAAAGGCAATTTTAAAGCTTATTGTCGCGATTAATTTTCTCTTAACTACCCTTCGTCAGAGGAGGACTGAGGTGTTTAAAGTCCTAACATCATAATTAACCCTTCAACGTCAGCTTTTAATTATTAATATTTGATCGATCTACACAGGACAGCAGTAGCGTCAACTATGTATCTACGTGGCGATTGAGATGAATCCTATCATCTAAAATCCTGTCAAATCCAGTTGTCGTTTTTTCGGGCAGATAAGGGATGTTCACTAGCTGGCGTATTCTTCGAAAGGCTTCTGTCTAGTCGTGATTTATAAAGGTTAGCTATGTAAATGTAATTCATTAATTCATTACAGCCTATCAAAAGTCCACTGCTGAACATATGCCTCCCATGCATCGCCATAGGGATTCCCTCCATTTGCCATAGTCGTACGCTTAGTAGGCGGGTTTGTAACCGCTTATTTAATACGCTTATACCGATATTCGTAGTTGTTATTTGGAAATTGCTGCCCATCTCCTGTTTCATTTCCCTCTGTCGCCTCTTATGACACCTTCGGGATGATGTAAGGTAGTAGACTCTCTTACTACTAGATACAAATACATTATTATATTCATTAGATATACATATTAGAGAACCGCAGACCCTTTTAACTGGATACGAGGCATTCAATCTTAGTCCTCAGAGGTGGGAATGCATTTGATTCTTGATCGTGGGTAAATGTAGATTCCAACGGTAGATGTCTACGTATATTCGATCAACAGTATCCACTTACCTTCAGGTGGACTGTGTGCTCGTTTGTCACGCTCATACTATAAAAAAATGACGTGTGCAATGTGCATATATAACAAATACCACGGTAAGTATTAATATAGTATTTGTGAAAATATTCCATAAAACTCGGCAAACATCGTTAACCCGCCAATAACTTCTCAAGGAACCTCTAAATTACGTTTTGAAGTTTATTACCTGTGACCCCCGTGGATTTATGAATGATTCATTACACGCGAGAAAGTTCGAGAGCCTTTATAAAACAAATAAAGACATTAAGAGTGTCGTGTGCAGTTATTTTCTTGTTAATTTGGCACAAGCGACAATTTAATCAATAATTCGTATGGATTAATGGTTAACAACACGGGTCAAGCTTAGCCAGCCGGATTGATATTCTGCGATGTTTTATTATTGTTTATTAAAAATGATACCCTAAATTAGGTATCATTTTTATTAAAAAATAATCAAAAATAAATTGCGTTTAACATAGTGTCCCCAGACCAATTTCGGTCACGGCGGCTAGTCTCAACGAAGACTAGCCATCTGCGCAGGTCAGGATTATAGAGCCCGAGTGTGTGCACAAGCACAAGTGCACTCTTTATTCCCTCACTCTCGTAGAAGAGTGATTAGGCGCATGACCAATAGCTTTACGTCACAGGGATGAAACACCGCCATCTTCGTGACTCCGAACTGCAACTGAAAATTTCTTGACAGAAAAACCCATTAACTGATTTTGACCCGAACCCGAGACCTCATGATCAGCTACCGCGTTTACGACCACTAGACCAACGAGGTAGTCAACTTTTAAATTAATTGTAAATTAATCTTTAATATGGTTAAAATAACGAATGTAGTTCAGTAACAAATACATCAATGGAGTAAGTAAAAGTAAGCTATGTGGTGTGTGGTGGTATTTCGTCCCGTATGTGTACTAAAAATCGAATGGTTTCAAGATGTTAAAAATGAAATACCTAAGATTCGCGTAATAAAAATGATCACGTGTCGTATTATCGACGGTGGTGTGTCTTTCCTAGTGTAGGCAGTAGTGTTGGGATTAGTGATGACAGGATGGTGCAAGCATTTGAGGGTGGGCAGGAGGAGCTCTTCAAATTAGCTAAAACACATCATTTTATTTTATTAAGCGAGTCTTAGCTAATTCGTTGCCAGCCCATTCAATACTATGGTTTCACTGCGGATATCCTCGTTACAGCAGAGAAGTCCTTACTCTTTAATCTGTGAGATAAGTATAGCCTTTTCTAGGATAACTAGTTTTCTCATATGGCCAGCGGAATAGCGTAAAATCATTGAGCCTAAAACGTCCTTAGTAGAAACAGGCTAGAGACAAAAACTAAATTAAAAATATATATACGATACGTGGACGTTATTTAAAATTCGATTTTGATCAGCTTTCTTGTGTTCTTATACTCTTTCTATAACTATAATAAACATATTACTGGACCCTCAAGTTACTTAAAACAAGCGTTTGTTACTCCGGTTTCAAAGAATACCGATGTGTTTACTTTAGCGAAATTTACAGCCGACAGTTATAGTTGGCGCAGACCAATAAGCCATAACTCATCCGCGGACGAAACACGTGACTAATTAAACATAAGTTGATTGGGTATTGAAATTGCATATTTAATTAATTTTTACTCGGTTGCCGGGGGGCAGCCGTTAAGCCGCTGTGAATCGGACCTTCATTGATTTGAAGTCTTTCTCCAGGCTAAGTAATGTACATAATATGTCATCGAAGTTTTATACGCGGTTAATCGAGCTAAATGACTAAAAAATAGGGATTCATCCGATACCAATAACGATATATCGGAGATACTTTGGGTTTGTCAATACATCGTTATACGTTACATATACTCAGTACTCACTCATACGTAAGTTCCCAAGCAGCACACAAGCGTTATGAACATCAATATACCAGCCCACATAGACTAAGGTCTACTCCTTAGAGTTCTTTTAAAAGCGTATAAGAGTGTTGAAAAGAGTTTGTATCCTTATAAGAGTGGTTTATGAGTTATTATACAGCTCAAGCTGTATAAAGCTCGTATACAGCTTGCATGCTGCTTGGGTTACAACGATACCTTTCATTTTCAAGGTATTAGGATATTCATCCCAATATATCGAGAGACGCAGATCCGCTTGTTTTCTGGCATATACCCAAACCTTTACCGCAGGTCTCATTTAAATAGACTTGCAAAACCATCTTTTCCGCAATATTTGAAAAAAACAAAAATCTTATTAATGTTTATTACTAACACTATTATCCTTAATTATTAATTTTAATAACTAATAATCTAATTCTAAGTCTGTAATTTTTTATTTTAATTAAAAACTAAATATTTCATCCATTTAGTGCTCTAATACCTTCATTCACTAAGGGTATCGGTGTCGCCGATATTTTTATAAGATAATCTGTATCAGTATCGTATCGGCAGAAGGGCGTATCGATGAAACGCTACTAAAAACATCTACAATATATTGTACTACCTAAATGTTATGATATAATTTTAGAACTCTATTGTGAAGTTCTGTTACCTACGCCGGAGATGTCATTTACGTAAAAGGATAAACAGTAAGTAACCAAAGTAACACTTGTTGCTTTTAGTTGCTTACTTAGATTTTTAAGTTTATATAATACAAGAAAAATTTATCAAATTAAAAGTGAAATACTGATATCATTTTAAAAAAAAACTTGAAATCTTAACACATTCTAAGAAAGGAGTACCTGAATTAAAAATAAATTAAGTTAATAATATTTAAAAAAATATTTTTCTCGAATGAGACATCACCAAACTAATTTGAGCGATTGTTATAAAAAAAATTTATAGAAGAGGGGCAAACGAGCATGCGGCTCACGGTGAGCCGCTCACCTGATGGTAAGTGTCGACCGTCGCCCAGAACAACAGCAACACCAGGCGAATCGCAGGTGCGTTGCCAGTTGCAGTCGTATCGGTCCGTAAAAATCGCTGGTGGTAGTCGATTCCACAAGGAAGTTGTGCGAGGAAGAAAACTTAATTTAAATATGTAACTGTAACTGAACTAGGTGGTAGGACTACTTCTCTGCCTAGGAGTCACATTCCATCTTAATACTCAGACCTGAAATCGCAGCTGTAGACTATTTTGTATGAAGTTGGTTGCACGTGTCTATGGGCTAATCCACTTACCACCAGGTGGACTGTAAGTTCGTTTTGCACTTTAACTTTATTTAAAAAAAACTGTCTTTTTCGTTAGGGCGTTAACTTTTTCACAATTAAAACGAAAATAAGATAGCTCTGAGTGCGGGAAAAAGATACCTTTTCCGAGTAACAAGAAAGCGGGTCGAGTTAATCGTCAAAAACAATCGAAGCCTCGCAACAACGGCGAGGATTCCATAACTTATCGCACAAAAAGGTGAAACTATCGAATTTAGAAAGCACCGTTTCGTTCCGTTCTATTAAATTAAGCTAGAGATGTTACACAACGGAGTCCAGGCCGCACACCACAATACGATTTTTTTATCGATGGATTAGAGTTTGGCCTCCTTTTGTATCTATATCTATTTTTGTATCACCTACCTTTTTTCAGAACTAATGGTATTTGTATTTTAGGTGATGATGCATAATAATATCTTTATATATAAAAATTACGTGTCACATTGTTTGTCCGCGATGAACTCCCTAAAAACAACTGCATTGATTTCAATGAAATTTTGCACTGTATACAGTTTGGTTCAACTTGAGAGATAGGATAGTTTTTATCCCAATAAGTGATCCTTAATATTTTTTTATTACGAATTTAAGGATTTTTTACAGAACAAAGGGTCGTCGGAGAGGGCAGAACAACGTCTGCCTTGCCAGCTAGTAATATATAATTTTAAGAGCGTGTAGCTTCCCGATAAACTGATTGCAGCTTGGCGAGATAATTTAAGGATTTTTTACAGAACAAAGGTCTTCGGAGGGCAGAACAACGTCTGCCTTGCCAGCTAGTAATATATAATTTTAAGAGCGTGTAGCCCGATAAACTGATTGCAGCTTGGCGAGATAATTTAAGGATTTTTTACAGAACAAAGGGTCTTCGGAGAGGGCAGAACAACGTCTGCCTTGCCAGCTAGTAATATATAATTTTAAGAGCGTGTAGCTTCCCGATAAACTGATTGCAGCTTGGCGAGATAATTTAAGGATTTTTTACAGAACAAAGGGTCTTCGGAGAGGGCAGAACAACGTCTGCCTTGCCAGCTAGTAATATATAATTTTAAGAGCGTGTAGCTTAACTGATTGCAGCTTGGCGAGATAATTTCTGTGGTAATGTACCTAACTTTGTTTGAATAAATAAAAAAAAGCAGTTGTACATAAGGGAATTATATTCCTTTCAGACTGAATCGTTTTCTTAGTCGTAGAAGGAGAACGCAATAGTGTCATCTTTTGTTGAGTATCGGTTGCAGGTTTCCATGGGCTGTTATAGCCATAGACGAGTAGATGGTAACCAATTATATATGTAATAATTATCTGTTAATTATATTGTATATACTTAATACGTATATCTTCAAAAGCATATAATTATTATAAGATTGCACACTACATCTAACCACTCTTTGGTCTGCTGGAAGAAAAAGTTCAATATGAAATAAGCAGTGCCTTTGTACAAAATCTCTTTTTATTTGTTATTTTGTATTATGTAATACGTTGTGTGTATATAAATCGTTAAATCTATGTATAACAGTGAACTTGTGATGGGCTGTAATGATGATGAGAGAACGTTTATAATAACAAATAGCAGTAATGATCATTCATTTAATGTTCTTAAAAAATGGGTTTTTCTTACCTTACCTCATTATTTCCTTGCTACTGTTAGTCTCAAAGTCCGGACGAGCACATCACTACCCAAGCCCTTCTAAAAGTCGTGAAACGAGCGATCGGCGCGTACAAAAGATAAATTTGTTGTATTTATCGATTATGATACGATAGAGATTTCTTTGCGGTAACAAAGCGTTTTCGTATCAAATCACACAATTAGAAGTGATCGGTTGTATGGCCTATCGGGCGCTTTGTCGGCGCGGCTTGTCATTGCTGTGGGTGCGTGCCACTACGAACTGTGAGATTCGTCCCTATTTTCAAATTTTGCCAAGTACGAAACGTTACACCGAAAAAAGTTATAAGCCAGCATAAAATAGCAGCTTAATCCTGCTGTATTTTGTATGGTTAGTGTATAGAACCGGAGACTCTTTTAACTGGAAACGAGCCATTCCATCCTAGTTCTTAGGGGTGTCAACGCATCTGAATTTTGATTCATAATCAAGGATAGATGTAGATGTCTACGAACCACAACATCCATTTACCATCTGGTGGACTGTATGCTCGTACGTCACCCTTATTCTATAAAAATTTTTTTTATGTGATCATTAATTTAATATTATTAGGTATATCCATGTATATTCTAAGTCTAGGGGTATATTTATTCTCAAAAAATCTTGAGACTGACATTCGCTACATGCATATGTGTAATGTATATTTTATAACATAAAATTTGAACCAATTTCATTAATTCGACTATTAATCATCTATATATTAATACGTGTAGCGAAAACTTTGTACCCCTTCTGAAGCATATTGCGCGCACGGAATAGTGTAAGATTTGGCATAGTTAAAGTATATATGGAGAAGAAGTACAGAAAACTATAATTTATTTAAAATATGTGTTACAAAGACACTAAGTAAAATAAAATAAAACATACATTGTTTACGTTCATACTGTCAATGTCAAACATAAATGTCGCTTCTGTCGCTTGGACAAATAATGTTGTTTGTTGACGTACATACTGCCAATGTGTGAGAGTAAATACCAAAGAGTTTATAATCACTACGTTTTAGGCAACAAAGGCAAAAAGGCGTTTATTTTATATTATTTTGTATATTAGATATCTGTGTTTTATATATTAATGTGCAGCTGAAAGTGAAATACAGCTTGTTTCATATACAGGCCTAAAAATTTAATGAATTACGGTCGAATTTCGACTAATAGGAGACCACTAGTAAAGAATAGTTAAATGACTTGCTCACACCTCTTTTACTCCCAAAATACCAAGTCCTCAGTCGCATAACGAACAAACCAACGGTGTTTGGCATCGCAGGCCATGGACAACCGCTGTCGGCTCAAAGGAATTAGAATGATCGACGCGTCGGCCGTGACCGGGCACTTTGTGGTGCCAGGACAATGTGATAGCGCCGTGATAACATGTCGCCCGTGCTTAATTAACACGTAGCGCTCGGTTGCCAGGCTGGTGACGAGTGTTACGAGAAAAGAGAATATGCAATTGGCGAATTAATACTATTGTTCCCTATATCAACAGTACAAATTTTAAAGATGTAATGTGATAAAAGATTTACAGAGTAAATATACATATTGAAGAAGGTATAAATTAAAGTTACAGCTTTTATGCGTCTCAATGCTAGGCACAGGCCTCACTGAGGGGGTTGTGGAGTAATGTGTCTTGCTTTGATTCTTGACTTGTCCCAGTTGTTGACGGATTTCTCATGTCCTTTGTCAATTTTTATGCCTACCTCAGATATGCAGGTTTCCTTACGATATTTTACTTCACCGACGAATAAGTAGTAAAGGACTTACAATTACAATGAACAATTTCATTGATGGTGGCGGTGATCGAACCCGGTAAGCTCATTGTACAATTTATGGCAAACGTTCAGCCCTGATCTCCCATGGCTTTAAGGAAAGGGTTAAGAGGGTTTTCGTAACACAATTTATCAAAGACAATCGAACTATCAGTCTACCTCATTGTATGTGGTACCTTCTTATCTGTTTCTTCCGATTTCAAGTAAACCAGCATAGTTACAGACTGTTAGGCGTTCCATCTAACTCCAAAGAAGTGACAAAATAACAGACAGGGCTGAGGCCTATTAATTGTAAAAGTAGTGAATTACTGCCTAAGAAATGATAAGTATGGTATCTTCGTATGGAGTTGTGTAGCCTTCCGTGAGCTAGACACTTTCAATCATTCACTTCCAAATACATTTAAGTTTTTAGCATTTAGATGTTGCTCTCCGTTTTCCATCTGAACTTTATAACAACTTTATAAGTTTTTAAGGATGACGAATGTTTAACATCAAATTAACCTCTAGCTTTTTTAAAATCTGCGCGTGCGAATAACTAATTTTACGTGGTAGAGCCACGCTGCAGCTATAATATTATAGTTGTAGCACGAATGGGTCAGCTCGACCGGGGAAGGACCACGCTCTCATAGAATACCGTGGTAAAATAGCAGCTCAATGCTGCTGTGTTTCTTATGTTGAGTGTAGAGAACCGGAGACCCTTCTTACAGGGAACGAGGCATTCCATTTTAGTCCTCAGGGGTGGCAACGCATCTTAATTGAGGATAGACGTAGATGTCTATGGGCAACAGCATCCACTTACCATCAGGTGGACTGAGTGCTCGATTGTCACCCTTATTCTATAAAAAATATATACTTATTTCGAAATCAATGGTGCCTGACTAAAACATAATAGTATCGATAATAAAAAATAGTAGTATTTGCAATCATCATCTTAAATGATATCCTACTGGCAGTGTCTAATTTATTTTATTCATTTACAACAATGGTTTATTTTGGTATAATTAAAACTATTGTACAAAATAGCCCTTACTCTATGCTTACGGTTTTTTTTAACTAGATTTAATTATAAGTATACTCAACGAAAAAATATTAATTTTCTTAATTAATAAAAATTAAGAAATCGATTTTAAAAATTTGTAACATTTATTTTTATTTAACCAGGTAATTCGTGAAAATACATGCTATCTTTACTATGGATACCTAGTATAGTACCTAGTAAATAAAAATAAAATGTTCTGATAAATTGTGGTATGATCCAAAATTCTCAGAATTCTATAAACCAGAATTTAATTATATTCTAATAACATTGTTGTTTACCAACAGAATAATTGGCTGCGTAAATTTCAAAGTCGACAAATCGACAAATTTGCTAAGCAAACAAAACTCGATCGTAAAGCAAACAGATCGTTTACGATCGAGAACAAACAGTTGCCGAGCCGTTAGGTGGTTGAACAATCAAACCGACGCGTCTACACAAAACAGCATTGTCATTATTTTTCTATTTGGTTCCTCATCGAAGAGATGGCGACGTGAAATAACTTTTGAGTAAACGCATTCATTGCATTCTTTGGGTTGTTTGTCGTCATTGTGCTAATAGCTTTCTTATAATATGCAGTGACGACCATATTATGGTAAATAGCTATTACATCTCATCATCAGCAGGGCTGCCTCGTTGGTTCGGTGGTCGTACACACGGATTCTAATCATGAGGCCCCGGGTTGAAATCTCGAGTCGGGCCAAAATTAGGTAATGGTTTTTCTGACTAGGAATTCTCGTTAGCAGCTCGGAGTCAGGAAGAAGACGGTGTTTCACCCCCGTGCCTCAGAAAGTACGTAATACCGTTAGTCCTGCGTCTGATCTCTCTCTGGTCGTGTCGGATTACAGTCGCATCGCACTATGAGAATGAGAGAAAAAATAATGCACCTGTGCTTGCGCGCATACACTCGGCCACTACAATGCTGTCCTGCGCAGTTGGCTATACTCCATTCAGACTGGCCGCCGTGACCGAAATTAGGTCTGGAGGACATTAGCTAGTACTTCCCTAAGACCCCTGAAACAAACTTCAAATTAAACCACAATATTGTAGAGTGATCGTAAAGATCACCTATCGACGTCCTCTACCGAAGATAACGTTTTTACGTTAAAGATACAAGTTCAAGATGTTGTATTGGCAGACCAAAGTGACCATGAATATTTAGCTGAGGTCTCATATGGGTAATTTTTTTTATAGAAGAAGGGGCAAATGAACGTTGAGCTCACCCGATGGAAAGTGATATTCAACTAATCTTTATCAACACATTGCATTTGAAGAAGGTATCCGCTCGCTGGGTGCCGAAAGTGTTAACCGAAGAGAAAATAAATCTGCCATTGAAATGAGTTCACATTTTCATCTTTGAAAGTACCATAGACGAAACATGGATCCGGCAGACAATTGCTTGGAAACAGGTGTCAAACGGACGCCGATGAAATTAAAAGTTTCAAGCTCGGCAGAGAAGGTAAAAATTGAGAAAATTGAGCCACTGTCACAGGCTTCTAATGCAATGTTGAAAAGGTTGTCAAGAAGAGATGAGTATTGTTCCTTCTATGACTTTAATTGGACTGCCACTTTATTCTACCTTAACACTAATATATGTATATTGTCGTGGGGCCCCGCTACACTAAATGCAAGCACTAAATGAGGCTACGTAAGAAAGTACCTACACAGGCAAACTAGCAGCAAAAGTCCTGCATCATCAAGGCAATGTACTCGCACACAAAACTGAAGTGGCGTTGCTTGAATACTCGCCCTATTCTCTAGATTTAGCCTCTATTGACATCTTTATAGCTTTCTTCGATTCAAGAAACAGCTCCGGAGTAAGAAATTCGACATTGGCAAGGTGATGACCGCTGTGGAAGCATTTTGAAAGGAAAAAGATTAATATTTTATTCGTAGGAGTACCTATTTAGAGTTCGGGAAAAGATGGATTAAATGTCCCGCTAGGACTTATAAAGAGACTATCTTGATATTTTGTATAATTTATAACCATAAACATTATTTACATGCATGTTACTACGTTTTGAATAAATTTTACTCTGTAAGCTCGTTTTGCGTAAATCGCACCAAAAATTAATATCCACAAGCTGAAGTAACTTAGGTTAACTATGACATAAGGACGTCAAACACCTCAGTCCCGTGCTTTACAGCACAACAACGTCAGAAATTAAGAAATAATTCAAATTAAACGCGACAAAATCTGTCAAATTAGTTTCATTCGATATGCAATATTCGTTGAAATATAAGAAATGTAACTAACTTTTTGGTCTTATATATATATCATTTTTACTACATTTAAGTGGTAGAGCTTGCTGCAATTTATAATAGCTGCAGGACAAATAGTTCGCGTCTACTGCGGAAGGACCACCCTGGTACAAAAAGTGAAATAGCATCATAGCGCTCCTGTTTCGTATGTGGAGTGACAAGAATCCGATACCCTTTTTACCGGTAAAGAAGCACTCCATCTTCGTCTTCAGGGTTGGCAGTACATCTACCTTTTGATTATAAAGAAAGGATATATTATGTAAGTGTGTATAGACCATATCATTCATCCTAACTTATATAAAAACAAAATCAAAGTAAAGTCAAGTCAAAGACAAAACATATGTTCAAAATTAGTCTTTACAAAGCACTTTGAGATAATTAGAATACCGCATCGCCCTCACAAGTGTCTGATACGGCTGGGAGACTGTAAGAAGAAGTAGCAAGAAACTCACACGTAGATCGTTCCTATCGTAGAACAGTGGCAGCCTTGTACCGGTAGACGAAGTTTGTCAGCTCCGTGGCGCAGTTAGTTAGCAATGAGTTGCAGTGCTACGGGGCCGCGGGTTCGAATCCACGGCTACAAATAATTGTTCCGTGTCTGGATGTTTGTCCTTGTGAAATTTATGTATGTAAACTGCCCCCACGATACAGGAGAAAATCCTAGTGTGGAGGGAGTCGATGGACGCAGTTAGCTTAGGACCATGCTTTGTGGCATTCCTTGGGGAAGGCCTGTGTTCAAAAGTGGACTTGTTAAGGGCTTTAATAATGATAATGATGATTCTTATTTTTTTTTAATAATCATCTAATCTATATCAATAAGCAGTTTCTTAGTAATCTTATGGATAAATAGGCAACATGTTGAACTCAGTAGTTGTATAATGGACGTAAGACAAACACTTGTTCAGTTCTCTTGTTGTTACTCGTATAAGAGCGGCCCGTCTCTAAAGCAGTCACCGATGCGACATGACTTGCTGAATCAACGCGCCCTGTTGAATGCCACGGTGAACATAATTTTGGCAGGATAAAGTTTTTTTATAAAATGAAAGTGATAAACGAATTTACAGTCTTCTTTCATATCAGTGTTCTTTCATATCTTGCCCTAAAACCCTCTCAGAAATGAGAGGAGGCCTGAGCCCAGCAGTGGGACATATATCGGCTGTACTGTTGTGTCATCATATCAGTGCGGCGAACAAAATTTGCAGCAGAAATGAGTAAGATGATACCTACCCAGACGGACATCTCGGCAGTAAAGAAGTCCTACCACCTAGCGCATAAACGTTAAAATAAAAGTATTATAACCGTTCTGTGTAATTTTTAGTGTCTGCTCAATAATAAAACTTAATAACATATTGCTTTATTCCTACAAAAGGTACACTGCGGCCCATAGAAACTTACAACGCCGATTAAGAAAACACATCAACTTTTTACTTTTTACTCGACCGGGGTAGGACATCGCTCTCACATAATACCCAGCTTGAAACAGCAGAATAATGCTACTGTTGTTAAGGTATTCTGGACTACTTGTATTCACTAGTCTGAAATACCTCGTAACAAGTTAAAATGGTCTCCGTTTCCTCCACTCGCCATACGAAACAGAATCATTATGCTTTTCTAGTATAGACAATCCCTTCGTGCGGTGGCAATAATACAGCGGCAGCGTTACTGTATTAGGCAGTTTTTATGGATTTTCCAGTTCACGTTGGAACCTTATCTTCCTATTATACTTTTAATTTTGAATCTAATTAGCATTAATATATACCGCAACACGCGTTCAGTTCACGCTAGGTGAACTAAGCAACGCATACCCAAATCATTCATTCATTCGTGGATTTCATCACAGTTTATTTCATCGAAGTTCACTTCTGAACATAGGCCACCTAATACATTACTTCATAGGAAGATATTCTCGATATTTACCACGCTTGGCAGGCCGGTTAACAACCGTAGTTTTTTTAATTATTTTGAATTGCTATTAGGAAGTAAAATTACTGCTGAGCATCTCCTGTTTAATTTTCCTCTATCGCCTTTTACACCCACGGGATTCACACTCAAATCATTATAAAATATAAATATTTATCATTTAATCATATATTCAATATTAAAGTATTAAATTATTGTAGTCAATCTAGCCGTGGTAGCTCAGAGGCTAAGCGCTCGCTGTAAATTTCTCAGAACGCGAGTAACCCGTGTTCATCCCCACCGGCTCCAATGAAATTGTTAACTGCAATTTTAAGTGCTGATTTACCACGTGCTCGGCGGTGAAGAAAACATCGTGAGGGAACCTGCGTGTCTGAGAAATAAGAAGAACAAAAAATTTTCGAAGACATGTGAAGTTCACCAACATGCATTGGGGCAGTGCGGCGGACATTTCCTTGCCCTAAAACCCTCTCAGAAATTAGAGGAGGCCTGTGCCCCAACAGTAGGACGTATATAAGCAGTAACTTTTTAACTTTAACTAGTCAATCTATAATTTATCTATCATATTATATCATAACCGGTGTTAAATACTAATTTGAAATGTTCTTCGTTGCAACACCATAATATTAAATAAAACTTACAATAAATCAAGAATTAAAAGTTAAAAATATGAGTGTGTAAATAACATTAAAAGTCCTAAATTATGAGCAAAAATCATAGTCTCAGCAGAAACAGCGAACCGGCTAAGTGACGATGATCGACAAAAAGGGATGAAGTGCGATTTTATTAACAGCTTTCATCAATGTACAAAAATAGCGTTCAATGCGTATAACAAATGATGTTGGCAGAAAGGGCTTCAGGGCGGCGGAAAATGGGCCCCGAATGGAACGGTGATGTATCATCCGGGAGATCCATTCTGTTCGCACTTACACACCCATTGACGAGAAGTGACGACGCCTTTTCGCTTCATGTCAAGTTTTTTTCTAGATATTCTATGAATTATAGCAAATTATAATTATTACATAAAGACCTATGGGTATTCGAATTGAATAATATGTTCCAAAAATATTCTTTTCTGTGTGAATGAATTAAAATTTAGGATTTTTTCGAATAGAATAATCCTCGTTTAATTTTGTAAGAATCGGCCGAGCTTTACAGTCTTGCGTGAGAAAAGTAATTATATTCGCCATGTAAGAATGTCTCGTTACCAGTTAAAATTATCTCGGTTCTCACACCACACGGAACACACAGCAGCATCATGCTACAATTTCACACCTGCATTCTGTGTGTGCTGAAGCCATTATACGCTGCAACGTGGCTTCATCAAGTATAATAGATACAGATAACCAGAATAATTACAGGTGTGAGACCTTCTATATATTCATATTCTGCGCTCATTTTTTAGCGATCCACCCATTAGAGCCTATAAAATCTACTGCTGAACATAGGCCCTTTTGAAATAGTTACCATGCTTGGCAGACGGGTTGCAACCACATTTTATTTTGAGCTTTTTATTATTTTGAGTTGATATCAGGAAGATGCTCAGTTTACTTCTACGACACCCACGGAACGATATAGGGTGATGGATATTCTTATACCGCCACTACACAGTTAGTTATTTTATATGATATTAATTAATTCATAAATAAAATGATATCTTAGTAGTCAGTAGTGCTGAATTGGCAATGGGTCGGTCAAGCTCGAAGAACCGACAACCGTTGGGGAACAAGTGGCAACCTGCAACTGGTAAGATAAGTGTAGGTCGGTCTTCCTAAACCCATCTATCGAAGAAAGACGATTGATGGTGGCTCTGGGCCTTGCTTTGTGGCATTGCTTGTTGAAGCCAAAGTTGAGTCTTGTGTGATAATGATTTATAAATCTGACTTTCTGCTTTTGCAATCCGGTCTATCAAAGGTTGTCAAGAAGAGATGAGTATTGTTCCTTCTATGACTTTAATTGGACTGCCACTTTATTCTACCTTAACACTAATATATGTATATTGTCGTGGGGCCCCGCTACACTAAATGCAAGCACTAAATGAGGCTACGTAAGAAAGTACCTACACAGGCAAACTAGCAGCAAAAGTCCTGCATCATCAAGGCAATGTACTCGCACACAAAACTGAAGTGGCGTTGCTTGAATACTCGCCCTATTCTCTAGATTTAGCCTCTATTGACATCTTTATAGCTTTCTTCGATTCAAGAAACAGCTCCGGAGTAAGAAATTCGACATTGGCAAGGTGATGACCGCTGTGGAAGCATTTTGAAAGGAAAAAGATTAATATTTTATTTGTAGGAGTACCTATTTAGAGTTCTGAAAAAGATGGATTAAATGTCCCGCTAGGACTTATAAAGAGACTATCTTGATATTTTGTATAATTTATAACCATAACATTGTTTACATGCATGTTACTACGTTTTGAATAAATTTTACTCTGTAAGCTCGTTTTGGGTTAATCGCTCCAAAAATTAATATCCGCAAGCTGAAGTAATTTGGGTTAACTATGACATAAGGACGTCAAAGACCTCAATCCCGTGACCATGCTTTACAGCACCCTCAACGTCAGAAATTAAGAAATAATTCAAATTAAACGCGACAAAATCCGTCAAATTAGTTTCATTCGATATGCAGTATTCGTTGAAATATAAGAAATGTAACTAACTTTTTGGTCTTCCCTCTTATATATATTATTTTTACTACATTTAAGTGGTAGAGCTTGCTGCAGTTTATAATAGATGCAGGACAAATAGTTCGCCTCTACTGCGGAAGGGCCACCCTCGTACAGAATATCAAAGTGAAATAACATCATAGCGCTCCTGTTTCGTATGTGGAGTGACAAGAATTCGATACTCTTTTTACCGGTAAAGAAGTATTCCATCTTCGTCTTCAGGGTTGGCAGTACATCTGCCTTTTGATTATAAAGAAAGGATATATTATGTAAGTGTGTATAGACCATATTATTCATCCTAACTTATATAAAAACAAAATCAAAGTAAAGTCAAGTCAAAGACAAAACATATGTTCAAAATTGGTCTTTACAAAGCACTTTGAGATACTTAGAATACCGCATCGCCCTCACAAGTGTCTGCTACGGCTGGGAGACTGTAAGAAGAAGTAGCAAGAAACTCACACGTAGATCGTTCCTATCGTAGAACAGTGGCAGCCTTGTACCGGTAGACAAAGTTTGACGACTCCGTGGCGCAGTTGGTTAGCAATGAGTTGCAGTGCTACGGGCCGCGGGTCCGAATCCCGCACGGAACAAATATTTGTATGGGCTACAAATAATTGTTCCGGGTCTGAATGTTTGTCCTTGTGAAATTTATGTATGTAAACCGCCTCCACGATACAGGAGAAAATCCTAGTGTGGAGGTAACGTTTTTAAAAAAAAAAAAAGAAAAAAGAAGGAGTTGTAGGGCGTCCCCCCCCCCCCCTATTGTTTAGAGTGACGACCTGATAAGGCATGTAGGGAGTCGATGGCCGCAGATAGCTTAGGACCATGCTTTGTGGCATTCCTTAGGGAAGGCCTGTGTTCAACAGTGGACTTGTCAAGGACTTTAATAATGATAATGATGATTCTATTTTTTTATAATCATCAAATCTATATCAATAAGCCGTTTCTAAGTAATCTTATGGATAAATAGGCAACATGTTGAACTCAGTAGTTGTATAATGGACGTAAGACAAACACTTGTTCAGTTCTCTTGTTGTTACTCGTATAAGAGCGGCCCGTCTCTAAAGCAGTCACCGATGCGACATGACTTGCTGAATCAACGCGCCCTGTTGAATGCCACGGTGAACATAATTTTGGCAGGATAAAGTTTTTTTATAAAATGAAAGTGATAAACGAATTTACAGTCTTCTTTCATATCAGTGTTCTTTCATATCTTGCCCTAAAACCCTCTCAGAAATGAGAGGAGGCCTGAGCCCAGCAGTGGGACATATATCGGCTGTACTGTTGTGTCATGTCATATCAGTGCGGCGAACAAAATTTGGCAGCAGAAATGAGTAAGATGATATCTACCCAGACGGACTTCTCGGCAGTAAAGAAGTCCTACCACCTAGCGCATAAACGTTAAAATAAAAGTATTATAACTGTTCTGTGTAATTTTTAGTGTCTGCTCAATAATAAAACTTAATAACATATTGCTTTATTCCTACAAAAGGTACACTGCGGCCCATAGAAACTTACAACGCCGATTAAGAAAAACACATCAACTTTTTACTTTTTACTCGACCGGGGTAGGACATCGCTCTCACATAATACCCAGCTTGAAACAGCAGAATAATGCTACTGTGTTGTTAAGGTATTCTGGACTACTTGTATTTCACTAGTCTGAAATACCTCGTAACAAGTTAAAATGGTCTCCGTTTTCCTCCACTCGCCATACGAAACAGAATCATTATGCTTTTCTAGTATAGACAATCCCTTCGTGCGGTGGCAATAATACAGCGGCAGCGTTACTGTATTAGGCAGTTTTTATGGATTTTCCAGTTCACGTTGGAACCTTATCTTCCTATTATACTTTTAATTTTGAATCTAATTAGCATTAATATATACCGCAACACGCGTTCAGTTCACGCTAGGTAAGGAACTAAGCAACGCATACCCAAATCATTCATTCATTCGTGGATTTCATCACAGTTTACTTCCCATCGAAGTCCACTTCTGAACATAGGCCACCCTAATACATTACTTCATAGGGAAGATATTCTCGATATTTGCCACGCTTGGCAGGCCGGTTAACAACCGTAGTTTTTTTAATTATTTTGAATTGCTATTAGGAAGTAAAATTACTGCTGAGCATCTCCTGTTTAATTTTCCTCTATCGCCTTTTACACCCACGGGATTCACACTCAAATCATTATAAAATATAAATATTTATCATTTAATCATATATTCAATATTAAAGTATTAAATTATTGTAGTCAATCTAGCCGTGGTAGCTCAGAGGCTAAGCGCTCGCTGTAAATTTCTCAGAACGCGAGTAACCCGTGTTCATCCCCACCGGCTCCAATGAAATTGTTAATTGCAATTTTAAGTGCTGATTTACCACGTGCTCGGCGGTGAAGAAAACATCGTGAGGGAACCTGCGTGTCTGAGAAATAAGAAGAACAAAAAATTTTCGAAGACATGTGAAGTTCACCAACATGCATTGGGGCAGTGCGGCGGCCATTTCCTTGCCCTAAAACCCTCTCAGAAATTAGAGGAGGCCTGTGCCCCAACAGTAGGACGTATATAAGCAGTAACTTTTTAACTTTAACTAGTCAATCTATAATTTATCTATCATATTATATCATAACCGGTGTTAAATACTAATTTGAAATGTTCTTCGTTGCAACACCATAATATTAAATAAAACTTACAATAAATCAAGAATTAAAAGTTAAAAAATGAGTGTGTAAATAACATTAAAAGTCCTAAATTATGAGCAAAAATCATAGTCTCAGCAGAAACAGCGAACCGGCTAAGTGACGATGATCGACAAAAAGGGATGAAGTGCGATTTTATTAACAGCTTTCATCAATGTACAAAAAATAGCGTTCAATGCGTATAACAAATGATGTTGTTTGCAGCAGAAAGGGCTTCGGGGCGGCGGAAAATGGGCCCCGAATGGAACGGTGATGTATCATCCGGGAGATCCATTCTGTTCGCACTTACACACCTATTGACGAGAAGTGACGACGCCTTTTCGCTTCATGTCAAGTTTTTTCTAGATGTTCTATGAATTATAGCAAATTATAATTATTACATAAAGACCTATGGGTATTCGAATTGAATAATATGTTCCAAAAATATTCTTTTTCTGTGTGAATGAATTAAACTTTAAGGGATTTTTTTCGAATAGAATAATCCTCGTTTAATTTTGTAAGAATCGGCCGAGCTTTACAGTTTTGCGTGAGAAAAGTAATTATATTCGCCATGTAAGAATGTCTCGTTACCAGTTAAAATTATCTCCGGTTCTCACACCACACGGAACACAGCAGCATCATGCTACAATGTCACACTAGCATTCTGTGCGTGTTGAAGCCATTATACGCTGCAACGTGGCTTCACCAAGTATAATAGATACAGAGAACCAGAATAATTACAGGGTGTGAGACCTTCTATACATTTATGTTCTGCGCTAATTTTTATTTAGCGATCCACCCATTAGAGCCTATAAAAATCTACTGCTGAACATAGGCCTCTTTTTGCAATAGTTACCATGCTTGGCAGGCGGGTTGGCAACCACATTTTATTTCGAGTTTTTTATTATTTTGAGTTGATATCAGAAAGATGCTCAGTTTATCTCCTATCGCATCTTATGACACCCACGGAACGATATAGGGTGATACATATTCTTATACCGCCACTACACAGTTAGTTATTTTTATATATTAAATTAATTCATAAATAAAATGATATCTTAGTAGTCAGTAGTGCTGAATTGGCAATCGGTCCGTCGTATAGCTCGAAGAACCGACAACCGTTGGGGAAGAAGGGTTCTCAAGTGGCAACCTGTAACTGGTAAGATAAGTGTAGGTCGGCCTCCCTAAAACTACATCTATCGAAGAAAGTCGATTCATGCATGTGGCTCTGGGCCTTGCTTTGTGGCATTGCTTGTTGGAAGCCAATGTTGAGTCTTGTGTGATAATGATTTATAAATCTGACTTTTTGCTTTTTGCAATCCGGTTCTGGACGAAATATCTTTATGCAAAAAAGTATTGTAACAGTGATTTTTTTCTTCTTTAATTGTTACATTTTTGTTTTAAGATACAAATTAACATGAATAAATTCTAAATTATATTCCTGTCAGTAAAATAGTTCAATTGTTTCACTTTTATATTCAGTCAGCTTATAATTGATATGAGTATCCTACAAGGTTAGCAGTGTTGACTTACTGAAATCTAAATCAATCTGAATCTGAATCTATTCTGAAACTATAAAATGAATGAATGCGACTATCACATGGCTTAACGTTTATTTTTATAGAATAAGGGTGATAGACGAGCACACAGTCCACCTGATGGTAAGTGTTTGATGTGGCCCGTAGACATCTACATTTATCCTCGATTAAGAATCAGAATAAAAAACTACAGGCAAAATTCTTATTTAATAAGAGTAAGCAAGTCTTTCAATGACGTGGGAAAATACAAAATGTAGACTTATTTAACACCTCTAGCAGGCAACTTAAACGTCTACTGAGTAATTAGTTTTTCGTTTACTGATGTATATTACATACACCATGCATTGTTATTTATTTCATTTTACTTCTTAAATCATCTTTTATTGTGTAATTAAGTCTTCGTCTACGTTACTTGTGCAATTTTTCTCTGTACTTTATTTATAAGTGGGAACTTTTAATTTGCCTTCAGTACATTTATTTTTTATTGTTCATACATTTATAACTAGCTGTAAGTTCTCCTAAAATCATAATTAAAAAAAATGCAGATGCGTTGTCACCCCTGAGGATTAAGATGGAATGCCTCGTTTCCAGCAAAAAGGTCTCCGATTCTCTACCCTCTAGTTAATTATTGTAGATAGTAAACTTAGAGCCACTGTAGACTTAATGTAAAAAATATATATACAACAGAAGTAAAGAAATTCGCCACTAATCAAATAGTTTTTTCGGTCGTCAACTCGTCGAAAGCTCATTGAAGTGCCGGTGCGTGCGGAATGTGCCGAATCATCCGGTACCAGAGATCGCGATCCCTTCCGACTCTTGGACTAGGGTTCCGAGTGCTCCTATTAGTTTATAAGGATGTGATCAATTTAAACTACTTCCAAATTCTTATCAATTTTAATATACTCATAATATTTTTGCAATCTCTTAAATAAAAAAAATGTGGGCAATAAAAGTGAAACCTTTAGAAAACTAAACTTCTAGACGATGAGACGAATGCAGAGTATCAGGAGTAGGATAATTGTAGGGTTTAAGTAATTAAAATTAAAATAAATTTATGATAAATACTATATTATATTGTATTCCATCTCATTCTCTCGCAGGATAAATCCTATAGATGTAAGTATGTTGGTCTCTATTTAGTGCCGCTTTTACGTTTCATCAAGTTTCAAATCACAACGATTCTAAAGAAGTTTTGACTTCAGATTTTTTTTAGCTTTGTGAATTTAGTAAAATTCTCAATGATCAGCTAGTTCTTTATTTTATTTTCAACAATTCGAATTTTGATTAATACCTATTTCTAAAAGTAATGTCAAATGTACCAGGTGGCAGGGCTCCTTTTCTGCATAGGAATCAGTCCGAATAGCAGTGCATGCACTGCTGTATTCCGGTGTGAAGGTTACAGAGAGTCAGTATGATTACAGACTGCGAGGCAACCCATCTTAGTCTCTCGTACTATACCATATATTTTTAAAAGGCACTTACTTCATTATAAATATACGCCATCAAAGTTTATAAATCTCCACACCATCGAAATTTATTATTTGTCAAAAGCTAACCATACTAAGTTATTAAATCTAAATCAACATTTAAAAATTAATCGCATGTTAATATCGCCGAATATTTCGTTATATGGTCAATAAATTAATTAACTATCGAACGCTCTCGATAGATGTCGGAAATTTATATAAAGAAAAATATTTTTAATGAATTATTATCGATGGCTGTCAATAGATGTCGGAAAATTAAAAATTAATAGAATACAAATTGTAATAAATATGGTATATTTTAATGTTGTGTAAATAAATAAAGAATTAAATTTATAAAATATGTACTAATATGAATAAAATATTAAATTTATGAAATAATAGAATATAATCATTGTAAATTGAGCGCGATACAAATCACCGTTTTTTTTATAATATCAGAGTGACAAACGAGCTAAGAGTTCACATACCCAATCATAAGTAGCTACCGTAACCCAGAAGTGCAGACTAACGCAGATGCGTTATCAATACTGAGGACTTACATAGAATGCGTCACACGATAATTTACGTGGTAGAGACACGCTGCAGCTATATTATGGTTGCAGCACGAATGGGTCGGCTAGACCGGGGTAGGACCACTCTCTCTCACACTCACAGAATACCACCAGCGTAAAATACCAACTTAATGCTGTGGTATTCCGTACGGTGAGTGTAAATGTAGATGTCTATGGGTCACAGCATCCACTTACCATCAGGTGGACTGTGTGCTCGTATGTCGCCTATATTCTATAAAAAAAAACATGCGTGATTGTCTTGGAACACTAGTATATTATTATTGATAAACGTATTGTATTATTGATTAACAAATACAAATAAATGAATTACTAGCGTCCATTAAAATGAAGCGTCATTTAAAATAAAATAAAATAATATTTCTTTCATGGCAAGATAAGAAAAAGTGCGAGGGAGATGGATATTATTCCATCTCGCTTCCTTATAACTGCAAAGGCCGTCTACACTACATCAGAAGGGGTCGTGACGGAAAAATCTTACACTTTTTGTCGCCTAGCCTCCATCCGCCAAATCCGTACCGTCCGATAAAGAACTTCGTTCCAAAAAACCTACAAGAGATACAATGAAGAATGTGACGCAGTCTATTGCACACCCATTATGCATGCACAGTCGCGTGGCAGCAAAAACAGAAAATGGGTGACACTAAACCAGGAATTCTTTTGAGGTATTACGATCGCCATTGTGGCGGTTACGGCAATTCGAGGAGGATTTACCGAACCGTCAATCCATTTTGTTCGCATTATAATCACCCAGACGCCAATCAACTCTTATGACGAACAAACCCTTAAGTTTTGAAATCTATTTCATTAAAAATGTACATGCAATGTCGAGACGATTAAGTTTCCAACATCGTCGGAATATGATGGAAGCTTATAAAATTTTAAAGACGTCTCGTCCTCTTCAAATCGTAAAATGGAAATTTCACGAGCGATGGCATTGTCAGATTGCGAATGTACGTATTACACGCCAAATATCCATAGTCAGTATTAAAATATACACCCGTATCTTCGTTCTTTTAAAACTACATTAGGCAGGCAGAGTCCATAGGCTTACATGCAATCAGTGTTAAAAGCGAAGGTAACGCTTGCATTACAGCGGCAGCGAGGCGCCCGAGCGATACAGCTGAAACCTCGCGCGGCGTCGTACTAAGCATCAATCCGACAAAATTATACACGTGGAAGAGCCTGGATATAGCTGTATTATAATAGCAGCATGAAAAGGTCGGTTCGACCGGGGAAAGACCTCGCTCACACAAAATACAATTAAAAAAGCTTAATTCTACTGTGTTTCATACGGTTAGTGTAGAGAAACGGAGACACGTGATTTTTGATACAAACCGGTCGAATCTCAACCAGACGCTGCTTCATTACAGCCTGTCAAAGTCAAGTATAGGCTTCCCTATAGATTGCCTCACAAGGGACACACACTTTTTTTTTCTAGCTTTTGTCAGGAAGACGCTGCTGCCCATCTCCTGGTTTGTTTCCCTTTGTCGCCTCTTATGACATTCACGGAATGATATCGGGTAGTGGATTTTCTTAAAACGCCACTACACTTTTTATTTTCCATTGTCACTTTTAAAAGTGATTGATTTATAAGTCAAACGATGGCAATGAAAATATTTCACTAACAATTTAGTAATGGCCTTCTACAATTAGTAATTGTTTCACAAGGGTCAAGGAATATTTATAGGGCGGTGGGCCTTAAGAAAGTGCTCGGAAACACGCATAATAAACATAAGATAATGACGTCACGCAATGTAGGTAGTTAAAAAGTAAATTGGATATTGCAGTAATCAACTTTATTGTTGCTTCAATGATCTAGTGTTCCGGGGCCAAACGTTATTACTTAATCCATTACTTATAGCAACTACGTAATGTCCACTAAATTTTATTCGCTAAAATAACGGCTATTTTGATCTGAATCCACTTATCGTATTGATTTAGAGCATACGTAAATCGCACTGTTTTTTTTTTTTATAAAACTGCTACTGCAGTCTATGGACAACGGCAGCCAACTCAAAGAAGGCTAAAGGTTGCCACCTCTGAGAACTAAGATGAAATACCTCACAGCCTTTTTTATAGAGTAAGGGTGACAAACGAGGACACAATCCTCTTGATACTAAGTAGATATTGCGGCCCATATATATCTACATCTATCCCCGATTAAGAATCAAAATACCTATGCGTTGTCACGCTAAGGGCCGCGGGTTTTAATCCCGCACGGAACAAGTATTTGAAATACAAATAATTCTTCCGGGTCTGGATGTTTGTTCTTGTGAGATTTATGTATGCAAACCACGATAGAGGCGAAAATCCCAGTGTGGACGTAACGTTTTTTTTTAAAGAAATAAAAATATAACATACAAGAATTGCTCACTTAAAGATTAAAGTATAGAATTGAGAAAAGATATAAAGTAAACGGTAATATTGACACTGCTCTAAATAAACAATGTAAATGTCAGCGGTCGCGAATTTTCCACAAAATTTGCAAAGTGGTAAACTATGAGCGGATGCGTAGACTTGCGGCCGCGCTCGTCCTGATTGACGCCTAGATATTATTATGTATACCGTGGACGAGAACAGATTTGACGTTACCATTGGTAAATTCTAAATAGAGATCGTAATGAATATAGACATATCTTTATTAAGCATCCAAGTACAGAAATCAAACAATAAGTGTTACGTACATTTTTACGTGGTAGAGCCATGCTGCAGCTATATTAATAGTATAGTTGTAGCACGAATGGGTCAGCTCGACCGGGGAAGAACCACGCTCTTACAGAATACCAGCGTAAAATAGCAGCTTAATGCTGCTGTGTTTCGTATGGTGAGTGTAGAGAACCGGAGACCCTTTTTACTGGTAAAGAGGCATTCTACCTTAGTTCTCACGGCTGACAACGCATCTGCATTTAAATTCGCAAACGAAGATAGATGTAGATGTCTATGTGCCACAGCAACCACTTACCATCAGGTGGACTGTGTGCTCGTTTGTCACCCTTATTCTATATAAAAAAAACGTACATAAGCCCTCACGCCCATCACTCAGAGGGGTAGGCAGACTTTCATTTTTACGATACGTGGTAGCGTCATGCTATAGCTATATTTTAGTTGTAGCACAATTGGGCCGGCTCGAACCGGAAGGACCACGCTCTCACAGAATACCAGCGTAAAATAGCAGCTCATTGTTGCTGTGTTTTGTATGGTGAGTGTAGAGAACCAGAGACCCTTTTTACTGGAAACGAGGCATTCCATCTTAGTCCTCAGGGGTGACAACGCATCTGCATTTTGATTCTTTATCGAGGACTGATGTAGATATCTATGGGCCACAGTATCCACTAACTATCTGATCGTCTGTGTGCTCGTTTGTCACTCTTATTCTATAAAAATTGGCACGGTTAACGGTATTAATAATAATATCCTCCAGACCGAATTTCAGTCTCGGCGGCCAGTCTCAACACAAACTAGGCATCTGCACAGGACAGGGTTACAGTGCCCGCGTGTATGCTCAAGCACAGTTGCACTTTCTATGCCCTCACTCACATAGTCCGATGGGACAGAAATCCGACACGACAGGAGAGAGATCAGGCGCAGAACCAACGGTTTTATGTGCTTTCCGAGGCACGGGGGTGAAACACCGCCAACTTCCTGAATCCGGACTGCTACTGAGAATTTCTTGACAGAAAAACCCAATAACTGATATTAGCCCGACCCGGGACCTCATGATCAGCGATCGCGTTTACGACCACTAGGCCAACGAGGCGTCATTAGCAAGTGAGGCGAAATAAAATTATTCTAGAGCAGCGTGGCAGACTAATTACTCATCTGAATCTCAGAAATGAGAAGAGGCCTGAGACTAGCTGTGGGTCGTACGTCAACAATGACTTTAATTAAAATCTGTACATATTGGACGGCTCCTTGGCGCAGTGGCTATTCAATAACTTGTTGCGCGGGGGGCCGCGGGTTCGAATCCCGCTCGGAACAAGTATTTGTATGGCCTACAATTATTTGCTCCGGGTCTGGCTCTTTGCCTTGTGCAATTTATGTTTGTAAACTGCCTCAACGATACAGGAGAAAATCCTAGTGTGGGGGTAACGTTATTTATAAAAAAATTAAACAAAATTGAAGTGTCCGACTGTAATATTGAAATTACTGGTTTCTATTAAGCTCTGGGGGTTATTTGCATGCTATTAAGACATAAACAACCATTTAGAAAATTTTTGTCTGTCCATCCGGGCTAATCTTCGGAATTACTAAACCGATTGTGATGAAACTTTACGAAAAGATAGAGATAAATACCAGGAGGGAGCTACACTATATTTTATTCCAAAACCTAAAGACTTTTATTTCTTTTAAAAAAAAACGAAAGATTTATATAATAACTGGTCTTTGATTATCTTAAATCTAAAAACTGCCACATTTACAGACGAAGCCTGGATATATTAATGTGGCAGTTTCCAATAATAATACTGTAATGAATAATAATAGTTAGCAACATTTAGTACAATTATTTTAATCCCATCAACAACATAAATTCATAAAGGAGGCCTAGTTCAATACAATGCTTTTTAGCTAAAGATATGTGATTTGATAATTTAAAAAAAACCGGCAACTGTGAAAGTATACTCTATTAGTAAAATGCAAAATCTTGATTGACCTCAAAAATATTGATATATAAAATCAAAAACACAGTCCAATTAAACTCCTCCTTTTTTGAGGTCGGTAAAATATATCCAGTCTAGATAGTAGGCTGGGTTAATCAGTCCAAGACTGAATAAAAAAAATAAAAACTGCGGTTGCAAACCCGCTTGCTAAGCGTGGCAACTATGGCAAATATCTGCCCTATGAGGCATTCTATGGGGGAGTCCTATGTTCAGAAGTGGATTTTAATAGGCTATAACAGTAAAAAAGGCAATAAATAGTAAGGGTCAGGGCTGTCCATTCGCGGTGCTTCGCTGCTGAATTTTGGTCTACATCGAAAATAGTTAATTTGGCTGTCGGTCGCGCAGTTGCAGGTCGACATAGCGATGTTTTGACAGGCGACTCAATCGCCGCACGTTTCATGCCCGGCCCCATTGTTGATGTAATGGAAAATTTATTATGCCGGGTGGATTGGATCATCTTACAAATATTACACTCTTTTATTCATCATATCAAATTTAATAAAAGCACGTACGATGCATGGCAGATTCAGAAATTAAGGTGTTCTTGTAGTATGATGTGTATCGCTTCCCGAAATTGTCGAGCGAATTAGTACTTAAAAGTTAAAAGGAAAATTTAAAAAATAAACAACGTAAAAAAACACTACCCGATACGGCACCGAACGTTTGAACTGTCCGATTTTGTTAATTTTTTTCAAAATATAAGAACAAAAACAAATTTGTGAAATTTGTTCTCTTTTGTCGCCAAGCAGCACTCCTTATCTACTGTTGTGTTTCGGATTCAATAATATTTCATTTAAGTCCCTAAAGGTCCCTTACCTCTCTCCTGGTTACAGGGCCATAGGCTGCATTAGACACAAACTAAAAAAAAAAATTTAAAATATGAGAGAAAAAAATTAAGGAGCAAACCGCTGAGGCATTGTTTTGTGTATTAATATAATACTCTAAAAACTGACAAACTTTTAATTAAAACTAACTTCTCAATTAAATGACATTGTGTAACAAAAGACTTCACCTCAGTGTCAACTAGCGACATCTGGTGAGCGGAAGATTATTAGCCCTCATTGTTGTTAACACGTGCCCACTTCAGCCAACAAGCTTATTATAGCCTTGGTAGCTCAAGGGTTATGCTATAAATTTCATTGTACGAGAAAATCATGAGTTTTCCATGTAATCATTTATTGCAATTTTAAGTAGGTACTGATTTGCTCGATGCTTGAAACTCGATGATGGAAACCTAAATGTCTGAGAAATAAAATATTTCGAGGACATGTAAAGTCCACCAGTACGCACCACGTTGGAGCAGAGTAGCAGAAAAAAGAAAGTAGCTCAAAAATTAAATAAACACCAGATTTTTTATTATATTAAGTTGTTATGAGGATATTGTCCATTTCCCGTTTTATTTCCCATAAGACACCCACGGTATGATATTGGGTAGTGGATCCTCTTACTTACTTCACGGCATTTTGTTCCAGTCATGTTGAAATAAGACACAGCGTTTGTATTGGCATTTCCCGCCATCTGCCTACATTATTAGCAAAATATCAATAAACATGACAAACTGTACAATAGTATTTAAATTGGGTACATAGTAAGATTAGGCAGCGAAGCACCAAAGGTATCTATGCAGTACACGGGCGACAGATGTAGCGTGCACTTTGCATAGCGACCATTGAAAGGTCCCCATTGAAATTCACACCATAGTTGTAGGCGCGCTTCGATTTGCATGCCGGTAAAGGTCAACAGTGCAATTATTTCCCATGTCGATACGCCATAAAACAAAATTGACTACGACGTTGGTCTTTTTACGCGCCACGATATGTGTACGATTTTAATTTAAAAGTTTATATAAAATTTGATTTTTATATAATTTCATTTATACCGATGTCTTTAATCTGTGTATAAATACTTTAAAGATAGGATTCAGTGTCAAATAGGTGCGAGAGCCCATCACCAGCCCGTAAAAGTTTACTGGTACAGACATGGGCCTTTCCTGATAGAGAGAAAATTTGCCTAAACCGTCAGATTAGGCCGATTTTCGATCGCAGTAGAGATGAAAAAGGAAATACAATGATAAAATGTGTTATGATTTTTTTGTATTGAAAATCATATTATATAGGGTATAATAATATATGTCAATCAACTACTTTGTTTGGAATGAAAAATTCAATTAAATTTATAGAACATTAAATAACTTGTAAAGTAGGTAATGCCTAATCTATTTATTCTTCGACTGAAGATCAAAAGTTACTCCTCAAATGATTTATATTTGAGAAATACCCAGATTTTCAAAAGTCGTGTCGTAGCCGTATAACGTTGTATAAAATGCTTTTAAACAAGCGTACCAATAAAATAGGAACATATCCATCACCTTTATAAGGAACAGTCGCCTGATACATAATAATTACACGAAGTTTCACACAAGGCTGTAAAAATGTCGGCGGAGCGAATATTTACGCACGAACAATAGCATCGGCGAAATGATAATTCGATTATTTAAATATGTTACTATTGTTTTGAAAAACAACATTTTGTTGAGTTGCGTGCTGTGGCCCGGCAACTTTACGATGTCCGCTAAAATTTATGTCTTGACTGAGTTCTGACAATTGGTAATGCTTTTAGATGTGTTTTCGGACTCAGTTTATTGAGTAAACAATTTAAACTTATTTTCTAAAGGTCACTGAGAAAATATAGTAATCTATATTGGTTAGGTAACTAAATAGGTTTCTATAAAGGTTTTCTGTTCCCTTTATAGCCGACTAAAAAATAGGAGGTTCTCTATTCTATTGTATGATTTTTTTATGTATGTTACGCGATACCTTCGTCAATAATGATTTTTTTTAATAGGTTATACTTCGGGGGTCAAGGTATAATTCTTAAGAAAAAATTACAACCCTAAGACAAAATAGGTAATAAAGTTTTTTAACGTAACTATTTAAAGATAACACTGAGGTTATGATATTCTATAGTCCACTCAAAAGGACATAAAATTGGCCATTTAAATTTATACACTATGTATTCTATAAACACTATGTCTTAGCATCGACGTCAAAATATGAAATAATTTTATTCTTTTAAATTTTTTGAAGTCCAAAGTCGTTTTTGTGAAAACAATAACTTTTAATAAAAAACGGATTTGTCCACAAATACGGATTAACTGTCTGACAAAAATATAATTACGACAATAGCACGTCAATATATAAGCGTTGCATTGCCAGCCTTAGAGTTTGTATCAGCTCTTCAATGAAGAGTCTGGAGCAAAATATCATAGTACGTCAGCAACTCAAACATTTTAATATAGAGATAGAATAATAGTTGTCGGCACGACTAAAATTATTACCTGTTACTTTAAGGCCCGGTTTCCACCAAAACAGAGAGGAGAAGAGACGAGAGGAGATGTGCTGCAAAACTGGCAGGTTATTTCCACCAAAGCGGAAAGGAGATGTGAGCTTTGTGTAGCAGAGATGGCAGCTGTGAAAGAACGAAACCACTCAAGTTCTGTCTACGAAAGGAAGACGTCATGTCGTTACAAAAGTTGTATCTGAATTTGCTTGAGGAAGAGGAATTAGAGGTTGAAGAAACACGGCCGCCCGACTAGACACTTCTCCGCTCTGCCGCGCCTTGCTCGCTCGCCGCCCAAAATTCTATAGAAAAATGAGACATCTCCTCTCCTCTCCGCTCGATCCATTTCCACCGAAGCTAAGCGGAGAAGAGATGTGGAAATAACGAAATCGGATTGGTTTATTCAAACACATCTCCTCGCGTCTCTTCTCCTCTCTGCTTTGGTGGAAACCGGGCCTAAGTAAGCATTTCGTCTCGTGGGTGTCGTAAAAGGCGACTGTGGAATATGCTTGAAAGGCTAGGCTTCCGGTAGATGGCGATATAACGCCAGACGTAAATATCTAGACCGGCGATGGGCTAAGCCTTAAAGGTGCGAGACGTATAATACTGCGACCGCCAATCCGCGTGCCAAGAATGACGATTGAGGCAAATCCTTCTTCAGAGACTAACGGGCTGATGATGATGATTAAGTAAGTTCTGATATATCTTAATTTATTTATCTTTTATTTGCAACACACCTTAAACTAGGGGTTACAAAGGGCGGACTTATTGCACTATGGCATTCACCTTAAGAAAGATGGAATTAATAAAGATGTTGGTAGGTTAATTAAGGACAATAAAAAACTTAAAAACTTCGCTTGATGTTGAAGGAAACCTGCTCGTCCAAGAAATTAGGTCAGAGTAGCGGTTTCTGCTCTGCTCTATTACATATATTGACTTCAACCGTGCGGACAGTTTTTATCTAGGCTGAATCCAATCGATCTGCATCAGTGCCACGTTTTGATTGACACGCCGACGGACAGGCCGGTTGATTCAATATAATTACGATGCATATTTTACTTTACACAATTGTCTTCGCATTAAGCTGTAGTAACCTCTACTACGAAATAAGAAAGATCACTTTAGCATGTTTGAACGCAAACTTAAATTTGTATATTTATGCAGCTTGATGCTAAAATGTTTTTATCGGAGGAAATTTAATCAGTATTACAGTCAGCTAGACAACTATGCAAGTTTAATCATAGGTTGCAGCTAACCTAATCAAAGCATAACTCTTAATAATCGCACTATAATGTAGCATTAAACAAGCTTAATCGTTAAAAAAGTTATTTGAAAAAACTCGATTGCGTTAAAAAAGTTTACGGAAAGGAGAATTTTTTATACCCTCTGTCACTTCCACAACTAAGACAAATCTAACGACACCCAATGTTTTGAAATTCGTCAAGGCGTTTAGGCTACAGAGCGTGCCAAAGAAATAGACATACATACAATACATACTTACACTAGAAAAACATTACCCTCTTTCTGAGGCAGTTGGGTAAATAGCTCTTTAAGCAACTGTTTCTAACATATATAAAAAAGGCAGTATCTACATAAATACCGACTAATTCCAGATTATTTGAATTACTGACCCATAACGAAGACTCAATTTGAGTCCAGTATGCGCAAAATTTGATTTTATTCCCCCCTCCCATTTCTACCATCAATATTTCACGGATTCGAACCAAACGTTACTTTCAGTTGGTGTCGATGAAGGACATCTCTCACGTTAAATCATAAGTGAGATTGCTACGACCCCTTTTTAATTCTTTGATCTAGCTGTAACATTAGCAAGTGATACGTATTCTTCATTAAATGGCAAGTCTAATAACTCTTTTGTTAACTAAGAAGGACCATAACGAGAGACGATAAATATTATAGAGTGAAAATAGGCAAAATTACGTAAGTACCACACTTTTGCGTATTTCTGCCGCCAAATAGCTTGCACTACAGTGTTCCGGTTTGAAGGGTATAGAGTGCCAGTATAATTACAGGCTGTTAGGAATTCCATCTTAGTCCTCAGAGGTGACAAAGGGCTGCAGTAGCAACGTACCTTCAGGTGCACTGTAAGTTCGTTTATCGCTTCAGTATTACTAAAAAAATAAACAAGAAAACAGTGACGAAAATTCTGACGCACGCACACTTAATAAATAACACTCAATTTGGAAAAACAATTGATAATCGCATTTAATATATCTCATTAGGCTACCAAAAAGTACCTTTATGTAATTTTTATTGGCATTACTATGTCGCCAGTTCTAAATACTTCCAGTGTCACCAAAATACATAATCAGTGTACACAGAACTTGTCCACTTTTTTGTTACCCGAATGAGAAAGCCTACCAAAATCAAAAATAAACAAAACAATAACAGCGTCTAATCAACTGATAATAATTCGAAAACTGATCGTTCGAGAACAAAAGGCCGCTTTAATTTACACACACACGCAACATCATAGCCGGCTCTCGTCCGGCTGATTGATATGGTGATTGATTGACAGCTGACGAGGCCAGTCGCGCAATATAATGAGCAAATAGGTCGATATTCGCATGGCTAAGTTGACAGCATGAGCGCACGGTAAAAGACACGCTTGTTTTTATGATTCAGGTGTTTAAAATCTTAATTAAAACATCAGAGAACACAAAAGTTTACACTACTGTGTTGAGCTACTGCTCGATTCGCAGGCCCATAGCGCTGGGAATGGGTTATTAGGGAATTCGAAATTCGAAAGCAAGACCGTAGGACAGTGGCTATGCGTTTGGTTGTTCGGCTGCAGGGCTGCAGGTTCGAATCCTGCACGTAAATAGTGTTTTTTTTCTTCACAGAATAAGGGTGTTGTGGCTCATATACATCTACATTTATCTTCGATTAAGAATCAAAATGCAGATGCATTTTCACCCCCGAGGACTAAAATGGAATGCCTCGTTTCCAATAAAAAGGGTCTCCGTTTCTCTACACTCCCAACACGAAACACAGCAGTATTAAGCTGCTATTTTACACTGGTATTCTGTGAGAGCGTGGTCGAGCCAACCCATTCGTGATGGAACCATAATATATCTACAGCGTAGCTCTACCACGATTATGGCTTACGAATAATTGTTCTGTTGTTTTTCCTTATGTAATTTATGCATGTAACCAGTCTCCACGAAAGAGCAGAAAATCCCACTGTGGAGATAACGTTATATAAAAAAAAAGAAAATAGTGTGCTTACAAATTAATATCAAGAAGTAATATTATTCGTTGCGAACCGTTAAACATTCGAATTATTGAACAAACGCCTTTCCAAAATATCCATCGTCACTTCATGATCATGGCTGTTCTACAAGTGATACTTTATCTAATCTTCGCTATCTAGGCTCCCCATCGATTGTTGGTTCTTTGAGATAATAACTCCATATAAATAGGATTTTAATTAATTCATCATGAATACATTTTAGTTTGATGTTTTAAGTCCGTTGAAAACGTAAATACGTTTTACGTACTAGGATACCTGACTTCATATTATAATATTATATCGTACATTACACAAATAAATAAAATTGTAGTGTCCGTTTGTTATGTCGAAATACCATCTTTTCACTAAATTCATATGGAAGTATATACTATAGACGAAGTCGCGGGGAAAGTTAGTTTTATATATTTTAATGCCGTGTAGTTTCGCGTAGTGTATATTTTCTTTGATGTAGTGGCGTTGTAAGAATATCCACTAACCCATAACGTCCCGTTGGTGTCGTAAGAGACGACAGAGGGAAATTGAAACAGACGATAGGCAGCAACATCTTCCTGGTAACAATTCAAATTAATAGAACTGCGGTTGCCAACCAGTGTGACAAGCGTGGCAGCTATGGCAAAATACCCCTGTAAGGCAATCTATGGGAAAGGTTCATGTTCAGTGGACTTTTATAGGCTGTAATGGATGTATAAATATTTTCAATATGATTTTTTTAAATGTTTTTTAGGGATGACACATATCTAGATTATATTAGAATATGAACCATTCTCTAATAATAAAATTCCATCTCGAGGGGCGGCTGCTAAGTCCGCGGCCTAAGGTACTTAATGAAAGAAAATATATGGTTTCTATTTTTTATTTTTCAATATAATCTCTCTCAAGTGAAATACATTTCTCACATCTCGCATGCAATGCCTTTAATCCACCCAAAAAATATTCTGTATCTTTCTCTTCAAAATGACAATCAACCGCAGCTTTAATTTCGTTGTTATCTGAAAATCTCCGGCCCCGTAAGTCCTTTTTCAAATTGGAAAACAGGAAAAAATCGCTAGGTGCTAGGTCTGGACTATACGGAGGGTGGTGAATCTCTGAGAACCCCGTGTCTTTCAGGGCTTGACTCGCAACATGTTCGGTGTGAACTGGCGCGTTGTCTTGCAGAAAGAGCATTCCGCGCGTCAGTTTCCCCCACGTCGTTTCTGTACAATAGCCTCGCGAACCTGAGTCAATAAATTGGCGTAATATTGGCCATTCATTATAGTTCCCCTGTGTAGGTAGTCGATACGCAAAATTCCCTCGCTATCCCAGAAAACAGTCGCCATTAGCTTGGACGCAGACTTTTCCAGCTTGAATTTCTTCGGCGGCCTTTCTCCTTTTCTTATCCATTGCATGGACTCTTGTTTGGACTCCGGATCATATTGGCGAATCCATGTTTCATCTACGGACTATCCGTTGCCAAAAGTCTTCCTTGTTATCGCCGACTAGCTCCAAAAAATCTTTGCAACTTGCGAGTCGACGTTGCTTGTTGAGCGGTGTGAGCATTTTCGGTACCCAGCGCGCGCTAATTTTTCTTATATTCAAATGTTCATGTAAAATTTCTCCAACTTGTTCTTTGCTAATCTGCAGTTCTTCGGCAATCTGCCACAATTTAATTCTTCGGTCGGCCAGAACGATTTTTTCGACTTTTCGGACGTTTTCTTCGGTCAGTACCTTAACAGGGCGGCCCGAGCGAGAGTCGTCTTCACAGCTCTCTCGTCCTTGTTGAAATATGCGGCCCCATTTTTTCACGACCAAGGCGCAGAATTCTGAAGAACCGATGACATCTCTTCAAAAATGTCTTTCGGTATATTTCCATTCTTTACGAGGAATTTCATCACGGCGCGGTGTTCAAAATTCCGAGTGTTTGTTGTTCAATAAATAATTGAACTATGAGTGCAAACTTAATTAGTGATTGCTTTTATAATACTACTGAGCGTTGCAACTAGTGACATGAGTAACAAGCTAATTACTCATCGTTAAGTACCCTAGGCCGCGAACTTTTCAGGCGCCCTGGTAAATCCTTAGAACCATTACCTTGAAACCTATAAATAATATATTATACAAACTTATACACTAGATTATGATAGTATGAGTCGACAGAAAGATCTTCGAAATTATTATTCAATAAAAATTAGCATAAAGGTAAAACTACCCATTAAAAGAAATTGGCAAAATGTACTTAATTTCGGGTTTAATGTTAGTCCTTAATAAAATTTCTTAGAAACACTAAAATTAAGTTTAATATGTAAAATTTCCATTTTCAACAGCTGTCGTGTGCTTGTCGAGTGTTGCAGGTGCGGATATGTCAACCTGAACACGTCTCTTAGGTATGATTTATTCTTCATAGTGAACACGTTGATTTTAAAATACATTTTTATGTGACACATTTTGTCAAAACAATTATGTTTTGCTTACTGATCTGTTAAAATCTCGAATTAAATTACAATTATTTTTTATAAAACAAAAGAGACAAACGAACATGCAGTCCACCTGATGGTAAGTGGGTACTGCAGTCCATGGACACCTGCAGCCAACTTGAAACAAAGAAGCCTAGATGCTAGATGTCAGCTCTAAGGACTAAGATGGAATGCCTCACAGTCTGTAATTATATTGGCTCTCTATAACAAACATGTTGTGACAACTCCTTATGGTAATTAGGTGATGTTGAGTGTAATTTATGCTACCTATTCCTATGATTTTATCTATTTTGTTTATATTATCAATTTTTAACTTTAATTTAAAATTTAAAAACATTTTTTTTCGACTTTGGTCTCGAGGGCATTATATAATGTGTGCTATGTAGAGTATCCACTAGATGGAGTGACAACCTGGTAAAATATGCAGGAAGTCGATGGCTGCAAGTGGATCAGGACCGTGCTTTGTGGAATTCCTTGGGGGAGGCCTATGTTCAGGAGTGGACTTGACATGGGTTGTAATGATGATGATGATGACGATGATGTAAATGGACTGACCTAATGAGAACACATAAACAACCCTTTTTTATTTTCCCGACCGACTATACAATACAAAGATAAAACGTGTTAGATGATCAGCAGCGACATTTTGCAAGTGGACGACCTTTGGGTCACATTAACATTGATGTCCCGCAGATTCACCTGCACGGTCTACACAAGAGCCACTTCAGATAGCATCACAGCCAATAAACATGTTTACATTGATATTGATCTAGTCATATCTGCGTCGATATACTAACTGTTATTAAGTTCTAGTTTTCTACGCTTTGTTTAATAAACGTAGGCCTATATTTAGATATTGTTAGTCTTTTTTATTTATTTTTTTCCTCTTATTCCTTCTTTTAGTTTAGTTACTACGCTACCTGCTGTGTAGTGATAGTGAAAGAGATTTCACTACCCTATTTCAGTCCGTGGGTGTCGTAAGAGGCAGCAGAGAAAATGAATAAGGGTGGCAAACGAACACACAATCCACCTGATATGATGCTGTGGCCCATAGACATCTACATCTATTCTCGATTAAGAATTAAAACGCAGATGCGTTCTCACCCATGAGGACTAATATGGAATGCCTAGTTTCCAGTAAAAAGGGTCTCAGGTTCTCTACACTCACTATACGAAACAGCAGAATTAAGCTGCTATTTCACACTGGTATGCTCTGAGAGCGTGGTTTTTCCCTGGTCGAGCCAACCCATTCGTGTTACAACCATAATATAACTGCAGCATGGCTCTACCACGTACAAAATGGCTACGTTTATTAATACACTTTTGATAGCTGTAACTGTAACTGATGGATCAAAAACGATACCGCTTGCGCCATCGCCCCCGTGCGGTCGTGCGCTAGCGGAGTCCGCCAGCTGACCGAGAACCCGTCCCCGTACGGGTCTTCTCCCTCAGTCAGTAGAGTTTCGAGGAATTGAACGACAGTAAACGTCCCGTCCCCCTCAGCTAGCGCCGCCACCCCTGTGCGGTTGTGTTAGCTGACCACGCTCCCGTCCCCGCACGGTCGAGGGTTGTGCTAGCTGTCTCACCGTCGCCGTGTTATTCTTGCCCACTAATGTGGGTTCGGGCGACGGTGGGAGCCTTCCCGTCTCCGCCAGCCGCCCCCGTGCGGTTGTGTTGTGCGCCCGCGCTCACCGTTGAACGGTGAGTGCCTTCCCTCCTGCCTCCGCTAGTGCCGCCGCCCCGCGCGGTTGCGCTGGCAGTCAGTGCTCACCGTCCCCGTACGGTGAGTACATTCTCGCACATGCGACTCCCACTCCATCTCTCCAGCACCGCCGCACTTTGCAGCTGTGTTGGTTGACCCGCGCTTCCGTCCCCGGACGGCTTCGGGCTAGAGCCGTTCTCAGGTGGTGTTTAGTGGGTAGGCACTTCTTCAAAGTGAGTCCCACGCAGCCGTCTGCTTGGTATGCTATGAGCAGTCACCACCTCCCTCCCCCGCTTCCGGAGGGTGTCCTTGCATTGGGCGCAAAAAAAAAAAGTAACTGATGGACGCATGGACCCCACCTCGCATTGGAACAAATATTTGGGCCATATAAACACTAATTCCGTGCGAGAATCGAACCCACAGAAACTGCGCTACATCAGCTGTCAAAGTTTCTAAGCTAGAAACCAAACATTGGATGTTAAAGAAACAAAGATAAAAATCGTTCATTTTTATAACACTGTAACTTAATCTTCCTTTAAATAAGCTATTAGTCCACCTAGTGGTGAGTGACTGCTGCAGTCGATGGATATCTTCAAACAAAGGCCACAGATGCGTTGCCAACACTAAGAACTAACATGAAATGTCTGTCTGCAACTCGGCAACAGAAAATGGTAACAGAGTGATACTAATCCAAACGAACTCCTATGCAAATAAATAAATGTTGTAAGTGGAGAATGTGATTTTGTAAAACTTATCTAAAGCGAACTGACTGGCGAGTCAGCTGGGTGCGAGCGATAAACCTAGTTGATAACGCATTGTGATTTTCTAGAATTGATTATTAGAAATTTTCCCCTATGAATAATTATGCCAAATTCCAATCGTCTACCTAAAAAACTCCAAAAAAAACCTCAGTGACAGAGTGACACCGTAGTGATTATATAAAAGTTCCGTTTGTTGAATTTTGCGTGGACCAGTAAAAAATCCTATGAACCTTGGTCTTGCTCGTAGGTTAGTTACGCCGATAGAATAACAGCGCTTAAGCAATAATGCTAATTCGGTTCCATCCAAAAAAGAAAATATTTTGTTTATATTAATCCCGTATATATTTCATGCCCGTATTTCGTTTTGTAACAGCAAATACATTTTCTTTCATTCATTTTATGGTTTTGTACCCCAAAAAAGAAATAGCGGAACCCTTATGGGATAGTTTTCCGTCCGTCTGACCGTCTTTCAAGTTTAATTTAATATCAAATACTAACGTGTGTAGTCCCATAAAGATGACAAAAATTTAAGCTTCACGTATTGTATGTCACGCATTCATTTCGATACTTCTCGTTGACCTAGAATCATTAAATTTAGCAAGAAGCAAGGCTCACCACAGCACAAATAAAAAATACGATAATATAATGTGTAGTTATATCATACAAAAATATTCTTTTGCTATTATAAACTGTAAAATGTATGCATTTAAAGCATCGACATCGAAACTTAATTATATATATATATAGAATTAAGCTAATACGGAACTCTCAAGGTGCAAGTCCTACTCGCACTTGTCTGGTTTTTTCTTCAATTGCAGTTTTATCTTGCCAAGCGATAAAGTCGTTTTGCTTATTACGTATGACCATTGACAATAATGGAAGCCCAGTAATCAGTAGTCGGTACAACCAAACCAAAATTACAGGACTTAAAAATATAGATTCTTAACTGCATGGTAATGACCGCTCGGAAACCATCATTTTACGGCAAAAGCAAGTGTCTTGGCCATCAGGTGTATCACGGTTTGTATTTATGACTGTATACAAACATATAACCAATGAATAATAATTCATTGTTTGTATACAGTCATTACAGTAATGTTAAAGACATATTACTTTCAATTTTAGCCGAGGAGGTTCAGATTTCAATGTTATGTTTTTTCAACCGACTTCAAAAAAAGGAGGAGGTTCTCAATTCGACTGTATTTTTTTAATGTGTGTTACCTCTGAACTTTTTTCTAGGTGAACCAATTTTGATGATTTTTATTTGAAAGCTGGTGCTTCTCATGTTGCCTCATATAAATTTGATCAAGATCTGACCAGTAGTTTTTGAGTTATCCTTAATAATGAGTATTTAATTGACTTCGACTACATTGCTGAGCGACCTTGAGCTTCCTCATCCGGCCAGCAGTGAAGGACCACGTCTCAGTTCCGTAGGTCATCACTGGCAACACGCACTGGTTGTACAGCCTCGTTTTCAAGTTTTGAGGTATACCTGACGAGAAGATGTGCCGTAATTTCCCGAACGCTGCCCAGCCGAGTTGAATCCGTCGATTGACCTCTCGGTCGAAGTTGGACTTACCTAGTCGGACTATTTGTCCCAGGTAAACATATTCGTCAACAACTTCGAGCTTAGTGCTCCCAACAACTACCGGCATAGGTGTGACATGGACATTAAACATGATCTTTGTTTTGTCCATGTTCATCTTAAGACCTATCCGTTGGGAGGCACTATTGAGGTCATTGAGCATAGTGCTTAGGTCCTCCAGCGATTCTGCCATAAGGACTATATCATCGGCAAATCGAAGGTGAGTGATGTACTCGCCATTGATGTTAATGCCGTATCCTTTCCAGTCCAGAAGCTTGAAAACGTCTTCCAATGCAGCGGTGAAGAGTTTCGGGGATATAACGTCACCCTGTCTTACACCTCTCTGCAGTTGGATAGGTTTTGTACTCTGGTTCTGTACTCGGATAGCCATCGTGGCCCTACTGTACAAGCACTTCAGCACTTCGATATACCGACAGTCAACTTGGCACCGCTGAAGGGACTGCAGCACCGCCCAAATTTCGACGGAATCAAAGGCTTTCACAGTCCACATACGCCAGACATAGTGGCAAATTGTACTCCTCGGACTTCTGTACAATTTGCCGATTTTGATTTTGTTGTCTTATGGTACAAAAGCCTTTCGGAAACCGGCTTGTTCGGGAGGCTGGAAGTCGTCGAGTCTGCGTGCGAGACGATTCGTAATGACTCTCGAAAACAGCACGTAGACGCGGCTCAGAAGGGAAATCGGTCTGTAGTTCTTCAAGAGAGCGTTGTCGCCTTTCTTGAAGAACAAGACCACCGCACTTCTGCTCCACGCCTCCGGTGTAGTGCCACCATGGAGGACGGAATTAAAGAGCTTCTGAAGGACTTCAAGTACCGGTTTTCCACCCGCTTTCAGAAGCTCCGCTGTAATTCCATCCTCGCCTGGAGCCTTGCCGTTTTTAAGGTGCTGGAGAGCCATTCTAATCTCGCTCAGACTGACGTCCGGGATATCATCGGAATAGTGTCGGATAAGACTCGCTCTTGGATCGTTACTCACACTTGCGTGTGGCTCCAACGATGATGTGTACAGCTGCCCATAGAACCTCTCAATCTCACTCAAAATCTCAGGTGTCCCGGAAACGACGCTGCCACACTCGGTCTTCAGCTTCGACAGTTGGCTCTTTCTGGCAGACAGATCTCTGGCAAAGACTTTGGAGCCCTGGTTCCGCTCGATCGCTTCTTCAATACGAGCTGTATTGAAGTTGCGCAAGTCCCGCCGCATGCATTTGGAGATCTGTCTGTTCAGTTGCCTGTATGCTATCAAATCTACTGAAGATTGCAGCTTCATTTCCCGTCTAAAAGCCATGAGATTAAGAGTGTGATCGGAGAGTTTTTGTGTTCTTCTGCGGCGGGTCTTACAAAACTTAGCTCCGACCGCATGGACAGTTTCCACGAGCTTGTCATTCATATCGTCCACTGCATTGCAATCTTCTAGGCACTGAAAACGGTTTTGTAACTCGAGCTGAAAGGATTCGGGACTTTGGATTAGAGCAAGAGGGGGACGGAGCGTTGACTTCATTAGACGACACCTCTCCAACTTAACGTTTAGGTTCAGTGTGCCTCTAACCATTCGGTGATCGCTACCAGTTTTCACCCTCGCGATCACTGAGACATCACTGAACAGTTGGCGTCTAGTCGTCATAATGAAGTCAATCTCATTTTTTGTCGAACCGTCGGGGCTCGACCAGGTCCACTTCCTGTGGGGCCGCTTCTGGAAGAAAGAGTTCATCATAAAGAGTCCTCTTTCTCCATGAAGTCGGCCAGCTGCTGTTATGGGTTCCGTTGCCCTAATCCGAATTTCCTACTTTCAGCTCACCGTTCTCTCTTGTGCCTAGCTTTGCGTTGAAGTCTCCCATTAACACCGTATAGTGGGTTTTAGAGGAATGCATGGCTCTAGAGATATCCTCATACATTTTCTCCACCTCCTCATCGGGGTGTGCCGAAGTTGGTGCGTAAACCTGTATGACCTTCAGCGAATACCGTTTGGTGATTCTGAGTATAAGGTACGCAACCCTCGTCGACACACTGCCAATTTTACAACGTTGTTAACGAGAGACTTGTGGACGATAAATCCGACACCTCCTTGGGACAGATGGTCGCCCTCCCGGTGATAGAACAAGTTGCCGGATTCGAGGATTACCGTGTCCTCCCCCTCTCTTCGGACCTCGGATAATCCTATAATATTCCAGCGCAACTTGTCTATCTCTTCTTCCAGCTCCAGGATCTTCTCGTCAGTCCTCAGAGTGCGTGCGTTATAAGTTGCCAGGTCGAGTCGTCGTAGGTGGCAACCGAACCTCCACCGGAGATTCTTAGCACCCCCTGCCCCGCCGTTACCATGGTCGCCACCATAGCCAGGAATAACGGGGCCGCCGTAGACTGGGGGCCGCCTCTTCGTAACTTTCTTCATTGGGGGGATATTGCCGTAGTTGCCACGCTTGGCGAGCGGGTTGGCAACCGCAGTTTTTTTATTATTTGCTGTTATCAGAAAGATGCTGCTGCCCATCTTCTGCCTCAGTTTCCCTCTGTCGCCTCTTACGACACCCACGGGAAGATATGGGGTAGTGGGTATTCTTACCCGTTACTACACGGGTACGGTTCAGATTTCAATGTTATGTTTTTTCAACCGACTTCAAAAAAAGGAGGAGGTTCTCAATTCGACTGTATTTTTTTAATGTGTGTTACCTCAGAACTTTTTTCTAGGTGAACCAATTTTGATGATTTTTATTTGAAAGCTGGTGCTTCTCATGTGGCCTCATATAAATTTGATCAAGATCTGACCAGTAGTTTTTGAGTTATCCTTAATAATGAGTATTTAATTGACTTCGACTACATTGATGATGTTCGCATTTTATTTGTTCACTTGTTGTATGTAATGCTACGGGATATCTTTGCAAATTGGGGACCCAATTTTGAAGATTCTGTTTTATAAAATAGTGTAGGTTATACTTCAGTGTGGTTCCATATAAATTTGGAAAAAAATTCCACCCCTTAGGGTAAGCAAAATAGGGGGTGAAGTTTTTAAGGTAACTATTTAGGCGAAATTGAGATTGTAATATTCCTTAGCCCACTTTAAAGGGTAAAAAATAACTCAAAAGAGTTCGGTAATAAGTCGGTGCTAAGCCATAGCGAATAGAAGAATTAGAGCCCCGATTTCAGAATGTGAAATTATTTTATTCTTTTTAGTTCTTTGAAGTTGGCCTTTACTTATCGTTAAATAACGATAAGTAAAGGCCAACAGATAAGTTTTTTAACACAACGGATACGGCCACATAGTCCGGATGGTAAGTGGATTCGAAGCCCACGGACATGAACACACCTGGCTCTAACCAAGCTTTAGAATCAAAATGCAGTTGCGTTTTCATCCCTAAGGACCTGGAGGACTTGGGCCTGGTTACATAGTTCGAGCTAGCATGCGAGCTGGCCTAGTCAGTTAATTCAGTATCTTGTGACCGCATCATACAAGTTACTGTGAAGTGCGAGTCGGTCAGTACCTTGCATTCGAGTTACTACAATATTTCTTTTTTACTCGCACACAAGTCAGCAGCATAATATATGTACATACGAATTTACGTGCAAAATATTTATATCCCCCTTAATTGTGGTATGAATTATGATATGTTTATTTTGAAACTTCATTCAACTTCAACTTTAATATGCACTGGACATTCACAACGAAATTCACACTTGACTAAAGTCTATCGTGTAGTTGCTATTTATCTGTCCCATTACAGTTACTCTCATCGTGTGACCGGTGAGGCGATTCGAGCTACTGTCATACGAGTAGTACGTACACACAGTGGTGGTAGCTGTCTACCGACACGTTAGCAACTCGTACTGTGTATCCAGGCCTTAAGATCTAAGGTCCCGTTACCAATAAAAAGTTCGCATTGCAAATGTTTGCATAATTAATTTTATAAAATATTATATTGTAAAATAATGTAAAAAAGTCCTGCTGGGTTTCTAGCTGGTTCTTCAAGTTTATTGTATTTTGTGAAAAAAGGTATTTTGTATAGTTGCTTCTTTCAAATACCTGGAATATCAGCAACAAAGGGATGGAGACATAATTTTAAACTATTTTTTTATCAACAACATTTTTTTTCAAACTACATTTGACAGGAAATTGATTCGTATGCAAAATGGAGAAACTCGAATTTCGTGCGGTTATTAAATATTTTGGCCTGAAAAAATAAAATCTACAAAGTAAATTCTTCAAAAAGAACTGCAGTCTACTTTGGCAGACAATGCTCCGTCTTATTCTACAGTGGGATACTGGTGCGCCCAATTTAAACGCCGCACAACCGCCTGCAATGACGAATGCAATGAAAACGTTAAAAATATCGAAGAAATTGTTAAGATAGATCGACGTGTGAGCATGCGTTATTTAGCTGAGATTCTAAAGCTTTCGTTTGGGACAGTTCAGTTTATTTTAACTCATACTTTAAATTCAAAAAGGTGGCCGCGCGCTGGGTTCTTCGAATGTTAACAGATGCCCAAAAGAAAGCAATAGTTAACATTTCAAAGCAAAATTTAGCGATAATTGAAGAAGATCCCGATTCTTTTTGCGTTCGTTTCGTAACCGTAGATGAAACGTGGGTACACCATTTTGGCCCGGAGACGAAAAACCAAAGCAAGGTGTGTAAAAGACCATCTTCCCCGTCAGCGATGAGATTCAAGCTGTCAGCGTCCGCTGGAAAAATACTGGCTCTTGTCTTCTGTTCTGATTTTCACTTTTTTCTCGCCTGAAAAGCACTTGCGTGGTATAAAATTCGACGGCGACGATGAGGCGATGTGTGCTGGCCTTTTTAGAGTCCCAGTATCAAGCCTTTTTTCCAAGAGAATTAACCAACTTGCAAAACGCTATTCAAGAGTTTCATTGCATTTCCAAAAACTGATTGATCAACCTAGTACAATAAATTGCACTTAGTATTTTTTAGGTACTTTAAACATTGAATGATTATATATTTCTTTAATATTGTATTGCAGGTTGTATATGATAATTAAGGCCATAGAAAAAGTATTATAGCTGACAAATTGTATTCCTTATTATGTCAATTCCCTTCAAAAAAACTTTACTTTTATTCAACAATAAAATTATAAAATATGTTTTATTATATTTTATAATTTTATAATAAAATATAATTTTATAATTTTATTAATTACGTTGCTATATAAATACAATTTAATTTTTTTAGAAACAATGCATTTAGCATCGCAAAACCATTAAATTAGTACATAATATTGCCAATATTCTCTCCAAATAACCTATCAAGGCGGCCTCAATCGACTAGGCACGAGATAACGCACTCGCGGCAGCATCTTTACAAGTCATTAGACGTGACTCCCCCTCCCCGCAGGCTCCCAGGCGCCGCACCCGTTTGTAATTAACCGAGGGCCATAAATTGACCGTAACTGTCATATCATATTGATTTAGTCCCGTGGGTACGGCGGGCGCGCGCTTTCCTCCGAGTTTTGAGCTTCAGATGCTGGGACGCGAGGCAGAGCTGTGTTTTTTATTGATTTATACAAATGCTTGTCAGTTAACCGAAAATATGTTTAATATAAGTTAACTCTTCAATAAAAAATTAATTATTAATTTGCATATATACCTGCACTAACTCGGAATAATGAAGTATCTTTATATCGTAACATCACAGTGAGTTTGAAATATCAGAGACATGGCGTAAGTTATCCAATAAATAAGTTTGAGTATAGCATAGTTGAAAATTGAAATATTTGTTGACAAATACTAAAGAACTTAAAATTCGTGGTGTATACCAGCGATAATTCAAAACTACTGACGATTTTTGGCAACGCTATGCGTAGTCGCGGCCGGCATGCTTTACGCAATACTATCCTAACTATGCCACTGTTTAGTACTGCGTCATAATCCGACTTCAGTCTTCCCATATAAATCTTTCCAAGTGTGTGTGGAGTGATCTAATTTATCCCACACATGGAAGGAGTGAAGACAGCGTTATTGCCGCGCGGTAACGAGTGAGACTGTCAAAACAACGCTAACTAGCGAAATTGAACAACACATTTGGCCGGCGAATGATAGAAAACAAACATTCACTTGCCATTCTTAAACAGATGATACGGTTCAATAAACATAATCGGAGGATTTTACGAGCCGCCGAGATAATGTTGCCCCGAAATATCTATACCAATCAAACCGCACGACTTATTCCCTTAACGTCAGAATATAAGGCGTAAATTTGTATGTGAAATCGTTTTGATGAACACGGCTACAAATCGGCGGCCATGTTGTTCCCATCAACAATGGCGCTCGGCCAGTGTTGCTACATTGATGACGTTTTTCTTTTTCTCACAGTTCTTTATTGCACTAATTCTGATTGAGCATACTTTTTTCTTCCTTTCTGTTTATATCACGTCTCGAGAATACTTCTGATCTGATATCACTGATTGGTTACAGAGACGGCTGATCAAAGAGGCCGTGGTTTTGATTTAGGAAACAAACGCTTCCTTTATTTGAATGTTATCGATTCTTTGCAACAAAACATAAACTTACGAATTGTTTATTTTTGTGTAACCGTATTGAACGAATTATAATAGTGTGTATCATGAATTGTTCCAGTTATATCATCGGGCAATCATTTATAATACTTCAAAGTAATCGAACTATTTTTTGTTTAAGATTTCTTCAACGAATATGTAAAGTACTAGCACACAAATCTTCATTTAAATCTGTCCAATAGTTTTTGCGTGAATCGTGAATACACAGACAGACAGACAGACAGACAGACGGTCAGGCGAAAATTCTAAAAGTCACTAGTCAAGTCTTCAGTATCCTTTTCCTGGATTTGTTTTTTCCAGAAAATATTAGAATTACAGACACGACTTTTCTACAGATTTATTATATGTATAAAAACACGTTATATAAAAACTGTAGTATTAAAACTTATAGAACGCAAAAGTTTGACTCAGTCTTAAGTCGAATACATTCATGGGAACTTATTGGTTTAATGCAGTTTGACATGCCGCCAATAAATTTATTGTTAGAAAAAATAAACTAGTTTCCGAATAACGATATCGAAGGCACTAAAAATTCCATGTGATTTCGTCTCTGTAACGCAAGGTATAAATCGTGAAATGTGTCAATTAACTCAAGTTTAATGTTGTATTTATGTAAATCATTGTCTGACGGACGTTGGGGGGTTAGACAAAAAGAGACGTTTGACCGCGACACGACCCGGGGCATTTAGATAAATTGGGTATATTTTCGAAATGTCAGGGCAACTTTAAAAAAACAATCCTGACGCTTGATAGATAAGTATCCGAGATACAACACGATATATGTGGAGCCGCATAAATTGTATTAATTACTTACTAATATTTGTCTAAATATCATAAATTTCAACAGATATGGTATCGCTTCCACTAAGAATCGCATAATGAAAACTGATTTTACACATAGATAAAGTGATATATATATAAAATTAAGCCAATAAAACGTTTAACATAATAAATGTTATCTCTAGACCTACATACTTTTAAAAATTAAAAAATAGTTTTTTCTAGGTAGTAGGACTCGTTTTCTTCCTAGGAGTCTGTCTGTGTAGGTTAGGTCAGTGCCTGCACTGCTGTGTTCCGCTCTGAAAGTTAAAGAGAGCCAGTATAACTACAGGCTGTGAAGCATTCTATTTTAGTACTCAGAGGTGACAATGCATCTGTAGCCTTCCTTGTTTATAGCGGGTTGTAGGTATCCATGGACTGCAGTAGCCACTTACCATCAGGAAGACTGTAGTTCGTCAATTCCATTTAACAAAAAAAAAACAGCTTAATATACCCAATTCTTAATTACTACCATGAGCCTATAAAAAGCCTACAGTCCACTACTGGATATAGGCACTTTTTTACGTCATGTCTCAATTCCCGTAGTAGGTAGTCAGAGTCCAAAAAGCAGTGAGCGACTTGGACCACGTTAGCCAAAAAAACTATGTACAAAAAATATAATTTTTAAATATAATTTACAATTTTTATATATCATAGAGCACACTTTATATAAAATATGTATATTAAATAACTACATGTTTACACGTACTTGTTTGACACCCAGTAACTTAGGCCCGTATTAATAGAAGTTACTCAACGACGAACTCAAGTGCGTAATCATTTGATACGCCCTCATTACGAAATCAGCATCTGAAGATCGTTGCTAATTAATAAACACATAAAAACAGTATCTCAAAACGCTGTACTTAGGAATACTGTTCTGTGACTTGCACTCAAGTATACACACTTGAGAGTCGAGTTTCGTTTATTAATCAGTCTGGCACTCAGCTGATATCGTAAACTTAAACCGCATCTGGAGATATGTTTATTAATAAGATCATAACCTCAATATTGTACTCAAGTGCGTGTACTTGAGCTGAGTAACGTTTATTAATACGGACCTTAGACTTTGTATCGTTGTTCCCAGTCCCAGCTAAAGTATTTTAAATGCCAGTATTGATTTAACCCGCCATGTAGTGACGGCTTAAGAAAATCCACAGCAACCATGGGATAGTAGATTTTCTTCATCATCATACCGATCATACCGTGGGTGTCATAAGAGTAGATACAGGGAAATTAAACAAGAGATGGGCAACAGCAGACGTGATAATAACTTAAAATTATAAGAAAACTGCGGTAGCCTAACCGCCTGGCAAGCGTGGCAACTATGGCAAATCCTCCCTTACTTTACGGGACTTGAGAAGTGATGATGATGATCATGATATGTGCTTAGTCACGAAAACATGAAGCTTACTGCAACATTTTTTTTAATAAAAGAGAGGGCAAACGAGAACTCGGCAATCCTGATGGTATGGACCGCCGCCCGTGTACCTGCAACACCAGGAGAATTGCAGGTGTGTTGCCGGCCTTTTAATACCGGCGAAGTTCGAGTCGGACTCGCGCATGAAGGGTTCCGTACGATTGTAATACACGTTTCTAGTAGGAGAGCCCCTTTTAATTTTTAATTTATCTAAATTTTTATTTTTTGTTGTTACAGCGGCAACAAAAATACACATTCTGTTCCATTATCTACCTATTACGGATCATGAGATACAGCCCGCTGACAGACAGACGGACGGACGGACGGACATCGAAGGCTTAGTAATAGGGTCCCGTTGGTTACCTTATGGGTACGGAACCCTAAAAAGGAGTAAACTCATTAAAGGTAAATGTATTTCTCTTACATAAAGGTATTACTGTAATATTTACCCGCCCACGTCTTAAGTTTTGAAATGTTGCATATCAAGATGAAACTTTAAAAGAAACCGAAGTAAAAGAAATAAAAAAATATAATCATGGAAATCGGTTGCCGTGATAAAAAAATTCGCCCACTAGTGTTGCCTTTGCAAATTGAAGAGTTTGATCATTTCCTCATGGATCCCATCATCAAGTCTAGACCAAATTTATATTAAACTACCCCTAAGGTATCTCCTTTCTAACAAAAAAAGAATCATTGAAATCGGGAAACGTGGAAAAATTATTGCTATGAACATACATAAAAAATATTCTAACGAATAGAGCCTGCTCCTGCTTCTTTTTTGAAGTCGGTTGAAAATCTTTGAAATAGGTTTTAATGTATACTTTCAATTACTATTATATAGATTAGAAAAAAAATTGATAATCTCCAGCAGAATCTTACCCCGCCTGTCCCAACACAAACTGATTGTTAAAATGATATTGGCTTTTTTTTGTTCTCCTAATTATAAAAAGGCTTATAGAGTCGACAGCTCTACACGCCTTTCTTAAGTCACAGTAAAAATATAAAACAAATAATATGATACTTTATAATGACACAAATTTATTTTTCCAAAGACCAATCTTGGAAACAAGAAGGAGTCCATTTAATAATCGAAATTTAAATTAATTACGTGATTGAGCCACTATGTACATAGGTGTATTATGGCACCACGAATAGGCTCGCCTCGTCTAAGTAAGCCACGCTCTCACAGAATACTTGCATAAAATAGTAGCTCATATTATATGTAGGTAAGTGGGCAGGTTTTTACCCGACTGCTCCAGAAGGAAGGTAATGTTTTTCGAGTGTATGTATGTATGTCTATTTCTTTGGCACGTTCTGTAGCATAAATGGCTTGATGGATCTTAACATATGGTGTGTCGTTAGAATCGTCTTAGTTATAGAAGTGACATAGAATATAAAACTTTTCTCTTTGTAGTAAACTTTTTTACGCAGTCGGGTTTCTTTAATTTTTGTTTTAACTTTTGGACTTGTTATGGACATCATTAACCAACAGATTGATTGATCCACTTCAGCTGAACGTCAAGGTTCACCAACACACGATTTAAATTATAGATAAATCGTTTTCAGGAATTTTTGTTTCAGCTATAAATAATTTGCAATGTTTTCTACGCAGTTAACTTTTTAGATATTGCTGCTAGTATTTGTTTTCTCGTTTTCCATCATCAATACCACCTTGCTTTTTTTGTAAACTTTATATTTAAAAAAAATCATTTTTAATCTTGCAAATCGCCAAAAAAAGAAATTGTTCAGACATTGTTAGAATAAAACCCTTCGGCTACCTTTATAACACAAAGGGGATGTTTTCACCCGTAGGAACACGGGCAACCTTAAAGCATAACGGCTTTGAAGCTAAAACTTGGAGTCTTGTCTTACATAACAAAAAAAATCCATAAACCAATATATATGTATTTATGTGTATTTTTATTATATATGTGTATTTTTTAAGCACATGTTTGAATAAATGTTTAAATTTCTAGTATAGTGATGTTGAGATTAGTTGTGACGGGGATAGTGCACGGAATTGAGGGAGGGCGGGACGTGCTCTTCAAAGAAAGTAAGACACATCATTTACGTGGTAGACCCATGCTGCAGCTATATTACTGGTATAGTTGTAGCACGAATGGGTCGGCTCGACCGGGGAAGGACCACGCTCTCACAGAATACCAGCGTAAAATAGCAGCTTAACACTGCTGTGTTTCGTATGGTGAGTGAAGAGAACCGGTGACCCCTTTTTACTGGAAACGAGGTATTCTATCTTAGTCCTCACGGGTGACAACGCATCTGCATTTTGTTTCGTAATCGAGGACAGATGTAGATGTATACGGGCCACAGCAACCACTTACCATCAGGTGGACTGTGTGCTCATTTGTCACCCTTATCCTATAAAAAAATATATTACACGTATCTTAGCTAATTAATTATTAACACCCTTAATATTTAAATTGATACTTTTATTTTATAAGTGAAGTGAATATCTTGAAAGAGCAGGAATGAAATTTATAACAATCCGTATTTATTGGGCCATAGAAGTACTCAAAAGAAATCATGTGTGTAGGTCGTTGCCACGTAAAGAAAATACAACATTTAACAAAACGCTGCCAATAAAAAGATCAAGAAATTAAAAAAATATTTTCTAATGCCGAGTGAAGCTCTGTCGCCCAGGTAATATGTAAATAATACGGGTAATAAATAACAAAAAATTATATATAGCTATATTCCATTCCGAAGTACTACTCCTCGGCAACGATGTTATGTTATGTATGTCAACAGACCCATAGCATATAAATAACGCAAATAAAAAAGCATCCTGAAGGTTGAAACGACTATTAAAACTACCGATCACGTTTAATAGACAGGTAAGATAAAGAAACCGGTGAACGATAATAAATATGTTCAATAGTCGAAATAAATATGGCGGATGATTTATGACGGTATTGACATTGGTCGCGCGGGCTTGAGCCGCCATCTTGTATTTGCTAATTGCCGGTTTATGTCATTAAATTAGTCACGTGTCGGAAAACAGACGGACGTGCGATTCTCGATCATCTATTTGATCAGTTTTTCTTGTTAATTCATTATTTTTTGATTACGTCATCAATCGGGAAACAAATGGCATTCATTGTTCATTACTGGCATGTTTTTGTAATCATCCGGCTGAGTTTCACCTACGATGGATGTGAAACGTAATCGATAAAGTGATCTAGACATTGATTCAAAGTTTGTATTAATCAAACTGAAATTAAATATATGGTAAGTAATGAATAACTTGTTCGCGTGTCAACGACTCGTGCTTTTAGATTGAGATAATGATGAGTAAAGTCGGCTATTACTTATGTCTTTAGGTTTATAGTAAATGTCACAGTGACCGAGTGAAACCGGCACAGTCGAGAGTGTGTTTGTTATACTACTATAATAATATATCAGAGGAATCACAGACACGATTGCCTACATCTTGAAGAGAGCTTCCGTTAGAAAATTCTAAAAGCTGGCTAAGAAAATTAGTCTATCAAGTGTAATAGCCCTCTACAATATCCAAGCGTATACAAGCCTGCTCTCTCTTACAAAGAGATCTTCTTATTATAAGCCCAAATAATATAATATACAGAAGATGTAAAAAACGAAAACGAAGAAAAATTTAATTATTTAAAAACTGGGAACTTTCTAAAATTACTACATTTGCCCCGGTTATACCGCCGTTATTAGACATATAGTAAACAAATTTATAAAATTGAAAGAAAAACATACAAACATAGCTACAATCCTCCTTGTATTGTTCTTGAAAAACAAAATCAAAAGCAGTACAGCTTTGCAGGAGAAAACATAGGCAAATACGTAATGATGATTTCGTCAATTTCTCATATATGTACTATAATCAACTTGAGCGGCAATTGTCTCTCTCGGTTATTCAAAGGGCAATAGATCGTTTAAAACCTATTCTTTAAATTTCTTGCAGCCCCGAAATTTTCTTACAGAAATTCGGGACCGATAGCGAAAACAACTATACACACACTTAACAATAAATTTAAAAAGCTGCTACAGCTACAGCTTCTTTACTTTGTCAATCTTTTTTTCTACCGACTTCAAGCAGGACTTTTTTTCTACCGACTTCAAGTACTCAATTCGACTGTATGTTTTTTTATGTGTGTTACCTCATAACTTCTTTCTGGGTAAACCGATTTCGATGATTCTTTTTTTATTTGAAAGCTGGTGCTTCACATGTGGTCCCATATAAATTTAATCAAGGTCTGACCAATAGTTTTTGAGTTATTCTTAATAATTTATATTGAAGTTGGTTGCACAACATTTTTAATTTTAAATTATTCAAACATTTATTTACACATTTATTTTATAAATTCCAAATTTTAAAAAAAATATCAGAAGTGAGTACGACTTTCTCCATTCTTGAAGTGTTTTTTTTATTATATGTTTGATTTCATTATAAATGAAATTTATGTACCTTTGTCGGATTGTCATTTTTTTTTGCTTAACATACAGATGGATGATACGCATCCATAATATGCACACCTATATTTTGCAATATTTAAGCAAATGAGGACCCAAATGCATATTGTTAGGAGTGAGGGTAGATAATACGAAAAAGTGAGGTAGAACTTTAATCCCCCACTCATTCTAGAAGTATAAAGAATGGCGAAGGCAACTTACTTCATCAGTCAATCTAGTCTTAATCGGTGTCATGATGCTGACCGTAGAGATTTTTGTTTTAGTACAATACTCCTCTCCAATAGATTGTCTCATAAGGGGATATTTGTCATACATGCCACCCTTGGCATTCGGGTTGGCAAACGCAGTTTTTTTATTTTCTTGATATGATTTCGAAGACGCTTCTGCCCATCTTCTGGTTTGTTACCCTTTGTCGCCTAATATATGTCGTACTATTATACCCACGGGACGATATGGGGTAGTGGATATACATACACCGCCACTACACTACGGCTGTTTTTTTTATAGAATAAGGGATTACAAACAAGCACAAGGTCCACCTGATGGTAAGTGGACGCTGTGGTCCATAGAAATCTACATTTATCCTCGATTAAGAATCAAAATACAGCTATGCGTTTTCACCCCTGAGAATTAAGACGGAATGGCTCGTTTCTAGTAAACAGAGTCTCCGGTTCTCAACACTCACCATACGAAACACTCGGTAGCGAAGCCTCCAAGAAGCCGAGAAGCCGGGCTTGCCCTATCAAACTGCTCAATCAATAATATCAACTAATAAATAACTCGTGAACTGTTTCAAACTATTTCAAATTTCCCGCGCGCTCCTCTGTTCTACACAGGTCATGACCTCGTAGCCTTATTAAACACGGCAAAACTTAAAAACGGCAAAACTGCGCGATACTGCCGTCATAAAAAAGGAGTTGAGTTGAGTGATTAGTCGTCTCTCTCGCACGCGTGGGCTTTTTACCGGACTTTCGAGAAGACGATCGCTCCCTTTCTAACCTATGGCAAAATATTCTACAATGAAATATAACTATGATTGTTTATATAGCAATTAGTATGGAGCGATAAGCTGGGCTTTTGGTGTGAAGTTAGTAGAGCGCGGGGGTGCGCGGGCAATACGTTCGCAAGTTCATTTCACATTTCAATGTTTACTCTGTGTGTTTACTTGAGCGAATGAATATTGCGAGTTGAAAATTTATACTTTTTTAAAGATTTTTAGTGAAAGTGGAGGATAATAGTGTTCCTTATGATGAATTGAAGTGTGTAAAAGTGCTAATTGGCGAGAAAATAGTAAAATCTTTAAAGGTAAAATCTTTAATCTTTCCTTAAGAAAGAGAGACGATTCGATTTAGAATATAAATAATTTGTTTTTTTAATTTGTATATAGTTTGTTTGTATTTTGTTCATGCTTTTCTTTTGTTCATGCTTTTCTTTTGTTCATGTATTGTATTGTATGGAAATATCTTTTTCTTTCGCTCAAGCAAACCCCAAACGGCTTTTTTCAAAGCCACCGAAGGTATGCAATTGCTGATATGTCATACAATCTATCTAGTAGTAATATGCCTTCTGTGTGGTTTGTTAAACACGTCCTCGACAGCACTGAATATGAAACTGAAAAGTGGAGACAGATCAAGATTGGTGTTTTTTTTATAAAACTGTTAAAAACAACAAAACCATATCTTGGGCTTGCCCTAGTTTGGAGGCCTAGCTTCGCCACTGGAAACACTGCAGTATTAAGCTGCTATTTTATGCTGGCATTTTGTGAGAGCGTGGTCTTACCCCGGTTGAGCCGACCCATTCATGCTACAACCATAATATAGCTGCAGCGTGGCTCTACCACGTATAAAAGTACACTGTAACTGCTCTATACTGAGTACCTACATATATAGTGTGACACGATGCTTTATGCGTAAGCAAGTGCGCAAGTTTAACATCCACTCGCACATTATTATTATTTTTAAGAATATAACCTCGTTATTTATTTCTGGCATCAGAAAAGGAATAATTTTTAATAATCTATATCTATACATAAAAATAAAATTGAAGTGACTGTCTGTAATATAAAAAAACTGACTTATATTAAGCTCAGGGGGTTATTTGTATGTTATTAAGACATAAATAAAGCATTTTTAAATTTTTTGTCTGTCTGTCTTTACAGGCTAATAATGTTTGGAAAGGCTGAACCGATTGTGATGAAACTTTACGAACAGATAAAGAGCAATGTTAGGAGGGATCTAGGCTACACTTTATCTAAAAAACTGGATTATTTTTATAAAAAACGAATAATTTAGAATGTAAATGGCCTTTGATTGCCTTAAATCTAAACACCACATTCATAGATCCATCCTATCCAGGCGAAGCCTTGGCGGGTCGCTAATATAATGTAAAGTGGCCGAGAGAAGAATCCACAACACTGCGATTATGTAACTCTGGTGGAAATCGTGAATAAATTCGTTTTAACGTTTGTAGTTTTATTTTTTATTTTAGGTTACAAATTATGATTATTATGAGGCAGAAAAAGTAGCGCAGGTGCAGGATGATTCCTAAACGATTTCCACTAGAGTAACATATTCACTGTTGGTCCGGATATATTACAGATTATATATTACTTACTGATTAGCATGAATGTTCCACAAATATGGCGACTGTTTGAACAAGACTAGAAGCAGTGTCTTTATGGCTATGTTTGCTGATCTCGAAGCTAGGTAGTCGTGATAAGACAAAGTTAAAGGCGTCTAGCAAAATCTTAGAACCATACTGAGATAAATACAATGACAAATACGCACAAAGGAATGATAAAAAGCCCAGATAAAACAATTACGTATGCAAGGAGCTTCTTAAGTAATTTAATCCATAATCGATTCGTTTTCTAAATCGGTTTCGGTAAATACGGTTTGAGGTGCAATAAAGTTTTGATATATATTCTATGTGTTATTGAGTTTAAATATGACTTACAAAACCAAATATATCTAAAAACGTAAAATGTATGAAAATAATTGAATTATTTTTTATCGTCTCTACCACCCTCAAAAAACACACACGTAGCAAAAAAATAAAACGTCTATTATCATATTTACCACAGAGGTGTAACAGAAAAAAGTTACATTATTACTTTTAATTTAAGTTTCGCAATACGAAAAGGTGACCAAAATGTATTTAAATTACTCTTGTAGTTTATAACTGCGACAACAAATGTTAATAAACTCCAAAACATTTAAGAATTAAGATGATGCCCTGGTTGAATATGGGCAAGTTATTGTTATATGTAGTATTATTGTTATATGCTATAGTAGTTATATGTTATATAATGTTTCTACCCTCAAAATCTTCTTGTTTTTCTTATATATCTTTTTATGGAATAAGTGTGACAAACGAGCATACATTCTACCTGATGGGAAGTAGCTGCTTTGGCCCATAAACCCCTAAATCTGACCTCGACTAAGGACTAGGACATTAGTATAATGGGTCTCCGGTTTTTTAAATTTTCACGGTTATATGAGAAACAACATCACTTAAAGCAATATTAGCTAGTATGCTGTGAGAACATTGTTCCTCCCCGGTCGGACCAACCCATACATGCACTCATCATGACTCTACCATAAATAAATATCTATATAATAAATATTTTATGATTTTATTTTGTACAAGCACTTTGAACAGACATCAAAACTGATAATTAACAAATATTCCTGAAAAGTGGAACCAGTCAGAATAAGAATCAAACAAATATTATAAGAGTATATGGATCAGTACCAGTAATTAAAATTTTCACCCACATGCATGATTTACAAATATTGTACAGTCAGATAAACTAACACAATTACGATATGACATTGTCATTATCATATGAATTATTGACTTCACTAGGATTCGAAGCTAGAAGCCGAAATTCATTCATCAGTTACTTTACCCATGAAAGCGATAATTATTATAATTGCGTTATAAGGCATCAAAAAATATCGTGTAGAGACGGTGTAAGAATATCCACTCCCCATATCGTTTCATGGGTGTCGTAAGAGGCGACAGAGGTAAACAAACCAGGACATGAGCAGTAGCCTCTTCTTAATAACTAGAAAATGAAAAACTGCGGTTACCAACCCGCCTTGCCAAGCGGGGTAACTATTGCAAATATCACTCTTATGAGGCAATGTATTGGGAGTTTATATTCAGCAGTGGTCTTTATTATGAATGGATCTTTATTATGATTGGAACTCTGATGAAAGCTTACAAAAATAACTTTCGTTTCAATTGAAATAGCAGCATGCATTATAGCCGAAAATGCTTGGCTGAAAAATAAGTGACAATTAAAAATAAGCAATAAAAGCAATAAGCAAAAGGTTATAAATAAAAAAACTTTATGAGAAATTCATTAAATTATAAATTCACTAATCATACAAGTTATTATTAAATAGTAATAGAAAGCATTGTATCTAATATGACAAATATGTTGTGTTAAAACTTCAACGCGATCGTTGAATTAAAATAGATCGTTATAAACCAATTTTTACGAGCCGTTGGTGAGAAATAAAAACTATAAATGTAATTACACATATTAAAGAATATATAGACATAAACGATTTTGTAAATCAACACACATAAAATATAAAATACGAGCAAAGAAGTCATTGCCGCGGTATCGTTGTATTAATTTACGAACAACCTGAATTAGTCCGATTTTGATTTAAGTTTATGGTCATTATGGTTCCAGCTATATCGACAGTTTAAATATTTAAGTAGTCAAGATGCTACAAGCGCCTTTAGCGTTGCATACTTAATGTGATGCAAATTAATTCATTTTAATAAAAAAATAATCAAATTTAATTTATAAAAAAAAACATTTAAAGTTGACAAGAAAATTAAACCGTTTTAGAATGGAAATCATTCACATATACATAATTACAATCAGCAAAGGGAGCTTCTATAGATTTAAGTCCGTTTACAATAAATTATATAACTTTTTCTACAAATTCCAATTGATACGCAAAATGTGACGTAGGTATTATATTTCTCAAAATACGAATCGCTAGTAACAATAAGTTCACTTGCGTGTCATAAATAAGACCTTTAACCACGAGGTTGCTATGATGCCTTAAATTAAGTAAAATCATTTTCATAGTAAAATTTTAAAAAGATAAATGTATTATACATATTGTAAAAAAAATATCAGTTAGAAACAAGTTCATAGTGTTATGATGATGTTGTAAAATTAATACAATAATGTTCTACATCATGTTTTAATGAATTATTAATAGTGATGTCTACTAACGGAATAACATTTATAGTCATTTTTTGTCAAAAAATTTAATATGAATTATTATAATGTACAATGTAGCACAATTACAATTTTTTATCAACAATATACTAGTATATTTTATTAAAGCCTTATATTCTGGACATTTTAAGACCGATTTTTCAATTGTCATTTAAAAGTTATCCATAAATAAATAGACTAAACATAAAAGTCAAACAATTGAACTATTTTATTAATACAACTGTAATTTTTAATTTGTTCATGTTGTATTTTATTCTATGAACAACTTTTATCCGACGATTGAAAATCGACCCTTAATGTTATGGCTATTTTACTTGTGGAGTATAGTAACTATGGCCTAGGTCCAATCAAATTATGTTGCTTAATTATGTTAAATCTGTGTCTCTGAACACTGGCCTTAGTTCTAATGGCATGGTTAAAACATACATTTAACATTCACAATCAACCAAAATCATTAACTTACTAATAATGTAGATTGTAGAGTCGTTAACTTTCGAATATTTGTGTTCATAATCTACATTTCAAAGAATTTCTTCGGGCACAAGTTTCACCAACCTCATATTATATATTTGTTTTTTTTATTATTTATTTTCTTATTAAGAACACAGTACCCTCATTACTCCTAATCTCTACATGACATCTGACCATAACTATGCACAGCTGAATTAGTCCTCTTCCTGAATCTGAAGACCTTTCGAACTATTGTACCATGTATGGTACAAAAAAATATCTGAGATAGTTCTCTTGCTGATGAGACCTCCTTGTTATTTAAAGTAAAAATAAACGATTTTGCTCTAGAACGTAACAATCAAATACAGGATATTGTTTCCAAATGGTTTGTAGAAAATAATTTGCTTCTAAACTCTATATGCTTTGTGGCATTCCGTGGGGAGGCCTATGTTCAGCAGTGGACTTGTGGAGGGCTGTAATGATGATGATGATGAAACTCTATAAAAAAAGTTAACATTTTACAGAGAATGAATTTTTACACAGTTGCTGATGAGATGAATGCTGTAAATACAAAATATCAATTTTGATTTTGAAACTTCGACCGCATTTCTCGGAATTCCTATTGATTCCAGGCTCCAGTGGGAGAGCACATATTGATAGCTTCGAAATTAACTTCCGCAATTTTCGCTATTAGAAGGAGGAGGATAAGGAGCTGACTAATGAAGAACAGTTAAATTAGTCCGCTTTGCTTACTTAACAGTTACACGTCCTATGGCGTATTACTGTGAGAATTTGCAGCCGGATTGGAAACAATATTCATTTTACAAAAGCGAGCGATACGTTCAATCTATAACTTTGGGACTGATAGTCGCTATGCGACCTTTTCGAGAAAATAATATTCTGACACTCTCGTCGTTGTTTTGTAAATAGTCTGTGCAAATATATATTTTTTAAATGTGTTTCCTCGTGTAGAAGAGTCGAGGTGATACATTGGAGGTTCCTAAATTTAGACTGGCTAAATCAAGAAAATCTTTTCTGTGTAAATGCATAAAATTTTAAAATATAGTGCAACAGCTGACATAAGATTTTTTTTTATCAAAATTCTATTAAAAAGGCCTTATTTAAAATAGATCAATGACTGAACAATGACATTTAGAACTATTCATAATACCTATACATTTGTCATTGTAAAGGAAATTGTATCAATGCATTAAAAATCAAAAACCACAGAGTTTCCTGCCGGTTCTTCTATGAGGTCTTGTTTTTGCCAACCGGGGTAGGTTTTGACGTCCTTAAGAGCTTTGAACAGGCATAAATTGAAGATTTGAATTTAGACGCTACCTCCAGTTGCCGGTTTGGATAATTTTCATCAATGTGTTGTAATTACATTTTAATTATATATTGAATGTAGTAGATATATAGTATTTTTAAAATTGTGTTTGTGTTTTTCATGACTCCAAATGTCAAACTATTAAATACTAATGTGATTTTAAATGGCGAGGAACTGAGTCTTGTAGATACCACCATTTTTCTTGGAATCACACTAGACGCGAAGCTTCAATGGAGCCCCCATATATCAAAACTAGCAAGCAGACTTAGTTCTGCAGCATATGCTGTAAAAAAGATTAGAAATCTCACCAGTGTTGAAACAGCTAGACTAGTTTACTTTAGCTATTTCCATAGCATAATGTCGTATAGTATTTTGCTATGGGGACACGCAGCTGACACTGAAATTATATTTGTTTTACAGAAGAGGGCCATAAGAGCAGTTTATGATTTAAAGTCTAAAGAGTCGCTGCGACAAAAATTTAAGGAAATTAATATATTAACTTTGGCCTCTCGATACATTTATGAAAATGTAATGTACGTACACAAAAATAAAAGTAGTTTTACAAAAATAAGTGATATTCATTCTGTAAATACTAGGAACAGACACAAGCTAGTAGTACCAGTTACTCGACTCCATCGAGTCAGTAATTCATTCTTGGGGCAATGTATACGCTTGCTCGAAGTTCAAAAACTTTATTAAACAAAGTTTGTATAAAAAGGGTTATTATAATATTAAGGAATTTATGGATGCTAATAACCCCTGGGAATGAGGTGATCGCTACCAAGCTATTTCTAATTTGTTTTGTGTTGTTAATTGTGTAACTTACATGATTGTAAGCTGTTATTTAAAAAAAAAGCCCGCTGGGTTTCTTGCTGGTTCTTCCCAGGACAGAGGTTTTTTTCGAACCAGTGGTAATAAACAAAATAGTGACTTTCAATAAGTATTATTTATAATCTATATTGAATAATAAAGTTTCTGTTTCTGTTTCTGTCCGGAGAAAATTTAGCAAGGACCACAATGGGACCTGTTTTAAAAGGTCGGTGTGTATTACACTATACTATTTATTAATAATATGAAATGTTTTAAAAAATTTGGTAGCGATACCTCCAATAATCTAATAATGCACTTATATAGTCTTTGCTTATTCATAGCATTAAACATGTTTATTGACCTCATCAATTTTCTGGATTTTTTTGTGTATAAGACTGACTCTGAGGAGTAGTGTACTTTGATTAAATTATAAAACTACTACGGCAATGGGAATAAAATTGTTTATTTAAATTTTTACGTGGTAGAGCCACGCTGCTGTTAGCTAATCAATGATGGCCATTTTTCACCTATATCGTACATTTATCTGACATTTAATGTACCTACATTGACAAAACGACTAGGCTAGATGCAATTCAGAAAGGATTCTTGCTACCAAAATCTAAATTCTAAAATCACCCCACAGGTCTTACCCGATTTTAAAAGCGAATACCAGTCTAAGTATTTGAAGTCTATATTTTGAGAGTATTCCAACATCATCTAACATTTCTCGAGTCGTTTCTTAAACACCCAGAGAACGAGATTCTTTAAGTGTACCTCAGGGATCGATTCTTGGTCCATTACTGTTATTTTTTTTACGTTAATGACCTTCTTCAGTTGGTTCATAATGTTCTGATAATATAGTTCTTTTGCATCCAATTAAATACCATATTATTTAAAGTATAATGATGATAGAGATAAATGAAATAGATGATAGAGACCTTATTATTTAAAGCCTAGATAGAAAAGAGTGCCCATCGGAGTCATCTTATTAAAGTAATTGCGCCAAAATATTATTATATAGGTACCTATAACAAAGTATGAACACTTAGTTTTCATAAGACTAAAACTAAAATAAATTTTCTTCTCTAAAACCCTCCATTGTGAAAATTGGACTATATTTCTAGAATTTCAATTGATTTCAGCATTTAAGTATACCTGCATATCGAAAAATTTGCACGTTAATTAAATCAACCGTTTTTGCCATTAAAAATAATATAAACAAGGAACTCAAAGAGGAAGAAGGCTTTAAAAAATAATAGTTCATTTTGCATACTTCCAGTTGTAATGTTCTATTGTGTCACTGTGGGAGATCTACCATCTCAAAAGCTCCGCAAATCGCTACGAGAAATTATTAATTGGTATTATATTTTTTATTGGTTTTTAAGTATTATTTAGTTACACTGTCTGTACACAACAATTAGGTATTACTACCTTAGTACTAATACGAAGTTAAGGGAAGTCCTATAGCATCACAAAGTTTTCCAAATAAATATATTAGAAAAAAATAATTACAATTTTACTCTGTAAAAGGAAAGTCTAAATAATCGCTACTGCTATTCATTCTTATTGTACATTATTTAAACATTTGAGTATTTTCGAAATTCTATTGTAAAAAAATCCAAAATGTCGGCGCTGTGTTTACTCGCGGCGTCCCGCTCTCGCGGCCCGCCCCTCGCCGCGCTGCAGTCGCTCGTCGGCTCCCTCGAGCGTGTGGACTGCACTACACAAGTAAAGATGGCGGATTGGGGAAAAATTATGCTATGTACTAACATAATATGCATACTGAAGCTTAAAATGTAATCTACATACATAAGAAAATTATAAAGCAATCACTAACAAATTTTGGTGTATTACTTTTTAAAGGTAGATAATTAGTTTATAATTGAAGTAACATAGTGATCTCTAAATCCATAAAATATAGGATTATTGCTTTTTTTGTCACAGTTATAGTGTAATGAATTACGAAGTTTTTAATACTTACTAAAGATTTTTTCAAATTCAACTATTTAAGTGCCAAAGCAACGATAAACTTATCGTCAAGTGCGATAATTATTGCTTTTGTCGTGTTTCTGTATGTTTATTCATTTTTAAAATGATTCGTACGAACTAGAAGGTATTTTATAGATCAAAAATGAGTATTTCACATCCTCGAACAACACCTGCAAAAGTACCGACGCCGGCCGTCGCCGCGTTGCTACTGAGTTACAGAAGTTTCAGGTTTCAGATTCGCACTTTTTTAAGCTTTTGAAAAACATCTACACTATATAACTTTGTACCATTTCATAAAATGTAAAAACGTACTTTAAGACAAATATTTCACACTATGAGTACCGTTTTGAATTTTGATGCGGCACTAGCGAGTAAAATTTGTCGCGTTATAACTGTTTGTTCTTACCTTAATATTTGAAATGTTCGATGTCTGGACAGTCAACCTGCACACCGGTACACCTGTCACTCGCACCTAAGCAAGCAACGCTCGTCTCGAGTATCCTTTGTTTTCCGACTTCTATTTGTTTTTGGCATACGTGAAACGAATTCCACGTCGGTTCGTACACGTACACGGCACCGATAACTTCGGGAACGGGGGTTAACGTAAAACAGTGCACAAATTAGGGTCACTTCACTGATACGGAACTGGCACTAAGTTTGGCGGGAGTCGTATATCGCGGCGCGGAGGTGTCGCTTGCGGGCAACAGCGAGCACGGCCGGTGCGGAGTGGACGCACGCCGCGGCCGGAATGGCGCGAGCCGACGCGACACTAGCGCCGCGCGCGCGAACTCATCGCGCCCGAACTAAAACACGCATAGTTTCTGCAACGCGCTGCACTTGTCAGCTTTTGTTTTGATTATTTTTTTATGAAATTATTTGCACAGATTATTAATTAAGAGACACAGAACGAATGATAAATTAAGAAGTTTTCGTAATGTTTTTATTTTTATTTTTAAACGTAATAATATCAAAAGAAATGACAAATCTTGAATTAATTATTGGAAATCGAACGCAAGGCAATAAAAGACACTTATTTATTTAATTGAAAGAAAAAAAAAATTCTACTAAATAAATGCATACATAATTCACTTAACTATGTCACTATATATTCAGTATTCTTTTACAATTGAAAACTTCTAAAATTTACTAAATTTCTAAATTCTAAATTTTTTAAGGGCGACTAAAATATATATTTTATATATTGTATTATTAGGTACATTTTAAATATTTAAACTTCTCATGAACTAATGTTTGGATCATTCTTTATGAATACTAAATTATTTGACAAAATAAGAAAAAGATCAAACAATACAGTTAAAAATTAATCAACAAATTGCTTGTATCTTTAAAAAAATATAATGCCGAAAAACAATTAACAATATAAAAGTCAAAATACTAGAGTCAATCAAAACACGGCCGTGCCACCAACGTGACCTTGCAGCCGGCGTGCAGCGGCCTCGCGCTCTATCCGTCCCGCTCGCACACCGGTGGGGCGGTGTCACTGCAAATCGCCCCGCCCCCCGCCCACCGCACCCACCCGTTTCACCTTTTTTCCCGCGTAACTCACTTTCGTTGCGATTATTGTGCCTACGTTTTGTTGCGCTAACGCGCGGGCCGCGCTCTTTGCCGCAGTTTGTTGCTCTTTTCTTTATTACGAAGTTGCCATTGTAACATAATGCCTTATTTATTCTTTGTTAAGAACAACAGTGTGGATGAGGAACGCATTGCAACGTAGCTAATGTGCTACCGAGGATAATTATTTCGCACAAGGTGATTTTTATGTTGGTGTTTATTTTAAGCCTAACGTTCTTATAAACATAAAATGAACACAGAAAATAATTATATAACAGTGATTACATTTTACAGATTATTACGCGGTAGTCTCAATGCTTCTAAAGGAAGCTGTCATATATAAATAGGTGATGGATTTACACTAAACGTTACCTTTCATTTAGAATAATTGATATATTGGTAGAGTCATGCTGTAATTAAAGAAAGAAGGGTGACAAATATGCACACAGTCAATCTGATGATTAGTAGAAGCCGTGGTCACATCACTCGATTAATAATTAAAATGTACCTAGATGTACTGCAATGCAATCGAACGGCTTATTAGGTACCAGTTAAAAGGGTAGCTGGTTTTCCTCGCACATAAAAATCGAATGGCTTTTATATGTCAATTAAATCACAAACTAACTATTGCAGCACATTGACTCCTGCAACCGACTTAAAAGAAAATGATGCATTTTACCCTGAGAACTAGATAAAATGATAGGTACATAAACTTGAATACTGGCTCAATCAACATTAAAACTGAGAAGTACTTATATATTAATACTCGACAGTGTGAACTTAAATGATCTATTAGAGACAGGAATAGGCGAAAGGATGGTATTTTTTCATGTTGTAATGCCATTTTTAAAGTTTTTGTATAGTAGCGCACTCTACTCACGGCCTTAATAGGTATGTGAATATAATTATGATAATGTTTTATGTAATTTTGTCATTTGAGAAGCTGATAACGCATGGTAGAGCTTCTCTGCACCTATAGAATGGTGTGGTGTCTATATTCATGAGAACATGTTATACTTTTTCAGAAGCCGTTTTGGGATTGGGAGTTTAGAAGAAGATTCATGTAGCATAATTTTTTTGATTTGATTTTTTTTTTTCCTTTTAAAAAACAATATCTCCACACTAGGATTTTTTCCTGTATCGTGGAGGCAGTTTACATACATAAATTTCACAAGGGCAAACATCCAGTTCCAATCCATCCAAAAAACCGGAACAATTATTTGTAGGCCATACAAATACTTGTTCCTTGCTGGATTCAAACTCGCGGCCTTCGAAGCTGCAACTCTTTGTTAACCCACTGCACCACGGAGCCGTCAAATATATAAAAATGGAAAATTAAGGAAGCCATTATCAAAACTTTTCATATTGTAGAGTGATTAGATATATATAAAGAAATATATACCTACTATAAAGAAAGCTCTTTTATGTAAATTCAAAATGAATGTTTAATTCTTAATATTTTTCTTTTTATAGAATAAGGATGACAAACGAGTACACAATCCACCTGATGGTAAGTGGATACTGTGGCCCATACACATCTCCCACACATCCACATTCATCCTCCATTACAATTTAAAATGCAGATGCGTTGTCACCCTTAAGGACTAAGATGGAACGCCTCGTATTCAGTGACAAGGGGCTTTGGTTCTCTGCACTTACCATACTAAACAGCAGAATTGAGCTGCTATTTTACGCTGGTATTCTGTGTGAGCTTGCTACAACCATAATATAGCAGCATGGCTCTACCACGTAAAAAAAATATATTTTAGAGTCGATCTAAGTGGTAGAAAGACTTTACAACTATAGATAGTTGTAATGTGTAAGTTTATTACTAATATACATTTAATTAAGCCTGTTTCATAAGCTTTTCACGTGGTAGAGTCATGATTCAACTACAGGTGGCTGTGGTGTGCAAGTGCATACCGAATACGTATTACGTAACCCAATAAGTATATGTTTACTGGAGCTATGTCCACAATGTCCTGTAGCAGAATAATCATGCCACCTTGACTGTGTTGCACAAATAAAAATAATATCTGTTCGTATGCCGTGGTCAGTTTAAAACATAAATTTTAAAGACATGTGAAGTCCGTCAACATGCATTGAGGCATCGCATCAGACACTTCTTTGTATTAAAAACTTGTCAGAAATCAGAGGAATCCTGTGCCCAGCAGTGAAATGTAATATACCTAAGCTGTAACTGTTATGCAACATTGATAGCTTGCTGTTAAAATTTATAGAAATGTAATTTTTTTTTACGTGGTAAATCCATGATGCAATTACAGAAGGCATTTTATACTTAATGCATATACATCAAGTGGGATTGTAGTTAAGCACTGGCTCAGAGTAGTAAAGAAACGGAATTTTCAGGAACTAGTTACTAGTAGAGTCATATTACATTTTGGTAGAGTCAAGTTGAACCTGTAAACTGTGGTTGTGGTGCGTAAATGTTTGACGACATATTTATACTTATGAAGCACTTTTCAGAACCATTACCTGTTAAAGTCACATTGCACCTAACTCACACTGCACGTGTGTGGTATGCAATTATTTGTAGATTGTACGATTCTTGCCCGTTCTTTTCTCAGAAGGTCGCGTTTTTCGAACCGGTGAAGATTTTGACATATACATCAAAGCAACCATTAAGTTCATCGAAAGCCAAAATCAAATCATTAAATTTGACTCTGAATTAATGAATCAATATTCAGAACTACGAGTGTGTTGTAATGTAAGTTGGTCCGTAATGATCTATTAAGTATAACGCTTTTTACATGATTCATCTATGTAATATGAATTGCTAAACAGACCTATATAGTCATAGTCATTTGTATGTACTAATTATATATGTATATAAATATGTATATTTGTATGTATATGCATGTATTTGTATATAAGTATGTATAGGTTATATATGTATAGTTTATTTATTAGTAAAATGTATATAATATGTAGTTAATTATCATTTTTGTTTTGTGTTCTTTTATTCTATATTGCTACACCTACGTCAAATTCTCACCACTCCACCAATCAATGCCATGAGGCAGTCTCTACCAGTCAGAGAACGCCTCAAGGCATTAGTCCGCCCTTTGTATTCTTTTGTTGTAAGGAACGCAATAAATAATAAAATAAATAAATAAATAAAATATATATGTGATAGACTCATGCTGCTACTCTAAATAACTGAGATCTGCAATCTCAAAGGTACCTACACTTTAAAAAGTTTATAAGTAAAGCAGTGATCGGAAACAAATTACTTGGTAGAGTCATGGTAGATATATGTACCTACAGACGACTGTGATATGCAAACTTTTGAAATTTTTAAACTTAATTTTATAATTTTCAGAATTTAATTACGTGTTAGAGCCTTGCTGCACCTTAGTAGAGTCGATAAACGGCTGTGGTACGCAAATGTTTGAAGAGATATTTATACTTATGAAGACGTATATAGACATATGTTTAAATTTTTTTATAAACTATATTGTGAAAAGAAAAGTCAACGGACCTCTGCAGCCGATTCAAACAAAGGAGGCTACAGGTGCGTTGTCACCTCTGATACTAACATGGAATGCCAAACAACCTGTAATGATACTTACTCTCTATACCCTTCAGACCGGAACACAACAAGGCAAATACTGGTATTTTACCCACTACCCAGTTAGATTTCTAGGCAGAAAAGGTGTCTAACCACCTTGTACAATATACTAAAGATTGATGAGTAAGTAAATTAAATCAAGCAATTTTCAGAAACTGGTAGAGTCATGCTGCAACTATAAACATAACATATAAATAAACTTAATAAAGCCATATTTAGATTTTCTTTCTTATCTAATCATCTTTCCTCATGCCATAATAATTTAGTTGCTTCATGACTCTGCCACATAAAAGTTTCTGTAAATAGAACCAGGTATAACCGTGCGGATATTAATTAAATGAAAAATGTGAAAATCAATTTATAAGCCAAGATCTTAAGAGCTCTTCGAATGAGATAATACACACTAGATTATTTTTGCATGTAGATCCTGTTTATTTTTAGTACATTAATTAAACTTACTATAGCTTGTAGTTGAAGTGTTATAGAGCTACGCTGAAACTATTTCTGGCTGTGTTATTAAAATATATAATTTAAGTAAGCATGAATTTTTTATGTTAGTTATTCTATGCTGGCCAATAGAGAACCATGTAATTATGGAAAACCATTGTGAGTAAGGGAAGGGATACCATTAAAGCACTAAGGGATTCTTTTCTGTTTAATGGTTCGTCTGGGTAGATACCAACCTATTATCATTTTGCCGCCAAATAACAGTGCCTGGACTGCTGTTTTCCGGTTCGAAGAGTTTGGACAGCCATTATTAGAGTAGAGCCAAGATTTTTATATAAGTACCCGTTTATATATTTATTAATTATTCTTTGTTGTATGATAGATATTAAGTATGTATAGTTTAGCAACTTACTATATTTTACTTAACTAATTCTACTTATCCTATTTATCCGTTTTTATTGTACCTTATATCTTTATTACTTATTTATTAATTTTATTTTATTAATTAAATGAATTGCCACAGTTTCAATTAGCCATTAAGTCCGCCCTTTATATCCCTTATCATAAGGTATATGGTATAATAAAGATTAAATAAATGTACAGCCTGTATTCATTTATAAAGATTAATAATGATTTTAAAGATTTAGACGTGGTATCGTGGTGGTATTAGCACGAATGAATCGGCTCGACAGGGGAAATACCACGCTCTCACAGAATACCAACGTAAAATAGCAGCTTAATGATGCTGTGTTTCGTATGTAGCAAACCGGAGACCCTTTTTACTGGAAAAGAGGCATTCTATCTTAGTCCTCACGGCTTACAACGCATCTGCATTTTGATTCGCAAACGAGCATAGATGTAGCTGTCTATGGGCCACTGCAACCACTTACCATCAGGTGGACTGTGTGCTCGTTTGTCACCCTTATCCTTAAATAATAAAAACCCATGAAATCGTAGTAAATTCCAAGCGGGTGAAGTCGCGAGGGTCAGCTAGTTTATATATTTATATATAAAGACTAAAAAAGCAAATTACAGTAATCAAATCTAAATACAGTACTAGAGCAATAAAAGCGTAGAGTGGCTGTGTAAATGTTGTGTCTTTATGACAAGTGACAACTGTCTACCAATACACTTGAGGAAGCATTCCTCACTGGTAACCACGCACATTTTACTGTATAGTAGTGTTTTTTTTTATAGAATATTGGTAACAAACAAGCACACAGTCCATCTGATGGTAAGTGGTTACTGTGGCCCATAGATATCTACATCTATCCTCGTTTCCGAATCAAAATGCAGATGCGTTGTCACCCCTAAGGACTAAGATGGAATGCCTCGTTAACAGTATAAAGGGTCTCCGGTACTCTACACTCACCATACGAAACACGGCAGCGTGAAGCTGCTATTTTACGCTGGTATTCTGTGAGAGCGTGGTCCTACCCCGGTCGAGGCGACCCATTCGTGCTACAACCAAAATATATGTAGCTGCAGCGTAGCAGTGGACTTTTGATTATTCACACCTTAAAGCCTTTTGTGTGGCAGAAGAAGCACGAGAGTAGAATAAATGCTGTAGAAATGCGGTCATTAAGGAGTATGTTAGGGCTGAATCTGAATGACAGAGTGAAAAATTATGTGATAATTTACGAGTGTGGTTTGCAAGATGATGCTGTGACCAGGATTAAGAAAGAATGCTTCGGTGGTTTGGTCATGTAGAAAGAATGAATGAGGAGAGAGTGACAAAGCAAATTTATGTTGCAGAGGTGAACGGCAGAGTCGGGAAGGGACGCCCTAGGCGAATGTTTATCGACCAAATTGGCGATATATTGAAAATGGGCCAAATTAAGAGTACCCTTAACCGACAAGCGTGTATGCGTAGGTATATGGATGTGGAGGAGGCGAGAGAGATATGTCAGGATCGTGCCAAATGGAAGTCCATAGTCTCCTCCTACCCTTCTGGGTGACAGGCGTGAGTGTTTATGTATATGTATTAAAGCCTTCTAATGAAGGAACTAATGAACAGTGCACACTTCATCTCTATGTTTATCGACCTACATGCACGATGAAGAATGATATGAAGTTGCTGCAGAATTACACTTTTAATAATAGTTGTTAGCTAAATAGGGTATATCTGGTAATCATTATAAAAGCAAAACCAATCGATGTCGTAGCTACAACACTAAAATTATGAGATGGCCTCGTATTACGTTGTTTTGAGTGACGGTCGCTCAAAATGTATGTATTTAGCGGAAGTTTAATAGGTAACAGAGCTCTTTTCCTGGCTTAGGATTTAGTCACGATAGGAACTAACGTCTTACCCGTTTCTACCGACTACCAGCAGTGTTTTTTCTTGTTTTCGAATTTGTAACATATAAAAAACTATGAAAGGCATTCCATATTAGCCCTAAGGGGTAACTACGAGTGTACATCTAAAGTTCTGAAGTAAAAAGTATTTATTTGCCACAAAAAAAAAATACAATGTTAAAACTTAAATAGCGTGAATTAAATAGAAACATCTAAATAATTAGTTGTAACAAAACGGTCTGTGATTCATTTGTAACGGGAAATCCATTACTCGACCCGTGGGTGTCGTAAGAGGCGGCAAAGGGAAACAAGTCAGGAGATGGGCAGCAGCGTCTTCCTGATAACAATTCAAAATTATAAAAAACTGCGGTTACCAACTCGCCTGCCAAACGTGGCAACTATTGTAAACCCCCCCTATTAGGCAATCAATGGGAAACACTGGACTTTTATAGGCTGCAATGGTAATGGATGAGCAGGTCTAACAAGACCAGTATCACTGACTAATAAGATCTATTGTGAATATATTATATATAGAAGGACTTACCATCCAGTGGAATATTCGCTCGTTTGTAAATGTTTTCAACTTTCATTTACGTAAGCAACATGTGCTATAATGAATACTCAGGACATAAAAACAACTCAAATAAGATTAACCATTCACAAACTAACACAGTATAACTACTGAAATCGAGATTTGCATACCACTTAAAATTTATTGTCTATGTATAGGCAAAGAGCAGTTTACGAGTATAACGGGTGGCGGGTTAATAAAAAAAACCCGTACATCATGAAGTAGGCATGTGGCGAGCCAACAGACAACCACTTCTGCATTAAATATAAGGAACGCCGCAGTTTTATGACAATCGTAAAATTTTTGCACCAATATAATTTTATACGCCTCTAAGTTGGCTTATTCAGCGACGTGGACAGTTCGATTTAACGACCACCTGGCTTTATGAGGCCTTAGGATTCAAACTAACTGTTGATGGGTATGGACGAGTTATTTTTGTTATAATACAGCAACGAAACGAATCTCAGAGCATAGTCGAAAGAAGCATTGAAGAAACCTAGATGTTCACGAATGCTCCAAACTACTTGCTCGGTCTTTCGTAATGCGTACAGCAAAGGTTTTTTGTACGTGGTAGAGCCATGCTGCAGTTATATTTATTATATAATTGTAGCACGAATGAGTAAGCTCGACTGGGGCAGGACCACGCTCTCACAGAATAACAGCGTAAAATAGCAGATTAATGCTGCTATGTTTCGTATGGTGAGTGTAGAGAACCGGAGACCCTTTTTACTGGAAAAGAGGCATTCCATCTTAGTCCTCACGGCTGACTACGCATCTGCATTTTGATTCGGAAACGAGGATAGATGTAGATATCTATGGGCCACAGTAACCACTTACCATCAGGTGGGCTATGTGCTCCTTTGTCACTCTTATCCTATAAAAAAAGGAGTGAAATAATTTGACGGCGTCTGACTTTCCCGGATGACTACTTACTACTTTATCTGGGAGACTGGGCTATTTACCATCTATGACTTCATCAAGTAAAATTTCTTAGTTGGAAAATAATATTTGTCGCACATATAAGCCTAAATATAATGAAAGCCGAAATCAGAACAACGTGGTGGGCTCTTTAATTTTTTTTAAAAACGTTACCCTTACCCAGTTTAAAAACATAAATTGCACAAGGACAAATACCAAGACCTGGAAGAATTATTTGTAGGCCATACAAATATTTGTTCCGTGAGGGATTTTTAGCGCCGCAATTCCATGCTAAGCTACTGCGCCATGGAGCCGACATTAACTACTACTTACTAGTAATAAAATATACGTATGTGTGTTATATAATAAATTAAATATTGTGAATACAATCATTTTGGTCCATTAATATTGAATTTGTCAATAACTTTTTTTATAGAAAATAATGCGAACGCGGCTCACCTGGCGGTAAGTGTCGACCGCCGCCCACAAACAACTGCGACACCAGGGGAATTGCAGGTGCGTTGCCGTCCTTTTAAAAATGAGTAAGCTCGTTTCTTGAAGGTCCCTAAGTAGTATCGGTCCGGAAAAGTCACCAGTGGTAAAAGCAATTCCACAAAGAAGTCGTGTGAGGAAGAAAACTCCTATTAAATCGCACTGTGGTGGAGCGCCAAGCATCCAGATGGTTTGGGTGGGATCGTGAATTTTGTCGCTATGTGCGTTGGTGGCATTTGGCGGCTGGAATTAACCCGAACGATCCCTCAGAGCACTCCCCGTGGTAAATGCGATGGAAGATGCAAAAGGATGCAACATTTCGTCGCAGCGCCAGTGAATCAAGCCGATCAGAATGAACCCGGTCGTCAACAATTCGAGCCGCTCTTCGCTGAATGCGGTCAAGTGGAAGGAACTGGTACTGGGGTGCTCCGGCCCAAAGATGAGAACACTATTCTTTTATAGTTATGAACCATCGTAACGAATAATAAATTATAAAAACTATTGGTAAATTCAATTGTGCATGCCTTAAGCGCATTAAAAAAATTATGTATAACATGATTATACGTAAATTTTTAAAGTAGTTTAATTACACACAAGTTTTCACTAAAAACCTTATAATTATTACTATGCTTCCAATTTTCCGATAATTTTATGTTAAATTTCAATTTAAAAATAAACTTGGAAAATTCATAAGTGAACGACTCATAATGCTCATATGATCGTGAAAAAATTAAAAAAATGTAAGTTGCAGTTCTACTCGTCAAAGAGTTCCAGTAGCAGTCACCGAAGTACACCTTCAAGTCACTCCATCAAGTTCGGAGGTAAGGTCTATTCATAACTAACAAAACGAGCCCAAACTCGGGACACCTAGTTCTCCTCGTTGAGGAGTTCCAGTAGCAGTCATCAAAGTACACCTTTAAGTCACTCAAGTCCAGAGGTAAGGTCTCATCATAACTAACAAAACGAGCCTAAACTCGGCACACCTAGTTCTACTCTTCGAGGAGTTCCAGTCGCAGTCATCGAAGTACACCTTCAGGTCACTCTATCAAGTCCGGAGGTAAAGTCTCATCATAACTAACAAAACGAGGCCAAACTCGGCACACCTATTACTACTCTTCGAGGAGTTCCAGTAGCATTCACCGAAGTACACCTTCAGGTCATTCTATCAAGTCCGGAGGTAAGGTCTCATCATAACTAACAAACCGAGGCCAAACTCGGCACACCTAGTTCTACTCTTCGAGGAGTTCCAGTAGCATTCTCCGAAATACACTTTCAGGTCATTCTATCAAGTTCGGAGGTAAGGTCTCATCATAACTTTCAAACGTATTGATATATCTTTACTTCAGAAAACTCGACCCTAATTTTTTTTTAATTTAATTTAAATATTTTTTTATTAGCATATTTTATGTGGTTTTATTACCGCTAACTGACACGTGACATCGGCAAAGCAGGGAGTCGGTGCAGAGGTAATAAAACCACACAATTTGCAATTTTTTTAAAAATTTGTTTAATTTTTTCGTGGTCGAATTTTCTAAAGTAATGTTATTTCTATACGTTTGAGTACTGATTCTGATATCACACTTAACGGAAACCACAGGATTTTTTTTACATAATAATCTTTGTATATAATACATACCTACTTCATATAAACTTATTATATATATATATATAAAGAGTATATAGTACTCGTTTTTGATCAAAACCGGAAAACCGGAAGAAGACAATATTACTACCTTATGTTATCATAAACCTGAAAAAAATCCAGTTTTTTGTTTAAAAACCTAGTCTGATTTACTTTTATGATAAAATCAAACTAACCTAACCTAAGCTTAAATTTTATTATAAACCTAAACAAGTTCAGGCTTTTGATCAAAAAACTGGATATTTTCAAGTTAGTGATAAGATTAAATAATAACTGTCTTTTTCCGGTTTCCATTTTGGTTTGTCTGCTGTAAAGTGCTCGAAACGTCATACGCGATAGAATCCGTAAAAACTAGTTTTATTTAAATTGAGCCAGATTTTCTTTTTTTTTTAATTCCACATAAACTATCCTTGATTAACAATTATAATGCAGATATGTTGTCACCTCTAAGAACTAATAACGAATATATTCGTTTACCAGTAAAGAGTGTTTACGATTTTACATGCAATTACTTCATTATTTGCTTATTATGGACACCTAAAGCTAACTTCAAACAAAGAAGGTTGCAGATTTGTTGTCACCCCAGAGGACTAAGATGGAATGCCTCACAGCCTGTAGTTACTGGCTCTTTATACTCTTCAGATTGAAAGACAGCAGTGGAAGCACTGCGATTTGGCAGCATAAATAGGTAAAAGGGTGGTATCTACCAAAACGTACCCCTAGGCCATGAAATTTTAGAAAATAAGAATGTATTCACCTACGATTGTGTTGTAAGTTAGTCCTAACGTTACAATTGAAAAATTATATATACACTAGCAATCCGCCCCAGATTCACACAGGTAATCTTGACAACATCGGCACCAACCAAGTCAAATTGTCTATGGACCCACTTAAACAGACACTAGAATCGGTCTAGCCGTTTAGGACTAGTTCAGTGACAAACACACTTACAGAAGAATTATACTAAAAGGTCGGGGAAAAATATATTCTTAGTATTTTATATACAAACTAGCTTTTTACCCGCGGCTTCGCTCGCGTGGGCTTCAATTTAGAAACATCATTAATACTATTCTGTGCAAAAAATATTTAATCACTTGTAGAGATACATCGGTATCTGTGTCTATATTGGACGTAAATGATTGAAATTTGGCAATATAGTATGCTACAGAAACACATAAGTGAGTTAATAATATTCATAACTAAAGTAGATATATTTTTGACAAAATAATGATCGTGTGAGAAGAACTATATTCATCACCGGGAGTAGAAATATACAGAAGATGGGCAGTAGCATCTCCCTGCTCACAGCTCAAAATAATAAAAATATGCAGTTGGCAACTCACCTGCCAAGCGTGGCAACTACGGCAAATATCCAACTTATTTGGCAATCTATTTATTTATTTATTTATTGCATTCCTTAAAACAAAAACAAAAACAAAAGAATGTAAAGGGCGGACCTTTCGACCAATTGTGAAGACTGTGGAGTTATAGAAGACCTACACCATTTATTGATGAAATGTGTTCGATTTGAGTCTATTAGATGTAATTTAATAAGGGTATTGAATTTGAACAGAACTGACGTAGATACATATCATTATATTTTATCCCATCCAAATGGCGACGATGCGAAAGTTCTGTTCGAATCAATGACCCACGTAGTATAATAATTAATATTATATGAGTTAGTAATGTAGGTTAGGGTATGATGGGACTGGCATACGCTAAGCGTTAAAAGTCCCTTAAATATTTATAGAATAAAAAGGGCGGACTTAATGCCTTGAGGCATGCTCTACCAGTCAACCCATGGAGTGGTGAGAATTTGAAGTAGGTGTAGCAATATAGAATAAAAAGAAAACAAAATAAAAATGATAATTAACTAATTACGTAATATCTACATTTTACTAATGAATAAACTACAAATATAACCTATACATATATTTGTACAAATATATAGGTACATACAAACATATATATATAAACAAATATATACATGTTTATATACATATATAATTAGTACATACATATAACTATGAATATATGACGCGATAAACGGAAGTAGAAATATAGTACCCATGTAGACGCGACGAAAAAGAAACCACCACCCCATTTCGTCTCGTGGGTGTCGTAAGAGGCGTTAGAAGGAAACAGAAACAGGAGACGGTTGCCAACCCGCTTGCCAAGCGTGGATACTACGAATACTACTGCTAATATCCGGCCTATTTGACAAACAATGGAGGAAGCCTATGATCAGCAGTGGATAGCTCTATTAAAAGTAAAATAGTAGCAGTCTACATGCCTGAAAATGATTTCCAAAATATTTTTTAACTTCTCAGACATGCAGGTTTTCTCGTGATGTATTCCTTCACCACCAAGAACGTAGTAAATCGAAACTTCAAATTGCAATTAAAATATGAGTGGTGTCGTCACGGATCGAATTTGGGTTGCTTACGTACTGTGAAATTTACGTTTGGATCGGTTCGATTACCGACTTTTACGGATGACTTTCAAGATTTTATCAATGCAGTTCTACTCATAGTTAAAATAAAAATAACCTGTGTTTAAAATTTGCTTCCTTTGATATCTATAGCACTTTTACGTAAGAGTCTGTTTTCATTTACTAATGTGAGCTATGAAACCGGAACTGTCACAAAAATTTTATTAGGTATGTCTGAAAATATGAAAGCTATCTTAAAATATGACAAACTGTTATAAAGTCTCAATAAAATTAAAATAAATAAATAAAGAAGCATCTTACATACTTCATACGACTGTGCAAAGGGCTCCTAATTACCCATAGTGCGAAATAGCGGTTTTTACATGTCCACGAATCTTTTTTTAAACTACTCGGACATCAAGGTTTCCCTGCGAAGTTATTCTCCGCCATTTCACTAAGCACGCGGAAAATAAGCAAATAAAATTTACTTACCAATTTCATTGTCCCTCGCGAGAATCGTACACTTTTTGGTTCTGTGCTATGAAATCTTACGGCGAGCTACACGGCTCTCGTATTTGCTTAAATAAAAGTCATAAAAACTGAAAAGAAGCTTTTGCTCGATTGTGGACCACATTTAAGTATATTTATATATAAATCCTACTTACTTTTAGTACGTACTACTATTATTTATCCTGTGCTTAAAATATTGGAATAAAAATCTGTAATAATAATAATAATCAAAATATTTGATGATGCTGAACTCGAACGACTACGGCGTGAGTCTATTCCCTCATCGAATGAACCAGCTATAGCTGGGGATGCGGCTCCTAAGGCCATAGACCAGCAGCCATATGTGGAAGCCGCAATGGATCTTCCGCTTGGTTGATTCAGGCGATGATGGAATGGTCACCCAAGAACTAGAGCAGATGAGGAGTAAATTGAGGAGGCGATTGTGGAAACGCGCTGTACGCCTCGAAAATCGACCGCGACTCCCACGCATAACCCTAAGCAAGCGGAATCGGATGTCGTGGCGGCCCTGAACCCATTGCTGGCAACCTTTTGAAACCAGCCGGGACCTTTGCGATACGGACTCAATACCTTGGCGCCGCATTGGCAGTTTGCCGTATTGTTGGTGCCAAACTTCCCACGTCTGACGTGCTACTGGGCAAAGTAGCTATCCCAGCCTGGCGAAGAAGGATTGAGGACCGTATCGCAAAGGCAAGGGCCCTCATCGGCAGACTGATAAGCTTCAGGTCGGCAACAATAGGCCGAGATTGTGCTCACCGTCAGGATGGCGTTTGCTGGGACAAATATCAGTTTGTCTCAGCCGGATATAACGCAAAACTGACGGAGCGCATAGACGACCTGAAGCAGAGTGTAGTGTAGCCACCACAATAGTATATATTAGTGTAAGGTAGAATAAGTTCGGATCAGTATAATTAAAGTTATAGAAGCATCAACACGTCTCCTAATTCACACAAGACCTTCCTACATATATCACATGGCGACCCTGCCAGGCGGTGCGCTGCTACAATGTACGCGCACCGCCGGGCTTGCATAAGAGAGAGAAAATTAAAAATAAAATAATGGAAATCATCATGGAAAAATATATTATAACGGAATGGACGCAATACCGGATGTGACGAAAAACAAATAAATATGAATACAAGAAGAGGCCACAATAATAATTGTATAGGAACTAACTAAAAATTAAAAATATGATGACCAAAGTTCAAAATTCAAGAAACGGCAGATTAATTTTAAAAGGAAGTAACAGTTGTACTTTTGCAAGCTTCGTCCAGAAGAATATGAAAATTGAGCCACAAAGAAAAAGAAGAAAATTTGAGGTAACATCGAATCAGCATATTTTTCGTCATTTCTTTTAACATTTCTAAAAAGTTTTAATTATTATAAAAAGTTATGTTTTTAAAATTTTGTATTTAATATAATATGATAAAGTTGAGTTTATTAATCAGATACTTCACGATTTAATTGATACCTTAATATATTTATTAGTGCACCTGCTAAAAATATCATAATGCAATATTAAAAATTAAGTTACTTTTAAGCTCTCTGTATGTTGGCACAAGACGATTTTATATTCAATTTTATACAGTTATTGTTTATTGTTATATATTCTTTTTATTACTGTGTCCTGCAAAACCGAATGAAATAATATAGTAGATTACATTTTACGTACTTAAATTTACCATGATTTATCATCAATTTATTTTTCGTATGGTTAAAATAATACTAATGATATATTCCGCTGTTATTTTTTTTCTGTAGTAAATTTTATTTAAATGGTAGTATTCAATTTTGAAAAGGGTTTTAAATATTCGCTATTGTTAAATGTATTTTTCTTCTCTAAAGGCAATGAACATTAAATTTATATGCTAACCTACATAAAATTAAAATTGTTCTTTGAATGTTAAAATAAATTAATGTTTTGTTATATAAACTTGGTAGTAGTTGTAGTAATTTTTCAATAATGTTGTGTATACGAAAAATAAACATCATATTTCTTGCAAAAGTAATTTATAAAAATAAAAAAAGCTAATGTATTTTTCGATGTATGTAAAACTAATAAAACTATTCACGATGTAATGTATCTTAACTTCTGTATAAATTCAAAAATATTTAAAACTATCACTTTAAGGTACATTTTACTTTACTTGCATTCATATTATAACAGTTTGTACAAGTTATCTTAAAATTAGGTGTTAATCACACTGTGTGGTCATAGTTCTATGTAATCGCAAACGTTTCCATATACATACTTTAGTAATTAAACAAAGGTGTCTCAAATCGCTTGCCCTGCTGGGAGTGGGATTGCAATTTGTATTTTGATCTGTCTCTTGTTATGTGATTATGTTATTGTTACTGAAAATGATTACGTTGCTTTGACTTCTTTGTTCTGTATCTTAATATGAAATGCAATAATTTATTTTGGTTTAATATTGATTAAACTTTTAAATCATAAGATAACAGTTTGAATATCTAACTTACTTATGTGGATTATGAAAATAATAACTTCGTTCAAAACGATTTAGAAACTCAATTATATTATGTATACAATTAATTAATTTCAATTTTGTTGTGCCCATATTGTGAGCCTCAATCCCTGACTGACAATGATATACCTAAATATTATAGGAGACTGTATAATATAAATTTGTAAAAGATGTGAGTAGATTTATGGCTGTTACGAAATACGGAATTATAAATCAAAAATATTAATAGTGTGTAGTTGTGAGTAAGGTAAAGAAAATTATCGGAGGTTAGCATATCCACATACAATCGGCCTGATCAGCTGAGAGTTTGGAAAACCTAATAACTGATTAATTTTAAACACTTTTAAATCCGAACAGGATTCGATAAAACCAGAATGAGTTCTAACTATTGTTATTGAGTGAAATAAGAATTTATCAAGAATTGTATGGGAATATTGTCCATTATCTTGATCATGTATGTACGCGAGTCGTGCGTGAAAGTTATGATACAATTAAATAATAAATTATATGAACTGAAACGCTATAAATGTAAAGAATTGGATGAAGTGATATTGGTCATTGTCTTGATCATGTATGTACGCGAGCCGTGTACGTGAAAGAAATGACACAAATATTGAATGAATATGTAGCTAAAATGCTGTGAAGTAAAATGAAAATAAATAATTGTTAAACAAGAATGAAGTACATAAATATATGAAGTAAAAAAGGGAATAAAGAGAAGTATTGAAGTGTGAAAAGAGATATGATAATGAAATGAATACTATGTATTATTAAATGTCGGAACTAGATGACTTGTCTTAATGATTAAGGATAGAATAAAAATAACATAAATGTTTGCGAAAATCAAAACATAATAATATTATATTATGTTATGTTACATAATTAAGCCTGATTATGTCAATTACTATAACTAATGACTACACATTTTACGTGCCAAAGGGTTTAGCCAAACGCCTCATAAATCTAGACATTATGCCTTAGATTATAGTTTTCATTTAGATATTCTTTAATTATGTTTAGAATAGTTTTTAGGTTTGATAAAAATAGATAACTTTTTTTTTGTCGGTGGAGGTGTAGTGTAGCCACCACAATAGTATATATTAGTGTTAAGGTAGAATAAGTTCGGATCAGTATAATTAAAGTTATAGAAGCATCAACACGTCTCCTAATTCACACAAGACCTTTCCTACATATATCACTGCTTGGGGAAGCGGATTCGGCGATATACCGAGAGGTCGACACGGTTCAACCAGAATCGTCTCTTCCAGAGTGATCAGAAGAGGCTCTATGAATCATTGGAGCGGCCGATGGTACGTGGAACGGGCTCAGCACCAAATCAGGCTGACACTATCGCATTCTGGCGCGGCCTGTGGTCAGAGCCCGTAAACCACAGCGAGGGCCCTTGGACGGAAGATGTGGCGAGTCAGTGTGCGAGTGTTACGCCCATGGACCCCGTCATCATAACGCCGGATGACGTAGCTGAGGCGGTCCGTAGGGCCCCGAACTGGAAAAGTCCGGGACTCGACGGACTGCATCACTACTGGCTGAAGGGGTTCGTGGTGTGTCACGCTGTGCTCGCCCGACAGTTTCAAGAGGCTCTCGACCAAAAGTCACTCCCGAGCTTCTTCACTACTGGGATCACTCATTTGGTTCCTAAAGACCGGGATTCCACAGACCCGAGCAAATACCGCCCCATAACCCGTCTACCCACCATATAAGATTAACATCCGTTTTGAGCGCGAGAATCACTCGTCACCTGAACGCAAATCAGGTGATGTCGCGCGCTCAAAACGGATGTCGGGCGGGTCGTGGAACCAGGAACCACCTCATTGACGCGGTCATTGGCAGGTGGTTAAACGTAGCTGTCGGAACCCTCCGCCGCCTGGATAGACTACAAAAGGCATTCGACTCGGTGCCTCATACATGGCTTAAGAGGGTCCTCGAGCTGTACAAGGTTGACTGTACAGTTCGAGACTTTCAGTGAGCCCGTGTCAAATATCCGACTTTTTCAAATGGGTCAAAACTTTTTTGTGATCAATCCTCAATTCCTTGGCTATGTCGTAACTACTAATATGACAATCTTGCTCCATTTTTTCAAAAATGGCATCGACTTTATCCGTATGAGGGTGACCAGCGCGAGCTGCATCTTTGACATCAAAATTCCCGGATTGAAAACGCTTGAACTAACTTTGTGCTACTCTTACTGACACTGCATTAGGTCCATAAACGTCACAATTTTTTTCGCGGCTGAAGTTGCATTTTTCCCTTTTTTGTAATAAAACTTCAGAATGTCTCAAATTTCTTCGTTAGATTCACTCATTTTGGCGGACAGAAAAACAATTGAAAAATGGCGGGAAAGTGTTTTTATTTTTTATTTTTCTTTTTCTTAATATTCTATATGTAAATGCAATACTAAAACCAGCCAGATACAAACAGTACGACCAAAGAGATTTTTTTCAATTTTATACAAACAAAATACGATACGATATATATAAAAATGTAACATGTTGCGTGTACCAAATAAATATAATATTACGTTGCAAAAATTTTAATTAAAAATCTTTTAAATACAGACTACACAAAAATACCATTAAAATCGTTTATTACAGAATGTCTTAACAACTTATGAAGTCACTCACGATTTGCATGTGTTATAATTCGATAAGATAAAAATTAGCTCGTTTCCCTTTATGGAACACTTTAAGTGACAATTTACTAAGTACCACTATAAGGTATTGACCTCTTGTAGGGCGGGATATAGTAAAAAAATTAAAATAACTCGAAAATCGAAAATGATTGACTGAGCTTACACTATCTTGCAGGTTTGCAGTAAGGTGTACTGTATACTCGTTTGTCACGTTTATTCTATAAAAAAAAATTATGACGCTCGGTTATTCAGAGTATGTGTCTATACTGAAACATCATTGGTATTATGCTTGAATGTTTTGATCACATCAATATTTTTTTACGAATGATCTATTTGCAGGTTGGAGCCAATAGAGGGTATATATTTAGTTTTTCAAACTTATAATTAAGTAAACATTCTAAGCCAGTGCTTGATTACTAGATAACACTAAAGCTGACTTAGCGTAACATAAACCTCCAACTCTAACAAAAACTTTTGCCTTAAAGGAGCACACAATTATCGAGTAGAAAGATGGATACTGGTAAAATATTCCACTTCTTTGCTTCTTTGTGTGATGATGAAATACACAATTTGGGTGGAATGCGTGATAAGTCGACAACAATGGGTGGAGACTGGCCGAACATCTGGTAGTTCAATGGTGAAAAGAAGCGGGAGGAATTAACTCATACAATTCCTGCGCACACTATCCGAAATGTATCCTGTGAAACACCGACAGACTGGCTACTTTGCGCCTGTGCTCGAGAATGGTAAGATTGGTTAAACCAGATTCGTGTCACCAATAAGAATCTTAGCACGCCTTTCCTTTCAGTCTAAAGCTGTCAGGTGGCATTTTGCAGAACCATCCCATATAAGACAGTATCATCATCATCATCATCATTACAGCCCTTCACAAGTCCACTGCTGAACATAGGCCTCCCCCAAAAAATGCCACAAAGCACGGTCCTCAGCCACCTGCATCCATCGACTTCCTGCATGTCTTACCAGGTCGTCACTCCATCTAGTGGGGGGACGCCCTACACTTCGTCCGCCGGTACGAGGCCGCCACTCGAGAACCTTTTTTTTCCCATCGGTTGTCGGTTCTTCGAGCTATATGGCCGGCCCATTGCCACTTCAGCTTACTAATCCGTTGGGCTATGTCGGTCACTCTGGTTCTACTGCGGATATCCTCATTTCTAAGTTTATCACGCAGTGAGACTCCGAGCATAGCCCTCTCCATAGCTCGCTGAGCGACCTTGAGCTTCCTCATCCGGCCAGCAGTGAAGGACCACGTCTCAGTTCCGTAGGTCATCACTGGCAACACGCACTGGTTGTACAGCCTCGTTTTCAAGTTTTGAGGTATACCTGACGAGAAGATGTGCCGTAATTTCCCGAATTCGTCGATTGACCTCTCGGTCGAAGTTGGACTTGCCTAGTCGGACTATTTGTCCCAGGTAAACATAATCGTCAACAACTTCGAGCTTAGTGCTTCCAACAACTACCGGCATAGGTGTGACATGGACATTAAACATGATCATATATAGATCAGATATAAGACAGTAATCTGTCAGCAATTTGTGCACGACCGGACTTGAGCTTACGTAAGTTACGGTAAGAATCTACTGGAGCCCAACCAACTGCAAACGAAGACCAGACTTGTTACCTCTGAGATCTAAAACTAAAACGATATTACTTACAAGTTCACCTCTAAACGTAGACCTTCCTCAAAAAGTGTCAAAAAACATGGGTCCTGTAATTATACCTTATTAATGTTATATTAACTCCTCTTTTTCCGATCCTACTAATGCATTCGATAAATTAATACTGATTTATTTAAATAAGGAACCATCTGACCTTACAACACAATTAAAGCTAAAATTGACCACGTGTCCCCGTCGGACATAAAGTCCGTATCTCGCGTCGGATTCGAAAAAGGCTCGGATACTTTATGGTCATAATAAAGGAGATATTGCTCGCGCCGCGGGTTCGCCTGCACGCGGATAAAACTGTCATTTTATTGTCAGCTGTCAACGGAGGCTGTTGTGCCGAGATGTATAATTATCGAGCGATAATGAACGCACGTCGGAGATTTTTAATGGAAACACAAAATTGGATACAGGGACGTCTGTATCCAATTTTGCGTTTTACGTTCGGCTCATTATTTTGATATGTAAGCGGGAGACAATGGAGATCATAAATTGTACATATTAATTAGATATTTTTTATTACTGACTAACAAGGAAATTTTTAACTGCGCAGTCTGTAAATTACAAGTGGTAGAGTTATGCTGCTGCTATATTATGGCGGCAGCACGAATGGGTCAGCTCGACCGGGGAAGGACCACGCTCTCACAGAATACTAGCGTAAAATAGCAACTTAATGCTGCTATTTTTCGGACTGTGTAAAGTACCGGTGACCCTTTTTACCTGTAACGCGGCATTCCATTAGGCGTATTACATAATGTATAAATTGCACACATACAACAACCAAAAATGGAACAATTATGTGTAGCGAAACCTTGCGTTCCGCGCTAGAATCGAATATAAAGCGTTGCAACTAATCGCTATCTCCAATTTTGCAATACCAACCTGTCAATTTCATAAGACAGCGGGAACATTTATAATGTTTGTCTGTTAACAATAAATAAACAAACTTAATGGTTAAGACAGTAACTAAAAAACCCGACTGCGTTAAAAAGTTTACTAAATAAAACCATCCCCTCCATTTTCTGTATTTGCAGATGCAATATATAAATATCATATAGCCTATATCACTCTCACAATTAAGACTAATCTAAAGACAACTCACATGTTAAATTCCATCAAGCCATTTAAGCTACAGAGCGTGCCAAAGAAATAGACCTACGTACATATATATGTACAATGTACATATTCTCAAAAACATTACTCTCCTCCTAGGGCAGTTGGGTAAAAAGGGGTTATTATAACATTAATATGGTATAATTACAGGACCCATGTTTAGTGGTGGAATTGTAATAGGCTGTGATGATGATGGTAATTAAAGGAGGCAAGTAATTTCATCATAGTCTTAGATCTCGGAGGTAACAAGCCTTAGTCTTTGTTTGCAAACACTTACCCTCAGGTGACCTGTAAGCGCAAATCTGATTGTGCATGGAGTATCGCTGCTGTGTAAGGGCTGCGCTGCTAAAAGCCACCTGGCAGCTTTGGACTGAATGGAAAGGCGAGCTAAGATGCTTATTGGTGACTCGAATCTGGTTTTAACCAATCTTACCATTCAGAAGAACAGGCGTATAGTAGCCAGTCTATCGGTGTTTTTACATTTCATTTAAAATTTTACATTCGGAGAGTGTGCGCAGCAATTGCATTAATTCCTCCTTCTCCCTTTCACCATCGGACTAAAAGATGCTCGGCTAGTCTCCAACCTTTGTTGCCGACTTACCACGCATTCGAACCAAATGGTTTGTTTCGTCGGTCGTCATACGTACTACAAAGGAGTGGAATAATTGACCAGCATCTGGCTACCGGATAACTGTGTGCTCCTTCGAGGCAAGAGTGAATTTTTGTTACGCTAATTCAGTGCGTTTTAGTAGTATCTAGTAGTCGATCATTGGATATGAATGGTTCCTTACTTTTAAGTTAAAAAAAATCTAAATATAAAAACTATTGGCAAATCCAATTGTGCATGCCTTAAGCGTTTAAATTTTTTAAAGTATTTTAAATACACACAAGTTTTCACTAATAACCTTATTATTATACTTCCAACTTTCCGATAATTTTATGTCAAACATCAATTTAAAAAGAAGTTTGGAAAATCCAAAAGTGCACGACTCACAATGCTCATATGATCATCATAATATCATCATTCAGGTCACTCCATAAGTCCAAGACGTATTTAAGTATATTTTTATATATAAATCCCACTTACTTTTATACTAATATTTTGTATTTGTGCAGCGATCTTTTTGAGCACGAGCCGCTGCAAACAACCGATACAGCATCCACTCACGACGGCGGTTGAGCCCGAAGTGATGAAGTGAGTGAGTGAGGCAGTCTGTTTAGTAAAATAAATTATTACAAGGCTGCTCAAAATACAGAAATTTTTCAGTTGAAAAAATTAATTATAACTAAACAAAACAACATTAAACTGCCATTAAATGAAACTAATTTTTACGGATTATATCGCGTTTAATTTTACTTTTTAATTCCCACGAAAAAAAACACTAAGGAAAAAACTGAAGGTAGCCGGGCTAACTATGACATTAGGACGTCAAACACCTCAGTTCCTCCGTGACCATGGGTGCTGTAAAGCACCTGACCATGGGTGCTGTAAAGCACCCATGGTCAGGTGCTTTACAGTAGTGGTATTACAGTGTGGGAAGCCATGGAATGTAAATGGCAGTTTAATAATGTTTTCTTATATTTACGCGAAGACTACACATTAAAAAGTAAAATTAAACGCGATATAATCCGTAAAAATTAGTTTCATTTAATGTGTAGTCTTCGCGTAAATATAAGAAAACATTATTAAACTGCCATTTACATTCCATGGCTTCCCACATGATAGATGAAGAGATTAAAAAATAGATTGAGTTGAAAAACTGATATATTCAAAAGTTATCGTGTTTTATATTGTGGATTTATCAAGTCCGCATGGAGGGGACTTGATAAATCCACACCATAAGCCACTAAAACCACTTTTTTATGTAAAAATAGCAATTAATCAATGAAATAATAATAATAAGTTCAACAGTCATTTGTCTTTCTGACAATGTGTTTTTGATATCATTTACATGTTCAATATGATTGTTAGATACGATTTCATGCGACAAAACGTTGGAATCTTGATTTATAGGCCCTAGTAGAACATCCTACGCGCTTCGCGCTTAAGGCATGCAATATACCCTCTACTGGCTCCAAATTTGAGTGTTTTGGACACATCAGAAAAATATTGAATTGTCAAAATAATCAAGCTCGGTACCAACGATGATTCAGTAAAGACACATGTTCTTTATAACCGTATGTCTTAATTTTTTTCTAGAATAAGCGTGACAAACGAGTATACAGTACACCTGATGGTAAGTGGATACTGTGTCTCATAGACATCTACATCTATCCTCGAAATAATAATGAAAATGCAATAAGTTGTTACATCTGAAAACTAAGATGGAATGCTTCGTTTCTAGTAAAAAATCTCCGGTTCGTTACACTCACCATACGAAACACAGCAACATTAACCTGCTATTTTAAGCTGGTATTCTGTGAGAGCGTGGTCCTTCCCCGGTTGAGCTGACCCATTCGTGTTGCAACCATAATATAACTGAAGCATGCTACCACCTATGAATACTCAATTCTTATTATATTAATTATTTTTATCGTCAAAAAAAAAAGGCCAAGAAAGTAACTGACTTTTTTCGAGTTTTGCGATTGTAAATTGTAATGGAGGGTGAATCCGTTGCGCGACAACAGTGGATTCTGGATAGAACATGAATAAGTTGGATTTAATTTGGCAAGTAATTTTGATTACTGATGCTAGGGTTTTCTTTTCATTTTCAATAAATTTTTCTAATAAATTCAGTTTTTGTTCATTTGAAATAGAATGCCATTTATATGGGATATCAATTTCTCTTCTACCTAAATCAATTTCTTGTTGAATATTTTTTGGTTCAGCAGCTACTTCCATTCAATCAAATTGTTGTTCTATTTCAACTGGATTTATTTCTTCATAATCTTCTTCGTCCTCTAAATTTTGTAATATTTGCTCGACCGTGAAGGACCAAGCTTGCACAAGATGCCAGCGTAAAATATCGTCATAATGCAGCTGTGTATGGAGAGCGACGAGAACCAGCGACCCTTTTGACTGGTAACGAGGCATTCTATCTTAGTCCTCAGGTGAAAAGCATGTGCAGCATTTTGATCAGAGATAGCGTGTCTATGGGCTACAGGTAGACTGTGTGCTCGTTTGTCAACCTTACTCTATAAAAAAAGAAGAAACATGAGTAATGCATAACACAACATAAAAATAAGGGATGATAATAACCCCTGGGAATGAGGTGATCGCTACCAAGCTATTTCTAATTTGTTTTGTGTTGTTAATTGTGTAACATACATGATTGAAAGCTGTTTTTTTTTTTAAAGTCCTGCTGGGTTTCTTGCTGGTTCTTCCCAGGACAGAGGTTTTTTTCGAACCAGTGATAATTAAACAAAAGAGTAACTTTCAATAAGTATTATTTATAATCTATATTGAATAAAAAAGTTTCTGTTTCTGTTTCAACACAATATAGTGAATTCTTAACGAGTCAGCTGTAAATTACATATCATATCAATTTAACTACCTCAAGATTTTATATTACAAGGTCAGAAGGGTTAAGCATACCCTCCAACGCAGACCAACTGACACATTCTGACACAAAACCGGACAAACAAACAAAATAATACATCAGCAATCATTCAGCTGTCTTTTGCGACGTGACTCTTAAAAAAACATGAGAAAAATTAACGACCTTAAAATGAGCCGCAACCTTTATTACGCTGCCGTAAAGTTTGTAGTTGCATTTATAGAACGCATTACTGTGCGGTTTTCGTGCAATTTTAGATCGTAAAATCGGTAATTTTCGCGGCCGCCATGATGGATCTGTCATCACGGTACAGCGGCTTTATGGCGCCAAATTATAGAGTGTGATGCGTTCTCGCACCGTTTTTCTCGCACTGGGCGCGATCAGTCCCAATCCCGCAAATTGGGTTAGTGGTTTTAATACCATAGTTGCTGAGACCTAATACGTCAATACCATTATTGTCTAGACAGGTCTGGTTATAAAGTTAAGTAGATAAACTTAACAACCATTATTATTAAATAAGGAGCTCTGTACATGTAACGATCGTATAGCTCAGTGCTGAAACTCAGTGAGGAGCCGGACACGTCATGCACGCACTCGTATTATAGTAACTTGACTTGCGGCTTTTTAAAATGTACGAGTATATATATTTATTTAAATGTGACGAAGTGAATAATGCTATATCAAAATTAGTGCATTTGTTTAACGTTAATAATCTACATTTAAACGGAAATAAAACTAAATGTATTAAATTTATTACAACGAATGTTAAAATCTGGGTACCAATGTGTTTTAAATGGGGAAGAACTGTGAATCCACTATTTTCTTGGCATTACTCTCAACGCAAAGCTTCTGTGGTGCCCGCATATATCTAAACTGGCAAGCAGACTAATCTCTGCAGCTTATGCTGTAAAAAAAATAAGAAGTCTCACTAGTGGCGAGACAGGTTAGTTTATTTCAATTACTTCCATAGCATAATGTCTTATGGGATTTTGCTCTTAATCGATGATAGATGTAGATGCAGCCTCAGCATTCACTTACCATCAGGTGGACTGTGTGCTTTTTTGTCACCCTTATCCTATAAAAAAACATTAATGACAAAGGAGCTAACAGTGTGTCGTCACTTAGCAACAGGGGAATTCCCTGATGTTAAGTGACCACAACAGCTTATTGATACCTACAAATATCTTCTAATGGAGAAGTGTAAAGCTGTGTTACTCTGAGGACTGAGATGAAAAACTTTAAAGCCTGAACACACCTGTGTTCAAGTCAAACCGGAAAACATCACTAGGTATGCTGAGTCAAGAGGTTTCAACGCAGACTGACTTCTAGGCGGAGAAGGAGATATATCCTCGAATAAAGTATTTATAACAATTTAAACCAATAAAAAGAGAGGTTCAAGTATAATTGCTCTCACTAAACCAAGTAATTACAGTGTACCAAGTCTAGGCAAGCTCGCCGCTCGTCCGTCATGTGACGTGAGACAACAGGTACTCAAACTGTTGCTCTGTTACGTTTTCGATATATTTCATTAATCGATACAATTAAAATCGATGATCTGTATAAACCACATGTAGGGCGGCGAAAGAAAATCCGCTGCCCTATATCATCCCGTGAGTACGATAAGACAAAGGATCCAGTAGATCACAACATATCTCTTGTATTTCATTGACTTACAGCTTTTCGCAGATAAAAATATTCCAAGTCTCTTAGATAATATCGACCATTAATAAAAAATAAAATTATAAATTATGTGTTTACAATTGTTAGGAAATACTCTCAAAAGTAGATATTTAAATAAATAAGCACTTCTTATGACTTACGACTTTATGTCATAAAACATTCATGACACGCAGTAGAAGTAAACACAATATATCACCAAAATAAAGTATGAAAACCAACAGCAACCACGATGTGAAATAGAGCACCCTCGCAGCAACCTCACCTTACTTGTGTCTACTAAAATAGTTAAAACGACGGACATAGAAAGCTAAACAAGATTGTTTTTTCATTTAGAGCCTATCAAAAATCCATCCTTGAACATAGGCCTCTCCGAATGCCTTTTGCCTCACGGAAGGGATATAGTATATAATCATAGTATCATGCTTGGCAGGCGGGTTGGCAAACGCAGTTTTTTATTATTCTGGCTTGTTATCAAGAAAATGCTCTAAAAATCTGAAACAATTTCATCCCTTGTGGTCTAAAAGGAAATTAATGTTATTTTCTTTAACGCTTAATAGTTATTTTTGTGATGTTAAGCAATGAAAACAATTTCCTGTACATTGGGCCCTAGTCGGACTGGCCTAGCACCGGCCCCGCACCGCATATTAGTGCATACAAGCAAAAAAAAAAAACACTCACGGACCGCACCGCGACCGTATTTTAGCCGCACCACAGCCACTTAAACGCAAGTTTGTCATATTTTTTTATAGAATAAGGGTGACAAGCATGCACACCATTCACCTGATGATTAGTGGATGCTGCGGCAGAAATGCAGATGCGTTGTGACCCCCGAGGACTAAGATGGAATGCCTCGTTTCCAGTAAATTTCCAGTAAAAAGGGGCTCCTGGTCTCTACACTCACCATACGAAACACAACAGCACTAAGCTACTATTTTACGCTGGTATTCTGTGAAAGCATGCCTGAGGAATAGAAATATTTCAAGAACATGAGATACGAAGTCCGTCAACATGCACTGGAACAGCGCACCGAACCAATGCTTCATAGTCATCTCAGAAATGAGAGATTGTCCTGGAGTCAGACGTATACGAAAATAAATAAATAAATAGTACATAGGCTGTAGTTTTATGTTAATACTACTGACCCGCCCCGGTTTCGCTTGGATAGGATCTATTAATGAGGCGTTATTTAGATTTATGATAATCAAAGACAATTACTTTTATCAATTATTCCTTCTTTTTTTAAATCTACATGTTTTTGGATAATATATAGCCTAGATCCCTCCTGGCATTGCTCTTTATGTATTCATTAAATTTAATCACAATCGGTTCAGCCATTCCTAAGATTAGCCCGGATAGACAGACAAAAAGACAAACAAAAATTTTAAAAATGGTTATTTATATCTTAATAGCATGCAAATAACCTGAACTGAACAGAAGCCAGTTATTTCAATATTATAGACAGACACTTCAATTTTATTTTAATGTATACATTAACTACTATTTAAATTAAGTCAAAGACATAAGAAAGCTCTTTTGTATTAAAAATAGTTTGCATACACATTTTTGCTTCGTGTAATAATTAGCTGTTCATTTAATTACATTTTCTGATCCATTTTGCTATAATTGACTATTCACAAACATTAAAAAGCAATGGTTACGGAGGCTAACTAGTGAATCTAGTAATTACACGGTAACTAGCTAGGACCGGCTAACGCACCTCGTCACGCGCCCACGTTTTCCGTCCGTAATCAATCATATAAGACGATTTAAGGCCTCCAACTTCATTATACTTACTTGTAGATGTTCAAACTTCTACTGAGACGTATTTATATTCATCAAAACAGTAAAAAGTAAATTTACATACTTTCTCTTTCGCTCTCTCTCTCTCTTACCTATTTGCTAAATAAGAGCGCTTACGCTGCTGTATTCCGATCTCAAGGGTACAGAAAATGTAATTACAGGCAGTGAGGCATTCCATTTTAGTCCTCAGGGGTGAAAACGCATCTCTAGCCCTTTTGTTTGCCGCAGGAGCCCATGGATTACAGTAACCTCTTACCATCAGGTGGACTGTTAGTTTGTCACTTCATTCTTCTCATGACTTAGGAAACTGAAACGTGATTCTTCACTGCTGACCGTATGAGCAAGCTCAATGTTACACAGCATGCGATTGAAAGGGCTATGCTCGGAATTTCCCTTAATGGAGCATATTCGAAAAACAATAGTAACTGACATAGTCCAGCGGATCAGTAAGCCGAAGTGGCAATGTCCTGGCCATATAACTCGAATAACCGACAACCGATAGGGAAGAAGGGTACTCGAGTGACAGTCTCTGTCCAAGTGGAGTTTGGGCGACCACAACAGTAGATGAAGTGACAGCCTGATTTAACACATAATCAATGGATGCACATGACTCTGGAGCGTACTTTATAGTAATCTAAGTGGTAGTCCTATGTTCAGCAGTGAACTTGTGTAGTAGAAATGTTAATGATAGTGATTTTAAAAGAGTCGTCTGTCCAGAATTAAACTGTTTGTGTGCTCCGTCTGCTGACGGTAATCAAAGCAAATATTAATGATTTCTTATATTTACGCGAACACTACACATTTAAATAAAACTAGTTTTACGGATTTTATCGCGTATATTATTAACTTATTTTATATTCCCGACGTTTCGAGCACTTTACAGCACACATGGCCACGAGGGGGGGGGGGGGGGTTGACGTCCCAAGATTTGACAGACCACAAATCCTCGCTAAAGAACACCGATTCCTTCCAAGGATGATTCGCGAGGCTATTGAAATCAAAAAACATCCTAATTTCAATAGAGAAGATGGATGGGTGCTACCATCTGCTCGGAATCCTATAACTAATAAAATTAAATCCCAACCCAAGTATACAACTGCAAGACTTCAAGATACTGTAAGTTCATACTGCGTAGATCGGAACAAAAATTAATAATTTTAATCTGGAGGTAACCGTGGTTAACTATGAGATTGGGACGTCAAACACCTCAGTCCCCTCCTCCCGTCACCATGGGTGCTGGAAAGTGCTCGAAAACTAAAAACTAGTTTTATTTAAAGGCAAATGTTTTCTAGTGTGAGCAATTCAAATAGTAACAGTGAACACTTATACTCCTTCCTGAAGGCCGGCAACAATGCGATTCCGCTGATGTTGCAAGTATTCATAGCTGGCGGTAGACGCTCAATCAGGTGAGTCGCATGCTCGTTTACCCTCCATTCTAAATTAAAAAATACAGTTCACAAAAAACATTTTTTTTATCTGAAGTTGAGCCCATTACACATGGTAGATATATAGCGTAACCGTTCTTATTAGGGTTGTTACTCATGTATATATTAGTCAAACACATATCACGCATTCGAACCAAACGGTTTGCTGCATAGTGCGTGATGCATTTTCTTATAGATTAAGGATGATATACCACCTGATCGTAAGTGGATGCTGTGACCCATAAACATCTACATTTATCCTCGATTAACAATCAAAATGCAGATGCATGCCTGAGGACTAAAATGGAATGCTTCGTTTACAGTAAAAAGGGTCTCCGGTTTTCTACTCTCACCATACGAAACACAGCAGCACTAGACTGTTATTTTACGCTGGTATTATGTGAAAGCGTAATCCTTTCCGGGTCAAGCCAACCCATTCGTGCAACAACTATATAGCTGCAGCATGGCTCTACCACGTATAAATAATATATAAAAACTCTGATCTTTTATGTACAGCAATAAAGTGCAATAATTTTTCAGCGCCTGTCTTTCCTTCCGAGTGCAATGTAAGTGTCTTCAGGACACGAGTAATCAATAAAAGAAAGTTTGAGGAGCACTGTAAACAACCGTCAATTACAAGTCATAGTTTGCATGCGTGCGAAGCGCATATTTACTATCTCGCTGAGAGGCGGAAGGCAGGGGTGAGCAGGGGTAATTAAACAAGGCTGAGCCGTGGAGCCACGTAGCACTTCCGATGCTACTTCCTTTGTGAAGTTGTGTCGCGACATGTTGGTGCAACAGTTGTGCTGAGTTATGACCATTATTGTTGGTTTATCGAGTGCATGAGGCCCGAGGAAACGTCACTGACAGTCCTACCGGCTTGTTTTATGTTTTGACGTAAATAGTTTTGCGGTTAAGTATATATATTTACTTGGTATTTAAAATAATTTTACTGTTATCATCATTATTATAGCGTATAAAAGATCCCTGCTGAACATTCGCCTCCCCATAGATTACCACACAAGGAAGATATTTGTTATAATTATTTTTTATTTATTTTGAGCTGTTATCAAAAAGATGCTGCCTCCCGTCTAGTGTTTCAGTTTCTTCTGCCACCTCTTTCAACACCCATGGGACGATATTTTACGTGACTTTTAGATTTATTTGTATATTAAGGCGTAAACATCGAAAATCGTCGAAAGTTTTGTTTTAGTATTTATTATAGATGTAAAAATAACACTTATATCATTCTCAAAGTACTACGCCATAGATAGACGTAGCCGTGGTAGCTCAGATGGTTAGCGCTCACTATGAGTTTCACAGTACGCAAGCAACCCGGGTTCGATCCCCGCCGGCACAAATGAAATTGTTAATTGCAATTTTAATTGCTGATTACCACGTGCTCGGCCAAAACATTCAAACCAAAATATCGGGAGGAAACCTGAGAAATAAAAAAAAAAATATTTCGAAGACATGTGAAGTTCGCCAACACGCATTAGGGCAGCGCGGCGGACATTTCCTTGCCCTAAAACCCTCTCAGAAATGAGAGGAGGCCTGTGCCCAGCAGTGGGACGTATATAGGCTGTAACTTTAACTTTACGCTATAGATGTACACCAAAAGGAAATCCTTTAGCTATCTATTCATTACGGTAGTTAAAAGTAACAAACAAAACGCTTTTACCAATTAAATAGTCAAATTCCAACCAGACGCAACACTAGTTGTAATAAATGCTTTAATATTATCCTGTGATCAGAAGCATTTCAATACTAAAAGTGTATGTGTACATCTTTCGGAGGCCATAAGATCTGCCATAGTCACTTATTATGACACACACTTAACGCCTTGAGGCTATATGGATTCTTTTAATAACTAAGAATGGCTAAATAGGGGAAGGATATACATTCGTACTCGTTTCACAGTATTTATTTTAAGTTATTAATATACTAACTATAAAAGCCGACCGGTTTCGCCTCACGGCATCATCAGGGTATTTTCAATGAAACTATTTATTTTAGTTTTATAAAAGCAATTTAAAGGTAGAATACTCTAAAAAGTACACACACAGCACAATATGTTAGAATATAGCATCCTAGCCCGGATTTTCAGTGGGCAAATTTTTGATAAATACATAAAAATTTAACTCTGGTATTTTGTGAGAGCGTGGCTCTTATCCGGCCAAGCCGATCCAAATACAGCTGTAATTAAAATTACAGTAAGCTGTAATATTCTCCTAGAACAAGTATTATATAAACCATAAAACGCTAAAAGTGCCCGACACCATGGTCTAAAAAGAATTCAACATTCTTGTCTTTGAGCCTGCCATTTCCATTTTCTTACAGAATTATATATACATATGTAATAATGCTTCGATACGACACGTCTTACACATAAACATACTGTTTCCTCACTTATCGTAAGTTACAACCAACGTAAAATATGAGGCACGTTTATTATAATATTATATCAGAATCTCAATATTTAACTTATTGGAATTTACTTAGATATTATATTTATATTTTAAATTGCTAAGGATAAGAAGTTCTATTAAACTTTTAGGAATTATATAGAGCGCTTAATTTTACCTAAATTAAGCATTTCAAAAAATATAATTTCAATAGAGAAAATAGCCAGGTGGTATCATTAGCTTGGATCCTGTTACTTACATTTAAAACAGCCTAAATCAAATCCAAGCCAAAATTTCTTGAAGACATTATTAACCTCATTCTGTATATATTGGACCAAAATTAATAGTTTTAACTATGCTTAGTATTCGGAAATCAGAAATCACATGGGCATACTTTTATACACGATGAGAACCACTAAGACTTTTAAGTTCGTAACGATCATTATCCAATACCACTGTTAAAACAAACGGACCACAAAATTTTCTGTCTTACATTATTTTATAGCATAAGGGTTACAAACGAGCACACAGTCCACTTGATGATAAGTGGATGCTGTGGCCCATAGACATCTCCATCTATCCTTGATTAAGAATCAAAATGCAGATGCGTTGTCACTCTTGAAGACTAAGATGTAATACCTCATTCCAATAAAAGGGTCTCCGGTTCTCTACACTCACCATACAAAACACAGCAGCATTAAGCTGCTATTTTCCGCTGGTATTCTGTGGGAGCCTGTTCCTTGCCCGTTCGAGCCGACCTATTCGTGATACACCCATAAAATAGCTGCAACGTGGCTCTACCGCGTATAAAACTTGGTTGGGTTTCGTTCACTGTTCCTGATAAAGACAAAATAATTTTTGGAAATAAAGTAAAGTTTTGAAGTCTATGAGAAAGAGATTTTTAATATAAAAATGGCGAAGTGCGTGTCGGGCCACGTACAATGTAGAGGTAGTATATGGAGCATAATAAGTGAGTTCGCCGTTTGACCGCTATAACAACTAAAAATGAGCCCAAATAGGAACAAGGTAACTGAAGGATTTATTTTCAAATCAGTATGATTTCTTCCTATATTCAAAATTATAGGGAGTGGTATTCAAAAAAGATTAAAAAAACTTTTCAATTTTGAAAATAATACAATTTACATCATATCATTCACATGCCAAGTAAGTACACAGATGATCGTAGTTGACTATATATCTATATATTCCCAGCAGTGCAATCCTACGGTATACATATATGACCGTAACGAACCTTCACGTAAACCACCACTGCTTTAAATTACCCTGAGGTCGTCCGCGTAAACCAAGAGTGTGACGAATGAAACTGTATGAGGTTATATCATTGTATGAATACTTTGAATGAGGCCTACAACAACTACCAACTAAAAAATAAGTAAAAGTAGTAAGTAACTAAGAAAGATCCTCCCTGCCTATCCCGCAAATGAAAAAGTAAAGCTATAGTAGTAATGCATATAAGTCGTTTTCTTCATAATATGTTTATTTTTTACAGTTTACAATAATATTACAAAGTTATAATGCAGCTAGTTTTAGATCGTATCTATGGAGTTGTAACGAAATTTTTACTAATCCTTAAGTTGGTCGATTATTACTCGTTAACTTCTTAATTTTACTTAGCTTTGATAGTTTTCCTTTTAACTTCATTATATATGCTACTATTGTGCATACTTTTCACATTTCCAAAAACAGCGGTTTAGTTTAACGGACGGACGGACGGACGGACATGGCAAAACTATAATGGTTCCTTGTTGTGTAACTACGCAACCCTAAAAACGGGATTCCTTTCGCTTATGTGAACGAGTATTTATAAAATTCCTATCCTTGAATTTTTTATATGTTATAATATACAATATTTTATTATATACAATATTAAAAACTATAATAAAAAATAACAAAAACTAGTCAGTAAATTATCATACAATCCTACTCCCCGCGGTATCGTGCCAAGAACGCTGGCTGCGTTTCCCCGCTGAATGGCTATACTTTTTTTTATGCTTCCTTTGAGCGAGAAAAGGACCAGCCCTCTTATCACCAACAGCCACGACCAGTCGCGGATAGAGTTCCTTTAGGAACTTCACCGCACGTGGACTCCACGGACCGATAGTCTCTACAGCAAATGGCGCAAATATGTAGTCATCTCTAAGAGATATTTGCGCCACTTACTCAGTTCGGCTCTAAACGACCTACCCCTGAGATGAGAGGCCGCCAAAGTGTCTACGCAAGTAGCATCCCACACTAGGGCTTTACCTGTTTCCCAACGTTCAACATCGTTCAAAGAACCGTGCCGTGAAAACCTAACAGCACTTTTCTTACATGAAAGTCCGTGGAGCCCAAACTTGTCGACGCTGCTACCACAGGGGCACTGATGGGGTTGACAAATCGCCGCCCTAGTTGGATTCCTACGGTGATGCGCAAGCTTACTTGATGGTAAAGCGTGTAACCAGGACTAGATGCCTTAGTCGAAACAGCTAGGAGGCGTGCCTGATCTTGGTCACTATGGAAATTATGAAACAAATCTTTCTGCACGCCCTGTACCAACGGAATATCCCACTGATTTTGTTGGTTAACTTCCAGTAGAACAGTTTCGCCGGGACAGAGCGTTCGCCATGTCTGCCCTCCCTCCGTAGCAAAGCACAGGTCTACTTTATTATTTAAAATTATGTTATATAAGTCACTGACACTATGCACGGAGGCAAGGAAAGCAGGCAATGCAACGCTAGAAAGATTTCTCACACCAATACCACCAAATTTTATAGGTAAAGTAGCTTGAGTCCAGGCTGTTGTATTTAAAGTAAAATTATGGGTATTTTAAGATTATTATCAATATCTTTTAAAATATCCTTGAAATATATATTTATTTTTCTTCACCATCTAGAACTTGTACTTAAAATTGTAAAATAAAATTGTGTTTAAACGTTTTTGATGGTAGGGGAGATCAAACTCTTCGCTTGAGCTGTTTACATACGTAGTTTAAGAGTGGCGTTCGCCCTGTGCCGCCAAGCGACTCTGATCTTTTATTAGATTTATATAGAAATATTGACTTCGTTGACTTATTTAAAAAAATTATAAGCTCCTTATGAGATTGGCAAATACCCCACAACTGGATATAAGTCTTTCCGTGATCACAAATCTGCCTTCCTGTTAGTCTGAGAATGGAATCATTCCCGTTGCTACTTTAATAGCAGACATGTTTTGTCTTTATCTTTTTCTTCATGAGCCCACTCCACTCTAGTCCACTACAGGACAAGGGCCTCAACTTTTAGAGAGGATTTGCCTTAATCGTCCTGCTTGGCAGGCAGATTAACGATACCAAGAAAGAAAGAAAAAAAGAGAGAAAGAAAGAAAAAAAGAACGAAATAACGAAAGAAATATCAGAAAGAAAGAAAGAAAGATAACAAAACATGTTTATTCATTGTTGCAACTTACTTTTGAAAACATGAAAAAAAAACTTAATAACAAAATACTTAAAAGAAATATGGATTGTAGCACCAAAATACCACCGACTCAGCATAATGCATAACAGAGTTACCGGAGCAGACGGAGCCACAAAAGGCGACTTGCCCAGACTCCTCGCACCTTTGACGACCTCGACCTTGACCTGTCGCCGGTCTCGATATTTTACATCTAGCGTAAAATAAGAAGATTATACAACCATATTTCGGCAGCCTCAAGATTTATCTGGCTTTTTCTATAGTCGTCTCTTACGATATCCACGGTATGAAATGGGATGATCGATTCATACTTAAGTTAATTTCTAAAACAAATATATTTTACACGTGAAATAAGGAGGTAAGGTTTCATTTGGCACAGTTTTCGTGCGCCTCTTAAGTTTCTAAGCGTAATCATTCCAGGGCAGCTCAATGAGAGCAGGGTTAAGCTCATGGAGATAACGATAACTATCAAGCTGAATATGATAGTGTACTCTCTTTTTGTTTTGAATATTAATGCTCAATTTAAATAATTAGTACAATTATTATCCATTAGTTTTATGTCTTGTTTTACTAAACGAACATAAAAGCTAACACAACAAAGCAGTAAAAGGCAAGCTGATGCCAAACTTTATGGATGTCTTAAACGCATTTCAACTTATGTTTATAACAGAGCCTTTACTTCATCTCCATAAGCAGCGATATTATCGTTATTTCATATTGGTTAGTTGTAAATAGCGTATTTGCTTGATCATTCACAAAAACGCAAAATATTTTAAGGAGTTTTCCATTAACTTAAAAGTTGTTTGTGACTTATTAGTAAAAGATATCTAGTTTCTGGGCTATAAGTATATTTAATTATCCGATATTGTATTTTAAAGCATTTTTTTATAATATTGAACTGAAAAAGGAACTTAAAATTCACCTTGTGATAAGTGGTTACTGCAGCCTGTTGACTTTATGGATGTATTAAAAGCATTTCAACTTGTGTTTATAACAGAACCTTTACTTCATCTCTCTTACAACTATGGTTAGTTGTAAATAGTGTATTTGCTTGAACATTCACGAAAATGTAAAATATTTTAAGGAGTTTTCCATTAACTTAAAAGTTGTTTGTGACTTATTAGTATATTAAACTATCCGATATTGTATTTTTTTAATTCATATTGTATTGCATATAAAAAGTATTTTTTTATAATATTGAACTGAAAAACGAAGTTACAAATTCACCTTATGGTAAGTGGCTACTGCAGCCCGTTGTCGTGTTCAACCAAATCCATACAAAGAATGCTATAAATGCGTTACCACTTCCGAGTACTAAAGTGGAATGCCTCACAGCCTGTAATTATACTGGCTCTCTATAATCCTTTACATGGCAGAAACAGGTAAGAGGGTACCTGTCTAGACGGATTCCTAGGTAAAAAAGAAGTCCTACCACCTATTCGAACGTCATAAAATATTTTCTTTCTTTCCTTTTATTCACTTAGGACTCTTTTATCTCAACCGGCAAGCAGTAGGCTCTCTAAGCCTTCAAACTGCAGCAGATCCCTGTTTGAATATTAGAGAACCTGTATAATTAAAAACTGTGAGGCATTTATTGCCAGTCTTTAAAGGTGACAACACATCTGTGGCTTTCTTTGCTTAAAGTAGATTTCCGTGGCTGATTATAACCACTTACACCATGAACCAGGATACATATATTATATTTCAGGAGATATGTATTTATATAAAAATAACCCTGTATATATATATATATATATAAATTACGTGTCACATTGTTTGTCCGCGATGAACTCCTAAACTACTGAACCGATTTCAACGAAATTTTGCATTTAAATCGAAATTTGATTTCTATGCAGTTCAATCTCCACTCTCTCCGTGACCATGGGTGCAGTAAAGCGCCCGAACCATTGGAAATTTAAAAAATTAAAATTAAACGTCACAAAGTAGGCACCCGCGTGCTTACATAGCACGCGGGTGCCTACTTTGTGTCGTTCCTTAGGGGAGGCCTACGTTCAGCCGTGGACTTGTTGTTCAATGACATGATAATTCGCGTCACTATAAGAAATCAATAATTTTCAACCTTGAAATCAAATTTCCACAAAGTAACGCCTGATTCTATTCATTACAACCTACAGTTATTGAAAAAAAGTTACTTTTCATTTTACAAAGAATCGCAGGCGTGTCGTGTGCGTAGGTGACTCCGTTATGAATGAATCGTAAAAACGCGTGGTTCGTTCACACGGCAAATGTCAAGGCCCCGACCGTTTCGAAGCGACCGCCGCGCCGTAACTTGTCGTGTTTACTACCACATGGGCTTTATAGGTTTCAATGGAAACAAAAAAGTCGAACATCTTATCTTTAATTACATTACGTGATGTAATTAGAACAAGATAAAGCTTCAGATAAGGCTGTAACCCATTTGCAGAATATACGTAGAATAAAATTACTATAATAATTAAGTTACCGTTACGGCCTATTAAAGTCCACAGCTGAACATAGGCCTCCCCATATATTGTCTCATAGGTTGATGCCATAGTATGTGCCATAGTTGCTAACCTTGGTAAGCGGGTTGGCAACCGCAGTTTTTTCTCATCACCAGATTTGTTTCCCTTTGTCGCTTCTTACGACTACCCACGGGATGATATGGGGTAGTGGATATTCTTACATCGCCACTACACGGTCCAATTAAGTTAACTGTATAAAATCGTTGTTTAATAAACTATTGTATATTCATTTAAAAAAAAATCATTTCAAAACTCTACTCTGTTAATTCATTAAACAACTTCTACCATCTTTAAAATTATTTCTACAGTTTTATGGGCATTGGTCAGTCTACAACAATAGAATTATTTGATACTAGCGATCTGCCCACACTACACCTGGGTAGGATCTATTAACATGGTATGATTTTGATTTAGCATGATTAAAGTCCATTTATTTTATAAATTTTTCGTTTCCTTTAAAAAAAATCTTCAAGCTTTTCGGATAAAACATATCTCAGATCCCTTCCGGCATTGCTCTTTATCTGTCTGCAAAAATTTATCACAATTGGCTCAGCACTCCGGAGATTAGCCCAGACAGACAAGCAGATTTTTTAATGGTTATTTATGTCCTAACAGTGTGCAAATAACCCCCTGAGCTTAATAGAAGCCAGTTATTTCAATATTACAGATAGACCCTTCTTCTTCTTCTTTTTCCTTGCCTTGTCCTTTTATTCAGCTCTCCTCGTTTTTTTGCGCCAAGATTTTCTATCTTGGGTTGTCTGTATTTCAAACTGTGCTCGTTCCAGATCCTTGGATACGATTGTCCACCACGTGGCTAACGGGCGTCCCCGGCTTTTCTTTTTCTCTGGAATTGCCAAGGCCTTCCTCACTGGGTGTTCTTCTTCCCGCCTCATTACATGCCCATACCATCGCATACGACTCTCGACCATCTTGTCTACAATGGGGTTAACTTTAAAGGAGCTTCTGATGTACTCATTGCGCACTTTATTAAGTCTCGTTACGCCTGCTAACCATCGTAGCACTTTCATTTCATTCGTGTGCATCTTTTTTTCGTGGATCTTCTTGGTTACAGATAGACACTTCAGTTTTATTTATATGTATAGATAAGGGTTTTTGCTTACATATCTCATGGCAAAGTGAACTGTGTAAAGGTTATTTTTAGACTATAATTTGAACTTAAATCAGTTTATTAAAAAAATTACAGCCTATATACGAACTGAGCAGAAGCTTCCTCTCATTTATAAGAGCATTTTAGGGCAAGGAATTGGCCGCTGTGCAGTCCTAATTCGTGTTAGCGAACTTTACGTGCCTTTGATTTTTTTATTTCTCGCACATGCAGGTTTCCTTACGATTTTTTCCTTCACCACCAAGCACGGAGTAAATCAGCACTTAAAATAGCAATTAATAAAGTTATTTAAATTGACTACAAATTTTACGGTAAGCTCAACCTCGTAAGCTACCGCGGCTGATTTTTAAAACCTTACCTTTTAAACACCAGTGCTGGTTATAAATTTTGTAGTACGTTTAATGTTACACAAATTGTAAATTGAAATTTTAATTGCTTTTGTTTGTGGTAGCTCATAAGCGATACCATGTGCTCGACAATGAAGGAAAATATCATGAGGAAACCTTTGCTTGAAAAATAAAATATTTTAAGAAGTCTTCCAACACACACTTAATAATAAAATATAATTTAAAAGATTAGGGTAAGGATGATTTTTATAAATGGCTCACATTACTTGCTTCAGCAGTACGCCGTTTTAATTATTATATCATAGTTTTTTTAGAATTAGGGGGACAAACGAGCATTTATACGTGATAGAGCCACTCTGATATGTTATGGTTGTAGCACAACAGTCGACCCGGGAAAGACCCACTCACAGAATACCAGCGTTATTAATGCTGTTGTGTTTCGTATAGTGAGTGTAGAGAACCGGAGACCCTTTCTACTAGAAACGAGGCATTTCATCTTAGTCCTCAGGGGTGACAACGCATATGCATTTTGATTATTAATCGAGGATAAATGTAGATGTCTATGGGCCACAGCGTCCACTTACCACCTCGTACCAGCCAAATGCGTTGTCACCTCTGAGAACTGAGATGGAATGCCTCACAGCTTGTCAGTATACTTGCTCTCTAGACCCATCAGACCGGGACACGGCAGTGCCGGCATTGCTATTTGAGAAATTGGCAAGACGGAGTAACCTACCCAGAACTATCCTACGGACTTCTAGGCAGGAAAAGGAGTCCAGTGTAAAGTATAAAGTTTCAGTTTTAATGCTTTTTGGTAAAGTTTTACTTCCCAGGTCTATCCGTTTACAATCTGTTTATATATAATACACGATTTTTTGTACACGACACCACATAACTTTTATTTGTATAAGAGGGTCAAACGAGCATGCAGCTCACCTGATGGTGAGTGAATACCGCCACCCATGAACAACTGCAACACCAAGGGTATTGCAGGTGCGTTGCCGGCCTTTTATAAAAGAGTAGACTCTTCTCTTGAAGGTCGCTAGTCGTATCTTGAAGTCGTATACGTAGCTCTACCGCGTGTTTTAAATAATGTTACCTTATATTTAACATTGTAAGTTTGAAAAGATAAGATACCAAGTTAATAAATCGCCTCGCATCATCAATTCCATTCGAGTAATACAAGTCGAATACATGTAATACAGTCGCTCGTTCCAACGTCAAAACTATTTAAAACTTACTCCACAAGGGAATTAAAATACTCCATATCTTTTAATCTGAAACGACAGCTATAAAATAAGCACCTGCGTCGTAAAAAATAATATAAATTTATTTATTTTTTCCGTATTAAGACAAAATCACATCGACGTATTAAGTTTATTATTAAAAAAATTACTAGAATCAGGCGTTACTTTGCTGAAATCCATTATAATATAATGGATATTAAAAATTAATTAGCTAAGATCCGCGTATTAATGAACTATTAATTATTACTATTTATTACGCGGATTAATTTCTAATATCTTTAATATATTAATATTAGAGCCGTAGTAGCTCAGTGGGTTAGCGCTCGCTGTAAATTTACAGTACGCGAGCAACCCGGATTCAATCCTCGCCGGCACCAATGAAATAGTTAATTGCAATTTCAAGTGCTGATTTACCACGTGCTCTGCGGTGAAGGAAAACATCGTGAGGCAACCTGCATGTCTGAGAAAAACAAAATATATATACATATTTCGAAGACATGTGAAGTCCGCCAATACGCATTGGGCAGCGCGGCGGACACTTCCTTGCCCTAAAACCCTCTCAGAAGTGAGAGGAGGCCTGTGCCCAGCAGTGGGACGTATATAGAATGTTAATTTTTACTTAATATATTATTAAAGGCTAAGTTTTCAATCATTAGAAAAAGAAATTCCCAGAATAAAATACTATAAACAAATTAAAAATTACAGATGTATAAATACAATAGATAAATTGTTTCACTTTTATAATCTCTCAGATTATTATTTATTTGATGGATATATTTTATATGACGATTGAAAAATCGGTACTTGTAATACTAGATTTTTAAATTAAACTAAAAACATTACACAATTGGACATTAATTATAGCCAGCGTTGCTCAAATACAATATACTGTAAAATTTTTATTAAAATCGAACTTGGCGTGAAATCTGGAATCTTTGGTATAAGTGTTGTGGTTAAAATTAATATTTGCTTTGACGACTGTATAAAGAGGTCAACGTCACCCACTAAGCAGACCCACGACATTAGTTAAGCAGAGGGAATCATTAAATCGAGACACCTTATTAATTCGAGATGTCCGTCCGAAGACGGTAAAGATGGCGCACATCAAAATACTTCGCGCTTATCGGACCAACTTGATAGCTTCACATAATTTCTGGCGGGACTTCGCATCGCAACGGACGTAACGTATATAATTGTCGTCCGTCAATCGCTCGTACCTGCCCAAATTACCGAATAAAACCTTTAATACCGTCCCGAGATGTAAACTTCTAATGGAAGCAATAACTTGTTGCAAGTTAGCGCCGCCGCCTCTCGCTCACTCCAATTTTATATCTACCCCTTTATCCGTTGCGCCCGCGCAGTAATGTAGATAAATTGATCGCCTCAATCCCTTATTGGATTAATTTATGGTAATATGTTCTGATCGCGATAGCCAGTCCCGAGTTACGATTAAACAGTTTTTATGTAAATCCGCCATCTTTGTTCGCAGCAGTTGGTATCGGGCGGTGCGCTGGCGCCGGCGATAAACGTCAGCGGAGGTACGCGCCGTGCCGATAAACCTCGGATTTCGTTCCCGCTTTTGTAATTTATGCAAACAATTAATTATTGTTTTGTCATATTTGTGAGATAAATAACAGTACATTATATATGTTTTTAAATGTATAGCGTTGTTATATTCTTTTTTTCATTTACTTCTCAGTCAAAATAATGTTCTTGAAATGAGATGGGTAAAAATAAATTATTTTGCGTCTTCATTATCAGCCCGTATCCTATCCATTTGCAGGGAGTTTATCTTCATGAGCAATAATTTCATTGGTAACTAAACACATATTATAAGTCATTTAACACATGTAATTTAACGCAGTTCTATATAAAAATAACTAATATAAATAATATAATTTGATTTAAATAGTTAATAATATATTTTATTTCATTTCATTCAACTGTTATGTTTAATATAATATTTCAATAGACTATCATGTTTTTTCAATAATCATTTTAGACACAAGATCTTCACAACACAATATTCTAAGTTGGACAACACGCAGTTTGTCGGTTTGTCGAGCTATTATATCCAAAATATTACATTAATAAAACATACGTTGTATGCTTCATTTCATACTCAGGTCGCAATCATATTTACTTCGCAAATGTTTATCTCAAAATGGCTGTTAGTTTGTTCCGATGTCGCAGAATTTCTAGTAAAATCTCCTTTGTACTGCCTATTGCTAAATAACTCTGGGTCAAATTGGTGATTTATACCAAAAGCTATCTTATATTGAAGGTGGGTTTATAATTATTATAGCCTATAATACAATTACGATATAATATAATATTAAATATTTTATCTTACGCGATCTACTTGATATTAATTTATCCTTTTGGTGGGAACAGACACAGAATGCACGTATTCGCGCTTTTCGTATGACTTTTCTTAATATCATATTTTAGTGTACACGATATGATACACATTCATCTTTTGGAGGCCATGATGTCTTCCTGGCTACTACCATCGTCGCCTAGTACGACATCCACGGGACGATGATGGCATAATAGATTATCTTTATAATATAGCCTAATATATTTATTTAATATTATATATTTATCTAATATGCCGTCTTCATCAAACCAGTACTTTTATTTCTTTTTAAATCTCATATAGCATTACCTCGTAGTCGTTTATTAGTTCTTCAATCCATGAAATATTTTTTTACAGAATTACGGTCATACACGAGTACACGATGGTAAGTAGATACTGTGGCCTATAAACATCTACGTACACCTATTCTCGAATAAGAATCAAAATTTAGATGCGCAGTCACACCTGAGGACTTAGATGGAACGCCTTATTTCCAGTAAAAAGGGTCTTCGATTCTCTACACTCACCAAACGAAAAACAGATTATTAAATTGCTATTTTACACTGGTATTCTGTAAAGCCGTGGTCCTTCCCCATTCGAGCTGACCCATTCATGCTTTAGCCATAATATAGCTGCAGCGTGGTTCTACCACGTAGAAAATAGTATCTAATAGTGTAGTAGTAGTAGTGTATCAGTTTTTTACATATTATTGTTCGAACTTTACTAATAATCTCTTCAATATTTTACCGATAAAGGTGTGAAACTATCAATAAAAAAAAGATAAACAAGTTCCATCTAAATAATTGTTATTGTTAAGTCTCAAATAGATTGCAACTTTTGATGTTTACACTACACATATATATATAATATGAAACTAAAAAGTCAAGTAAAATACTTTCCTATAGCACTAGCTACTTCTAGCTATATAGTACAAAGAACGCTAGCTACGTTTCCTCGCTAAGTGGCTGTACTTATGTTCTGCGATTAAGAGGCGTCCACAAGAAAGGAACCTAGAGCCTTGTCACTAGCGGCAAATAACTATAACTTTATATAACTTGCATCTCTTGCCAGGTCGTGACTCCACAGAACTGGGCTGCCACTCAAGAATCTCGATGGATGCAATTGGCTCAGGACTATGCTTTGTGGCATTCCTTGTGAGAGGCCTTTGTTCAGTAGTGGACTTATGATGGGCTGCAATGTTGAACAAAAACTAATCAAAATCACCCGTGCTTCACCCCTGGCTCTACTGAAAATCAGCGCTAAGAATTGATGTTTGTCTTCAGTTCGTGACTTAAAGCTGAATGAAGACCATATTGGTGCATATTAGGTAAGTTTTTTTTATATTTTTGTTAAGATGAAAAGTATTTTTTTCTGCCTTACCTTATTTATTTTTCTTTGTTATAATGTATGGGTCAAATAAATGTATTTTTTTCTTCTTTCTTTCTTTCTTCATCCTACCCGCTGCCGCTTCCGCTTTTAACTTATATCCAACCGAGTTGATAATCAAACAGCGATGCTATTTGTGATTTTATGACAACCGGCGTGCCTGCATAATGTGATGTTGTGTTCCTAGTCGCTTCTAAACGATAAAACTTGCCGCGTTTCGCTAACTTTGACAAGTTTTTACTGCTGTATCTACTGGACATCGACTATAGACTTTTGTAATGAATATTTAGAGTGTTTCTAAATAAAATAGGTAATGCGCTGCCGAAGCGACATTCGACTATCTACATTTACTTTTATTTTACTACATTAAAGTTATAAATGGGTTAACATATGACACAGCACGACGGCTCCGTGGTGTAGTGGCTAAGCAATGAGTTCCGGCGCCGAGGGCCGCGGGTTCGAATCCTGTATGTGGCCGAGCTGTAATGATGATGATAATGAAATAAACCTCCAGATACGTTGTCACTCTTGTGAACTAAGACGAAATGCCTCACGGTCAAACACCGCAGCTTGATGGTATAAATAGATAAGATGGTATCTGGTCCTGCTGGGTTGTTGCTGGTTCTTCCCAGGACAAAAGTATTTTCCGAACTAGTAGTAAATTAAACATAACAATTACTTTCAATAAATATTATTTATAATGTATATTTTTTGAATAAATAAGTATATTTCCATTAATCTATCACTCCTATTAGTAATAAATCATCACCATAATTTTGATCTAATGACAAGTATCTACAATGGCACTAAAACCATCCTTTTTTAGAGTAAGTAGGAACTGTGTAGTGGCGGTGTAAGAATATCCACTACCCCATATCATCCCGTGGGTGTCGTAAGAGGCGACAGAGGGAAACAAATCAGGAGATGGGCAGCAGCGTCTATCTAATAACGACTAAAAATAAAAAAACTGCGGTTGCCAACCCGCTTGGCAAGTGTGTCAACTATGGCAAATATCTCCCCTATGAGGCAATCTATGGGGGAGGCCTATGTTCAGCAGTGAACTTTAATAGGCAGTAACGGTAACCGTAACTAAAATGTATTACAATGTCACAACATTATTTGTTACTTATTTATTTTTTATTGATATATAATACATGAAACAAGGTTAACACCGGGCAAATTTAATGCCTTATGATTTACATTGCCAAGCAATTCTGAGAAATAAGGAAAACGGCACAGGAGAATTATAACCAAGTTTACCCTGGGACATGTAACGTGTAAAGTTCACCAAATCACAATTAAAAAAAAATAGAATGAAAGAAGTGTTAATACATGGATTCAATGAATAGAATATGTTTTTGTAATATTTGTACGAAGCTAAAACTAGGAATCGAACTCTGGACCCACGAGAAGCAGCCACGGTACTATTAGATCCAACGATCTATTAAATATTTCAATAATAAAGCATAAATTATAACACAAAGTGTCACAAACGGAAACTTAAGCAATGCAATTTTCCTCATGTGTTATTTTCTACATCGTCAGTAGAGCTTCTAGTGTCTAAATGAACTCGGCCTCGAGCAAACAAAACGCCTAGGGTCGTTCATTGCACGCCTCTAACATGTTCGAAAGTCAAGTCGATATTCTCCACAAGAAAGAAAATATTTCCGAAGTTTATCCAATAAACAAAGTCGGGGCGCGCACTCCCCGATATCAGGAAAAACGCGTCGGAGCCGAATCGAAACACATTTTATACAAACGATGACATAAATACTCATTTGCAAGAACAATATCCGATATTGAGTGAGGCCTGTCTTGCGAGTAGCGAATGAATACACTCAGTGCCAAAGAAAATGTATCAAACTTTTTTATTTTTTTATAGAATAAGCGTGACAAACGTGCACACGGTCCACCACATGGTAAGTGGGTTCTATAGCTCATAGACATCTATCCTCAATTAAGAATTAAAATGCAGATGAGTTGTCACACTGAGGACTAAGATGGAATGCCTGGTTACCAATAGAAAGGGTCACCATACGAAACACAGCAGCATAGCTATAATCTGTAAGAGCATGGTTCTTTCCCGGTTGAGCCGACCCATTCGTACTATAATATAGCTGCAGTATAGCTCTACCACGCATGATAGTAGTAAAGAACTCTTATGAAGAAAGGATATTATAAATTATTTGACTATTTAAATGAAAAGAATGACATAATGAGCTTCCTTGAACTTTTTTTTACTTATGTATATTGTAGATATTTTATAAGGATAATTAGTAACTGTTGGGAGGAAAATAGTCTACTTGTGAGTTTCTTGCCGCTTCTTCTCACAAAGTCTCCCCGCAGTAGGGCCTTGTTGAAGCGGTAGCGTAGCATTTGACTTATAAAAAGAGTTTGGTAAAAGCAAATTTTGAAAAAAAAGTACTTTGATTTTGACTATAATAGTAAAAAAAATTGTAACAATTTTCATGCCACTTACTGTAGGCATTCGCAAATGGAACAGTAATATCCTGAAACCGCACTTTTATAACAAAGCATCTAAATTGTATAGCTTCGATCGGCCGCCAGTGCCCGGCGCTCATGTTTATTCACCGGCCTGAGCCCTCAACCGATGTATTTATTGGTTTGCATCCGCCTGACTATCTACGTGGAATTTACTCCATTACCACTACTCAAAATTCGTCTTACACTTTACAGCTGTATGCAGATACGGCAAGTTATGAAACTTTCAAGAATTTTCCTCGAGAATTGCTTTTGTAGTGTCGTTTCAAAAGGTTTACAAATGAACTCATTGCAGTATACTTACGTATTCTTGTTTGATGTTTTACATTTTTTATGTCAATATAGTCTTAAACATGCTCGTGAGCCATCTAATGGTAAGTGGTCTATTATATTTAATAGACTATTGGTCTATAATATCTATTATGTTCTATATATATAATATGAAACTAAAAAGTCAAGTAAAACACTTACCTATAGCACTAGCTACTTCTAGCTATATAGTACAAAGAACGCTAGCTAGATTTCCTCGCTAAGTGGCTGTACTTATATTCTGCGATTAAGAGGCGTCCACAAGAAAGGAACCTAGAGCCTTGTCACTAGCGGCAAATAACTATAACTTTATATGCAGCTTACGAGCATCTGTGACCAATTCCAGGCAAATATGAGTTCTGGTCTCTTGATCCCAAAAATAATTTAACCACGGACGTCACGTATATGTGACACTAAAATAATATCGCGCTCTTACCCAGGGTTCAAAGGGCCTATGTGTGGCGAGCGTAGGAGTCGTGTATAGGCAGTCATTTGCATACGCTCGCGCATTTTCGCATACGACGCGACACACCTACACCATTTATTATACTTTATATTATTGTAATAGTAAAAATAAATGAGCCCGATGCCGCGGCGCTACGAGGCGCTCGCGTTCACCTGCGAGGATCCTTCTCCCGTCTTGCTGTCAGCGTATCATCTATCACCTCCCTATCCTATCACCTAACGGCTCGTCGGCGCGGCGCGGCGTCCCTCGGCCAACCTTGACCTTGTAAGAAATGCTTTGAAGTCTGAACATATAATGACATTCTTACCTTTCAAAGTTCGATGTATCGAAGTGCTGAAGTGTTTGTACAGTAGGGCTACGATGGCTATCCGACTACAGAACCAGAGTACGAAACCTATCCAACTGCAGAGAGGTGTAAGACAGGGTGATGTTATATCCCCGAAACTCTTCACCGCTGCATTGGAAGACGTTTTCAAGCTACTGGACTGGAAAGGATACGATATTAACTTTAATCACTCAATTTCGATTTGCCGACGATATAGTCCTTATGGCAGAATCGCTGGAGAACCTAAGCACTATGCTCAATGACCTCAATAGTGTCTCCCAACGGATAGGTCTTAAGATGAACATGGACAAAACAAAAATCACGTTTAACGTCCATGTCATACCTAAGCCAGTAGTTGTTGGGAGCACTAAGCTCGAAGTTGTTGACGAATATGTTTACCTGGGATAAAAAGTCCGACTAGGTAAGTCCATCTTCGACCGAGAGGTCAATCGACAGATTCAACTCGGCTGGGCAGCGTTCGAGAGATTACGACACATCTTCTCGTCAGGCATACCTCAAAAATTCAAAACTAGATTGTACACCCAGTGTGTGTTGCCAGTGATGACCTATGGATCTAAGACATGGTCTTTCACTGCTGGCCGTATGAGGAAGCTCTAAGTCACTCAGCGAGCTATGGAGGGCTATGGCTATCTCTCGTGATTGACTTAAAAACGAGGATATCCACAGTAAAACCAGAGTAACCGACATAGCCCAAAGGATTAGTAAGCTGAAGTGGCAATGGGCTGGCCATATAGCTCGAAGAGCCGACAACCGATGGGGAAGAAATGTTCTCGAGTGGCAGCCTCGTACCGGCAGGCGAAGTGTAGGGCGTCCCCCCACTAGATGGAGTGACGACGTGGTAAGACATGCAGGAAGTCAATGGATGCAGGTGGCTCGAGACCGTGCTTAGTGGCATTCCTTGGGGGAGGCCTATATTCAGCAGAGGACTTGTGAAGGGCTGTAATGATGAATGATGATGATACCTTTCAACCCAAAACCCGAAACTGCGCGCACTGATATTTTGGTATAAGTAAGGAGTTTGAGAGTGGATACAACTCAGACCTACTCGGAGGCAGAAAATAATTTCTAGGGCTAACCCTAACCAAACGTACCAGAAGTTTTGTGTTAAAGTAACACAATCAAAGAATACAATAGAATTAAAGCAAGAAATTATAGAATGTATTGTTTTCGATTAAGTTACTAAGGGGGAAGGAATCCATATATTAATGCGTTACGGGAAAACTTTGTACACCTTTTTAAGCAAATTTCGCGCACGAAAGAGTGTAAGATTTGGCATAGTTGAAGTTTATATGGATAAAGAGTGCAGAAAGCTAAACTTTAATTAAAATATGTGTTACAAACACATTAAATTAAATAAATTTATGTGCATTATCAAAGTCTGAGGTCGAAGTCAAACCGGTCGCACGGAGTACATAATCACTACGTTTTAATTGTCGCCAATTTTTTTAAAATATTAAGATTCAAATGTTCCTTTTTAATAATTTGAGGAGTGTTTGTCAAGGCAAAACCCATTTCATATTATGTATATTAGATATCCGTGTTTTATATTTAAAAACTATTATTAAAAAAAACTAAAACTAGTAACTTAATTATCATACAGTCCTACACTCCACGGTATCGTGCCAAGAACGCTGGCTGCGTTTCCCGCTGAATGGCTATACTTAGCCTTTGAGCGAGAAAAGAACCAGCCCTCTTATCACCAGCAGCAACGACCAGCCGCGGATGGAGTTCCTTTAGGAACTTCACCGCACGTGGACCCCACGGACCGATAGTCTCTACAGCAAATGGCACAAATATGTAGTCATCTCAGAGACTCATATTTGCGCCACTTACTCAGTTCAGCTGACTCTGATGCCGCCCGGCTCTATACGACATACCCCTGAGATGAGAGGCCGCCAAAGTGTCTACGCAAGTAGCATCCCACACTAGGGCTTTACCTCTCTCCCAAGGGACCAATGTCATACCGTCGGGTCTCTTGCCATCGTCTCTAAATATTCCACAAGGCTCTAAAATAGGGGGAACATTTATAGAGACAAGAGTCCTTCGGATGACATCGTTCAAAGAGCCGTGCCGTGAAAACCCACCAGCACTTTTCTTACATGATAGTCCGTGGAGCCCAAACTTGTCGACGCTGCTACCACAGGGGCATTGATGGGGTTGACAAATCGCCGCTCCTAGTCGGATTCCTACTGCGATGCGCAAGCTTTCCCCATCAAGTAATGTGCCGAGATTACTTGATGGTAAAGCGTGTAACCAGTGACTACATTCCTTAGTCGAAACAGCTAGAAGGCGTGCCTTATCTTGGTCACTATGGAAATTATGAAACAAATCTTTCTGCACGCCCTGTACCAACGGAATATCCCACTGTTTTGTTGGTTAACTTCCAGTGGAACATTTTCGCCGGGACAGAGCGTTTGCCATGTCTGCCCTGCCTCCGTAGCAAAGCACAGGTCTACTTTATTATTTAAAATTATGTTACATAAATCACTGACGCTATGCACGGAAGCAAGGAAAGCAGGCAATGCAATGCTAGAAAGATTTCTCACACCAATACCACCAAATTTTATAGGTAAAGTAGCTTGAGTCCAGGCTGTTGTATTTAAAGTTAAATTTAGAATTTTTTCTATAGCTATTTTAAGATTACTATCAATATCTTTTAAAATATCCGAACATTTCCAGACTGGACTCGAGCGGAGTAAGTATGTAAATCTAGGTAAAAGTAGACAATATTTTAAAATAGTAATAGCAATGTGGGGCTTAATTTATACAATTTATCAACGTGGTTTAAAAACTGATCAAATTTTGTTTTTAAAATAGGTTTAATACTATCGAAAACAACGGGGCACCTAGCAGGTATAGTGATTCCGTACTTTCCTGGAGAAATATGATTGAAATTTTGAATTAATGTGTCTCTGTGAAAATTATTGGAAAAAAATATTTCACATTTATTGCTATTTGGTTCAAGACCAATATTTTTAAAATTTCGAAAAATATGAGTAGGATCACTGAGGACGTCATCTGCTCTACCTCCCAGTGTATCGTCGTCCAGGTACCAGACATTCAGCTTGGATTTCAAATTTGAAATAATGGGGTGAATTCCCAAACTGAAAAGTGCTGGACCTAGTGGGGCACCCTGCTGAACATCGACAGCAGAATCGATAACATGGTTTTCATAAAACAAGTTAGTATATTGACTGTAACATTGCCAAACGTAATGATAAATTTCGGGGGAATTGTTAGCCACTTCTTTCAGCAGGGTTACCCTATCGATAGAGTTAAAAGCATTCCTTAGGTCAAGAACATCTGCATCAGAGTTTGTTAAAAAATATAATATATTAAATGTGCAGTTAAAACTGAATAATACAAGAGCTTAAATTTTTTATTAATTGCGGTCAAATTTCGACATCTGGACGACCACTAATATTAATAAGGGTTCAACCAAGGTCCAACACATGTATGATTTTGCCAGTGCCATTCCGTGAAATTCATAAAAGCTAAAACTTGGTAAGCTTTTCTTTTATAGAAGTGCGGGCAAACTAACAAGCGGCTGCCTTGATGGAAAGCGTTGACCGCCGCTCACAAACAACTGCAACACCAGATGAACTGTAGGTGCATTGCCGGCCTTTTGAAAAGGAGTAAGCTCGTTTCATGAAAGTATCGTCGTAAAGTTTTGTCGGTCCGGAAAAATCGCCGGATGTTTAACAATTCCACAAAAAATATTTTAACAGTAAAATAAAGGTACTTACGGTTCAAATTTGTAATTTTAGTTTCAGGTCTGGTTCTAGTTATAATATCACAACTGCTAAATACTGATTCTTAACTAGTATATCAAAACGATTTCTCATGTTTACGCTAACACTACACATTTGAATGAAACTAGTTAAACTACTAGTAGAACGCGAAAACTACACATTTCAATGAAACTAGTTGAACTACTAGTAGAACGCGAACACTACACATTTGAATGAAACTAGTAGAACTACCAGTATAACGCGAACACTACACATTTGAATGAAACTACTTAAACTACCAGAAGAACGCGAACACTCCACATTTGAATGAAACTCGTTAAACTGCTAGTAGTGCTTCCACCTGCTTGGAATCCTTTAATTAATATAATTAATCCCAATCCATGCAACAACTTCAAGACTTAAAGATACTATACGCTCGTTCTACGTAGATCGGACCAAAAATTAACTATTTTAAACTAAAGTTAGCCGTAGTTAACTTTGAAAAAGGGACCTCAGTCCCCCATGGGTGCTGTAAACGTCGGAAATATAAGTTAATATGTAGATTGTACATTCCATTGGTACGTACGAACTATCGAGAAAATGTATACCATCTTCACTCTTGCAGACTTTTTAATTCAGAGAGTGATAGCACTGTAACGGGTATATTTTGTTAGTACTATTAGTACTACTTGCTGGTACCCGGCGCATTGCAGCCGCAGAAGAAATAATTGTGGATATATTGTTTCAAATTTGGAATAGTTACCTTGTTTAATTAGAAATAATAACGCATTCATTGAAATTGAATGATATATGATTTTCAAATAAATTTGTCGGTACAATACACGCGTGACCTATTGTAAGTTAATCGTACTATGCCTATAACCTTCTCACAAGTGCAAGCAATAAGTTAACAAAGTTTAGTGCAATCTGATGAACGGTATGGCAGCGCATAAAATACGAACAAACAAAAATTATTTTTCATTAGATTTCATTAAAGCGGCAGAATTTTTTATTACGAGGACACATAACTTATAAGTCTTATTCATACAAATTAAGTTAAGTTAGTTAGTTAAGATAATTGTTGCCTGGCTTCGTAAACATTCTTAGCATGTGCTTCTACCCATTTATTTTCTAATCTACACGTGAAAACATTCTAATGGTTATTTTGTACATAAATTTATAAAAACATTTCATTGTAAATAATTTTTTCTAAAACAAAATAAAATAAAAAAACCATAAAATCCGCAAATACTAAGTTCCTTCAAATAGTATCTTAAAACTGTTTCAACTGCATTTTAAGCAATAATGCAATGGCCTATGCAGTTAAAAGCTTGTCCGTTTTCATCAGTAGTCTGCAAAATATTCTCGTGTTGGCAGACGGATTGACAATCGCAGTATCAGATGTCCGCACTTTTGACGCAGCTGCCCATTGCTGGTCTGGATATTCTACGCTTAACGTATACGAGATGGTTATAACCAGCATATAATCAGCGACCGCGTTTACGGCCACTATACCAACGAGGCAGTCACTACTACTACTAACTTGTAATATACCCAACCATACCCGTTATACGACCGCGAGCCCCGCATATTGTTATCTTAGAACCTGGACCCCTCTGTAGCGTCACCGTTCGCACGGCAATCAGCTACGCATCAATCTGTGCAGCCGAGGCACCCGCTATTAATTACCCGTGCCACACGCCGCCGCCTTCCTAAATGAGCCGCGAAATATGGTGGAGGTGGCATTAGTCAATTTAAACCGCACACATTACCCCGCCCTTTCACTAGGGCAATCAGACGCTCAGCAGGTCTTCACCCCCTTGTTTTCCCACATTCAAAAATGTTGACTAAACGGTTTGCCTCGTTGTTCATAATGCGTACAGCAGAGGAGTGGAATAGTCTGAGGGCTAAGATAGATAGTCCTATTAACAGTGAAGAGTCTTCGGCTCTCTTCATTCCAATTGACGTACGAAACAAGACAACATTAAGTTGCTATGTAACTTTGTTTTCTAAATTCTTTGATGGCGTGAGTTCTCATGTAGGACCGACCCATTCGTATTGCAACCCTAAATGTAGCAGCATCATGGCTCTACCACATTATTAGTACATATCATCTATCTTATTTACTATATATAATATCTGCCCACCGGTGACCATTTGCTTTCAGCGAATAGGATACCTGACTGCTAGGTAGGTAGGTAGCGGGGCCTTGTTTCAAATTAGAGTTAAGATTTATGTATGTATCTGTCTTTCCATCCGTTTTCTACCGACTTCAAAAAGGAGACGGTACTCAATTCGACTGTATGTTTTTTTTCTTTTTTTTTGTGCGTTACCTCATAACTTTTTTCTGGGTGAACCGATTTCGATGATTCTTTTTTTATTTGAAAGCTTGATCAAGGTCTGACCGATAGTTTTTAAGTTATTCTTAATAATTTATATTGAAGTCGGTTGTAAATTTTTTTTAATTTTAAGTTATGTTGTATTATGAAAAGACAGTTGTTATCTTCAACTGTCTTCTCATCACTTGCATCACTGAACTATGTTACGTCGTAGCTGCAAATAAACACGGTGGTGGTCAGTTGCGCGTGCACCATTAATATTAGTAATACAACTGGAGTGCACCAAATAGACAGATATACATACATACGAGTACATAGTCTCGAAAAACATTATCCTCCTTCTTGGGTAGTCGGGTAAAAAAGGGTGGTGTGTAAAAAAAAGTAATCAGAATTGGAAATGTGTTGGGCTGAAATATTGATGTTAAGGCGACTATTTTTGGTTAAAACCTCAAAAAATAACTGTTCGTGCATGCCGCATCTACGTCCTACTCGTAGATCCACGTACGCAGCGGAATGTATCTAGGTGCAGCAGATTGATGAGATATACTATTACACGGAGTCATCCGCGTCGACGCTTCCGCGTAAAAGCGCCTCATTACGACCTCTAGAGCTGACATCATAATTCACACCTCTATTTCCATAAATGCAAACTAATTGACTAATATTACTCATACACATCAGAACTTTAATGCGTGATTTTTGGATGGTTTTATAAAGCACGCACAAAAAGTCGTCTTTTGGTTCATTAATATAACCTAATTACAAAAAAAAATCGATTTGAATGAATTATAAAATCGTCGCGAAAAACACGTTTTCAGCCAGTATTGGACATAAGAATTACACGTTATTTTAAATTTAAAAAAGATAAGTTAAATTTAAAATAGTAAAAGTCAAAAATGAATTTATCAGAGGCAGTTTGAAAGTGACACGGAAAAGTTTTGAAGTGGTAGGCTAGCGTGATTCGAACATATTATGCGAAGGGAATTAAACCATGTAACAAGGAGAATGTTGGCTATAAGTGGATGGATATAAGTGGAGGGAGAATTGTAAGAAAAAATGGATGGACTGTATTAGGGATGATATGCATAAGAAAGGAGTGAGTGTTAAGATGACGGCTAACAGGGGAGAATGGAGAAAGAAGACATGCTGTGCCGACCCGAATTAACTTGGAATAAGGACAGGAAGAAAAAGAAGAAGTACACATTTATAGAAGTTATTTTAAACACATTCATTAACTCAAAAGTATTGTACGTACGCAAATCGTATCGGACTTGCTCGCAATCGGCGTCAGAGTCATATTACACAAACACGTCACTTGAGGAAAAAGAATGTGGTCTAGATTACAAGAATTTCTCCTTTCGATGAACTAGTCGTTTATGCTAAATACTTGTGCAGTGTCGCTTCAACTACATAATATTCAAGGTTCTAATATATGTATGACACCGAGATAATCACTTAAGACCTACTCGGTTTCTCTAACAGCTTTTAGAAAGAGAGTTAAATTGATCATAGAAAATTGATGTTTATTTACATTCGAATTTTCATACCTGATGATATGTGGATGCTGAGGCCCATAGACATCGTCATCTATCCTCGATTAAGAATAAAATGCAGATGCGTTGTCACCCCTGAGGAGTAAGATGGAATGCCTTGTTTCCAGTAAAAAGGGTCTCCGGTTCTCTACACTCAACATACGAAACACACTGAGCTGCTATTTTACGCTGGTATTCTGTGAGAGCATGGTCCTACCCCGGTCGAGCCGACCCATTCGTGCTACAACCATAATATAGCTGAAGCGTGGCGTATAAAATATATATTCTAACCAAGCGAAGCCGGGGCGGCTCGCTAGTCTAACATAGAACCCATTACTTAAGTCACATTGATATCTCGCACTCTTGACGCTCCTTCTCGTCTCTAGTCTGGGTATTTTGCCATTACTCAAGTCACATTGATTACAATGTCAATAATATGTTCATCAATACGAATTTTTTTTGTTGTCTTAAAAAAAACGTTACCCCCACACTTGGATTTTCTCCTGTATCGTGGAGGCAGTTTACAAACATAAATTGCACAAGGACAAACATCCAGACCCGGAACAATTATTTGTAGGCCATACAAATACTTGTTCCGTGCGGGATTCGAACCCGCGGCCCCCAGCGTTGCAACTCATTGCTAAGCCACTACGCCACGGAGCCATCTATTATTGCGTAACAATCAAAGATATTCTATGTATGTTACTAGACCGTTAATTTAGAACAAAAACTGTATCACAGCTGTGGATAGCGTGTTGCGGGCGCGGGATCGGGCGCGGGCGGATATCAAGATGGATAAATTAAGATGCGAATTGTATTTTCATTTACGACAGTTACTGTTTTTAGGTAAATACGAAATAAAGTTACATACAAATTTTTATCTGAAATTAATTTCAAATCACGTTCACAAAATGCGCACAAAACGTTTTCATGCGTTTTTTTAGTCACATTAAACAAAATCAGTGTTAGATTGTCAAAAGCACCGTTTGCTGTTTACAAAACAAAGAACTAGTCATCTCGGCGGCTCGCAGTAGACTAAAGATGTTATGAAGAATTGACCGTATGTTAGTGCGCAGTGTATTAAAGCCGCAGGGCTAATCTAGCAGTATACATAGAAGTCTTTGGTAACTATTAATAACATTGACTCCGCTAATCGCTACCTACCTTGCTTAGTGCCTTAAAAGAATCCCACAACTGATTGAAAGCAGAATAACAAAGTATTCCCCAGTCGTGGCGTTCCGCTTCAGCGGCTGGGATCTTGAGGGGCTAACGGCGTCCAGAATCAAAACGTCGTTTGCGCTCACAATACGTCATAATCAGATACTGCCTTCTTCATATCTCGCGTTTCTGTTGTCAGCGGCCAAAACCATCGGACCGTCCCACGGTTGTCAAAATCACTTCTTACGATTTATGCCTTCCTTGTCATTTGTATTTTATCTGTGCTATCTGCTAAACTTACGACAGACCTATGGACTGTAATGAGCTACCAACCCAGTGAAGATCATGTTGATAATCTAGTTATACAATTATTTCATTTTATAAAATAAACTTTATCATTTTCGCTTGTGCATCTTAAGTCTTCTTAGCTGAATTAGCGACAGTTTTCAGTATCATGACGGTACCGTACCGATATTGTACTAGCGATCCGTTCCGGCTTCCCACGGGTGATTTACCCCCACTAATATCTAAAAACAATCCAGATGACAAAAAAGACATTGTAGCGCATGCCGGACAAAGCCAGTACATTGTAACGTTGCTCTTTCATTTACACCTATGGAAAACCAATGCGATATGATCCAAGAAAGGTTCAGATTCAGATGAAATGTAGAAGGAGGTCTCTGAAGAAAATCCAGAAGAAAAAAAGTTACTGCGCTAATATGACACAACAGTATAAAATCTAGCTTTTTAAATATAGGGAATGTCATTTTAGGTACCCGTTACCACTGCCACTACCACTAGGCTATCGCGGTATCAAATATCTCACAAACTACAACAAAATCATACCACCATCGCTGATACGAAATCTTTTTGGTATCTCATATAGTTAGCGCTTTAGATGCTTTCCAGCCGCCACTACACGACAAGAATCACACGGTAGACAAGTTAAGATAAATAAATCGCAGCCTCACATAATCGTTGATTTGAAAGAGCTTGCTTAATTTAAGTCTTAATTATCTCTTAACCTGTCTCTTTCTTTTGCCATTTATTGGAAAGAGAAATAGTAACATTAAGCAATACTTACATAGAGGACGATTTTTATGAACGGCCTTACGTTAGTCTTTAAAGTCCATATGACTGCCTCGTTGGTCTAGTGGTTGTAGTAGTGCGACTGCTGATCATGAGGTCCCGGGTACGAATCCCGGGTTGGGCCAAAAAAATCAGTTATTGAGCTTTTCCATCAAGAAATTCTCCGTAGCTGCCCGGAGTCAGGAAGTTGGCGGTGTCTCACCCCCGTGCCTCAGAAAGCACGTAAAGCCGTTGGTCCTGCGCCTGATCTCTCTCCGGTCGTGTCGGTTTACCGTCCCATTGGACTATGAGAATGAGGTAATAGAGAGTGCACCTGTGCTTGCGCATACACTTGGGCACTATAATCCTGTCCTGCGCCGATGGCTAGTCTCCATTGAGGCAGGCCGCCGTGACCGAAATTCGGTCTGGATGATATTAATTCTTCAATATAAGATCATAATAACAATTTACATCTCATTCAGTATCATCTGCTGTAAGTTAAAAAATACTAACTATTTAACTTACTTGGATCATATCTCAAAAAAATTGCCACCAAGTAATTAGCTGTTGGCAGTTTATTATATTTTTTGCTAAAAGCAATGCTTATGAACTTTAAGTATTTCGTACGAAGCCGTTTTGAGTAATAAGTAACCCGTAGTGGGGTCTCAACCGTGCACATCAAACGAGCCGCCACTGACAGTGACCTTTGCTTTTTCAACGCGCGTTGATAACTTCACCTGTCGGAGACCACACACTGTCGTAAATTAATCTAATATTTAATGTACTGAACATAAAATTGTTTGTGCAATTAATAACTTCACTGTTCAGGCTGCAGTTTTATATAGAATAAGGGTGACAAACGAGCACATTTATCCTCAATTAAAATCAAAATGCAGATAAGTTGTCATCCCTGAGGACTAGGAGGGGGGAATGCCTTGTTTCTAGTAAAATGGTCTCTGGTTCTATACGAAACACAGCAGCCTTAAGCTGCTATTTGACGCTGGTATTATTTGGAATTCCTTGCCTTGAAAATCGCCTAACACAAACTCCTTCAAAAAGTTGGTTCCTGAGCATTTATAGAGGGATCATTAGAAATACAACATTGTAAATAATTTTGTATTTACGTATTTGTGTATACACCTTAATCCTACATTATTTACGACTTTATAGATAAAAACCTTTTTAGTTACCATTAAAAGTTTATATACAGATTGAAAAGTCTTTTATTTTATTGTCTAAATTTAAAATTTAAATAAAAAAAAACAAAAGAAAAATAAAATACGGCGGCAAAATTGTTAGTAATTCGTTACGTCAAGCAAAATTAAAATTGTTCATCATCATCATCATCATCATCATTACAGCCCTCCACAAGTCCACTTGTGAACATAGGCCTCCCCCAAGGAATGCCACAAAGCACGGTCCTGAGCCACCTGCATCTTTCGCCCTACACTTCGCCTACCTGTATGAGGCTGTCACTCGAGATCATTTTTGCCCCATCGGTTGTCGGTTCTTCGAGCTATATCGCCAACCCATTGCCACTTCAGCTTACTAATCCGTTGGGCTATGTCGGTCACTCTGGTTCTACTGCGGATATCTTAATTTCTAAGTTTATCACCCAGAGAAACTCCGAGCATAGCTCTCCATAGCTCGCTGAGCGACCTTGAGATTCCTCATCCGGCCAGCAGTGAAGGACCACGTCTCAGTTCCATAGGTCATCACTGGCAACACGCACCGGTTGTACACTCTCGTTTTCAAGTTCTGAGGTATACCTGACGAGAAGATGTGCCGTAATTTCCCGAACGCTGCCCAGCCGAGTTAAATCCGTCGATTGACCTCTCGGTCGAAGTTGGACTTACCTAGTCGGACTATTTGTCCCAGGTTAACATACTCATCAACAACTTCGAGCTTAGTGCTCCCAACAACTACCAGCATAGGTGTGACATGGACGTTATACATGATCTTTGTATTGTCCATGTTCATCTTAAGACCTATCCGTTGTCAGATACTATTGAGGTCATTGAGCATAGTGCTTAGGTCCTCCAGCGATTCTGCCATAAGGACTATATCGTCGGCAAATCGAAGGTGTGGATGTGAAGGGCAGTGATGTACTCGCCGTTGATGTTAATACCGTATCCTTTCCAGTCCAGAAGCTTGAAAACGTCTTCCAATGCAGCGGTGAAGAGTTTCGGGTATATAACGTCACCCTGTCTTACACCTCTCTGCAGTTGGATAGGTTTTGTACTCGGATAGCCATCGTAGCTCTACTCTACAAACAGTTCAGCACTTTGATATACCATCAGTCAACTTGGCACCGCTGAAGGGACTGCAGCATCGCCCAAATTTCGACGGAATCAAAGGCTTTCTCATAGTCCACATACGCCAGACATAGTGGCAAATTGCCTCCTCGGACTTCTTTACAATTTGCCGAAGGGTATGTATGTGTATATGGTGCTAAAGCCTTTTCGGAAACCGGCTTGTTCGGGAGGCTGGAAGTCGTCGAGTCTGCATGCGAGACGATTCGTAATGACTCTCGAAAACAGCACGTAGAAGCGGCTTAGAAGGAAATCGGTCTGTAGTTCTTCTAGACAGCATTGTCGCCTTTCTTGAAGAACAAGACCGCCGCACTTCTGCTCTACGCCTCGGGATTAGTGCCACCACGGAGGAAGGAATTAAAGAGCTTCTGAAGGACTTCAAGTATCGGTTTTTCACCCGCTTTCAGAAGCTCCGCTGTAATTCCATCCTCGCCCGGGGACTTTCAGTTTTTAAACTGCCGGAGAGCCATTCCAATCTCGTTCAGTCTGACGTCCGGGATATCATCGGAATAGTGTCGGATAAGACTTGCTCTTGAATCGTTACTCACACTTGCGTGTGGCTCCAACGATCATGTATACAGCTGCCCATAGAACCTCTCAATCTCACTCAAAATCTCAGGTGTTCCGGAAACGAGGCTGCCACATTCGGTCTTCAGCTTTGACAGTTGGCTCTTTCTGGCAGACAGATCTCTGGCAAAGATTTTGGAACCCTGGTTCCGCTCGATCGCTTCTTCAATACGAGCAGTATTAAGTCCCGCCACATGCATTTGGAAAGTATATTCAGTTGCCTGTATGCAAATCTACCGAAGACTGCAGCTTCATTTCCCGTCTAACAGCCATGAGATTAAGAGTGTGATCGGAAGCTTTTGTGTTCTTCTGCGGCGGGTCTTGCAAAACTTAGCTCCGACCGCATGGACAGTTTTCACGAGCTTGTCATTCATATTGTCCACTGCATTGCAATCATCTAGGCACTGAAAACGGTTTTGTAATTCAAGCTGAAAGTTTTCGGGACTTTGGATTAGAGCACGAGGGGACGGAGCGTTGACTTCATTCGATGACACCTCTCCAACTTAACGTTTAGGTTCAGTGTGCCTCTAACCATTCGGTAATCGCTACCAGTTTTCACACTCGCGATCACTGAGATTTCACTGAACAGTTGCCTTCTAGTCTTCATAATGAAGTCAATCTAATCAACCAGGTCAACTTCCTGTGGGGCCTCTTCTGGAAAAAAGAGTTCATCATAAAGAGTCCCTCTTTCTCCATGAATTCGGCCAGCTGCTGGCCCCTTGGGTTCCGTTGCCCTATTCGAAATTTCCCTACCCTCAGCTCGTGGTTCTCTCTTGTGCCCAGTTTAGCGTAAAATTCTCCCATTAACACCGTATAGTGGATTTTGGAGAAATGCATGGCTCTAGATTAGTTTTTCTCAAAGTGGGCGATAACGCCCCCTTGTGGGCGTTGGAGACCAAGAGGGGGGCGTTAAGTGGTATTTTAAAGTGGTATTTTAAAATTTACTAAAATTAAAACCTACCTCTCCTACTCAATATCGAATAATTAGTTTATATTTCTGCCCTGTATGATGGTACATAAACTAGAAATACTTAACATAGATTTCGTAGGATAGCCCGTACCAGGCCTCTGTCACTCTTGCTTCCTGCGTGAAATAATTACCTACAATCGCGGTGCGCCCCCGGGATAGAACGCAGTCGAGGCTAGCGCGTTCCAGGCGATTGAATGTTAAAGTTTTTTAACGCTGTTTACGTAAATAGTTTTTTGTAAATACTTGTTGAAATAGTTTTTGTTTAGTGTTTAGTATGTTCAATTGTAGGATAAAATAGTTGATATAGTTTTAATGTAATTGAAGAATAATATATACATGTATATTACCTATCTATTTGAAAAATTATAATGGCAAAACCTCGTTCTACTATAATTGTTGCGTGGATGGATGCTTAATGAGCAAATAAAAGGATTCAGATATGTTACTTTTTAAGTTCTTTTGAACGTCAGCTATATGTAAGAGAGACCACATTCACAATCCAGCTTAACACAACACAACATAACATATGTTACTTCAAGCCGCTGAAGAAGATTAGTCGAAAAGTGTAAATTATTATTAACTAACTGATCCAATTTTACAATACCCGGATTTTTCGAAAGATTTCTTGCTTACAACGGATGCGTCTAGTTTAGCGATAGGTGCTATATTGTCGCAAGGACCCATAGGCGCATACAAACCAGTGTGCTATGCTTCTCGTACTCTAAACGAGAGCGTGATCAATTACAGCACCATCGAAAAAGAACTCCTCGCTATAGTCTGGGCAACCAAATATTATAGACCTTATTTATTCGGAAGGAAATTCAAAATTGTGACAGATCATAAGCCACTCCTGTAGGTTATGAATCTTAAAGAGCCCAACTTTCGGAGTATGATTTCACTGTGACTTATAAAAAGGGCAGTTGTAATTCTAACGCCGATGCCCTGTCTCGCATCGAAATTCACAATGAGGGGACTAGTTCAATGATTGCAAATCCATCTGAGCACCCTCCTTCAGTAGAGAACTCATCTACTGCCTCGGCGCACACAAGCTTAGAGAATCCAATTTTAGAAGTCCCAATCGTTGTGGAACCATTAAATAAATATCACAGACAGTTATGTATAACGGTTGTTGGCGATATTAAGAAGCGTCCGACGGCCTCTAAGCCTTTTGATACTCACACAAGGACGTATGTACAAGTATCTATGTCAAACTTAGAAGCTGATGTTATAGACATAATTAAAGAGCTCGTAAATCCAAAAATTAAAACCGCGTTGCTCATAAATCCTCCTTTGGCTATGTACGATATCATACATATCATCCAAGAAAAATTTAAGCTCTTCCATGAATTTAGTACTAGCTAAGTTCGAAGTAGAGAACGTCACGAGGGTAAAACTAACCACCGGGGCATAAATGAATGTCATTTAGCTTTAAGTCGTCGCTATTACTGGCCAAAAATGAAGGACGACATTACAAAATTTATTAATAACTGCACTGTCTGCGGTCAAGCGAAATACGATCGAAACCCCATTAGGCAACAATTTAATTTAGTTCCCCCGGCAGCGAAGCCTCTTGCAATCATTCATATAGACCTACTTACAATTCAAGGCGAAAAATATTTAACAATCGTTGATGTGTTTTCTAAGTATGCACAAGCATACCATATTTGCGACGGAACTGCGATCAGCATTTTACAAACTTTACTCAAATTTTGCACACATCACGGACTTCCCTTAACTATGATTTCAGATAACGGCAAGGAATTTACAAACCAATTATTTAACGAATTTACTAAATTACACAAAATACATCATTACCGGAGATTGCCACACGGCCCTAACGATAACGGTATAGTAGAAAGGTTACACTCCACACTATTGGAACATCTTCGTATGTTAAAATTAAGTCACAAAGATCAAGATATAATTAATCTCATCCCCTATGGAATTCTAGCGTATAATAGTTCCATCCATAGCTTTACGAAATGCAGACCGTATGACGTTATAACCGGCCACTTCGATCCACGAGATCTGACTAAACACACACGTTCACAGACTGCAGACTTCCCGGAGCGTCGATTCTTCACATCAGCTATGTATTCTTTAACGCGGGTTTTTATTGATCTTTTAGTTTGTCCTATATAAGATAGACCACATTCACAATCAAGCATGAGTGTACAAGCTCGGCAATCTCATATTTCCACACAACATTTCAACATTGTTTCCACGAGGCAGTTTTGCTGATTTGATGGGAAACTCGGTCGCCGTGGACTCACAATGATGCACGCGGTGTCAACCGACATAGCACCTTACCAGAAACCTAATGCAGCGAGGCAATTCTGCTGACTTGATGGGAAATGTGGCTGCCGTGGATTCACAGTGACGCCCGCGGCGTCATCCGACAGCATTATATATACGAAACTCCACGATGCCACTTCACTTCGTTTCTAGCATCGAACAAGTGTAGACTTAATTAGTATTAGTTCTTTTATTTGTAATATCTTTATAATAGTTCTTTTAAATTAAATTTATTAAAAGTAATTTGGATTTTTCCTCCGGCGGCGACATCCATAATTATTTCAACACTTTATTTATATGTTTGTAAAAACAAAGCCATGTCGGAAGCAAATAAGAAGAGACGGCAATATAGTGCACAATATATTAAATATGGATTCATAGAAAATTCGACACATCCATCTTTGCCTTTGTGCCTTTTTTTTTCAAAAACATTTTCAAACGAAGCGATGAAGTCTTCAAGACTTCAAGATCATTTGAATAAAATACATCCAGATAAGAAGGACAAAAATCTAGCCTATTTTCAAGATTTGGAAAAGAAGCATAATGCTCAGCCAAGTGTATCAAAACTTTTTTCGATGGTTGCTCAGCAAGACGATGACGGACTTCGAGCTTCATACAATATCTCTTTGTTAATTGCTCAAACAGGTACACCACACACCAACGGAGAAACGTTAATTTTGCCGGCAATAAAAGAAGTTATAACTACTGTGCTTCATAAACCGGCGGCAGACATAATTCGAAAAATTCCTTTGAGCAATAGTTCTGTGCAAAGACGAATTGATGAAATGGCTGAAAACATTGAAGAGTCATTGTGCAATCATCTGAAGACTAATAAATTTTCAATTCAGTTGGATGAGTCCACTTTACCAACTAATGAAGCATTGTTGCTGTCTTACGTGAGGTTTATTAAAGATGAAAAAATATGTCAAGAATTATTATTTGCTAGAAATTTAGAGACAGACACAAAAGGAACCATATTTAAAACTCTGGAAAAGTTTTGTGATGAAAAAGGAATCCCCTTCATGAATATTATGTCAGCTGCTACAGATGGTGCTCCAGTTATGACGGGGTGTCAAAAAGGCTTCATAGCGTACTTAAAAAACAAAATTCCAGATTTGCTTGCTGTACATTGCGTTATACATCGACAACATTTGGTTGCTAGAAATTTAAGTGAACGACTGTTTCAATCATTGCAACATGTCATCAGAGCAGTGGTGGATTGGATTTAGCGCTGCTCTGAGACAACGCTGCGTACTAAAAAAAGAAATCATTTGCATGTTACCAAACGCGGCGATTTACGACTGTTTTTGAGTAAAATCGAACCTGATATCAACAAACTTGTTAAAAATCATCAAATTCATCCATCTCATTAGATTAGTTTTAAAACTAAAATTGATTACCTATCTATATTGTTTCTTTTAATTTGATTAAAATATATTCTTAATAATATAAAGTTGCGTTTTAATTGCTCTCACTGGTAATAATGTCTAGTTTAGAATGTATGTTTAAACACCGGAACCGACTAATATAGCACACCATAAATAAATTAATTAAAGTAATGAACTTGTGGTTTTTAAGTTTCAGGAGTGTATAAATAATTGGGGGCACTGAAAAATAATTGATTTTCAAAGGGGGCGGTAAAAGAAATAAGTTTGATAATCCCTGCTCTAGTCTAGATATATCCTCATACTTTTCCTCCACCTCCTCATCGGGATGTGCCGAGGTTGGTGCGTAAACCTGTATGACCTTCAACGAATACCGTTTGATGATTCTGAGTATAAGGTACACAACCCTCGTCGACACACTCACAATCTTTACTACGTTGTTAACGAGACTTGTGGACGATAAATCCGAAAACTAGTTTTATTTAAATGTGTAGTGTTCGCGTAAATATAAGAAATCAATAAGAAATTAAGTTTTTTTTATCATACTAATATTGTACGGCGATTAAAAAATCAATATTTTAATTTAAAAAAAAAATATTACCAAATGTTTTTTATTTTTTATTAAAGACCTTATAATAACCTATCATTCTTCCATTTACTATATCAGAAAATTCCTCATAGATTTTAGATATTTGATGAAATATAAAAAGTATGAATTAAGTACCATAAAACCATTACAATATACAATATTAGTTACCATAATAAAAAACAAAGACTTTTTGATTAGGTATTTTCTTTGTTTTTTTCATGAGTGCAATACTCATTAAAAAAACAAAGGAAAGACCTAATCACTCGAAATGTCTGAAATAAAATATGATTAATGTACTAAATAACGCAATAAAAGTCTTAATTAAAGACGATATAATTTTATTAGTTAATTGCCAACCACTAGAATAGGATAGAATAGAATAATATTTATTCAATATAACCATAAAAAGTCTTTGCTTTTTATATTGGTAACTAATATTGTATATTGTAATGGTTTCTATGGTACTTAATTCATACTTTTTTTATATTATAAGGGTGACAAACGAGCACACAGTCCACCTGATGGTAAGTGGTTGCTGTGGCCCATAGACATCTACATCTATCCTCGGTTATCCTTCTATTTTCACGCGCATATTAACTAATAAAGTTATATCGTCTTTAATTAAGACTTTTATTGCGTTATTTAGTACATTTATCATATTTTATTTCAGACATTTCGAGTGATTAGGTCTTTCCTTTGTTTTTTTCATGAGTATTGCACTCATGAAAAAAACAAAGAACAGACCTAATATTTTTAAATTAATTTTAAAATTAATATTTAATGATTTCGTGATTAGAAACAAATAAATTATCTCCATTTTACCTTTTATTAACTCGCTTTCGTGTACGTTGGGATCGAATACAGTAATTGATTTTAAACTAACTTCCCGATGAGCTAGACACTTACAATTTTGAACGTAGCTCAAAATCGGATGACAAAAACAAAAATGTTACTTGATAAAAAAAAAATTCATTTGTTTTTAATCTTACTAATTAGCACAATCAAAAATTATCGTCACAGCAGCTTTTACAAACCAATGAAACCAATTTGCCTTCGCTCTTCGATCATTATTATTTCCTGACGAACACATAAAATTCCTCTGACAATTTCTACGAGTGTAACGGCTAATTTTACATTCATCCACGACGCCACATTTTTTTATCTAGAATTGTTACTATATTTCCAGTTAAATATTTATCAGAATTATTATTTATGAGAGTGATTTTTTTACGATGCGCGCGCACACCGACAGCTAAAAACGACACCATGAAGTTGTTGCGATGCGCGCACACACTGACACCTCAAAGCAACAACTTCATTGGGTAACTGTCTTTCAAGTTTTTGTGGGAACTGATAACTATGCTTAAGGTAGTTATTTTTAGTTATTTTTGTTTTGTTACGCTAAAGAAGTATAACTTCCTACGTGCGTTCATAAGTACACACACACATTTTTTATAAATGTACAAAGTTTAGAACATTATGTAGATAAAAAAAAATTCTCCACCGAGTTCCTCATCCTTGAGTTTGTTTTATTTTTAACAAATTGATATGCCAAATAAACTTACAGTCCATCGCAGCCAGCTTCATTTAAAGAAAGCTACAAATGCGTTGTCACACAATCAGGTCAGGACTAAGATGGAATGCCCAAAAGTCTTCAATTATACTGGCTTTCTTTGTTTTTAAATCGGAATATAACAAGGGATAGATGCATAATATGGATAAGGGATAGATTATAGTAGAAATTGGTAAGAGGGTGTCTTCCCAGATGGATCCCATGGACGAAAATGTGATCTAACCTGATTAATGAGAACGATATCTTCGGAACAATATTAAATGTGCACGATAGCTACGGAACAATATTCTTTTTGTTTAACACGATACTTCGATGTTAAGCTAGTTCGAAATTAAGTTCGCAGTTAAGTTAGTTAAGTTTTTTTTTTTAATTTTACTATATTAAGGTAATGTCATAATAGTACATACGCCATAAAATTTTATTATCAAATAACAATATTTTATATTCTAATCTGTGGTCTTTATAAATTAACTATTTTTTTCTTCTTCAACATGGGTCTCCACATCCCCCACTGTGAGTTGGACGTTTTTCCTCAACCCCCAGGCTTGGCTGGTGGATTTGCGTCCGTAGTACCGTTTACACTTTCGACGTTGTTTCCTATAGTCGCCAACCAAAGTCCCCTCCTTATAACACCCACGATATGACACAGAGTGATGGATACTCTTAAAATCTGCAACGTTTTCTATCGAAGAATGGCTAACCCTTCCAACACAATGGCCAAATAAATCACTAAAATTTGTCATCAACAGATGGCAATAATCATAAAAATGTAATGCAGAAGACTCCATGGCGCAGTGGCTTAGCAATGAGTTGCGGCGCTGAGGGCTGTGGGTTCGAATCTCGCACGGAACTAGTATTTTGATGGCCTACAGATAATTGTTCCGGCTTTGGATGTTAATCTTTGTGCAATTTATGTATGTATAGTCTTCACGATACAGGAGAGAATCCTAGTGTGGCTGTAACGTTTTATTAAAAAAAGAAGAGAGAAGAATATGTGTAATGTATATTTAAGTAATGTGTTTATGTTTGATCTTTACTTTCTTAAGGTTGCCACTGAAAATCAGCGCTAGGATGACACATCTAAGCATATCCTGAGTGGCAGTCCTATTCGGACAATTTCCCATAAAACAAGTTTTTATGGTTGGCTATTCGCTTTTTTTAAATTTAATTTGTACCTATTTGCACTTTTTTGTTTTGCAAAACGTTTTACTTTTCCTTGTAAGTGTATAATTAAGTCGAGTCTATAAGCACACCATAACTAAATTAATTAAAGTAATGAAATTGTGGTTTTAAGTTTTAGGAGTGTATAAAAATTAGGGCACTGAAAAATAATTGATTTTCAAAGGGCAGTAAAGAAATAAGTTTGATAATCCTGCTTTAGTGAGGGTGATCCAAAAGTAATGATAATGAAAATAAAACACGGTAATTAAAGTTAAAATAATTTTTCTACATAGTCTCCTAACAAATCAATACATTTAGTCCATCTTTTTCTAAACCCAGGATTCCTTTGAAAAAATTCTTTGTCTTGACCCTCCCAAAACGCTTCAACAGCGGCCATTACTTCGCTATCGTCTTCGAATTTCTTGCCTCGGAGGCGTTCCTTGAGCCGAGGAAAGAGGTAGAAATCACTAGGAGCTAGATCTGGCGAATAGGAGGTGTTCGAGCAGTTCGAATCCCGTTTCTTAAATGGCAGCCATCGCAACTGCGGCTTTGTGAGCCGGTGCGTTGTCTTGGTGAAACAGCACCAGCTCGCAGTTTGCCGCGTCTTTTTCCTTAATGGCCTCCCGTAATCTTCTTATTTGGTCTGCGTAGTAAGAGCCCGTAATAGTGGCTCCCTTTTCCAAATATTCCACCATAATTATGCCTTGAGCGTCCCAAAAAACAGATGCCATAACCTTTCCCGCCGAACTTGAAACTAAATTTCTTTGGCGTCGGTGAGGAGGCTCGCTTCAAGTCATCGATTGTTGTTTCGTTTCAGGATCAAAATGATGGATCCAGGTCTCGTCCATAGTCACAAAACGGAACAAAAAATTTTCTTGATCTGCTTGGAACTTTTCGAGATTGACCCTCGAAATGTCAACTCGATTTTTCTTTTGCTCGTCGGTTAACATTCTGGGTACACAACGCGCAGAGACTTTTTTCATATGCAACTCGTTCGCAAGGATTCTTTGAACGCTGCCATATGAGATCCCTGTGACCTCAGCTACATGCCTGATGGTCACTCTTCGATCTGCCAACACAACATCTTCGACTTTTCACGTTGTTTTCAGTGAGGACGTAGATGGGCGTCCTTCGCGATGTTCATCTTCAGTGGACGTTCTGCCCAGTTTACACTCCTCGGCCCAGCGTGCAACTGTAGAATATGGAGGAGCAGAGTCCCCAATGTTTCCACTAAGTCACTGTATATGTCTTTTGAAGACATTTTTTCAAACAGAGGTACTTGATGACAGCTCTAATTTCGTTTTCTCCATGTTGATGTTATCTCTTTGACAGTTCGTATTCAAATGATTGTATCTCCCGAAATCGTGATCTATTTATATGATTTTTAGGCTGACGTAGTGAGTATATAAGCAAGCAAAAATTTTTTTTTTGGATTTTATGCGGACCTGAAGTAACCGATTATCATTACTTTTGGATCACCCTCGTAGATATATCCTCATACATTTCCTCCACCTCCTCATCGGGATGTGCCGAGGTTGGTGCGTAAACCTGTATGACCTTCAACGAATACCGTTTGGTGATTCTGAGTATAAGTTACACAACCCTCGTCGACACACTCACAATCAGTAAATCCGAAAACTAGTTTTATTTAAATGTGTAGCGTTCGCGTAAATATAAGAAATCATTAAGAAATAAAGTTTTTTATCATACTAATTTTGTACGGCGATTAAAAATCAACATTTGAATTTAAAAAAATACCAAATGTTTTTATTTTTTATTAAAGACCTTATAATTAGTTTTTATAACCTATCATTCTTCCATTTACTATATCAGAAAATTCTTCATAGATTTTTAGATATTTGATGATGTGTTTATTATATCATAATATATATTATTATTCACAATATAATGTTTAAATATTTTAGATTTTATTCTTTTATTATTCCTACACGTACGACATAATCTCACCACTCCATTGCTTGACTGGTAGAAACTGCCTTTAGGCATTAAGTCCGCCTTTGTATCCTTTTTTTCTAAGAGAATGCAATAAATATTTGAAATAAATAAATGACCACATACGAGGATGTAGTTTTGTGATGGTAGTAAGTACTATAGATACACCGAGTACAAGTTTACAACGAATATTATTCGGTTATATGTTTTAGTATAGAGTAATCGGTCGCAAACTTGGTACAGTTTAGAAACATAAATTATCCCACTAAAACTCAAGCAATAATTATTGGCAGTTCTAGATAAGTCGCTAGGGTTTACTTTTCTCTCTTACCACCTATTCTTCTCAATGACCTACACATTCCTTTTAGTGATAAAGTTAAGAATTTAGGAATATACATATATCGACTCTTGTCTAACATTGTCACCAGGTTAATGAAGTAAGTAGAAAATGTTTGCAGCCTCCTACTGCCACTAAAGTTGCGCTTGCTCAATCCTACTCCTGCCTTTTCTTGACTATGCAGTGCTTGCAATGCTTTGTCCCGGTCTGAAGGGTATAGAGAGCTAATATAATTATAGGTTGTGAGGCATTCCTAGTCCTCAGGGGTGACAACACATTTGGAGCCTTCTTTGTTGGCTTCAGATGTCCATGGACTGCAGCAATCACTCACCATCAGGTTGACAGTAAGATCGTTTGCAACTTCAGTTTTTATTAAAAAAACAAGGTACAATTACAATAAGTAATGTGCAAATGGAAACACGCTTAAAATGTTATATAAATTATTTAGCTATAATATATAATCAATAGTTTCGTTTAGAAGCGAATACGAGGCGTATTATCGACCACGTTGTGTGATTCCAAGTATAGTGGTTAGAAAGGTGTTAAGGATAGTTAAGGTATTTGATGTAGAAGTGATGGGTTTAGTTGTTATAAAAATATATTAAAAATATATTTCTCAATATGACTTTTCATAAATTAGTGGTGAAACAACCCCAGGAGTAATTTAATATACTCGTGTTGGGGTATTTCGTTATTAATATAAGTTAATTAAACGCGATATAATCCGTAAAAGTAGTTTAATTCAATGTAGTGTTCGCGTAAATATAAGAAATCATTTTGCAATGGTAATTAGAATTCGAAATACGTAATACTAGTAATGTAGCTGTGTGATAGTGTAAGGAAATATATCACCGCCATCTCATTCCATGGTTCATATAATTGAATGTCTCGTCGGTCTAGTGGTCGCTATCGCGGCTGCTGACCATGGGGTCCCGGGTTCTAATCCCGGGTCAAGCGTAAAAACGGTTATTAAAGCTTTCTGTCAAGAATTCTCAGTAGCAGCTCGGAGTCAGGAAGTTAGCCCTGCGCCTGACCTCTCTCCGGTCGGGTTGAATTACCGTCCCATCGGACTATGAGAGTAAGGGAATAGAGAGTGCACCTGTGCTTGCGCATATACTCGGGTACTATAATCCTGTCCTGCGCATATGACTAACCTTCGATGAGACTGGCCGACTTGACCAAAATTTGGTCTGAAGGACATTATTATGGATATCGTAAGTCAACTACGGGAAATCCACAATAGATTTGTTGGTGTTGTACCTATAGATTGTATATCAAAATTTAGATACCAATTTTTACAAATATTAGGCTACTTCAGCTAAGGCATTACGTTGGTCTCCCATATGAATTCACAGTACCAAAAAATATGTAACCATCATCTCCTTTAAATTGTGCAGACGTGGAGAGCATCTTAACTGGACGACATCAGTCGCTTTGGAATAGTGCCCGTGAAGAAATTAGCTTGCTCGTATTTTAGGCGCCTAATCTAGAATCAGACGTGGACTGTAAAAATACTGCTTTAAATGTGAAAAAAAACTCTTTTAAAACACTAAGATTAGGCTAGTATCGAAGTTATTTACTTTGGATTTGATATGTTCGTCTCACTATGATGGTACAGCATTTTTTTTTAAATAAAATGTAGAGTGTGGTCAAACTAAAATAAATAATCTAAAATCTAACGAAATCAAGAATTTAGAAACAGCATGCTAGCGAACAACTCACTTCCAGGGGTTATTTTTAATTATTTATTCTTTATTTATAATATTTATATAACCCTTTTTATACTGTTTTTTTAATAAAAATTTGAAAATGTTTTTATAGATAGCACTTGTATATTATTGGGATGCTTATTAAAAGCGTATACATTAATGAAGAAATAACTAACTCATTGGAGTCGAGTAACTGGTATGACTAGCTTGTACTAATTTATAGTATTTACAGAGTGTTTATTCTGTAAATCGCTATATTTTATATTATTGTATATTAGTATATCTATCATTTTGTTTATGTTATGGGTAAAAGCCGAAGAGCAGACACACCTAGGTTTAGCCGCCTACAATTAGGCGCGGTTGCTAAAACTTAGGCGTATTCGATTTGTCCGAATAATTTATAAATGATAGCCCAGTTCGTTAAAATCGGCTGCACCTAGTTATAGCCAGTTAAACCTAGAAGTAGCCGTACTCCGGCTTTAGCCGTGACTTATACATATAGTACTGTCGTGTTTCGTATGTTTAGTAACGACTAGAGACTCTATACTGGAAATGGATCTTTCCATCTTAGTCCTCAAGGACTGACAATACATTTGGATATTGTTTCTTAATCGTGAATATATGTTGGTATCCATAGGCATTATCTTATGTGTTGTCACAGATACTCGTATAAAGGTCTCTCCTATAGATATTTGCCATAGTTGCTAAGCTTAGCAGGTGGATCGGCAGATGCAGAATTTTTATTATTATCAAATTGTTATGAGTAAGACGTTGCTGCCCATCTCCTGTTTTATTTTCCTATATCATAACATCAAAAGTTCTCTCCTGAACATAGACCTCCCCCAGAGATTGCCTCATAGAGAAGATAGCTCAAGAGCAGATGTACTGTCTAATCCCTTACTCTCAAAGACCGATGGAACGGCAATTCAACACGACCGGAGAAAAAATCAAGCGCAGGACCAACGGTGCTTTTAAAATCACTTTTTATGTGATTTCCGAGGCACGGGGCTAAAACACCGCCCATCTCCTAACTCCGGACTACTACTGAGAATTTCTTGGCAGAAAAACTCAATAACTGTTTTTTGTCCCAACATGGGATTCGAACCCAATACTACATCATGATAAGTCCGCTTTTACGCTAAGCCAACGAGGTGGTCAGTAAAAGCGTTGACTTACCATCACGTGCTCTTTTGTCACCCTTGCTTCTATAAAAAGTAGGATAAAACATCGCTGGTGGCCTTTATTTTGACAATTGTTTATTTGTATATGTCTATTGGATAAAACAATGAACATAAAACAACATCCGTACCCTATATTCGAATCTGAAATAATCAGATGTTATCGACAGCAGTCAGCGTGCGCGTCTCTCATCACTCTTGACAGCGCGTGTCAAAGTCAGCTGACGGCGCCTGTCAAACGGCGGCGTTCCAATTTTAAATGGAGAGATTGACAGTGACGTGATATGGAACTGTCACGCCGTTTTCAGCCGTACGTTTCAGGGCTGCCGAATAAAATGGACGTGTTTTGCTGTGAGAATATCTATAATTAATTTTAGATGTGGTTGAAATAAGTCTTAGTCCGTTGGGACGGCAATCCGACATGACTGAAGAGATCAGGACCAGAAGCTTTACGTCCTTTCACCACTTTCTGACTTGGAGTTGCTACTGAGAATTTCTTGCAAAAACTGATTTTGGCCCGACTTACGACGACTACACCAAGGATTGCCTCGTCGGTATACCTAGCTTTATACAGAGTTATTTTTCAAAGACTAGCCAAATTTAATAATTCAGTTCAAATACTTTTAAAAATACGCGTAGATAAGGGACTTTATTTAAAAATATCCGAAATTGAATATGATTTATTGGCAACAACCACATCGTACGCGCGCTCGAGTGTGTAGAGAGACTAAGTTGATAACTACGCGACGCAAACACTAATTATTAGCATTCACCACCATCGTTATTATTCAGTGCTTGCACTCATTGATAATAAAATGGGTATTATCCAGAAGAATTCAGTAGTTTCCACGTACTGGCTAACTGTTAGCGCGTGGGTTTTGCTTGAAAAACTCGATCACAGCGTTTTCGAAAGCCGGGCTTATTACTGAATGATCACCTCGAGCACTTCCATGTAACGGAGTGGTGATCTGTCCAAAGTCTAACAGCCTTTGGTTAGCTGCAAAAAATGTTCTCCGATTAGGTGGTACATGTGCGTTAATTCCTTGTTTTTGCAAACGCGGTAAAGACTCACTTTCGTACAATCTTTTCGCACCACGTAAATTTTCATTGCTTAAAATATAAATCCGTATCATTTCATAGTATTCCCGGTTCGAATATTTTCGTTTCGTCATTGCTAACGAAGTGACAAGTGATACTTACTACCTACGAAAATTTAAAAATAGACCAACTCGTAAGTAATGAGGTCACGGTCAAGTCAACACTGTCGACCGGCCGGACGAACGTACCTAGCGGTGTAACGGCTTACAGAAGAGAAAAGGCGGGAGGGGAGACGAACTTGTCTTTACAGAGTCAAAACAACTACATGTATTAGATACCTCTGCAACCGAGCGCGAGCGCCAAACTGGGCGAACGCTACTGACCGCTTCCGAATTCGACACTCCCTTACAAATTTGTGCGTGCGTAATAAAACAGTAGGCGCTACATATCAATGAATGACAAGCAGTTAAAATAATTAATTTCCACACAAGTGATAAAGAATACTCTACGATACGATAAGGTCATTGAACGCGTAGTATACGGGTGTGATACGTTGTAGATACCTAGATACAATCGAATGGCCTTAGTAGTAACGTGTGTTTTTCGTGCATGATACGTTTATAAAACATTCATAGTATGTTTAATAAAAAATACACACTGATTTCATAATCCTCATTATACGTCATATCACGAACAACTGAAATTCCTCTAGTGTTGCTTGTTAGTGGTGATTTTATAAAACTAAAAAAAATATTCTTAAAAAATTTGTACATGAATTTTTCCGCACTGACTTTTTGCAATCGTTTCTTTGTTTTTTATAAAAAGGTTTAACCTTACATTAAATATATAATATAATATAAAACACTCATGCCTTTCACCCAGAGAGGTAGGCAGAGACTACGGACTTTTATTTGGCACGATCCTGATATACCTCTCTCGTCTATTTTACATCCATATACCTACGCATACATGCACGTACGTTAACGGTACTCTTAATCTTGCCCATGTTTAATATATCACCAGTTCGGCCTAGAGCGTTTCTTCCCGACTCTGCAACATAGATTTGCTTTTGCAACTCTTTCCTCGTTCATTCTTATTACATGACCAAACCACCAAAGCATTTCTTTCTTAATCCTGGTCACAACATCATCTTGCAAACCACGCTTTTCTCTTATCACACAATTTCTCACCCTGTCCTTCAGATTCAGCCCTAACATACTCCTTAAGTAATTAAGTATAGTTACAAGTTACAGTTACGTCTATATACGTCCCACTACTTGCCACAGGTATTTTATCATTTCTGAATGTGTCATGTAGCAATTAATCCGTTGCTTTGCTCCGATGCAAGTTGGCGGACCTTCTCAAAATTTTGTATTCCTCATACATGCACGTTTCTTCAGGATGTTTTTGAAGTGTAAACTTCTTTAGAATCGTTATGATTTAAGACTCGATGAAACGAAAAAGCGGCACTAAAAAGAGACAATCATATACATCTACAGAATTTAGCCTGCGAGAGAATGAGATAGAAGATACTCTGTATTCGTCTCAATCCCTCGAATTTTAGTTTCCTGTTGGAACGAAGTTCATTATCGCACGGTACGGACTTGGCGGATGGGGGCAAGGCGAAAAAAAGTGTGAGTTCTCCGTCACGACCTTGGGGGCTATAAGGAAGCGAGATGGAATAATTTACATCTCCCTCTCACTTTTTCTTATCTTGCCATGAAAGAAATATTATTTTAAATGACGCTAATACGTTTATCAATAATAATATACTAAGAAAGAAACTTCGTTCCAACCGAGTGTTCCACGACACTCACGCATGTTTTTTTTCTTCGTGGTAGATCAGTACTAAAATTTCAATTAACAATTTTATTGGTGCCGGCGGCAATCGAACCCAGTTATCTCGCGTATTGTTCTCGTAAATTTACGGCGAGGGTTTTGCCCTGATCTACCATGATATACATAACCTGATAATGCTGTCCAATTGTAATTCCATTATCCATTACAGCCTATAAAAGGCTACTGCTGAACATAGACCTGCCCTATTGATTGCCTCATAGGAGAGATATTGGCCACAGTTGCCACGCTTGGGAAGCGGGTTGGCGACCACCGTTTTTATTTTATAGTTGTTATTTAGAAACTGCTGGCTATTTCCTGGGTTGTTTCCCTCTGTCGCCTCTTACGACACCCACGAGACGACATGGGGCAGTGAATATTCTTACACCGCAACTATACGGTATAATTGTAATTGATAATATAAAAATGAGATTTCCTATGCTCGCTCCATTCCATCCAACGTGTATCCCAGCCAGCCCTGTGCTTCGTTGTTGACGTTGACGCGCGACTTGACAGGTTATTTTCACGAGCGCCGACGCAAAATCATCTCGCGAATTTGTTACGCCCCTCATGTTCAACTAAATCGGGATGAGATGTTTTGATAGTTCAATTTAAAGCTGCAAATCTAATTCGCCGGTACTATCATCTAGTATTGCCACAAACAGGCTTGCAGTCGAAGAATTCGTTCATTTAAACTGCGTATAATATTAACTAGTTTTGTTTGATATTTAGAATGATAGATATTGTGCAAATTTTCTAAATATTTACTATTTTACCTGACTCCGAAAAAGAAGCTTCTCAATTTGAGTATGTATTCATAGAATAAGACTGACAAACAAGCACACAGTCCACCCGATGGTAAGTCGACGCTGTGGTCCATAAACCGTACACCGTCTATTATCAATTACTAAAATGTAGATGCACTGTATACTCTAAGGACTAAGATGAAATGCCTCATTTACAGTAAAAGGGTCTCCGTTTCTCTACACTCACCATACAAAACACAGCAGCATTAAGTTGCTGTTTTACTCTGGTATTCTGTGAGAGCGTGGTCCTTCCTCAGTTTATCCGATATATTCGTGCTTAAACCATAATAGCTGTAGCGTGACTCTACCACGTAAGTATTTTAAAGTGCAATTTTGAACATTAATTCGTAATTATTCATCCACGCATCAGTGTCAGTAGTATCGCACCTGTTTTGATATGTTTGCGTCTTTCTACATGTGTTATACAAGTGTACACAGCAAGTACCACCTGCTTTAGTATAATGTGACATGTGCGCGCTTCTGACTATTTTCTGCACGTCGCACCTCATTAAAGTTCAAAGCTAATGTTGTAAGATAGATTTACCTGCTTATTTTAATAAATTAAATTTTATGCACGTCAGTGAAGGATCACGTTTGAAACATTATAAGCAACATATATTTTTTTAGTCTGTCAAAAGTGCATTGCTGAACACAAGCCTCCTATATAATTCCTTATAGGGGGGGGGGGGGGGTTGCCATAGTTGCCACGCTTGAAAAACGGGTTGGCAACCGCATTTTTTTATTATTTTGAGTTGTTATCAGGAGGATGCTGCGGTCCATCTCCTGTTTCATCTTCCTCTGTCGCCTCCATGCTATGATATGCAATTATGGTATCTCTACCGCCGCCGTTACATGGCTTAAGGCTCTGCACTTGACATGGCAGTGTACAGAACTATCTCGTACAAAAGAATAAGAAACTGCCCATTGGTAGTGTAAGAGAATTCACCTCCCTATTTTGTTGCGTTTGTTTCGCGAGAGATGACTATGGAGCATCAACTCGACATTGTCAACTGTCTAAATACCAGTCCACGAGTCATAGCACCCACTTACCATCAGGTGGAATCATTGTATAAAAAAATTCAGAAAAATTTTTTTTACAAACATACAGACATCGAGTTTATCATACAAATAAGTATTTTTTGAACACTAACAAAGAGAACACGTATTTTAAACACATTATCGTATTAATAATGCAAGTTCATGTGTTTGTGTATAATAGCATATTTTCCATATTTTAAATTTTAATTACATTTTGTGTCATAACATTCTTCGCCAGTAAAATTAGGATCGAACTGTTTGTTGGAAAAATTAAATTAAATTAAATTAAATAAGATCATAAAAACGAATGAAGATTATTATAAACGTAAAAACAGAGCACTTTAACTAAATAATTAAGTGTATCCATTTTAGAATTTTTAAAAGATCTGCATTTCACGTTCATTCTTTCTAAGTTTGAGACAAAAAGAATTCTATCAATCGTTTTGAGAAAAATTTGAGCCCTACCTTTTTAAAATTCATAAGATTTATGTTATTACTCGTCAATGAGTATCGTAATATTTGTTCATTTTCGTCTATTGCAGTCGAAATGTTTATACATATTATTTTATACACATTATTTTATACATATATTATATACATTTATATTATATGTACGCATGTATTACGAAAACGAATTTTATTCCATTTCATTTTATTGATTACCGTTACCGTTACAGGCTATTAAAGTCCACTGCTGAAAATAGGCACACCCCCATAGATTGCCACATAGGGGGGATATTTTTCATAGTTACCACGCTTGGCAAGCGGGTTGGCAACCGCAGTTTTTTTTTTAGTCGTTATTAAAGTTTTAGTAAGAAAATCAAATAAATATTTGAATCATTGCATCATCATTTATTTTCTAGTACCTTATTAAGCAGAGTTGCAGGACGGCTGGCGGTGAGGCATGAGGGGACAAACCTTAAGTGAATGAGAACAAAACGAAGGGGACAGCGTGTTGATGTAGATTTACGTGGTTGCAGACTCTGGGTGCTCTACTGGCCCGACCCACGCACAGGGAATGCAACGAGCCGCCTTGCTAATTTTAACATATAAAAATATATTATAAAGAGGGCACTGTCTACATATGTCTTTCATCGGCACAGGCGTCCACTCATTTCTGAGAGGATTTCTAAGGCAGAGTCTGTGCTTAAAATATGATTGATTTCTCTAGCATGCAGGTTTCTTTACAATGTTTTCCTTCACCGCCGTGGTAAAAAACATAAGTATAATATTTGTGTAATAAAGTAAGCCTAAGAAACATCATATCACCCTTGAGAACATTGATGAAATGCATTCAAAGTAAAAGTCAAACATTTTTAGTAAATTTGAATTCAACAATTCACTTTTTTAAAGTCAAAAGCTACGTCATCACTTCAAAAGTCTACTGAGAGAAGAACTTATGAGAAGAAGTATCAAGAAACTTACAAAGTGACCTCTTACTGCCTATCAACTCAAAAATACACAGCTCAATTTTTTTTTATACAATTGAAATAACATAATATGTATGCGAAAATTCAAGTCATCTTTCATAATAACTTTATGTTATGTTTTCCATCAAGATAACGTTTTGATGATACAATAATTGTCATATACTTGTAACCATTGTCATTATCAGGGACATTTTTCTAAGCACAGAAAATGCTATGTGTTTGTGGTTTTCAAACTAACGCGCGATGTGTCAATTATCTTCTTATGTACAACGATCGTCAATTTACCCGCCAAGTGCGGCGATTAAGGCAAATCCATCCAACGGAAGAGGCTCATGTCGAACTGTAAACTTTACAGGCTGATGATAATGAATGAACATTCAATTTAAATCCATAAGTTTAATTATTTTAATTAGATTAATTATTTTCATTAAAATTTAATTAAAAATTGATATTATAAAAAAATCGCAAAGTAGTGGAGGCGTAAGAGAATCTAGTAACCCATATCATCCTGTGAGTGTCGTAAGAGGCGTTAGAGGGAAACTAATACAGGAGATGAACTAGAAGTAATAATAAACTACATTTGCCAACCCGCCTGCTAAGCGTGACAACCCAAATAAGACAATCTATTAGAGAGTTTACGTTCTGCAGTAGACTTTTAATGAATGAATAAATGAATTATAAATTGTATATTCAAAAATCTTTATATAAAAAAAATATAAAATAAAAGTAAACATAATGAACTCCACGAAACCCCTGTTCTAATATTTGAGACAGGATCGCGAGCTGCAGATAGCGCGGCGGCAGACATTTTTTGCCGTGCGCTTTTTGTTCACGTATTCGCTTTGTGTCCACATACGCTGATAGTAAGGGACAACCGATCGGTCGGCTTTGAAGCCGAGTTTTTGCGGAATGCTTTGCAAAGAATAGGATCTCGTTACACTAATATACGATTTAAATATACTTGCCTTAAAATCGTTTTATTGGGAATATAAAATAAGTTAATAAACGCGATAAAATCCTACCAAAATACCTTAAGCATTTCAATCATTATACTATTTGAAAAAGATGTTTACATATAAATATATTAAAAGGTGTTGTAAGACGTTGACCCATTCAATACTAATAGCTTACTCGTACCACGCAATATCTCAATCGCCATTTCGATTATTATTGATTAAAAATATATTCGCTAATTAATATCGCTTCCCATTCGCGACACTAAGTTGACACGGCGCGTCGCGATACAGCACTCACCTGCTCATTACGGAATTTAAAAGTGGTGCGCGTGTGCACGCACGTTCGAATTTTAAAATTTTAAACACATTTCGTCGCTATCTGTCATCAGGGGCAGTCGCGTCGAATGTATTGCTCCGAGAAATCGATTAAATCTCCCAATGCGGTGGTCAATGCAATAAACCGTCTCTTAATAGCATTGATAACGACCGAATTACACTTGTAGAGTATTCAAGCATACCGCGTTCATAAATATTTTACTATTACTATTATGGTTACCTACATTTATTTCTTTTTAAAATGTATACGATAAATTATTTGTATTTACGATCGCCTTCAATGGAATTACTAGTTATCTAATATCTATAATAACCTATTAATAATTGTCTGTTTCTATCGGCACAATTACCTTTATTTATATGCCAATGTGGTCTTTGTATATTTTAAACGCTCTTTAATTAATTTATTTTTTTCATCATTAGCTCGTAAAAGTACACTACTTGACATGAGTCTAATAATAATAATGTCCTCCAGACCGATTTCGATCACGGGGGCCAGTCTCAACGGAGATTAGCTATCTACGCAGGACAGGATTATAGTGCCCAAATGTATGCGCAAGTACAGGTCCACTCTCTATTCCTTCACTCTCATAGTCCAATGGGACGGCAAGCCGACAAGACCGGAGTGAGATCAAGCGCAAGACCAACGGCTTAACGTGCTTTCCGAGGCACGGGGGTAAACAGCGTCAACTTTCTGACTCCGGGCTGCTACTGAATATTTTTTGACCGAAAACCCCCAAAACTGATTTTGGCCCGACAAGGGATTCAAACCCGGGACCGCGTTTACGACCACTAGACCAATAAGTCTATTTTCTTGTAGGGAGGATTGGCCTCAGTTGTCACACTTGGCAGGTGGATTGATAATCGCACCACCACGCCTCACACCTTTCACGCTGCTCCGAGTCGCCGATCTGATTATTTTACGTCCGTTTAATGCGAGGTGGTTATATCGCCATGTTTCGGAAGCCACAAGATCCTTCTGGCCTTATTCTTTCTTTTCTTTTTTTAAAAAAACGTTACCTCCACACTAGGATTTTCTCCTGTATCGTGTATAATTTCACAAAGACAAACATCCAGACCCGAAACAATTATATGTATGCCATACAAATACTTGTGCCACGGAACTGTCAAATGTCGTGCCGTTGTGGGTTGATGGGAATGATGATGAAATTGGTTGATGGATTCTATTAAACCTACAACAACAACACACGGGTGTTAAAAATATTGCTTGAAACGTCAGGAGTTTGAATTTGTGACTTTCATAAAAAAAGAAAACTGAAAACTGAAAACTGAAAACTTATCACAGACGTGGAATTTTACATTGTGCCAGAATTTTTATTTTATTTAGTTATTAAACTTCATACAACCTTTGGGTGATGGAGAGATAAAAATATGAAGTAGGTGTGTGAAATGTTAAAAGATAGAAATGTTAGTTAAAGTATATAAATATAAAACAAAATAATACATATACCCGTACATAAACTATGTAAGTTTCATCAAAAAATATTTATGATATGTATAGTATTATATATAAATTATGTACATATAAATAAAATAAATTACATACGTTATATAATATATTTATATAAATACATAAATAAATACTACTAATTAGATTATTCTGCCAGTTTATTTAAATAATGTTCGCGAACTTTCCTCTTGAATGCATAACGATTGTTAGTTGTTCTAATTTCAAGAGGAAGTGCGTTCCAGTGGAGAACAGACTGTACAGTGAAGGAAGAATGCAGGAAGTCGGATTTATGAGAGGGACACTTTAGTAAAAGGTTATTCGAAGAAATCAGGCTTCGGTCATGGCTAGAGCAAAGGTACTGAAAGTGAGAAGTTAAGTAAGAGGGGGAGTAGGAGACATCAGAATGGAGTATAGGGTTGTGAGTGCGCGCATACTTCGTCGTGAGGAATAGGTAGCCACGTTAATACTACGAAGATTGAAAATGAATCGAATGCAGTTATTAAGAAGACGATCATATTTGTCAAGATCTGCATTCAGGTCAAAGTAACACACATCACCGTAATCAATCAGGGGAAGAATTAAGGATTGCACAATTAATGCTTTGGTCCTGAATGGAAGAAAGTTTTTCAGGCGGTAAAGAGCCCGCAGGGTATCGGTGACTTTTTATCATTCTCTTTTTCTTTTCTTTTTTTTAAACGTTACCGTTCAGACACTAGGATTTTTCTTGTATCGTGGAGGCAGTTTAAAATTATAAAATAAGAGCTTACGATTCACAATTTGTGGTATTTGTAAAAGTCATTATAAGGAAACAAAACATTATAGTATTTATAACTGTTCTATTCTCAATTGATAACAAAGATAATCAAGTCTGTTTAATTGCTTAATGCTGTTGTGTTTCGTATGGTGAGTGTAGACAACCTGCTTACTGGAAACGAGGCATTCTATGTTATACCTCAAGAGTGACAACGCATCTGCATTTTGATTCTTAATCGAAGGTAGATGTAGATATCTATCGATATCGATATTTCGAAGTAAGTAAAAAAATATCATTTACTTCGAAATATCGACTGTTTGTCTGTAATTGAGAGTTTCGACTATACTATATTCTAAAAAAATATGTTGCGATTGGTTGATAATTAAATAAATATGCACTGAAAAGATGTTACAAAATTTATAGTGTAATATAAATTTTTAATTAAATTGTAAATATGTCAGTGTTTTACACCATAGAGCTAATTTCCGATTGCTTAAAACCCTACAAACGAGTTAAATTTTTTTTTTTGTATACTTATTGTTGTTACAAACAGGCAACTCAGGAACAACAGCTGTACATCTGATAACAAGTACAATTGTATCGTAACTAACAGAAAAATAAAATTATTTTCATAATTACATACTCATTTTATACTTTATAATTATTGCCAGTATTTTTTCATTTATTAACAAATATTCTATCTTAGAGTTAATGAATCAAAACGTAATGTCATCTGTAAATGCATATTTCCCTGCAAAATCTAGTTGCACTAAATAGTTTTGTGTTATAAGTGAAATTTTGTAATTTCTTCAGATAATAGATTTCTTTAAACCTAAACCTAATTACTGCCTCGTATGGTCATAATTAGTGCCTCGTGTGGTCTTCGGGACCAAATTTCGAACACGGCGGCCAGTCTCAATGGAGACTAACCAAACTAGCCATTTATACAGAACAAGATTATTGTGCTCGAGGCTTACAAAATTGGTGTCAACCAAAAACAAGGTTACCAACGAGCCTCTTATCACGTCTCTCTAATGAGTCCAACGCTGCTAGGTAGCATTTTGCAGCACCAGCTCATATGTGACAGCAGTACTACATGCATGAACGGACTTGCGCTCTATTTAGGGTAAGAAGCTGCCCCGGCGTGAAGTACCAGGACACCTAGTTTCCTGGCTACATTAGCCCTGGACTTAATGAACCGCCCATTGTTGCGGTTTCGGAGAAATCTCAACACCAAACAACTGGGTCTCAGGCAGTGTATCGAAGCATTAAAACCTAATTCAGAAGCTATTACAAAAAAAATCTTAAAGTTTAACTATAAATTATTATTTTCTATGAGCCATTAAACATAATATAAAACTCTTCACGGGTCAGTAACATTTCAGTCAATATAGGCAACTGTTGAAACAAGTCCCATGCGGTCTAAAGACCCTGTAATAGGCCGGTAATAGTGTGAAACGGTTTAGAACGCGTGTTGAACGCCGTAACTGTGGAGTCTAATTGCAAATACATACGGACACTAACAATTAACTTTAAGGTTTATATGTTACAATGTTTTAATACGGTAGTTAATAATAACGGTTACTGTTGATATTGTTAGCAGTTTTAGTCCAGTAGATAGATCAGTACGGAACGAGCTAGAGCGTACTGATGTACTCGTATAGAAACAGAAACAGAAACTTTTTTCCAATATAGATTATAAATAATGCTTATTGGAAGTCATTCTTTTGTTTAATTACCACTGGTTAGGAAAAATACCTCTGTTCTGGAAAAAACCAGCAAGAAACCCAGCGAGATATATTTTTAAAATAACAGCTGACAATCATGTATGTTATACAATTAACAACACAATACAAATTATAAATAGCTTGGTAGCGATCACCTCATGTCCAGGGGTTATTATCATCCATAAATTCATTAATATTATAATAACCCTTTTTATACAAACTTAGTTTAAAGTTTTTGAACTTTGAGCAGGTCAAATTTTATATATTTTCTGGGATTTTGTTGTAAAAGCGTATACATCGCCCCAAGAATGAATTACTGACTCGGTGGAGTCGAGTAACAGGTACTACTAACTTGTGTCTGTTCCTAGAATTTACTATTACTATTATACTATTAGTAATAGTAAATTCTTTACAGCCGTGTAGTGGCGGTTAAGAATATCCACTATCCCGTGTCTTCCCGTGGGTGTCGTAAGAGGCGACAATGGGGAAACAGGCAGGAGATAACAACAGCAATATTAAAATAAAAAAACAACTATGTGGCAACTATGGCAAATATCCCTCCATGATGAATTTGGGCGGTGCTACAGTCCCTTCAGCGGTGCCAAGTTGACTGTCGGTATATCGAAGTGCTGAAGTGTTTGTATAGTAGGGCTACGATTGCTATCCGAGTACAGAAACAGAGTACGAAACCTATCCAACTGCAGAGAGGTGTAAGACAGGGTGACGTTATATCCCGAAACTCTTCACCGCTGCATTGGAAGACGTTTTCAAGCTACTGGACTGGAAAGGATGCTGTATTAACATCAATGGCGAGTACATCACTCACCTTCGATTTGCCGATATAGTCCTTATGGCAGAATCGCTGGAGGACCTAACGCATTCAACTCGGCTGGGCAGCGTTCGGGAAATTACGACACATCTTCTCGTCAGGTATACCTCAAAACCTGAAAATTGTACAACCAATGCGTGTTGCCAGTGATGACTTATGGATCTGAGACGTGGTCCTTCACTGCTAGCCGTATGAGGACGCTCAAGGTCGCTCAGCGAGCTATGGAGAAGGCTATGCTCGGAGTTTCTCTGCGTGATAAACTTAGAAATGAGGATATCCGCAGTAGAACCAGAGTAACCGACATAGCCCAAAGGATTAGTATGCTGAAGTGGCAATGGGCCGGCCATATAGCTCGAAGAACCGACAACCGATGGGGGAAAAGGTTCTCGAGTGGCAGCCTCGTACCGGTAGGCAAAATGTAGGGCGACCCCCCACTAGATGGAGTGACGACCTGGTAAGACATGCAGGAAGTCGATGGATGCAGGTAGGTCAGGACCGTGCTTTTTGGCATTCCTTGTTGGAGGCCTATGTTGTGAAGGGCTGTGATGATGATGATGATGATGATTATACTATTACTAAAAACTACTTTTATTTTGTCTACGTACATTACATTTTCATAAGTGTATTGAGAGGCCAAAGTTAATATATTAATTTGCTTAAATTTTTTTACAGTGACTTTTTAGGCTTAAAATCATAGATTCCTCTTATGGCCCTCTTCTGTAAAACAAATATAATTTCAGTGTCAGTCGCGTATCTCCATAGCAAAATACCATATGACAATTATGCTAGCTGTTTCAACACTGGTAAGATTTCTAATCTTTTTTACAGCATATGCTGCAGAACTAAGTCAGCTTGCCAGTTTTGATATATGGGGGCCCCATTGTAGCTTCGAGTCTAATGTGATTCCAAGAAAAATGGTGGTATTCACAAGGCTCATTTCCTCCCCATTTAAAATTACATTAGTATTTAAATGTTTGACATTTGGAGTAATGAATTTCATACATATATATACAGATCGTTTAGAGTACTGAACTTCCATATAATGTCATACGTCCGACGTTAAAGGGCAATATGTTTTGCCATCGCAAACTGACTTATCACTTAAAAATAATATGCACAACATACTAAAAAGGAGCCCATATAAGTCCTACAACTGGACTCAGGCTGTTTCTCAATAAGTTTTATTTAACTGTGGGGTCCCACAAGGCAGTGTGCTCGCTCCCAGGCTCTTTCTTATATAAATAAACGATCTGTGTCAAATGTTAAACTACATGAAGGCATATGCAATGTGTGGAGGGACACACGGGCAGAGGAAGGCCGAATAAAAGATGGATCGATTGTGTGAAGAGTGATATGAGAATGAAAGGAGTAAGTATGGAAATGACGGCTGATAGAGAGGAATGGAACAAAAAGATTTACTGCGCCGACCCCAGATAATGGGAAATGGTTTAGAGAATGATGATGATGAAGGCATATGCAAAATTTTCACATATGCCGCTGACACAGCTTTCGTGTTTCGTTGGAAAACCTGTGACAAAGTTCGACAAAATGCTGAAATGGGACTACATAGGGCTAACTTGTTGCTTAAACATAATCTACTGACCTTAAATGTATCCAAAACCTCATTCGTTCAGTTTATTAATTCTCGAATAAAACAACAGTACGTGGATATTCGTATTCACACATGCAAATTCTTAACAAATCAACAATGTACATTTCAACCCTTAAGTAAAACACCTACGGTGAAATATCTTGGAGTACTACTCGTATTGGATGAGAAACTAACTTGGAAACCACATATGGTCATGATTGCGTCACGAGTCAAGAAATTAACATGGGTGTTCAAGAATCTTAGGCATGTAGCCGACCTAGAAATTCTTCGCACTGCATATATGTACTACTTCAATCTGTCATTGGCTATTGCATGGGAGTATGGGCAGGCGCATGTAAAACACACATCATACACCTTGAGAGAGCTCAACGTTCTTTGCTCGAAACAATGAGCTTAATGTTAAAATAATGCATTATCGTACGTGATTGAACCACGCTCTCACAGAATAGGTACCTTAATAATATTTTTTACTGGAAATGAGGTATTCCATCTTAGTTCTCAGGGCTGACAACGTATTATTTACATTTTGATTCTTATTCGAGGATTGCTCTCACTTCTGAGAGGGTTAACTCTCTCAGAAGTGATAGGAGGCCTGTGCCCAGCTGTGGGACATATACAGCCTGTAACTTTAATTTTTCTTATTCGAAGATAGAAGTGGACGTTTAAGACTTACATTTTGATTCTTATTCGAGGATTGCTCTCACTTCTGAGAGGGTTAACTCTCTCAGAAGTGAGAGGAGGCCTGTGCCCAGCTGTGGGACATATACAGCCTGTAACTTTAATTTTTCTTATTCGAAGATAGAAGTAGACATTTAAGCCTTATAGATTCCCCACCAATACCCTTTATGAGAATGTGTCAAGTTCTCACAGTAAGGCAGTTATTTATTTACCACATCATCACCAAACAGCATGTTTTTAACCCTAATGACCCAAATAAATTACGTAACAAGCGTACAATTACCAATGTTATTGATCTCCTAAGATGCCGTACTGTATTAGCAGGGCGACAAAGAAGTTTTCTTTCTGGATATCTTTATAATAAAGTTAATAAAATTTCAAATATTTATCCACTATCACTTCACGAATGTCAAACTAAAATAAGGAACTGGCTAGTTACATTTATAAGTTAATATGGGTGTGTGTGTGTGCGTAGGTTAGCGTGCTGAGTTCTCTATTGCACCTCTTATACATTAAACTATGAGGATACTGAAAAAATACTGAAATAGGTGATGCATATATTTATGTAATACGCATACACGCACACATGCACGCACGCACGCACGCACGCACACGCACACGCACACACTTAAAACAAAATCCTTGATTGTTTCTTCTGCATTTGTTCTGCATGCCCCCAAACATTATCAAATAACATTCTTTGAGAATTACTGTTATTAGTTAATTCTGGAAACACACTCTGGAAAATTGTCTTGAATTGAATTAGGCTAAGAAACATGGCAGAAGGTGCTGAATCCTGACATACAGGTTCTTACCTAGTTTAGGATTCAGTGGCTTCATAAGCTATTTATAACCTCATATTATCTCAATAAAGATTTATTTATAGATTTATAGCATTACTACTTACTGCAACTAACGTTCAAATTAAGTAAGTATGGCCTTTTACAGAATATATCGTTATCAAGTCGTCATGTGTGCAGGGGCTGATTTACCCACAGGCTAACAAGACTGGAGCCTAGGGCGCAAAGTTCGAAGGGACGCTGACCTTGCCTTTGCAAGCACCATTTATGTGCAGAATATAATATAGTGCAAATAAATAATAGAGTAAGTGCCGCAGGGATTTTACTTGCTCTTTCTTTATTATTAAAGTAAAAGTAAAGTTTACAGCCCACTGCTGGGCACAGGCCTCCTCTCATTTCTGAGAGGGTTTTAGGGCAAGGAAAAGTCCGCCACGCTGCCCCAATGCGTGTTGGCGAACTTCACATGTCTACGAAATATTTTTTTTTATTTCTCAGACATGCAGGTTTCCTCACGATGTTTTCCTTCACCGCCGAGCACGTGGTAAATCAGCACTTAAAATTGCAATTAACAATTTCATTGGTGCCGGCGGGGATCGAACCCGGGTTGCTCGCGTACTGTGAAACTTACAACGAGCGCTAACCATCTGAGCTACCACGGCTTCTTCATTATTGATACAAAACAAATAAATAGATCATAAAAATAAGACTATGAATTATTTGGTACCTTTCGTCTTTCGTTGACTGACTGGGCGCAATTCAAAAATTTTAAAATGCTCAAGCTCTACCACTAACTTTATTCATGTGTTTTGCCAAGGCTGTCCAAGGGAACTTCTGGCAGCCATCTGTTTCATCTCTGTTCTCAGGGAGCTCAGCGTCTCAATAGCCCATGCCGCAAAGGAGAAAGTCGATCTTTAAGGTTCTCTTTTTGCGTTCAACTCGACTCTCTATGACGGGAGGGGGTGAGTAAACCCCCCCCCCCGGGTTACTCATCGCCGATTATCCCGCAGTTTTGATTGCTCCATGACTCCTCTCCCTGTACGTTAACAAGTCGAGTGGGCCTGATGGAGTCCTTCCTATTGTGCTGAAGATGGGTGCTCCGGAGTTAGCACCGGTTTTAACTCGTCTTTTCCGGTACTCCTACTCTCTACGTGGCTTAATTCTGAACTTATGGAAGACAGCTTTAGTGCAGCCGATCCCTAAAAATGCGACCGCTCAAACCCGTCCAACTACAGGCTTATCACCATCGCCTCCGTGTTGTCCAAAATAATGGAATCCATTATAAACTGCCAGCTCATAAGGTACCTTGAGAAACAGCAGCTGATTAGCAAGATCTAGTTCTAATCTTCTTATTTACCTGACTCATATACTCGTATGAGCGGAAGTAGTAGAGTACAAGAGGGAGGCCTTGGTCGTTTCTTTGGACATAGCGAAGGCCTTCGATGGACTTTGGCACAAAGCGCTTCTTAAGAAGCTTCCTTCCTATATAGCCTTTCCGAGAAATTGTGCAATTAGATCATCAGTTATCTTGCAGATTGGAGCATCAAGGTCATAGTAGACGGTGCATACTCCGACTAAAGGCCTATTAACTCTAGTGTTCCACAAGGCTGCGTGCTATTACCTGCGCTCTTTCTTCTGTATATCAATTATATATTTGTATGATATATGTATAGAATACCGTCTATATATATATATATATAAATATATATATATGTGTATATATATATGTGTATATATATATATATATATATATATATATATATATATATATATATATATATATATATGCACTACTCCCATATGTTTATCTCTGCTTAGCCTAATGGTTGACTGGGATAGAATGCCTTAAGGCATTAAGTCCGCCATATGTACGATTTTTCTTTTGTGCATAAAAGTTGCTGTTACTATTTGTAACACGGGTGATGCTATTTGCTAATATTTTTAGGGAACACGTCATCGAGTATCGGAATAAACTTGCGTCTGAAGTCGAGTCTTGAATAAACGAACTCTCGGATTGGGGGCGACTCTAGTCCACAGTTTAAACTTAAGAAGGCACAGGTTTGCGCGTTTACCGCTAAAAAGAACCCCTTTGTCGTATGTCCTCAATTTCAGGGCACTCCCCATGCCGTCTCAGCCAGCATCGGAATCTTCGGCATCGACATCTCGAATGACGTACATTTCCGCGGTCACTTGGAAGGGAAGGCTAAATTGTCCTCTAAAAAGCTTGACGTGCTTAGCAGAGTGGGACAGTATTTCATGCCAGCATACCACTTTCAACTTTACAAGGCGCAAGTTCGCCTTCACATGGAGCACTGTTCTCATCTGGTACTGGGGTGCCCACCCCAGTGACAGCTCCTTCCTCTTGTCCGCATCTAGCGAGGAGTGGCTCGAATTATCGACGACCGAGTTCTTTCTGATGAGCTTAATTCACTGGCGCTGCGAAGAGATGTTGCATACCATTGCATTTTCTATCGCATTTTCCACGAGGAGTACTTCGTCAAATTGTTCGGATTAATTCCAGCCGCCAAATTTCACTGACGCACATCGGGATAAAACTCACGGTACCATCCACACCCTTTTAAGAAGGCCGGCAACGCACCTGCAATTTCCCTGGTGTTGCGGTTGTTCATGGACGATAGTCGACACTTACTATCAGGAAAATTTTGTTTAATGTGGGCGAAATCGCGGAGTAGACAGGTGGTAAAATATAAAAATCTAGTAATTATATTCGTAGGCTGGGCAGGCACAAACAGAATAGGCTGATGGTGGGCGCATATTCAAAGTTAGCCTAGGGCTGTCGGAGCTCTAAATCAGGCACTGCATGTGTGGGTATCATAATGAAATAAGAATAATAAATAAGGAAAAGGAATATAAAATAAACCAATTCTTTAAACCTACTGCCAAAAGCTGTGAAATCGGCAAGGCTGCTAATTAATCTAACCAAGTTTGTATGATAATGTAAACTCGTATTATTGTATGCTAGCTTTTTCCCGCGACTTCATCCGCGTAGTACTAAAAATATATATCTGTAGATCTATCTAGTGATGTATGTGCAACCAAAAACCACTTATTTTAACAGTTTTTAGATTTCACAAAAAGAATAAATGTATGTTTTTGAATTAAAAACGGCCTAGGTCACTCATGACATTGAACTCTATACACTATACCAAATATCCTCTTTACTGGTGACGAGGCATTCCATCTTAGTCCTCAAGGGTAACAACACATCTGCATTTCGATTCTTAATCGATGATAGATGTAAATGTCTATGAGCCACTACATCCACTTACCCATTAGGTGTACTGTGAGCTCGTTTGTCACCTTATTCTATAAAAAATTATATATGATTGTCAGAAAACCTACAATTAATCAGTTTCAATTTTTGTTCTTCATTAGCCCATTAAAGTCCTCTGCTTGTAGCCTTTTCTCGGCTTCTCCTGTATCTTGACGGCGCCGTGGCGCAGTGGCTTAGCAATGATTTGCAGCGCTGGGGCCCGCAGGTTCGTGTCCCGCACGGAACAAGTATTTGTATGGCCTACTAATAACTGTACCGGTCTGGATGTTTATCCTTGTGCAATTTATGTTTGTAAACTGCCTCCACAATACAAGAGAAAATCCTAGTGTGGGGGTAACGTTAAAAAACAAAAAAAAGTCTGGATTTGCGATGGCCAAACCGATACACGTGGTAGAGTTATACTGCAGCTACATTATAGCACGAATGGGTCGGATTAACAAGGGAAATACCACGCTCTCACAGAATACCAGCGTAAAATAGCAGCTTAATACTGCTGTGTTTCGTATGGTGAGTATAGAGAACCGGTGACCCATTTTGCTGGAGACGAGGCATTCCATCTTAGTCCATTCCACTTACCATCAGGTGGCCTGTGTGCTCGTCTGTCACCCCTATTCTATTAAAAAAGGCTGCTAACCCGCCTGCCAAGCGTGGCAACTATATTAAAACCCCCTTTATGAGGTAATTAGTGGAGGGCACTCACCTGCAAGTAAGGTGTAGTCAAGAAATAATAAGTGAAAAAAATATCGGCTGTTTATATATTTTCTTCAACAACTCATCAAAAATGCAACGACCTCTTGCGCTGAGTTGGAAATGAACGAAACAAAAACAGCGTTCATGCCAATTCATTAAAACTTTCCCAGTGATGACCTCTGAACCCCGACGCCCCTACTATTTATACCATCGTAGTGAAAATTTCTCGCAACTGGCAACACTAACGGCGCGACAACGAGCCAAAGTTAGATTGCAAGACTATAACGCGCCGCTCCTCTCGTAGATGAAGACGAGAGGTTTTTAACAGTTGGTAACATTCGCTATTACGTCATAATTTAAGGCTTTACTTTTGACTTTGAAAGGCCTTTGGCGAGTGAAAAAGTTTAAATCGTTGAAAGGTAAAAATATACGCTTTTAGATATTTTCATTTTGTTTTACGATCTTCATTATACATTGTAATCAGTTTAAATATCTAAGGATTTCATTATTTATTTTAATGGAAAATTCTATAGTTTTCTTAATGATTGATATTTACGCAGACACTACAACACATTGAATAAAACTATTTTACGGATTTTATCTCGTTTAATTTTACTTATTTTACCAGGTTCTTTTTAAGTCACTTTCTTGTTTGTCTGTCGTTCCGGATGGAATTTAGTAATTCATTTTAAACTAACTTTCCGATGAGCTGGAAACTTTAAATTTTGAATATATGTAGCTCAAATTCGAATGCATAAATATGGTAAAAAAGTGATAAAATAAAAAATAAATCACTTGTTTCATTCCCGACGTTTCAGTTGTCTCGGGGTGACTGAGGAGATTGACGTCCCAATGTAAAAGTTAACCCGGAGCTAATTAATTATTAATTTTAGTCCGATTTATGCAGAATGAGTAGATACAGTAAGTATCTTGAAGTCTTGCAGTGGAACGCTTGGGTTTAGTTTTAATTTTATTAATTACAGGATCCCAAGCAGGTGGTAGTACCCAGCCTCCTTTTCTAATGACATTAAGGTGGTTTTTTTTTAATTTCAATAGCCTCACGTATCATCCTAGTTTTTTTTTTTATAGGATAGGGTGAAAACGAGCACACAGTCCACTGATGGTAAGTGGTTACTGTGACCCATAGACATTTACATCTATCCTCAATAAAAAACGTAGATGCGTTGTCACCCCTGAGGACGAAGATGGAATGCCTCTTTTCCAGTAAAAAGGGTCTCCGGTTCTCTACACTCACCATACGCAACACAGCAGTGTTAAGCTCCTATTTTACTCTGGTATTCTGTGAGAGCGTGGTCCTCCCCCGGTCAAGCCGACCCATTCATGCTACAACTATACTACTAATATAGCTGCAGCATGGATCTACCACGAATATATAGCTGAAGCATGGCTCTACCACGTATATCGTAGAAATCGATGTTCTTTCCCGAGGATTTGTGGTCTATCAAATTTGATGTAATGCCAGAGACTACAAATATTATATTAATATAGGTAAAATTAAACGCGATAAAATCCATATAAATAGTTTCATTCAATATAAAATTTTCTTTTTGGGTAGAGATACATAAATATTTATAAAAATATGAAAGCATTAAGCGTATACAGACTATATGTTCTAGGCAGTAGGTACTCCTTTTCTATCTAGGAATCCGTCCGAGTAAGTACCACTATCTTATTTCCTTATTGGGGTCCGCAGGTACGCAGCTTCTCGCTAATGGAAAGGTTCGCCGCCACAAACGCGTGCTCTAATAACTATATTAATTTTTTTTTAAACTGTCATTAATTTTAAAACAAGACCAAAATCCCTCGTAATTTTAATTATTTTTTTACGTGCACAATTTAAGGGGCCTGCATTTAGTGCTGAAAAGATTGCTAAATAAGACTCACTGTTTTAATTTTTTTTTATCTCCTCACTAATTTTCAGTTCACTCACTGTTTCGTTTCTTTTTGTTGATGGTGGTTAAATCTCTTTTTTTTTAACAATTTCGTAAAGTCTTCAATTAAATTCAAATTTTTATATTATTAAGATTAGACTATATACTTCGACGGATTCAACTCGGTTGGGCAGCGTTCGGGAAATTGCGGCACATCTTCTCGACAGGTATACCTCAAAACTTGAAAACGAGACTGTACAACCAGTGCGTGTTGCCAGTGATGACCTATGGAACTGAGACGTGGTCCTTCACTGCAGGCCGGATGAGGAAGCTCAAGGTCGCTCAGCGAGCTATGGAGAGGACTATGCTTGGAGTTTCTCTGCGTGATAAACTTAGAAATGAGGATATCCGCAGTAGAACCAGAGTGACCGACATAGCTTAGTTAAAAGGTACTACACCTTCGTAGTACATTTTAACATTTTACTTTTATTTTTACTTTCTTATTTTGTGTTTTTGGTGTGTGCAATAAAGAATTATCTTTCTATCTACGGACTTCTAATATTTTAAACAAAGTTTCTAAAATAAAATGGGTGTGGGTGCGATTCGATCTAGTCTCACTATCAATTTCCGTTGACTAAATATAAGATTATTTAAATAATAATCTTATATTTAGTCAACCATCCGCCGCTTAACGTAATTAAGCGGCGGATGGTTTGGAAACGATATCATTATTTCTTCCCTAGATATGAGAGACAAAAGTGAGGTACGAAAAAGTAGGAATAGAAGATTAACCTTATACTAATAAAATGAAAAATCAATTTATAAGAAAATATAATTAATTTACAATACCACCTCCCATCACCAAATTGTGGGTAAGGGACCAACAATTTTATTCACAAACTAACAGATTTACATAAAATTATTGAAATACTTAAGTCTTTGTAAATGAAACAAAATCTTAATGTAATTACTTGTAGATATAGTTATTTAATTGTAGATATATCGTATTTTACAAAAAAGTTTAATTTGTTACAATTGCTAATTGTGCACTGCTGTCGCCATCTGTGGGTGAACTTAGCGAACTAAAAGTTGTTTGATCATTTAAAATTAGGTAGTTCAGATTCAGAAGACATTTAGTAGATGACTTATTTCTATATTATTATTTATATCTAAGTTAAAAATACTAACAATAACAACTAAAAACTACGATGAAAATTAATTTAAAATACACCAAGACACCAAGTGTTTCAATTAAATATTAAATTATCAAATCCTAAAAGGCCAGTGGGTAAACAAAATCCGCTGTAAAGTAAAATAACTAAAATACGATACGTAAAGCACTATTCCTATAAAAAAGACAGTAAAGTTGGTACCTGATCTTGAATGTACGATGCACCTCTGGTCATCTGTGTTTTTTATTTATCATGTTTAATTAAGCGAATCGTGGCTGGATGGCCATTGTCGGACTTACCTGCTCAACGATTTAAATCTGCTCCCACCGACCGGTTACACGGCCTGTCAACCACCTTTTTATTCTTCAATAATTTATTTACTTTTCAGTATCCCACAACACACAGCCATCTAGGCACAATAACAAAACTTTGCATATTACGTGCATTCGCAACAACACTTGTGCACAAGTTTCGCAAATGTTTCCATCAAAATTTAGTTTTGATTTTGTGTAAATACTGGCGTAATTTTTATAGTGTTAATTTTTCATTACATTTAATTTTACATTACCTGTAGGGCTTTCACATTCACGCATTCAGTTTAAAATTAATTGATAATATCATTACGAATGAAATGTTGTTTCGCATGACTAACGCGAATTTCGCGTTTCGCGCCACACGTTTAAAACAATCGGCGCATCTCGCGCGTTTGCTGTCAGTGCGATCCGTCAACGGCCGGAGGCGGGTCACCGCCGAGGGACGGGCCTCGAACGCACTCGGGTAACTTCGTGACCGCATCGCTCTCTTCTCGCTCACTCAGTATCTGCAAAGTGAGCTGAGTCACAACAGTGTAATAATATTCTCTGACGTTTTATTGAATACTTCGCTTCAAACGGAGAGGTAAGTCGACATTTTTTGTACATATTGACAATTATATGATTACCTATCAATACTTTTTCCTTTCTGTTACTGTGGAATCCACTGGCAATAACTACAAAGCTGTATATCATTGTTTACACGCCGTCTGTACTTAGACGTAATTTTGCATATTTGATTTGTTTTACCAAGGAAGAATTATGATAAATGAATTCAATAAAATTATTAGTCACCTATAAAGACCAAACAGAGTCGTTGCGAGGGACGAAATAACTATTTTAAACTTTTAGTGGTCTTAACCTTAAAATGTCTGTGACGTTTGAGGTTCTCCTCGTCGCTCGATAGATGGCGCTAGCAGTGGAGGCGGAGTTAACTAAAATCTACGCTAGACGTAAACGTGTATCGTTTTCGATTGTGCTAATTGACGGTGAGATCGGCATTGTCTACAATAGTTTTTTTTTTATATTATTGTTTTATCAGTTTTGCCGCTATTACTAAAATTTGTTAATATCTATTAAAACTTTTAACAACCGTATATTTTGAATTATATTATGCGTTGAAGCAATTGCTACTAGACTAATAATATAATCAATTATTAAAGTTAAAACAAGTTTCTAAAGAACAAATAAATTATTATTTGGAATATATATTTATATAGTACTCTCATCTGGTTGGCATGTATATTTTTTTATAAAAAACGATAAATAAGGTAAAATAATGTATATATATATGTGTGTGTGTTGAATATAAATACCATACATACTATACAACTGTAAAATAATGAAAACCTACTGCTAATTGCTTCATTATTTTAATATCACAGAATAATTGAAAAACTTTAGTGTCAAACGCCCAGATGGAAGCTCTTGACAGGGGAGACCAAACGGCTGAGGGTTAGGGAAAAGAGAGTACCGCCTTTTGTATTTGAGCACGTAATAGACTGTCACGGACTTCCAGTCGCTTTAGATGACCCGAGAGGCTGACTGGGATTAAACCATTCGCAGAAACGACTATAGATATAATTTCAGTCTGTAGACCACCCTACATATCGATCAACTCGTGCGCCAGGTCCTGATATTTTGTCTCCTTGTCTTTTTCGGCTTTCACGAGGTTTTCGTCATATGTAATGATTGTCGACCAAAAATATTCTTGACTGTGCCCGGTCCATCACCACAATATAAGGTTTATTCGCAAAAATGATATCCCGGTCATGATGATCAATACCTGTGATGATGTCCCGGTCCCAGTAGAGCCTCCATGTATCCGTAAAATACGCTTGGCCTAATTATTGTTATTCGTAGTAGACCCACGTTACACTGTATTAAGACTGCATAATGGGTCGTCTCGACCGAGAAAGGACCATGCTCGCAAAGAATACCAGCGTGATACTGTACTTCGTATAGTATTTGCCGAGTATAGTGAGTAATGAGAACGGGAAAACCTTTTTACTGGAAATGAGACAAGCCATCTTAGTCTAGTAGTAGCAACGCATATACATTTTGACTCTTAATCGAGGATAAACGTAGGGTTTTACTAGCCACAGCATTCACTTACCTTGAGATATACTGTGTGCTAGTTTGTCACCCTTACTTCTATAAAAATATGTCTTCATGTTAGAGACAAAACATCGCAATAAAACCTTTTTCTCTCAGAAGTGACTGAACTAACATGGCTTACGATTGCAGGAGTTTAATGTCTAGCTATTTTTACGTATTGGCATTAATAATTAATAGATTTTTTTTTTCACTGAAAAAAATTATAAAGTGCAGTCATATTACACCTACTCCATTTAGACGATTAGTAATAATAGAGTAATAAATATTAACATTGACCGCCATACATTAAAAAACCTAAAAGAAATACATGGAGCTTTAATGATTCTTATAACTTTAAAATAAAACAATAAATAAATACTAGATTAATTATACTTGTATTTTTTTTTTGGAGTTTATGGCCTGGTATCTAGACCTTTAGGCCAAGTCTTAGGTATTTTTATTCGGTTTATTATAATTTCCCCAAATGTTTATTCATCCTTCCTAGTAAACTGCTTCACAATATGTTGATGCGTCACATTGTGCAGCCCTTTGGAGATTTTGACGGCAACTTGAATCAGCAGACAGCTGACAGTTGGCGATGGTATCTCAAGGCGCCTAAGCAGATAGTCACCTTATCTTGAGAATCACATCACCATCAGAGTACTGGCGTCGCGTTCTCACTAAAACGTCCCACGATAGTTGGTACTCTAGGGTTTTTAATCAACCGCAAACGCATTCTTACTGCATTTTTATTGCAACTACAAGGATAATGTTGTAAAATATTGTTAAATATCATTTTAAGCAGCAAAAAAGAAAGTGCTGAATGTAAACTTCTTAAAATCTTTAAAATCGTCATAGAATGTAAGTGTTGACGTCTAGACATAAACGTAGATATTTCTATTAGCATCGATACACAAAATACACCACAAAAAATAACATAATACTTAGCATAAATTTAAAGAAACATAGATGCTTGTACGTTATAAACCTATAAAATGGACTCGCAGAATACCAGCGTAAAATAGTAAGTAGCTTTAATGCTGCTGTGTTTCGCTTGATAAGTGTAGAGAACCGGAGACCCTTTTTATTGGAACCGAGGCATTCCATCTTAGTCCTCAGGGGCGACAATCTGCGTTTTGATTCTTGATCGAGGATAAGATGTCTATGTCCCAACCATTTCATCAATATGATAGACTAAAAATCCTCGTAAGATAACACCGATTCCTACCAAGGATGATTCGCGAGGCTATTGAAATTAAAAAACGTCCTAATTTGAATAGAGAGGATGGCTGTGTGCTCCCATCTGCTGGGGATCCCATAATTAAAAAATTAAATCCAGACCCAAGCATACGACTGCAAGGCTTCAAGATACAATAAACTCGTAAAGTCTTCAACTCGGCGTAGTGTTTGCGCCAACGCTGATTTGCAGCGAAGCCCAATAGTTGTTGCGCGTCTGCGCTGGTAACAATTTTTATCTCAAGATGCACTATGAAAAACTCGTGAGGATAGTAATTTATTATGGTTTATTTTATACAATTGAACGTGTCTCCTGCGCGTGTTCCTTCCCCGGTGGAGCTGACCCATTTGTACTACAACGGTAGTATTGCTGCAGAATCGCTCTAACACGTATAAAAACAAATCCTCAAGGATGATAACGCATCTGCATTTTGATTCTCGATCGAGGATAACAAAAGTAAGAGTGTCTATGGATCGCAGTATTCACTTACCATCCAGGTGGACTATGTGCTCGTTTATCATTATTTAATCTATAAAAAAAAACTTCGGAATGGAAAATTAAAAATTTTAGCAAGCAAGCGGAATCGAAATTTATAAAAAATAACTGTGAAGTGTTAACATTAGAAAAAAAACATTTAAAACATGATACCATCACGTGTGTGGCTTTCCTTTATAACAAATATTTATTCACAAAATAAATATCAATGTGATTTATCGCAACAACGCTCTCTTGCACAAGTTGCCTTAGACAAGAGAATTAAAAAAAAACACATAATTTATGAGTGCGCCACAATACGCGTAATGCATCACTCGTCATAAAGGACAGATTATGTCTGTCTCGTTGGGCAGATTTACGAGCGGCTTGCATAATAGTGCGTCTGTGAACACACAAAACCGACTCAGAACAAAAACTTTCACTCGCGTCGCATAATGCACGGTTATTGTTCCACGCAAAGATGTCGGCTGCGGACGGAATTCGGTGACGATATCGATAGGACAACATGGACGTGATTAACGTTTTTCGCATCATCATCATTACAACCCATCAAAATTCCACTACTGAACATAGGCCTATATCAAGGAATGTCACAAAAAACATTCTCTACGTCTAACCAAGTCATCACTCTATTCAGTCAGCCGTCATGGCTGCCGCCCTAGAACCTTTCTTCTCGACCGCTTGTCGTTTCTTCGGGCTAGATATATGGAAGAACTACATTTCATTCTACCGATTCAATGGGTTATGTCGGTTTCTCTGGTTGTTCCTCGGATATATCAGTAACATCGTATCAAGCGTTTTTTGCTTACTATAAAAATATATAACTTTAAATTACGATTTCCATCATATTTTACTAAATTGAATCCAAGACGCAAATCATAGGGCTGAAGGGACACATCATTCATACATACTTACACTGATTATTCTACGTGTATTGTGCTCATTATCGTCTCGTCATATCGAAGGTAATAGCTAAATATCAGTGTTTGCTCCTTTAGCAATATTAATCGTTGAGTTAAGACCCTTTTGTTAAACTGCAACACACATGTACTTTTAGATCTTAATATTATAACTTTTTGTAATAAGTTAGGAATTAGTCACTGAACAAACGTGTGTGATGGGAAAATAAATCTACTATAAATCTACTACAATATTTTTTTATAAAATATGGATGACAAACGAGCACACATTCAACCCGATAGTAAGTAGATTATGTGGCCCGTAGACATCTACATCTATCCTCAATTAAGAATCAAAATGCAGATGCGTTTTCACCCCTGAGAACTAAGATGGAGCTTCGTTTCCAGTAAAAAGGGTCTCCGTTTCTCTACACTCACCATACAAAGCACAGCAGCATTGAGCTGCTATTTTACGCTGGTGTTCTGTGAGAGCTTGGTCCTATCCCGGTTGAGCCGACCCATTCGTGCAACCATAATATAGCTGCAGCTAGGCTCTACCATGTATAAATAATAGAAAATAAAATATATCATATCGCTAATAAATGATTCTTTAACCATTTATCATATACATACAAGCAGATACAGGCTGTTTCAAAATAGTCATAAGCCCGTACAATATAATATAAGCTAATTAATAATAAATCAACGCTCCCCGGATTATCCGTGACGCAGCGGGACAAATGTTTCCGGTCGCGGCACGAAGCGGCCTTTTTATTTATTTTCATTATTTTTATTTACGAAATAAAAATTTACGATCGTGGAGACCGCCTTCCGAGAGATTTAGCGAGTGTGTCATAGACTCGGACTGAAAACTCGATCTGAGTTGAATTATGAAAGGTTTTAATAGGCCGCGGTTTTCGCGAGCGAAAGCCTGTCATAAATTTGTATTATTTTTCCAATTCCAATTGATTTTATCAAATTCAATTTTTAACTTCCCGCTTTAAAAATTAATAATTTTCAAAAGAAGGAAGTTATAGATTTTGAGAATGCGAGTTTCATCAGATCTCCAGGTTTTGAGGACTACTATTTCTACTATTTCTAGACTATTTCCGGCTGGACGTCCGGCCGTGTGTGTGTGTGTGTGTGTTTGTGTGTATGTGTGCATGTAAATAAAATTTTGTCGTACAATATCTTTAGAACGAACCAACCGATCGAGATGGGCGACACGGCGTTCGAAATTGAGACTTTGAGTTGATTAGATTTTCAAGTCAATCGTCAATCGTTTCAAAGATTTTGAAAAAATAAAAACCAAAAAAAAAACAAAAATTTTATAGATTTTCGAGCGTTACGCTCGAAATAAGCGGGAAGTTCCATCAGGGATGGCCTGCAGGGTCCACCGTCTTTTTTAATTTTTTTAGATATTTTTAAGTAAATTTGAGTAATAAATTTAGCTTAAAAGTGTCAGAAAGTTAATTATTTTTGTTATTGTTGCAAAAAAAGGTAGGTAGGAAACACTGAAATGCAACCCACTGCAGTTGACCCAATGAGGACATCCACGACTTTTTTTGCCACCAGGGCGGCGCCTCTTACCAATGAGGTGAAATGTTTGACAGATTTCATAGCGGGGGAAGTTAATTTGTTATAAAAGTTTAGAGATTAATGTTTCTTTCTGAACTATTACCTAGTTATTTTTATATGAATTAGATTAGAAATTGACAAACCAACCTACGGACATGCTTAAAAGAAGAAGAATTAAAACCAGGTTAAAAGTACGTAAAATATTAAATTATACAGCACTGAGGATACACTAGAAACCGAAAAACTCATAACTAAATCGCAACTTTTCAATGATGATGACACTGTGACAACTAGCGACATCTGGTGCGCATCAGATTATCTAGCTAGACCGTTTAGATAGCCCTCATTGTTTAAAGTTTTCAAATTCAAAGTCAATATATTTTATTCAAAATTTGCCTTTACAAAGCACTTTTTGAAAGTCAAAAAAGCTACGCCCGCCGCTTCAACAAATTCCTACTATGAGAAACTCGTAAGATGGCTATTTTTCCGCTCACAGTTACAATTTAATCTTTATGTATGTATGTATAACAATTGTGTATAGTCTATATTTCTCATATTTAAATAAACATCATAAACATCCACGTGCGGTGAAGTTCTTAAATGAACTCCATCCGCGGCTGGTCGTTGCTGCTGGTGATAAGAGCGCTGGCTCTTTTCTCGCTCAAAGGCTAAGTATAGCCCTTCAGCGGGGAAACGCAGCCAGCGTTCTTGGCACGATACCGCGTGGAGTAGGACTGTTTGATAATTAAATTACTAGTTTTAGTTTTTTTTTTATTATAGTTTTTAATATTGTATATAATAAAATATTGTATATTATGTTATGTAAATAAATTTTAAGATGGTTCAAAGAAAAAAAAAACATCATTATTAAACCTACAATAATAATCACACCATCTACCCACCCGTTTTTAAACGTCTTTTTAAACCGTATAGAATAATTTTCTGTTCTAAAAAAATATTAAAATGAATACTTCTCAACTTTTCACTAGGTAATACCCATTATAATGTTACCTAGTGAAAAGTTAGGACTGTAAGTTAGTTTGTCACCTCAAATTCATTAAAAAAACTCAAACAAAAATGCTCATACTTGATACTTGAAGATTAAAGAAAAATGTTCAAGCATAATTTTTTTTTTTATAAGCACTTGCGCAAAAGATGACGAAGGAATACAAAGGGATAAAGGTTAACATTTATTACGGCAAATGTAACAATAACTGCAAGCGTTCGCAATCGGCTTATTAAATTGAGAAGGAACACTATCTGAGTCAATTTATCTGCAGCTGCCTAGTAACGGACACACATACGGACCAACCATAACTTGTACTACAAGCCCGCGTACAAATTTAGTTATCCACCCATTCCGCTCCGCTCGATTATTTATAATAAAAAACCCCTTTTATACGTTTTGTTTCCGATTCAACATAAATAAGATATGTTATTTAAAGCCAATATATCACTTGACAGGTGGTAGGCAGGCGTCGGGAGTTTGATGCGCTAATTCGTACTCAGTTGTTCAGTAATTAGGGGCCGGTTTGGTTTGCAGCGGCGAACGGCCCGTCGGATCGTGGTAGACGTTTCATAAGATTTATACATATATCAAAGTAAGGCTTTGTGTGAATGTAGTGAGAGATTTTAATCAACGTCCGAACGCGCGGCAATAAGTCGAAAGGCTCGGGTTCGTGTCCCGTCCACCTCACAGGATGTTCAATGCGAACGATTAACTCTATGCGACTAATTAACTAGATCGGCGTCTGTCGTAAGTTTTCAATGTAGCAAGGGTCTTTGATACTTGTGTTCGTTATAGAATGTCTCTATTCGACTCTATATTATAAATAATATTATCTTCTTCGTATGAACTTATAATATTAAAAAGAAAATGTAACTGACATATTAGACGTCACCAACTTGATTTTTTTTGATACCTTGATAATGGTTTTGATAATTCATCATCATTATCATCATTACTTTACTTCTCTAAGGAAAATGCCACAAACAGATATAATATTAACTAATATTTATCTAATTACCCACTCTAGAAACAAAGAAACCTAATTTCTTACATGTAAGAAGTTTAAAGAAGATATTTCATTTTATTTCAACCAATTTTTTTAATATAAGTAATTTATAATTAACAGTTTGTTTAATATATAAAATAACGCGACATTTTTAAAAATTATATATGTAGGTACGGTTCGGTAGCGTGTTCGACTCCCGGCTCTAGTGATAATACATCTAAAGGAGGATAGCCCCATATCCATCACAGCCTATAATAGTTCACTGATAAACATAGGCCTCCGCATAGATTGCCTTATAGGGGAATTTTGTCATAGTTGCCACGATTAGCAGGCGGGTTGGCAACCGCAGATTTTTTATTATATTGAGTTGTTAATGAGGGCATCCACGACTTTTTCTGCCACCAGGGCGGCACCACTAGAAAGAATATTTGACAGATTTCATAGCGGGGAAGTTAATTTGTTCGGAAAATGTAAAAGGTTATTGTTCCTTTCTGTACTATTAGCAATATTTTATATCAATAAGATTAAAAATAAATAAACCAAACCATAGATATTCTTAAAAGTAGAAAAATTAAAAAAAAAGTTATAATGTGCAAAAAATTAAAGAGCAAACCACTGACGCATTGTTTTGTGTATTAATATAATACTCTAGAAACTGATAAACTTTTATTAAAAACCAACTTCTCAATTAAATTACATTGTGTAACAAAAAACTTTACCTCACTGTCAACTAGTGACATCTGGTGAGCAGAAAATTATTAGCCCTCATTGGAATATGGTGCTGCCCATCTCCTGTTGCAGTTTCCCTCTGTCGCCTCTTACGACACCTGCGGAACGATATGGGGTAGTGGATATTCTTACAACCTCACTACACGGATAGCCTCAAATCCTGGACATAGTTAAACTGACTGTCTTATTGGAACTCAACAGTATATAGGTGTTACTGTTTGGTGGCAGAAACAGGCATGAAGGTAGCACCAACACAGACGGATAAGGCCTACATGAATTACTGCCTCTTATTAAAGGTTACTTGGAGAATTCCCACTAGGTTTCTTATTGTTCTTCTGAGTGCAGAGGTTTTTCGAACTTAGTGTTAGAAGTAAAAAGGTGACTTTTAACAATTATTATTTTGTAATTTATGTTTGTATGCCAACTGTCTAAGTTACACCAAACCATAAATCGCCCACTGCACAAGCTAGTTTTACCGCCATATATTTGGATCCTACTTTACGTGGTAGAGCCACGATGCAGCTATATTGTAGCAGTTGTTGTTATATTTTGTTAGCACGAATGGGTCGCCTAAGCCGAGAAAGGACCACACTCAAGTAATACCAGCGTAAAATAGCAGCTTAATGCTGCTGTGTTTCGTGTGTAAAGTGTAGAGAACCGGCGACTTAAAGTATTCCATCTTAGTTCTTAGGGTTGACAACGTAATTTTGTTTCTTTATCGAGCGTAGATGCAGATGTATCAGGTGAACTGTGTGCTCGTTCGTCATCCTCGTTCTATAAAATCCTGATGAATGCATCCCTTCAATGACACATTATAATTTCAATTAATTTATAGAGCTAAGGATGACCAACGAGCATAGAGTCTACCTGATGGTAAGCAGACGCTGTGCTCATAAACACCTATCATCGATTAAGAATCAACCTATACTAAGACAAAATACCTCGTAACCAGTAAAAAGGGACTTCATTTTTGTATACTCGCCATACAAAGTAGGTCCAAGTGATCACTAGTAACACGAACTGGATGTTCCCTTTTGTCTTAAGGTTCTGAAGAATATCGGACAAGATTTGTTACACCCAAATCTAATATAAACTTAACAATCAATAATCGAGAAATCATATATGAAGTCTACTTGACACAGATACTACATGCTAGAGAATAACGGTTCACATATCACACCATACGAAACACAGCAGCATTACGCTGTTATATCATTCTGTTTCTTACCTAGTTATGGTATTCTGGTCGAGCGTAGAAGTACTCTGGTCGAGCAGCATGACTTCTTTTTATAGAATAATAGTGATAAGCGAGCACATATCTCACATGATGGTAAGTGAATGCTGTAGCCCATTTACATCTATACCTATCCTCGATTAAGAATCAAAATGCAGATGCGTGTGTTATCACCCCTGAGGACTAAGATGGAATGCCTCGCTTCCAGTCAAAAGGGCCTCCGGTTCTCTACACTTCCTTAGAATCACACGAAACACAGCAGCATTGAGCTGCTATTTTTCGCTGGTGATCTGTGAAAGCGTGGTCATTCCCCGGTCGAGCCGACCCATTTGTGCTACAACCATAATATAGCTGCAACATGACTCTACCACGTATATACAAACAAACTCTACAAAACTCTACAAGAAATATTCAAATTATGATAAAATATTACAATACCACATTACAGATTACAAATATTATACACATTACAAATAAATCGGTAAATAGAAACATACTGTAGTCCTATTATTGTGACTAGATGAATTAATTAAAAAGTATTTCAACACTTCGGTTAGAAGATTGTTTCAAGAAATTCAAATCAGAAACAATCCAATTTTCCGTTAATGATATTGTAATTAACTGATGCTATTCATCTTCCCTGCTAGTTTATAATCACTCATTGTATAATCTACAACACACACACACACACATAGATTTTGACTTCCTCCTTCGGTTGGACTATAGTCGAACCTTCCCGCGCGTGGTTCTTTAACCTATAAGATTTACATGAGGCTATCACGCGAGCTCCGCATCATTTTAATAAATTATGCTAAGCGGACAGATATCGACGTGTGTTATAATGACAGTTCATAATTGCAAAAACCTTGCATACGACTGACAAATTGGTAGTTTTCCATTGTAAGTAGTCGATTATATTTAAATGATAATTTAAAAACAATATAAAGCGACTTTAAATTGTCATCGACTTGTGTAATTTACATAGAATCGTTGCTAAGCCTTGCGGTAAAAAAATGTTTTTAAGCAACTTTTTTAATAGAAAAACTGTGACAAAGGAACACAGTCCACCTGTAATGATAGTAAGTGAATTCTATGGCCCATAAACTTCTACATCTATTCTCGATTACGAATCAAAATGCAGAGGCGTTGTCACCCCTGAGAACTAATATGGAATGCTTCATTATTAGTACTATTTATTCTGGTTTTCTACACTCATCATAGGAAACACAGCAGTATTAAGCTACTACTTTACACTGCTATTCTATAAGTGTGGTCCTTCATCAGCAGAGGCGACTCATTCGTGTTACTCTCACAATGTATCTGCAGCATGGCTCTACCACGTAGAAAACTTCGAAGATAATGCGTTTTTTGGAATTAACAAAGTGCAGTCGAATTAAAAACCTCATCGTTTTTTAGGTTTCTTACAAACGCGTTCCTTTCCTTACCACAATCATCAAAGTATGAAATTCAAAAAATAGTACAAGTAGCGCCATCTATTGTCACAAAGGCGAACAAGGAATGTCACTCGATTGACAATCTTTCCCGCTATTAAATCATGCCAAATTGCTATTGATATTATGTGCAAATATATTAAAGATTGTGATTTGAAAGGGCTTAGATTGACGTAGCTGTCCCTGGGTACGTTGCGTCGGCGTCTGACGCGGCGTCGAGCGCTAATCGATGCGCGCCACTGCGCTGTCTTCCGACGGCGGCCATTACGCACCTTTATGACCGCCCGGCCTCGCCGCTCTCGCTCCTCACACCCCCGGGCCCCTCTAAGGCGGCATGACGAATCAATATGCCGCCAACCAACTCAACACTTATTTATTTGACACGATTTATTAGCCAAATTCTAGTAAACTTTTATGTGGCCCCGCTCCCCGCGAGGGACGCTTTATGATGGGCATCGTCGCGATAAAATTCTATGTTTTTACCGCCGTCTACGTTTATTGCGAATCGGAACAGATGTCTGTAGTGCTACGATCTCTCGAGGGTGCGTGTTGGGAATCATTTTCGAGTTTTCGTTACAACTTACAACGCAACGAAAGTAGCATTGAGATGTCAATGTTTGTCTTCGCTAAGCTTAGTGAAATATTATTTTTGTCATAAAGTTGATTAAAAAAAACCATAACACTTGCTGACAGGACACAAATAATAATTTACTTGATGCCCCGACAGAAGCTTTTCTGTCCTTTCCAGAATTTACGCCATACTTTTTACATTGTAAATATTATAAATTTATTAACAACTTGACTATAGCGCCTCCTATCGGATCCTAGTGAAACCAACGTTTCGACAAAAAAAAAATAGAGTGAATGTAACTGCAATTCGTCAATTCGTTCAGAAGTTACACGATCACTAATAGACTCACAAACGCTTATATATAAAGATTTAAAATATGTTTGTATTACATTATACAAAAAGAGGTTAACGTGGTAGAGTCATACTGCAATTGTATTAAGGCTGCAGCACGAACGGGTCGGCTCGGCCGAGAAAGAACCACGCTCTCACTGAGCGTGAAATAGCGCATAATATTGTTGTTTAACGCATCTGCATTTTGATTCTTAAACGGGAATGCATATGCCTTTGGCTCACAGCATCCCCTTATCAACAGGAAGACTCTGCGCTTTTATTCTTACTACTGTAAAAAAAGACACAAAATACGTCTCAAATAAATTAAATTTAAAATAAATAAGTAAATAATAAATATTAAACACAATCTCGATAAGTTATCCGTTGGAGTATTCATTCATTCATTACAGCCTTTGGAGAGTCCACTGCAGAATTGAATATGGGCCTCTCGCCTTATAGGGCGAATATTTGCCATAGTTGGTACACTTGGCAGGCGGGTTGGCAACGCAGTTTATGTTACTACAACACTCACGGGATCACATGGAGTAGTGGATTCACCACACTCCGCCACTCAACTACGCCAATGGCGTACAATACATTATTACTATTATTTTGCTTATTAAGAGTTATATATAGTCATTTAAGAGTTAAACTTAACTTCTGACTTGACCTTTGACCTCTGATTACCTTCGACCATTCACAGGTCTGTGTATTAAAATCTGCACAGCCTCAGATTATTTTACTATAATCTGAGTAAAACCTTTTTACTATAATCTGAATGCGCAGCGTTGTGAGCTGATATCTAAGATATGTGGCATTCATCTCAGTCTAACAAAAAACCGGCGAAGTGCGAGTCAGACTCGCGCATTCAGGGTTCCGTACCATTGTACAAGATTTAATACTATGCAGGTAAAAAACACGTTTCTAGTAAGGGAGCCCCCTTTAATTTTTAATTTATTTTTATTTTTATTATTTGTTGTTATAGCGGCAACAGAAATATACTTTCTGTGAAAATTTCAACTGTCTACCTATTACGGATCACGAGATACAGCCCGCTGACAGACAGACGGACGGACTAACGGACGGACGGACGGACGGACATCGAAAGCTTAGTAATAGGGTCCTGTTGGTTACCCTTCGGGTACGGAACCTTAAAAATTTACCCTAAAATGTCACTTAGCTTTATAGCTAGCCATCCAAGGCAACAATTGATCTTTTCTTTTAAATATAAGTATATATAAGAGGGGACAAACGAGCATGCGGATCACCTGATGGTAAGTGACTACCGCCGCACATGAACAATTGCATCACCAGGGGAACTGCAGGTGCATTGCCGGCCTTTAAGAAAAGTGTCGGCTCTTTTCTTGAATCGCTAATGGTAGCTAATTCTACAAGGAAATGTGGTAGTCAATTCTATCTGTTTTATTAATATAATTTTATTATCTTCTTGTTGCATTTATTCTTATGAATAACTTTTGTCTAACGATTGAAAAATCGGCCATTAAACAATCAAAGTGCGGAACCTAATCATTATAAGCTTTTTAACGTAGTTTAACTTTGTCCGCTGCCACAAAAGTTAAAAGAAGTTTTGCTTACCAATGGCTGAGACAATTACCTTTCATTGCCTCCATTAATTGCGGGCAGTTTTATTTCGAGCAATTAACATTCGTTGTCTTTTTGCGCGGGCGAAAGCGCGGTGTAGACAAAATGTCGGCCGGAAGTGTGCAATTTTTTCACAAATATTGCGGAAGGAAAGCGTCGCCGCTCGCCGCTGTTTAGATGTTTTTTATGCTAATCACGGAGATTTTCTTTTAGCTAGACCATTATTTACGGAGCGCGATCTCAAGCCCATAAAGCAGTGCAAGGTAGGGTGACAATGATGCAGTGGATAAAAACCAAATTCCAAAACATTGCTCATATATATAATCATGTTTTACGATTTGATTTAACGATCATAATGATGGAACTGTTAGAAATTTTCGACTATGTGAAAGCTTTCAGTTGTCACGCTATTTAATAGTACGTTGCGAGACTTAGTTTCGAGTCCTATCCGAAGCTAACATTTGGGCAAATAACAAATTTCTAACATAAATTATAAATTATATATAATTGTATATTCTAAAATATATTTATTTTTCATAGTTATTTTTCAAAAAAGTTACATATTCCCTTTCGATTTTCTGTGCAACTCTGAGTTCGTAGCTCAAGCATGCTTAAGACATAGGACATCACTTCGAATTATTTGGTAAGGTACTCTGGCTAAGAGTGTGGGGAGTTTTTTTTTTTCAAATTTGCCATATTAATCGTGAAGCAAATTAGTGATTTTAATACCAACAACCTTAAAAATAGTTATAGCCTTTATACTTAATACTTAAATTTGGTAGAGCCATGCATCTATATTTTTATTATTGTAGTACGAATGGATCGGCTCGACCGGGGAAGGACCACATTCTCACAGAATATCAGAGTGAAATAGCAGCTTACTGCTGCTGTATTTCGTATGGTGAGTGTAGAGAACCCGAGACCCTTTTTACTGGAAACAAGGCATTCCATCTTAGTCCTCACGGCTGACAACGCATCTGCATTTTGATTCCTAATCAAGGATAGATGAAGTGCCTATTTGCCGCAGCGTCCACTTACCATGTGGATGTGCTCGTTTGTAACCCTGATCCGGCTTCCTTACATTTTTGAAAGTGTTATGCTAAGACAACTCATATGCTATGAAACATCAAATAGCTTTCAACAGATAGTGGTGTAACGAACCCGTTTACACCAGATGTTCATATCGGCGACGGAAATCAGCGTCATCGCTGGTACTGCAATCGTCTTAATAAGTCCACCTGCCAAGCATGACCTTACTCTATAGCGGCCCGACAGGCCCTTGTCCGAAGAAATAGTCAAAATTGTTGATGATTCAGTTTCGTAATCTATATCTATACAAATAAATAAAATTGAAGTGTCTGTTTGTAATGTCAAAATAACAGCTTTTTACTAAATAAATATGAAAGTATATACGGGGAACTTCTAACAAAAAAACAATTTTTAAATTTTTTCACTGTCTGTCTATCTGTCTGCCTGTTTGTTCCGGCTAATCTCCGAAACGGCTAAACGAATTTTGACGGGACTTTCACTGGCAGATAGCTGATATACCTTAGACTATTTTTATTTTGGAAAACGAATTAGGGTTCCGCGCAATAAATTAAATCCCATGAAATCCAATCGTAATAAATTCCACGCGGGCGAAGTCGCGGGGAACAGCTAGTTAAATATAAAACGTGTGGCCACACTAGGGCTTAATAGTTTTCATATTCGTACACAGCGCAATGGACTAAGCGTGCGACAGTAGGCAGATATCGTAAACATTCATTATGACTGATTCTGAATCCGTTAGAGTTAGTACAACCCTTGCCTATTTCTGCCGCTGAGCAGCAGTTTACGCACGGCAACAGTGTTCCGGTCTAAAGAATATAGAGAGTCAGTATTATTACAGGCTGTGTAGTATTCCGTCTTAGTCCTCAGAGGTGACAACACATCTGTAGCCTTGTTTGTCTGTCGTCTGTGTGCTCGTGTGCCATCTATACTTGTATTTATATATTTAAAAAATATTTAACGCATTTGTATGTGTCTGATGCCAACTGCTAACTGTGAATTCCACCGTACGCGTGCAACGCAGTCAAAATCCCCGCCGGCTCTAATGATGAGGACATCATTGATCACGGAGGAACTGAGAATAGTTGCAATCTTAAGTGCTGATTTACCACGTGCTCGGCGGTGAAGGAAAAGATGTAGAGTAGTGTGGCGGATAACCCTAACAGAAATTAGAGTGCCCAGGAATGGGACGGATATAGACTGTAACGTTTTTATTGATTTATTAATAAAAAAAAATTACTAACGTTTATGTAGCACTTAAAAGAGGTTGTACAAACGAAAAATTATAATGGTGAGACTTAGGACAAAGGCCTCGGCGGGAGTTCTCGACAGTGTGCAGGACTTGATCGACCACTTGTTCTGTCAATATGTCATCAAGATATAGTGTCTCTGTAATGGCTGACCGCAATTGATCTTAGTTAGAGAGCTTTTGTCATAAAACTAAAGTGGCAAATAAATTTACAGTCCTACTGGTGGTAAATGGCTTCTGCAATCCATAGACACCTGCAACTATTTTGAAACAAAGAAGGCCACAAATGCGTTGTCATCTATGAGAACTAAGGTGGAAAATATTTAGAATTATACTGGCTCTCTATATCCTTCAAACCGGAACACATTACATAGTGCAAATACTACTATTTGGTCGCAGAAATAAGTCAGAGGGTGGTACTTACTCAGGTAGACTTCTAGGCAGAAAAGGAGTCTTACTGCTTACCTAGGAGATGCTCTTTAAATTTGGAAAAACACACCATTTTTTCACGTTGATCATAGCTGATTAATTATAACATCTTATATTAGTTTGGCCTGTATGAATTTAAATAGCAGCTATATGCTGCTGTGTTTTGTAAGGTGAGTGTAGAGAACCGGAGACCCTTTTTACTGGACACGAGGCATTCTATCTTAGTCCTCGGGGGTGACTACGCATCTGCATTTTTGATTATTTATTGAGGATAGATGTAGATGTCTATGGGCCACAACATCCACTTACTCTGAGGTGGACCGTGTGCTTGTTTGTCACCCTTATTCTATATATTTAAAAAATGTATGTATGAACTTAACGGAATTTTGTAATTCAGTTTTCATTTACTTCCAGACGTCTGAATAATCAAAGACTTTGCAGACAGTTGTAATAGTTTTCTTATTGATATCATCCATCATCTAGGAAAGGCTAAAACCATGCATTACGATTGTGTAGGTAGGTATACCTTGAACTTCAACTTACACTTGGTAGAGCCACGCTGCAACTATGTTATAATGGTAGCACGAATGTGTCGCTTAGGAACACGCTTTCGCAGAATACCAGAATACCAACACAGCAGCAATGCATATATATATATATTCAGAGACCCTGCTACTGGAAACGAGGTATCCATCTTATTCCTCAGGGGTGACAACACATTCTGCATTTTGAATCTTAGTCGAGGATAGCTTACTTACCATCAGGTGGACTGTGTGCTCATTTGGCACCCTTATTTTATTAAAAAAAAGATTTTTTTGGAAAGGATATTATCCCAGTATTATCCTTCCAGATCGTAAGAACAAATCAACCTTGGCCGCAGCAGCCCTCGAGTCTGCTCGCAGCTTAACCCCGTCCCGTTCCACACTCAAATGTATAACAGACAAACAGGCTAATCCCAGCGTTATCGTAAATTGTCAGTTTATGACGTGCGGAATGGCCGCGGGAGAGGTCGGAGTGCGCGGGGGACGCGGGAGAGTTTTCTAATTTCGCCCCCTGCGCCCGTTTTGATGCGCTAATTCGTGTAAGCAGTTTCTGAACGTGCCTGTTTCGAGTTCACTTCATCCGGCCAACGATAACTTTACATTTGTTAAGCTCTTATTACCAACGTGTAAAGGTCGCCAATTGTGTAATTGTACGGCACACGTAACTTAGCAAGTTTATCGCCGGCCCTTATATAAAGTTGCCCAATTTACATACATTTGTTTATTCGGTTTTTAAATTAGGAATTAGCAGTGTTAATCGGCGGGTGTTATTTTAGTAAATATAACGCGTTAAGACGAGCAGCCATGTTGCTTTTATAACTGGGCGCGAATAAAGATCTTATCGCAAGTTAATATGTACTGTTCTGACAAGAACGTCGTCATAATCAACCAGCCGGGTGAAAATTTTCAAATTGTATAATATTTTAATTTTTTTAACTACCCGCTGTATTTTATAAACAAATTGCACATTGCAGGCGTTTTATAAAAAATCATCAAACATCCCCAATATCCATATTCGAATAAAACTACATTTTCGGATTTTATCCCATTTAATTTTACTTATTTTTACACTCCCCCCAGCCCCGTGACCATGAATGCTGCAAAGCACTCGAAACGTTGGGAATTAAAAATAAGCCGGGTTTTTTTGTTGGTTCTTCACAGGACAGAGGTTTTATCCGAGCCAGTGGTAAATTAAAGAAGAGTGACTTTCAATAAGTTTTATTTATAATCTATAAGTTTCTGTTTCTGTTGCAAGTAAAATTAAACGCGATAAAATCCGTGAAAGTTGTTTTATTCAATGTGTAGTGTTTGCGTAAATATGAGATATCATTACCCGTATCCGGAACAAATATTTTTTGGACCATAAAAATCCTTGTTGCGTGCGGAATCGAATCCGCGACTCGAAACGCCGCAGCCAATCCCACTGCGCTACCGAGCCGTCGCCGGTTATGTAATTTGTTTTACCGAATATATTTAGGTTTGAAGAAATTTTATTCTCATACAAGTACGTTGAACGTAAGGTACTTATATCGTTATTTGCACACAATTATTTTTGCTATGGTTATTATTTTTTAACAATGCCACACAATAAAACTATTAAAAATAATTTTGAGTTATATACATACTTAAATTGACAGACAGACAGACTTGACTGCCTCGTTGGTCTAGTGGCTGTAGTAGTGCGACTGCTGATCATGAGGTCGCGGGTTCAAATCCCGGGTCTGGCCAAAAAAATCAGTTATAGAGTTTTTCCTTCGAAAAATTCTCAGTAGTAATGTCTCAACTCCGTGCTTCGGAAAGCACGTAAAGGTCCTGCGCCTGATCTCTCCGGTCGTGTCGGTTTACCGTCCCATCGGACTATGAGAGTGAGGGAATAGAGAGTGCACCTGTGCTTGCGCGTACACTTGGGCACTATAATCCTGTCCTGCTCCGATGGTTAGTCTCTGTTGAGGCTGACCGCCGTGACCGAAATTCGGTCTGAAGGACATTACTAATTTAGACTTAGATAAACAAAGAGTCGTGACATTTTGACATCAAATTATTAATTTAATGCAAGTTAAGTATATTTTCGTAATTTTAAAATATTTTAGTTTTACAAGTAGTAGAGACAAAATGCAGTTGTATTTGGACTGCAGAAGGACCGGGTCATCTCAACCGGGGATGAAATGAAATGAAATGAACCAAAATCTCACAGAATACCAGCGTAATATAACAGCTTACTGGTGTTTCTAAGGTGTGTAAGAAGAACCGCAGTTCTCTATCATGTGTGTCTCTGACAAGTAGAGTTCATTATGATTTTTCAATTCTATGTTTATATTAGTTGTTGTGGCGGCCAATACTCTTGTCCACTCTTCCTCAAAATCTTAAGACGATAACTTGTACATTCAATGCGTGCTGCCCGCTCGCTTCAATGCTGATCGCATGAGGAAACTCAAAGTCACTCGCGTACGATGGAAAGGACGGACTATACTCGGAATTTCTGAGCGGGATAAAATCAGTAGATTTTGATGAAAGCGGTGAGCTACTTCCCTGATACTCTCAGAATTTAAAAAAAAAACCTATAATGTCGTAGGTTGTTACTTTAATTTAAATCCGTACAAAATAATGTTATTCAATGAGTAGCTTCATAATGTTAAAAATCAATTGTTACTGACTAATCTTCTCAATATTCATAATTATTGACGTAAGAAAATCGACTATTCGTTACAGCGTACCGAACCAATGCATTATAGATTTGAATATTAAAAACAAATCCTTCAATTGAAAGCACTTAAAATTGATCGCCTCACAAATAAGATGTCACACATAGCGCGTGAAAACTGATACATCCTTTTTAAGTATAGATAAAATCCAGGCTTTCATAAAATATGTATCCAATGGAATTCGTCTTCTAACCGTACACTGCTGGAGAACTCGAAATTCCTACCTCAACATCTGGATGGTTGGCGGTCCACTACCGTGCGATTTACGGGGAATTTACTGCCTCGCACGACCACACTGTGGAATTTAATGCCGCCAGCGGTTTTTCTGGACTGCTTTCTAAAAGGCCAGCAACGCACCTGCAATTCCCCTGGTGCTGTAGATGTTCGATCACTTACCTTCAGGTGAATTGTACGCTTGTTTGCCCCCTCCCCCTCCCTCATTAAAAAACAATTCAAACGAACAAAACAAAAGAACGGTCCTGAGCGAGGTGCTTTCATCGACATACTGTGTACTCGTATATTGTTAAATAGTTAAACCATGTGATGGCGGTGGGTGTAAGAATGTCCACTAACTCATATCGTCCCGTGGGTGTCGTAAGAGGCAACAAAGGGACACAAACCAGGAGATGAACAGCAGCATCTTCTTAATAACTAAAAATAAAAAACTGTGATTGCCAACCCGTCTGCCAAATGTGGCAAATATGGCAATTCCCTAATGAATCGATCTATTAGAGAGGCCTAAGTTTAGGAATGAACTTGTGATCACATAATAGTTAACTATGTTTGTCAATAAGAAATTAAAACAAACGATTCATATAACTTAAAAATACTTGCATTAATAATAAAATTTGCATACTATGCATCTATAAGAAGCAAAATAATGCATCTATTATATATAAACATGCAAATATATTTATTCGTATTCTTAAGGAACTTCTTTTAGTTATTGTCAAGTCGCATTTCCGATATCTGCGACTGTGTTATCACTATAAGAAAGATATTTTTTAAACTTCTAATTTGTTTTGATAACGGACCAGGGTCAATTTACTCCGGTATTACCTTTATTAAAAAACTACGAAGGTCGAACACACAGGCGCATGGCGGTCAACGATGCAACATTATGGAGCGTATCAAAGCGCGCGATGCGATCTCGGCCTGCGCGGGCGCATCAACGATTAATACTCTTCATATAATCGATTCCTTCAATTATTCCACGCTGATATATGTTAATCCTCTCCGGCCTTCCTCCCCGGGATATTGTTGGCTATAATTACATGGGAGGTGACCTCCATTGACAAGTATTGATGTTTTTAATCTGATGTTAGGATAAGACATTAGTATGCGCGTCCGTCCGTCCGTTGATTTGTGGGCACCGGCTCATTGGCTCGTAATTATTGGATTTCGGCGCGATATTTATTGGCATTTCTTCTCAGTCGCCTTGATTTATCATTCGGCTGTCGCCCGTGAGAGTTATTGCCGCCTGGATAGATTTTTTTCGCTCTTCGTTTATTAAGGAATTCTCCAGGCACCGGTAATACGTCATATTTCAATAGGTTGCGCGGTAAGACACATGATCACCTCCATTACAGCCGCGTCTCCCGACGGATTAGCCCCGTCAACGCGCCGAGTAATGAGATGGCAAAAATATTGGAAATAACACGCGACAATAATAAAGGCAGTAATGGGGAGAGCAGTGTACGCACCTGCTATCCGTTGCCGCTAGGGGCGCTGGGATCGCTGTTTTTACACTTAAATAATATGCAAATTTAATTTCATCGATCAATTTATTATGTAATATTTGTCGAAATTATTATCATTAGTATTATTTTAGGGTTTTTTATCAGGTTAAATCATTGATAAAACTATTTTTGCGGATTTTATCGCGTTTAATTTTACTTATTTTTAATTTATCGACGTTTCGGGTGCTTTACAGCTTTGTATATATTTTACTAATAAAAACAAAAGAAAATAAAACCTATAAAAATTGTATTAACGAAGAGGCAATATGCTCTTACAAATAAGAAGTATTTTACATTGCAATAATAATAATATACAAGCAATAAAAAACACGTGTAATAAAAATACAAGTGGCGCCATCTTTGTTAACACGATCGATTTCATGTTTTAATTACTAATTAAGTATTAATTAGAACTCGATACCTGGTTACATTCAAAAGATATAGACAAAACGAATTATAAAGCACAACATTAAAGTTTAAAAAAAAACAAATGTTACTATAATAGTATGCGTATGTAAAAATGACCCGATATGTAAAGTAACATGTATAATGAGGAAAACTTTTAAATTTTAATAAATATTGTATATAAGATTTTGTACAAACGAAATACAACAAAAACGGCAATCAACGTTCATTAGACTTGTAGCGCCATCTTTACTCCATATTGGTAACTAACGTTAATGAGGAACTTATCGGCTCATTGCTATTTTTAATTAATAAATCAATCGTTTTTTAACACACATGCAATAGAAATATATAAAAAGAAATTTAATTATTACCTTTTTATTTATAACACAAACATCGCCCGCCAAAATGATGGATTAATGTCACGTGAGAATTTTCTTTTAAAAAGGCAAACAAAGGCGGCAAAATTGCATCTAGCTAATATTCCCTTGCCAATCATCTTACTGAGTCAATTTTCAATTTTCCCCGTTAATAAGCACGTCAGCGCCCCGCCTCGGAACAATATAGCCGGGGTTTTTATTTTATTGCTCGTTGAAACACAATGCTTTAGGTATAGCTACATACAGTGCACCCCAGTACAGCTGATTGTCACGTAACGTATAAGAAAATTCTAGCGTGTATCTATATATTTTATGACAAATTTTATGTTTAAAATATGATTATCTAGATATAAATATGAATAAATTTAAGTGTTTGTACGAGTATCTAATAATAGTGCTATTAAGACAAGAGTAACCATTGTTTAAATTTTTGTCTCTGTCCAGGCTAATGTTCGGAATTGCAGAACCGATTGTGCTGAATCTTCACAAACAGATAGAGAGCAAAGCCAGGAGTGATCTATGTTATATTTTATGATATCTAAAACCTTATAAAATAAATGGTTTTGATGATTATCTCATAAACTCCTCCGCACGGCTCCGTGGCGCAGTGGCTTAGCAATTAGTTGTTGCGCTGGTGGCCGCGGGTTCGAATCCCGCACGGAACAAGTATTTGTATGGCCTACAAATAATTGTTCCGGGTCAGGATGTTTGTCCTCGTGCAATTTATGTTTGTAAACTGCCTCCACGATACAGGAGAAAATCCTAGTGTGGGGGTAACGTTTAAAAAAAAATTATAATAAAAAAGTTGCGAACTAAAGTATTTTGGTTTGCAATTTTATTCTTAACACTTCATCTTGTCTCTTTGTCCCTTAAAGCAATAATTTTTATTCAAGGGATATTTAACATTTTATTATTTTAAAACTATTTTACAACAAAACTATGAGTGTTATGGGATAAGAGATCCTAAGACTTTTTTGCGTAAAATTAGTAGATTACAATTTCAATTTAAAACATTATCACATATCTACTTGCACTACTTACTACTTGCCGAAATACCTTAATAGATCTTCAGGTTTTTGTCTAAGTTTTACGCGGACGAAATCGCGAGTAAAATCTAGTTATTCCATAAAGTATATCTACAATTATCTTAAAGTTTTCTTATATTTATGTAAATACTACACATTAAATTAATTAATTTTACGGATTTTATTGCGTTTCATTATAATTCCTGATATTTCGGGCGGTTTACAGCACCCATGGTCACACGGGGAGACTGAAGTGTTTGACGTCCTGATGTCATAGTTAACAAAGCCTTCGAACAAGCAACGAACCTTCAACTTTTAAATATTAATCTTTGATCCGATCTAACCAGATCGATCTTACAGTATCTTGAAGTCTTGCAGTAGTATGCTTGGCTTTGGATTTGATTTTATCAATTATAGCCTCGCGAATGATCCTTCGTAGTACTCGGTGTTCTTTTGCGAGGATTTGTGGTCTATCAAATCTGATGTAATGCTTGGGACGATATTGGAGTTATTTTATGTATCTTAGGTATTTAGATACAATATTTTTATAGAATAAGGGTGACAAACGAGCGCACAGTCCTTCTGATGGTAAGTGGATGTTGAAGCCCATAGACATCTACATTTATCCTCGATTAAGATTCAAAATGCAGATGCGTTGTCACACCTGAGGACTGAGATGAAATGCCTCATTTCCAGTAAAAAGGGTCTCCGGTTCTCTACACTCACCGCACGAAACACAGCAGCATTAAGCTGCTATTTTACGCTGGTATTCTGTGAAAGCGTGGTCCTACCCCGGTTGAGCCATTCGTGCTACAACCATAATATAGCTGCAGCATGGCTCTACCACGTTAAATTTACTTTAAACTCAAACTCTACAATTTCAAGAACACGAATTTTGACATTGTAGAGTTTGAGTTTAAAGTAAATTTTCTCATGTTTACTTTCAATTCAAACTCTACAATGTCAAAATTCGTGTACCTAAAACCAAAGTAGTAAGGTCCTAAACTCTAATTTTGACATGGATGGAATTCGAATCCGAATATCGGCTCTAGAGTCTAGAGTAGCTAAGCGAACAATGGCTATGCTCGGACCGTCGTGGAGATTCGAATCGGAATTGGTTATCCACCGTAGAACAAAGGTAATATATGTAGTCCACCGTATTCGTGAGCTAAATATGCAATTAGCCATCCTTTTTAATATAGTTAAAAAGACAACAAGCTAATAAGTATACTTAACGATAAGTGGGTTACTGTGGTCCAAGGACAACTGTAACGTACAAATGTAAAGTAACGTTACAGCCTATATATTACGTCCCACTTCTGGGCAAAGACCAAGAAATTGTCCACTGCTCTGCCCCATTACGTATTTGGCGAAGAAGGCTACTCATGTTTTGTTATATCTGAGATCTAAAATATATCGATACATATCATATTATACGTGATAGAGCCACGTTGCTTCTATAATATTAAGGTTGTATCATGAATGACCTCGACCGAGGTAGGACCACACTCTCACATAGCAGCTTAGTGCTGCTGTGTTTCGTATGGTGAGTGAAGAGGACCGGAAACCCTTTTTACTGAAAACGAGGCATTCCATTTTAGCCCTCAGGGGTGACAACACATCTGCATTTTGATTCTTAATCAAGTATAAAATAAATGTAGATGTCTATAGGCCATAGCGTCCACTTACCATCAGGTGCTCATTTGTCCCTTATATAGAATAAGGGACATTTTTTTTTTCATTAAAAATAATCAATACATTCTATAGCCTGTAATTATGTTCGATCTCCATATACTGCAAATCCGAACAAAGCGGGCGTTTGCTAAGTAAACGTAAAACGTAAGTCATAGGTTATTTATACATAAATGTAGTTTCAAGAATCGATAACCAATTTTTTCGGTTAAATTCAAGTACTGTACTTGAAACTCACTGCACCAATAATTTTGTCAACACATGTCTATTTCGAATATCGATAATTTGTAGTTTTCAGATTTTTTCCTTGGACAATGCGTAATGATCTATTTTGGCGCGAAATTTCAAGTTTCTAAGTAACCTAGAAGCAATGAAAGATAAAAATATCTCTTTTCAGATCTTATTATCTCAAGAAATAGATTTATTATTCATGAATTTTGGGATTATATTATTAGGTACTATCCATTTTATCAAGGTCCTTATTAGGTATGCAAAATTACAGGTACATATACAACAAGTATAGGTATAATAGCTTTTGGTTTGGGTAAATATTATACATACTGCCGGTGCGTCATCCTTTTCTTTTTCGAACTTGGGTCACAGAGTAGAGTCGGTTTCTTTACTCATGTGCTTGCGTGACACACTGCTATGTATGTATCTATATAAATAGTTTCTTTTTTTATTAGAGAGAGAGGAGGAAATCTTCAAAAAGACACCGTCGGGGTGTTGTTTAGACCGGTAGTGTGGGATTTTTACCCACTAAAACCTCCTCTCTCTTAAGTACCCAGTACCACGGGACCGCGTTAGCATTACTTCATGGTGCTAGTACTCCTCCTCATCGCTGCATTACGCGACTACTCCTCCGGTTCTTCTTCTTTTTCTTCCTTCTTCTTCATCAGCAGAACCTCCCTGACATACCCCGTCATCGCCGTCCAGTTGTCATTCGTTGCCAACATCCAAGGAACAACCCCTTCCGGCCTCTGAGGCACCCTCTTCTCGCTCTGCCAGCGTAGCCGTATTTCAGACCAGCGCTGACAGACAAAGAAGGTGTGCTCGGTGGAGTCAATAACGCCCGGACAGTACAATATATATAAATGGTAATCATTGTAATCGTAAGATGTAGACATTTGAATATATTTCATAATTTAAACATATTGTTCAAGAGCAGAGTGGCGCAGTGGAAGCGTGCTGGGCCCATAACCCAGAGGTCCGTGGATCGAAACCACGCTCTGCTAGATATATTTTTTGAGCATTTTTTAGTGTTCACAACATTTTTAATCTAATTAATTTTATGCCTAAATGCCAGCTAAAGTTATTAATAATACATTGTTGAAACATTTTCAAGTTATGATTAATAATTTGTAGCAGCGCCATCTATCGTGTAACAATTTAATCACCATACTTATACTTCATATTCATTCATTCCGAGAGTCGTCCTTCTTACAATAATATTCAACTTTATGAAATTTAAACAAAATGTAATATATTTAATTTTTCTAGATTTCCATCCATGCAATTTAGTGCAAATAAAATTAAATTGCAATCCGTAAATTTAAAAGGTGTGCACACTTAGGCAAGCCCTCTTCAAATAAATTCTTACCCACCCTAGAATCATACAACTTCATTACATTAGAAAATGAACCTTGATAACTTCGCACTGCATATTCATCTAGACGCAGCCGTACCTAGTAATTAGAGGTAGCCACGCCTTTACTGTTTTTATCCTTTCAAAATAAGCAAACGGACGGCACAATCGTCAATAGGTAATTGCCGACTCTCGAGGGCCAAAGTCTCAACTCCATTAAGCGTACGTCATACGAGATTTATGTATAATTGAAATCCCGACTTTATTGTGCCACCGTGTTGATTTATGCGGGCCTCATCGACGGTCCGCTCCGCTCCGAACATCGCTCTCGGCAACTCTATAACAATAGACATTGTTTGATTAAAATGTTCGCGTTTATGATTGTTTCATTAGCTATTTCGTAGGTCAGGCAATAATGTGCAGTCCTCTCGAGCTCTCTTATTTCAAAGTTTTTTGCCTTTAAGCCTTGTAGAAATTTTACGAGTAAATAGGACAATAGTCGTGAATTTCCCAGTACGGGTTCCCTCCGCGATCCCCGCCGGCACTAATAAAACTGCGGGGTTAGCAAAATTACTTTTTAGCTTTCTACTATCGTTAACGGTATAGAAAACTACAAAAATGAATGAAAACAACGCTAAGTCACGTGACTTAACGTTCAGATATGTCAATACCATTCATTCATTACATGGTAGAGCCATGCTGCAGCTATATTATTGTTTGTAGCACGGTCGGCTCGAGGAAGGACCACGCTCTCACAGAATACCAGCATAAAATAGCAGCTCAATATTGCTGTGTTTCTTATGTATATTTTGATACGGATAGATGTAGATGTCTATGGGCCGCAGCATCCACTTACCATCACGTGGACTTTGTCCCCGTTTGCCACCCTTATTCTATAAAAAAAATTGTTTTCTATGGCGTTAACGATCATCAAAAGTCATTTTGACTGACACCATTGTTGCACTCCGCTACTGAATCCCCGCAGAGTAAAAAGGTGACAAACACCTCTCACCAGAACGACAAAGTTGACGCCAAACCTTTTTTTATCTTGTTTTTTTTTAAAAAAATGGTTTGGACACATTGGGACTATGTCGCCCCCGTAGATATACACACAAAAATTAAAAGGAAATTAACTAATGAACACATAATGACATCGACAGTTACAGACACTACATACAATAAAAAGTAAATTTAACAACAATAAATAGATAATATGCTGCAACACCTGTGATATGATTACCCAAAAAAGGAGGAAAAGATTACATCTCACTAAACTCAAATTACATGTAAATAAAGTTTGATTGGTATTACAATACATATTTACCACGGGGCGTGCTCAGAGGAATTATTCGCACTAATTCCAGCCGCTCAATTTCACCATCGCACATCGCGACAAAACTCGCGATACCATCCATACCATCTGGATGATTGGTGGTCTACCTCTATATGATTTACAAGAAGTTTTCTTCCTTGCACAACTTCCTTGTGGAATCTACTAGGTACCACCAGCGATTTTTCCGGACCGATACGACTTCGGGACATTCAAGAAAATAGCCTATTCTTTTTTAAAAGTCCGGCAACGCATCTGCAACTTCCCTGGTGTTGCAGTTGTTCATGGGCCGCGGTAGTCACTTACCATCAGGTGAGCCGCATGCTCATTTGCCCCCTCTCATATAAAGAGTAGAGATATTTCACTCTTCATATCTTTAAAAATGAAAAGCTATCGAAATATATTTATCAGAAGTAAATTGCATTATTTATGTTATGTACGATGCGTAAACAATAAAATGACGTGTCATTTCGCATCCCACCTTAAAATAACAATTGATCGAAATCAGAAAATCTTTATTTATACATAGTTGTTAATTTTATAAACGAAATTCTTATTCGAATGCCAAAAAATCTGATAAATCTGATAAAGAGGATAAATTCGATGTCTCTGTAGACTTAAAAACCCGCAATTAATCGCCGAACAGACAAATAATTCCTTCGATTCGTCCAAATTAATGGATGATTCCTTCCATATACATTTCGTTATTAAGGTACACGCTCATGTCGCGACTCATGTCGTTAAGTACGTACCATGAATAATATTAACCTCAGACGATTTCATCTCATTCCAGCCGTCGAATAAAAACTAATAAATCGACTTCCCGGCTCGCATCCCATAATGGAGTTTAAAAATCAAGTGATAAGAGCGAGAATTGCGTCAACGGAGGTCTACTTGTGTAGGTCAGTGCGGGAATAAACGGACGCATCAATTTCCACAAATCCGTGTCAAGAGTCGAACGCGATTTAAAAAAAAGAAGCAGCACACTGACTGACTCAATAAATAACTCTTTCTCGTGCTATTATTTATTGGACGGCACGCGAGGCTGCCTCCGACCGAACGTAACGATGACGAATACGAGGTGTAGTTGTAAAAAGCCCTTTTGAGCCTTGACGTGTGATATATTGGAGCGCGCGTGCGTTATAAAGAACTCGACGGGGTGCGCGAGCGCAGGCCGCTGATTGGCCGCCGTAATGACTGCGCGGAGCGGTGCTGCGACGTGGAGTAATCGCGGCCGTTTGTACGCCAATGACGGATAGGCGCCTCACGGCCTATTGTGCTGGCAACATCGGTACATAAGCCCGAGATGCAGCCTTTCACAACAAATCGCCCAGGCGGGATTATACCACAAGTGGTGAAAAGCACGCGACATATTCCGAGTTGGAATCAAACTACAAAATCTGTCAATGAACATTTTTAAAACAATAAATACACATCTAGATAGAGCAGTGATTCTTAACCGGTACTCCGTATACCACTGATGGTCCCTGAAGGCTGAAAGCACCCAAAGTTGTCCGCGAAGGCATCATACATTCTCTCAAATAAAAAAGTTTACAAACACATTTACTGGAAACGAGGCATTTCATATTAGTCCTCAGGGTGACATTACATTCATCAGGGGATACATTTTAATTTTAAATTGAGTATAGATGTTGATGTCTATGGGCCGCAGCATTCACTTACCATCACGTGGACTGTGTGCCCGTTTGCCACCCATATTTTCTATAAAAAACGCATGAACGTGAAGCGTATTGTATCTTTATTGCGTCAACAGATAGTTTTCGAAACTACTTTGCGTATTATCGACCCTTCTAGAACACGATACCTCTTTTCTTAACATAAGGAAATCCTCATGGACACCCGGTTGCTCTAGGGACTGTGAGAAGCTGGCAGTTTATGTCGTACTATTACTACTTATAGCACTATTGTATATTCTGTGCTACTACCGACTAAAACTCCATTACGGTCGCCGTCAGCGTAAGAACTCAATACCTTTAGAATCGAATGATATCACAATGCTCTACCAATATGAGTAGTGAAGCTACATCAATTATATTTTAACCGATTTCAAAAAGACAAGGTTCACAATTCGATTGCATTTTTTTTTATAGGATAGGGTGACAAACGAGCACACAGTCCACGTGATGGTAAGTGGTTGCTGTGACCCATAGACATCTACATCTATCCTCAATAAAGAATCAAAATGCAGATGCGTTGTCACCCGTGAGGACTAAGATAGAATGCCTCTTTTCCAGTAAAAAGGATCTCCGGTTCTCTACACTCACCATACGAAACACAGCAGTATTAAGCTGCTATTTTACGTTGGTATTCTGTGAGAGCGTGGTCCTACCCCGGTCGAGCCGACCCATTCGTGCTACAACTATACTACTAATATAGCTGCAGCATGGCTCTAACACGTTTATAATAATTTTATGTATGTACACGATACCTTCTCCGTTTGTGAACTGATATCATTGATTCTTCTTTATTAAATAGACTATAATATATTGGATTCAAAAAAACAATTACACACCTAAGAGTGTAAAAATAGGGAATGAAATTTTTAAATAACTTTTTTTTACAATACTGCAGCAACAAACTAGCTAATAGTCCAGCATACTGCAGTCCATGGCCACATGCGGCCAACTTCAAACAAAATATCCTACAGATGCGTCGTAACCTCTGAGGACTAAGATGTAATGCTTCACAGCCTGTAATTATACTGGCCCTCTATACCCTTCATACGAGAACACCGCAGTGCAAGCCCTGCTGTTTAGTGACAGCTATAGGTAAGGATGGTACCTACCCAGACGGACTCCTTTGCAGAAAAGAAGTTCTACCCCATAGTAAACTATAAATTAAAATGCCGTATCTACTTGTCACTTTGACCTTGTGTTATTGCTTGCACACAAAAAATATTAAATAATTAAAATTAAAAAAAAAAATCAACTTCGAAAACGTACTCTAATTTTTAGATACACTTCTGTCTCAGCTCCGACATCAGAAGCTATTAAATTATATGGAAATTATTTTATTCTTTTTAGTATTTGCAGTAGATTTTTTTATTTATGTTTGCATATAGCATTCCGAGATACAGCCAATGTCATTGGAATATTAAAGGCGTCATATAATATACGTTCGTTGAAGTAACTTTAACCAGCGTGCCTTGACAGCTCCGTGCCGTAATGAATCTATCAACCCCGCGGGGCCCATCCGTTGGCCGCCGTCCGCTTGACCAAATGTTAAAGCCGAATAGTTTTAGATAGATTACCACAATAATTGATTATCGGTGTCCCCGTGTTATACCTAATCTGTTTTCATTATAAACAGTTAGTAACGTCCGCATTAAGTTCTGAATTTGAGATAAGTAAAGTAAAAGTTGGTCTATTTACGTGGTAGAGCCAAGCTGCAGCTATATTATGGTTGCAGCACGAATAGGTCGGCTCGACCGGGACCATCGTCTAAGACCAGTCTCTTACACAATAACATCGTAAAATAGCAACTATACTGCTGTGTTTCTTATGGTAAGTATAGAGAATCGGAGACCCTTTTTACTGGAAATGAGGCATTTCATTTTAGTCCTAAGGGGTGACTAACATCTGCATTTTGATTCTTAATCGACACTTATCGATAAATGCACACAAACACATCTAGTGTATGGGGCGACAGCATCCACTTACCATCAGGTGTACTGTGTGCTCGTTTGTCACTCTTATTATATAAAACAAAACAAAAAGATAGCGGTATAAAAGAATCCATGATCTCATATCGTCCCGTGGGTGACTTAAGAGGCACCTTTAGAAAAAAAATGGGTTCCAATCTATGACGGTAAAACCATCTCACTTAGGCCAGACGTGAGAGAGTGATATTCGGGCGAGTCAACCCATACGTGCTACAACCATAATATATCTTCAGCGTGGTAGAGCCACGCTATATATTATATATTATGGTTGTAACATGGTTGTAGCGTGAAATAGCAAGCTTAATCTTGGTGTTTCGTATGGTGAGTGTAACGATCAAACGAGGCATTCCATCTTAGTCCTCAGGGTTTGACAGCGTATTCTGTTTTTTGATTCTTTATCGAGGCAGTGATGGCCCCGCGAGGGTGCTGTAGCGGCAGGTATTTCCCGCAGGGGATCCCGGCACCCCTCGTTTACACTGATGGTGATCACCTTGGTGTTTTAGCCGGTAGAAGTCCGGTATAACCTTCCCGTTACCCCCACAGCGAGAGGATTCCATGCGGATTTTCCCCTCGTTAAAAAAAGTAGTGTTGGGATTAAAGCCGGCTGCTGACGATTAATTTGAAGGGACTGTAATTTTCAACCGACTTCAAAAAGGAGAAGGTACTCAATTCGACTGTATGTTTTTTTTATGTGTGTTACCTCATAACTTTTTTCTCAGTGAACCGATTTCAATGACTCTTTTTTTATTTGAAAGCTGGTGCTTCTCATGTGGTCCCATATAATTAAAAAAATTTGATCAAGGTCTGATCAGTATTTTTTGAGTTACCCTTAATAATTTATATTGAAGTCGGTTATACAAAATTTTTAATTTCACCATTTTTTATAGGATAGGGTGACAAACGAGCACACAGTCCACCTGATGGTAAGTGGTTGCTGTGACCCATAGACATCTACATCTATCCTTGATTACGAATAAAATGCAGTTGCGTTGTCACCCCTGAGGACTAAGATGGAATGCCTCTTTTCCAGTAAAAGGGTCTCCGGTTCTCTACACTCACCATACGAAACACAACAGTGTTAAGCTGCCATTTGTTGAATTGGTATAATTTCGTTTTTTTTTGACAATTTCTTAAAGGACAACATTCTATATTCTAAACCTACGTAAATTCCAGTTTTAGAAATAAAGCAAACCTGCAACACAATTCTCGGCCAAAACAATGGCCCCCGCTCCATGGTATTCATAAATGTTTTATTGTGCGCCACTTGCTTGAGCTTTAAAAATGGACGCAAGGAACATACCGGAGCCATGTTGCGATGCAAGAACTAGCTTGGGAGGAAATCAATTATAATTTCCATTAGATTAAGGCGGAGTCGCCCGATTTATGTGTACGGACAGAAAGCCTACTCGAATAAGCCTCGCGTTCCAAGGTTGTGTATTTATAGTGCTATGTAGAAAACGATTAAAGTTATAATTGGCAGACATAATGTTCTCTAGACCGAATTTCGGTCGAGGCGGCCAATCTCAAAGGAGACTAATCATTGCAGGATTGTAGTGCCCGAGAGTATGCGCAAGCAGAGGTGCGATGGAATATAATCCGACACGACCGGAGAGAAATCAAGCGCAGGACCAACGGCTTTACGTGTTACCGAGGCACGGGAGTGTAAAACCACCAAATTCCTGACACCGGGCTGCCACTGATAGTTTCTTGACAGAAAAAGTTTATGACTGATTTTGGCCTGACCTGGGATTCGAAGCCGAGACCTCGTATCAGCAGTCGCGTTTACGACCACTAGATCAACAAGGCAGTAACAGTAAGCTGACTGACGAAGCAATAGCTAAATTACTCTACTTAGCTTATTTCTGCGGTATACGAGCATTACTGAGGGGATCTGCGGATGGATTGGAAACAGTATTTGGAAACATTTTGCAAAAGCAAGCGATAAGGTCGAACTATAAGTTGATATCAAGGTGACTAGTATTTTTACTTTGGTGGTGATTTTGTTTTAAAGACAATAAATATGAGGGTTTATTTGCATGCCATTAAGACATGAACAAACATTTAATTTTTTTGTCTGTCCGGGCTAATCTAGGGAGTGGTTAAACCGATTGTATTGAAACCACGAACAGATTGAGAGCAAATCCTATATTTTATCTGAAAAACTTAGAGATTTAATTGAGAAATTTATAAAATACATGGTCTTTGATAATTATGTGAAATCTAAATAACACCACATTAATAGATCCTACCCGGACGAAGCCGCTAGTATTAAAATTTGTAATTGCAATTTAATTATTATTTTCACTTTTTTCACAAATTCAGTTTAATTATTAAAATATTATAATATATTATTATCTACAAGAGTTCAAGCAATAAAACGAGAAATACATGGCAAACGAAATCTAGGTAATATATAAAAAAGGGGCGCCTATTACAAAATAGCTACAAAGCTAAAATCAATAACGTGCTTCTTTAAAATATGAATGCGTTATTTCTTGGTAAGAATAAGAGTGGAAGAAGAATGCAAAGGCCGTGATAGCACAGGAGCTAAATCATTATCATTATCAGTACAGACCCTCAGAACTCCACTGCTGAACTTAGGCTTCCCCCACGATATGCTAGAAAACACAGTCCTGAACAACCTACATCTCTTACCAGGTCGTCAATCTAGGGGGGGCTCCCAACACTTCTCTTACCGATACGAGGCCGATACTCGATAACCTTTCTTATTCATCGGTGGTCAGTTCTTCGAGCTATATGACCGGACCATAGCCTCTTAGGCTTACTAATCCGGGGCTGAATGTTCGCCTTAAATTTCATGGTTCGAGCTTAATCGCTTCTAGCACCTTTGAAATTACCGTTACAGCCTAATAAATTCCACTGCTGAACTTAGGCCTCACCCATAGGCCACGCTTGTTTTTTTATTTTTAATCGTTATTAGGAAGACGCTGTTGCCCATCTCCTGATTTGTTCTCCTCTGTCGCCTCTTACAACACCCACGGGATATATTTTTTTTATTCACCCAAATTATAAAAAACAAACCGATACACAAAAATAAAAATTTTTACCCCTTCAGCAGAAACCACACACATATGGGGTAGTGGATATTCTTACACCACTATTTCACATTGAAATGAATAAACAAAATTTCAAGTACCATAATATAGTTGATGTGAAATAAGCATCATATGGGAACCAAGTTTGCTTTGATACGATCTATTTCTGCTGCTAAATAGCAGTGTTTGCACTGCTGTGTTCCGCTCTGGAGGGTATAGAGGGCCCGTATAACTACATGCTGTGACGGATTCCATCTTAATATTTAAAGGTGACAATGCGTCTGTTGCCTTCTTTAGTCATAGTCCATAGACTGCTACCTTACTATACCTATACTGTTACCTTTTACCACCAGGTGGACTAAGTTCGTTTGTCACTTCAGTTTTATAAAAATACTAGCGATCCGCCCCGGCTTCGCACGGGGATTTCTGGAGCTCGACAACAACGCAATCTACCGGGTCTATTTGTGAATTTAAACCATTCTCGAATCAATGTAATCACACACAAAATTTCATCAAAATCGTTTCAACCGTTTCAGTCAGAAAGATTATATATGTATATAAAGATAAATAATCGGCTAGATAGTCTTCTAATAAAATTATATTAGGTTTTTACAAGCACATACTAAAACACACGGCAAATAAATATGTGTGAAAATTATTCTTATTTTGTATTACGTTTTCTTACACTTATCCAGGCTTCTGCTACTTTTTTACCGAAGTAAGGGTGATAAACGAGCACAGCTCCACCTGATGGTATATTGATGCATTGTCAGCCCGGAGCGCTAAGATGAAATGAAAAAAAGAAAGAAAGAAACAGACTTTTATTTAGCACATACAGATAAATCAGGCAAATTTTTTATATAGAAATAAAAAAAAACACAAAATAGTATTAAATAATAACACAAAAAACAAACGATGGACAAAAATGCAGAATAAAAACAAAACTTCATTCACAAATGACTTGTTATTTCTGGTTCTCTACATTCACCATCTGAAACATGTGGTGTTTCATTATTTTCATTGGCATTATACTGCTATTCCATCTTGGAATTCTGTGCGAGCGTGATCCTTCCCCGATCGAGCCGACACATTCGGGCTGCAGCTATAGAATGGTTCAAAAGTTATCTACACGTACAGCCTATATAAATCCCACAGAGAGTAGAGGGCTAGGTAGAGCCATGCTACAGCTATATTATGTTTGTAGCACAAATGTGTCGGCTCGACCGGGGAAGGACACTAACAGAATACCGGAGTAAAATAGCAGCTTAATGCTGATGTGACCCTTTTAACTGGAAACGAGGCATTCCATCGTAGTCCTCGGGGGTGACACCGCATTTACATTTTGATTCTTAATCAAGGACTGTGTGCTTTGTCTGTCACCCTTATTTCATAAAAAATGTAGGTTTCCTCGCGATGTTTTCCTTCACCGTATGAATTGCGATTAACAATTTTATTGGTGCTTACAGGAGTTAAACCTAGGTTGCTCGCGTACTGTAGCATTTATGGCTTTGCTTCTGAGCTATCACGGCTTTTAGAATAGTGCTTTGAAATTATTCTTCTTGTTCATAATTTAAAATTTCGTGAGAGACTCACAGTGAAAGTTATAATATTCAATTCCTTGAATTCATTCTCTAGTGTACTTTGCATAAAGAACATACGTTTCAGTATTTTGCTTTAGAGTAGAAAATTAAATTTGAAACAAAAGCAGTTTGCGCAGCAACATCATAAATAATTTAATATGTTATTAGTGTGTTCATTGTAAACCTGATAACTCATAGTCATGGTGGTGAAAGGATTAGTCAGTCTTTTTTATGATACTGAAATTACAAATGAAGTTACAGTTTACTTGATGGTAAGAAGCCACTGCAGTCCACTGCACGTCTGCAGCTAAGTTCAAACATGGGAGTCTACAGATGCGTTGTCATCTTTGAGGACTAAGATAGAATGCCTCACAGCCTATAATTATACTGGCTCTCTATAACCATCATTCGTGAGCACAACACCAGGACAAGCACTGTTATTTGGCGGTATAAGCAGGCAAGAGGTTGGTACACTACCTTGACGGACTCCTAGGCGCGAAGGGAATCCTACCACTTTAAAAAAAATCTACGATAGAGAAGCTTGCTGATGGCTCAGGGTACACAGGTCGTAGATCTTTTGTCGGTGAGTACATCCTATAAATATTTAGTACCTGGATGACCGAGCTTCACACGGCGTTACAAAAACATCACAGGGATGAAATCTAACTAGATACACTTGGAAAGTAAAACATTATCTAGCTACAAAATTTCATCCAAATCGTTGAAGCTGTTTCTAAAGAATCAATTACGTCACTATTCATCGTTACAGTCTATCAAAAGTCCTCTACTGAACATATGTCTCCCCATAGATCGCCTCATAGAGAAGATTCCCTCTGCAACGGCGCCGTTTTGTAAAAAGGCTAGGCTGTTAACTACACGGGGTTAACTAAAAGGCTAATTAAGCTAGTTGGCTACGACATATACACAAATACAAGAATTACTCGCTCGAAGTATACCTATTAAGCTACAAACTTACATTCTGAATTAATTGATATTTGAAATGTTTTGTTTATTATGTTGTAAGCAAGGAGTATATAATATACTCGTATAACATAGACTTAGATACGCCAGTATATTCTAAGTCTATGATATATAATCACTACGTTTTAGTTGTAAGCTGACATGTATAATATTATGTATAATATTAATATTCCATTGTATGACATTATGATTCATTGTCCGTGTTTGTTGATTTGATTTAATGATTACCTAATGACAATGTTTTAATTTTCATGATGTTAATAATATTGTAAGCCTTAATCTAAGTAGGTTATGGTGATACTTAGTTACTAGTATTATATAAATTTCTAAAACCTACATCTAGCAAAATAAATGACTTAACCTATTATATTTTATTCTAAGATTACCAATATCATTAATTATTTCCCCTTGTAAGTGCATCTTCTTCTTTATCAGCATGTCATTTTTTCTTTTTTTTATAGGATAAGACTGACAAACGAGCACACAGTTCACCTGATGGTAAGTGGTTGTTGTGGCCCATAGAAATCTACATCTATCTTCGATTACGAATCAAAATGCAGATGCGTTGTCACCCGTGAGGACTAAGATAGAATGCCTCGTTTCCAGTAAAATAGATCTCCGGTTCTCTACACTCACCATACGAAACACAGCAGCGTTAAGCTATAGTAGTCTGTTCGAGCGTGGTCCTTCCCCGGTCGAGTCGAACCATTCGTGCTACAACTATACCAGTAATATAGCTGTAGCATGGTTTTACCACGCAAAAAACATGTCCTCAGCTGGGCGTGAGCCTATACTCCTATAGTAAGGATTTTGCCCTAATCGCTACACTGTTCCCTAACGTTTGTAAAACCAATGTTTTAAAATATTGAAAGGTTTATACTATAACTAGCGATCCGCCCCGGCTTCACATGGGTGATTTCTGGATCTGGACAACAGCACCACCTAACCGGTCCAATTGTGAATCTAAACCATCCAGGAACCAACTTAAAAAAAACACAAAAATTTTCATCAAAATCGGTCCAGTCGTTCAAGAGGTGTGCAGTGACAAACACACGTACAGCAGGATTATATACAACATGTAACGAAAATCCTATGGTTCCCGTTAATTGTGTTATCAGAATCAGTATTCAAACATATAGAATTTACTTTAAAATTAGCCAGGGAATAAGAGTATTATCAATGACCCCGCTTTACCGATGCGCGTGTCAGTTAATGCAGATATGAATAACATTATTTCGCAAGATTGAATTTAGTTACCTACTGTGAACACTAAAATCTCTTTAATAATGACCGAAAAAAATTCACTGTTATAATGCCATGCCTATATGTATATATGTATATATATAGCCTGAAAGGATCATCGGGTTACATTCTGTATGTAAAGATGAAAAAGGGGCTCAACTCAAACAAAGGAATTTCGTCATTGACTTTGAAGCAGTGCATATAAGCAGAGTCGAGTGACCGGTGAGGAGCAGTGGCGCAGTTCGGCGTAAGGTTTAAAAGGCGAGGTGACAGGGCGCGGCGCCGATCGATGTCGACGTCGTTATTCGGGCGACAGCCTTTGACGACGTCTCAGCCGGGTTTCGCTTCGTAACTTTTCATTTGGGAATTTAACTTATAATAGAAAAACTAACTAATTTAAAATTTACTTATCGAAACAGTTGGTTAAGGCAGTACGGTTTACGTGGTAAAGCTCGATCGGGGCAGGATCACGCTCTCACAGAATACCAGCATAAAATAGCAGCTTAATGCTGCTGTGTTTCGTATGGTGAGTGTAGAGATCCGGAGACCCTTTTTACTGGAAAAGAGGCATTCCATCTTAGTCCTCACGGGTGACAACGCATCTGCATTTTGATTCTTTATTGAAGATAGATGTAGATGTCTATGGGTCACAGCAACCACTTACCATCACAGGTGGACTGTGTGCTCGTTTGTCACCCTATCCTATAAAAAAAAAAGTTCTCAGGGGTGAAAACGCATCTGCATTTTGATTCTTAATCGAGGATAGATGTAGATGTCTATAGGCCACGGCATGGACTTACTCTCAGTTTGAGTGTGTGTTCGTTTGTCCCCCTTATTCTAAAATAACGGACACATTATACGCAAACCGAAAGATTGCTATAAGTAATTTTCCACAACACATATGGGCATAGGAACTAAACCCATAACAGACAAAGAGGCGTTGTTTTAACGTCCTTAGAGTGGCTTAAGAGATAATGGATACAGATGTAAATAAAAGGCCGATTGGAGGAGTCCGTGTCGAAAAGCGAATGTTGGTCAGCGAGGGAATAAACTTAAGAGAAAAATGAGAAAACATGTTATGTATACTGATAATTATATTCTTTTGATCGTTGACGTTCTCAATCCGTAACTAACAGAAGTATTACTAACTATCGACAATAACGGTTATAGCGAAATGATCTATGTAGACTAATCATCACAAAACCAGAAGAGAAAACCATTAATTTGCTCACATCTTGACGCCAGCTAGGATTGTACTAAGGGAATTGCGGCGTAGAAGCCTGGTTTTTTAACTACTATAATTTTGTCATTAATATATTTTTATTTATAAAAGGAACATTCACGTAATGTAACATTTACATTCATATATTATATATATCTGTCATAGGATGATTTAAACCGCGTCTTGTCAGAAGCAATAACGTTGGTGGTAGAGCTCCCAGACGAGAACATCAATTCGACCACACAGGCTATGCAGCGTCTGCTGACATAAAATAATAGATAGATATTATTTAAAAGTTTTGCTTATTTTGTCCTCTATTTTATTATTATAACTATGAGTATTTACAAAATCAACATATCAACTACAAAATTAAAATAGGGAAATTGCATATTATGTGGAAGCCTATATTTTTTTAGAAACCTTTATACGAGTTCTGGATTTATTTACCTTAGTTTTTTTTTTGGTCGAAAATTTCTATAGATATTGCATGCACACGTATCCTTTTTGAAGAAAACAACGGCTAATTCTACAATTAGTCCATTTATATATATTTTTTCTTTTCTCTTTTTAAATTTTCGGTCATCAAGAGCGAGCGTGCACTCAGCCGCCCGAGTTACCTCGGGGTATGGCCTGGACTGAAAACCAGTGCTATCACTGAGTCCGGTCCTTTTCGCAGTTTCATACTGCAGCACAGGGTTTTTTTAAGTGTATTTTTTAATTTATAATGTTTGTCAATTATATTTAATTCAGTTTTATTTATCTTTTTGCATGTAATAAATTTTTACTTGTTGTGCTGCATGCTTAAACTGGAATAAACGCATTTCTTTCTTTCTTTTCTTTCTAAATCTCAAATTGAAACATAAATTTAGGTATTTAGTGATTCTTTTTATACACACGAACACTTAACATCGAATGAAACTAATTTTACGGATTTTATGGATAAAAACAACTCAAATACCTAAATTATATTAAACGTGATAAAATCCGTAAAATTTATTTTACATATAAACACTCACGCCTGTCACCCATAGGGGTAGGCAGAGACTACGGACTTCCATTTGGCACGATCCTGACACACTTCTCTCGCCACCTTTACATCCATATATCTACGTATACACGATCGTCGGTTAAGGGTACCCCTAATCTGGCCCATTTTCAATATATCGCCAATTTGGTCGATAAACCTTCGTCTAGGGCGTCCCTTCCCGACTCTTCCGTTCACTTCTGCAACATAAATTTGCTTTGTCACTCTTTCCTCGTTCATTCTTTCTACATGACCAAACCACCGAAGCATTCCTTTCTTAATCCTGGTCAAAACGTCATCTTGCAAACCACACTTTTCTCTTATCACACTATTTCTCACTCTGTCATTCAGATTCAGCCCTAGCATACTTCTTAATGACCGCATTTCTACAGCATTTATTCTACTCTCATGCTTCTTCTGCCAGACCCAACTTTCACTACCATACATTAAAGTAGGGACTAACACAGCATTATGAATTGCTATACGTACCTTTTGTGACACATTCTGACTTTTCATAATAGCGTGTAGAGCCCCATTCACTCTATTTCCTGTGTTCACTCGTCGTTCTATATCCTTATCATATCTACCATCCCTACTAAATAAACATCCTAAATATACAAACTCATCTACTTGCTCAATCGTCTCCCCTTCTATTCTTATTTCACATAACATTTTACTTACTTCTCTTTCAAAAACCATCACTTTCGTCTTACTTGCGTTCACTTTCATACCCCTTTCTTTTAATGACCAGTTCATTAAAAGAAAGGGTATTTTCTAATATAAATTTATTTAATTCTAAATTTATTAAGTATATTCTTTATTTATTTACGAAGCAGAAGCAACCCGTCAAAGCGCTAGAAGGCACCCGCGCCGGGTTCTACTCCGCGGACGCGTGACTGACGGACGGCGGCACACACACAAACTCTCGCCCACACTAGCAACTATTATGAGACTAGAGAACATGTAGCTACACAATGAAACTCACCCACACACGTATTTCAGAACAAAACACACGAGACATCGCATGTGCAGTTTTCGCCTCATAAAAGATGGATAATGATTGATCGGGGACATGTGAGAATGATACGGGATGAAATTATTGCTCTATTTGTTTTTAGTTTCGCTCTTGGCTCCGATACTGAAATATTGCTTATAGTGGAAATACTGTTGGGTAATTTGATGCGTTATTTCCTTGTTCTCATCATCGGCATACGGTTGTTAAGTTGTGAACATAATGACATAAGGACTTTCACATTGCGAGCCGCTTCGATCTTCGGCTTCATGCATACTGTTGCCATCATCAACCTTACGCACTTATCGTCGTTCCATCTAGCTTACGAGACATTTTCGTGTTTATGCTAAACGAATTTCTTTTTAAATCGGAACTGTACCATCAGATAATTTTCTTTTTTATAGAATAAGGGTGAGAAACGAACACACATTGCACCTGATGGTAAGTTGATACTGTGGCCTATAGACATCTATATCTATCCACGGTTATATCAAAAGGCATATGCGTTGTCACCCCTGACGATCATTTCCAGTAAAAAGGATCTCCGGTTCTCTACACTCACTATGCGAAACACAGCAGCATTAAGCTGCTATTTAACGCAAGTATTCTGTGAGAGCGTGGTCCTTCCCCGGTCGAGCCGACCCATTCACGCTACAAACACAATATTTGTTTCGCTGTAGCATGTAACTGTAGCATGGCTCTACCACGTAAAGAATATAGCATAGAGAGTAAGTAAGAATATTTCTTAGATTTCGTATTGATTTTTTTTGAATAAAAATAAATCTCACTTAACGATTTAATAGAGAGATGTTTAATAGATTTTTTGTATAATGTTAGTGACGATCGAGCACACAGTCAACCTGATGATAAGTGGGTGTTGTAGTGCAAAAACTATAATATACTATATATACTAATCTATTCTCGATTAAGAATCAAAATAAACGCGTTGTCATCCCTGAAAACTAAGATTGCCTCGTTACTAATAAAAACTAATTTTACGGATTTTGTCGAGTTTAATTTTAACTTTTAAATTCCCTACGTATACGACGGCGACGGCCACGAAGGTGCGGGGGCTGAGATCGGGATTAAAATTAAAATTTAACGCGATAAAATCCGTAAAATTAGTTTCATTTAATGTGTAGTGTTCGCGTAAATATAATAAATCATTAATAAAAAACATCTTCGGTTCTCGTAACTCATACGAAAAACAGCAAAACGCTGCTATTTTAACTCTGGTTTAAGCTGTGAAGCAGTAAATAATACTTATTACTCGAGATAACGCGTAATACTTAACATTACCACATTAATTAAAAATACAAGAAGTTCTAATTACAGTGTAATGACACGACAGAAGCGATACGTAAAGTCACACCGCACCGGTAGCGCGTTGACGCCTAAACACGGCGGCGAAAGACACCGCGGAATAATTAAAAACTTCCACGAACCGCGTGTAATGACAATAATGACGTTAACGACACACCGCCGCGGCCATTTGTCAGCTGTCATTTGTCAGCCGTTTGTCAGCCGCGGGCCGATTGACGCACATCACGCTTAACTACGGATTCTCGAAGTCAACTCAGCGATATCATGAAACTTATTTAATTCAAAGCGATAAAGGCACAATTTAAATAAAACTAGGTACATGATTTTATGCATTTTATATTTTGTTAAAACTTATTTTAAACTTTCGAGTGTTTTGCAGCTTCGTAGCCATACGAAGGTTCTCAGGTATTTGCGTGTTTGACATCCTGATATGATATTTATCCCAACTTGAGTTTTGATTTTTTTTTTAAATTTTAGATCAATTTATTCATCGTACTAGTAATACAATGATTGAACTTACACAACTATAAGGTCATATTAATTTTTTATATTAGAATAAAAAAATATCGTTAATTATTTTGAAAAGCGTCGTTTTAGTGGTCGAACTCAATTGTTTTTCTTTATCGATCAAAGAAGGTATGATCGCATATTCCACACACAAACAATATATAATAAAAGGTTATCTGTTCTTAATACTTAAAAGTGCTAATTTATAAATTTTCTGGCCTTATCCGATCTGATAATGAAAAAGGTATGATGTCATTATAAATTTCAACACTTTATTTTCAAAACAAAATTAACGAATTTTTATAATTATGAAAGATAAATAAAAAGAGTCTACCTGCACCTTTAAATTATAGCATAATGATGTATACTCTTGTCGTGTTTTGATGGTCTTAGAATCCACTACCCCAGGTAATCCCGTGGGTGTAGATCAGTTGCTGCTCATACCCTATTTCAAATTCAATCTGTCGTCTCTTATGAGACGACAGATTGATCTTCCTAATGACAATAAAAAAAAATTGCGCTTGCCAACACGCCTGCCAAGCGTGGCAATAATAACAAATATCCCCCTTATGAATAAAACCATGGGGATATCTATGTTTAATCCTTTAATGAAAATAAAATCATTTAAACAACTGCCAATCTAAATTGTTCCTTGACATTTCGGTACATATTTAATATAAATATCAAATTTAAATTAAATAAAACATTTAAAATAAATATTTCACCCATGAGCTAGTAGTATGGAGTGCGAATACAACCCAGCAGTTGAAAGACGAATTATTAATGATCGTTTGATTCACACCTCCGCACTAACCCTGCCAGCCGTATAGCCACGTCACCGACCCGACGACGGCCCTGAGACTACCCTAATAGCTAAAGAAAACAAACCGAAACACCATGATTTATTACTCAAGCCTTCTGTCATATTGCGGTACCCCTACATTATCCGCAACCTAGCTATCAATGTGAATAAAACAATCACATTCTTCCGAAAGTTTCTTCGAATTGCTAATAGAGTGATAGATTGTCTCGTGCAAATGTACCGCCTCGAAGTTCTGCAGCAACTAGACACTGAGTTGCATACATTATCGATCATCACGAAACACAGCGGTTAAATAATTCCAATGGAAGCGTGTTTTATGTCCCGTTTCTCTTTGACGGTGCCCGAGACGTCACCGGTTAACGTCCCTACACCACGCGATTAGCGAGTTATTTCCACCCTGCGACGTCTCCGTCCATTAATTCCAAGTTATTATTTAGTTTCCTAACTAAAATTCCAACTAAACTACCTAAAATATATAATTTCAGATGCTGTCACCAAGGGACGATGATGAAGACGACAATCATCTCTGCATCAAATGCAACGCGACTATCGTCGGTCTTGATAATTACGTCAAGCACAGAAAAGACAGATGTGGTAAAAACAAATCTGAAAATAAAACGGGTTTGCCTATTGACTCTTTAGAACTCACATACAGTCTTGGTGCTGATGTGTTTTTCCAATCACTAGAACTACAAAGTAGCGTTAAAAAGACATCCCTGTCCAGACTTACACCACCTACACCAATTTCTAAAACCGCTTTAGATCGAAAGTCCACTTTGACAGTTGCATCCACTTCTAGAGAATTACCACGGATCAGTCCTGTAGAAACTAACCTTAGAGGGGTCGATTGGATCGGTGGTCACAGTATTAGAATAGGAAGCAATGAGGATAATCAAACAAAACTGATCAATGCCGTTGCTAGTATTAGCGGCAATGTCAAGAAGGATTTACCTTCGTCTTCTTATAATATCGGAACTTTCAACGATTTTAAAGGAGACGATGATTCCGATGATTGTGATGAATCAGAGGACGATGAAGAGGAAGAAAGTGCGCATGGTAGTAAATGGAAACCACCGCCTCATTATACTGGCGGTAAATGGCGACCGGCATCACCAGAACATGAAGAATGGGATATTAGAGAGGAACATATGGGAAGTAAATGGAAATCTTTAATAATCACAGAGGGTAATGAACGTGAGGAAGACTATGATGCTCCGCCACCTGGACACACAAAAGGAAAATGGGTTCCCGGAGCTCCAGAGAAAACTCAGATTATGCAAACAACTATACAGAATAAAGGTTCTGTCCAATATTGGTGTGGCCCATGCAATAGGCGACTTGGTTCACGAGCCATTTATGACAAACATTTAATGTCTAACCTACACATGAGAAAAGTGTTACCGGAACACGAATTAGAATTTTCGGGACATTTAGAACCCCTTAAAAATATAAATGAGAAACGTTCAACTCGGCCATCTCGGTTCGTAAACAATAGCATCTATCTGCAACCTCAACGAAAGAAGCAGAAAATCGCCGATACAAAATTATCTGTCACAACTGTAAAAACGAAAAGGAAAAGAAGGCCTTGTTTTCTTCACTGTTCAGTTTGTAAGTCAAGAGTAAGGTATCATTTGATGGGTAAGCATTTAATATCTCATTATCACTTCAGAAAAGCAACGGATACTCAAAGCCCTACTTATCAGCAACTGATTCTCGATAATATAGATGTCATAGTACACCAATCTCCATTCCAATGTAGTCCGTGTCGATTTTATACAAACTGGTCATCAAATTTTATGCAGCATTGGTTTTCCGATGAACACAAATCAAAAACTGATTCAATGGAAGGACGATACTGGTGTTCGTTTTGCAAATTTGAATGTGAGTCTTCGGATGAAATGGTTAATCATATATCGGGGCTGAACATAGCGAAGTGGTCGCGGTTATTAACAGATCGATGCCAATTATTTTGAGAAAGAAGACGATTTTAAAATGCGATACATGCTCAAAAGAATTTCGATATAACATGGAAATTAAGCAACATTGCCGAAGAACTGGACACGAGTTATGTCACACTGCTACGGATGTCTACCAGGAATTACACAAATGTCAACATTGTAAAGAGAAGTTCAAATCTTCTTTGACGTTGGCTGCTCACTTAAAGTCTAAGCATAAGCAGAGGGCATATCTTTGTCTAGTGTGCTCAAAAACATTCAACTCATCAGGAGAGGCCAAACAACATCGGCAAACTTCAGAACATAGAGTACGTAGAAGGAAATTTTAATTGAAAAAGGTTTAAGAGTACCTGTCAAGGACTTGAGCAAGAAATGTCCATACTGCATTGATAATGTACGATTGAAAAATATTATAGAATTAAAGGATCATATTCGAAGAGTCCATCCAAACATTAAGAAAAAGTTAGTAAAATTCCTGATTAAATCTAAATAGGTGTAGATAAATCTTATTCATTTGTATCCCCGCTGCTGAACATAGGCCTCCCACATAGAATGCTTCATAGGGATGATATTTGCTATAGGATACACTTGGCAGCCGGTTTTAATATTTTGATGGGTTATCAGTAAGATGCTGCTGCCCGTCTCTTGTTTCACTTTCGGTTTGTCGCCTCTTGCGACACTCACAGGAAAATATGGGTAGTAGATTTTTGTTATTTGGATTTAAGATTATTATTTCTTAAAACTTTTGACAACGACCTTACAAAAATACCTTAATTTCAGATGTTCCAAGTGTGGCATGTCGTTCATCTTGTCTCAAGAAGTCACTCGACATATTAGATCTAAGGCTTGCCAATATCAAAACGCCAGCTCCTTGAGCGCTCCCATACTCTGGAATTGCAGTCAGTGTCTCTTCACTACTGATTCTCAAGCCGAGTGCTTCTTCCATGAAGTTCTGCACTCTCCCTCTATCACTAAGGTTACGAAAGGTGAAAAGGATAAATTGATTGAGAAATATGACTGTCCACTTTGCCCCAAGAGATTCACCAAAGCTTCCTTGCGACACCACTTGAAACAACATACATTCGAAAGGCCGTTCGTGTGTAATATATGCGGAGCAAATTTTACGAGACAAAGCAGTCTAACGAATCACTCGAGAAGTGAACATGCGAATAACTCTGTAACAATAATCTCAGAGTCATCATCGATAGATGCAACGGCTGATACATCGATGACAGATTTGAAATGTAGTCATTGCAAGAAGAAGTTTACAAATAAGTAAGTTCATTTTAAATTTGATAAATTACTTCCCCGTGTAGCTTAAAAATGGGTTATATAAAAGTAAAGTAACAGCTATATACGTCCCACTGCTGGCACAGCCCTCCTCTCATTTCTGAGAGGGTTTTATGGCAAGGAAACGTCCGCTGCGCTGCCCCAAAGCGTGTTAGAGAACTTCAAATGTCTTCGAAATATTTTTTTTTCTTATTTCTCCGACATGCCGGTTTCCTCACTTTCATTTGCGGGGATCGAACCCAGGTTGCTCGAGTAATGTGAAATTTACAGCCAGCGCTAAACTTCTGATATCTTTATCTACTTATATCTTTCCATTAGTTCAATGTATTATTATGCTAGTTCAATACATATTATGGTATATTACTTTATATTATCATATTTGGAAAAATTAAAAAATTTTTGTTGTCAAAAATATCTTTCACGACGTGAATCGAATGAAACGTAGTTAAAAGTAAATAATAAACGAATGATATTTTACGTCATAATAAAATTTATCGCTTGGATTCAATCCAGTAAGTTTACTCACGCGAGTTTAAATTTTCAGTAACCGTTTTCAATATGGAGATGGAAAAATAAGTTTTCTTATTTACAGTTACTGTTTGATGATAAAATATATGTTTTTATATATACTCGTATTTCAGCCAGCATTTTATATAAAATAATATTAGACGAAATCGAAATGAAACAAATTAATAATTAAACTTTAAAAATAGTAATAATCGCTTTTTTTACGTAGTAGAGCCATGCTGCAGCTATTTTATGGTTGAAGCACAGATAAAAAATGGTTACTAACGCACGACCTTGAGCGAGTGACGGAGGCCTGCTTGTAGCACGGAAGGGTCGACTCGACAGGGGAAGGATATTCGCTCTCACAGAATACGAATGTAAAATAGCAGCTTAATACTACTGTGTTTCGTATGGTGAAAGTAGAGAACTGGTGACCCTTTTTACAGGAAACGAGGTTTCACCTTAGTTCTCAGGGGTCCATCTGCATTTTAATTCTTAATCAAGGATAGACGCCATGTATATCATCATCCTATTCATCGTTCCATTTACCATTAGGTGGACTGTGTGCTCGTTTGCCACCCAAAGTGTATAAAAATAAAATAAACCAACTTTTAAAAAAACTAAAAAGAATGAAATAGTTTCCAATAAAGCTAAGACATAATGTATCATCATCATCATCATCAACATTACAGCCCTTCACAAGTCCACTGCTGAACATAGGCCTCCCCCAAGGAATGGGAAAGCTTAAGACATAGATAATGTATAATATAATTAAATCCACGACTTCGGAAAATATTGAATTCTTTTTAGTTTTTCGATGTCGGTTTTTACTTTTTTAAAGTTTAATTATTTCGTCTGTTTGAGCGAACTAAGCGATATCACAACTTTAAGGTTCCTACCTCCATTCCATATTTTCCAACTAAACACATAGATAAGGATGGTCAAATTGTGGACCACATCCTATTTTTTTACGTTTCTTCAACTGAATTCATTACTGGTTTATGTTATAATTACTACGTACACATATATATTGATGCTGTTGCCTATGTCTGGCTTTTTATGGTGCCTATCTCCTGCACGGGTTTTGCCTCTTCAAATTAAACGCACGCTGTAAGGTGGGCTGATGTTTCATAACGGAATATCATACTGAAGTCTTTACAGCTTTATAGGGTTTGAACTTTGAAACCGCAGTTGTAAAAATAGACAGAAAAAAATAGTTACCAATTCATATAAGTAATTACTAACTACGACAAAATATTTAAGTATTAAATTATTATCTATTTTTATAAATTATATTAATCCAGGTGCTGCTCACGTGCAACATTTCAGTCTTATGATACGATGGTGTGAACGCATCGTCATCATCATCATCATCACCCTTCACGAGTCCACTGCTGAAGGGTGGCCTAACCCTAAGGAATGCCACAAAGCACGCTCCTGAGTCACCTGCATTCATAGACTTCCTGCATCTCTTACCAGGTCGTCAGATGGTCGTGGAGGCCCGCCCTTTACTTCGCTTACGATGTGAACACATAGAAAGAATGAATGAGCAAAGAGTGGCAAAGTAAATTTATGATGCAGGAATGATTAGTAGAGTCGCAAGGGACATCGTAGACAGCAGCTTAGCGACCAAATTGGCGATATATTGAAGAACCCATAGCCGACGAGCATGTATGTGTTAATATGGATATGAAAGATAGAAGGGAGTTGTGTCAGGATAATGTCGAATGGAAGTCTGTGGTCTCTACCTACCCCTCTTAGTAACAGGCATGAGAGTTTATATATTTTCTATGTTATGTAGGTACCCAAGGTGCCAATTGTGTGGAACAATCACGCATAGAAAATATACCTAATACGATGTCAAATTAATCAATAAAAATATTTTCTCTGTGACTCAAATAATATGAGCTTTTCACACACTGGCCATTATTCCATCAATACTCTTCAGATTTAAAGCTTCAGTCATATCAAGGGAGTGGCGCGCATAGCTTGACCAAAATAAACGCCGCATCAGTGCGAAGCGGCGTCATAATCAACTGAGATGAACGACAAGTACGCAGCGGATGCGTGCGTGTCTCACGTCACACAACTCCTTCACAAATATCGGGAAACATTCATAATTTGACGCGCGCGCTTTGATAGTGCACCGGCGCGACATTTTCCCGCCGCCCGCGATGTTGCCAGCGCTGACGTTTTTATACCAAACGGTAATAAATTTTCCCCCGGATGCCTCGTATTTCGAGCGCTGGATCAAAATATTAGTGGGTACGAAAGAGATGGCGACATTTAAATTTTATTGTACGCACGTGTTGCGTTGTAGAGCTTACAGGACAAGTTGATGTGATTTGACGCTGCCAAATTGGCGGTAATTTATGCAGTTTGTCAGCCCCAAGCATACGTATTTATCGTTTCAATCGTCGTATATCGTTTCAAATAACTTCGCGGTAAGGATTCATTCGAGTTATTCATTAACCTCGTAACTTTTGTTCTTAAGCACATATTGCACTATACTAGATATAGGATAGATTATACATCATCCTAGAATTTTTGATGCTATTAGTTAGAATGTATCATCTTAATCAACGGCGTAGTGAAGGTGTTTGAAATTGGATGGTGTTGAAAAAGGCGACAGAGAGTATCAAACCAGAAACTAGGCAGCAGCGTCTTCCTAATAACAACTGGAATGAAAAATAAACTGCGGTGCGATGCCAACCCGCCTGCCAAGCAACTATCGTAAATGTCCTACTAATGAGGCAATCTAAGAAGAGGCCTATGTTCAGCAATGGAATTTTGGAGACTGTCTATTACAGATGGTATAAAACAGACACTGTATTTGCGGCGACATAATGAAGGAAACCGCTAAAATAAATGAAGCTAAATATAAAAGAATTTGCGTCCGTTCGTAGGTCGCAAGATGGTTAGAAAAAGCTGTTAATCAAACGTACAGTTGTGTAATTATTTTAATTAATATATTTACATAAAAACAGCTCATTGAATAAAACTCATCTTACAGATTTTGTCTATTTCAAGCCTTGCAGCTGACGCTTATTTATTTATTTATTATTTATTCTGTGCAAAATGTTATGCACTTATATAGCTACTCTGTGGTTAATGCCACGAACCACGATCCTTTTGACGAAATTATGCTTTTATAAAGGATCGTAGATCTTAGATCGTTGACAAAACGAGCCATAGTGTATTGATATAACATTAGCATATTTCCAAAAGTATTTTTTGTAATATCAGTATCATATGTCTAGTTAGCCCTATGATAATATAAATAGTATAAGATAGTATGCACCTTATTAATTACCCAACCCATAGCTCCGGCAGTTAGATTGAGTTACTCTGATGGGAATTGAAATAGTGGTTGGCTTCGTTTTACGTTTCACGTTTCATCATCATCATCATCACCATCATCATCATCATTACAGCCCGTCACAAGTCCTCTGCTGAACATAGGCGTCCCCCAAGGAATGCCACAAAGTACGGTCCTGAGCCACCTGCATCCATCGACTTCGTGCTTATCTTACCAGGTCGTCACTCCATACAGTGGGGACACGTGGGTTGACGTTTAATTTACCAGTATCTATTGTTAATAAGCCGTTATTTTATTGTATTCTTATCTTATTTAACGTAAGAAATTATTATCACAATGATAAAACATGACGCTGTTGCGGAGAGTTTCCCAAACGATTTCCATCACATTTAAATAAAACTATTTTTCCGGATCTTATCGCGTATATTCACTTATTTGAAATTCCCGAAGTTTCGAGCACTTTACAGCACCCAAACATACTTATTCCAATAGAGAAGAGGGCTGGGTGCTACCATCTGCTTGGGATTCTAAAATTAATAAAATTAAATCCCAACCCAATCACACAACTGCGAGACTTCAAGATATTCAGTAACTTCAGTCCCCCCCGTGACCATGGCTGCTGTAAAGTACTCGAAACGTCGGGAATATAAAACAAGTTAATATACGCGATAAAATTCGGAGTAATTAATTTTATCTAAATGTGTAGTGTTCGCGTAAACATAAGAAATCATAATGATTCCCACTATAGTTATATAATCCCATCGCTGGGCATAATTACCTAATATCTCTCAATCAATATCTTTTATAATCAAGACTTACACAATTATATCTTATATCTTTTTGTTTTATCAAATTGGATCATGACTTAATTAGTATCTAGGTATATGTAGGTGCATTAAGTATCCTGTTGTTCCTTTTTTTTAAATCTATAAACCACATTTTATTCTTAGTACTATACTTAAGGTTCTGTGGCACAGTGGCTTAGCAATGAGTTGTAGTGTTAAGAGAGAATGCGGGTCAAGATACTTGAAAATTAGGTATTTTAATAAACTATCGCTGTCGATCTGCGAGCGCTCGGCGTCCGATAAGGACAACTTCAGATCCGACTGAATAGTCTAAGTAAAAAGGCATAATTCGAGGTTTGGCTCTCTACCATTTCCTCCTCCAATATTGGACCAATTTAAAAGATATCTCATAAACGGAATAAGAACGATATACACTGTGTGTCTATGCTTTTCTTTTTTAAGTATTAGTTATCAAATTTGAACACTAGGCCTCTGAATACAGCGGTCTAAATAGACAATTTTGAGCATTTTGTAAGGGTGATAAAGGTGCTAATAAAGATAATGTATCATCAAAAAGGAAAACATAGGGACATAGAAGAGGTTGGTATTTATTTTACTGTATGAACTCATTGCTATTAGGTCATAAACCAGAGAAAAAAAACAGGCGAGAGCGTTTGTATGGAGAAAAGACCACCCGCATTTCCTCATAAGGGCCGCGGGTTCAAATCCCACTCGGAACTAGTATGGCCTACAAATAATTGTTCCGGGTCTGGATGTTTGTTCTTTTGAAATTTATGTATGTAAACTGATACCACGATACTTGAGAAAATCCTATTGTGCAGGTTACTTTTTTTATTTAAGAAAACATTCACCCTCTCCGATAATTTACTCTTATATATTATATTATATAATAAGAAGTGTGGCTTACACAGTTACTAAAGTGTACTTTTATTATAACTATTTACATACAGACACAGAATGTATGAATACAGAGGCAGTCTTAGTGCCAGGTGTCAGACGAAACGATAACCGCCCCACAAGATCTAATTCGGCCCACAAACCGCATGAATCAAGTCGACGTGGCCATTACCCAAACTTTCATCGTACCCAGAACATTGTAAAGCCATTGAGGGCGTCTAATGCCGCTGATGATCCAACTTGTGTAATATCTTATGCATTATTGCGCCGCCGACTTGCATTAATGCAGTTCAGACTCTAACGCGTTCCGTGTTGTGGCGAAACGGATGCTCAAAGTGTCACTGACTTGGCAACACTGGCCAGCTTATAATTACAATATTGGACGACTTATTATATTACTAATTTAATTATTAAAATGAGAAAAAAGTAAATGCACATGTGAACCACTTATAGACTAACATAGCATACGTATTTTTTAGATTGGTACAAACTTAAAAGTAAATATTACGTCTCCTAACATCATATCACCAATTTTGCAAAAGCTTAATTTCGAAATTTGTGTAGAGAATCGTCAAAAATATCTGTCACACTCACATCACTAACTTCCATACTCATAGCAGTTCTTCGGACAGGATAAAAGAAGAGTTCTATTATATTTTCCAGTTCGGACGATATGAGATCGAACCAAGCGGTTCGGTGTCGTAAAAGGCGACCGAGGCAAGAAGCAGGAGATGGGCAACAGCATCTTTCTAATAGCTCAAAATAAAAAATAAAAACTGCTGACATCAACTCGTCGGCCAAGCGTGGTAACTATAGAAATTTGAATGAATGAACCATCAGGTGGACTGTAAGCTTTTTGTCACTCTAATATTTAAAAAAAATTGCAATACACTCGTAACATTAATTGCATTTTTATGATTTTCGCGTGGATAATATAATATGATTATGTAGAAGCCGCTATAAAGAATATTTCCTATTTCTTTTTAATTCCAGGACTGCCCTAAATCAACACGAAACGTCTTGTTCTTCTGTTGAGAGACGATGTCCTCACGACCAGTGCACATTTGTTGCCACAACAGCCGCGCAGCTGGTTAGGTACGTATTGTTTTTTTTTGATAGGTATTTTTCTATAGGAGCGGCATTACTGGCTGTGTTTCGAATGGTGAGTGCAAAGAAACGGCGAAAGAAATTCCGCACGTATCATCTTTTTTTTTCATTTCTATTTTAAAGTCAAAACATAATATTTTTAATCATAATTGAAAAGTTATAGACTCATAGGTCACGTTTCGTAAATTATTTTTATATAAAAACAGATACACTAAATAAAACAGACATAAATCTTACAAAACATATTTATTTTCTATTTTACAACGAAAGTTCATCCTGTTGAGAATATCCACTACCCCATATCTTCCCGTGGGTGTCATAAGAGTCGATATAGGGAAACTAACGCAGGAGATGGGCAGCAGCATCTTTTTAATAACAGCAAAATAACAATAAAAAAACTACGGTTGCCAACCCGGTTGCCAAGCGTGGCAACTATGGCAATATACCCCCATGGCGAAAGTTACAAAAATACGGTCCCCAGTCTCCGGTGGCCCCGCTATTCCTGGCTACGGTGGCGACCATGGTAACGGCGGGATAGTGGGTGCTAAGAATCTCCGGTGGAGGTTCAAGACGACTCGACCTGGCAACATATAACGCATGCACCCTGAGGACTGACGAGAAGATCCTGGAGGAGGAAGAAGAGATAGACAAGTTGCGTTGGGATATTATAGGTTTATATGAGGTCCGAAGAGGCGGGGAGGATATGGTAATCCTCGAATCCGCCAACTTGTTTTATCACTGGGAGGGCGACCATCTGTCCCAAGGAGGTGCCGGATTTATCGTCCACAAGTCTCTCGTTAACAACGTTGTAAAGATTGGGAGTGTGTCGACGAGGATTGAGTACCTTAGAATAGAATAGAATAGAATAGAATAATTTTTTATTCAATGTAGATTACATGTGTAATTCTTATTGAAAGTTATTTTTACTTTACCACTGGTTCGAAAAAAAACCTCTGTCCTGGGAAGAACCAGCAAGAAACCCAGCGGGACTTTTTTAAAGTAAATTTTATATTAATGGTTGTACAAACTATTTAAGTACAAAATTTATTTTAGAAACTGCTTGAAGCGACCACCTCATTCCAGGGTTATTATCAACCATGTATTCATTTATACTATAATAACCCTTTTATACAGTTTCAGCTCAACAAAACATTTAAACTTGATAATAGAGAGAGCCTATACACTTTCCGGGACCTTGTTGTAATAGCGTATACATTGCCCCAAGAATGAATTACTGACTCTGTGGAGTCGAGAAACTGGTATCACTAGCTTGTGTTTGTTCCTAGTGTTTACAGAATGTATATCACTTTTTTTACTAAAACTACCTTTGTTTTTGTGAACATACATTAAATTTTAGGCTAAAGTTAATATATTTATTTCTTTAAATTTATCTCTAAGAGACTCTCTCGGTTTTAGGTTGTAAATAGCTCTAATGGCCCTCTTCTGTAAAACAAAAATAGTTTCTGAATCAGCCGCATTTCCCCATAGCAAAATCCCATAAGACATTATGCTATGGAAATAACTTATACTCAGAATCACCAAACGGTATTCTTTAAAGGTCATACAGGCTTACGCACCAACCTCGGCACATCCCGATGAGGAGGTAGAGGAAATGTATGAGGATATCTCTAGAGCCATGCATTCCTCCAAAAGCCACATTACGATGTTAAACAGTTAAACTAGGCACAAGACTTCGAAAGTGAGCTGAAGTTAGGGAAATTCGGGATAGGGTAACGGAACCAAGAGGCAAGCAGCTGTCCGATTTCAGGGAGAAAGAGGGACTCGTTATGATGAACTCTTTCTTACAGAAGCGGCCCCACGGAAGGTGGACCTGGTCGAGCCCCGACGGTTCCACAAAAAATGAGATTGACTTGATTATGATGACTAGACGGCAACTGTTCAGTGATGTCTCAATGACCGCGAGGGTGAAAACTGGAAGCGATCACCGAATGGTGAGAGGCACACTGAATCTAAACGTAAAGTTGGAGAGGTTACGACTAATGAAGTCAACGCTCCGTCAATATCCAAAGCCCCGAAAACTTTCAGCTCGAGCTACAAAATCGTGTCGAATTAGAACGCGCAAGTGCACAGCCTGGCCGCACTACTCATTCCCTCTCGGTAATTCGCAAAGCGCGGGAATCGCGAAAAGGATTGTTTGATATGAATTGGTTTATTGTGGTTTATTTTGATTTTTAAATTTAATAATTGGTGATTTTGCGCCCCCTTTAGAAAGGCGCCCGGGGCATGTGCCCTACATGCCTGTGTCATCAAAGCATGTTTCACAATATTTATTTTATAAAAGATTTATGTAAAGGTGTAGGTGACAGTGAAAGTACATGCGTTTAGTTTTTTTTATTAAACTAAAGTGACAACTGAACCTACAGTCCACCTGATGGTAAGTTACTGCTGCAGTCCATGGACACCTGCAACCAACTTCTAACAAAGAAGTCTACAGATGCGTTGTCTCAGATGTAATGCCTCACAAGCTGTAATTATACTTATCTATGTCCGATTCACACCGAAACGCTGCAGTGCAAACATTGCTATTTGACCGCAGGAATAGGTAGGAGGTTGCTACCCACCCAGACGGTCTCAGAAAGATATTTCATGATATTTCAAGAATACTAGCCTGGGTTGACTTCAATAGGTTTCCTTCCGTATACTTAATCAGCACTTTATTTCCTTTTCCCGATTAGCTAAAAATGATGCGAGAAAGACCTATATGCTCGCGGTAGAGCCAAGCTGCACCGTATACCCAATAACCGCAGCACGAATGAGTCGACTCGACCGCCTGACTGTAAAGTGTAAAGGCAAACTCTCTTTAAAATGGGAAATGCCCATGCCTAACTGTGGGCTTGTGATGGTGATGATGATGATAATGAGTATAAAACATAAACTATTAACTTGTTTTACTGTGTCAACATTATTATGTTATCATACCAAGGCCCCGAACAAGTTATTCGAAGCTGGCGATATAATTCTTAATGTTATAAGATGTTTATTTATAAATATCCACAGCAAGATATGATCTTGTTTCACCTCCGATCACCTTTCTTATAAGATGATATCCAAATTTCAAAATATTTCCATTTTTCGGTCCATAAAGTAGGTACTACCTACTTTTCTATATTCAGAAGGCTGTCTCTGCTCTGTAGTATGTGTGCCATCATTTATTATATCCGGCTCTAAGCTAATTTTTATTTGATAGGTAATTGACTAATTAATACCTATTTAAGTTTTCATCTAAATTGGTTCTGTAGTTTTTAAAAGTAAAAAAGAATCGACCTAGCAGTTAACCACAAAGTTGAAAGTAGATTGGAATAGGATTAGTTCATAGTAACGAAATCTAGATGGCGCTTCAAACTTATATGCATTGCATGCATACGAGAGGTCTCTCTTTTCCCCGTTTGATAATACTCTTGGGTTTATAGGCGGAGCTGCTCTGTGTCCAGAACGAATTTCAGTATAGCAATACACCCTTTCGTTTTCTTGTTTTCGGTATCATCATCATCATCATCATCATTACAGCTTCTTCACAAGTCCACTGCTGAACATAGGCCTCCCCCAAAGAACGCCACAAAGCAAAAGTTTTCGGAACGTCGCTATGTTTTATTGAATTATACTTATACGTTATATTGTTTTATGTATTTTTAACCAACGTTCGATTTATTTCTATGATATGCACATTTTAACTACATTAAATTACGTTTGCTTCAGCGTCATCTAATAATTTACTATGGTACCATTCTAGGTGCATTGAATTACATTTGCTACAGCGCCATCTAACATAATTTGTAGACATAGGCTACACATTAATAATTCTTAGATTAACGTACTATAGCACTTTAAAAAGTTTGATGGCATTTAAAATTCCGTACAAATATGTAGGTATCCTATCGTAAAATATAAACACCTCATACCTAATACATACTATTTTCTATGCAGGCATCGCCGAGCCCACGGTGAAAATATTAAAAATCACAAATGTTCAGTATGTACGTTCAGCAGCGACCAGGCGAGTCACATGAAGAGACATATGATGTGCCATGAGGGAATAAAACCCTATGCCTGTCCGCACTGCCAGTTTACTTGTGGCAGCTTAGTAAGTTAAAAAAAATCTATATCTTTGCATTATTAAAATGATAAACACCCAATTATAGTAAGTTACTATTGCAAACCATGAACACCTAATTAATCTATACCTACTTACATAATATAAACAAAATTGAAATGTCTGTCTGAATAACTGGCTTCAAATAACCATATTTGCATGCTATTAAGACATAAATAACCAATTTAAAAAAAATTGTCTGTCTTCTTGTCTGCTTGTTTGTTAAAATGTAACTTTAGGATCAGATAGAGCGCAATGCCAGAAAGGATCTAAGTACATATTACTACAATGGAGGGATCCAGGCTATAATTAATCTATAAAACTTGACTAACAAAATTTTTTTTTGTCATAACGAAACATTGATAAATGATCTAAATAACGCCACATTGACTATCCAGACGAAGCCGGGGCGGGTCGCAAGTAATAAATAAAACATTACTCTCTGATTTTGCTTTACAAACATCCAGACAATGGTTTTCTATATTTATTAATTTAATTGTATTGGCAATGATTCATTACTTCAAAGCTGATGACTGCAAATTTTGTTGGTGAAAACTTTCTTATAAGTATCTACAATTATTTAATAATACTTTTAGGAAAATCTCCGCAAGCATGTGCTACGAAGCGGCCGGCATGAAGGATTGTATCTATACGAGTGTCCTGATTGTAAATATAAAACCAACATGGCCACAGACCTGCGTACCCATTATACAGTAGCCCATCCTGATAAATACAATCCGAAAACTGCTCTAGAAGCAGTGAAAACACATTTGATGAAAAATGTTACAAGAGAAGAGAGGAAGACGAAAAATAACTCAATGATCATGATCACTTAGATATTCAATCTCACTGTATTTAAGCAATAAATAGTTTCAAAGCAATTTAATTATTTTTACTCGAATTTGAAGGTCGTGTTTTAGACCCATGTGTTACTGCCACTTTACGTAATATTTTATTTATTTATTAACAATATTTTTAAACTAGTAACATAAGTAATTACCACTACAATATTTCAACCCGTAGTGGATCTCTTTGAAAACACTGATCACTTCTTACACCTAATTACATCTTAATCCCTAGTTGTTTGTTAACTTACTAATCGTCATCTTTATTCATCATAAGTCGACTGCTGAACAAAGGTCTCCCTCAGAGCCTTCCACAAAACACAATTGTGACTTACCTAGGGTGACCACAGGGTCTAGAGTTGAGTATCCGATTGCAGGTGGTTGATAATCCAGATTTTTGACAAAAAGTCCGGTCTTTTGCCGGTCTTCCGGCAATAAAACTCAATAGATCAGCTTTCAAGAAGTTGGTTTCTCTAATTGTAATATTTTTTACAAGTAATGTGCTTGAAACTGTGTTACAAATACCTATGCAACGACGAGTATGTCTATAATATTGCTCGCGATACCTTCCTATACAGCTTCCTACCGCTAGACCTTCGCGTACAGGTCGTGGTGGCTGGTGTGGTAAAAATCCGGTCTGTATTGAAATACAGGCGCTATCCGTTTAGACCTTTAAAATCTGTTAAATCAAACTAATTTTACGGATATTATCGTTTTAATTTTTAATTTTTAATCCCCGACGGGGGCTGAGGTGTTTGACGTCCTGATGTCATAGTTAGCTCGGCTACCTTCAGCTTTTAAATATTAATTTTTGGTGTGATCTACGCTTAGTGGTATACTTCGGTTTGGATTAAATTTTATTAATTTTAAGATCCCAAACAGATGGTACAATGACACTGAAAGTTTTTAGAACTGGCCACTTGTTAACGATATAATAAAAAAATAAGTTCAAATTTTGAAATTGGAACTCTTTGCCAATATTATTGTGTATATATTTTATTAATTTGCCATTTGTTTACGATTTGGCGGCAAACTGAATATTGTCTGTGTCATGTCAGCATGAATTTAACGCGAGAAAATTTTCGTACAATGATTTTTTATGACTTTCTATGTCATTTAAGTCAACAAGAAAGTTATGATAGATTTCGATTGGCCTTTCACGATGAAACCCCATCTCGTGCCACTGTTTACAACTGGTTTAATGAGTTTAAACGTGGTCGCACTAATCTCACCGATGATCTGCGTGAGGGACGGCCTTCTACGGCGACGACTGAAGATGACATCAGTGTTGTGCGGCGTATGATAGAGACTGACAAAAGAGTGACTTATCAGCAGATTCGGACAAGCAACAAGTCCTCCATAAACATTTAGCGGTCAGGAAGCTTTGTGCCCGGTGGATACCTCATAAGCCAAAATCCGTCGTGTAATTGGTGTCGTGAAATGGTTCAAAGATTTAACGGAGGTGACTCAAATGCTGTGTTCGACATACTTACGGGTGACGAAAGCTGTATTTAATATTTATTGTTATGATCCTGAAACTAAGAGACAGTCTGCTGTCTGGGTGTTTCCTTCTGAGGAGTTGCCAACTAAAGTGAAGAGAGGTCGAAGCGTGGGAAAAAAGGTGGTGGCCTCGTTCTTCGGAAGGCCAGGTCATTACGCAACAATTGTTTTAGAGGATCGAAAAACAGTTACTGCAGAGTGGTACACTAACAATTGTTTACCACTTGTCTTGGAAAAAGTTCGGGAGAAACGACCTCGCAGTAGGATCCTCCTTCACCACGACAACGCCTCGTCGCACACCGCCAAGCAAACAATCGACTACTTGGCGACGTCAGACGTGGAATTACTGGGTCACCCGCCCTATAGCCCCGACCTCGGACTTTGCGATTTTTATTTATTTCCGAAAATAAAAGAATAACTTCGACGAAAACGTTATATGGACGCCGAGGAAGCAGTGGCTGCGTTTCAAAATGGCGTTGAAGAGACCCCTAAGGACGAGTGGGCAAAGTGCTTTTCTCAGTGGTTCCATCGGATGCAGCGATGTATTGATGTAAATGGACACTATTTTGAAAAGATATAACAAAACTAATAACTTGCTACTTTGTTCAGTTTTTGATTTTCTAAGAACTTTCAGTGTCACCCTCGTATAATTGGAAACAACAGGTAAGAAAGGTGTCATAAAACTAATTCTCAAGAACGTCAGCATAATTTGTTCCAGAGAATTTTATTATGTATTATGCAATATTCAATATAATTTCTAAAGTTAGTTGGAAACAACAGGAAACGAAGGGTGTCGTATAATTTATTCTCATGAATGTCAGCATAATTTATTCTAGAACATTTTATTATGTATTTTGCAATATTTTATACACGTGTAAAGTATATGCTGAGTAAACCACTTCAAATTGTTGCTATGCTTTCCTTTGGGCTGACAAAGCATAAAGGTGTCTACAGGTGAATATCCTTAACTAGCGCCACATAATAAATAATAGTACAAGAACTAGCGCTTAGGTAGTGTGTTATGTAGGTACTTTATTACCTATGGATATATGGACGTGAAGGATGCGAGACAGGTGTCGTGATCATGCCAAGTGCCAAATGGAAATCCTTATTCCGTAGTTTTTGCCTTCTCCTCTGTGTTATAGGCGTACTTGTCCTATATTTATGTTTAAGAAAAATGTAATCTCATTTTATGTTATTGTAAACTACATAGAAATATTTAATTTATATTTAGCGCTTAAATCACAATAATATTAATTAAATTCATGATAAAATCAAAATTTGGTCTTTCAAGATTTAAAATATTCGCCATCTATTGACACTTAGAGGAACTAGCGTTCAATAACGCTATTCGGTTTGCTCCTAGGTGAGTGTATATGTACTAGATGGCGTTTTATCTTTAAGCTATTGTTGTTTTCTTAGATTTTTTTAAAAACTAAAACAAAATACGAACGAAATCAGTAAAGAACTTAACAATTTTAAGAATTCTAAATTTTGTAGTGCAATATTAATAATTAATTTCATTACCTATACCCGTATACTTCGTAATATGGCAACAATGCATGAACCACTGAATGTCAAACTGTCAAATTGCTTGACGATACGGTACGGAGGGAAACAGGGAAAAATTTAATATGGAAATGTTCTTTTGTGTTAGTCGCACGTGTGTTGTGTCGTGTTAAAATAATATTACGCGAAAGATTCAGGTCCCAAAACATATGACTTAGTGCTGTCGAAATAAAAATTATATATTGTGTAGTTACGTAACTACGTTTTGCGTCATTGAAAGAAGAGCGACGAAATATTAATTTGCTGTGCAAAATTAAATATTTGAACTAAATTATGTTTGTTTATTTCCAAGTGTGAGCGAAAAATCGATTGAAGATCCAAAATGTCGCTAAAGGTAAGTTATTTTATTATTACAGGATAAAATATTATTAGGTATACCACATTGCAGTGACTATTTTATGTTTTATTATTCATACAGTTTTATACAGTTATACCATACCTTACATTACACCTTACTAAGTTTCTGTTAACCAAGATGGTTTTATGGAGTTTTTAATTAAAATAACACTATTCAACAGTATCAAATCAATTATCAAACAAAAATATGATTAAATTGAATCGTGTTTGCATTTAAAAATATTAGTTATTAATCAAGGTTATCAGATAAAACTACAAATTAATGGCATTGACATTGACACACTCATAAAAATGCTGTTTATAATTTTAAATCAATATTATATAAGAATTAAGAGCTTCTTCCACACTTTTAAATTATGTTTTGTCTCTAAAATGTGCCTTATTATCAGATGTACTATTAAATATACAAATCCATAGTTGTATAAATATGTTTAATTTAATTAACAATATTTTTAGTAGGATCTTAGTTGCTTTTGAATTCATATTCAACTAATGAAGAATGTTCATATTTACAATTGTTTTCTTGGTGGAATTTCATTGTTTTGGATGGGAGAAGCAAAATCACATAAATGGATCCTCACATTTTTTGCCCGGCTGCCCACAAGAAGGGTAATGTTTTTGAGTGTGTGAATATTATCTATGTTTATTTCTTTGGCATGTGCTGTAGCTTATACAACTAGATGGATTGAACAGGATTGTATTGACCGCCACTACATGGAGAAAATGCCAAACTCTAAATGCAGATGTATCACCAGGATAGAGAACAGCATTACCAATGCAAGGGTAGCCATATCCTCACCATCCCGTCTGGTCAGTTGTGTGAACAAGGCATAGTTTTCAATGGCAGTTCAATTCCTATACCTATATCCAGTCATCCAGAATAAATAAATGCCATATAGTGAAGGGGTAAGACAAACCACTACCGCATAGCATACCGTGGGTGTTGTCAAAAACATCATCTTTCTGATAACAGCATAAAATAATAAAAAAACTGCAGTTGTCAACTATGTCAAATATCTCCCTATGAGGCAATTTATGTGGGAGACCTATGTTCAGTAGTGGACTTTAGGTAAGCTGTATTGAATGGTGATGAATGTAGTAAAAAAAGACAAATATATTCATAATATATGTATATAAGAATTGCATTTCAATCATCCAACTTGATAATCTGTCTGTGGATTTAAAATTTTAAATTGAAATATTGATGTATATATAAAACTATAATATGGTGCTCATATATGTCATAATTCATATTGTATATTTATTGTATATAAAATTGTAGTAGGTTACCCAATTTTCTTATGTTTATAATGTTATATTAATTTTACCCAGGTAAAGATAACTGTGAAATATTTACTGGTAAAGGTACCCTTCCTACAGCAGTGTGAGATGCCTCCGGTTGTAGTTTGCTAAAGACTGCTGAAGAAGAAGAAGGAAAGGATCTTGTTAACATCAAGAAAAATGAAATCTGTCTTTATGCCTTAATAGACCATAACCATACATTTGTATTTTTCTCATTCATCATCATTACAGCCTATCAAGAGTCAACTGTTGAACATAGGCTATAGAATAGGGCTTAGAAAGGATGTTTCAAAATGTGGCAAACATTTGGCAGATGGGTTGGTAATCGCAATTTTTATTATTTTGAGTTTTTATCAGAATTACGCTACTGCCCATATTCTGTTCCCGACTTCTGACTTCCAGGGGATATGGGATAGTAGAAACACTTACGCCGCGCCGCCACTATACCACAGAATAAATAATAGTACTACGTACAGAAGTTGCACTCTTTTGATGTTGACTACTTGCCGACGTTTTAATAGCCTACATAAAAGTAAAGTAAAGTTACAGCCTATATACGTCCCACTGCTGAGCACAGGCCTCCTCTCATTTCTGGGAGGGTTTTAGGCAAGGAAATGTCCGCCGCGCTGCCCCAATGCGTGTTGGCGAACTTCACGTCTTCGAAATATTTTTTTTTTGATTTCTCATACATGCAGGTTTCCTCACGATGTTTTCCTTCACCGCCGAGCACGTGGTAAATCAGCACTTAAAATTGCAATTAACAATTTCATTGGTGCCGTCGGGGATCGAACCCGGGTTGCTCGCGTACTGTGAAACTTACAGCGAGCGCTAACCATCTGAGCTACCACGGCTACATAGTTATTATTAATCAGATAAATCGCACACGCAATCTAAATAAAACTTTATCGCTGCGCGCGAGTGTCCGTATTAATTTGCATCTTTTCTCCTTACTACGTCACAACGGACTTACCGTGGTTGCTAAGGGCTGTTAATAAAGAGTAAAAAAATACATTGTGAAATGGTAAGTTACTTAGGTAAAGTAACTTACCATTTCACAATGACTATAACGTATAGGTAGATAGCGTAAACAACAAATAAACCCGAAATAGGTACGATTCCTAACAGAAATATGATCGTAATCTACTTAGTTGAAAATCTTGTAAACAAAGTTTTAATTTCAGTATTTTGTGCTATTATAAGTTAAAATATTTTAATTACAAAGACGAGTATAGGTATGTAAGTAGGTACTTGGGTAGTGAAGTAAATTTCAACTAAGTTTTGTAATAAAGTACTTAGGTATTACTTCTGTAGTTAAATTATTAGTTAAGGATTTACAAAAAATTATTTACGTAAACAGCGTTAAAAAAACTTTAACACTCAATCTCCTAGAACGCGCTAGCCCCGACTGCGATCTACCCCTGGGGCAGCTCGCTATTGTAGGTAATTATTTCACGCAGGTAGCAAGAGTGACAGAGGTCTGACTATACGGCGATTTTCTACTATGATACCTATAAATGACGACTGCCTCGTTGGTCTAGTGTTCGTAAACACGATTGCTGATCATGATGTCCCAGGTTCGAATCCTGGGTCGGGCCAAAATCAGTTATTGGGTTTTTCTGTAAGAAATTCTCAGCCTCCGTGCCTCGAAAAGCACGTAAAGCCGTGGGCCCTGCGCCTGATCTCCGGTCGTGTCGGATTACTGTCCCATCGGACTATGAGAGTGAGAGAACAGAGAGTGCACCTGTGCTTGCGCACACACTTGGGTACTATAATCCTGTCTTGCGCAGGCTAGTCTCCGTTGAGACCGCCCGCTGCGCCGCGCCGTTACCGAAATCTTAAATACTTATTAAATGTATTACTGCGTATTTTCTTTATAATATTTTACTGTATACTGACTTTTCAACACAATATTTTACAGTGCATTTTCAATATTATGTCCTCTTTTGCATAATAATGAAGTGACTGCAGTACATGTTCAATATGTCTTCTTTCTGCATAAAATTAAAAATTCTTCGATTTTTCTACTTAGAGTTTTCCTACCTTAGATTTATGGCTTTGCATTTGCATTCATCTGGATCGGTGGAATAGTTATTGCGCTGTCTGATGTATGTGGGGCGATGCACCCATATCAAAATTGTCCGTAGGAAAGGAAAAGGATATAGCCAACTGTATAACGCATTGATCAGTTAGCATGATGTTATCTCTATGGGGATCATAAAAGTTAATAATATATTCTTTTTATAGAATAAGGGTGACAAAAGAGCACACAGTCCATCTAATGGTAAGTAGACGCTGTGGGCCATAGACATCTACATCTATCCTCGATTAAGAATCAAAATGCAGATGCGTTGTCACCCCTGAGGACTAAGATGGAGTAATGTCTCGTTTCCAGTAGAAAGGTTCTCACTATACGAAACACAGCAGCATTAAGCTGCTATTTTACGCTGATATTCCGTGAGAGCGTGGCCCTATCCCGGTCGAGCCGACCATTCGTGCTACAATCATAGCAGCTGCATGGATCTACCGCGTAAAAAAATTATAAAAATAATATGCTGTAAAATAGCTACAAGATAATATAAAACATGAATATTCAAATGCTTCGATATATCAAAGTCGTCATGACATAGGCTGGCGATAATTTTAAATCCTGCGCTGAAAAATGACTATGAAGACGATTTTTTGGCATAGGAAGATATTTTAATATTTGTACTAGTATTTTTATATAAACAAAGGCTTTTCGTTTCATCCTCACAAACGAAAGCACAGTGTAAGCACTGCTATTGAGCTAGAGAGCCAGTATAATTACAGACTGTGATGCACTCCATCTTAGTTATCAGAGGTGACACCGCATCTGTATAATATAGCTTTCTTTCTTTGTTTGAAGTTGGCTGTAGGTATCCATGGATTGCAGTAGCAATTACCATCGGGTAGACTGTAAGTTAGTTTGTCACTTTTGGTTTTATAAAAAAGTTTCCGAATAAGCCGAGTAGAAAGACGAGTACTCAGCGCATTATCAATATAGATTTTGAACGTGGTAGAGCCACGCTGCCGATATATTAGTTGTAGTTGTAGCACGAATGGGTAAGCGCGACCGGGGTAGAACCACTCTCTCCCATAATACCAGCGTAAACTGAAGAGAAATGATTAAATTATCCCTTCACATTTAAATTCGCAGACGGCGCTCGTCTGCCACCTGAATTATTAGCGTACATGTATTTTTTTTTAATTTACTCGCGGCAGACGATGAGGGGCGAGGGTGGGATGTACTTCTATATTTAGCGCCAAGGCTCGCCACCGGTTTTGCGACCTGTCGGTCCGGCTCTAGAGTCACTGAACCAATACATTATTATCGTATAGAAGGATAGATGATTTACGTCAGATGAACGACAGTGTCAGCGCAATGACGGGCACAGTTTAGATACAGTCGATATATTTTCAAAAGTTATTATTTAACTATGTAAGTTTTTTCACGTTGATAACTTTATATCAAAAATTGTAACAATAAAAAAATACTTCGGTTACGTGTTATAAATTTTATATATGTCTGTAAGTTTTATTCAACGTGTTATAGATGTTTTAAACGTTTATATAATATAACCCCTTATATTATGTCTGTAACATTAATTAATAGAATGTTGAGTTACTTAAAAAACTAAAAAAAATTGTTAGATTTTTTCGTCTATCGTCGGATCTGGTTAAAATTCATATTGCGAGAGCGATAGATTGTATAATCGATACGAAACGCAGCAGCTTGAAACTGCTATTTTATGGTGGTACTCCGTGAGAGCGTGATTCTTCAGCGATCAAGGCGATAAATTTGTATTTCAATCATAATGTGTACACCGTGTAGTGGCGGTGTAAGAATATCCACTACCCCATATTGTCCGTGGGTGTCATAAGAGGCGTTAGAGTAAAGGAGACAAAATAATAAAAAGCTGCAAAATAATAAAAATCCCTCTATGAAGTATTCTATGGGGCAGGCCTATGTTCAGCAGTGAACTCTTATAGGCTGTAATGGATGGATGGATGATAAAATCTTATAGTGGCTGCGGCGGATTTCTTCTGAGAATTTACCTCTTCAATGTAAAAAATATATACATCCATACCATTTTCGTTACGCGAAATTTAGTCATCGTGGTTATCTATCGTAGTTAATTTTTACAGAAGTCACTGGTTTCGAGATACCTGAGTAGCATTATCCATTCAGCAAACTGTATAGTTCGTCTAAAAATTACAATAAACTGAAATAGTGAGTGCAAAACAAGATGAAACGATCGCCCCATGATTGCGACGACTCCATCTCTTTCAGTCTAGACATACACCATTAAAACGTAGTTGCCAATTTAAGCACGTTTGTTATTAAATTGAAAAACTAAAAAAAAGACAGCAGTACAGTCACATGAGTAAAGTAACCGAAAAAGAAAGAAACTTTATATAACATTTAAAATTTACCATTCAACTGGAAGACACAACAAATTATTCAAAAACAAAAAATATGAAATTAAAATATAGAGTAAAAAGAAATAATCTATCATAGGTATATAATAAAATGCTAATAAACGTTTTGTTTATTTAATATTATCCGTTTGTGCCAACCCTACCGAAATAGGTTAAAATTTCGCACAGAAGCTTTGTCTCTGTTTGGTTTCTTTACTCATATGGCACCAAGAATAAAAATTATTTTAATACTTCGCGGTGTTACTGTGTGTGAAAAATATGAACTGCGTTCTTTAAAAATTGTGAGAGCAGATAATATGTATTGTAGTAATTTAAAAAAAAACGAAACGGATTTCTTAAATTGCATATTAACATCGTCACAGCGTTGATCTAAGATAGTTTATAACTTCATCTCTACTCAAAATGTTAAGACCTGATCCAAAATGTCAAGACCTGGCCTTTGTGACCTTGCCGTCTCATAATGTGTGAGACTCAGATTTGATCGCCAACGCGTCAACCAAGCGTTAGGATTTTGATAAGACCTTCTGTGTGGAGGACGACGTGTGTCTGTACACTTTGTGTAGGGCTTTGCAACTGTAGCAAATATCCTCCCTATGAGGTAAACTATGGTTAAGGCATTTATTATTAATGTTAAGGCGTTCATGATTAACTTTTTGATTTAAACTTGTTTTAATGTACCTATATTTTAGGTAATTGACCTAATACAGTCTTATCTCAGAATTTACGTAATTGAATGAATATAAGAATTTCCATGAAACAAAAATATATTGGAGCTAAGGATCATTTTACGAATAGCAATGTCTAGTTTAAAGTGAAATAATTTCACATATTGTAGGTTTCTTTTTTTCCTATTTTTTGTTCTTATTTATTTTTAACTTCTAATTATGAAGTTGCAATGGGTCCGATAAAATTTTTATTGTTTTCCGCACCAAAAGTATTGTCATCGTTCACGCCGCGCCGGTAAGTCGACGACTCTACCGCAAACGATGAGACTAGAGCTAGACTAGTTCAGCTGCACTTGTTGCCGTATTTGGGGAGAGATCTGTTTCCCACGGACTGGTGCGATCCAAACGATTGAGAATGTGGGTGTGACATTACAGGTTATAGTGATTGTAGGTGACATAAATTACAAGTTATAAAGAGCCACCTGTACTTTATAATTTTTACGTTTACGTACTTTTTTTTAAATTATTAACGTTATTTCGGGCAAATGTACTTTAAACTTTTCGCTTTACCATCATCGGCTGCATCACTACTTACCATCAGGCGAGATAGTAGCCAAGTACTGGCTAGTTAAAACATAACTAGGGATAAAAATAAATCGGCAATATTTTGGATTTGCATAGCATCTGCATCGGCATAGGCGTTACTTGGCGATACACCGATACGTATAAAATTTCGCGCTTCTAAGAACTAGTAAACGCTCGTTCACAGTATTGTTTTGTTTACTTTTCAAAATAGTTCTATCGCATCCGAAAACTATTTTCCATCGCAGGCCCATCTAACCGGCTTGCTTTTTAAAATTGATAATGCACATTTTAACTTTTGAAAATAACATTTTTCTGTATGTTCAATCATATTTTTAAATAGATTAAATATTATGTAGGCCAATCTATTTTGTGTCTTACCTTCGTTTACATTTATTAACCGTATCGGTATTGGTATCGCTGATATATTTATAAGAGTATCTGTATTGGTATCGTATCGGCAAGAAAGCGTACCGATGCATCTCTACTTTAAACTAGGCTAGTACCTGGGCAAGTAGTCTGTCAGAAGGACTTGTCCTCAGCTAGTAATTTACTTGCTATGATCATAACGCTTGGCAGGCAGATCGGCGATCATAGTATCTTTCACGGATAGCGTTTTTACTCCTCCGAGTTGGAACACAGTGCACCCTGCTGCTTGGCAGCATTAAAGAGTAGTTAGAAATAGTTAGTTATAGCCTGTATACGTTTCACTAGTGGACACAGAGCTCCTTTCATTTCTCAGAGGATTAATTAATTAATTTATTTAAAAGCCTACAATTGTTGCAATTTAACATACAAAATCTAAAAGTATATAGTATAGTCTTATACTAATTGCACAATTACTTTCAGGTAAACACCGCTAAGCCATAATTAAACAACTTAATTTACATATTATGTTAACAAAAAAGTAACATTAATATATTTTAAAGGAAAACAACTAGTAATTTAAATAAGTGTAATGTGTAAAAATATTTTACTTAATTTGGAATTGTTATCCACAAGTACTTCCGAAACTTGTACGAGGAAACAAAATTTATATCAGCCGGCTATTGACCCCATTTTAAAGTTTTGCTTAACTTAAGTTAGCTACAGGAGAGTTGTAACCAAGCACAGTCCTACGAAATGGATGGGCAAGTGGAAAAATGGCAGCTCACGGGAGTGTCCTGGGCTCCTGGGCACTCTAAAATGAAAGTAGCTTAGAAGTTGGGGCAGTCTATTTGACTTCTTAAAATTTGAAAAATAAAAGTTAGATCGATAACAGCTCCGCGTTTTTCAAGAGAGACCATATTAAAATGTTTTAGTTTGTAAGAGTAAGAGAAACTGCGTGATACCTTCTCAATAACTGTATAAGATTTATTTTCGGGCTTCGTAAGTATGAATCCGGCAGAGGCGTATTTCCAGAATATTACTTGTTCTTTTTTCCATATTAAATGACCCATTTTCGCCTTCTTATCTTGAGAGTAAATTTCACTATCTCTCCTCATCTCATGATAGGGTTCTACGTTCTACTGGAATACATATTTTGTTGTTAGAAGAATCTAACAACAAAATATGTATTCCAGTTCACTTCACCGATTTCTATGGTAACTCCTTTACAGTTCAGGCTACACGCCTTTGGAACTCCTTGCCTGATGACATCAGAAAAGCTCCCAATAAGTTTGCTTTTAAAAAGTTGGTGCGTAATCATCTATTAAAGACAACACTTCTTACATGAATCATCCATGTCATTTATATTGTTAGACGTATATATTCATAGTTATTTATATGTACTATTTATATATGTATGTTGATATGTATATATGTATGTTTATTTATGCATGTATATATTTGTATATATGTATAATTAGGAGATATTTCTATAGTTTATTTATTGTATATATTAGTAAAATGTATATATAACGTAATTAATTATCATTTTTATTTTGTTTTTATTCTATATTGCTACACCTACGTCAAATTCTCACCACTCCATGGGTTGACTGGTAGAGAATGCCTCAAGGCATAAATCCGCCCTTTGTAATCTTTTATACTATTAAGGAATGCAATAAAGAATAAATAAATAAATAATATAATATTTTTCATTTGTATGATAACTGCGAAAAATTTACCATTTCTTACAATAAATCCTAGCAATTTCGATGCTTTCTTGACAATATTATCATAATGTGGAATAAATATCAATTTGCGGTCAAACATTACCCCAAGTCCAAAACAGTATCTACTTCACTTTAAATAGTATCATCTATTATAGAATAATGCGTGCTTATAAAGTTATGATTACGAAAAAATTTAATATGGAAACATTTATTTACATTTAGGTTCATTGAGTTTTCTTTACACCAGTGTGACAGTCTATTTAAATTGGATTGCAATATTGTAAATTAAAAAATGAAAATTAAGGTTACATGTATATAAGGTTATATAGTTAACATAACAAGATATCATAGGTTTATATATTACTATATTATATAATTGTGTATTATTGTATCCAATATTAGTAGTACATAAGGTGGTTCATTGTTATCTAAAAGAGCGCCTCTGGCCATCAAACGTAAAAGTTTGGCGAGTTTAGAATTAAGTAATACCACTGTATCATAAATTCATTAATAAATAAATAAAAAAATAGTGCTACGTCGGAATCATAAACAATTTTACGAGAAAATTATAAGTCATATCTGAATAAAGATAAGGTTTAGAGTAGATAAAACGATCAGTTATATCATTAATGAAGATATTAAAAGGAAGGGCCCAAGATGTGATCCTTGCGGCACACCCGGTGTTATATCGTAAGTATCAGACTTAAACCCATCGAAGACTACATAGAATGAACGGTTAATTAAATAAGACTCAAACCAATCCCAAAGCTTATATCTTAATTGAGCCATCAATCCGCTGCGTTGTAATCTTCACATCTCTTCGAAGTATTTTATTGCTCAGGCTTGCAGATCCTCATGATGTTTTTCTTCACCGCCGTACACGTGGTAAATCATTATTTACAATTGCAACTTACTATTTCATTGGTTTACATGATTTCTTATATTTACGACCCATGATCCCCCCGTGACCATGGGTGCTGCAAAGTACTTGAAACGTCGGAAATTTAAAATAAGTTAATTAAACGCGGTAAAATCTGTATAAGACTCCATTCCATTACAGTCTATAAAGTCCACTGCTGAACATAGGCCTCTCCCAGCCTATGTTCAGCTCATAGCTGGGTTGGCAACCGCAGTTTTTTAATATTTTGAGTTGTTATCACGAAGATGCTGCTGCCCATTACCTGTATCATTTCCCTCTGTCGCCTCTTACTACACCCACGGATTGTTCTGTGGTAGTAGATTCTTTTACGCCATCTTCTGTTGCAATTTCCCTCAGTCGCCTTTTCGATGTCAGTCGACACCCATGATACGATACGGGGTAGTGGATATTCTTACACCGCCACTACACGGCGTCTGTATAAAACTAGTTTCATTCAATTTCATTGGTGCCGGCGGAGATCGAACCTGGGTTGCTCGTGTTCTGTGAAATTTACGGCAAGCGAGGCCGGCAACGCACTTGCAATTCCCCTGGTGATGCAGTTGTTAGTGAGCGGCGGTCGACAATTACCATCAGGCGAGCCGCATAGTCGTTTGACTCCTCTTCTATACAAAAAGCGCTTAGCTACAGAACTACCGCGGCTCTAAGAAGTATTATTATTCCTGTTAATATATTTCAAAACCAAGTAGGCAGTAAAAGTTGAAGCAAGACATAAAAGTTATATTTTTATGATGCGCATAAAACTTAACTGACCGTATCATACATGTTCGCCTTGGCATATTTATTGTTAATACTGATGTTAAAATTAAATAGCTTAAGTACAGTACAAGGACTCCGTTGGCAGAATCAGGCGTTACTTTGCGGAAATTCATTGTATTAAAGATGTTAAAAATGAATTTGTTAAGATTTATATAAAACATAATAAAATGATGTTCTTACCTTGTTTTAAGAGGATTGGAAAGCTTTAAATTTTCATACAAAAAGCGATAACGTTCCCCTCCGTAAACATAATCTAATCTTCATAATTTTTGGAAATGTTGTAGATATAATGAAAAACTAGGTCCGTTCGTTTTTATTTTAAATAAATATTGAGTATGATATTTAGTTATTAACATCTAAATATATTTTTGATTTAAAAACTTCCTCGAGCGTTTTTATTTTTTTAAATTAAACTAAACTGAATTAATAAAAAAGAAAAACGTACAGACTTAGATTAAGGTGTACTGAATCTAATGCAAATTGTCTCATTTCCTAAAGGTTTAGGGGGGTGAAAACGTTATCGCCCGAAACAATATTTCAAAAAGGAAATGCAGACAATTTCTTCCCAGACTTTCAACTCTCTCTATCGCAATACAGAGATACGGCGATACAGAGCGAGCGGTATGAAACAGATAGCATTTTTGAAAGTATCGGCATTTTCTGCCTAGTAGTCTGCCTAAGTACGAGTACCACTTTCTTACCTAATTTTCTGCCAAACAATAGAGCCAGTATAATTACAAGCTGTGGAGAATACCTCCTAATCCTCAGAGGTGAAGCCAGTAAAATCACAACTGTGAAGCATTCCATCTCAATCCTCGGATGTTTGCAGTTGGTTACAAGAGTCCATGGGCTGCCATAACCACTTACCATCAGGTGGATTGTCTGTTCGATTGTGATTTCAGTTTTATAAAAAAAGACAGAAACTAGCTTATTACTTTATTGCGTTGCTCTAATATGTTGACATAATATAGGAACTGTTATAGTTGCTGACATGAACAGCGCCGTAAGTTTTAAATCTACGGTTTTATTAACCAATGATTATCGTTTATTACTGCTGTTAAAGCTGTTATTGTAATGATATACATTTTCAAATCGCTGTTACTCGGTAGTTCTTAATTTACATAAAACTTAGTGAACTAATACTTCGTGAGGAAACCTATCTTTATTTATAGAATAAGGGTGACAAACGAGCACGTGGTCCATCCAGGTAAGTGAACGCTATGGCCCATAAACGTCGACACCTACCCTATCATCGATTAAGAATCAAAATGCAGATCCGCTGTTAGCCCTGAGGACTATGGAATGCATCGTTACCAGTAAAAAGGGTCTGGTTTTCTACAATCACCATACGAAACACAGCAACATTATTTTGCTGTTATTCTTTGAAACTTGCTTGTTGTTATACTTGCTTATATTACGCTGGTATTCTTTGAAAGCGTAGTCCTTCCCCGGTCGAGTTGACCCATTCATGCTGCAACCATAATATAGCTGCAGGGTGGCTTTACCACGTAATGCATGTTTTAGAAATAAAGTTGTTTTATGTATAGTGGAGGCGAAAGTGAATTTACTTCCCCATATCATTTCGTAGGTGTCGTAAGAGACGACAGAGGGAAACGAACCAGGAGATGGGCAGCAACATCTTCCTGATAATATTTCGAAATTATAAAAAACTGCCGTTACTAACACGCCTGCCAATCGTGGCAACTATAGCAAATGCAATCTATGGGGGACGCCTATGTTTAGCAATGGACTATTGAAAGGCTGTTATGAATGAACAACAAAAGCCTAGACAGAACAAGAGCCATATCGCCTAATCCCATCATGGCTATAAAGTAAGAAGAATGATCTTTATTGGTTGCGTTGTTAGCTGTACCGAATATCCTAATTAATATTAAATGGCCTCAGCAGGCCTTGGGACGTACGTACACTGTTACTTTTATGTTCTTTCTCTAAAACCATTCTCATATGAAACCTAAATCTGAATAACGGTACAAGAAAACGTGCCATGATGTTATATAATACATTGCGGGAATCGAAAACCCTTAATCGAAAACCTTTAACTCGTGTTATTAAACTTGACCCGCTTTAACCTACACAGTGGGAGCCGATCGTAATCTAAGGCCCAAAACAGACGATCAGTTTTTGTCGGTGGCTGGCTTTTGTCTGTCAACGCCCTACGGTAGTCGATAAGAATCTCTGTCGATAATATTCTATGCAGACTCAAAACACCCATTTTACCTGTAAATAGGAATTCCATTTAATTCAGGTGTGTTTTGGTTTTCAGTCAAGAAAATAGGTTTCTATGGGGCGTAGAATTAACATACCATTAGGCTGGCAGAAGGCTAGTTTGTCACCCTAACTTGGCTCGGTATGAGTCGCTCTACACCACGATATAGCTATATTATATTTGCAGCACGATTGGGTCAGCTCGTTCGGGAAAGGACCACGCTCTCACAGAATACTAGCGTGAAATAGCAGCTTATTGCTGCTGTGTTTCGTATGGTGAGTTTAGAGAACCGGAGACCCTTTTTACTGGAAAAGAGGCATTCCACTATATTGGTCCTCAGGGGTGACAATGCATCTGTATTTTGATTCTTAATCGGAGAAGAATGTTGGACTGTGTGCTCGTTTACATGAAAAAGTACCCTTATTCTATAAAATTGTAAAGTCAATTTATTTGCGGAAAGTAAGTTAGTAAAGTTCTCACGTAATGGCATATTCTCTGTTTGGCCGATTTTAATCGAATGAGGGCATCCACGACTTTCTGCCACCAGGGCGGCGCCACTTAAAAGTAAGATATAATATTTGACAGATTTTTTCATAGCGGGAAAGTTAATTTGTTCGGAAAATGTAAAGGTTAATGTTTCTTTCTGTACTATTACCTATATTTTGTATTAATCAGATTAAAAATAAATAAACCAAAGCACAGATGTTCATAAAAGTAGAAGAATTAAAAAAAAGTTAAAAATGTACAAAAAATTAAAGAGCAAACCACTGAGGCATTGTTTTGTGTAATAATATAATACCCTAGAAACTGATAAACTCTTATTAAAAACTAACTTCTCAATTAAATGATATCGTGTAACAAAAAACATTACCTCAGTGTCAACTAGCGACATCTGGTGAGCAGAAAATTATTATCCTTCATTGATTATAATCTGTTGTCTGTGTTCGATCTTATTAATGCGGTTTCGTATTCGCGCCAAAAATTATTAAGTTCCACGTATACACATATTGCTTGATTTTAAATCACTAACCATTCATTCATTCATTACAGCCCTTCACAAGACCACTGCTGAACATAGGCCCTCGCCCAAGGAACGCCACAAAGCTCGGTCCTGCCACCTGCATCACCAACCATAGATTCTGAAATGTTTTCGTTCAGATAGAAATGTCAACACCATGTGTTGGCGGTGTAACTGGATCCATCACACCATTTCGTCCCGTGGGTGTCGTAAGAGGGGGCTATGGGAAATGCCAGAAAGATCTTATGGCTTTCGATAGATAGCAATATAACTTCTTTACTTCAGGCGTAAAATACTCAGAGCGTCGAAGGGAAGAATCGCCCAAGGTGCGATATCCTGGTACTGCGATTTTCAATCCGCCTGCAAAGCGTGGCGATTAAGGCAAATTCTCCTTTGGATGGGCCCTAGTACAGCAATAGACTTTTACGTGCTGATGAAGTAGAAGGAGATAAAAATATGAGGGAATATCGAACATGGACTCAGTCACAAGATGGGCGAATAGAATAGAATAGAATAGCGTAATTTTTATTCAATACTAGCGATACGCCTCGGTTTCGCAGGTGATTTCTGGACCTCGACAACAGCGCCACCTACTGGGTCCAAATGTGAATCTAAACCATCTAAGAAACCATACAAACACACACAAAAAATTTCATCAAATTCGGTCTATCGGTTTTTGAGTTTTAACGAGACTAATTCGCTAATGACGGACAGCAATTGATTTAGTTAAATTACAAGAATACTTATTGAAAGTTATTTTTTTTTTATAGAATAAGGGTGACCAACGAGCACACAGTCCACCTGATGGTAAGTGGTTGCTGTGGCACATAGACATCTACATCTATCTTCGTTTGCGAATTCAAAATGCAGATGCGTTGTCAGCCGTGAGGACTAAGATAGAATGCCTCTTTTCCAGTAAAAAGGGTCTCCGGTTCTCTACACTCACCATACGAAACACAGCAGGGTTAAGCTGCTATTTTACGCTGGTATTCTGTGAGAGCGTGGTCCTACCCCGGTCGAGCCGACCCATTCGTACTACAACTATACTATTAATATAGCTGCAGCATGGCTCTACCACGTAAAATTTTTTACCACGTATTTATTTTTTTACTACATGTTCGAAAAAAACTAACCTGGGAAGAACCGGCAAGGAACCCAGCACTTCTTCAAATATTCGTATTCATTTGTAATGTAATATGTTGTACAATTAGACGTGAAAACATTTAGAAACAGCATGGTAGTGATCACCTCATTCCCAAGGGTTATAATCAATCATGAACTCTTATTCATCTACTCTGAAAGCAATAGAGTCCCACGTCGATCGAACTTGGACCCTCGCATACTATGAAATTGAAAAAAATGTAACCTATAACATTTAGGCGTAACATATCTATGAGAAAATTAAAGAAATTTCTACACACAGGAACTAGAAAAACTAATATGCGATTGTCACTAACTTTTTAAATCTAATTTTTCCTCATCTTGTAACTTTGATTTTAAGCTTCTCACGGTTCTTTAGATATAGTAAGTAAGTAAGAGATAGGTGCACAACGCTAAGTAGACGTTGTCGGTGGTCTCTAATTGGCTAGGACTCGACATGTGGTATTTTCAATTAGAGGATCGTTCTTAATTCACTTTGAGAAATCGCTGCTCTGCGCGACTGTAATATAACTATGTATAGTACTATTATATATTCTGTGATATAACGCAGATTGATACTAAGCTTCTACGTGAGTATGTTTTCAGTTTAAGATTTTTGTTAGCGTGGTCAAATTTTAAGATTTGTCTTGCAGTTAAAATTGCGAGCTGGCGTGGCTAGTCCACGTTAGCGCGCATTTATTTGTTTATTGTCCAGACATTAGAATAAAATATAAACTGGTTGACAAAATGGTTCGTTGACCCAAAAATAATATATCGAAATTTGTCGTCGAAAGCTTAAGTAGTGCTTTATTTAATCCGGACCGATTAGATGACTAAAAGAATGTATAGAAGAAATTCTAAAAATACTCGTATCTTCATACAAATATAAATATTTATTTTGTTGACTTGAAATATTTCGTGAAAATCATAAATAATTTGACATGCTGCCGCTACATTATGGTGGTTACACGGATGAGCCGGCTCGACCGGGGAACGACCACGCTCTCACTGAATACCAGCGTGAAAAAGCAGCTTAATGCTGCTGTGTTTCCTATAGTGAGTGAAACGACCGGAAGACGCTCTTCAACCGACTTCAAAAAAAGGAAGTGGTACTCATTTCGCCTGTATTTTTTTCTGTGTGTTATCTTAGAACTTTTTTCTACGTGAACCGCTTTTGATCATTCTTTTTTTTTATTTGAAAGCTGGTGCTTCTCGTGGGTCCCATATAAATTTGATCAAGATCTGACCAATAGTTGTTGAGTTATCCTTAATAATGCGTACTTAATTGACTTCGGCTACATTGATGATGTTCTCATTTTATTCATATTGAAGTCGGTTGTACAAATTTTTTAATTTTACCACTTGTTACTGGAAATGAAGCATGACACCGCCAGGCATGACGAAGGTGACAACGCATCTGCATTTTGATTCTTAATCGAGGATAGATATATGACCCACTGCATCCATTGAACATCAGGTGGACTGTGTGCTCGTTTGTCACCCTTATTCTGTAAAAAAAGCTGTAACTAACGTTACTTAATCCTGAATATAAGAAGAACAGAAAGAAATAAGAAGTTAGATAGAGAAGTAGAACATGTCAGCTACATACATTTAACATGTACTATGTAAATGACATGAAAAACTGTGTAGTGACGGTGTAAGAATATACACTACCCCATATCATCCCGTGGGTGTCGTAAGAGGCGACAGAGGGAAACAAATCAGGAGATGGGCAGCAGTGTCTTCCTAATAACGATTAAACATAAAAAGCTGAAGTTGCCAACCCGCTTGCCAAGCATGGCAACTATGGCAAATATCCCCTCTATGAAGCAATCTATGGGGGAGGCCTATGTTCAGTAGTGGACTTTAATAGGCAATATATGTAACCGCAACTGCATGTAAATGACATAGTTAAATAAAGTCCGAACAACTTCTATGTTTAGTGCTGACGATTGCGTGAAGTCATCCCGCTGATTGTTGCGGGCCGGTATTGTACCACACGTGAAGCATCTGGCAAGTTTAATAGATGTAATATTTCTTCGACGTATGAAATTAAATTTTCGTTTGTTCGACGACATTTTCAATACATCAAATCAAGTTTTTATTATTTAATTTTATTAGGACTAGTGACCTGCCTGGATAGGATCTTTTAATGTGACATTCAAATAATTAAAGACCACTTATCTTAACAATTTTTATTTAAACTTTAAGTTTTTCGGTTAAAGTATAGCCTAGATACCTCTCGGTATTGCTCTCTATCTGTTTGTAAAGTTTCATCACAATCGGTTCAGCCAAACCTGAGGTTAGCCTGAACAGACAGACAGACCATACAGACAAAATTTAAAAAACACTCACGCCTGTCACACAGAGGGGTAGGCAGAGACTACGGACTTCCATTTGGCACGATCCTGGCACACCTCTCTCGCCTCCTTTACATCCATATATCTACGCATACACGCTCGTCGGTTAAGGGTACTCCTAATCTGGCCCATTTTCAATATATCGCCAATTTGGTCGATAAACCTTCGTCTAGGGCGTCCCTTTCCGTCTCTGCCGTTTAAAAATGGTGATTTATGTCTTAATAGCAAGCGAATAACCTTCTAAGCTTAATGAAGCCAGTTATATCAATATGTAGATTGTAGATTGTTGGATTTCAATTTTAATATATAGATTGTTTGGATTAGTTTAAGTCGCCAAATTCCATCAACGCACATCGCGACGACAAAACTCACTTCTGTTTTTTTTTACTATTATAGGCATTATAGCCAGTGCTTGGCTACTATATAACCTGTGTTTTACTAGGAGTTTTCTTTCGCGTATGAATTGTATGTGTGTTTCTTCCACTAAAAATGATAAGTACACATCTTCAAAATCATTAGTTAGTTATCGAAGTTTTGCAGGTCAGTTTTTTTTAAAATGAAAGTGAAGGTGTTCGACCACACTATTCATCTGATGGTAAGTGGATTCAGTGGCCTTTATATACCTACATCAATCCTTTACTAAGAATTAAAAATGCGTATATTGTCACCCTTGAATACTAAGGTGAAATGCCTAGTTCCCAATAAGAGGATTCCCGGTTCTCTTCATTCACCATACAATACAGTCACACTGCTGGCATATTACGCTGACATTCTGATTCTGTGCGAGCGTGGTAATTCCCCGGTCAGGCCGACCCATTCGTGCTGCAACCATAAACACTGTAGCGTGACCACTACGTAAAAAGGTTGTTTTTACAGTGTTCCACACAGTGTCGTATGTATTTCGATTGGAGTATTAATTCTTTTTTAAATGAATGAAAATAGCCCCTGAGTATGAGGTGATCGCTACCATGCTGGTTCTATTATAATACATATAAATAATTGCACAAAATTATTATAAAATCATTTTTTTTAATAGAATGAGGCTGAAAAACAAACACACAGTCCACCTGATCGTAAGTGGTTGCTGTGGCCCATAGACATCTATCCTCGAATACGAATCAAAATGCAGATGCATTGTCACCCGTGAGGACTAAGATGGAATGCCTCGTTTCCAGTAAAAAGGGTCTCCGGTTCTCTACACTCACCATACGAAACACAGCAGCGTTAAGCTGCTATTTTACGCTGGTACTCTGTGAGAGCGTGGTCCTTCCCCGGTCGAGCCGACCCATTCGTGCTACAACTATACTATTAATATAGTTGTAGCATGGCTCTACCACGTAAACCACGTCGTTCTATATCCTTATCATATCTACCATCCCTGCTAAATACACATCCCAAATACACAAACTCATCTACTTGCTCGACCAACTCCCTTTCTATTCTTATTTCACATATCGTTTTATTTTCTTCTCTTTCAAAAACCATAACTTTCGTCTTACTTGCGTTCATTTTCATTCCCTTTTATTTTAATGACATGTTCATTAATGTAACCATCATTTGCAACTCGGCCGCCGCCGACGACGCAAGTATGACTTGATCATCGTACCTACCTTAAATGTCTAAAAATTTAATCCTGTTGGATTTCTTGCTGGTTCATCCCAGGACAGAGCCGAACCAGTGGAAAAAAAATACTTTAAATAAGTAATCTATATTGAATAAAAATATTTGTTATCTATTTTATTATTTCTATTTAGTTTCGTTTTATTCCATTCATAGATTTAGTATTGGTTTGTAGCTCCGTAACAAGGACACATATTTACTTACAAGGTACAAGGCTTTTTCCTCTTAAAAATATGTCTTTTGTATCTTTTAGGTCCATAAACCGTGTAGTGGCGGTATAAGAATATCCACTACCCCACATCATCCTGTGGGTGTCGTAAGAGGCGACAGAGGGAAACAAATCAGGAGATGGGCAGCAGTGTCTTCCTAATAACGACTAAAAATAAAAAAACTGCCATTTCTAACACGCTTGCCTAGCGTGGCAACTTTGGCAAATATCCCTCCTATGAGGCAGTTTATGGCAAAGCCTTTGTTCAGCGGTAAACTTTAACGGTAACGATATATCTATAAAATGTCTTTTCTCATTCTCAGAAGTCCCTGGAGGCTTTTTATCGAGCGGAATAACGTGATACAACATGCTAAGTAGCACTGACCCCGCGTACAAGGTCTTTGTTATTTATTATGTATTTCCATTGAAGTTAAAATATGTTATGGACGAAGATATACACACACAACGTTTGTCTACAAGTGGTGATATGCTAATTTTGTGACAATTTTGCCTTATATTTTCTCCACACAAAAGACAATATGTTTAAGAACATATTGTCTCTTGCTATCGTCGTAAACTATACTTAAGAATGAATTAAAAGAAAAATTGGTCACTGCTGACGACTAAGATGGCAAGCCTCGTTACCAAAGAACGAATGAAAGAAAAGAAACAATTTTCAATTTGTTTACAAATATACCCTTACCCGCTACAGCGTATCAAGGTCCACTTCTGAACATGGGGCTCAGTCATATATTGTCTCATAGAGGTGATATTTGCCATAGTTGCCACGCTTGTGGGTTGGTAACCGCAGTTTGTTTTTTTTAACAATTTCGAGTCATTATGAGGAAAATGCTGTCTTTTGTTGGGAAAGAAGCCAGGGGGATAGGCAGTACTATCCCCTGGCTTCTTTTCCTGGCTTTTTTACAAATACTAATATAGTATATTTTAAATTCATTTAATGGTAACTAAAACGGTACCCAGTTCAGCATAGTTTTGGTACTGCTTGAGCTCTTCGACGCTGATCTTCCGTGAGTGCTATGGAACATTTACAAAAATATTGTACTGCTATAAATACAAATATACATGTATAAACACAGTTAAAATACTAAACTAAACACATATATATTCTATTTCATACATACCTACTAATGAAAATTATAAGAAAAGAGAAATAGTTATGAAAGACACAGTGTTCATTATTCATTATGTCGACTTTTTGTAGTTATATAGATGAACAACCACCAGTTGAAAGATTACCAGTAAAAATGTACTTCGGTACTCTTCACTTTAGGTGATTTCTTAAACAAAACTAAGCACGAATAGTATTGTGTAACTACATAGTACATCGTACCTTTGTATTGTATATATTATATCTGTGCAATTTATTGCATCATATGGCAAAGCGGTCTAACCATTGCCATGCACGTGAAGGATACCAGCTGCAATGTGTACAGTGTCGCAATAAGCGTAAAAGCCCGCAGTCTGTACCTACTATCGATTTGAGTGAACTACGTTTCGACATGAACTTTAGTGCCCTTTCAATTTGCAATAGGTATAATTTAACGGGTTTACTCTAGAGTGAATAATCAATTTTAGCCACGGTGGCGGATCGTATGAACGATTAAAGTGTGAGATTTTGCAGCAAATTGGACCGAGGTATTTTTTATACAGGTCGGGATGACAAACTAGTAGAAGAAAGTAAGGTGAAGTTACAACACGTATACGGACATATTACGTGGTAGAGCTATGCTGCAGCTGTATTATGGTTGTAGCACGAATGGGTCGGCTCGGCCGGAGAAGAACCACGCTCTCACAGAATACCAGCGTAAAATAGCAGCTTAATGCTACTGTTTCTTATGGTGAGTGTGGAGAACCGGAGACTCTTTTTACTGGAAACGAGGCATTCCATCTCAGTCCTCAGGGCTGACAACGCATCTGCATTTTGATTCTTCATCGAGGATAAATGACACCCTTATTCTATAAAAAAAACTAAAGTTACAGTTCGTATATGTCCCACTGCTGATATAGGCCTCTTCATTTCCTGCTAGGGTTTAGCGCATGGAAATGTGCGCCACATTGCCCCAATGCGTGTTGGCGGTCACATGTCTTCGAAATTGTTTAAATTTTTTTTTAATTAACTTTCCTTACGATGTTTTTCTTCGCCGCCAAGCACGTGGTAAAGCAGCACATAAAATTGCAACTAACAATTTCATTGGTGCCGACGAGTAGAAACGAGTATCTTCATCTTTAATTGAAAATCCAAACACAGTTGCCCTGAGGACAAAGATGGAATGCCTTTTTGCATTGGAGCAGTGCTGCGAACTAATCGCTTAACCCTCTCAAAAATGAGGGGACGCATGGGTTCGGCTGTGAGACGTATATAGCATGTGATTTTACTTTCAGTTTTGCTATTATTGTTTACATATCTATTCATTTATATATATAAACAAAATTGAAATGTCTGTCGGTAATATCGAAATAACTGCCTTATATTGAACTGAGGGTGTTATTTGCATGTCATTAAGACTGCCTGTCTGTCCGGGCTATCTTCTGAGTGGCCGAACTAATTGTAATGAAACTTCACGAACAGATAGAAAGCAATGCCAGGAGTGATCTAGGTAAGGTAGGAAAAACTAGGATATTATTTTTAAGAAATAATGAATAAATAAATTAAATAAATGGTCATTTATTAAAAATGGTCTTTGATTACCTTAAATCTAAATAACGCCACATTATTATATCCCTCCCAGGCGAAGCCGGGTGGGTCGCTAGTACACAATACATTTTTACTATTATTATTTTTAAGTTCAAGTTTTTAACGGTCGGTGTCCGACATATTTATTTTATATTCATGTTATATGGAATATTTTACCCGTTGTTACCATCTTTGTTTATAATAAATGTTGAAGCGTTACGAGCGAACAAAAAAAAAAACTGATGAATGTATACCGCATACCGACCACAAACCTATTGATAGAACAAGTGTAAAGATTCGTCTCTTGCATCATTCTACTGCCATTTAGTCATTAATACATCACACTTTTGTTCTGTATTAATTAATACATTAATGTCATTTCTATTCCTTTTTAATGGCTACGATGATTAATTTTATCACTTCTAAAAATAATAATCTATTAGAATTTGTTGAAATTATTTATTCGCCCTATGAACTATACCACAGAATAAATAATAGTGATACGACTATACATACTTTGCATTTGTATTATTGTTGTGCCGCCCGACTTTACGTAAATTTCGTCACTGTACACCTTGTACAGTGATGAAATAATCATCTGCAATAAATTCATGATCGTATGACAATCTACTGCAGGTCTTAGACGTGACTTTTCAAATATGAACATTAGTTTGAACTTCGAATTGACGCATCACATTTTTATAGAATTTTACAGACGAGCACACAGTCCACCTGATTGAAAGTGGATACTGTGGCTACAGACGTCTAAATATCTATCCTCAGTTAAGAATTAAAATGCAGATGCGTTATCACCCTTGAGAATTATGATGGAATGCCTCGTGTAAAAAATAATTAAAAAGATACTCCGGTTGTCTCCATTCACCATTCGAAACATAGCAGCGTTAAGCTGCTATTTTACGCTGATGTTCTGTGAGAGCGTGGTCCTTCCCCGGTCGAGCTGACCTATTCGTGGTGAAACAGTAATATGGCTATAGCGTTGCTCTACCACTAGAGACGCAGCATGCAAACCTTCAAGAAATTCTTTAAATGATCGTGAAAACAGCGTCAAAATCTATCAAGTTGCTTTAGCTCTAACCGAATACACAAAACACGAACATGTATTGTCGGTAAATAATGATTTCTTATGTTTACACGAATATTACACATTTAAATGAAACAAATTTTTACGGGTTTCATCGTGTACGTTTCGAGTACTTTACAGCATCCATGGTCACAAGAAGACTAAAATGTTCGACGTCCCAATATCATAGTTTACCACGGTTACCTTTAGTTCAACGTCGGGAATTTAAAATAAGTTAATATAAGAGATAAAATTCGTAAAAATTACTCTCATGTAAATTTCATTCAATAGTTGAAATATTTGATATTTCAAAACTAAATTGCGTAATGATTGATGAAGTAAGTCAAGTTTTCTTATTCATTTGTGTTCTCTAAACTTACGGATTTTCTCAAAACGTGATGCGTAACACCTACGCCGCTGTTAGCTGCGTCGGAAATCTTAAATTTGTTAATGAAGTTAAGAGGAAGCAATTGCGTAGTTTCCTTATAATCTTGTGGTACTTATACGTTGTAAATTATGTATGCTATAATAACAAAATTCGAGATATACATGTATACATAATATAAACTTGAAGTATTTGAATATATATAACCTTTTTTTAAAGACGTTACCTTACAAATTCTTGATCCGTCCAGCATTAAGAGCCGCAGTTGTAATATCGAAATAATTAACTTCTATTAGGTCATCAACTCCAGAGTTGCATGCTATTAGGACATGATTAACCTTTTTAAAATGTTTGCCTGTCTGTTAAAATAAATGTTTTTGATGATTATTTCATAAACTATATAATTTATAAAAAAGTTTCCCATTTCTACGACCTTTTTTAGCTTGCAATTTTACACAAACTTTTACATAAACTATCTTCTAACTCTTTTTAGTACAAATTCATTTTTAACATTTATTTTACTTTGTCACAATTCTACAACAAAACTATGTGTGTTAAAGGCTGAGGTGATAAGATTCTTAATGTTTTTTGGGTGATGTTAATAAATTTTAAATTTGTATTATTTTTGATACTTCGCGTGTATCATAAATATTCTCGCATATACATATTTTTTTAATCCGGGACCTCGTCATCAGACCAACGAGGCAGTCATTAATTATTATTTATAAAAATACATTAATGATTAATAATGTTTAAATAGCTACATAAAATACCCAATTCCGTAATCTTAAAATATTACTTTTTAAATTAGCAACGATTCTAAGTCGTCAAATGAATTAATTATGTATTGTGTATGCATTCGCTTTTATCTGTGGCCTTGCTTAATAATTACCATTTAGTCTGACTAGCAAAGCAAATAAATAAGAATTGTTTCAGAGGCCTTGGAAATTGTAACACAAAAAGCAGTGGCCATACGTCGCTCGGAACAATGCCTTTGGCAGCTTGCTCTGTGTTTAATTGTGGAAGAGGAATGCCAAGGTCTGGAAATGTTATGTCTTAAGCCAGGAGAAGTTAAAAAGACTTCTTTCTTTAAGAATGATTAAGACTGCGTCAATTCATTTAAATGTTTCTTCTCATTAACGCTTTTATCATTGATACACTTTTTATCAAATATTATATGCTTAAATATTATTTAAATGTAGGCGGCGTAAGGGAATTTACTGCCCTAAATCGTTCCGTGAGTGTCGTAAGAGGCGACAGAGGCACATTAAGCAGGTAATTTTGGCAGCAGCATCTTTTGATAAATACTCAATAAAATTACGGTTGCCAACTATGCGTTGGCAACTATAGCAAAATATCGCTCCATTGAGACAATCTATGGTGGAAGTGGTCAACAGTGTCTACTGTTGACCACTGATAGGCATGAATGAATGAAAAATTATTTAAGTGTGCTAAAATTTTACGTAGAGTAACCACATACATTTATGGAGAGTTTATGTAGTAAGGTATAGTATTTACAAGATAATAACTAAGATGTCTGTTGACATTATTTACTAAGATCATACAACTAGGACTAACAAACGAGCACCCAGTTCACTTCATAGTTAAGGAATCTATCCACAATAATAATATGATGCGTTGTCACCCCTAAGGGCTAAGATGGAATGCCTTCTTACTAATAAAAAAGTCCTTCAGTTCTCACTTGCTATACGAAACAGTAGCATTCTGCTGATTTTTTTAAAAATATATTTTACTTCGTTAATCTGCGAGAGCGCTGTTTTTTTCCAGTCTAGGCGACCTATTTGCACAGTTTGCACTGCGGCCATTATATGACGCAGCGTGGCTTTACCATTACTTAATAAACATTGCAAGATTTCTTTCGCTAAAATAATTAATTTCAAATGGACTATTTTGTTCTGAAGGTGCTTAACTCAAAATTCCGGGTTGTCAACCGGCTTTTTTAAAACCTTTTATTTAACTTGCAATGTATGTTTGTTAGGTTCAAATCTTGAAACTGAATTTTAAAGCAGTTATCCTCAACCTATTGAGCTGAAATTTTGCACACATATTTTGAATTCTTATTAGGAAGATGCTCCTGCCCATCTGGTCAGTTCCCTTTGTCGCGTCTTATCACCCACGGGATGATATGAGAATGAGATAGTGGATTCGCTCACGGCCTCTCTATATCGATAGCGATTACTAAAGGAACAATTTTTCCATCTTTATTTGTTCATTTTTGATATTTTATTTTAGATAGAATAGACTATCTCATTTTTCAGGGCAAAGAAATTCCATACGCATGTCTATGTTTTTTAGGTAGTTAAAAGACTTGTTTAGTCCCTTACAGTTTTTTGATATATGTACCTATATAGTTTTTATGATTTTTTAACAAAAAAATAGTAAGTTGGAGTTCTATTAATGATTGTTTATTTTATTGCTTCTTGTAACTACTCGTAATTCTCGTGGATGGCCTATTTTCTTGGAATGTTTCGGAATGAAATTAAAGTAGCTGATGGTGACATCCTTACAACAGATGGCTATCTGGTTTCGGCTACTTTTATTATTAACTTTATAGGCCATTCCTGTGATGAGAATTAGTTTGTACGCATTCCTATTAAGAGCAACAAATACACTATGTACTTGCTGTTAAAATTTTCTTATGTAATCACGACTTTATTCTGCTATCATATTCTGATAACGATTTGATGCATTATATTACATATTTATAATCCAGTGCAGTATGTAAGAAGGAAAATTTAGCTTCTAAAATTATAAGTACAATGTTAGAAATTACAAGTGTTGTAATGTCCTACAAACTGAATTTCAGTCACGGCGGCCAGTCTCATCGGAGACTAGCCATCTGCGCGGGACAGGGTTATAATGCACGAGTGTGTGCGCAAGCATAGGTGTACTCTCTATTCCTTTATTCTAATAGTGCGATGGGACGGCAACCCGATACGACCGGAGAGAGGTCAGGCGCAGGACCAACAGTTTTACGTGCTTTCCGACGCCCGGGGTGAAACACCGCCAACTTGTTGACTGCGGTCTGCTACTGAGAATTTCTTAACAAAAAACAATATCATATTTTTGTCCCGACCCGGGATTCCAATTCAGGACCTCTAGATCAGCAGTCGCTCTTACGGCCACTAGACCAACGAGGCAGTTAACAACAACAACGACAAGTATTACTGAGGTGGAAACGTGTCAACTTATTTTAATATTAAACAAGATTACTTGCATTTTCCTCTCGTCTCAAGGCCGGTCGTCTACGTAAGCCTTTTTCATTCAAATTGTTGAGCAGCTTTGACGCAAGACCGCTTTCAAATCATTCATAATCTCGAGACACTTGTTTTTGCAGTTGAAATGCAAAAAAAGTTTTAAAAAGTAAAAGCCGATTTCAAAAAACTAAAGAGATTCCCCTTCTGAAGTCGGGGCTTTATTTCTATAAACTATGTCTTAGCACCGAGATTGTAAAATTATTTTTTTCTTTTGATTTTTTGACGTCGCCGTTTATTTTTAATAAAAATTATTTTTTTACTCTCTTCGTAATCTCAATGTTTTCTAAAAGAATAGTTATAATAAAAACTTAATCTCTATTTTACCACACTTATGGGTGGAAATAGCATATCCTACCAGTCAGTATTGTAAATTGAGTCCCCCTATGTACTATGCACCCTTGATATCTCAATATATATAATCATCATCATCATTACAGCCCTTCACAAGTCCACTGCTGAACATAGGCCTCCCCCAAGGAATGCCACAAAGCACGGTTCTGAGCCACCTGCATCCATCGATTCCTGCATGTCTTACCAGGTCGTCACTACATCTAGTGGAAGGACGCCCTACACTTCGCCTGCCGGTATGAGGCTGCCACACGAGAACCTTTCTTTCCGACCGTTTGTCGGTTTTTCCAACTAAATGTCCGGCCCATTGCCACTTCAACTTACTAATCCGTTGGGCTATGTCAGTTACTCTGGTTCTACTGCGGATATCCTCGTTTTTAAGTCTATCACGCAGAGAAACCTCGAGCATAGCCCTCTCGCTATATAGCTCGCTGAGCGACCTTGGCTTCCTCACACGGCCAGCAGTGAAGGACCACGTCTCAGATCCATAGGTCTTCCATCACTGGCAACACGCAATAAATATAGTAGAATTTGTTAATTCACTTTGTAGTAGCCATGGTAGAGTTGTTAGCTCTCATAGTAACCGTATTTTCCTGTGTTTACCACGGCTTTGCTTGTCTGTAATATAAATGTGTTACTTTTTGTGATATCAAGATGTTATGCGCGTGTGGGTCTCTCGTAGGGTTACCAGATGGAAAATTGAAAAGTCCTGACATTTTGTTACAAACGTAATTAACAAGCGTGAAAAAAAAACAAATCAATTAGTGATTTCGTGCAATCTCGCGATCAATCCACGTCGCAGATGACAACCCTTCGTCACAAATAATTAATTCTTGTTAAAAAGTAAAACCGACTTTAATCACTAAAAATGAGAACATCATCAACGTAGTCGAAGTCAATTAAATACGCATTATTAAGGATAACTCAAAAACTACTGGTCAGATCTTGATCAAATTTATATAGGACCACATGAGAAGCACCAGCTTTCAAAATCTTAAAAAAGGATCATCAAAATCGGTTCACTTAGAAAAAGTTCTGAGATAACCATAAAAAATATACAGTCGAATTGAGAACCTCCTTCTTTTTTTTTTGAAGTTGGTTGAAAAAGTACTGTATTATGTTGAAAAATCGAAAAATCCTGACATTTCCAGAATTCGACCGCATTCCTAACAAAGCCCAAAAATCCTCACATGTCCGGAAAAATCCTGACATATGGTATCTCTAGTCCCGCGAGACAATAACGCCATATAAACAGCGGTACATACTTACAGAGCCAGGTGCGAAGTATTTATTGTCGCCTTTGTTTTCACACGTTTATCTGTATGTAATGAGTAGATACGTTATTGCAAAGTATATTAGCAGTTGCTATATTCTTTATAGCTTCTATGTATATCTTTATAGGCACTGTATGTTTTTTTGTGTATACGACAGTCATAAGAAAAAACATGTATATTTTTGTAATCTTCTTGTTTTTATAAAATCAAGTGTGGTAGAGCCATGCTGCAGCGACATTGTTTGTAGTACAAATGGGTCGGCTCGACCGGGGTAGGACCACGCTCTCACATAATTGAAATTAAAAAGAAACAGTTGTTCATGGGCGGCGGTATCACATACCATCAGGTGAGCCGCATGCTCGTTTGACCCCTCTCATATAAAAAAAAGAATACCAACGTAAAATAGCAGCTTAATGCTGGTGTGTTTCGCATGATGAGTGTTAAGCCGGTTCTTAAGAACCCTTTTTACTGAAAAAGATGCATTCCATCTTAGTCCTCTGGGGTCACAAGGCATCTGAATTTTATTCTTTATCGATGTAGATGTCTATGGGACACAGCATTCACCATCAAGTGGACTGTGAGCTCATTAATTTGTCACCCTTATTCTATAAAAACAGCTATACAGTTTACATATTCAGAGCCATTAAAAAAGGGCTATTGCACTCCTGTGTGGATCTTTTTAGAATAAGGGCGACAAGTTAGCACACAGTCCACCTAATGGTAGGTGGATGCCGTCTATCTTCAATTAAGAATCAAAATGCAGATGCGTTGTCACCCCTGAGGACTAAAATGCCCCTCCGGTTCTACACACACAAGCATAAGAAACACAGCATTATTCTGTTGTTTCACGCTATTCTGGAGATCGTTGAAACTTCATCTTCAATTTAGTAATTTGGATATACACGTGTTCTTGTTTCACTAATATTTATTTTAATTTATTATGTTATTTACTACCGAATAGGTACTCATCGACCGGTTTCGCCTTACGGCGTCATTAGGCTGTATAATGAGACGAACATGTGCGTGTTTGTTATATAATAAGAACTTGAAGGTTTGTTTTTAACTTTATTAATTCTAAAATAATAAATGACGCCCTTTTTAAATTATTGCGAATATACACACGCGAGTCACTTTCAGAAAAGATTGAGATGTGTTTTATTCATGAAGGCAGAATAGGTAATGGTATTAAAGACACAGGTAATGTGTCCGTGTAGTGGCGGCTTAGAGAGTGGCATCACCGCGTTCCATCCCAAGAAAGTCGTAAGAAGCGACTATGGGAGTTCCAGGACTACGACTTCCAATAGGTGGTCGTATAACCATCTCGTTTACGATTAAAGTGCTATACGTCTGGTGCTTAAATCGTCAATTCGCTTGACAAGTGTAATGATTCAGGCATATTCTCTCTAAAACGGAAGAGCCCCATGTCCAGCAGTAGAGATTCACGAACTGAGGACGAAGAAGATTTTCAAACTAAATATGGCAAAATACATGCGCAAAGCTCGCACTTTATTGCCCACCGTCCAGTAGTTTAGTCGTGGACTGTTTGGACTAATGCGTTGTTGTAGTAGTTTTGAGGCTGCGCTTTCTGACGTTGACTCCATTGCTGTGTAACATTTTGAAGGGTGAAAGAACTAGTATGATTTCAGCTCTTATGCCTAACAATTTAGTCTTAGCCGTCAGAGGTGACATCTGTGGTCGCCGTGTAAGTTGGACGTAGGTGACGAAGAGCGTGTAGTGGCGGCGTTAGTGAACTCACTACCCCATATCTCGTGGGTATCGTAAGAGACAACAGATGGAAATGAATAAGGAGAAGGGCAGCACCGTTTTCATGATTAAAACTCAAAGTAGTAAAAAAAACCGCGGTAGTCAACCCGCTTACCAATCGTAGCAACTATGGCATATATCTCCCTATGAGGCAATCTATGGGGAGGCCTGTGTTCTTCAATGGTGGACTTTCCATAGGCAACGAAATAATGAATGGGCTGTTATTAAGGTTTATTTTTCTTTGTTCTTTATCAGCCCGCAAAAGACCACTGCTGAAAACTGTTAGTTCTTTGGCACTCCAATATTATTTTTTAACTTTTTGTTACTTTAAATTAAAAAAAAATCGAGATATTCTAAATATCAATATGGTCATATTTCGAAGTGAACTACTTCGCACCCACTAATAGAATCGTTTCACGGCGCTTCGGTTAAACTTCCGGGCACTAGGTCGCTCATTTCTATTCGTTCTGAAAATAATTCTTCGATCAATTCTTACACTTGTGTTATTTAAACAAGCAATATTTGTAATTGGTTTCTCGAATTTGCTCTAACGATTTTAACGATATTTATAGTTCTGAACACATTGGAAATATAAGTCGAAAAGTAATTGCTGAAAAAAAATTTGCGTCTTAAAGTATATTAGGGCTAAAATTTAAAATATTATTATTAAATATGCAAAAAATATGATGTTTAGACATCCAAAACGGATAAAAGAATGTCATTTAATCTTGTTTTTATCGATATTTTTGTTTGCTCTAGTGTACATACACTAGTAATGATTAACTATTTACATTGACGCTCCGGAAAGCTTACGAATATAATATTCAGTATCGCTCGCGGTTTTATTGATAGACCACAAATATTCGCAAAAGAATACTGATTTCTTTCAAAGATGATTCGTGAGGCTATTGAAAATAAAAATATATTTATTTCAGTACAAAATTATTGCCCTAAAAACCCTCTCAGAAATGGAAGGAGGCTTGTGCCCAGCATTGAGACGTCTATAGGCTGTAATTTGACTTAGGATCTCACCCAGCATACCACGGCAAAACTTCAAAAGATTTTTTTATATAACCTATTTTTGCGTAGATTTGAACATTAATGAGTAAGAAGTAAAGGTTATCCAGGTTAATTATAAGATCTGGATGTCCAATATTTCAGTTCTTACTGACGATGAGTGGCACAAAACACCAAACTTGTGTATTATTCGCGATATTATAGAAAATCATTATAAAATAAAGTTACGATTTTCCCTAATTCCTTAGCCTCATTTTGCAACACGTCATTGTAAACAATGCGAAGTTCCCGCCAAAAACCTTCAGTCAATTGTAACTGCAGAACCGTAAAATAATTATAACGTTACATAAACCCGTGAACTCTTTCATAATGTAATCACAACTGTAAACACTTATTAATGGATCCAATGAGACACTACCTTACAAATTGACAGTTATGCAAACGCTCGAAATTCGATCAATGAGCCAAGATAATTTTCTCCAAACGTAACTTGAATACTTGAACGTAAATAAACCGCACACTTATACACAGAAGGAAGTGTAACTATAAGAAATTTAATTGAAATTATCATTTTGAGTAATGTATCGCAAACAGCTCAACTAAACCTTAAAGCCAGTGCAGTGCCCAAATAGTATAGCAACTATGCCAAAAGGGCCGAGACCGAAATATCTTCGAGGTTAGATGTTAGATGCATGTTCAAACCAATAGAAGAGACCAAGAAAGTTTGTTCTAAAATTCTCCCCGCTTTAGTCCTTTTCCCTTGACAATTGCGGCGAGTGTAAGACGTTTGAGTATAAGAAGGCCTTTTAAATAAAGGAATACTAATTTGGTAATTTGATTCGTCATTTCAAGTAGACTTCAGTTTGCAAAGTTCCAAAGACCCGAGACGGAAATGACGTACGCTTTTTAGATTTAACAGTAATATGCTAATAGTGAACGTTGAATGTATTCTGCTAATATTAGCGAGCGGTAGTATTTTTGCTTTTTAATTAAAATTTTAACTTTTTTGATTTGATTCTTTTTAAAAAATTATAATTTGAATTATGGCGTGTAATTTACAATTTTATTTGTAATCATGTTACTTTATTTGCGTTTACTGAGTTTTACTTAGTACTACTAATGTACTACTTGATCTTCTGATTAACTGGGGTCTTTGAGGCATTCCAAATTAGCTTCCATTAGATGATAGTGCACATAGAAAAAGTATTAGAATACTGGTGTCATTGGATTTCATAGGCTAGGTGACATTAAAAATACTTAATTGGGAGTTTTGAATTGAAATGCTCCGCACGACGTCGGTCGTCATTTTATTAGCTGTGCTGTTAAAAATAATGCTCATATCTAAAGTTATTCTTTCCATAATCAAATAATTTTCTCTGCACCTTTAGAATTTTTAGACCAGAAGTCTAAAGAGCATAGAGAGCCAGTATAATTATATAATAAGACTTTGGTCTTAGTCCTTAGAGTTGACGACTCAACTATAGCCACGCATCTAGTCTTCTTTGATTGAAGTTAATTGCACATGCCCATAGGCTGCAGAAGCCGCTTACAGGTCGTTTACCAGTTTTTTTTTATAGGATAGGGTGACAAACGAGCACACAGTCCACCCGATGGTAAGTGGTTGCTGTGGGCGATAGACATCTACATCTATCTGCAAATGCAGATGCGTTGTCACCCGTGAGGACTAAGATGGAATGCCTCTTTTCCAGTAAAAAGGGTCTCCGGTTCTCTACACTCACCATACGAAACACACCAATGCTAAGCTGCCATTTTACGCTGGTATTCTGTGAGAACGTTGACCTTCCCCGGTCGAGCCGACCCATTCGTGCTACATCTATACTACTAATATAGCTGCAGCATGGCTCTACCACGTATTACTTCAATAAAAAAAATTTATCGCAACCGACGCTGCTGGATTGAAAATGTCGGCAGCAGAAGCGGCGATCGTTGCACAACAACTGCATTCTGACAGCTGCCCGGTTGCATTGTTCGCGATGAAAAAAACTAAGGGCATGGCCTGCGGCGGCCGTTGAACTCGCTGCCAGTTCACGTTCGTAAACAATTATTAACGAAACCGGTCCGTTTGAACCGCTTTTAAATCGAAAGCAGTTCGCGATGCTCGTGAATATTAACCAAAGGACAAGGATGTGCCGATGTTTTTTTTTAAAGTAAAGTAATTTTATCAACCTAAGATGTGTTGGAATTTTTTGTTAAATGAAATGAAACTAATTTTACTGATTTATCGCGCTTAATTCATAAGTTATATTAAATTAAATAAGTTAAATTAAACGCGAAAAAATCCGTCATATTAGTTTTATGAAATATCTAGTACCTACTCGCGATTTCTTATATTTACGCGAATACTTACTACACGTTGAATGAAACAAATTTTACGGATTTTATCGCATTTAATTTCAAACTTTTTAATTAAAAAGTAGTGTAAAATTAGTTTCATTTAATGTTTCTTATTACCTTCTACTTTTAAAGAGAAAAATCATTACGTAGATAAAAATATCAGAAGTATTTTATTACAAGAAGTTTGACGCCAATGTGACACCGCTTAAACCATTTACTCTTATTTCCTTTTACACGCAGAGGCAAATGTAACGCTTAATGGACAGCACTTAGCCACTGTGTAGTGAATAGCAAACATTGGATGCAACTTTCGCGTGAGTCACCTGCATGGGTGACCTCGACACCGCAATGAATGCAAAGCGTTGGCGATCTACATTGAGCCCTCTGAAAACTGTAATCTTGTACTGAGATTAAAGAAATAACTACTTTGGTTCACTTATGTTACTTTGTTAATTTAAACAAGGGGAAACTGAATCAGGATGTGCGCTCCAGCATCTTCCTGAGAACAACTCAAAATATTAACCATATAAACTGCGGATGCTAACCCGCCTGCCGAGCGTGGCAACTATGGCAAATATCCCCCCTATGGGGCAATTCTATGTTGATTTGTTTCATATACAAATTACAGACATTTAGAATTAACTTATTAATCACTGCTTGCTAGTATAGTGTACGGGAATCTTGCGGACCTTCAAGTTCGGATACTGTACGGAACAAGTGTTTGTATGGCTTACAAATATTTGCTCTTTTTTCTACCGACTTCAAAAAGGAGGAGGTACTCAATTCGACTGTATGTTCTTTTTTTGTGTGTTACCTCATAACTTTTTTCTTGGTGAACCGATTTCGATGATTCTTTTTATTTTTTTATTTGAAATCTGGTGCTTCTTAAGTGGTCCCATATAAATTTGATTAAGGTCTGACCAATAGTTTTTGAGTTATTCTTAATAATTTATATTGAAGTCGGTTGTACAACATTTTTAATTTTTAATTATATTGAGTCTCATTCACTCAGAGCAGTTATTTTAGCTATTTGCATAGCAATTATTAGTCAAGTCAGTTTGTTCATGTGCAATTTATATGTTCATAACGCTTACACAGTATAACCGAAAATAGTACCCCTAAACGTGTTTTTAAATACGTACGTATACGTATTTAAAAAACATAAATCAAATATCGGTTACCTGATATACGACACATTTATTTATTACTTTAGATCACAAGATATGTTATCTACGCAATCATGACAAATGGACTGAGATAACATTTGTTAAAATTAGTATACATACGACTATATCTTAGTAGTTACTGGTGGCATAAAAATGCATATCAAAAATGCATAAAATAAAGACATTTATTTCCTCACTTATATCTAAACGAGAAACATTACATTACAATTAAAAATACATAACTGTTATTAAAAAAGAAAAGTACACATAATACATATGCACATTTTTTGGACATCTTAAATTGATTTATAGTGTAATTTTGGATCGCCTCGACCGGTGAAGGACCACGCACTCACAGAATACCAGCGTGAAATAGCATCTCAATGCTGCTGTGTTTCGTATGGTGAGTGTTGAGAACCGAAGACCTTTTTTTATTAGAAACGAGGCATTGCATCTTAGTCATCAAAGGTGGCGACGCATTTGCATTTTGATTGTTAATCGAGAATAGATGTAGATGTGTATGGGCCACAACACCCTCTTACCATCAGGTGGACTTCGTACTCGTTTGTCGTTCTATGAAAACGAGCCGTTGCTGGGCTCAGGGCTCCTCTCATTTCTGAGAAGGGTATGGAGCGATCAGTCTGCCGCGTTGTTCCAATGTGTGTAAGCATACTTCTCGTGTCCTCCAAATATTTTATTCCGTAGACATGCAGGTGCCTTAAAATGATTTTCTTCACCGCTGAACACAAGGTAAATCAGCACTTCAAATTGAAGTTAACATATCGTTAGTGCCGTGGGAATATCGGGTTGGTAGTGTTATTTCAAATTTACGGCGTGCACTCAGCCCCTGAGCTACCATTGTCAGTACCTAGTAATAGTGGTTGGAAGTTCTCCCTTTTTCTTTGCTGACATTGCAACATAGTATAACTAGAACCTTCGATCTTACGTTAGCTTATCAGCCACGGGCAGGTTAACGTGTAAACGCCTCTGTGTTTGAGTGTAATCCGCAAATTCCAACTGCTGGTCATGAGCTTTTCCTTTTGGAAGGATTTGCATTAAAGGGCGCGTTATTTTGAGATGTTATTAGGCAGATGCTGCTGACATCTCCTGTTTCTTCCCTCTGTTGCCTTTTATGATATCCACGTTTTCTTTATGGTAATGGATTCTCATACGATGCTACTACACAGCGATATGTATTTCAGTTGGATTTAAATAAAACTTTTCACCTTAACTCTTCTTTGAATGTTTACTACATAATAGACAAAGAAGACATCCACTAACTAATAGTGATTTTGACGTCTCGAAAAAACTTCTCCAACTAGATTTTTGTGTGAAAGTAATGCATACGTATTAAGCGCGTAATTTCAAGTTATAAAACAAATCCATCCAGTCCGACCGGAACATTGCGATGGCATTCTGTAAAGCGACGTGTCGCAATGTCGACTCCGGATAAGCACATGATGGTGCAACTTTATTACGCTCTGGAATGTGCTCTTTATTGCCACGGCATGTCGTCGAGGCACTTGTAAAACAATATTTGGCATGACATTAGAAACTACTAATATAGCTACTTTTATTTAAGCGGATGTAGGTGGAGTTTGCGAACTTCATAGACGCACGCGGTATTATTACAAAAATTAGTTTATAATTATGAACTGCAAAGTATGAAGATTTACAGCAAATGTCAAATTTCGCGAAGTCTGTGGCGCCACGGTTAGGACTAATTTCTTGAGAAGAAATCTCCTTAAAACATAGTTTAAGCTTGAGACTATCAATAAACCACGTTTTGTAATAAGACGGATATACTTCAAAATGGGCCAGATTAGGAGTACCCTTAACCGACGAGCATGTATGCGTAGATATATGGATGTAAAGGAGGCGAGAGAGGTGTGTCAGGATCGTGCCAAATGGAAGTCCGTAGTCTCTGCCTACCTCCTGGGTGACAGACGTGAGTGTTTATGTATGTGTGTACGTATACTCCAAAACTCCACTGAACGCTTATTCGATGAGTGCAACGTAGTGGCACGTTTGCGTTTAAAAGTAAAGACAGACTTAAAAAAATTAAAACAATTTGTACATAATTTAATCGCTTCTGAAATAGATTTTAAGACAAAGTGCATTAACTTCTTTATAAAGTTAAATTATTTGAAAAGACTAAACTATAAAGTAAGCGCAAGGTGACAATCCGAACTTTGTCTATATAACTTTATAGACTGTGATATAACTATATAACGTAACTACGTTAAAAATTTCATCGCTTTTCCCCAATTTTTTTCTATAAATTTAAATGGGATCTTCGAGCGGGTCATAATCGGCAAACATCGCATAACAATCTTTTAAACAAGTCCAATGATTAAAACAGTAATTAAAAACAAGCCTAATAGATAGTCAAAAGTAATTTAAGAAATCCGATCATAATTTTTTACTGAAAAGAGAAAAGTTTTTATATCCTATGTCACTTCCACAACTAAATCTAATCTGACAATCTATTAAGCCGTTTAGGCTACCGAGCTTTCTAAAGAAATGACGTACATACATACATTATACATGCCAACGTTACCCTCTTTCTGGAGCGGTTGGGTAAAAATATTGTTGAATGTAGAAGCTCCTTCTTTTTGAAAATGAGTGTTTCCGGTGGGCACTAGTAAAGAAAGTTTACCAAAATACGTAATATGGTTGAACATCATGCCGGTAATCATCAACGATTAGATACAAAATACTGTGTTTTGTCAGTGTTGTCTTTCAACGCTTAAAATAACATTAAGCGTGTAAATTGAGGGTGAAACCTAACATATAAAAGTTTCTCCCCGAATTTACGATACTTAGCAATTTTGTGGAAATCGGTATGACAACTTACTTTCTTTTAACGCATCAACAATAGATCTTTCTATGAATGTGTTTTACTAATTAAAAGTCTAAAAAAATTAAAAAGTAATTTTAAACTAACTGTTTAAGGATACGGACGATTGGAAATATTTTTTTTCTGCACTATATTGTGATCGTCCAGCATCCGGCACACTGAAATAAATTGTAATACTAAGATAATAATATAACGAGTATACCAATCTCTTTTTTAAAAATAAAATACATTGAACCAATTGTTTCTTGCTAGAGGTCTTGTTCATTTTCGCTTTTCAAACTGGTGGTAAATTTGACCTTCACGTGATCTTAAAATAAGCCCAAACCACCCATACTATATAAAATATTTTTTAAATTGTCTCTGACTTACCCTTTGTCATGTATGTATGTATTGTACGTACATACGTTTTTAAGTTCTTTTGTATGATTAACTGTAGCCTATGTCATTAAATTCGTTGTCAACTCCGCGAATATCTCAGACTATCTATATTCATACGTAACATCATGCCTGTAATCCCCAAGGGGTAGAGTCCAAAGAACAGCTCTCGGGTCACGTCTAGCCTTGGTTTAGATGAAAATTGTGAAAGAAGTGATAGTTGGCTAGACCAATACCTGTACAATCAAGCAAAAAAGTTTTCCTGCAGAAATCCAATATCTCATTAGTCACCTTTTAATATTTTTAAGCAAAAAACACAGTTGGCACATTTTTTTTGTTAAACGTTCCACTTAAACTTACAGGTCCTATACCTTTAAGTCCACGACCAACATGGGGCACGTCTCTGACTACATTGCATGTTAATAATACCAATACCACATATTTAATAGTGAATTAATTTATTTGTTTAATGCTTGGTTTTATTGTATTTACTTGTTTATATTTTATATCAAATAGAAAACAATTGCACATGAACAATTATAGATTATTACATAAAAAGTCTATAAGTAACTGCCTAAAAGATAATTAGTAGTTAGTTACTTTTTTATGAATAGGGACCTAAATAAACAAGCTGCGGGCTTAAACGTCTTTTTAATAGCCTTTTCTGACTTGCTTTTAAAAATACGGAAATGCAAACGTTTTCCTTACGTAAGACCTAAGGCTAACAGAGCTTCAAAGAACTTTTTTTATAGCATGCGTGTCACAAATAAGCACACACTGAGTACATCTGCATTTATCGATTAAGAATGAAAATGCAGATGCGTTGTCACCCTGGAATGGATGGAATGTCACGATGGAATGCCTCGTTTCCTTTAAAAGGATCTCTGGTTCTCTACACTCACCATACGAAACACAGTTGCATTGTGCTGCTATTTCACGCTGGTATTCTGTGAAAGCGTGGTCCTACCCCGGTCGAGCCGACCCATTCGTGCTATTACCAGAATATAGTTGCAGCGTGGCTCTACCATGTTTTAAAACTTCGCATTATAGTCTTTTGAATGGCGTCCCGTATAGTGGCGCAGAATCCCGCACTTTCTACTAAATTGTTCACTGACACGTCTGCTTTCTAGTTTGCAGATCGAAGATATTATAAACATATCATCACGCGACGTCGTTGTCACCGAACAGTGAAAGTATGCATTGACACCGATGACTCCTTGTGGGTCACAACGCAATGTCGTACCTACATCCAAAAGTAGAAGGACTTGTTATTTTTAACTTCCCATTTATGAAGTTGTATAGTGTTAGGGATTATTAGCGTAAGAAAGGAGTGAGTGAAGAGATGATGGCTAATAGAGGAGAATGGAAGAGGTAGACATGCTGTGCCTACCCGAAATAACTTGTGATAAAGATAGGAAGAAAAAGATATATGTAGTTGTTTGAGGAATCCGATGTTTTAAAGTCCAAATTTGGACACAGCTCAAAGTTTTGAGGTCCATAGAGTACGATTGCACTGTTTTTTTTTATAAAGATAAATGTATGTTTCAACATACCTGCAGGTTTTGAGGTCCATAGAGTACGATTGCACTGTTTTTTATATAAAGATATCTGTATGTTTCAACATACCTGCAGGTTTTGAGGTCCATAGAGTACGATTGCACTATTTAAAAAAAAAAAAAAGATATCTGTATGTTTCAACATACCTGCAGGTTTTGCGGTCCATAGAGTACGATTGCGCTGTTTTTTTTTATAAAGATGAATGTATGTTTCAACATACCTGCAGGTTTTGAGGTCCATAAAATACGATTGCACTGTTTTTTTACAAAGAGATCTGTATGTTTCAACATACCTGCAGGTTTTGAGGTCCATAGAGTACGATGGCACTGTTTTTTTATAAAGATATCTGTATGTTTCAACATACCTGCAGGTTTTGAGGTCCATAGAGTACGATTGCACTGTTTTTTTATAAAGAGATCTGTAAGTTTCAACATACCTGCAGGTTTTGAGGTCCATAGAGTACGATGGCACTGTTTTTTTATAAAGATATCTGTATGTTTCAACATACCTGCAGGTTTTGAGGTCCATAGAGTACGATTGCACTGGTTTTTTTTATAAAGATAAATGTATGTTTCAACATACCTGCAGGTTATGAGGTCCATAGAGTACGATTGCACTGTTTTTTTTAAAGATCTCCGTGTACGTTCGTACGAGGGGTGGCTGAAAAATTCTCGGCCTCAAGTACTTACAAGTGGGTGGGGTGATACATTGTCACTTGTTACATACCTTTCCATTATTAGTTTATAGTGTAAACATAACATAAACATAAACACTCACACCTGTCACCCAGAGGGGTAGGCATAGACTACGGACTTCCATTTGGCACGATCCTGACACACTTCTCTCGCCTCCTTTACATCCATATATCTACGCATACACGCTCGTCGGTTAAGGGTACTCTTAATCTGACCCATTTTCAATATATCGTCAATTTGGTCGATAAACCTTCGTCTAGGGCGCCCCTTCTCGACTCTTCCGTTCACTTCTGCAACATAAATTTGCTTTGTCACTCTTTCCTCGTTCATTCTTTCTACATGACCAAACCACCGAAGCATTCCATTCTTAATCCTGGTCACAACGTCATCTTGCAAACCACATTTTTTCTCTTATCACACTATTTCCCACCCTGTTATTCAAATTCAGCCCTAGCATACTCCTTAATCACCGCATTTCTACAGCATTTATTCTACTCTCATGCTTCTTCTGCCAGACCCAACTTTCACTACCATACATTAAAGTAGGGACTAACACAGCATTATGAATTGCCAAACGTGCCTTTTTTGACACATTCTGACTTTTGATAATAGCGTGTAGAGCCCCATTCACTCTATTTCCTGCGTTACTCGTCGTTCTATATCATTTTCATATCTACCATCCCTGCTAAATAAACATCCCAAATATACAAACTCATCCACTTGCTCAATCATCTCCCCTTCTATTCTTATTTCACATAATGTTTTACTTACTTCTCTTTCAAAAACCATCACTTTCGTCTTACTTGCGTTCACTTTCATACCCCTTTCTTTTAATGACCAGTTCATTAAAGTAATCATCATTTGCAACTCGGCCGCCGACGATGCAAATATGACTTGATCATCGGCGTACAAAAGGCATTTGACGGTTAACTCACCCATTCTCAACCCACATTCTTCAAATTTCAAAGTTTGCAAACTATGAAAGTGTAAGCTACAACTAATAAGCTTCATTACGTCCTTGGAGAAAATGATGAGTTCTGTAGCCTCACAGAGTAGTGGACTGTATGCTAGCTAGCTGGTCAAGGTTATTAAAAGGCGCACTTTTTGCCACAGATTTATTCGCACTTTGCACTAACAATTTACACGCACCGTCAATCAATCAAACAACTCGTTAGGTATTAAAAATTACACAATCATAGGTATTCAAGCATAGATAAAACAAGGCAGACAGATATATCGTTCCATTATTAAGTTGTTCGCAAATGTGACAAACAGCCCGAAATATATATATGAAAGGATGTCTATAGTTTACGGGGAACCTTGTCCTCCATATTCCATAGTTAAATGCTAGAATAATCTTTCCGTCAAGGATAAGAAATTGCAATAGATTTACGTTCGGGTTGTCCCTCGCCGGCGTCACTGATAAAACATTGAAAAAATGTTAAAATAGTATGTGACCATCGAATAAAAATGTGGCAGATAGCTGAAACTATAAACTGTGTGTTTTTGAATCCCGAAGTTTCGAGCGCTTTACAGTACCCATAGTCACGGGGGGACTGCGCTGCTTGACGTCCTGGTGTCTTTAACGAAGCATTCTATTCTAGTTAATACTGAAAATATATTGAACGGTAATAGAACCCTGAACTTTTATTCTAGGGTTTACAATAAAACAATGTTATAGTAATCAACTATTGGTTTATTGAAAAAATAAAATAATTAAACATTAAAAAAAAAAGTCCTACTGAACTTCTTCGTAATCATTATAATCATCATCATCATCATTACAGCCGTTCACAAGTCCACTGCTGAACATAGGCCTCCCCCAAGGAATGCCACTGTACGAGTATAGTATGAGGTGTTTTACATATACATACATACACACGAACAAATATCCAAATACAGAACAATTATTTGCATATACTTATTTCGTGCGGGATTCGTACCTTCAGCCAAACGCTTGCCACGCGGCACTGAATTGTCATCGTAGTGTTTTTGTATGTTTAGCTATATTTAAACGTTTATGTAAAATTGAGTACAAATATAGGTCCCGACCTATTTAATGAATTGGCACATCGTTTAAAAGCTTCAAACCGACGCTCATTTAAGACTTTTTAAATCAGAAAATGGGTCATCGTTGTCACCGATTCTATAAAGTAAATAGTAGTATTCTATAGTTTTATATAAAGAAGACAAAACAAAAAGCCGTTTAGTGGCGGCGCAAGAGAATCCATTATTTCGTATCATCCCGTGAGTGTCGTAGTAGGTGACAGAAGAGAATTGAACAGGAGATGGGTTCAGCATCTTCAGCTGACATCAACTAAAATAATTAAAAAAATATGGCTGCTAATCCGCCTGCCAAGCGTGGCAACTTTGACAAATATTCCCCTATAAGGCAGTATATGGGGTAGACCTATGTTCAACATTAAGTTTTTGATCGCCTGTAATTAATGAATGATGAATGAGGCATTGCATCTTAGAACTCTAAAGTGACAACGCATCTTTTTTTATAGAATAAGGATGACAAACGAACACATAGTCCACTCGATGGTAAGTGAATGCTGTGGCCCATAGACCGTACACCGTCTACATCTATCCTCGAATAAGAATCAAAATGCCGGCCTTGCACCCCTGAGGACTAAGATGAAATGCCTCGTTTCTAGTAAAAAGGGTCTCCAGTTCTCTACACTCACTATACGAAACACAGCAGCATTGAGCTGGTATTTTACGTTGGTGTTCTGTGAGAGCGTGGTCCTACCCCGGTCAAGCCGACCCATTCGTGCTACAAGTACAACCATAGTGTAGCTGCAGCATGACTCTACCACGTAAAATCTATAGCTTAACAAAGAGTTCATTGAAGTTAGAAGCTGTAGTAACAAAGGATTGTTTGGAGTAGGTTACAGGTGTCCACGAGCTGTAGTTTTCATTTTACCTCAATTGAGCTGTAAGTTCACTTGTCATTTCAATTTGATATAAAAATATAATTTTAAAAAAAGGACTGCTGTATAAGAGAGCTAAAAGTCAACCAAAAGTCAGAGTAGCGCTGGCGCTTTGTACGGAAGAAATAGAGAGTTGTTTATGTCTGCTCGTCACGTTGGCAGACAAAAAACATCCGCGCGTCCATCATTACGCCGTTCGTCTTGGTTTGGTTTGTACCTACTACCTACATTGGCTAGGGTTGTCGATAAACAAATCTTTTATATACTTTCCGGTTCGTAAATAATGGGTTTAAAATATAATTTTAGTTATATACATGAATAATATAATTAAATAAAAAAAAATTTTTTTTACATGCTATTCTATAATTTATTTTATTTAAACAGTCCAGCTGATGTTAAGTGGATGCTGTGGCCCATAGACACTACATCTATTCTATTCTTGATTAAGAATCAAAATGTAGATGAGTTGTTACCACTGAGGACTAAGATAGATAAAGTAAAAAGGTCTCCGGTCCTCTATAGCTATACTCACCATAGGAAACACAGCAGCATTAAGCTGCTATTTTACGCTGCTGTAAGAGCCTGGTCCTTCCCAGCAGAGCAGATCCATTCGTGCTACAACTATAATATAGCTGCAGTGTGGCTCTACCACGTATAATTCTTGAATTTACTATCACTGTACGGGGTAAGGTATAAAATACAATTATTATAGACGGACGTTACAAAAATAATATATTTACAAAGCGCAGCAAGTTTGACAGTCACTGGCCTCTCAAGTGAATCACTCGTTAAATAAAAATTTTAATTAGACTTGGAACAGTTTTATTTTGACACGGTTAGACACAAAAGAAGGCTGCGGTATTAAAACAGTTGTAAACAGTGAACGATACAGCGTTTGCAATAGATACATAAAAAAAATATTTAAATTTTTGAACTACCTAGTACCACTTAGTTACAGCCTATGTACGTCCCACTGCTGGGCACAGGGCTCCCCTCATTTCTGAGAGGGTTTTAGGGCAAGGAATTGTCCGCCGCGCTTCCCCAATGCGTGTTGGCAAACTTCACATGTCTTCGAATTTTTTTTCTTATTTCTCAGACATGCAGGTTTCCTCACAATGTTTTCCTTCACCACCGAGCACGTGGTAAATCAGCACTTAAAATTGCATTTAACAATTTAATTGGTGCCGGCGGGGATCGAACCTGGGTTGCTCGCGTACTGTGAAATTTACAGCGAGCGGTAACCATCTGAGCTACCACTGGGCTAGGCTGGTCGCACCTCCTGCACCCTCTCTTTTTTTTAGTTTGAGTATGAGGCTATGAGACATTTTCTCCCATCCTGCTGCTTCCTGCCGCCGCGCCGGTCTGTGTACGCATAGCCGTAGTACTATTATTTATTCTGTGGTATAGCGTAAACGAGGCGGCTATACCGCCATCTACCGGAAGCCAAAAGATCTTTCTAGTCATAGTCATAGTCGCCACTTTAGCCCACAAGGTGAAATGTGGAGATTTTCTAACGCCCGCAAACCTAAAATATTTTATTTGCGTGGTAGGGCCATGCTCTGCTCGACCGGGGAAAGACCACGCTCTCACAGAATACCACCGTGAAATAGCAGCTTAATGCTGCTGCGTTCCGTATGGTGAGTGTAGAGTAGAGAACTACCCTTTATACTGGAAATGAGGTATTCCTTCTTAGTTCTGCGGTGTGGCAACGCGCTCTGCATTTTGATTCTTAATCGGGGATGTCAATGGGCCACAGCATCATCATACCCTCAGATGGACTGTGCTCCTTTGTCATCCTTATTCTAAAATCACTTCAAAAAATTCTGAATTGAATTTTTCGCAACCCTACGCCGGATGACGTCTGTTGTTGTTGTTAACAACCGAGTTATTATGTAACAGCATCTATACTTGCTTTTAATTTTCTTGAAATTCGGCGGCGATATTTTCCGCTAAGTTTAGCTTTGGAATCCACCATTTAAGTACCCGCTGTGTAGTGACGTCGTAAAAGAATTCGCTCCCACATGTCATCCCGTGGGTTCAGTAAAACAGACGTATGTTGTGATAAAAAAAGTTCCAGCCTATTACGTCCCACTGCTGGGCACAGGCTTCCTCTCATTTCTGAAAGGGATTTAGGGCAAGGCAAGGAAATGTCCGCCGCGCTGCCTCAATGCGTGTTGGCGAACTTCACGTGTTCGAAATATGTGTTTTCTTATTTCTCAGACATGCCGGTTCCCTCGCCATGTTTTCCTTCAGTGCTGAGCACGTGGTAAATCAGCACTTAAAATTGCAATTAACAATTTCATTGGTGCCGGCGGGGATCGAACCCGGGTTGCTTGCGTGCTGTGAAATTTACAGGGAGCGCTTAGCCCCTGAGCTACTACGGCTATATGTTGTGATAATTGCACTAAAAAATTTCCTATTATTTATTGTAAGAATTCTTTGTCTTCTCAATATCTCTTAAAGGACAAAAAATGGTATTTCAATCCAGTCTCCGTGACGACCTTGGCGTCGCTCAGAAATTCAGTTTTTGTTGTAACTGGAGATTGGCAGTATACACATTACAGATTATGTACCTAAAAAAGTTTCTTTCATTGCGAATGGATGGAGAAAAACATAATCGACACCTTCTGTTGTATAAAAATGAAATATTATTTAAAAAAGGATTCGGATGCAGTGATAACTATTAAGGAGTTTTTGGCGGGAACTCGTCCGCAGGCGGATTGTTGCTCCTGTTTTATTGTTAAAATTATGTTTTAAAGTGGATTTTGATACGAATAAGTGATGCGATTTTGTGTATTGTTTTGTGTAGATGCGATTTTGTGTACTCACATCTGCGCATGTGAGTGGAAACGACAAAACAAGTGCTCCGATATTGATATTATAAAGTTAAGTTTTTTTTTACTTTGGCAGTGCACTCGTACTGTTGTACTTTTGTCAGTAAAGTAATAAGAAATTATCCATAATAATAATTTGTAGACCCTTTTTACTTGAAACGAGGCAATCCATCTTAGTCCTCAGGGGTGACAACGCATTTGCATTTTGATTCTTCATCGCGAGGATTGATATAGGTGGACTATATGTTCATTTTTCACCCTTATTCTATAATAAAAACATTTTAACGCTAGCAGACACATTATGTTGAGGTTCGCATCATAATCAGAGTACTTGTTTCATTGTTTCCACTAATAGTTCATATGCGGAGACATATAATATACAACATCGCACTTTTACGTATCAAAATCCTCTTCAAATCATTATTTAAACAATAATGCAGGAGCAGCAATCCGTCGGCGGTGAAGTTGCCACCAAAAGTCCCAAAGTTATGTTATTTTCTCCGCTAAGCGTCGCTACGTCTATCAGTATCTCGAGTTCTTAAGTCTTAGGAGCCTTAGGATACTGTCGTCATCGACTGTCCGATGGGTTAAGCTGTTGTCAATATCAACTACTTCTTTCTTAAGTACTTCTTCTTTTTTACGTGGTAGAGCCATGCTGCAGCTGTATTAGTAGTATAGTTGTAGCACGAATGGGTCGGCTCGACCGGGGAAGAAACACGCTCTCACAGAATACCAGCGTAAAATAGCAGCATAACGCTGCTGTGTTTCGTATGGTGAGTGTAGAGAACCAGAGACCCTTTTTTACTGGAAACGAGGCATTCCATTTTAGTCCTCACGGGTGACAACGCATCTGCATTTTGATTCGTAATCGAGGATAGATGTAGATGTCTATGGGCCACAGCAACCACTTACCATCAGGTAGACTGTGTGCTCGCTTGTCACCCTTATTCTATAAAAAAACTTCGCAATGTGAAGCATCAGCATATTGTGCAGAATCTTCGAAACAAAATATTATGAATGATAATTTCTTATCACATGACACTGGCCATGGGATTTTGTACCTACCACGTTTTTATTAACTCGCTTTCTTCTGTGTTTGTATAAGTGCAAGAAAGAAGAGAGAGAAGAAGAAAGAAAGAGAGCGAGTTAATAAAAAAGTATTATTTTGTACAAATTGTTCAATCGATTTTAAATTAACTTCCTGAAGAGCTAAAGAACCAAAACTTTATTGCTAATCGTCATATTATAGTTTGTGACTACTTAATTTTTTGAAAGCCTGACGTTAAGAACCTGATGGTAATCTGATTTGTGGTATGTAGATCTGATGGTAGTTTACTGCAGCCTATGAACATTACAACCATCTTCAAAGAAGGATATTTGAGCGTTGTCAAATCTGACAGCAATAGATGCAGTGTTGTTTGGCGACTGAAATAGACGACATGGTAGTACCTACGCAGACTGACAAATAAACAGAAAACGAGTCCTACCAGAAATATAATCTGCAATGATTAAACAAGCTTAAAGGTTGAAAATGAAATAAAAACCCCACTGCTTAAAAAGTTTACTGAAAAAAGAAAAATTTTATACTCTATGACACCTCATATTAATATGTTAAATTACATCAAGCCGTTTAGGCTACAGAGCGTTCCAAAGAAATAGACATACATATGTATGTATGTATGTCTATTTCTTACATACATACATCTAAAAACATTGCTCCTTCTGGTGCAGTCGGGTAAAAAATAGAAAATTTACATTTTTCATAAAAGTAATGAATCATTTCTGTAACATTAACTGTTATCGCAATTATTATCAAACATCATAATACGTCTTCATAAAATGTCATGATTGATGACACTTCGCAGTAAAGTAAAATAAGTTGACGTGTCGGAATTGTAAAAAGCCTTCCGTCGCGTCGTCCATCACTTGTGTGCCATTGTTTCTAATAAACTAGTTATTATAATGACACGTTTTGTCGCATCTAACGCTGTTATCTACGTAATAGTTTCTTATGTTTACGCGAACACTACATATTTAAATGAAACTAGTTCTTACGGATTTAACGGAAGGAACTGAGGTGTTCGACGTCCCAATGTCGTAGTTAACCACGGCTACCTTCAGTTTACGAATACCTCAGTTCCTCCCGTGACCATGGGTGTTGTGAAGTGCTCGAAACATCGGGAATATAAAATAAGTTATTATACGCGATAAAATCCGTAAAAACTAGTTTCATTTAAAACAGTTTACTACGTGTTTACTTTGTACCCGTTTATTTCTCGCCATTTTCTACCGACTTCAAAAAGGAGACGGTACTCAATTCGACTGTATGTTTTTTTTTATGTGTGTTACCTCATAACTTTTTACTGGGTGAACCGATTTCGATGATTCTTTTTATTTGAAAGCTGGTGCTTCTCATGTGGTCCCATATAATCAAGGTCTGACCAATAGTTTTTGAGTTATTCTTAATAATTTATATTGGAGTCGGTTGTACAACATTTTTAATTTTAAATTATTTGTACTTGTTGCCATTTCTTATCTAATGATAAGCTACTTGTATGACCTTAGTTGGGCCTTGGAATTACAGTCATAGTTCTGAGAGGCTGTATTTATGCACACAAGGTCTCAAAAACTTGACATTGAGAAAATGTTAGCTATTATTGGACCGAGTATACCCGCGCCGGAATTTACTCGAATATATCGAATTAAAGGTGGTAAAATGACTCTCATACACACTGTGTTGGTTTAGTGCTATTTAAGAAAAGCACAAACCCGATCGTTGGCGCTGGTCTGGTAATAAATTTTATATTAACACTAAGAAGTTCGGAGTGAAACCTATCGCGCCACCTACCGGAAAGGTCAGAACAACGTCTGCCAGGCCAGCTAGTTACTTATAAAATTTTAACTTGTAAGTTCTAAAAGAAAATTACAGTTCACGAAGCCTAAATTGTTTTTTGGCAATATTGGTTTAATTTTTTTTGATCGTAGCATTAATTACAGTAAAATAACTTTAGTGTGAGGGAAGACCGTATTTAGCCGTGTGTTGACGGCGTATAAGAATTGATTAACCCATATCATCACGTGGGTGTCGTAAGAGGTGACAGAGGAAAACTAATATTGAAAATGGGCAGTAACTTTCCCGATAACATTTCAATAATAATTAAAACTGCGGTTATCAACGCGCCTGCCAAGCGTGGCAATATATAAGGAATACCTATAAATGAGCAACAGGAGCAATGAATGAAATATGTATATTTAAAGAAATAAAGTCTGCGCGGCTACGCCTTACGTCACGTTTTAAATTCACCTGATGCCGGTACTTCCTTCTTCATTATTGATTTCCGCGAACTTCCCTCGCGGTGAGAGAGCATCACAAAGCTATTTAAATAATACCTGCTTAAATAATAATCGTTGATGAATAAGAAGACAACACAGGCCATTAAAGATATGGAAAAAAAAGAAAATAATATTAGGAGGATGTTTTTAATGCGGTTTTATAATTTTACACATAAGGTTTATTTTAAATGACAAACTAAAATTTTGACCCGAAATCAAATTAATATACCGCATACTTGACTGCATACATACACACTAGGTGGTAGAGCTATTTTTTGGTCTATTAGTATTTAGATTTTAGGTACCAACTACCCAAATTCTTACTTAACAGATAAAGTGACTTCCTATGACAGATAAAGTGTTGCTAAGTGAATGCTGTGTCCCAATGTCCCATAGACACCCACATCTGTCCTCAATTAGTATCTGTCTATCCTCAATTACGTTGCTGCTGTGTTTCTTACGGTGAATGTAGAGAATCAGAGACCCTGTTTACTGGTAACGAGGCATTCACGTCTTAGTCCTTAGGGGTAACAACTCATCTGCGTTTTGATTCTTTACCGAGGATAGATGTAGATGTCTTTAGGCCACAGCATTCACTTATCATCTGGTGGACTGTGTGCTCGTTTTTCACTTTGGCCGTGGAAGGAAAAGAGGAGTCTCCCGCCGGGCAAGATGCGGCCATCGTTCTGTGTCAGAGAGCTATTCTGTATATACCGCAGTACTTCGGAACTTTGATAGCGTGATTTTAGGCTTCGTTGTGTTTGGCTTGTGGCGCCACGACAGCGCCGCCACAGTCACTCTTATTCTATAAAAAAAACTCACTCTTCAGTACATAATCGAGCTATTCTAAGCGTGTTGAAAGACCTCGCTAATGCGTTCTACGTTGTAAGGCTAATGAAGCTCGTGAATTATGGCCGCTGACGAAACATTAAAGAAAAGGAAAGTAAGCGCAATAAGCTTTGTATTATTTATTACGTTGCGGCTGAGTGCCTTTGTAGTCAAATAACCTATAGCTATTACGCCGCAAGTTCGGGTTTCATAATATAATGTAATAATAATATAAATAAATAATAATGTGTGATAAATGAGGGAGTGTGCGGGTGTGAGTCTGAAGGAGTGGTGTGGTGTGTGTTAAATTTTTATAGGAAATGTTATTCTGTAGATTAATTGTAGGGCAAAAGGAGTTCTGTTTCATCGTTGCTAAAACAAATGATCGATAAATACAAATAATCCGCACAGAATACAAGCGTAATATAGCGGCATATCAGTATGACCACTCAGGTGATAGCCAGAAACCGTTTTGACCGGTAAAGAATCATTCGATGTTAGTCCTTAGCGGTGACAACGCATCTGCAGCCTTCTTTGTTTAAAGTTGTGTGCAAATCTCCATGGGCTGTTGTAGCCGCTTACCATCAGGTGGACTGTTTTTTTTTAAATTTATTACCATTAAAATATTACAATTAGTATTACACATTAAACACGGCGTAAAACTCTGAGGTTTAGTTGCTGTGCTTGAGCTCGATATGCTTAAAAAAAAGTATATTTTTCTTTTTTTTCCCTTTTTTTATTGATCGTTAAATAAATATGCGATCTTTGAGACCCAAAGAACTCACTAGATTCATCTTTAGTTTGTTTTTTTTACATTTTTTTCAGGATCAAGTCCCAATCCGGTCAGTCGGGATCCAATTTATTTATGATTATTATGTTAGCTCGTTTGTCACTTTTGGTTTTATAAAAAAATCGCAGATTTTACGCTACACAACATAGTCTTATATTTCATAATTGATAGGAGTAAGTCCATAAAAAGTAAATCAAACAGTGAATCTGCAACAGCAGCATCCGAGAATTGTTAATTGCAATTTTTAGGTACTGATAGCACTATCTTATCTTCGCGTAACTGTCACTCTGTAAACGTGATTTTGCTCGACGCATTAGCAAATCACGGCGGGGCTTGGCAGCGGTCCAGATAGATTAGTGCATTTTCGCCGCCCACGCGGCTATTAAAGGGCGGAGGTGCTTGACCTGACCTCATTTAAATGGCTCTCAGTATGACATCATACTGCAAGTCTCAAAATTTACTTATTTGCGACAAAGTTTCCTGTAAGGAAATTTTTATTAATTTCTTTTCGGTAAAAGTTTTATTAAAATCGGAATTAACATTTTCATAGTAGAGCTCGTGTTAATTCAGTTTTTGAATAGAATTCGACTGAATTATATTGTAAAAACATTCGCGGTTCCGGCTTCGAGGATAGAACTCAGGTCATTCTCCGCTTGATGTTTATTTTGCAAATAATATATTTTGATTATTTAAGCGGTGCTTATTTATGGCACATATTTATTTACAGCGTATCAAAAGCTTAGAAATTACATTAGAAACTAGCGTTCCGCCTAGATAAGTCTATCTCAAGCTGAATGTAATTTTTTCGAACAAAACATAGCCTAGATTCCTCCTGGCATTCCTCTATATTATGTTCGTAAAGTTTCATCTCAATCGGTTTAGTCATTTCGAAGATTAGTCCGGACAGACAGACAAAATTTTTAAAAATGGTTACGTCTGTATAGCATGCAAATAACGGCCTGAGTTTAATACAAGCCAGTTATTCAAATATTACAGACAGACACTTCAGTTTTATTTATATGTATAGAATAGATTACTACAGATTACAGCCTATCAAAAGTCCACTGCTGAACAATATCTCCTCCATAGGTTGCCTCATAGAGGGGGATTTTGCCAAGTTACCACGCTCGGCAGGCGGGAGATGGCGGCGTCATCAGGCATTCCGTAGATGTCATGAAAGACGACAGAGGGAAACTGAAACGGGAGACGGGCAGCGGCATCTTCCTGATAACAACAAAAATATTAAAAAGCTGCGGTTGCGAACCCGCTTCTCAAGCTCGGCAACTATGACAAAATAAATTACCGTTACCGTTACAGCCTATTAAAGTCCACTGCTGAACAAAGGCCTCCCCCATATATTGCCTCATAGGGGGATATTTGCCATAGTTGCCACGCTAGGCAAGCGGGTTGGCAATCGCAGGTTTTTATTTTTAGTCGTTATTAGGAAGACGCTGCTGCCCATCTGATTTGTTTCCCTCTGTCGCCTCTTACACCGCCACTACACGGTAAAAATATAAGCTATACGAGTACAAATAGTATTTAAATAAACATACACGAAAACCATTTCAATGACAAGTATACAGCAAACAGATGCATTATTACGCGAGACGTTGCCACGGACACGGACCATATGCTCTCATGCTAATGTCTGAATGAGCTTACGTTATACAGTTTAACTGTTAACTATTTCTAAAGTTGTTTTGTTCTAAAGTTCATGTTGTGGGCGTAAAGTCACCTCGAATATTCAATTTTGTTGTAATGACATCTAATGTCAAGTTGGGCTGTAAGGTCAAGGCGATTTTCAACTGATAATAATATATTTGATGCCTATTTATAATTAGGAAGGAAATTTAATAGTATGTTAGCAATAGGAAAAAAGTTCATACCTTTTTAACAATTGTATATTATATGTAATAATGTCCTCTAGACTGAATTTCGGTTTCAGCGGCCAGTCTCAACAAAGACTAACAATCTGCGCAGGACAGGGTTATAGTGCCCTAGTGTATGCGCAAGTACAAGTACATTCTCTATTACATCACTCTCATAGGCCGATGGGACGGTTATCCAACACGACCGGAGAGAGATCAGGCGCAGGACCAACGGCTTTACATGCTTTCCGAGGCACAGAGGCACACCTCCAACTTCCAGACTCTGGGCTGCTAGGTACTAAGAATTTCTTGTTAGAAAAACCCAATAGCTGATTTTGGCCCGACCGTATATCTTCTTTCATCTTCTTTATCATCCCGTAAAAGTCCGATGCTGGATATAGGCCTCTCCCGTTGTAGAGAAGGTTTGCTTGGCAGGCAGATCGACGATCGTCAAACAGGTCTGGGTATTTTACGTCTGCCGTAAACGAGATAGCTATAACGCCATCTATCGGAAGCCATAAGAACAAATTGTTAATTATCAAAATAAAATTCGAAAATCAATTAGAAGTTTTCCATAGAAAACGCAATTGTCTATTTGACAATCTTGCTAGTTAATTCAAATACTTTTTCGATTTAAAACAAAACAAATAAAAATATTTCCATAATAATTGTATAGGTATATACTCGTAGTTTAATGACGTTATAGTTTTTGTAGTGAAATAATATACAAATAAACATCTTATTTGTATATTAGTCACTATAATTATCACGAGGTATCGCTACAGCCCGTCACAAGTCCACTGCTGAACACACAGTCTTCCTCCATAGATTTCGTACTTCCTTCATAGATAGAGTACGGTTCTGAGCCACTTAAAATAGAAAACGACCTAAATCCAATATAACCAGTAATCAAGTAACATTCCGTTGTCCGTAAAGTTTTATTACATACGATGTAAGAACAGCTTTTATTACAAGCTATTTGTTTCGTACTTAAGTTAGCTTAAACTGAAACAATTTTAAGCGATTTGTTGAACCAATATTTTTAATATTGAACATTTTATATTTTTTAATCCTTGAAGTCGGCTTTTACTTCTATCAAAAGTTTATTTTTTGAGCATCTAGAATGACATCTAAATAGTTCCATTAAAACTTCATCCCTATTTTACCACCCTTAGGAGTGAAATGTTTCCTCCAACCTAGTCAATTAAATAAGAATCATTAAAATCGGTTTAAAATTGAGTAATATATCGTATAATATATACTATACCTATTTACAAAACAATAACATACAGCGCAATTGAGAAATTTCCCTTTTTTTAAATTGGCTATTCATGTACTTTATGTACTGTAAAACAGCTCGTAAGAGAAAACGAAGCATTTTTTAAATATAGAAACCCAGCATAAATTTCAAGTAAACGCCGCTGTATGCTGAGAATAAGGTCGCTATATATAAAACTGTTAAGCTTTTTACACGTTGTAACGTGACCCTGTGTAGAGAGACGCAGCATCCGTGACTTCACGGCAGAGTGCCAGCGGAGTTGTCTGCACTCACATGGAGTGCTCTCATCTTACTCTGCGCATCCACGAATGGCTATATCACGTTTTATTTTGCATTTGCAAGCACAACATATAGTGCAACATTCCTTAATTAAGTGAAGCAGAATAAACAAATGACGGCCCAATGACGCAGTGGCTTAATTTTAAGTTGCTGCGCTGAGGGCCGCGGGTTCAATTCCGCACGGAACGAGTATTTATATGGCCTTCACATAATTGTTCCGAGTCTGGATGTTTGTCTTTGTGCAATTTATGTATGTATAAGACTCCAGGATACAGGAGAAAATCCTTGTGTAGGACTAAGGTTACTAACCTTTTTATATAAAACTAGCATTTTTACCCGCAATTTCTTAGTACCTATCTATATAATATAGTCTATAGTGGTTTTTTGCAAGTAGTTCAAGTATAAAAAACACTTTAAACTTAGTTTCTATGTGCGATATTGAAAAAGTGAGTGCAAACCGAATCACACCAACATTTGCTATTTATTACAATTAAATATTGTATTATGTATATTATAATTTGAACCTTAATATTTTATCACTTAGACCCAAACAACATAAATTGATTCTTTATTAACCGTGACTTTTTATTACAATTAACTCTTTATTAACCGTGTAGTGGCGGTGTAAGAATATCCACTATCCCGTGGGTGTCGTAAGAGGCGACAGAGGGAAACTAAAACAGGAGATAGGCAGCACCATATTCCTGATAACAACTTTTAATTATTAAAAACTGCGGTTGCCAACCCGCCTGTGAAGCGTGGCAACTATGGTAAAATTCGCCTCATGTGGTAATCTGTGGGGGAGGCCTGTCTTTTTAAGGCTAGGGATGGATGATATATATGATATGATAGGATAGGGATGGATATGGATTTGACGGCTCCGTGGCGCAGTGGCTTAGCAATGAGTTGTTGCGCTGGGGCCGCGGGTTCGAATCCCGCACGGAACAAGTATTTGTATGGCCTACAAATAATTGTTCCGGGTCTGGATGTTTGTCCTCGTGCAATTTATCTTTGTAAACTGCCTCCACGATACAGGAGAAAATCTTAGTGTGGGGGTAACGTTTTTAAAAAAAGAAAAAGAAAGTAAATGTATGAATAAATACACGACTGTATTTATTCATACATCAATCCATAGCCAAATAATATAAAGTCAACTTGGTTCTCTATGCATTTTGATACTTGTGACCTTCAAGATACGTCAGCGACGATAACAACACGCTGCGCGCTTCTCACGGTCGATAGTAATTACCGAATTATTTGGTCGTAGGTTTATTAGACATAAAATTTACAAATGTTCCTATGGGAATTTCCTTTCTGTCGCTGTTTTATTTTAATTTAATAATAGTCAAGATTCACTTGAAATTAATTTATTTTTCCTTTCTTCTCATTATTCTCCTCCACAACATATAACAACTCGCTTCAAACTCCCCGAGAACATGACCTTTACGTTTTCTCTCACTTGAAATTAATTTATTTTCCTTTCTTCTCATTATTGTCCTCCACAACACCTTTACGTTTCTTCTTCCGTCACCAATGCTGCCCTAATTAACTAACCATATATAATATACAACAGTTGCCACGTCCAGTACTTACAGTTAGACCCAAAGTCAATATGCGTCCATATTTCTTTTAAACCAGGGTAACGAATGAGCGCAGGCCACTTGCCGTCTAGGATATGATCACAAACTGCAGACTTGTGATCATATCCTAGACGGCCCCCGCCATTACATTAGATTTGATAAACCACAGATTCTCGCGAAAGAACATCGATTCCTGCCAAGGATGATACGTGAGGCTATTGAAATTAAAAAACATCCTAATTTCAATAGAGAGGGAGGCTGGGTACTACCACCTGCTTGGGATCCTGTAATTAATAAAATTAAAACTAAACTCAAGCATACCACTGCAAGACTTCAAGACACAGTTAGTTCATTCTGCGTAGATCGGACCAAAATTAATAATTAAAAAGCTGAAGGTACTCCGGATTAACTTTGACATTGGGACGTCAATCACCTCAGTCCCCCGTGACCATGGGTGCTGTAAAGCACCCGAAACGTCGGGAATTAATAAAATAAGTAAATTAAACGCGATATAATCTGTAAAAGTAGTTTAATTCAATGTGTAGTGTTCGCGTAAATATAAGAAATCATTATGTAAATCAGTATTGCTGCTGTGTTTCGAAGAAAATCAGAGTCCCTTTTTACTGGATACGGGACATTCTATCTTAGTCCTCAGGGGTGAAAACGCATCTGCATTTTGATTCTTAATCAGGAGTAAATGTAGATGTCTATGGGCCACAGTATCCATTTACTATCAGGTGGACTGTGTGCTCGTTTGTCACCCTTATTCTATAAAAAAAAACTTTCGCGGTAAATGTACGTGTACAATAGAAGAAATTTGCGAACGCTATCAAATTCGGTATGTCTGCCGGAAACATTCATTTTGCATTCCTTACAATATTTTTATGCGTGTTGCGTGTGTGGAAGTAATTTTACTTGCAATTAATTGTGTTTAAGTATTTATTTTGTTAATTGTCATTTGAATGTTTAACGCATCATGGTTACCACCTCACTAGTCTCCTTTTTTATATATAACTGCAACAGCAGGGCGATTGCAGGTGCGTTGACGACCTTTTGAAATGGAGTAAGCTCGTTTCTTGAAGGTCCCTAAGTCGTATCGGTCCGGAAAAATCGCCGTTGGTAAACGATTCCGCAATTCTCCTGCTGAACATAGGCCTAATTCTTCTGATTCTCCTTTTTCATTACCTCGTAAGTCCACCGCTGGACATGGGAGTCACCCGTATACTAGTATTATCTCTCTATTTGCGTAATCGCCACGCTTTGCAGACGGATTGATTATCGCAGGACCAGACGTCTTGCACCCTTTACGCTGCTACCTGTCACCGCTCTGGGTATTTTACGCCCACACAGTCCACCTGATGGTAAGTGGATGCTGTAGCCCATAGACGACATCTATCCTCTCTCAAATCAAAGAAGAATCAAAGTGCAGATGCGTTGTCACCCCTCAGGACTAAGATGGAATGCCTCGTTTCCAGTAAAAACGGTCTTCGGTTGAGTGTAGAACTCACCTTACGAAACAACTGCATTAAACTGCTATTTCACGGTGGTATTCTGTGAGAGCGTGGCCCTGTCACAGTCGAGTCGACCCATTTGTGCTACAACTATAATATAGCTGCAGCAGGGTCTACCACGTAAAAATTGGGATGGGGGTTTTCACGCCGTCATCAAAAGGCAATATTTACTTACCTTTTTTATTCCTGAACTTTGTTATATTATTCAATAACGATTTACACAGTCTTGTTCTCGTTTAAATTAATTTTGCAAAACATCGAAACATAGTTGATATGCGCATCTTAAACTTAATGCGTAGGGAATGAGAAATTGCGTGTTATCAGATACTTAACCGTCCGTGACACAGGTCACACGTCGCGAACGCGATTATTTACGCAAAAAGAGCACCTATTCTACGGCATTTATTGCTATAATCGATTACATGGTTTCATTGTTAAGAGTAAAAACTTGCGTGTGCAGACGCTACAGAAATAAAACAGTTATCTATTAAGTAGGGTTGGCGACCATACTGTTAAAAACAGTATTATACTTGCTCTTTCATACTGTTTACTGTTCTATTAAAAAACAATAGACTCCTTATAAAAAACAAGTTAAGAAACATTATCTTTCCGTCTAATTTCTGCCCCCCTCCTTTCATCTCTTCCTGTTGCTTTATGATCACTAGTCTTGTCATTTAAGTAAATTATGTTTATTAATTTATATTTTAGACTAGCAATCCGCCCCAGCTTCGCACGGGTGGTTTCTGGATCTCGATAACAGTGCCACCTACCGGGTCCAAATGTGAATCTAAATCATCAAGGGACCCATTCAAACACACAGAAAAAAATCATCAAAATCGGTCGAGTCGTTTTTGAGTTTTTTCGAGACTAACGGACAGCAGTTGATTTTTATATATAGAGATTATAATATTATTTATAGTGCACTCTACCTACCCATTAGTTAACTTTTCATTTCTTTTTATTTCCTTTCTAGGTTGTCTGGAAGAAATTGCTGTATAGCAATAAGACCACCTTTGCTTTTCTCTCTGTTTGTTTTTTGTTATGTTATTTGTTTTCTTAGTGTACAATAAAGGGTATTGTATGGTATTGTATTTTATAGAAAATACTGTTTTTATCATCGCTGGTAGCCGGAGCCATAAAACCTGAAATAGACCTTCTATTAATTTAATAAAAATGGGCTCCTCATTTATTTTAATTTTGACTTGAACTGTGAAAATGAATTGTTAAAATGTGCAACTAGCTCCAAAAATATGTTTTTAAAACTTCAAAAACATATCGCTATTTTTCTAAAATACGTTTTACTTTAGTTCTCCGTTCTTAAAATACTTTATTTCCCGTTCAAAAAGTTGACAACCCTACTGTTAACCGAACGGTAATGGGAATTGTTCGCCATGAATAATGGGATTCGCGTGACGTTACGTAGGTTTTATAAAACCGCGCGACTTTATCGAGAAAATCGAGATATAAAACTGCAGTTATTATGTTTTTTATTTGAAAGAATTGTAAAAATATTATTATAAAAATACTGATAAGATAAAGTTGACCGCGTAGTGCAGTGTAAGAATATCCACTTTATTGACGCCCCTGGGTGCAGTATATGGCGATACAGGGAAACCAGGCGATGGGCAGCAGCTCCTAATAACAACTAAACATATAAAACTCCGGTTGCAAAACCGCCTGCCAAGAGTAGTAACTATGGAAAATATCCCTCCTATGAAGCAATCTATGGGGAGGCCTATATTCAGCAGTGGAGTTTCAATAGGCTATAACGGTATCGATATCCGGTTATAAATAACGTTTTAGTAACAATGCTGACGAATTAATTAATTTTCACCGCATCATTTAAGTTCATAACAAAATGAACTTGAGCTGTAGTAGTTCAGAGACTAAGCTCTCGTTGTAAATTTCAAGGTATGCGGGCAACCCGATTTTGATACCCGGCGGTATATGAAACTTTTTTAACACTTAAAATTGAAATTTACATTAATGCCGGCGGGGATCGAACCCAAGTTGCTCGCGTACTTTTTTATTCTATATTGTACAGACAATTTTTTAATTATTTAAATAAGATGTACAAACTCTTCCATCAAACCCTTGGGGAAAGAGAAATAGTTTTATATGTAGAACAGGTAGGTAGCAGCGTGCGTACTTCATTATGAACATAATCACTACTTAACCACTCACCACGTACCATGATCTGCCACTGCTCCACAAGTTTTTTTCTTTATTTAATTGCATTTACTAGTTCAACGAAATTCAATATCCATTTTATTGTCCGCAGAAGGAGTCCCGCACAGACGTGCAGTTCCACCTGGCGGCGTTGCGCGGCGACTGCGATCGACTCCGACAGCTGTTGGACACCGGCAAAGTGCACATCGACTCACGCGACCGGGTAAGCTACAAACAATATTTTTATTAATATTATATTGATATAACTAAACTAACAAATTTTGTAAAAATATGTCAATATTTTTAATAGAATCAGCCGTTCCTTTGCGGAAAGCCATTATATTTTAAAGTTGTTACAAATTCATTCTCTAAGATCTCCGTAATAAAATAAAATGATGTGTCTTACTTAGTTTGAAAATTATCTCCCGCTCTCCCTCAATTGAGTGCACTATCCACATCACCAATAATCCTAGCATCACTACTCCAATCTACTACATACTCTCATGAATTTTGATTCTTAATCGAGGATACATGTCTATGGGTCATACAATTCACTTGCCATCAGATTATTAAAACATTTAAAATATGAAATGTTTGTTTTACAAGTCCGTACAGCCTTAAAGTTAGAAATAAAGTAAAAGTTTGATCGCTTTTAAACTGACGAATTTTTCATAATTAACACAAAATTAATATAATACCATAATAGTTTTTTTTTTACCATAATAGTCTAAATTCGAAATTTAAAACATTTGAAGTGTGGAACGTCAAAAAGTGTAACTGACATAGAATAGGTAGGTACTATAATTTATAGTATTCTACGGTAACTGATGCGTAATTTTTAATATTTTTTAATTCTCTATCATAATTTCAACTTCAATTTTCAATTTATGTAGGAACATAATTGCATATACGTTTTGTGTCGTCACATCGCTTCATTTTCTTAGACCACATACATACGTTTCGGAATTCCGAACGGGTCGGCCACACACATTCGGAATCTCGTTTTGCCCGCGAAATTTCGAACGGAAAACTACCGTACGTGTGTGACGGGTCATAGATTTTATATGAACATGCTGCGTTCGGAATCTCGAATCGGGATTCCGTTTCGGAATTCCGATTCGAAATTCCGAACGCTACAAGTTAGAAACAGAATTCCGTATGTATGTGGCCGGCCTTATTCAGTTAACTTTAAGAAAATCGATAACTACGTCGTCTTCACGACGCAAAGATTAGTTGCCAGTCTTTATTGCAGTGTCCCTCTAAGTCTGACGACAGCCATAATCCCTCTCAGATTCAATAACTGTATTTACAGAGCCGTTGTTTATTGCCTTAAGACAGAATAAATAATAGTACTACGTACTTATTGAACACGCCATATTATCTGATGAATGTTGTGAAAACATTTTTACATAATGACAATAAATAAATTGAAGTTATGTACATATAATCGTAAATTTTTTCGTAAAGCCGTTTATTACAATAATGTATTACTTTTGCGTCCTTTAAAATCTCGTTAATCAATGTATTAAAACTTCGCGTAGGTAATAGAAATTAGAAATAGAAAATTTTATTCCATATAGACAATAAGTAATACTTATTGAAAGTCACTCTTGTCACCGACCCAAGGAGTTATTATCATCCATAAATTCTTTAATATTATAATAAACCTTTTAATACAACCTTTTTAAGTCTTGGTAACTCAGGAGCTAGCGACTTAGACCATTCTTGGGTTAAATGGTCTAAGGCTGTCTTGGGTTAAATGGTCTAAGGCTGTCTTGGGTTAAATGGTCTAAGGCTGGCGCCTCGCGATAAATTTCATATTATAATAAGAGCTAGATTTAGGCGCCGATTTAACTCATGTGCGGTGGACACCAAAACCTTTAGCTAATGTAATAAAAGAAATACTAAGAAAATAGATCAGATTTTTAGATTTAGTGGACTAGTATAATTTTTTGTTTAAACAGCAAACATTCAGATATTACGGATACAAAAACGTGTGATTGTAATAAAGAAAAAACTGAGATAGAAGGCGTATAGCAATTTTTTGTTCAAATTTCAGTAGATACTGTGGCTCTAGTGTCTTCGATTAAGAATTCGAGTAATTGTCAACTTCTTCGTCAGCCCGTTAAAGTCCACTGCTGAGCATGTGGCTCTTCCATTATAGGGAGAATTTACCATTGCGAAGTTTTTTTTTTTCAATAAAAAGAACGCTAGCGCTATCAACACCCCTAATATTCCGCTAAACCACTCCAGTTAAGCTTAAAATGTTTTCACGCTTGCATGCTTAAAGTGGTTCACGACAGTAGTTTAGTTTACGATGGGCTATTTTTCGCAACTCCACGTCTAGGCGCGTATTTGCCTTGTGGGCTGAAATATCACGATTATTCGAGCCATGAAATCTCCTCGAAGAAGTTCAGCAGTCCCTTGACGTTGCGAGCAACTTCGGGAGTGATCTCGGCGTGCCGAGATGTCAAGCTCTGTATGCAGGGACCTCTGAATATGACAGCAACACGTGGGCCGCCGTTTCCTCCTCCCTCATACATGCCTTGCACAAGGGACTATCTGTGACACCTATGGTTTTTTTTTATAGGAGAGGGGGCAAACGAGCATGCGACTCACCTGATGGTAAGTGACTACCGCCGCCCATGAACAACCGCAACACCAGGGGAATTGCAGATGCGTTGCCGGCCTTTTAGAAAGGAGTACGCTCTTTTCTTGAAGGTCCCTAAGCCGTATCGGTCCGGATAAATCGCTGGTGGTAATTGATTCCACAAGGAAGTTGTGCGAGGAAGAAAACTTCTTCTAAATCGCACAGTGGTGGACCGCCAATCATCCAGGTGGTATGGATGGTATCGCAAGTTTTGTCGCAATGTGCGTTGGTGAAATTGAGCGGCTGGAATTAGTCCGAACAATTCCTCAGAGCACTCCCCGTAGTAGATGCGATGATGGTAAATAAAAGTTTGTTAAAAGAGCCGTGTCCTGTAATAACACTTGTTGCTATCCCGATCTGTGGCTGGTTAATTAGTTAAACGACTGTTTATTGCTGGCAGAGCCTCCCTAGCTTGCCTACATTCTTCTAGATTTTTTCAAAGCTGAGCGTGTTGCTTAGTGAAGTGCTTACATACCAGTGAACGAACATTCCCCAAAGGAATCGTTATGATTGGTTCCAGCCTTATGACGATCACAACTGATCCTCCCCTGGCCAGTTCGACTGCTGCGTCGTAGCCCCTGAATCCACTGTGTACCTTGATCCATTGTAACATACACGACAGTAGTCGAATGGCGGATTCGAACCCAGGACCTGTAAATATTGTAGTTTTTTTGTTACTTTTTAGTTCAAAAAAAAACGTTACCCCCACACTAGGATCCCTCTACCGTGGAAGCAGTTTACAAACATAAATTGCACAACAAACAAACATCCACACCCGGAACAATTATTTGTAGGCCATACAAATACTTGTTCCGTGCGGGATTCGAACCCGCAGCCCCCAGCGCTGCAACTCAATGTTAAGCCACTGCGCTACGGAGCCGTCAAAGTTCGTAGTCCGTGCCCTTAACCACTAAGATACTGCTGCTTTTAAAATTAGATGAAAGTAGTCAAAGGTGTCAACTATGTAGGAACTCTGGTGTTCACGCAATTGAGTCCTAAAGACACACTTTTACTCGTCCTACTGATGTAAATAATACGTGCGTACAATGGTTCTATTGGAAAACGCAGAACACCTAAAAATGATACAAGCTTTATTGGATAAAGTTAGAGCTTTCAGCATAATGATTACGTCGCTCAATGGACCCACGCTCCATGGTAAACAATCGCAAGGTTTTATACTAAAAAAAACGGTTGCTCTACTTTCAAATCATTTCTATTGTTTAATACATATTATACTGGTAAGTTGTATGTGACAAGTATAACGCTGAAAGCGTTTACAAAATCATTTTAAATAAACGAAAATTGTCAATCCGCCTGTCAAACCTGACGGTAATTGCAAATCCTCCGTACAACGGAACAGGGCTACGTCCAACAATTGACTTCCGCCGCACGGCTAATTTTGATTTACTTGAGAGTATAAAATAACTTAAAAGGACGAAAAGGTTTTTAATGTTCCGCTTCATTGTCAATACGTATTAGCAAAACACAACACTTTGGAATCGCTTCTCTATGTCCGTATGTCAAAAGCAATAATTTCCATCATCATCATCATTACAGCCCTTCACAAGTCCACTGCTTTTTTTTATAGGATAGGGTGACAAACGAGCACACAGTCCACCTGATGGTAAGTGGTTGCTGTGACCCATAGACATCTACATCTATCCTCGATTAAGAATTAAAATGCAGATGCGTTGTCACCCGTGAGGACTAAGATGGAATGCCTCTTTTCCAGTAAAAAGGGTCTCCTGTTCTCTACACTCACCATACGAAACACAGCAGTGTTAAGCTGCTATTTAACGTTGATATTCCGTGAGAGCGTGGTCCTTCCCCGGTTGAGCCGACCCATTCGTGCTACAAATATACTACTAATATAGCTGTAGCATGGCTCTACCACGTACAAAATGCCACAAAGCATGGTCCTGAGCCACTTGCATCCATCGACTTCCTGCAAGTCTTACCAGGTCGTCACTCCATTTAGTGGGGGGGGGGGTCACCCTACACTTCGCCTACCGGTACCGAGGCTGCCACTCGAGAACCTTTTTTCCTTATCGGTTGTCGGTTCTTCGAGCTATATGGCCGACCCATTGCCACTTCAGCTTACTAATCCGTTGGGCTATGTCGGCCACTCTGGTTCTACTGCGGTTATCCTCATTTCTAAGTTTATCACGCAAAGAAACCCCGAGCATAGCCCTCTCCATAGCTCGCTGAGCGACCTTGAGCTTCCTCATGCGGCCAGCAGTGAAGGGCCACGTCTCAGATCCATAAGTCATCGCTGGCAACACGCACTGGTTGTACAATCTTGTTTTTAGATTTTGAGATATACCTGACGAGAAGATGTGTCGTAATTTCCCGAACGCTGCCCAGCCGTTCACTAGGATATATTCCCTTCAACCGGGAGTGGTTGAAGGTAATATTAGTAATGTTTTAAAGTATTGCTAGTATTTTTTAAATAAAAAAACAGACAACATTATTGTCATTACTCGCTTCCGCGTGTCCCCTGAGTCGCTTCTAAAAGATTGTGTGCACAGAGGCCGGTTATGATTTATCGTCACTCGCCAGCCTCGACGTACGTAATAATTGTCACGTTGCATAATGCGGGGAAAGGATTTGGTTTTTGTACCATGAGCTTATTTATATTTTTGTACCGTTTATGGATCATAAGATATTCTCGTTGTTACAACTACTATGTATTATAACGATTTTTCTGTCCGTTCTTATCTGATGTTAGCATGTTTAAGGCTTTTAATATTAAATAGTCACATTAAATAGCTTTTTCTTATACCTGGCCTGGGTATTATGATATAATTAATAATAGGTGGTAAAATATGTGAAAATACGAAATATGTTTTGTTAGAATTTTCTACAAAAATTCTTAAACTATAGAAATAACTCGAACATTAGAAATTCCATAACGTTGAACATTTTATCTCCATTTTATCACCAACGCACAGCCATCGTCAACAAACTCCTATATTCGATGGAAGAACGGTAAAAAGAAAAATTCATTTTGAAAGGTGATAAATATTAATTGCTGTCCGACTATCTAATTAAAATAAAAGTTTATCAAAGAAATGGTGCTTCTAATTAATAAAAAATGATAGTATTTATGTAATTTTATTATATATATTTAATTTTTGTATTTAATAAATTTAAATGTTTATTAAATAAACAGTCATCTTTTTTTTTTGAAAAAAATCTTAATATTTTATTTTTCATTATGCCATATTTATTTCGTGTCGTAAACTATCCTTTTATGCATATTACCTGTACAAAATAATTTCGATGAGGCGTCCCGCGACGTCTCACAATCATTTAGATTTCAAAAAAATATGCCTGGATTTCGAATAAAATATAACCTAGATCAATCCTGGCATGGTTCTCTTTCTGTTTGTAAAGTTTTATCACAATTAGTTCAGCCATTCTGCAGATAAGCCCGAAGGAGAGACAGAGATTTTTTTTAAATAGTTATTCATGTCTTAATAGCATGCAAAATAACCTCCTGATCATAATAGAAGCCAGTTATATCGATGTTACATAATGACTACAATTTTATTATGTACTTTGCTGTAAACAAGTTTAAATACATTGAATGAGTCAAAGTTAAGTGAAATACGAGTAACAAAGTAAGCGTATTTAAAAACAGTTTACACGCAACGTGAACGCATCAAGTAATCCCGTTAAAAGAAATCCCGTTGTGGATGCACCATACACGTAACTATTTGTGCCTATATTTATTTATTATTATTATTGTTAATGGGGGATATATTGCCATAGTATTAATAGATTGTACAACCAGTGCTTGTTGCTAGTGATGATTTATCGTCGGTCGCTCAGCGAGCTATGGAGAGGGCTATGCTCGGGGTTTCTCTGCGTGATAGACTTAAAAATGAGGATATCTGCAGTAGAATCGGAGTAACCGACATAGCCCAATGGATTACTAAGCTGAAGTGGCAATGGGTCGGCCATTATAGCTTATAGAACCGACCACCGATAGGAAAGAAAGGTTATCGAGTGGCAGCCTCGTGCCAGTAGCTGAAGTGTAGGGGGTCCCCCCACTAGATGGAGTAACGACCTGATAAAACATGCGGGAAGTCGATGAATGCAGGTGGCTCAGTACCGTGCTTTGTGGCTTTCTTGGGGGTGGCCTATCTTCAGCAGTGGACTTGTGAATGGCTGTAATGATAACGATTATTGTTAATTATTCTTTGTAAGCCCGTATCTGTTCACTGCGGGATTGCCTCTTCAGTATATAGGAAGATTGGATGTCTATCCATCCATTACAGCATACAAAAGTCCACTGCTGAACATAGGTCTTTGAAATAGATTTCCTCATAGGGAGGATTTTGTCATAGTTGCCATAGTTTGCCCACCTGAAAAGCGCAACATTGCTGTGATAGTTGCGCTTGGCAGTTGGGTTTGTAACCGCAGTTCTTTTATAATTTTGAGTTCTTATCAGGATGATCCTACTGCCCATCTTCTAGTTTCCCTCTTCGACATCCACGAGACTATATGGGGATTTGAGGAGATTTGATGTTATTAAACTAAAGGCAAAGTAGACAACTGCGGATGGCCTTGCATCACTTAAGGGGCTTGCAGAATTTTTACGAAAATTGGGAAAAGGAAGAGGAGGGAGTTAATTCGATTCTGCAGGCGATATGGCCATTGTATTACCAGATAAGATAGGTATGTCGCCATCCATCAGAGACCATATAAGACTTGTGCTTATTCTACACAGTCTTCTCTTACGGCACTGGACGAAATGGGGGATAAGTTCTTTTACACCACCGTTGAGAACATATAAACAAGCATTACAAATACATGTAGTGATAGCATTAAAACTGCAATTAACAATTTCATTGGTGCCGGTGGGATCGATCTCGGGTTGCCTGCGTACTGTATTTCCGACGAGCACTTATTCCTTGAGCTACCAAGGAATAACCGCTCGTTGGAGTATGGATGCTTTTTAATCTTGACCTGATACAACTTAAATACGCAGACAGGAATATTAATAGATAATCTATCTATGTAATATATATAAATCAATTGCCGTGCGTTAGTCTCGCAAAAACTCGAAAATGGCTCGACCGATTTTAATGAAAATTTTTGTGAGTCCCTGGATTATTTAGATTCACAATTGGACCCGGTAGGTCCCGCTGTTGTCGAGATCTAGAAATCACCCGTGTGAAGCCAGAAGTAAAATAATAATGATGCATGAGTAATCGCTCAACCGAATCGAACTAATTTCTCATTAGAATGGAATCGATGTGTCAGTAGAGCGTACGGGAATGTAGCGAGGTAGAAGTGCAGCCGATGAATTGAGAATTTGCATGCGTGCACGCGAGATTACACCGCGTATGCAAAGTTAATTAGAGCGTTGCGAAACAAACACGGCGACAGCTTTGTATAGTATTTGTAGTTTTAACAACGTGATAGAGCCACGCTGCAGCTATATTATGGTTGTAGCACGAATGGGGGTAGGGCCGCTCAAAGAATACCAGCATAAATTAGCAGGTTAATGCTGCTGTGTTTAAGGTGTGTGTAAGGTGAGTGTAGAGAACTGGAGACCCTCTTTACTGTAAACGAGGCACTCTATCTTAGTCTTCAGGGGTGACAACGCATCTGCATTTTGATTCTTAATTGAGAATAAATGTATATGGGCCTGAGCATCCACTTACTATCAGATAGACTATATACTCGTTTGTCAACCATATTCTATAAAAAAAAAAAATAGAGAGGGTATAGGGTATATAGGTTTAACTTAAGTGAGATGTGTGATCCAATAGACAAATTAACATCTCATTTACTCGCCCGTCTTTACATTGACCTTTTAGATTGATGTCATTTACCTATGCAATTATCATAGCCGAGTCAGAAAGAGATTTAATATTTTTTATAGGTATATTTTTTTGCGTAAGTGTAAGGTAAGTGATTGCTGTGGTATATAGACATCTACAACTATCCTCGTTTACGAATCAAAATGCAGATGCGTTGTCACCCGTGAGGACTAAAATGGAATGCCTCGTTTCCAGTAAAAGGATCTCCGGTTCTGTACACTCACCTTACACACACCTTAAACACAGCAGCGTTAAGCTGCTTTTTAACGCTTATATTCTGTGAGAGCGTGGTCCTCCCCCGGTTGAGCCGACCCATTCATGCTACAACTATACCACTAATATAGCGGTAGTATGGCATATGCAATGGAGAGATCTATGCTCGGAGTTTCTCTGCGTGATAAAATCCGTAACGATGATATCCGCAGAAGAATAGTACCTAACTGACATAGCGTAGTGGATTGTGTAAGGTAAAGTGGTAATGGGCCAGCCATATGGCTCGAAGAACGAAGAACCTTCAGCCGATGGGGAAGAAAAGTTCTCGAATGCCTGGTACTGGCAAACGCAGTGTTTGGCGACCCCCATTAGATAGAGCGATGACCTGATGAAACATGCGGAGAGTTGATAGACGTAGATGGCTGAGGACCGTGCTTTGTGACAATTTATGGGGAAGACGTTTGTTAAGCTGTAATGATGATGATGTAAAATCATCATTTAATGTTGAAGATGAATTTGTAGGACCATACATTTTATGAATATTGTTGTTAGCTTTTCTCGTAACATAACGAAAGTGAATTGGGTATTTACAGGCTTGGAAATCATAATAACTACGAGTTGATAACCATGAGTTTCGATGCTTTGCTTGGGTACAAAAGATATTTGAATCATTATCCTCTAACACTACATTTCATAAGCACCAGTGTAATTTTTTATCAGCAGATCATAATGTCATGGCTCCATAAAGGAAAATGGTACCTACATGTTTTGTTGGTTGTGGAAATTGTCCTCAGTCTTCCTTGATTTTATAATTTGAGAGCGCGATCCTAGAGATTTTATTTATCGCACCTTTTCATAGCGTGATTTACTTTGGTTTATATTTGAACAAGTACTAAAGGAATATTATATACTTACTTGATTAGCTGCTCATCCACATGCAAATGATGAGGTGTCAAGAAATTTATTTTAAAAAGGAGAAATCGAAAATCAATAATTAGCTATATAAAAATAGATATTTTTAATCTTAGCAACGTCCCTCTCACTTCAGCGTTTGCAGTCGGTCTGCACGCCCTTTGATTGGGTAAATAGCCGCCCCTGAACCTTGCCCTTTAAGATATTCAATTTCAATGACATATTTGTATTTAGCTATGTATACATTTATGGAATGTTATGGGGCCTATACACCATCGGCCATGATGGACGAATTCTAGCGATCACGATCGTGTAGAGGGCATAATCGCCTATAACTGCCCATGATCGGTAATGATCGTGCTCGCGTCTACATGATCACCGAACGCCGATGCTCTATAAACTTACCTTGTTCTATTTCGGTGTACAATTAACATCCACCTTCTTTGCTTATATTTTTTTCCACCACTCTTTTATGGTGTACATTTAAATAATAGTTAAACTAATTATATATAAAAAAATAATTGTGACAATCATGCCCCATTCTGTGGTTGTCAATCATGGCCGATGGTGTATAGGCGGGGTAAAAGTGAAGGATAAAAACCTTTATGTAACCGGTAGCTAAGGGGCTAAGCCTCACCAAATGTTTTTTTAAGTTCATGTATTGAATTTAAATCATTAACTAGGTACTTATATACGTATAAATAATATTGAAATATCTGTCTGTAATAGCGTAGTAACTGTCATACATATATTGAGCTGAAATAATTGTTTGTCTGACTGTCTGTCTCTCTGTTTGTCTGTCTGTCTGTCTGTCCGTCTGTCTGTCTGTCCGTCTGTCTATCTGAGCTAATCGTCGGAATTGCTGAACAGATTGTATTAAAACTTTTCGAACCGGTAGAGCAATGTCAGGAGTGAACTAGGCTATTTTTATTAGAAAAAATTTGTATATTTTTTTAAATTGATAATGAATGAATTGAAATGGTCTTTGATTATCTTAAATCTAAATAACGCCACATTATTTTTGATCCCAGCACGAAGCCAGGGTGGGTCGCTAGTCATTAATTTATTTAAAAATATTTCGCCCGTACAGCGCCATCTATCGTAGTTCTCACAAGACTTTTTTGTTTGTAACTACAAGTCTGCTCTGTGATTCTCTCTAGTTGCTTACGACAGATGTCGCTTCGAATCATTTCAAACACTGACCTCTATCTATACAAGTACGCAGTATATATGCAGGTCAATGATTTCAAAATTCCGGAGAATAAAGTCTGCCACCCGAACCCGAATACCTAAATAACTACGTGTTTCCAATACAGTGTTGGCCGGAAATAAACTTTTTGACATAAAAATAGTGATCGACGTCTATTTTGTGAATTTGAACTTAACACAAAATGGCGTTATAGCTACTTATTTTAAGTTTTGCTAGAGATTTTTCCAGATGTTTGCCTGAAAACCTTAAAACCTTAATTTTTGTATACATAAAATAGACATTTTATATACAAAAATGAAATCACGGTATAAAGTCCATTAAATTAATTCTTGAAGTTTTAGCAAATCTAAATAAAAATTTGGACGCTAATTGTTGAAATCGGTTATGATAATTGCATAGGTATATGACATCAATCTAAAAGGTCAATGTAAGGACGGGCGAGTAAATGAGATGTTAGTTTGTCTATTAGATCACTCATCTCGCTTAAGTTAAACCTATATACCATATACCCTCTCTATTGTTTTTTTTTATAGAATATGGTTAACAAACGAGCACACATTCCACCTGATGGTAAGTGAATGCTGTGGGTCATAGACATCTTCATCTATCCTCGATTACGAATCAAAATGCAGATGCGTTGCCACCAGCGAGGACTAAGATGGAATGCCTCGTTTCCAGTAAAAAGCGTCTCTGGTTCTCTACATTCACCATACGAAACACAGCAGCATGAAGCAGCTATTTTACGCTGGTATTCTGTGAGAGCGTGGTCTTACCCCGGTCGAGCAGACCCATTCGTGCTACAACTTTACTACTAATATAGTTGCAGCATGGCTCTACCACGTTGAAAGTATTTGGTTCCGTCGGTGTCGTTCTTCGGCGGCAGAGCAAAAACGACCAGAATGGGCAGCAGCGTCATCAGGTGGACTGTGTGCTCGTTTGTCAATTGGTTATCCTTATTCTATAAAAAAAAACGCTCTTTAAAATTCTTCAAATTCAAAATGTGCTCTGAATAATTTTTAACGCCGTAATTTTTTGTTTCAGGATGGCACCACTCCTCTGATCCTTTCAGCGGCGATGGGCCACACAGAGTGCGTGCAAGAACTTCTGGCGCAGGGCGCCGACCCGGCCTGTTGTAGGACGGTATGCTACTCGCTTATCTCCTTCGTTTTTAAGTTTTAAGATGTTGATTATTATATATTGTTTTGCTGATATTCTTGATGCTGGTGAAAAGGCTTTAATATCGTAACTTTATAGATTTTTTTAAAGAATGAGCTAACGAACACACAGTCCACCTAATAGTAAATAGATACTGTGAACCTTAATTTAGATTTGTTATTTTTCAGAATTTTTCCGTACTTGGATATATACTGAAAAAAGAACCTCTGAATCTTTATTTAGTCATTCTGTGGGTTGGATCATTTCTGCACAACATGGTGGTCCAATTTGCCTAATAACCTAAAATTCAGCTTCCAGAAACGCTAGCCTCTAAAGAATGTGATCATCCAAATATGTACACATGTCGATAAAATTTAGTAATAAGTACAACGTAAACATTTACAATTTTTAAATTTTGTTGGTTTTCCGAATAACATGGATAGAACCTTACCAAATTATGATCTAATACTGTAACGGATACTGGTATCGCCTTGAAATTTGGTATGCATGTTAGAATTGCGATTGCGAACTCCTTAATTTTAACTTAAACGTTGTGGTTACAATAAGAAAATATAGTTGTAATAAAATTGTTTGCATGTGAATGAAAAATTAAGAACTAATAGAGATAGTATAACTTCTTACGCGCGTACATACATAAATACACGCATCATTTATTTGTAAATTATTCGTAGTCATAAATAAGATCTTTATCGCCATCGTAATTTGTTACTATGTGTTTATGTCAGACAGGAACAAATGCGTTGTTCTTCGCGGCGCAGGGAGGTTTCCTCGACATTGCACGGCTTCTGCTCGACGCGGGCGCGGAAATTGACGCACCAAGCTTGGTATGTCTTCCATCCATTAGATAGAAGAGATAGAAGAGGGCCATTAGAGCTATTTACAACCTAAAACCGAGAGAGTCTCTTAGAGATAAATTTAAAGAAATAAATATATTAACTTTGGCCTCTCAGTATATTTACGAAAATTTAATGTATGTTCACAAAAACAAAGGTAGTTTTAGTAAAAAAAGTGATATACATTCTGTAAACACTAGGAACAAACACAAGCTAGTGATACCAGTTTCTCGACTCCACAGAGTCAGTAATTCATTCTTGGGGCAATGTATACGCTATTACAACAAGGTCCCGGAAAGTGTACAGGCTCTCTCTATTACCAAGTTTAAATGTTTTGTTAAGCTGAAATTGTATAAAAAGGGTTATTATAGTATAAATGAATATATGATTGATAATAACCCCTGGGAATGAGGTGGTCGCTACCAAGCAGTTTCTAAAATAAATTTTGTACTTAAATAGTTTGTACAACCATTAATGTAAAACTTACTTTAAAAAAAAAGTCCCGCTGGGTTTCTTGCTGGTTCTTCCCAGGACAGAGGTTTTTTTTCGAACCAGTGGTAAAGTAAAAATGACTTTCAATAAGAATTACATGTAATCTATATTGAATAAAAAATTATTCTATTCTATTCTATTCTATTCTATTCTATCCTTTCTAAAGTACCTTTTTTGCAGGAATAATTTAACAACTATTATTGAAAGTAATAAATTATAACGTAGATCAATTAAATATTTTAAAGTAACTCATTTACTCCAAGCCTTTTTACCCACATTCTTAGGTATATTAGAAAACGGCAGACTTATGGGGGATTTCCGTTAAAGTTATTTTATCTATAATAGATATAATAGCACCTTATCTAGCCACTATATTTAATACAAGCGTCGAATCTGGTGTTTCCTGATTTAATGAAACATAGTAAAGTCATACCTATATTTAAATCTGGTAGTACATTAGACCCCGCCAATTTGAGACCAATTTCTGTACTACCAACATTTAGTAAAATTTTTGAAAAAATTATTTTAGATCAGATTTTAAGTTTCTTTAATATTAATAAATTGCATATGTTTTGTGCATGGGATAATTCAGAGGATGCTTTGGGTATATTTTGTGACCATTCCAAGGCCTTCGACTGTGTTCACCATGAGACATTAATCAGGAAGCTACAGTACTATGGTGTCAAGAACACAGCGCTTAAACTCATTATTTCATATTTAAGTAATAAAATGCAGAAAGTTATTATTAATGGTGAAAGTTCTTACGGGTAACCTGTACTAATGGGTGTCCCTCGGGGCTCGATTCTTGGCCCATTCCTATTTCTAGTGTATATTAATGACTTACCTTTCCTTTGTAGGGGATAATCATGATATAGTATTATTTGCTGATGATACTTCCTTGATTTTTAAACTTAAACGTCAATCATTTAAATGTAACGAAGTGAATAATGCAATATCAAAATTAGTTCATTGGTTTAACGTTAATAATTAACATTTAAACGGAAATAAAACTAAATGTATTAAATTGACGACATCGAATGATAAAAATCTGAGAACCAATGTGTTTTTAAATGGGGAAGAACTGAGCCCTGTTGAATCCACTGTTTTTCTTGGCATCACTCTCGACGCAAAGCTATAGTGGGGTTCTCCATATATCAAACTAGCAAGCAGACTAAGTTCTGCAGCCTATGCTGTAAAAAAGATTAGATGTCTCACTAGTGTCGAGACAGCTAGATTAGTTTATTTCAGTTATTTCCATAGCATAATGTCTTATGGGATTTTGCTATGGGGAAATGCGGCTGATTCAGAAACTATTTTTGTTTTACAGAAGAGGACCATTAGAGCTATTTACAACCTAAAACCGAAAAGTCTCTTAGGGATAAATTTAAAGAAATAAATATATTAACCTTGGCCTCTCAATATATTTACGAAAATTTAATGTATGTTCACAAAAACAAAGGTAGTTTTAGTAAAAAAAGTGATATACATTCTGTAAACACTAGGAACAAACACAAGCTAGTGATACCAGTTTCTCGACTCCACAGAGTCAGTAATTCATTCTTGGGGCAATGTATACGCTATTACAACAAGGTCCCGGAAAGTGTACAGGCTCTCTCTATTACCAAGTTTAAATGTTTTGTTAAGCTGAAACTGTACAAAAAGGGTTATTATAGTATAAATGAATACATTGGTTTATAATAACCCCTGGGAATGAGGTGGTCGCTTCCAAGTAGTTTCTAAAATAAATTTTGTACTTAAATAGTTTGTACAACCATTAATGTAAAATTTACTTTAAAAAAAGTCCCGCTGGGTTTCTTGCTGGTTCTTCCCAGGACAGAGGTTTTTTTTCGAACCAGTGGTAAAGTAAAAAATGACTTTCAATAAGAATTACACATGTAATCTATATTGAATAAAAAATTATTCTATTCTATTCTATTCTATTCTATTCTATTCTATCCTTTCTAAAGTACCTTTTTTGCAGGAATAATTTAACAACTATTATTGAAAGTAATAAATTATAACGTAGATCAATTAAATATTTTAAAGTAACTCATTTACTCCAAGCCTTTTTACCCACATTCTTAGGTATATTAGAAAACGGCAGACTTATGGGGGATTTCCGTTAAAGTTATTTTATCTATAATAGATATAATAGCACCTTATCTAGCCACTATATTTAATACAAGCGTCGAATCTGGTGTTTCCTGATTTAATGAAACATAGTAAAGTCATACCTATATTTAAATCTGGTAGTACATTAGACCCCGCCAATTTGAGACCAATTTCTGTACTACCAACATTTAGTAAAATTTTTGAAAAAATTATTTTAGATCAGATTTTAAGTTTCTTTAATATTAATAAATTGCATATGTTTTGTGCATGGGATAATTCAGAGGATGCTTTGGGTATATTTTGTGACCATTCCAAGGCCTTCGACTGTGTTCACCATGAGACATTAATCAGGAAGCTACAGTACTATGGTGTCAAGAACACAGCGCTTAAACTCATTATTTCATATTTAAGTAATAAAATGCAGAAAGTTATTATTAATGGTGAAAGTTCTTACGGGTAACCTGTACTAATGGGTGTCCCTCGGGGCTCGATTCTTGGCCCATTCCTATTTCTAGTGTATATTAATGACTTACCTTTCCTTTGTAGGGGATAATCATGATATAGTATTATTTGCTGATGATACTTCCTTGATTTTTAAACTTAAACGTCAATCATTTAAATGTAACGAAGTGAATAATGCAATATCAAAATTAGTTCATTGGTTTAACGTTAATAATTAACATTTAAACGGAAATAAAACTAAATGTATTCAATTGACGACATCGAATGATAAAAATCTGAGAACCAATGTGTTTTTAAATGGGGAAGAACTGAGCCCTGTTGAATCCACTGTTTTTCTTGGCATCACTCTCGACGCAAAGCTATAGTGGGGTTCTCCATATATCCAAACTAGCAAGCAGACTAAGTTCTGCAGCCTATGCTGTAAAAAAGATTAGATGTCTCACTAGTGTCGAGACAGCTAGATTAGTTTATTTCAGTTATTTCCATAGCATAATGTCTTATGGGATTTTGCTATGGGGAAATGCGGCTGATTCAGAAACTATTTTTGTTTTACAGAAGAGGGCCATTAGAGCTATTTACAACCTAAAACCGAAAGAGTCTCTTAGGGATAAATTTAAAGAAATAAATATATTAACCTTGGCCTCTCAATATATTTACGAAAATTTAATGTATGTTCACAAAAACAAAGGTAGTTTTAGTAAATAAAGTGATATACATTCTGTAAACACTAGGAACAAACACAAGCTAGTGATACCAGTTTCTCGACTCCACAGAGTCAGTAATTCATTCTTGGGGCAATGTATACGCTATTACAACAAGGTCCCGGAAAGTGTACAGGCTCTCTCTATTACCAAGTTTAAATGTTTTGTTAAGCTGAAACTGTACAAAAAGGGTTATTATAGTATAAATAAATACAATGGTTGATAATAACCCCTGGGAATGAGGTGGTCGCTTCCAAGTAGTTTCTAAAATAAATTTTGTACTTAAATAGTTTGTACAACCATTAATGTAAAATTTACTTTTAAAAAAAAAGTGCCGCTGGGTTTCTTGCTGGTTCTTCCAGGCGAGGATGGTATTACAGCGGAGCTTCTGAAAGCGGGTGGAAAACCGGTACTTGAAGTCCTTCAGAAGCTCTTTAATTAAGTCCTCCATGGTGGCATTACACCGGAGGCGTGGAGCAGAAGCTCTCTTGAAGAAGTACAGACCGATTTCCCTTCTGAGCCGCGTCTACGTGCTGTTTTCGAGAGTCATTACGAATCGTCTAGCACGCAGACTCGACGACTTCCAGCCTCCCGAACAAGCCGGTTTCCGAAAGGCTTTAGCACCATAGATCACATACATACCCTTCGGCAAATTTTACAGAAGTCCGAGGAGTACAATTTGCCACTATGTCTGGCATATGTGGACTATGAGAAAGCCTTTGATTCCGTCGAAATTTGGGCGGTGCTGCAGTCCCTTCAGCGGTGCCAAGTTGACTGTCGGTATATCGAGGTGCTGAAGTGCTTGTACAGTAGGGCTACGATGGCTATCCGAGTACAGAACCAGAGTACGAAACCTACCCAACTGCAGAGAGGTGTAAGACAGGGTGACGTGATATCTCCGAAACTCTTCACCGCTGCATTGGAAGACGTTTTCAAGCTTCTGGACTGGAAAGGATACGGTATTAACATCAATGGCGAGTACATCACTCACCTTCGATTTGCCGACGATATAGTCCTTATGGCAGAATCGCTGTAGGACCTAAGCACTATGCTCAATGACCTCAATAGTGTCTCCCAACGGATAGGTCTTAAGATGAACATGGACAAAACAAAGATCATGTTTAATGTCCATGTCACACCTATGCCGGTAGTTGTTGGGAGCACTAAACTCGAAGTTGTTGACGAGTATGTTTACCTGGGACAAATAGTCCGACTAGGTAAGTCCAACTTCGACCGAGAGGTCAATCGACGGATTCAACTCGGTTGGGCAGCGTTCGGGAAATTACGGCACATCTTCTCATCAGGTATACTTCAAAACTTAAAAACGAGACTGTACAACCAGTGCGTGTTGCCAGTGATGACCTATGGAACTGAGACGTGGTCCTTCACTGCTGGCCGGATGAGGAAGCTCAACGTCGCTCAGCGAGCTATGGAGAGGGCTATGCTCGGGTTTCTCTGCGTGATAAACTTAGAAATGGGGATATCCGCAGTAGAACCAGAGTGACCGACATAGCCCAACGGATTAGTAAGCTGAAGTGGCAATGGGCCGGCCATATAGCTCGAAGAACCGACAACCGATGGGGAAAAAAGGTTCTCGAGTGGCAGCCTCGTACCGGCGGACGAAGTGTAGGGCGTCCCCCCACTAGATGGAGTGACGACCTGGTAAGATATGCAGGAAGTCGAAGGATGCAGGTAGCTCAGGACCGTGCTTTTTGGCATTCCTTGGGGGAGGCCTATGTTCAGCAGTGGACTTGTGAAGGGCTGTGATGATGATGATGATGATTATAACAATGGGTGAGTTATTTGTTAAACATTTTTTTATCTTATTTTGCAGGACGGCGGTACTCCGCTGTTTGTGGCATGCCAATGTGGACACATTCCCGTAGTTGAGGAACTAATAAAACGAGGCGCCAATGTCAACTCGTGCATGAAGGTAAAAATGTTTTAGTATTTAGTCTATAATTTCGTTTTTTTTTTTGCTTGTGTTTCCTATATGAAAAGCAGGGGCGTAGTTACCGCAGTATCAGCCGTATCAATGATACGGGCCCCAGTGTTGCAGGGGCCCCGAACGTGTGTAAGCAAAAATTCGTAAAATGTTATCCACAATCTCGCTAAAACTCCTAGGTCATACTTGCCGAGAAAATTAATATATCATAAAAAACGGCCTAAAGAAGTTTTCACTTCAAATATTACGAAAGTCAAAAAAGGAATCTCTTTTTTTCCCCGGGTTAAGCGGGCGCCTAAAAGTTGGCAACACAGAACATCCAAGTCACAATTGACCCGCGACCACAGATTACAAAATCCGCGACGGGACAAGACGCATGTCAGTATATGTATGTCAGTTATTGCCACATTCCCCCGTTTAAGGCCGGTCACATACATTCGGAATTTCGTTTCGAAAAGCCGTTTCAGAATATCGATACGGGATTCCGTGAATACATCACACACATACGTTTATTTCCCTTCGGAATAAGGACCGCCACATACATTCGGAATTCCGTTTCGAAAAACCGTTTCGGAATATCGATTCGGGATTCCGTAATTACATCACACACATACGTTTATTTCCCTTCGGAATAATAAGGCTCAGTTGAAAGACGCTAGAGAAAGACGAAAGAGGCTAGCCATTGAGTCTAGAGATTCTGCCTGCGAATATGGACGACGATTTTCTGATTGCATTATTGCTGTATCATTGTTACTGGGTGCATTCTCTTAACACCCTAAGATGGGAAGATAGTCAATATTATGTAAAAAGATCTATCTATCCAGATATTTTTTTTAAATATGGATGTCTATGAACTCTTTCGACGAATTATTAAACAAAATAAGATGAAAGGTTACGAAAAGCGATACACATATACGAGGGGTGATCCAAAAGTAATGATAATCGGTTACTTCAGGTCCGCATAAAAATCCAAAAAAAATATTTTTTGCTTGCTTATATACTCACTACGTCAGCCTAAAAAAATCATATAAATAGATTACGATTTCCGGGAGATACATTCATTTGAATACGAACAGTCAAAGAGATAACATCAACATGGAGAAAAACGAAATTAGAGCTGTCATCAAGTACCTCTGTTTGAAAAAAATGTCTTCAAAAGACATACACAGTGACTTAGTGGAAACATTGGGGGACTCTGCTCCTCCATATTCTACAGTTGCACGCTGAGCCAAGGAGTTTAAACTGGGCAGAACATCCACTGAAGATGAACATCGCGAAAGACGCCCATCCACGTCCCTCACTGAAGACAACGTGAAAAAAGTCGAAGATGTTGTATTGGCAGATCGAAAAGTGACCATCAGGCATGTAGCTGAGGTCACAGGGATCTCATATGGCAGCGTTCAAAGGATCCTTGCGAACGAGTTGCATATGAAAAAGGTCTCTGCGCGTTGGGTACCCAGAATGTTAACCGACGAGCAAAAGAAAAATCGAGTTGACATTTCGAGGGTCAATCTCGAAAACTTCAAACAGATCAAGAAAATTTTTTGTTCCGTTTTGTGACTATGGACGAGACCTGGATCCACCATTTTGATCCTGAAACGAAACAACAATCGATGATTTGGAAGCGAGCCTCCTCACCGACGCCAAAGAAATTCAAAGTTTCAAGTTCGGCGGGAAAGGTTATGGCATCTGTTTTTTGGGACGCTCAAGGCATTATTATGGTGGAATATTTCGAAAAGGGAGCCACTATTACGGGCTCTTACTACGCAGACCAAATAAGAAGATTACAGGAGGCCATTAAGGAAAAAAGACGCGGCAAACTGCGAGCTGGAGTGCTGTTTCTCCAAGACAACGCACCGGCTCACAAAGCCGCAGTTGCGATGGCTGCCATTCAAGAAACGGGATTCGAACTGCTCGAACACCCTCCCTATTCGCCAGATCTAGCTCCTAGTGATTTCTACCTCTTTCCTCGGCTCAAGGAACGCCTCCGAGGCAAGAAATTCGAAGACGATAGCGAAGTAATGGCCGCTGTTGAAGCGTTTTGGGAGGGTCAAGACAAAGAATTTTTTTCAAAGGGAATCCTGGGTTTAGAAAAAAGATGAACTAAATGTATTGATTTGTTAGGAGACTATGTAGAAAAATAAATTATTATTTTAACTTTAATTACCGTGTTTTATTTTCATTATCATTACTTTTGGATCACCCCTCGTAAGATTACATATAAGGTCGGGGGAAAAGACATATTTTATATACAAATTCAAGACATTTTTTTTTTCAAAGTTTAATTACATTTAATTATAATATGTGCCATTTTTTCGATAACTTGGTGAAATCTTGTAGGTAGTGACATAATCCCGTTGCTGTAGAAATCTTGGGAGTTTTGATAAATAAAATGCACCAAGTAGTTTTGACAGTCCTCTCTTGATGTTAATCTAACACTACCCAAAGAATTCTGAAGATACCGAAACAGGTGAAAATCTGAGGGTGCAAGGTCAGGACTATATGATGGATACATTAACACTTCCCAACCAAGCTCTCTCAATTTTTGCTGAGTGGCCAAAGATGTGTGTGGTCTGGCGAATTCATGATGAAAGACCACTCATTTTCTGTTGATCAATTCCGGCCGTTTTTTCTCAATTTCTTGCTTGAGACTCATTAGTTGTTGGCAGTAGAGATCCGAATCGATGGTTTTTCCCGGCGGTAGAAGCTCATAATTAACGATGCCCTTCCACATTCCATCCTACCTTACACATAGTTAATGTTAATCCGGGTTTCGCTACAGTCTGTGGAGCTTAACTACCCTTTGACCATGATCTTTTTCGCACGTTCTAGTCGTAAGTGATCCACTTTTCATCACCAGACATCAATCTTTTCAAAAATTGTACGATTTCATCACGTTAGGTTTCTTTCCGTGAGCTCGTGTGGTACCCAAATATCGAGCCTTTTGTCAAATCGGTCGAAATTGTTTTGCGGCCATTCTTAAATTCCTCGGCTATGTCGTAACTACTAATATGTCGATCTTGCTCCACTTTTTCAAAAATGGCATCAACTTTATTCGTGTGAGAGCGACCAGAGCGAGCTGCATCTTCGACATCAAAATTCCCGGACTAAAACGCTTGAACCAACTTTGTGCTACTCTTACTAACACTGCATTAAGTCCATAAACGTCACAATTTTTTTTCGCAGCTTGAGTCGCATTTTTCCCTTTTTTATAATAAAACTTCAGAATGTATCGAATTTCTTCGTTAGATTCACTCAATTTGGCGGACAGAAAAACAATTGAAAAATTGCGGGAAAGTTTTTTTCACTTTTTATTTTTCTTTTTCTTAATGTCCTTTATGTATTGATATTAAAACCAGCCAGATACAAACAGTGCAATCGAAGAGATTTTTCTTCAATTCTATACAAACAAAATACGAAGAAACTTTTTCCCCGACCGTCGTGCGACACACACTGGGCGCGTTCCGTACAGAATTTACGAATGTGTGATGCGACTCATACAAAATCTATGGAAGACTTGCGTTCGGAACGGATTTTTCCGTGCGGGATTCCGATCATGCGGAATTTGAATCGAAGAAAATTTCGAACGGAAAATCACTGTACGTGTGTGATAGGTCCTTGATTTTATATGGATTTGCTACGTTCGAAATCCCGAATCGATATTCCGAAACGATTGTTTGAAATGGAATTCCGACTGTATGTGGCCGGCCTAACAAGGCTCAGTTGAGAGGCGCTAGGCTTGAGTCCAGACATTCTGCCAGCGAATATGGACGACGATTTTCTGATTGCGAGCGTTTTTGTTCCTTTTGTGAAAAATCTTTACCCTTAATTTAGGCCCCCCAACATATTTTGATACAGGGCCCGTCTAAGCCACGCTACGCCACTGATGAAAAGGTTACCATAGGACGGCCTTTCTCTGCCCGTCATTTCCCAAGCGTAGTGACGTAATGTGATAAGTATTTTAACTTAAAAGTTGCCCAAAAGAAGAGCATTACTTTATAAACTTTAACTATGTAATAAATAAATAAAAAAGCATGTGTGCAGTTCACATACGGTACAAGTTAAACCTTCAAATGAAATGAAATAAAAACAAAAATATTTCACAGCATATGATTTATTTAATTTGATAATTTTTAATTTAAAATATAAGATAAAAGTTTAATTTTATAGCAAATAATGTTACAATCCTTATTTTAAGACTACATTTTACATCTAAATTTTAGTGTATTAATTAAATCAAAAGAATATTTTCTTTTGACTAAAATTGCTTTGTCCATAGCGACGTCTACTTCATTCATCATCTATGTCAAACAAAAATTTATTGACTTTCAAGTTGGTCCATAAATCGGTAAGATATGAAATCGAGGATTTTTTAAGAATGATTTGGATATGATAATTTTATTCAATATGTTAAATTTTATTTATTTGATAAAGTATTTTTTAATAGTTAAATGTTATATTAACAATCTTTAAAGAACCGCACACAGAGGAGACCGATATAATAGGAAACACTTTATACTGTACTAGCTGTGCCCCGAGGTTTCACCTGCGTATATCACGCGTCTGAGCCGCGCGACATGACACCTCGCTTAGAGGCTTATAGACGTCGGGTGGCTAGGCGTCGATCGCGCGCCGAGTTGAGTGTTGAATTATTGTAATTTATCATTATCTCTTAAACTACGCGTCCAAATAACATGCTATAAAGAGCAAAATTTATCTTCATAAAATTGTCTTGATGATGAAGTTACTTTCGTTCGTAAAGATTAATATGCCATGCCTAATAATAACGCTCTTAAATCACTTTTTAATTTTCAATATTTTTTTGTCCAAAATACCTTATTGTGGCTTATGTATAAGAAATAGGTCTATGGTATCGCGGACTTTTTAACCGACTTTAAAAAGGAGGAGTACTCAATTCGACTGTATGTTTTTTATGTGTATTACCTCATAAATTCTTTCTAGGTGAATCGATTTTGATGATGCTTTTTTTTTAAAAGCTGCCCATATAAATTTGATTAAGGTCTGACCAGTAGTTTTTGCGTTATCCTTAATAATTTATATTAAAGTCGGCTGTACAATTTTTTTAATTTTACCACTTTTTTTTTAGATGGAAGAAAGATCTATATTTTTGTAGAACATTGTATTTACGTATCACTAACAATTACGCCAACGCACGCGGTTAAAGCAGTTCTTGAGCGCTTTTTCTTCAGACTTGCTTAACAAAATCAATATTTAAGGCTAGCTGCTCTCAGCTAAACCTCTGTTTAGCCTAATGCTAGATATCTTATACTATTCCACATGAATCTGACCATCGTATACAAAAGAGAATTAATCGAATCGGACTGGTAGTTCCAGAGGTTAGTTTGCTTAAACAAACAAAAAACCTCTTCCGCTTTATTATATTAGTATAGATTCAGTGGCGTAGCTATGTAACCAAGGGCCCCGGGGCAAAAATGAAATTGGGGCTCTATTTAAACTAAACTAAATACTTTAAAGGTGCAAAACTACTTTATCATCAGCTCCTCGTCGCCCACTGCAGTGCATAATAAAGCAAAGCTACTTACTACTAAGTATTCTTATATCTGGTAGAGAATGCCACAAGGCATTAAGTCCGCCCTTTATATCCCTTATTATAAGGTAGATGTAAAAAAGATTAAATAAATAAATAAATAAATTATGTGTAACACATAAACAATGACGAAGTAGATTACAGTTAATAATATAGGCAGACAACATAACTGTGGAAGAGCCACACGGCAGCTTTTGCTATCGCACGGGTGGGCCAGACTAGATAGAGTAACGACCTGGTAAGGCATGAAATGAAGAGCTGTAATAAATGAATGTAATGAATGGGTGGACCGGCTCGAACCGAGGAGGTACCACGACCTTACAGATAACTTACAGATTGTGTAGATCCTTGTTATCGTTGCATCAAGTTATTGTTACAAAGGGTGATCCAAAAGTAATGATAATCGGTTACTTCAGGTCCGCATAAAACTCCAAAAAAAATATTTTTTGCTTGCTTATATACTCACTACGTCAGCCTAAAAAATCATATAAATAGATCACGATTTCCGGGAGATACATTCATTTGAATACGAACTGTCAAAGAGATAACATCAACATGGAGAAAAACGAAATTAGAGCTGCCATCAAGTACCTCTGTTTGAAAAAAATGTCTTCAAAAGACATGCACAGTGACTTAGTGGAAACATTGGGAGACTCTGCTCCTCCATATTCTACAGTTGCACGCTGGGCCAAGGAGTTTAAACTGGGCAGAACATCCACTGAAGATGAACATCGCGAAGGACGCCCATCCACGTCCCTCACTGAAGACAACGTGAAAAAAGTCGAAGATGTTGTGTTGGCAGATCGAAGAGTGACCATCAGGCATGTAGCTGAGGTCACAGGGATCTCATATGGCAGCGTTCAAAGAATCCTTGCGAACGAGTTGCATATGAAAAAGGTCTCTGCGCGTTGGGTACCCAGAATGTTAACCGACGAGCAAAGAAAATCGAGTTGACATTTCGAGGGTCAATCTCGAAAAGTTCCAAGCAGATCAAGAAAATTTTTGTTCCGTTTTGTGACTATGGACGAGACCTGGATCCACCATTTTGATCCTGAAACGAAACAACAATCGATGACTTGAAGCGAGCTCTCACCGACGCCAAAGAAATTCAAAGTTTCAAGTTCGGCGGAAAGGTTATGGCATCTGTTTTTGGGACGCTCAAGGCATAATTATGGTGGAATATTTGGAAAAGGAGCCACTATTACGGGCTTTTACTACGCAGACCAAATAAGAAGATGACGGAGGCCATTAGGAAAAAGACGCGGCAAACTGCGAGCTGGAGTGCTGTTTCACCAAGACAACGCACCGATCACAAAGCCGCAGTTGCGATGGCTGCCATTCAAGAAACGGGATTCGAACTGCTCGAACACCCTCCCTATTCGCCAGATCTAGCTCCTAGTGATTTCTACCTCTTTCCTCGGCTCAAGGAACGCCTCCGAGGCAAGAAATTTGAAGACGATAGCGAAGTAATGGCCGCTGTTGAAGCGTTTTGGGAGGGTCAAGACAAAGAATTTTTTTCAAAGGGAATCCTGGGTTTAGAAAAAAGATGGACTAAATGTATTGATTTGTTAGGAGACTATGTAGAAAAATAAATTATTATTTTAACTTTAATTACCGTGTTTTATTTTCATTATCATTACTTTTGGATCACCCCTCGTAGGTTTATGTTGACTTATTGTGACGGCTCATTATTATTATTAATAAATAATAATTATTTTCTATATAATGTCGCCTAAAAATATCTATAGAAATAATCCGGTCGAGCTGATTCATCGTGCTACAATCATAATATAGCTGCAGCGTGGCACTACCACGTATAAATAGATATATTATTTACCATTGGGTGTATCAAACGTGGTTCCGCAGGACGGCGCGACGCCGCTGTTCATCGCGGCGCAGAACGGACACGACGAGGTGTGCTCGCTGCTGCTGGCGCGCGGCGCGCACGTGGACGCGGCGCGCGCCGACCGCGCCTCGCCGCTGTGGATAGCGGCGCAGTGCGGCCACCAGCGAGTCGCCCGCGTGCTGCTGGCCGCCGGCGCGCACGTCGACTGCCTGCGCCACGTACGTACCGCACGCACGCACGTGCACACAGTGGATAGCGGCGCAGTGCGGCCACCAGCGAGTCGCCCGCGTGCTGCTGGCCGCCGGCGCGCACGTCGACTGCCTGCGCCACGTACGTACCGCACGCACACGCACGCACACGTGCACACAGTGGATAGCGGCGCAGTGCGGCCACCAGCGAGTCGCCCGCGTGCTGCTGGCCGCCGGCGCGCACGTCGACTGCCTGCGCCACGTACGTACCGCACGCACACGCACGCACACGTGCACACAGTGGATAGCGGCGCAGTGCGGCCACCAGCGAGTCGCCCGCGTGCTGCTGGCCGCCGGCGCGCACGTCGACTAGAAAACGTTGTCTACTTTTACTTTACAGCAGTTTTTAATTTTTTTTTGAATGAAAGCGTTATACCAAGCCGCTGGAAAGAAGCCTAGTAGTCCCAGTTTATAAATCGCGTGAAAAGCACATATTACTTTATTACCACTAACTTATTATGCTTTACCTCAATATTGTCTGATTTTATTAATAAACGTGTTCCGGTACATACATTTTATACAGATTTTAGTAAAGCGTTTGATAATGTGGACCACATCTTCTTAATACATAATCTATCACAACACAATGTAGGAGGCATCTTACTCAATTGGTTAATCTTATTTAAAAATAGATTTTCAAGAGTAATTATAGGTGGGGACACCACTCAAATCTTTTCGAAGCTACTTCCAGAATCCTGCAAGGCTCATATCTTGGTCCTATTCTATTTAACATCTTTATAAAAAGGATTTCACTCACTGTTTCCAAATTTATAAATTTTACCTATTCGCAGATGATTTTAAAATTACTAAGGACTACACCATAATAAAAGAAGTGTACAAAAATGCAAGAAGATATAACAGGATTGTGGTGGATGATATAATAGGATACTGGTGCAAAACAAATAGGATATCACTTATATTAGAAAATGTCATTACGTACAATTTGCCCGATAAAGAGTACAAAGAGTTCTCATACTATGTAGTATGTGTTAGATTTAGTACCCTGGGCAAGAAGTAACTTATGGAAATAGAATTCGCTATCTGGGTATATTAATAGATACAAAGTCAAAATTCGAGGCGCATATACTAAATATAATCTCTAAGGGTTGCTGCGCCCATGCTGATGGATTTTTTGGGAGATGGGACGCACTTCGCTAATCTATGACTAGCAGAACCCCCGAGATCTGAGATCTGAGCACAAAGGACATTTTTTAGTGTCGACGCAGTGGACTGTGCCTTATCTTGATACAACAACTCATCTATGATGTTATCGTTTTTATTCGTCAGAAATGAAAAAAATGTGAATTTATTTGTTTCAGGACGGAGCAACGCCATTGTTCAAGGCAGCGCACAAAGGGCACGCTGATGTTGTCGCGGAACTTCTCAAGTACAAACCCAATCTCGGATTGTTGCCCGTGAGTATAATCTAATATTTGAAAACTTACATATATGTGAGGAAATATTTAAGAAATGCGTATGAATAAATAATGAGGGCTAATAATCCTACGCTCACCAGATACCGCTAGTTGGAACTGATGTGAAATTATTTGTCGCGCAAATTATGGTCACACAGAGTCGTCATTGTTGAAAAATTACCTCCGTCGCAAAATTACGTTCTCAATTCTTTTTCTTCACGTTCGGATGGTCCTACTTTGTCTTTTTATGTCGTCCGGCCGTGGTAAGCTTGGCGCTAATAATACGGCAAATTGCCAGTGCGTTGACAAAAAGAACCGAGTTTGTATTGCAAAGGTCCCGGTTGGTTTCCAAATAGAGTCACAACATGACAGCCTCATTATGCGGTGAAGTTGTGGTCGATTCTTTAAATGCGTATTGCGCGTTTCCGTAATCGCCTCTTCTAATACGCTCCTCATTTGCTCTAGTTCACGGGCGACTATTTTATCATTGTCTAAATCGTACAAGTGGGCGATTTACGGCGGCATTCAAAGTAGTAGCACAGTCTATAAATCCATACAGTCGTCCGACGAAGACGTCTAGACGGGGCAATCGTGCGGAGTGTGAGGGGTGAGACGCGGGAAGGACGAGCCCGATCTGCTTATGCCAATCGTATTAGTAGCTCGGGACACGACTTCCAGGGTTAACGCGCGCTTGCGTCTATTATTTTTAAATTTAGTGTTGATAATTAAAATGGTTCATACGACGTGTGCTGTGAGAGATTGCAAGTCGTCATCTCGCATAAATAAAGATCTGCGATTTCACCAAATTCCGCACACGGAAGAAAGGTAAATAAATATTGTTATTATTTTTTACATTATTTTGTCATGTCATGCCAAATAGGTACTAGTCGCTGGGCATTACTGATTTTTCTTCATCTAAATCGTGTGGTTGGACAGGCTAAGGTTTTAGACCATACTATAGTGCCTCGTCTTCGGTCTTTCGAAGTTTTTTTATAAAATATTAAGATTTAGGGGTCAATTTTTAAGTTTGTCGGAGTGCTAATTACGAAAATAGCATTTATTTTTAAATCTGAGATGGTGGTCATTTTTTTATACTGGGTATTTTTGAAACGCTCCCGAAAACGAAGACAGATGATAGTACTAAGGATACCTATGATGATGGGTCACAAAGAAATTCGATCCCGAGGAAAAAAAATTATCTTTTCACAACGTTTTATTAACTTTATTCACGCTCCATCATGTTATTACAGTTATTTGAAACGATATTTCACACAAAAAAATCATGAAAATACTGAAAAATAAAACCAGCAGTGAAACTTTAAAAAGAAAATCAGCTGACAATAGGGTCAATATCCTCGCGGGCGCTCGAACTCTTACCTAGATCGGTACGAAACAATGCATTAGGTTATACTACTTACTCACTCTACCCTTCCTTTCACACACACGCTGCTTCGTGTCGCCTCGCGCTGTGGAATTTACATGCTTCAAGGACGTTACAATAATTTTAGTTTTGAGACAGTGCCATGTTGACTATCACGAGCGATAGTTCAATTGTTTTGTTTATTAAATTATTGTCGTTATTACTTGTTATTTATTAATTAATGATGTTGTTCTTGTTGTTACGTTTTGTGTTTTTTGTTTTGTTTTAATAATGTCTAACGCGTAGGTACGTTTATAGTGCTCGTGAATACGGCAACATGTTAATGTGCCTTGAAGAATCTCATAAGGCCACGGAGGATCGGTAAGCTGTTTCATACCTAATTTTTTTTTAAATAACTTAGTACTGAACTGATCTGAATAGGTACATAACTGAATACATCAGAATAATAAACATACCTACACAATGGATAACAAAGCATGACTCTAACCTTGTAAACATTTTATTTAAGTATTTTTTTCATTAGCGGGGAATCGAACCAGTTATTTGGTTTATTTAACCTGTGAATTCGAATTAAAGTGGCTACGTGGAGACAAGCACAGTGGCAAAATAGTAGGTTAAGTAGATAAGTTAGGTATTTAGACAAGTGTTGTAAATTATTAGGTATTGTGGTACCATCGCTAGTTGCGGGCCGCGCGAATTCGGCGTTCGCGCGTACATTGACCCCTAGTCAGCTGATTGTAATTCAGTAATTCCACTGCTGGTTTTATGTTTCAGTATTTTCATGATTTTTTTTTGTGAAAGATCGTTTCAAATAACTGTAATAACATGATGGAGCGTGAATAAAGTTAATAAAACGTTGTGAAAAGATGATTTTTTTCCTCGGATCGAATTTTGTGACCCATCATCATAGGTATCCTTAGTACTATCATCTGTCTTCGTTTTCGGGAGCGTTTCAAAAATACCCTGTATATGTAGGATATGGATGTCAATTTCAAGGTTTATTGGGGTGATGATTACGAAAACGCCATCCATTTTTATATCCAAGATGGCGGACATTTTTTTAATAATATGATATGAGTATCAATTTCGAGGTTCTTGGAGTGCTTATTACGAAACCGGCATCCATTTTCATATCCAAGATGGCGGACATTTTTAATATGATATGGTATCAACTTCGGGGTTTCTTGGGGTGCTTATTACGAAACTGCCATCCATTTTCATATCCAAGATGGCGGACATTTTTTTAATAATATGATATGGGTATCAATTTCGGGGTTTCTTGAGGTGCTTATTACGAAACTGGCATCCATTTTCATATCCAAGATGGCTGACATTTTTTTAATAATATGATATGGGTATCAATTTCGAGGTTTCTTGGGGTGTTGATAACGAAAATGGAATTTATTTTTAAATCCAAGATGGTGGACATAATTTTTTTTAATGTTAGGGATGTCAATTTTGAGGTTTGTGGGTGATAATTATGAAAATGCATACCACGACAGACCGGCTGTCGTGGTATGCATAAAGCATTCACCACCTCCTCGCGTAACGGGGTAGCCCTTTCTAATTGCTTCTGGGCGCAAAAAAAATTGGAAAATCCAAAATGCACGCCCCATGAGCGTTTCATTTAATTTTGATTAAAAAAATAAATAACCTTTAAAAGGTGTTCAGTTCAATAGCAAAAATCAATAAGGACCCTCCTTAGACTATATGGAATCTTATTTAATACTATATATCTCAATCTATTGCTTACATTTCTATTAAGCGAGAAGACTCACAGACGCATAGACAAACGGACGGCAGTCGATATATTTTTTCAATTACATTTTTTGTTGTGTAATCTAAAGTGAATCAGTTATAAAATAAACCAATAATTCAATGTCTGTAGTCGTTGTAACGTATATATGTATATCTATATCTAATATCTATATATATATATATATATATATATATATATATATATATATATAGGGTGTTGTGAAACGCTCCCGAAAACGAAGACAGATGATAGTACTAAGGATACCTATGATGATGGGTCACAAAGAAATTCGATCCCGAATAATCATGAAAATACTTAAACATAAAACCAGCAGTGAAACTTAAAAAGAAAATCAGCTGACAATAGGGTCAATATCTCGCGGGCGCCATAAGTTAGGTATTTAGACAAGTGTTGTAAATTATTAGGTATTGTGGTACCATCGCTAGTTGTGGCCGCGCGAATTCGGCGTTCGCGCGTACATTGACACCTAGTCAGCTGATTGTAATTCAGTAATTCCACTGCTGGTTTTATTTTTAAGTATTTCATGATTTTTTTAAATGAAATTAACATTTTATTTAACTATACTAACACGATGGAGCGTGAATAAAGCTAATAAAACATTGTGAAAAGATGATTTTTTTTTCATCAGGATCGATTTTATATTTCACCCATCATCAAAGATATAGTTAGTACTGTCGTCTGTCTTCGTTTTCGGGAGCGTTTCAAATATGGATTTGATGTCTAGCTAAGAGTATAAGAACGATTTTATGTAGCGAAACTGAGGTATGGCCACATATCGAGAGTAGAGCACTCCCTCACGTTGTGAGGCGTCTAATTGCACGCCTCACAACGTGAGGGAGTGCTCTACTCTATACTAATTTTGAGTACTTTCAGGAAAAATGTAAGAACAAATTATTACTTATTCTTTATATTAGTAATCATATTGTTGATCACGATGTAGATCTAAAATAAATAATGAAATTAATAAAAGTTGTTAATTTGTGACAACCCTAACCTCCATACGCTGTCTAGACGTTGTCGGCATTTACCACGAGATCAAAGGCGTCGTCCTACTGTATGTTTTTATTATACTGTGGTAGTAGTTTGCGGAGCCTTATCTCCAGTCATAGCTGCTTCATTAGATGACGGAATAGTCTGACGTTGTAGTCGTTGGAGTTTGGCATTATCAAATATTTTTGAGCGTATTATGTATCGAGCTTGGTTTGCTAGGTTTTGTTCCGTGACAGGAATAGATAGTCCCAGTTCAGCAAAAAAGCGATGCATCCAGTCCGGTATGCAAAATCTTCAACTTCTCCCCCTTTCGCTCTAAAATACCCACACAATGCGTTCGAGTTCATAGCTTTCGTTCAACGCATGCGGTGTATGTCGCGGCGGCATGAGCCGGTTGCTGGGTTTGAGAGGACCCTACTGACGGATGCGAAGGGTTGCTATTACATATTATTATTATTTGGGGTATTTATAAAGTATTTTCATCTAGTTGGACTGAATAAATATATAAAAGAAATATAGTAAATAAATATACATAAAATAATAAATATATTAAATATACTAACATAAATAATACATAAGATTTTTTGTAGCCCTTTACTTTTTATTAAGTTAATTTTTTTAATCTTTTCAATAGATTAAAGAATAACAGAATCTTAATTTCGTCTTATAAACTTTACGTCTTATAAAGTTTTTAAATAGTTATGTTAAAAACTTCATCACCTATTTTACCATCCTTATGGGTGGGATTTTTCTCCGTATTTATATGAGACCATCTGTAGCCTATTTAATAAAAAAATAATCATTATTCTTATTTTTTTATTATTATTTTTTGGGTATCCATAAAGTATTCTCATCAGGTTGGGCTGAATAAATATATAAAAGAAAATGATAAACATACATAAATATATATTAAATATACTAACATAAATAAATAAAAAATACACGAATAAATAAAGGCCCAACCAGATGGAAGCCCTCGGCAGGGAGACCAAACGGCAGAGGGTTAGGGGGAAAGGGAAAGAAACCGGCGGTCGATGCGGGCGGTATCGAGGAGCACCGCCTTCTGCATTTGAGCTTGGAGCGGTTCGTCACGGAGTCCCAGTCGCCTCAGATGACCCGAGATGCTGACTCGGATTAGTCCGTACGCAGAAACGATCACAGGAATAATTTCGGTCGGCAGACCACCCCACATGTCGGTCACCTTGTGAGCCAGGTCCAGATATTTTGTCAGCTTATCTGTTTCGGCTTTCACGAGGTTGTCGTCATAAGGAATGGTAATGTCGACCAAAAATATCTCTGACTGTGCTCAGTCCATCAGCACAATATCAGGCTTATTCGCAAGAATAGCCCTGTCTGTGATGATGGCCCGGTCCCAGTAGAGCCTGGCGCGGTCATTTTCGAACACGCATTCCGCTTATATTATCATGTGGGGTATCTATATAGTTTTCTCATCTGGTTGGGCTGTATAAATATATAATTGTAAATGAAAATGATAAAAATACATAAATATCAATAAAATAAAATAAATACATAAAAAATTACATAAATAAATAAAAACCCAACCAGATGGAAGCCCTCGGCAGGGGAGACCAAACGGCCGAAGGTTAGGGGGAAAGGGAAAGAAACCGGCGGACGATGCGGGCGGTATCGAGGAGCACCGCCTTCTGCATTTGAGCTTGGAGCGGTCCGTCACGGAGTCCCAGTCGCCTCAGATGACTCGAGAGGCTGACTGGGATTAACCCTTTCGCAGAAACGACTACAGGTATAATTTCGGTCGGCAGTCCACCCCACATGTCGGTCACCTCGTGAGCCAGGTCCAGATATTTTGTTCGCTTATCTGTTTCGGCTTTCACGAGGTTCTCGTCATATGGAATGGTAATGTCGACCAAAAATATCCTTGACTGTGCCCGCTCCATCAGCACAATATCAGGCTTATTCGCAAGAATGGTCCTGTCTGTGATGATGGCCCGGTCCCAGTAGAGCCTGGCGCGGTCATTTTCGAGCACGGCTTCCGGCATGTACTTACAATAAGGCAGTTTCCCCGATCCACGAGACTGTATTTCAGAGCGAGCTCCTGGTGTAGAATCCTGGCTACTAGGTTGTGCCTATGCAAGTACTCAGAGTTAGAAAGCGCCAAACAACCAGAGATGACATGCCTAAGTGATTCACCGGGATGGCGACAAGCTCGACAAATGTCGACGGTGCCATCCCTTAGAATGTATCTCCGATAGTTGTTGGTCTTAATAACCTGATCCTGTATTGCACAGACAAACCCCTCGGTTTCCCCGAAGAGGTCACCAAAACGTAGCCAGTGGAGGGAGGCAACTGTGTCTACGAAAGGCTCATGTAGAGCCTTGTAGAACCTCCCGGTCTCCCGGTCGGAAATGCTCTGTACTGGCGGGTCTTGCCATTGCTCGTTGGCTAAGGATAGACGGGTAAGTCCTTTATCACAAAAAATAACGTCCCTATAGAATGGATCATCCGCTTTCGTCAGAAAGTAATTACGAAGGCTGCACACTTCGCGATTATGCATGGTAAGCGCGCTTAAAAAGCCGCGCCCACCATGTTTCCGCGGCAAGTACAGCCTCATTACTGACGATCTCGGATGATGCATCCTATGGGACGTCATAATAGTGCGGACTTTTCTATCCAGAGCGTTCAGTTCGGTCTGAGTCCACCTGAGTATGCCAAATGTATACATGAGAACAGGCATGATCCAACCGTTATATGCATGTGTCTTATTAACGCCCGACAAAAGACTGTTAAGCACTTTTGTCAAGCGTGCATAAAACACATCGCAAACTGACTGCCTCATGTCCGCCTCATCGATACCTATGTTCTGTGACATACCCAGGTATCGGTATGTTTCAGCCTCGGATAGGGTCTTTATGTTGATGGGCATAGACAAGTCTATACCCTTAGATTTAGTAACTCTTCCCCTTTCGACATGGAGAACCGCACACTTATCCGTCCCCAGCTCCATTCTAATAGAATTGCTAAAATCACAAGTGATGTGTAGCAATTCCACAAGATGAGAGCGACTGGAGGCGAATAATTTGAGATCATCCATATAGAAAAGGTGGGTCACTTTTGTACCACCTTTCCGAAGCTGTTATCCTCCCGGAACCCTCCAGTAAGCTACTGAGAGGGTTAAGAGAGAGGCAGAACCAGATTGGACTCAAACAATTGCCCTGGAAGATGCCCCTTCTTATCCTTATGTGGTTCTCCGCAGCCGTCATCCACTCGCCTAGATGACAAAGGATCGTACTCCACTGCCCCATACACTGCCCGAGGAAGTCTCGAACTGTACAGTCAACCTTGTACAGCTCGAGGACCCTCTTAAGCCATGTATAAGGTACCGAGTCGAATGGCTTTTTGTAGTCTATCCAGGCGGCGGAGAGGTTCCGACGGTTGCGTTTAACCACCTTGCCAATGACCGCGTCAGTGAGGAGTGGTTCCTTGGTTCCACAACCACCGCCTCGACATCCATTTTCAGCGCGCGACATCACCTGATTTGCGTTCTGGTGACGAATGATTCTCGCGCTCAAAATGGATGTTAGTGTCTTGTATATGGTAGGTAGACACGTTATGGGGTGGTATTTGCTCGGGTCTGTGGAATCCCGGTCTTTAGGAACCAAATGAGTGATCCAAGTAGTGAAGAGGCTCGGGAGTGACTTTTGGTCGAGAGCCTCTTGAAACTGTCGGGCGAGCGCAGCGTGACACACCACGAACCCCTTCAGCCAGTAGTGATGCAGTCCGTCGAGTCCCGGACTTTTCCAGTTCGGGGCCCTACGGACCGCCTCAGCTACGTCATCCGGCGTTATGATGACGGGGTCCATGGGTGTAACAATCGCACACTGACTCGCCACAACTTCCGTCCAAGGGCCCTCGCTGTGGTTTACGGGCTCTGACCACAGGCCGCGCCAGAATGCAATAGTGTCGGCCTGATTCGGTGCTGAGCCCGTTCCACGTACCATCGGCCGCTCCAATGATTCATAGAGCCTCTTCTGATCACTCTGGAAAAGACGATTCTGGTTGAACCGTGTCGACCTCTCGGTATATCGCCGAATCCGCTTCCCCCAAGCAGCGATTCTCTGCTTCAGGTCGTCTATGCGCTCCGTCAGTTATTGTGTTATATCCGGCTGGGACAAAGTGCTATTTGTCCCAGCAAACGCCATCCTGACGGTGCGCACAATTCTCGGCCTATTATTGCCCCGACCTGAAGCTTATCAGTCTGCCGATGAGGGTCCTTGCCTTTGCGATACGGTCCTCAATTCTTCTTCTCCAGGCTGGGATAGCGCTACTTTGACCAGTAGCACGTCCAGACGTGGGAAGCTTGGCACCAACAATACGGCAAACTGCCAAAGCGGCGCCAAAAAGTATTGAGTCCGTATCGCAAAGGTCCCGGCTGGTTTCCAAAAAGGTTGCCAGCAATGGGTTTAGGGCCGTCACGACATCCCGATTCCACTTGCTTAGGGTTATGCGTGGGAGTCGCGGTCGATTTTCGAGAGGCGTACAGCGCGTTCCACAATCGCCTCCTCCAATTTTTTCCTCATCTGTTCTAGTTCTTGGGTGACCATTCCATCATCGCCTGAATCAACCAAAGCGGGAAGATCCATGGCAGCTTCCACATATGGCTGCTGGTCTATGGCCTTAGGAGCCGCATCCCCAGCTATAGCTGGTTCATTCGATGAGGGAATAGCCTCACGCCGTAGTCGTTCGAGTTCGGCATCATCAAATATTTTCGAGCGTATGATGTACCGAACTCGGTCTGCCAGGTTTTGCTCTGTGACGGGAACAGACGGCTCCAACTCAGCAAAAAAGCGGTGCATCCGAGCCCGATACGCTATCCCTTCAGTTTCTTCCCCTTTCGCCCTATAGTACGCCCGCAATGCGTTTATGTTCATATATTTTGTCCAACGCATGCGGTGTACTCCACCAGCGTCGGGTGCCGCTTGCCGAGTCCGAGAGGACCCAGCCAACCCCAAGCCATCTGGTGGGGATGATGGATGCGAGGGGCTGCTAGGTGGTCGTGCAGCACCTTGCGCTTGGCTGGCAGCCCGCATACTGTCGCGTCCAGCGCTAGCTCCAGACGCGCCCCGGCGACCTCCAGGCAGCGACCCTATGCGCGTTCTATTCTTGTCTATCATCCATAAAAATGGGCGTCAATTAACGAGAGACGCCCAAGCCCGGCGTCCCGGCGTAAGCAAAAACGGGCTTTTGCACCCTCAATTCTGCCGAGGCACGGCGCTCACACCTCTTGGTAAGGCGCTGACTGACTGCGCCGACGTAGTAGTTTTGTCACTTAACTGTTACGTCAGCGGGCGATGGGGTCGTCACTTCCCTACGCCATTTATTATTATTATTATTATTACGTGCAGAACGGTCAGAGCGCGCTGCACGGCGCGGCGATGTTCGGGCAGCTGGCGTGCGTGCGGCTGCTGGCGGCGCGCGGCGGCACGGCGCGGCGCGACGCGGCCGGCCGCACGCCGCTGCAGCTGGCGCGCGCGCACCGCCGCCACGACGTCGCCGCCTACCTGCAGGCGCGCGCCGAGTGAGTACACACGCGCGCGCGCACCGCCGCCACGACGTCGCCGCCTACCTGCAGGCGCGCGCCGAGTGAGTACACGCACACACACACACACACACACACACACACACACACACTCGCCCGCATTCGATACCAATAACACGCACGCACGCACCTGACGCGCATACCTACACACACACACACGCACACCTTATACACGCAGACCTACTCCCGCTTGTTACACACGCAATGCAGCTGACGCACCGCGACGTCACCGAGTTACCTGCAGACGCTACCCACACACATACGCATTTGTATGTACACGCACGCACCTGATACGCACACGTACTCACACACAGATACTCTCCCGCATTCGTTACCAATAACACACAGACTAACACTCACTCCCGCTGACGCCGACATTGGTATCAGTGTAACAGTTTTCCTACATCGTTCGTCATGCGTACACCAAAAGAGTAAAATAAGTTGCCAGCATCTGTGTTTCCATACAATTGCAGTGTGGATGTCTTCAAGGCAAGATTGAATAGGCTTTTCTTAAGTCAGTGCGCTTTACCATCTTCAACTGCATCACCACCATCACCACTTACCATCAATTGGAACAATAACTAAACAGTAGCTAACAATAGTAACAAAAAATACGACACGTGTACATACATTAATACCAACGCGACACGTGTAGAAAACGTCAAATTAAAACTGCACGCTCCTCCCTTGTATTTTTAGTTGAATATACCTAACTCTCATCATATCCAATACAGTAAAAATTCTACTAAAACACAAAAGTCACGCAAATTTAAACGTGTACGCGATCCGTTTATAAAACACTTTGATATTATGATGTTTTATACAATAAATATGATAAATCTACCAAAAATACAAAGAAGACGCGTCATACAACGTCTAAAAACTCTTTAATACCATTTAATACCAACGTAAAATGTACACACTTACACACCCCACAAACTCACTCTCACTTCATACAAATACAATACACATACATACAAATCCATAGACTTACATGAGTAATGTGTACATGGAATAAGTGCATAATAATACTACACACAGAATAACCTACTTACCCCATTCCATCGATTCAACGTACCTCACCCCACTCACATTTCAATAGACACTTCAATTACTCTAATGCCGCGGCCACACACATCGCGCTAGCACGAATATTCGCGTTATCGCAACCTAAGTGGCCGGCCCTTCGTGAATACTTCGTGCGAAGTTTCAAGCACATCGCTTCGCTGTCGGTAAATTCTCGCACTTCAAAGAGTTTTATCGCGATGGACTTCGCGTGTGCGGCCACACTTCAGTCTGCCCACAGACATCGTGCGTAGCGGATGTGTCAAAGTAAATTAAGGTTTGCGACGTATTTCCGACATGGATTGGTGTAATGAAAAAAATTTGGAATTTATAAGTAATTACGAGTCCGAGCCGATATTATTTATATATTTTTCTTATTTTTTAAAAATTGACACAATAATAAAATATAATACAGAGCGACCGTTGTTTTTAGCGTGTGTTTAGCGCGATAAAATTTACAACGCGCAGTGTGGTCAAGCACCTTCGCGCTAGGCCGAAGGCGAAGTTTTATCGCGATAATTCTATCGCGATGTGTGTGGCCGAGGCATGAGCGAAAAGCCGTACGGTGACGAAAGACAAAAGGTCACCTAATAATGCGTAGTAATGGCCATTGTACTAATTGACAAAAGCTCAGTTGAATCTCAATTCATGTAACAATGAATTTATATTAAAAAAAAAACGATAAATGACTCAAATTTAGTTTGATGAAAAGGATGTTAAATGTAATAAAAATAAATTTTGTATAAAATTTAGAACAAAATAATATTTTCATTTATAATGTAACATATTTTTTCATTCACTATGAATATAAAATTGTTCAATGAAAATTGCTTAGTGCCAGAAATCTTAAGACGTTATTTGAAATTTTTTAACCAGCACATTTAGTTTTTTTTAAGTCATCAAATGATTTAATAAAAAAATTAAAAAAGATAGTCTCAGTAAGTAAAATCTAACATTTTTATATTGGACGAGACTAGGAATGTAACCTTGATAGAGGGATAGATGCATTTCCTTTCAAATTTTATGAGAAAAAAATGGTTTAGTCATGACAACATAAATTGACCTGTAGCTAATGATTTTATTGAAGCTTTCATTTAAATAATTAATAATCTAGGAGATATAAAATATATTTAACGGGAATAGCATCCAGCTCTTTGGATATTTTCAACATCAAATAGTTCACAATGTTGTTAATACTTTGGTAGTAAATATAATAATAATTTGTTCAATTCATGTTGCCATGAATATACCATTTGTTGCCATATAATGATTAAAATAAGTGTCAGGCTATAATTTTAATCCGATTTTACGAAATGCCATTTGAATTTTTCATCTACTAGATTCGTTTCTTCCACCATAACAATTAAAACATCATAAAAACACCAAAACAAAGCTTATGTTATTGTCTATGTTCGAAAAAGTTTGGAAATCACTGTCCAGATTAATGGCACTGGGCACAAGGAAACGATAATAACTATTTTATAAATCATTTACAATGTAACATACATTTTTTATTTACTAGCCATTAGATTCGATCGCCTTAATATATATACCTCACATAGTACATATTGTATAATAGCCGTATATATTATATGTCATTTCCTGGGACTTGTGGAAAACAATCAAAAACAAGTGGAGTTTACATTGGTGCTGAAATAGCATAAGTTAAATAAAAGTACATTTAAATTTGTACTAGTCATTTTATAGAACAAAATGTAGATTTGCCTTTTAATCTAGTTTCTTTTTTTAATCTAGTAGCACATTAGGCTATAATATTTATGTTATACACATTTTAAATTGTAATATGCAAACAAATGTATGATTTATTTCTTAAAAATGAAATGAGGGTAGTTGTTTTCTCTTTTAAAAACTATCATAATCTTCCCTAAATTTGCCTAATAATCCCATCAAATTTGTCATATTTTATTTTTTATATATGTAGTAGGTTAGGTTGTAGGTCCTATAACATAATTACATAATAACGGGTTCCATACACCTCGATCGTACATTTTAAACTATAATATTTTTGTACACATTTATTTTTTTAGCTGCCATCAGGTTTTTAAACGTAGGTTCCTAGATAATATAATGGTTCAATTTTATAGCTTTTAGAACTTATATATTAACAATATTTAACCCTAATTCATCTCAAATACAAATTTATTTGAATCTCTGAAACAAAATGAAATGAGTTGCGTTTTGTAAGTAGTTTTAAGGGTTTAAAATTAAGATACCATTTTGTGTGATGTACAGTTTTGTATACTATGTAGGCCTATATCGGCACATGGTACGCTCAACCATATAAGCTTAAGATGTTTCTCATTGTTTATAGTCTCATGTTATAGCTATTTATAGATAGTTGTACGTCACTTAACTACTAACGTATTCCTGTACAAGACCGCGAGTCTCGTAGTAAGTACAATAAGCTTTTAACACTTAGGTAAGATGTAACTGAACTGTTGTTGATTTTTTATTTATGTTACTTAAATACAGTTGTTTTTTAACATTTTGCATTTTTATTATTATCCATTTTGATATTGTTTCTTAAGAATACAAAGGCTATTGAGATAATATAAAAATACGATCTTATGGCCAAATATTCAAACATTACGTGGTGTCACAGTAGAGACAGTATATATATATATTACGAACTATTACCAGGCCTGTCTCACTCCGCGCTTTAGGCATGAACATATACCTACGCTGCGCGGCCGCCTACATGAGGCTAATTCCGTGAGGTTGTCACGCGCGCGCTCGAGCTGTCGCGCGCCTTACGTTAACATAAAAATTATTTTTCTCTAATAAGTATTTGGGTACTTTTGATATTTATTTTTGAGATTTATTCAAGTATGGCTTCTTAAAAAGCCAAAAACGTACTGCATAGCATACGGGTGCTTAAATAACAATAGGAATGTCGACTTTTCATTCTTTACTGTTCCTAAAGATACCGAAAGGTAATATATTACTATTTATAGGTAGATCTAGATAATTAGGTACTTAGTTACTGACGCCATAGTTACAGATTTATTATTTAATTAGTGACGCGACCACAGCTTCGCAGTTTTCGATTTTGTCGCGTATAATGCCAATGACCTTAAAAATTCGTTCAGTGTAAGTAGACCTTCCAGTACTAGTGATTGCTTACTAATGCAAGATCAGCATAATATACTGGTTATTAATTTAACACTTGGTCGATAAAAGAAAGAGATTGAAAGTAGCAGCACTTCTCAATTGCCACTCTTTCATTAATAATGAAGTCGCGTGTCGCATGTTTGTAAATAACAAAAAATGTGAAACAGACAAGTGACGGCTCCGTGACGCAGTGGCTTAGCAATGAGTTGCAGCGCTAAGGGCCGCGGGTTCGAATCCCGGACGGTACAAGTATTTGTATGGCCTACAAATAATTGTTCTGGGTCTGTTCTATGTATGTAAACTGTCCCTGCGATACAGGAGAAAATCCTAGTGTGAAGGTAACGTTTTTTAAAAAGAGAGGAAGAGAGACAACTAATTAAATTAAAAATGTTGTACAACCGACTTCAATATTAACACGCATTATTAAGGGTGCATTTGCAAATCGGGCGAAATTATGCTGTTTTTCGGTACATTTTGTGACAAAACTAAACCAAATCAAACATAGCTAATTGCTACCACGTATAGAATGGTTCTTCATCTTCAAATGGTGGTGACTTTTTTGTTGAAAATAATAGTTTTTTATATTGTAAATACGATCTTCCCTAGCCATTTTCTACAAAATTAACGATACCGGCTCATGTTTAGGTACATTTTTGTTCTATTATCAACATATATTAAGTTTTCTAAAAATACTATAAGTAGGCAGACATATTCAATAAAAAATAGTGGTGTTTACTTTTTATCAAAATGCCACAAATAGTCGTAAAAAAAAATAAAAACTGATGCTTATTTTTTCACATATTTTGCTAATACGGATGAATCATAATGGATTGCAATAAGGGTTATTTTATTTTTGGTGCCTGTTTTGCTTTGTTGTACAAAAATTTCGATGAAACCACAGTCCGCGCTCGGCCGCCGTCATGAGTGGACACTGTATCGCCTGCCTGATTGCAGCAGTCAAAAAGATCGCTGTACATACACAAAATATTCGAATTTGATACATAGGTACTTGACAAGTCAAAATAATATTATTATTTTTATAATCACACATTTTTGTTATAATATTTTGTTTCGCTGAAAGTAAGTGGGATTTATATATAAATGCCTATTCGTCTTGGACTTTATGGGAGTGATCTGAAAGTGTTCATCGGTGACTGCTACTGGAACTCCTAGTCGAGTAGAACTAGATGTGCCGAGTTCGGGCTCGTTTTATTAGTTATGATGAGACTTTACCTCCGGACTTGATGGAGAGACCTGATGGTGTACTTCGGTGACCATTACTGGAACTCCTCGACGAGTAGTACTAGGTGTGCCGAGTTTGGGCTCGTTTTGTTAGTTATTATGAGACCTAACCTCCAGCCTTGATGGAAAGACTTGATGGTGTACTTCGGTGACTACTGCTGGAATTCCTGGACGAGTAGAACTAGGTGTGCCGAATTTGGGCTCGTTTTGTTAGTCATGATGAGAGCTTACCTCCGGACTTGATAGAGTGACCTGATGGTGTACTTTGGTGACTACTAGTGGAACTCCTGGACTAGTAGAACTAGGTGTGCCGAGTTCGCCTCGTTTTGTTAGTTATGATGAAACCTAACCTCCGGGCATGATGGAGAGACCTGATGGTGTACTTTGGTGACTACTTCTGGAACTCCTGGACGAGTAGAACTAGGTGTGTCTGTCACTCCATCAAGTCCGGGGGTAAGTTCTTATTATAACTAACAAAACGAGCCCAAACTCGGCACATCTAGTTCTACTCGTCCAGGAATTCCAGCAGTTGGCACCGAAGTACACCATCAAGTCTCTCCATCAAGCCTGGAGGTTAGGTCTCACCATAACTAACAAAACGAGCCCAAACTCGGCACACCTAGTTCTACTCGTCCAGGAATTCCAGCAGTAGTCACCGAAGTACACCATCAAGTCTCTTCATCAAGCCTGGACGTTAGGTCTCATAATAACTAACAAAACGGGCCCAAACTCGGCACACCTAGTTCTACTCGTCCAGGAGTTCCAGTAGTAGTCACCAAAGTACACCATCAGGTCTCTCCGTCAAGCCCGGAGGTTAGGTCTCACCATAACTAACAAAACGAGCCCAAACTTGGCACACCAAGTTCTACTCGTCCAGGAATTCCAGCAGTAGTCACCGAAGTACACCATCAAGTCTCTCCATCAAGCCTGGAGGTTAGGTCTCATAATAACTAACAAAACGAGCCCAAACTCGGCACACCTAGTTCTACTCGTCCAGGAATTCCAGCAGTAGTCACCAAAGTACACCATCAGGTCTCTCCATCAAGCCTGGAGTTTAGGTCTAATCATAACTAACAAAACGAGCCCAAACTCGGCACACCTAGTTCTAATCGTCCAGGAATTCCAGCAGTAGTCACCAAAGTACACCATCAGGTCTCTCCATCAAGCCCGGAGGTTAGGTCTCACCATAAATAACAAAACGAGCCCAAACTCGGCACACCAAGTTCTACTCGTCCAGGAATTCCAGCAGTAGTCACCGAAGTACACCATCAGGTCTCTCCATCAAGCCCGGAGGTTAGGTCTCATAACAACTAACAAAACGAGCCCAAACTCGGCACACCTAGTACTACTCGTCGAGGAGTTCCAGTAGCTGTCACCAAAGTACACCATCAGGTCTCTCCAACAAAGCCCGGAGGTTAGGTCTAATCATAACTAACAAAACGAGCCCAAACTCGGCACACCTAGTACTACTCGTCGAGGAGTTCCAGTAGCTGCCACCGAAGTATACCTTCAAGTCACTTCACCAAGTCCGAAGCTAAAGTCTTATCATAACTAACAAAACCAGTCCAAAGTCCACCGCCACCATCTCACTGCTAGTAGTGGGCTTCTAGTGCCTAGCAGTCTCTGGAGCAGCTATTCGTATTTCGTATGTAATATATTTTTGTAGGTATAAGAAATGAGAAAAAAAAAAATCAATCTTTCAAATTATCAAAATGTTTTTACTTGATTACGATTCCCACACCCGCAGCTAACCGTGCGCACTCAATTTTGCAAACGCGTCCTTAAGGATAACTCCAAAACTACTGGTCAGATCTTGATCAAATTCATATGGGATGTATAAATTATAAGCACCAGCTTTCAAATAAAAATAGAATCATCAAAATCGATTCACCTAGAAAAAACTTCTGAGGTAACACACTTAAAAAAATACAGTCGAATTGAGTACCTCCTCCTTTTTTGAAGTCGGTTAAAAATAAGTTTCAAAGACGTTCACGTATAATCTTCGTATAATCTTAATTTTCTTTTGCATTAAGATTATACGAAGATTACCTTCCTCACATTGAACAATAAAGTTTTTAATTTTTATTATGAGCAAATTGATGGCTCCGTGGCGTTGCAGTGAGTTGCAGCAATGAGTTGCAACGCTGGGGCCGCGGGTTTGAATCCCGCGCGGAACAAGTATTTGTATTTTTTTTTATAGAAGAGGGGGAAAACGAGCATACGGCTCACCTGATGGTAAGTGACTACCGCCGCCCATGAACAACTGCAACACCAGGGCCTATGGCCTACAAATAATTGTTCCGGATCTAGATGTTTGTCCTTGTGCAATTTATGTTTGTTAACTGCCTCCACGATACAGGAGAAAATGCTAGTGGGGGTAACGTTTTTTATTAACAAAAAAAAGAAATACTAATACATTGCATAACACCACGGTGTATTCTACTATATACCAACTGATATCAAAGGCTTAGATTATTTACTCTCTAGATAGAGTAACGGCGGCTCAAAAGCGTCGAAAAAAATATCAGCTAACTGTTAGCCTCTAAAGCGCTCCCGCTCCTCAGTGTCAATTGTAACGCCAAGAGACAGATACGCACGGCCTATTTTTTTTTGAGGTAAATTATTTTGGTGAAAATGACAATTTGCGCGATCAAAATTTGCAGAAATTACAAAGGACGTTTACAAACAACTAACAAAATCTCCTACCATCCTTAAGTAACTCAAAACTAATAGTAATTTACGAAAACAAAACTAATAAATTGATAATTTTATTTACAAAATCAACGCGTCGTTTTTTGGTGTTGCCAGTCTTGGATTGCGAATTTCCCCGTATAGTTGTCTTAAAAGCTGATGTATGTTCATTTTTACCCGACTGCACCAGAAGGAGGAAATACATCATGGTGTGTGTATGTATGTGTATGTGGTTATATTTCAAAAATTGTTTGGCTGAGCCTACAGCCTAAACGGATGGACCGATTGTTTTTGTTTTGCAAGCTTCCGCGCAGTCGGGTGTTTTTTATTGAGTCTTAAATATTTTTTTCTTTATTTTTTCTCTTTGTTATTTGTATTACTAAATAGTATTTATAATAATTGTCAAAATTGAATGTGACCATTTGGATACATGGTTTTAGGATACCTATTGATCCTATAATTAGAACTCGATGGGTGGACATAATAAGAAAAAGAGAAAATATTTCGGAGGAAATGTGTCTCGATTTTTAGATGATACTTCATTATCTGAATATACACAACAGATCGTTGGTTACATTTCAGGTTGTGTTGTGAGATGTCTGCGTAGACAAATCAAATGTACTGCATGCATTGAATGTTTGATTTCAAATGAAAAGCATGAATACCATAAACTAGATAGCGCACGCGATGAAGGCGGATTGATTTATGCTTCAAGGGATGTATATTCTATTTGTAAGACTTCGGAGACAGTAATCAGAAAGTTTCTTAGACAAAATTTTACAATGACTAGGCCTACTTACACAAAAATTTTATCTTGTATATTAAAACAATTTATTGATCATAAAAATACTTATTTTAAAGTTGAAACTGAACACGCGTGTGGTTCTCTTCACCAAATGAACCTAATAAGACTTGTCGCCGAAAAATATTTGACCATACGCTGTTAACATATATTAAAATTTAAATTATATAAAAAAAATTATATAAAAAATTAAATTAGATGATGTAAAAAGTGATGTAACCTCAAAACGCAAATTATTTAAAAAAACAAGTTCAAAGAGAGGGCCATTAACTTAGTAGTTACAAACATTAATGGTAAATAATGATAGGTTGAAAATAGAAGAGACTACTGTGTTCCTGGGGGTGACTGTGTTCAATGGGGCACCCATATATCAACTCTTGCTGGCACAACAATGCAGGACGGAATAATTCTTCTTAAAAGGATCTGTTAAACTGTAGAAACGCTATGGGATAAAATATTACGGCAAAGGGTACCTGCGAGATAAATTATTTAACTATGACTCAGGCGAAGCCGCCGGCCTACCTCTAGTATTTTTATAAGTCGATACCATACATTAAATAATAAAACATATTTTGTAAATGAGTAATTGATTTTTATTTGATTATATTTTTCTTTACAAAAAAAAATTACATTCTAACTAAATAGACAACTAAACATACAATTGAAAGCACCATATTAAAATATTATAATTTATGATTTTATTAACATGACATAATTTTAGAGTTTTTCCCCATTTTATCGGGATAGATTTATTAGCTGGTATCTCCCAGATACAAATGACGCTGGTGTAAGCCATAGTTATTTATTCTGTCGCCATAGCAACCGCTAAGCGTGTGTGCGTGCCTCATGCACACGCGCTTGTAAAAACTGGCCTGTTTTTGTTGCATCGCTCATTGCGTGACGCGTTATCTAGAGAGTATATATTATTTGTTTTCTCACAACACCTAACCCTACAGTAGAAGCTGTCGTAACAAAGGCGCGTAACGAGCTAAGTGATACAGACACTCGCACGCGGACGTAAGGTGCATTTTGATTTAATACCATATAAACGGTAGGCTAATTTCACGAAGGTCACTTCCGAGGCGTGTAAAGTATTATGAACATTAGCGACGTTGTAACTAAGTTTAAACTCGCAAGTTTGCTATCAGAGAATGAACCTTCTGTTCTTGCACTACTATTTATTCTGTGCTACTGCTAACTTAAATGGATATAGATTTTTTAGTTTCGAAAGGAAATATTTATCTTTTACGTGGTAGAACTACGCTGCAACAATATTATGGTTGCAGCACAAATGGGTCGGCTTGACCGGGGTAGGGCCACGCTCTCGCAGAATACCAGCGTTATACAGCAGATTAATGCTGTGTTTCGTATAATGAGTGTAGAGAACCGGAGAACCTTTACTGGACAAGGCATTCTATCTTAGTCCTCAGGGATGACAACATATCTGCATTTTTATTGTTTATCAAGGATAGATGGGCCGCAGCGTCCACTTACCATCCAGGTAGCAACTATTGTCTTCCCGACAACGAAACCGTCCGATCAGTAACGTGAGCGAAGTCGTTCCGGCTGCCTCTGCCTTGCTCTTGCCGTCCCGCACACCCGCCGCTAAAACCACGCGATGCATTGTTCACGCACTTATGTCAAGCGCAACCTTGTCATCACCAAATTTCTCACGGCATATTGTGTCCTATGAATGTTTTATAACATAAAAATCGTTACTGAGAAACATTCCTATTCTTCAAAATATTTTTTAGAGTAATTTCTAAAATATTCTGGTAGAGATTTGTATAACTATCTCTTGTATCTCTTTTATATTTACTATACTTTTTCTTATTTATATATATTTAATTATGACTTTATTTATTTTATCTTGTATGTATTGTATAATAACAAAGTGCACATCTTATTATCTTTTATTTATCACATATCTTTGTAACTGGCCTACTGGAAGAAATTTCATTACGAGATAAGTAGCGCCCTTGTACACACTCTTCATCATGTTGTGTCCTTTCCGTTGTTTGTAAATTGTTAAATAAATAACTATCTTTTTCTCTCACCCATTCCATCATCTGTGGAGCTAATGTAAAGACAGAGCCCAGTTTACGTTTGATTTGCTCCAGTAAAATAGCATTATGTCAATAGACTTCTAATATTACTGGATGTTAACAGAATAGCTCTTAAAGAAGTACAATACTGCCTCCAGATTCATGAAGTGTTATTACCAAGGTAGAGCATGATTAGCGAGAAACTAGAGCCTAAAACGAAGGGGACTTCTGTCAACCATTGTTTCCATCTCGGCAGAGGAAGGACCCATAAGGTAAAAGAGAAGGCCGATTGTTTAGATTCTTTTGTTACGTCCAACTCGACTCTCAATAACTTGTGAATCACTACGCAAACCGTGTAAATGCACCACGTGGGGAAAAAGGTTTCAAATTAAAAATTCATTGCTAAGATATATATTCTTTATTTCTAACGTCTTTTCTTACTGTCGTTGAGAGATATACTCGACGAAAGTGCAAAAAATAGTAACATTTAATAGATGGCAACATAATTAAAGCCATTGATAATCTCGTCACTCAATAAATGTAATATAATTATATCTATTATAGCGTTTATCATAATATTGTACCATGTAGTAATATTTTAAAGCTAAAACTGTGTGTTTAATATCAATTTTTCAATTAAAGTCAATTTTTGTTACTTTTAGTAGAAATTTAGTTACATTAATCTAGTGAACAAGTGTTAGTAGATGGTATGACTGCGACCAGCTGTTTTTTATTTCAAGTATTGTAAGTTTTCCAAAAAAAATTGTTACACAAAAAGTTGCGTACATGTGTTTTGTGTACAAATAATTTTCTGGAGTCTTTCTGTGAGATACAATGACCCATAATTGGGGTAAATCTTCAAGGCAAGGATGAATAGGTATTTTCTTACACTAAGCACATTGCGATTTACCATCTAGGGCTTCATCGCCACTTACCACCAGGTGGGATTGTAGTCAAACACTGAATTGCAGTTAATAAAAAATGGGTTAACCATGAATTTTAAGTAATTTTTACTTGATTTTTTTTTGCTCTTGTTTTAGTGTAGAGCTTACTTCAAAGTAGGAATATAGTATTAATATTTATTGATAGATCAATTTCATAGTATGTTTTATAGAATTTCTATGCCATAAGCTCAATTCACGTGTTCCACTCTAAACACTTCCAAACGCTAAAGAAGTAATCTGGTATAATAGGCCTTATTAATAGGTCTTTAATATCTAATATGGTTTAATAATTATCTATCTAAAATATGAAAAAAGTAGCTGAACAAGTACATTATTTTACTCTCTTCTATACCAAATTACTTAAACCTATTAGATAAATCCAATACTTATGTATAAAGATAAGTCATTTGTTTCTCCAATCACAGACTTCCATTGAGTGGCAAAACTAGTTAGCAACTATTTCATACTATAAAATTATATAATAATAAATTCATAAATGGTAAAGGGTTAATCATAAAATCTATAGTCTAATCTAGTTAATTATCAATAAATAGGATTATTTCACTTCGGTAAATTTAATACAGTGTGCCTACAACAGTGCTAAGAGTGTTTTTGGATTGTTGCAGATGACTATGTACTGCAATCACTAGTTAACATAAGGAAAATTGTTACTCTTTAATTATTATTATAATAATATTAACCGATAAAAAATATAATACCAAAAAAAGTAATTGCATAACTAAATTAAGAGTTTGCTGTACCACAGCAGCACTGCTTGAAGTGCTTTCAGATATTAAACTCTCATTTAGGGCTGATTCTTCAATTGTCAGATAAAAGTTATCCGTCAACTAATTTATAACCTGACTATATCATACACTGGAAGATTAAACTGGCAGGTGTGTACCGTTTATGTTAAGGCTGCGGCAGCTGCTGAGGCCAGGCTGCTAGCGAGTGGTCGTAACTCTGGCTCGGTGTGTGTACAGGCACACAGCAGAGCCAGAGGCTGCTCGTACTTCACAGGGCAGATATTGCTCGGGATCGCTGGCCTTGTGCCTGCATAAAACATTAAGATCCTTATCAGCAGGTTTATTTGCTAACTTTGATAACATCAAAATGACACTCACTTTGCAGTACATGGCGACGTGTTTTATACTGTGGTAGCTCTTATAGAAAAGCTATAAAGCATACAACGCAAAGTACTACAAACTAGCATTTTGATTTTAACAAAATTAAGCCTGTCTAATCAAGCTTATTTTTTCAAAATTGAAGTGACAAACGAACCTACAGTCCACCTGATGGTGGCTACTATCCATGAGCACCTGCGGCAAACTTCAAACAATGAAGCCCTCAGATGCATTACATTGCCACCTCAGACTAAGATGGAAAACCTCACAGTCTGTAATTATACAAGCACTGCTGTTTGGAGGCAAAAATAGATAAGATGGGACCCTCCCAAACAGACTCCTAAGCAGAAAAAGAGTCCTACCACTTAACATGCCAAGGAAGGAAGTTCTCTAAATAGTGTTATGTCATATTTTCGTTTTCATATATTTTTAAGGTTAGTCTCAAACCAAAAAAGAAAGGAAGACGGAGCGCTGCGTACATTTCAAGTCTACTACTACTACCTGAACTTAGCTGACGGAAAAGAGACCCCGACCGGTTGCAGGAGCTTGCGGTCAAAAAAGTTTCACCCCAAGACACTCCTTAAATCTGATAAGACCTTAGTAAAGTTACAGCCTTTATATTATTTATAATTTAGTTCCATTACTGAACACAGGCCCCCTCCCCCCCACACATGAGAGGATATAAAAGGGTAAGGGGAGAAATAAATCATCTGAAATATGCTGCTGCCCAACCCCCATTCATAATGGATGCCTTTACGCCGCCACTATATGGCAAGCACAGATCTTAGTGGTAAGTTAAAATAAATCTCAACTAAAGGGGTTTTACCATATCTGGCAGAATAATCCATCATGGAATCTTCATCTTCCATACTATCCACACTCTCATCAAGTGTATCGTCATCTATTTGCGTGTGTGGCGGCATTAACGCCATCATCTCCCAGAACACTAAGCCCAGAGGCCAAATGTCTGTCTTGCTGCTAATTGTGCCACCGTGAATCACCTCAGGGGCACTCCATGCTTCTGTGCCTAAAATAAATGAGTAAAAGATAAGCAACTTAGATCAAATGAAGATTCTTTATTGAACAAATTTTTTTTGTACAAATGCAAACTTAATGCCATACTCTGCCAGCTAACCTTTGACAGTGTGGTGAGAGCTATAGGTAGAGCAGCAAAAACCAAACTACTACTACTACTACACAGAGTTATTTTGCAATAACCGGCCAAATTTGCAGAGAAGATTCAGAATGAATAATATAGGCAAATGATGAAGAAAAATTAATAAAAAAAAATCTCAAACATGCTGCCCTTTTTATCCTTTATATTCAAAATGCGTGGTAATGCATTATTTTAACTGATTTTACTGCACACGCACACATACGTAAGGGTCGATCGGTACGCAAAAACGTTGTTGCCCATAAATCACATTCAATTTGAGATAATTTCAAATAAAAGTAGAAGCCTTATTTACATGTATTTTCGAAAACTACAATAACGGTATATCATTATTTATATATTTGAACTTAAGTTTAAAATTTGGCAACTCTGAAAAATTACCCTGTATAACATATAAACACAACTTCCACACTACACAGAGGATTACATTATGTGTTTAAAACTTACTACCATCAAGTTTTTCCCTTTTTAGTCTAAGAGTCCATCTGGGCAGATCCTCTTACCTCTTTCTGCCGACAAATAGCTATGCCTGAACTGTGTCCCAGTCTAAAGGGTATAGAAGGCCAGTATAAATACAGGCTGTGAGGCGTTCTATAGTCCTCAGAGGTGACAACTTAAAATATCCAGACCAGACTAGATTCAAGCTGCAAGTCTAGCACTGCGATTGTCAATCAATCAATGAGAGGAAAGCAGTGGACTTTTATAGGCTGTTGAAGAAATTGAGGAAATGCTAAATTGAATTTTTTATTTATTTATTACAAGAAAGCTGTTTAACCTATAACTTGGATGGCTGATCGCTATATATTGATGGTACATCTGTTAGTTATTGTAACTTCTGAATGACTGGACTGATAGAGGTCATATTCATATAATATAATTGTTTTCTCGAGATGATGGTTCATAGCTATTTTTTTTTTATAGAATAAGGGTGACAAACGAGCACACAGTCCACCTGATGGTAAGTGGTTGCTGTGGCACATAGACATCTACATCTATCTTCGTTTGCGAATTTAAATGCAGATGCGTTGTCAGCCGTGAGGACTAAGATAGAATGCCTCTTTTCCAGTAAAAAGGGTCTCCGGTTCCCTCACACTCCCCGAAACACAGCATGGCTGCTTTTTTACGCTGGTATTCTGTGAGAGCGTGGTCCTTCCCCGGTCGAGCCGACCCATTCGTGCTACAACTATATTATAAATATAGCTGCAGCATGGCTCTACCACGTAGAATGCTATGCTAGGAGGCTACAAGATTTGAACAAATTCTATATTAATGGACCAAAAGGACACAGTCACAATACAATATATTCCGTTGGTTTAGTGACAAAAAAGAAAATAAAACAATTGAACCTAATAAGTGGCGCTGGGTAGAGTAATTAATTATTTTAAACCTGCAACCTGCTTATTAATTAAAAAAATATACTACTTAAGAGGAAAGGACAGAAAAATGTCTGCGGAATGTTTTTTTCACTTAGGGCTTATGTACAATATTATCTGTGTAATTTACAAGTTTTTAAAACTTTGAAATGTTGAACAATAGGAAAATGTGGAACTAGTATTGCTAATGAATTTGTTGCTATCAAACATATTTGTTTGATTTGTTTATACTGGTAATAATAAAGATGGAAAAATTCTTATGCAATAATAAACAGATATTTACCGTAATAAACAGATTTTCCCGCCTTTTCCTTGTCTAGAATACCATTTTCATCAAGTGGCAATGTAACGCCAAAATCGCAAAGTTTACATATGACAAAGTCTCCATTCACAAGAATGTTATATGACTTTATATCACCATGCAGTATCTGCATTTTTGTGTGCAGATAGTCAAGTGCATTTCCAATGTCTGCAGCCACCTGAAATATAAGAAGCAAACTTTAAATAGAATAGAATAGATTTTCTCTTTCTTCTAAAAAACATTACAATCATGTATTGTTTTATGTTGCATAATCAACTTTTAATTTTTTTAATAAATGTGTGCTGCCAGCATGGCAAAATGATTACTCCATATTTTCTTATTACAACTGTTTTAAATATCATCATCATCATCATCACAGCCTATCAAAGTACACTATAAAACATATGCCTCCAAACATATTATAATAGCCTCATAAAAGGGATATTAAGCAAAGTTGCCACACTTGGCTTTCGGGTTGTCAACTGTATTTTTTTTATTTTCTAGTTGTCATCTGGAAGACTGCTTCCCATCACCTAGTTTGTTGCTCTCTGTTGTTTCTAACGACCCCCACAGTAGATTATGGTGCAGTGAATATTCTTGCACAGTTACTACAAGGTAGTTTTGCATATTTTAAAATATATCTAATAGAATCACAAAATACTTTATTGTTTATAAAGGTAGTTGTTTTCGTTTTTAGAAGAAGTTGTATTCTTTTTACACCTCACATTGTATTTTTTCATTCATTTAAGCATAAAATTAGATAATTAAGACCTTTTTAAATAAAAACTAAAATTTACCTTCAATATATATCTTGGAGCAAAAGGCTCACTATCCTCTTCAATTTTATTTTCAATCATATCTCCAAGGGATAGATCACATGCCTCCATTCCCAAGTAAAGTATCTTTGTTTTACCAAATGCTCGGAAGCCCACAATATTTGGATGGGACATTCGCTGCAACAGGTCGGCTTCAGCTTGTAACCTTTCTGTATATACTTTATTAGGTTTTACACGCTTATTAAGCATTTTAAGGGCCCAGGGAGAACGTATCTGACCTGCCTTAGGAGACCGAACAAGTTGCATCACAGATACACCTGAAATATTATTGAATTATCGACCCGAAAGCTTAAATATAATCGTTCATAATTTATTTTAATGAAAGCACAACAGTAATTTTTTTTAAACTAAAGTTTAAACTATTGTAAATAATTATGCCTCATTGAATGAAAACCAAATGAATGAGAATTGTTTCATATTCATAAATTCATATTATGATATATTAGAAGAACAAAATTTGAGTAAGCAAATCGGAGAGGTGTATATGTAATGAATTTTTAATATTTACCAGTTCCATATCCAAGCCGGTTCAGAAAAGGAGAAGGCGGAATACATATTTTATCATTTCCGTCCACAACTTTATTTGTTTTAATCGGTGTGCGAAACTCGGTCATGGTCAAACCCGTAACTAATTATTTATATTAAAGAAAATTGGTAAACGGAAAATCTTCCAATACTTTCAAAGTTATTTACAAAGAGTATAGTAATTGTCCTATACAGGAAAAGAGAGCCCACTCGTGCGAAATCTGTCAACCGAGGAGTACTAGCGCCGTCTGGTGTCGTTTCGGCACAATATAGTGAGAATGTGTGCGTGCGTATAACACATACACCTCTACATATACACTACTGTTCGTGGTAATTCATTACACTTTATGTACTAAGATTAATCATCAACAACCAACAGTGAATTATACATTTGAAACATTTTTTAAAGATAACTGCATGGTAACAAAATGCTTCAAATGTTTAATTTAAGAGTCGGTTGTTGATAACTAATCCTAATACATAAAGTGTGATTCATAATTTGTAAATAGGAATTAACTACGATTTTTAACATGAATGGAATTAAACACAAATAATTAGTACATTCTATATTTTTGAATTTAAGGAGATAGATAAAGATTTAACCTAGTTTTGACAATACAACACATAAAACTAATATTTTATTCTAATGTTTATATCATTAATAGATTAATAACACAGCTGTCTATACAAAAATAGTAAACTTTATTATTTTAATAAATGAATCATAACAAACTTTAACATTACAAAATATTAAGTTAATACCATAACGGCAAACTTAAACGGCTATGAGGCAATCCAAAGCTATAACCACGCTTGGCAAGTGGGTTTGCAACTGCAGTTATTAGGAAGATCAGTCCATCTGCCGATTTATTTCCTCTGTTGCCTCTTGATGACACCCACGGATGATAATATGGGGTAGTGGATATTCTTAGATCGCCACTATACGATAATCTAATATATTTTACAATAAATGATTCATACACAGCTTTGATATAACAAAATATTAAACTAATGTCTAACAATAAATTTTCAAAAGACAAAATATGAAAATAACATTTTTTACAATAAATGATTCATAAACACTTTGTTAATACAAAATAAGAAATATTTTTATAATAACCCTCCCCCTCTATTGTATATATAAAATGGCCGTCTATAAAATATAACTATATTAAAAAAAATACGTGATCAGATAATCAATATATTGATCTTTCTTAAGGTTCTAAAGGGCTAAATATAGGCCATTACCTATTAATACCATTATTAATTAATATCTTCCCACTTGGAAAAGGCTTACAATATTTATATTAAAATACCCGATACAAGGACTTCGCTCACTCACATTTTAGAAAAATGGGGGGCACACGGCTCCACACAGGCCAACGCCGTGTGCAGTGAGCGCCAACCAACCAACGCGTTCCGCCCGATGAGAAACTAGAAGTTGGGACTGGACCTTAGTCCACAGCAAAATAACTGGCGAAGAGGGCTTGGCCCCTTGGTATTCATAACAGCTTTGACAATAGGAAATATGAAATAATATTTTTTTATTAAATAAATGATTCATCTTAACACAGCTTCAACAATCGCCTCATAGAAGAGATATTTACCATAGTTGCAATGGTTGGCAAGTGGGTTGCCAACCGCAGCTTTTAATTTTAGTCGTTATTAGGAAGACATTGCTGTCCATCTTCTGATTTGTTTCCCCCTGTCGCCTCTTAAGACACCTACAGGATGATATGGGGTGGTGGATATTCTTACTGTGCCACACACAAAATACGATTTTTACAATAAACAATTCATATAACACAGCATTCACAATACAAAGTATGAAACTAATATTTTAACAATAAATGATTCTTAACAGCTTAGACAATACAAATTTTGAAACCAATATTTTTATAATAAGTTATTCTTAACAGCTTTCACAATACAAAAATAATATTTTTTACAATAAATGATTCTAAACAGGTCTTACAAAACAAAGCATAAAAATAATATTTTTTACAATAAATGATTCTAAACAGCTCTTACAAAACAAAGCATAAAAATAATAATTTTTACAATAAATGATTCTAAACAGCTATAACAAAACCTTCGCTGCAAATGTCATCTTTTTGGTGATCTTCTCAAATGCTACTTGATTACTCATTTTTTCTGCGTTTGATAGACGAGTCCTAAAATCTTTTATAGTTTTTCTAGACTTCTTTAATTGAATTTTAAGTCTTCTCGCGTGCTTTTATAACAACTTATAATTTTTAGATTAGTATCCGATTTCGTCTGTTTATCTGAAAATGTTTAATTTATATATTAGCTTTTTCAAATTGAAATTTAAAATGTAGAAATTTACAATAAATGCTGTAAAATGATTATATTTTAGTATATGATATTCTTATACTAGACTATATTTGCTTCCCTACTAAGCAAATTGTTAGAAAATATTGTTTGATACTAAAATATAAGGAATTAAATATTTAAATCAGAAAACTTTATACAAAAGATTAGAGCCTTACATGTGCTGAAACAGCTAGATTAGTTAATTTTAGTCATTTCGGCAATGCATACACCTAAGCCCCACAAAATATGCAGGCCTTATCTATCAAAAAGTTTAAACTTTTTATTAAACAAAAATTGATTAACAAAGATTTATTATGCTACTAAAGAGTACATGATTGATAATAACCCCTGGCAATGGGGTGATCACTACCATGCTGTTTCTGTTTTCATACTAATTGTATACAATACTTCAAATACAAATGTTCCATCGGGTTTCTTGTTGGTTCCCCCAGAACAAAGGTTTTTTGGAACCAGTAGTAATAGTAAAAAATTAATGATTTCTTATATTTACACGAACACTACACATTGAATAAAACTAAAGAATTACCTGTAATTCATTTGTCTGTGATGTTGCAGGCTGGTCATGTGGATGCAGATTGGGCGCTGTGAATATTGAAAATTAAAATATTAATTTAATCACAAAATATAGTGACAGATGAAGATTGTTTCATCACTTTAATTCCTGAATCTTATCCAACCCACCTGTCAAATGTGGCAATTGTTATAAATATCATCCTATAAGGCAATCTATGGGGAAGCCTATATTCAGCAGTGGTTTTTTTATAAAGACATAGATATTTATTCCAACGCTTAAATCAACACACATGACACATTACAATTAAAGAAAAAAAATATTATACTGGATCGAGATGGCAGTAAGTTAGAAAAGGGGGTTTCGAGAAAATGGTAATACACTTAAATAAATAGCTATGTAAAACAGTAGTTAGTACCATACTGCCCTTTCGCCACGGTTTTGAATTTTTTTTTTTATTATTTCATAAAGAACAGTAAAGGATGTTATTGCTTTTAAAAGATAAAAAATTTCCATATTGTTGTTAGAACATGAGCAGTATGCATTAAATAGTGGAGAAAAAAACAAAAATGTACTAACATATTTTATTTATAAAACTTTATCAGTGTGATCAAAAATCACATATTGGTTCTTATTATTTGCCATAAAAATTCCTAAAAATAGAAAATTTCTCTAAAAATATACTTCTTAGCAAAACTTAATCATAGAGATCAAAAATTATAATGTTTATAATTATAGTGTTATTTGGCACAAAATTATTCTCATTAACTTACAAACAACATGAAAAAGCTCTTTAACATAAAATTGTTTCAAAAGGACTTCTACAAACAACAAAAAATGTCATTAAAAGCACCTTAATGAAAAATAATACTTAAACATAATTAAGAATCACTGACAAGTACAACTTTTAGAATCAGTGTAACCTGGGAGATTATACCAACTTATGCTGTTTCAAAAACTAGCCTACATTTTATCACATTCACCGATCGTATCTATTATTATTTAATTACAATGTTAAATTTTATTTGCTTTATTCCTCGATTGCTAAATTTTCAACATTATTATTAACACAAAATTTTCCCAAAAAAGTCTGCAATTAGCAGATTTACAGACACAGATTTTAAATTATCTTTTTCCTTTTATCAGTAATGGCTCTTTCAGAAAGTCTAGTACAAGGTTGGGGTATTTCTTTTAATTTAAGGATTTTCACTGGTAAAAAACTTTACTGGAAGTATTCTCTTTGTGGCAAATTTTATACAGAAGCACAGAGTACATGGCACAGGAAATTCACTCCATAAAATCATTTAAATAAATAGCGACTCTTGCTAAGCATGAGAAAGCACCAGCTTCCAAATAAAAAAATTAAAAAGAATCATCAAAATCTGTTCACCTAGAAAACAGTTCTAAGGTAACTTTTTCAAGTTGGTTGAAAAAGAAATATCTGACATACTGCTCTCTCGGTTACCACGGTAGTATAGACTGTAATAAATGATATATCTAATAATTATCTATCTGATAACCATCAGGTTTTTTTAAGGTGAAAAGGGGGCAAGTGAGCATACAGTTTACCTAATGGTAGGTTAGTAGTTAGTAAAGTAGTTATCAAGTTTATAAATCTCGTAAGAACATTTTGTACATTTATTATATTGTATAACATATGATATGATTTAAGTGGCCACCCAAGTACTCAATTCAAATTACCACCCTATAGAGATTATAAAATAAACAGTTAAAACAGAATTTAATTACCTCTTTCACCACTCAACTTCTTTTCTACAGGTTGAGGCTGATTTGTATGATCTCTCAGGTATGATTAGGAGCATATATTCTTGGGACACAGTAGTTGTGTTCTGTTTCAAGGAAATTTATGTTTTCCTTAAATACTCGTGAAAAATAATGCAATGGAAATCTATAAAAAACACAAAGATTATTTATAACACCACAACTATTTATTTATAAATATGCTTGACTTTGAGTGAAGGTCGTGACAAATTATTGATGAGTAGGGTGGATGCCCCTAATACCAGCCTTTTCGACTTTTTACTTTGTAAATAAGATTTCTAGTAATCTTAACTACAAATATTGTTGTTTAAAAAATTCTTCGTAACTAGAGGAAAGTATATTTCAAATATTACCACACAGTTTCACAACGGAAAACGCTCATTTTCCTAATTTTTTGACAAGTTATGGTCCCGATAAAATTAAGAATATTTTACATTAGCTCATCTTTAGGCTTTTTGATTTATATAAATATGACTATAGACATAGTAATGCAGCTATTTTTTTTTATATTTACAAGTTTTTTGTTTCCTTTTAGTGGAAATTAATGGGGCTGTAATTAGATATAGGAAATGTATTTGACGTACCTAATAAGAAATACCTAATTTCAGCCACGTAATATAAATCAGGGCTGTCATAAACTGGAATAAATACCATTAATTAGAACATAATTTATTTTAAGGTTAAGGAATTTATGACCAATTCGTCTATGTCTTAAAATTGGTTTTTAATTTTAAAGTTTAGCATAAGGTGTACTTGCTTTTCCATCAGACATTTGTTATATGTTAAACACCTTATATATTTACTTATTTTTTGAGAAAGACAAAAACAAGCAATAAATGTAATTAACTATAACTTAATAATACTAATTTTATTATAACTTAAGAACATAAATGAAAAACTCATAACAAGGAAAGTGATTCAGGAACATGCTTTGCGGCAGTCAATGGAGGAGGATGTTCAGTAGTGGACTTGTGAAGGGCTGAAATGATGAGGGGAGATTCGAAAACATTAATGATTAAATTATAAGAAATTGATGTGCTACATAATTTTTTATCATAATATGCTTAAATTAATTGTTTAGTGTTAAAAGAAAAAATGCAACTGCTTAAAGCTAAAATACAGTAAGGTAAGGAGTAAAACATTGAAATAAAATAATTTTTGTCATCTGTCTTAATACATATTCCATGCTTGTGACACAGAGTTAAAGAGCTTGTGACATGCATGATTCAAAATTAAGTTGTTACGAATTTATTTCTGTGCACACCTAAAACTTACCTACAATAGGTACCTATAAAAAACTCAAAAGGCATAACCCTATGCTATGCTGGCATTAGGTACACAAAGGACGACATTCGGTACAGGGTGGCTGGAATTTTAGCCATTACTCATTTTTTTTCTTATCGTCGTTTATAAAATTGTTCTTGAAATAATAATTGTAAATAAATGTTCATTACGTTTTTGGATAAATAACTTGAGTGCTAATTAAAATAGCAAGAATTTTTAAAGTTGAAATTGGCATTAAAAGGCTGGTAATAGGGGCATCCACCCTAATTGCACTGACCCTTTGTTTCTGTGAGATGAATTTAATATAATTAGAATAGAATAGTAAATCATTTTTCTCCCCACATACACATTCAATCAATGTGACACCTACATACAGTATCTAATTCTACCATTTAAACATATACATGTTAAATATATTGTTTTTAATTTAAAACTCACCTTCAAGATACAAAGTTGGAATAGCTGTTATGGTTAAACGATGACCTGTAGTTTTGTAATTCGACTCAAAGTGATAATCACATATCTTTTTAGTAGTGAAAATTTTCATTGGTTTTATTCTATTTCTAATCTATTTCCAACTTTCGACATCCAAATATGGAACATGTCAGCCCGCTTTACGGGATGAGGAAACCTATGCATAAATGCACCTGAAAATGAACATGTTCTATTAGTTTAACAGTGTGAAATTGTAATTGCTACTAACCTTTCCACAATTTGTTTTGATTGTTTTAAAAAGGTTAACCGCATTCGTTGAATTATCAATATGTATAATTGATAGGTTTTCAAATATTTCTTACCTAATTTGTCGCATCCAAAAACACAAATCTCTTTTCGTGACGACATAGTAAGAACGAAATAACAGTAATGAATGGAATGTAACAAAAATATTAATATGAACAAAGAAAATTATTAGGTTAACAAACTAAATCTCATGATCGTGATGGCGCTCATAGAAAATGGCGCTGCTGTTTAGTGTTTACCAATTTACCATAGAATCCTTGTTGACGTTTGGCGCCATTTTTAATAAATGGCGTCAAACTTTTTTCGCGAAACGTCGAAAGAGGGAGCCTGTTTCCATACATTTTAGACTTTAAATTTTTAGTACCAACTTTCCTCCCCCTGGTTATTTATCCTTTTAACGGAAAATGGAATATACAAACAACGGCGTGACCAGATTTTATTTGACAAATCTACTAAACAACGCAGAAAAATCTTCCAAATTCTACTAACTAAAATCTATTTTCTACTCAATATCTACAAATATATTACAGTTACCGTCACACACAATCTAAAGTCCACTTCTGAACATAGGCTTCCCCTATCAATTATCGATATCGATTGTGGGTTGGCTACTGCAGTTTATTTTTATTTTTTAGATGTTATTAGGAAGACGCTGCTGGCCATGTCCTGGTTTTGTTTCCGTCAATCGCCTCTTAATCTGTACATTCCCCAGTTGATTCATTCGGATTAGCACATACCACATGTGTAGACCCCTTAGAATGATTATTTTTTAAATGTTATTTAGGTATAAGAATTATACAACTAAAATTCTAAAATTTTTATTAGAATTAGTCTCGTTACTAAATTACGAGAATTAAGATTATGCGAGAAATAAATTAAGAGAATTTACTTCAAATGACGACCTTCCGCCATAATGCTACTTTACTATTAGAACTACGTCGGCTTCGCAGGTCGATGTAGTATTTGACACACGCTGTTACAGAATTATTTCATTTCTTTGTTTTACCAGATTTCTGCCTTAAAGTTGCCAAGTTATTTAAAAACCTCTAAAATGGGAGTATTCAGCTATTGATTTTTTTTAATGATTTCAAAATACTATGTTGTTTTTATACCTTTGAAATAATTCTGTGACAGCGCCATCTTCACGATGTGTCAAGTACTACATCGACCTGCGAAACCGACATAATTTATTCAATGACGCTGTTATCAATGCTGCATAATTTCCATACATTGTAGTGTAGCCACCACAATAGTATATATTAGTGTTAAGGTAGAATAAGTTCGGATCAGTATAATTAAAGTTATAGAAGCATCAACACGTCTCCTAATTCACACAAGACCTTTCCTACATATATCACATGGCGACCCTGCCAGGCGGTGCGCTGCTACAATGTACGCGCACCGCCGGGCTTTATAAAGAGAAAAATTAAAAAATAAAATAATGGAAATCATCATGGAAAAATATATTATAACGGAATGGACGCAATACCGGATGTGACGAAAAACAAATAAATATGAATACAAGAAGAGTACAATAATAATTGTATAGAACTAACTAAAATTAAAAATATGATGACCAAAGTTCAAAATTCAAGAAACGGCAGATTAATTTTAAAAGGAAGTAACATTTGTACTTTTGCAAGCTTCGTCCAGAAGAATATGAAAATTGAACCACAAAGAAAAAAGAAGAAAATTTGAGGTAACATCGAATCAGCATATTTTTCGTCATTTCTTTTAACATTTCTTAAAAAAGTTTTAATTATTATAAAAAAAGTTATGTTTTTAAAATTTTGTATTTAATATAATATGATAAAGTTGAGTTTATTAATCAGATACTTCACGATTTAATTGATACCTTAATATATTTATTAGTGCACCTGCTAAAAAAAATCATAATGCAATATTAAAAATTAAGTTACTTTTTAAGCTCTCTTGTATGTTGGCACAAGACGATTTTATATTCAATTTTATACAGTTATTGTTTATTGTTATATATTCTTTTATTACTGTGTCCTGCAAAACCGAATGAAATAATATAGTAGATTACATTTTTACGTACTTAAATTTACCATAATTTATCATCAATTAATTTTTCGTATGGTTAAAATAATACTAATGATATATTCCGCTGTTATTTTTTTTTCTGTAGTAAATTTTATTTAAATGGTAGTATTCAATTTTGAAAAGGTTTTAAACATTCGCTATTGTTAAAAGTTTTTTCTTCTCTAAAGGCAATGAACCTTAAATTTATATGCTAACCTACATAAAAATTAAAATTGTTCATTTAAATGTTAAAATAAATTAATGTTTTGTTATATAAACTTGATAATAGTTGTAGTAATTTTTCAATAATGTTGTGTATACGAAAAATAAACATCATATTTCTTGCAAAAGTAATTTATAAAAATAAAAAGCTAATGTATTTTCGATGTATGTAAAACTAATAAAACTATTCACGATGTAATGTATCTTAACTTCTGTATAAATTCAAAAATATTTAAAACTATCACTTTAAGGTACATTTTACTTTACTTGCATTCATATTATAACAGTTTGTACAAGTTATCTTAAATTTAGGTGTTAATCACACTGTGTGGTCATAGTTCTATGTAATCGCAAACGTTTCCATATACATACTTTAGTAATTAAAACAAAGGTGTCTCAAATCGCTTGCGCTGCTAGGAGTGGGATTGCAATTTGTATTTTGATCTGTCTCTTGTTATGTGATTATGTTATTGTTACTGAAAATGATTATATCATAAGATAACAGTTTGAATATCTAACTTACTTATGTGGATTATGAAAATAATAACTTCGTTCAAAACGATTTAGAAACTCAATTATATTATGTATACAATTAATTAATTTCAATTTTGTTGTGCCCATATTGTGAGCCTCAATCCCTGACTGACAATGATATACCTAAATATTATAGGAGACTGTATAACATAAATTTGTAAAAGATGTGAGTAGATTTATGGCTAAGTTACGAAATACGGAATTATAAATCAAAAATATTAATAGTGTGTAGTTGTGAGAGTAAGGTAAAGAAAATTATCGGAGGTTAGCATATCCATACAATCGGCCTGATCAGCTGAGAGTTTGGAAAACCTAATAACCGATTAAATTTTTAAACATTTTTTAAATCCGAACAGGATTCGATAAAAACCAGAATGAGTTCTAACTATTGTTATTGAGTGAAATAAGAATTTATCAAGAATTGTATGGGAATATTGTCCATTATCTTGATCATGTATGTACGCGAGTCGTGTGCGTGAGTTATGATACAATTAAATAATAAATTATATGAACTGAAACGCTATAAATGTAAAGAATTGGATGAAGTGATATTGGTCATTGTCTTGATCATGTATGTACGCGAGCCGTGTACGTGAAAGAAATGACACAAATATTGAATGAATATGTAGCTAAAATGTGAAGTAAAATGAAAATAAATAATTGTTAAACAAGAATGAAGTACATAAATATATGAAGTAAAAAAGGGAATAAAGAGAAGTATTGAAGTGTGAAAAGAGATATGATAATGAAATGAATACTATGTATTATTAAATATCGGAACTAGATGACTTGTCTTAATGATTAAGGATACGAATAAAAAATAACAAATGTTTGCGAAAATCAAAACATAATAATATTATATTATGTTATGTTACATAATTAAGCCTGATTATGTCAATTACTATAACTAATGTGACTACACATTTTACGTGCCAAAGGGTTTAGCCAACGCCCTCATAAATCTAGACATTATGCCTTAGATTATAGTTTTCATTTAGATATTCTTTAATTATGTTTAGAATAGTTTTTAGGTTTGATAAAAATAGATAACTTTTTTTTTTTGTCGGTGGGAGGTGTAGTGTAGCCACCACAATAGTATATATTAGTGTTAAGGTAGAATAAGTTCGGATCAGTATAATTAAAGTTATAGAAGCATCAACACGTCTCCTAATTCACACAAGACCTTTCCTACATATATCACAACATAAGTTGAGAGAGTGTTGAAAACTAAAAAAAAAATATTGACCTTGGCCTGACCACAGGACTCACAGAGTTGGTCCGATACAATATCGGGATCTAAGAGATTAAGACATCCATGGAACGATATGTAGTAGTGGATATTCTTACACAACACTACACTGACCGACGCATTTAAAAGGGCTAATAAATAAAAAATATAAACTTATTCATCAGCCCGTAAAAGTTCACTGATATGGATCGTTGCCGTTGTAAGAAGGATTTGTCTATCAACATTTGGTAGAGGGATTGACGATAGTAGTAGCAGACGTCTCGTACATTTGACGCTGCGGTCACTCCTCGCCGATTTTGGTATTTTCCGCCTCATTTAAATACATTTATTCCAACACTTCAGATTACAATCACAAATTACAGTACAGGTGAATAAACAAAATTAATACGAAAAAAAAGAGGATATAACAACAATTCATGACTTAATAATCGAAACAGATGAAGTGGCGGAAGGGACCGCCTCAGCATAAGACGCGGGGTAGCGACGCTGATTTTCAGTCGGCCCCATACGGTCCTACGGAGACCGTGCCGTAAGTGTCGACATTAAGCGAGTAGTAGATACATATGATAATAATAGCTGATGAATGATAATAACAAAATGGAATACGTATTGTATAGTTATGCTGAACGTAAGTTGCTGAACGCTACATGAGACGTGACGGGAACATTAGTAAGTGTCATAATTTAATTTAACAGTTAAAGTTACAGCCTATATACGTCCCACTGCTGGGCACAGGCTTCCTCTCATTTCTGAGAGGGTTTTAGGGCAAGGAAATGTCCGCAGCGCTGCCCCAATGCGTGTTGGCGAACTTCACATGTCTTCGAAATATTTTTTTATGATTTCTCAGACGTTTCCTCACGATGTTTTCCTTCACCGCCGAGCACGTGGTAAATCAGCACTTAAAATTGCAATTAACAATTTTATTGGTGCCGACGGGGATCGAACCCGGGTTGCTCGCGTACTGTGAAAAGCTACTGATTTTCCGTTAACATAATAATTATTATGTAAACGAAAAAACAGTAGCTAATGTCTAACCTCTTTACCAATACTCCTATTTATTAACTATGCCCTTCTGATAGTTTATTAGGAGATATTTTAAGTGTTTTCTAAACGTGGCTAATGTGTTTAGGTCACGCAGTGGAGGAGGTAAATTATTCCAGCAATGGGAGGTTGCATACTTATAACAACCTCGAAAGGCCGAGGAAGAATGTCGCGGAACACTGAGCCTATTATAAGATGAAGCGCGGGTGAGATACTTGCTATGCTCGCGAGACCAGTCTAACTTACTAAAAAGATACTTTGGGTTTTTTGTCTTTATGAAGCCAAAACGTACACAAGCTAAGTGAAGTTTGCGTCTGGCAGCCATTTTAAGAATATAATTGTCGTCAAGAAATGGGCTTACGTGACCTCTTGGCGGTACATCGAAGCAAAACCTCACACAAGCATTTTGGACCCTTTGAATAAGATGTGCGGTACGTGACAGTAAACAAGGCCCATAAACCGTATCAGCATAATTAAATTTTGATAGTACTAGGGTGTCCGATAGTCTTTTTCGTAATTCTATACTTAAATGTTCACGCATTCTATACAAGATTTTAACCTATAAAAACAGTTCAAATCTACTAAAAAAGTAGAAATCAACAAGCGGACAAAGAGTAGGTATGTTTTAAACGTGCCTACAGATGAACCATAGACTTAGAATATACTATATAGAAGTCTATGCGAAGGATCGAACATAGATAAATAAATATGTAGCAAGCTAGGATCGAAGTAGAAGGAATCATAGAATTCTATGGAAGGAACACAAAGAAACCATAGATAAAATTTAATTTGACGACAAGAAGCATTGACTTATATACTAGCACTTCTTATTCGTTTGTGCTATAATGTTCTGTAACCGGGCCAACCGCGCAACTAAATGGCACCAATGCGTTGGCCCTAAAATTACAGTTTAGGGCCAACGCGACTTTAGGTTACGCCAGGGTTGGATTCAGACGCTCAAAAATATTGTACATGGAATAAAAAATTATACTTACTATTTATCCAAAATTATACCACGTGTGACGTTTCATGTTTTTTTGTACCATGCGCCGGGGTTTTCGCGTCCCGCGTCTAGCATATCTAAGTATACGTTTCATTTCACGGCGTTTTTGTTTTGTAATGAAATAAAATTGCATTACGATATTATGTCCATAGCAAATTCAAAAATATTGCTATGAACATGATATCGTCTCTGTCAGAACGACCGGGATCGCAAAAGATCACATGAGGAATCCCCGCCTACCCTGTTGTTGCCTGATTTGGTGTTGCCGAACATACAGAAATTGTGGATATTGTAGGGTAAATATTAAAAAGTAAAAGGACCTACCAATAATACAAGTCGGTCGACCTGAAGATAAAATTATGGTATTTTTGCGTAGTATAGTGGCATAGTACAGTATAAATGTTAAGCACCAGGATAAGAGCGAAACACCCCAACATGAAGTACTAAATTACTCTCTGGGATTGTTTCACCACTAATTTATGAAATAGTATTATTGAGCAATAAATGTATTTTTATTTTTATATATTACGATACTATATACTGCGCCATATTATGAATAATTATTATACTTCGAAATCCAGCCCTGGTTACGTCGTCAACCAATGCAACGCGGCACTCATGTAGTTGGTATGTGTTATGACAGATGGTGCTACCTTTGCTTGTATGAAGAATACATTCAAGATACATGAAAAGTGTGTAGGTACGAAATGATTCTTGATTGCTATCAACTTCTTATACATACAAAAGCGATATCACTTAAAACTATTTAATAAAATCCTCACCACTTTGATGCGCAGTGCTGTGCAGTGCTAGAAGAAATGAAGTTTTCTTGTTAGCAAAGAGTATAGTAATTTAGTAATAGTTATATATAAGGGAACTTCTTATTTCATATTTTCGCCGCGATGATGCTTCTGTTGTGGCGCGGACTCTCGGGGAATCCCCGTTTTATGTGTCGTAAATTTAGGAAAGACTCCACACATACATCATTTGATTGTTGTTAGAATTGGTTGCTTGTGGCAATTGTGGTACATTTAATAAGTTAATTGTGAAAATAGTGCTCTAATCCAAAACTCTGAAAACGTTCGTTTTCAGTGCCTAGAAGACTAAATGAAGTGGACAATACTCTTATGAATGCAAAGCTCTTGGATACTGTCCATGTGGTCACAGCTAATCGCAGAAGAACAAAAAACTCTTCGATCACAATCTTAATCTCATGCTTGGTAGACGGGAAATAAAGCTGCAGTAGCATATAGGCAACTGAACAGACAAATCTCCAACTGCATGCGGTGGGACAACTTTAATACAACTCCAATTGAAGAAGCAGGGCTCCAAAGTCTTTGCCAGAGATCTGTCTGTCAGAAAAAGCCAAATGTCGAAGCTGAAGACCGAATGTGACAGCATTGTTTCCGGGACACCTGAGATTTTGATTGAGATTGAAAGGTTCTATGGGCAGCTGAACTCTTCATCGTTGGAGCAAGTCTTATCCGACACTATTCCGATTATATCCCGGACGTTAGTCTGGGCGAGATTATAATGGCTCTCCAGCATCTTTAAATCGGCATGACCCGGGCTAGGATAGAATTACAGCGGAGTTTTTGAAAGCGGTTGGAAAACAATACTTGGAAGTCCTTCAGAAGCTCTTCAAATCCGTCCTTCATGATGGCAGTACTCCGGAGGCGTGGAGCAGAAGTGCAGTGGTCTTGTTCTTCAAGAAAAGCGACAACGCTCTCTTGAAGAACGACAGAACGATTTCTCTTATGAGCCGCGTCTACGTGCTATTTTCGATAGTTATTACGAATCGTCTCGCACGCAGACTCGACGACTTCCAGCCTCCCGAACAAGCCGGTTTCCGAAAAGGCTTTAGTACCATAGACCACATACATACCCTTCGGCAAATTGTACAGAAGACCGAAGAGTACAATCTGCCACTTTATTTTGCGTATGTGGACTATGAGAAATTCTTTGGTTCCGTTGAAATTGGGGTATTGCTGAAATTCCTTCAGCAGTGCCAAGTTGACTGTCGGTATATCGAAGTGCTAAAGTGTTTGTACAGTAGGGCTACGATGGTTATCTGAGTACAGAAACAGAGTACGAAACCTATCCAACTGCAGAGAGGTGTAAGACAGAGTGACGTTATATCCCTGAAACTCTTCACCGCTGCATTGGAAGACGTTTTCAAGCTTCTGGACTGGAAAGGATACGTTATTAACACCAATGGCGAGTAGTCCTACCCTGGTCGAGCCGACCCATGCAGCCATAATATAGCAGCAGCATGGCACTACCGTACAGTAAGAAAAAATTGTGTGATAAACTTAGAAATGACGATATCCGCAGTAGAACCAGAGTAATCGAGACAGCCCAACGGATTAGTAGGCTGAAGTGGCAATGGGCTGGTCATATAGCTCGAAGACGATGGGCCGACGATAGTCTACGGGCCTCTAACGATATAGTTACGGCACGGAGAATAAGGGTGACAAATGAGCGGTCCTCCTGATGGTAAGTAGATACAGACATCTACATTTATCCTTGATTAAGAATCAAAATGCTGATGTGTTGTTTCTCCTGAGGGCTAAAATGGAAAGGGCCGTATCCATTTAAGGGTTTCTGGTTCTTTACGCTCACCATAGGTAACGCTGCAGCGTTTCGTCATCATCATCGTCACGCTGGTTTTCTATGAGAACGTGGTCCTTACCCGGTCGAGCCGACTCATTCATGATACAACCATGATGCTGCTGATAGCTGCACCATGGCTCTACCACGTATAGAATTAAAGCTATCATAATTATAGTAAAATCACCGTTACGTATAAGAATAAATGGCCAAACATAAATAATAAAATAAAATATACGAGCTATACCAGAGCTGGGTCAGTCTTCTTTAATTTCGCAGACTGGTAGTTTCCCACGACTGAGATGAGAGAGCACGTTGTAAATCAGCACTTCAAATTTCAATTCTTAACTGTCGACGGTGGGTTTCAAGTTTAGTTTGGTCGTGTACTTTAAAATTTTAAGGCTAGCGTTTTTCTTTTGAGCTAACACAGGTCCTACCAGCTCCTACGTTTATAATAAATTATGTTATAAATTCAAATACATGCCTTAAGTAATTTTTTAAATAAGATAATAACTAAATTTTATTAAATAAGATAAAAAGACATTTTTTGTTTTTCTTTAACGCAACATTTCGAAAGTCAGCTCATTAATTTTAACAAGTACCGTTATGAGAGCTAATAATTTTACGCTGACCAGATGTCGCTAGGTGAGAGTGAGGTGAAGTTATTTGTTACACAAGGTCATTGTCAAGGACGGTGCTTAAAATTTACAAGGATTTTCTGATGGGTCGTCAGCAACAAGTTAAAATAAACAAACACATCAGCTCAGACGTAGCTGTTAACTGTGGGGTCCCACAAGGCAGTGTGCTCGCTCCCAGCCATTTTCTTATATACATAAACGATCTGTGTCAAATGTCAAACTACATGAAGGCATATGCAAAATTTTCACATATGCCGATGACACAGCTTTCGTGTTTCGTGGGAAAACCTGGGACGAAGTTCGACAAAATGCTGAAATGGGATTACATAGGGCTTAAACATAATCTACTGACCTTAAATGTATCCATAACCTCATCCGTTCAGTTTATTAATTCTCGAATAAAACAACAGAACGTGAATATTCGTATTAGCACATGCAAATTCTTAACAAATCAATGTACAATGTACATGTCAACCCATAAGTAAAACACCTACAGTGAAATATCTTGGAGTACTATTGGATGAGAAATTAACTTGGAAACCGCATATAGACATGATTGCGTCACGAGTCAGGAAATTAACATGGGTGTTCAAGAATAGAATAGAATGTTAAGCATGTAGCCGACCTAGAACTTCTTCGCACTGTATATTATGCACTAGTTCAATCTGTCATTGGTTATTGCATCGGAGTATGGGGAGGCGCATGTAAAACATACATCATACACCTTGAGAGAGCTCAACGTTCTTTGCTCAAAACAATGACAGTTGAGCCTTATAGATTCCCCACAAATACCCTTTATGAGATGTGTCAAGTTCTCACAGTAAGGCAGTTATTTATTTACCACATCATCACCAAACAGCATGTTTTAACCCTTATGACCCAAATAAATTACTTAACAAGCGTACAATTACCAATGTTATTGATCCCCTAAGATGCCGTACTGCATTAGCAGGGCGACAAAGATGTTTTTTTTCTGGATATTATTATTGTAATAAAGGATTATATTAATTCAATCAATATTATTTAATATTGATTGAAATAGATTATAAGAATACTTATTGAAAGTCATTTAAGCTTTACCACTGGTTCGGAAAAACCTCTGTCGCGGGAAGAACCAGCAAAAACCCAGCGGGACTTTTTTTATAATAAATTTAATTTTCAATATATTATTTCATAAAAATAGTATGATAACATCTAGAAACGGCATGGTAGCGATCATCTCATTCCCACGGGTTATTATTATCAATCATGTACTCTTTAGTAGTATAATAACCCTTACTAAACAATTTTTGCCTAATAAAAATTTTAAACATTTTGATAGATAAGGCCTGCATATTTTCTGGGACTTTGTTGTAAAAACGTATAGGTACGTAGGTCACTCAATAAGTTTTGCGATATACAAAAAGTATTCCAGATACTATTAATATTTATTTTACATATTTTCAAAATATTCTCCATCATGCTCTATACAAAGTTCCATTCCCCTTAACCAACTCTGAAAACACTTTTGCCAGTCTTGATCTGACAGGTCGGAAATCGCTTCTTCGTAGGCAGCCACGGCTTCTTCGGCGCTTGAAAAACACTTGCCTTTTATTCTTTCTTCGACTCTTGGGAACAAAAAGAAATCACAAGGAGCTAAGTCAGGGCTGTAGGGTGGGTGACTTAGAGTTTCAACACCAGATTACTCAATAAATGCTTTTGTTCTAAGGGAGGTATGTGAAGAGGCGTTATCGTGATGCAGCATGATTCCCCGAAGCCCCGTCTTTGGTCTTCTTTCCCGCACAGCTTGAAAAGCTTTGGGTAATGCAACTGTAGTATACCATTCAGAGTTGACTGACCTATAATTTTCCAGCATTGACGTCGACAAATGTCCGCTCCGCGAAAAAAAATTAGCCACCATTTTTTTGCCGACGTTGCGAGGTCTTTGCAGTTTTGTCGGTAACTGTCCTTCTGAGTAAACCCATACCGATGATAGCCTTTTATTTTCCGGATCATATTGATAGATCCATGTCTCGTCACCAGTAACGATTTCTGAAACACGCCTAAATGCCCCGTTTTAAAAACGTAGACGCATTTCATGACACCAATCCACACGAATCTGTTTTTCGCTTTCGGTGAGCAAACGAGGGATCCATCGACAACAAAGCTTCCTCACTCCAAGATGTTGATGTAGGATGGTATGAATGCTCCCCGAACTAATGCCTACTATCATTTCGATGTCCGTATATGTGATTCGTGGGTCTTCTCGCAGCAACATTTCAATAGTCCATACATTTTCTGCCGTTACTGCTGTTTGCGGGGCCCCGGTTCTTTGATCATCTTTAAGATTAATTTTACCCCTTTTGAATTCAGCAAACCACCCAAAAATTGTTGCGCGTGATGGAGCTGAGTCCCCTTATGCTGATTGTAACCGTTGTAAACTTAATTGTTCGGTTAAACCAAATTTAAAATCATAATATATCATAGCGCACAAATGTTCACGGTTAAGATCCATCGTTTTAAATGAAAAGCGCGGGAAGCGTTGCAGGAAAATTAATAGAACTTTGTTTTTTTTTTTAATATTGAGCAATTGGCTTATGGAGTTCTATTTTTAAATAAATTTGCTTTTTAGAAAAATATAACACGGGTGAGTTCCATTTTTAAATTTCGAGCATCTCAAAACTTATTGAGTGACCTACGTACAATGCCCCATAAAGGAATTACTGACTCATTGCAGTCGAGTAACTGGTATAACTGACTTGTGCTTGTTCCTAGTATTTACAGAATGTACGTCACTAATTTTAATTATTTTTGTATTTGTGTACATACGAGTACATAAAATTTTCGTAAATATAGGTACTGAGAGGGAGAGACCAAAGTTAATATATTTTTTCTTTAATATAAATTAAAAGTTAAATTTAAAAAATTTAAGTGGTTGCTGTGACCCATAGACATATACATCTATCTTCAATAAAGAATCAAAATGCAGATGCGTTGTCACACGTGAGGACTAAGATGGAATGCCTCTTTTCCAGTAAAAAGGGTCCCCGGTTCTCTACACTCACCATACGAAACACAGCAGCGTTAAGCTGCTATTTTACGCTGGTATTCTGTGAGAGCGTGGCCCTTCCCCGGTCGAGCCGACCCATTCGTGCTACAACTATACCAGTAATATAGCTGCAGCATGGCTCTACCACGTAAAGCATATGCTGCAGAAGTAAGTTTGCTAGCTAGTTTAGATATATGAGGGCCCCATCGAAGCTTCGCGTTAAAGTCGCGTAACGCAACGAACACACGAATAATGAAAACAACCGTCCCAACTGGCGCGCGCGCCAAAACTTAACTACTTTGATGCGCGGTAAAAAACCGACACCAGATGGAACGGCCCGCTCCACGTTTGAGCGTTCCAACGAACAATTTGGCGCGCGTTCCAAAGCGGTATCCATTTCGCGCGGCTGGAGCGCGCGCCAATGTTCTACCTCTTGGAGCGCATAATCGATAAGCGGCTTAACTGTAATTCCGAGAAAAACAGTGGATTCAACAATTGATGTTAAACCAGTGTACTACTTTTGATATAGCATTATTCACTTAGTTATATTTTAATAACTAGCTTTTTACCCGCGGTGCCAAATTTAGCAAAATTCGATCACTTTTAGAGTCACTTCGGTGTCTGTCTCTATGTCAGTTTGTCAAAAAATTTTTTTGAATTCCCAAAGACTATTGGACCTAGATGATTGATATTTGGCATAATATGTATATATTGTAATATGCTACAGGAACATGTGAATAAATAAGTTTTCCAGAATTGTATATCTATATATGTACATATAATAAATCTGTAGAAAAGTCGTGTCTGTAATTCTAATATACTCTTGAAAACACAACTCCAGGGGACTAAATAAAGGGTACTGAAGCCAAATTAGTGGTTTTTAGAATTTTTGTCTGTCTGTCTGTCAGATAGACATCTGTGTATTAACGATTCACGCAAAAACTACTGGACCGATTTCCATTAAATTTTATATGTAAGTAGTTAGTAACCCGGAGCAACTTATAGGCTATTTTTATCCGATTACGGAACTTAAAAAAGAAGATTAAGTATGTTTCTTCCTTTAGATGTTAATTTTCTATTATATGTATATGATTATGTTAGTTAATAGGCCGGGTGTTTTTTCAAATAAATATCATATTTGTAAATAAAGTTTAAAATTAGTTTTAACCTTTGCATAACATTTTCAAACTCCGCTGACGATATACGTTTTAATTATCAAAACAGCGCCATCTATCATCAAATAAAAAAAGCCTACATTTTGCCTTTAGTAACAAATAAATTAAATAATATAAATAACTTACATTTATATGTTTAAATAATTACATTTATAAAATTATTTAAAAATCCTAACGTTTAATTTAATTGTTATTTCATTTAAAAGTGTAATAATTAAAATTTAAAAAATAATAGATATCTAATAGTGACGTCTATGAAACGTATGAAAATTTATATTTTTTTAACTAAAACTATATCAATTTTCATACGTTTGATACTATATCTGTATGTAAACTGATTAAAACTGCCAGCAATTACTGCAAAATTCTCATTAAATCATTATTTCGTGAAATGGTTTATCACTGTTTGTTGACCATGTCATGATATAGCTTAGCCAAATCAATGAATAGAGATCGATTAACGATATTAATAACTAAACACAACATAGCTATTTCATGATAATATGGTCATATTGTCAAATAGTTTTTCACCGCTAGCGGCGCTGATAGCGTGTTTTTAACAGAATCAACATCACTTTATGCCTTTTTTATATAATAAATAAATGTTCCCAGCTTTGGGGTGGCTTTTGAACCAGTCGCACCCCAACCTTCTATAGCTGATATTACTAGATAGTATAGTTTTGACTTTAATAGTATTAATGTAATATAGCGCCAAATAAACTAATGTTAAGTAACTGATTAAATTAAATTTTAGAATTCTACTGAATACTTATTCGTGCACCATTAAAATTGTCACACTTAAAAATATCTAGACCGGTGACTATTATCGGGGACAATTACCACGTTTGGCAAAATGGCTAACAACACTGTTATACACAACACGTGTATTTTGTGTGCACAGTATCCAGTACTGTGTACACAAAACTGAGATTAGGAGAGAAGCTCTTTAGTTGAATATATTGGGTGTCGTCGGCATAGGTTTCATTTTACCAACTTCATATGTTATCACGTTAACTGATGTAAATAATTGGAAATTAAGTGCACTGTGTGATTTTATCTCTATATGATAATAGCTTCGTGGGCAAACCTAAATGTCTGAGTAGTAGTTGAAGGATTGCGGCATACTATTTTCTGCCCACAAACACAAACACTATAGGTAATGAGGAGCCCTGTGCACAGTAGTGAGACGTATGTAAGCTGATACTTTAGTGTTTATACCTTTAATGAGACTTATAAATCAGTTTGTTATTTAAGATTTTTGTATTTTTGAGTTTTCATATTATCAGACAAATCAAGATTTTTGTGACAATTCTGGTTTCATAGCTCACATGAGATGTGAAAATGAACAGGTGTTGCGAAAAAATACTTTAAATATCAAAGATAGCAGATTTTACTTAAACAAAGGTTTATTTTATTTTACTTGTCAAAGGCGGTATATTTTTACATATTTATGTTAATTGCAGTTTGAAGTGTCGATTTACCACATTCTCGGCGGTGAAAGAAGACCAGTTTTTTGGCCAAAAGCTCTGTGGCATGTGCCCAAGTGTCAGTGACATGTATGTAGGCTGCTACTTTTTTTAGTTTTAGTGGGGCAATTATGCTGTTTTTATTTCATTCATATTTTCGGAGATGTTAATTTTTTGTTTTCACACTACCGTAAATATTAACTATAACAAAGATTCGAAGAATAGAACTCATCATCGTTATCATTACAACCTATCTAAAGTCCTCTGAACTGAACATAGGCCTCCCCTATAAATTTTCAAATAGGCTGGATATTTGCTATAGTTGCCACGCTTGGCAGGCGGGTTGGCAGCCGTAGCCTTTATTATTTTGAACTGTTGTCAGGAAGATGATGTTGCCCATCTCCTGTTTGTTTTCCTCTATCGTTTCTTAGAATACACACAGAACGATATGAGGTGGCAGATTCTTTTTCGCCGCCACAACAAGGCGAACATTTTTCTGCTTCCGATCATGAGTGTAGTTCTACCCACGTTCACTGCGAATGGAACTTCATTTGCAATAAAAGTAATTTTAAGGATTTTATTGCGTATATTAACTTATTCCCGACGTTTCGAGCACTTTACAGCACCCGTGGTCACGGGGGGGCTGAGGTGTTTGACGTCCCAATGTTATAGTTAACCACGGCTACCTCCAGATTAAAATTATTAATTTTAGTTCCGATCTACGCAGGAAGAGCTTACAGTATCTTGAAGTCTTGCAGTAGTATGCTTGGGTTTGGATTTAATTTTATTAATTATGGTATCCTAAGTAGATTGTAGCACCCAGCCATCATCTCTGTTTCTGAGGATGTTTTTAATTTCAATAGCTTCACGAATCATCCTTGGTAGGAATCGGTGTTCTATTGCGAGGATTTGTTGTCTATCACATCTGATATAATGGTTGGGACGATACTGAACATGTTGACATATTTCAGACTTCTCGGAGCGTTGGTGCTTCACATCAGCAATATGTTCTTTTACGAAAATTTTTATGGAACTTTCTTCCAAAGATGTGTTTTCTACAACCCGCTTAAATAAAAGTTAAAATGTAACGTGATTTATTAAAATTTGTTTTATTACATGTGTAGTATTCATCATTTTCAGAACTGCATTTATGAAAATTTCAAGTCTACTCGAACGTAGAAAAAATATCAGAATCTATTTTATGGTGCCAATCAATATTAAATGGGAACAATGATATGAATCAAATATCGCATATAAGACCATGAATTCATCATTATTTTGTTAAAACTAAATTAACTTTAATTATGAATGAAAGTAATAGTAATAATAGTAAATTTTGATTCCAAGGCAATTTATCTTTTTTTGGATACATCGGAAGACACGTCCAATATAAAAAATTATGGATGTTTCTAGACATATGATATTAATGCAATTCTGAAAAACTTATTTATTCACGTTTTCCTGTAGCAATTGATATATGTCAATTATCAATCATCTAGGTCCAATAGTCTTTGGGAATTCAAAAAAATTCTTTAACAAACTGACGTAGAGATACAAACACCGAAGTGATTCTAAAAGTGATTGAATTTTGCTAAATTTGGCACGGAATACTATATAATGATGTTTCTAAATTGAAGACCAGGCCAGCGAAGCCGCGGGTAAAAAGCTAGTATATCATATGTCTAGAAACATTACAATTTTTTATATTGGACGTGTCTTCCGATTTTTAAAGTAGTAGCAGCTTTTGCTGTTGCACGTATGGGCCGGCTCGAGCCGGGTTAGTACCACGACCTCACAGAATACCGGCGTGAAGTGAAAGCTCTGCTTTTGCGTTTCGTCTGGTGGGTGCAGGTGCATCCACGACCATGCTACTCCACTCCTGAGCGTGGGTGCTCAGGCTGCCCCGCGTATTCTGGGGGGGGGGGGCAAACTGAGCAACGAGACCAAGGCGACCCCTGCCACGCTATCCGTGAATTTCTGCAACATCAGGGGACTTCACTCGAACCTAAACGCCGTCCACTACCATCTCGAGACGGCGAAGCCGGCCCTTGCTCTTTCTGACCGAGACGCAGATGTGCTCTCCGGCTGATACTTCGTATCTCTCCTACCCGGGGTACAAATTGGAACACTCCTTTGTGCCTCGGGCTGGAGTTTGCGTATACGTCAGAGAGGACATCTATTCTCGACGCCTCGGCAGTCTTGAAGGTTCGGACCTGTCCATCCTTTGGCTACGCGTAGATAGCGACGACCATCCGCGCGTCTACGGGTGCCTCTATAGGTCCCATAGCGGTAATACCGAAACAGACCGACTCATCGACCACGTCCAAATGGCTACAGATTCCTTGCTAGAACAGGTCCCATCCACAGAGATCGTGATCCTTGGCGATTTTAACGCCCACCACGCCGAATGGCTCGGTTCAAGTTTAACCGATCATGCGGGGAGATCTGTTTATGACTTTACCTTGGCATATGGTCTGACACAACTGGTTACTTCGCCTACGCGGATTCCAGATGTGAAGGATCATACACCTTCCCTGTTGGACCTTCTGCTGACCTCTCATCCGGACGGATATCAGGTTTCCGTCGATGCCCCTCTCAGCTCTTCGGACCATTGTCTGATCCGGAGTGTGGTGCCACTCACGCTCCCCTCGCGGTTGCGTTCTGAAGGTTGCCGCCATGTTTGGTATTACAGATCGGCGGATTGGGACGGAATGCGGTCTTTCTTTGCATCCTACCCATGGGGGCGGGTTTGCTTCTCGCCGGATGATCCCAGCGCTGTTGCTGACTCTGTCACTGATGTGGTGCTACAGGAAATGGAACTATTTATTCCATCATCTGTGGTACCCATCGGAGGCAGATCTCGGCCTTGGTTTGGTCGCTCCTGTAAGACTGCATTACGCACTGATGACAGTACTGGTGATGCTCTATACATCGGCCGTGCCAATATTTCTCGGGAAAACGTCGCCGAGTACCGGAATAAACTTGTGTCTGAAGTCGAGTCTTTGCTGAACAAAGTCTCGGATTGGGGGCGACTAAATCTAGTCCAGTTTAATCCTCAGAAGACACAAGTTTGCGCGTTTACCGCTAAAAAGAAGGAACCCCTTTGTCGTAACTCCTCAGTTAAAAGGCACTCCTTGTTGCCTCAGCCAGTATCGGAATCCTCGGCGTCGACATATCGAGTGACGTGCAGTTTCGTGGTCACTTGGAAGAGAAGGCCAAAAAAAAAAGAAAAAAAAATGCAAGCCTACATACATGTCACTACTGGGCACAGGCCACAGAGCTTTTGGCCAAAAAAAGTGCCAACACGCGATCACCTCAACTTGGGAACTTCTCAGATATGCAGGTTTTAAAGGTTGGTAAATCGACACTTCAAATTGCAAAATTAACACTTATGTAAAAATATATAATAATGCTTATGTACTATGAAATTTTCGTTTGGATCAGTTAGATTTTTTTTATAGGAGACGGGGCAAACGAGCATGCGGCTCACCTGATGGTAAGTGACTACCGCCGCCCATGAACGACTGTAACACCAGGGGAACCAGAGGAATTGCAGATGCGTTGCCGGCCTTTTAAAAAGGAGTAGGCTCTTTTCTTGAAGGTCCCTAAGTCGTATCGGTCCGGAAAAATCGCTGGTGGTAAACTATTCCACAAGGAAGTTGTGCGAGGAAGAAAACATCTTCTAAATCGCACAGTGGTGGACCGCCAATCATCCAGATGGTGTGGATGGTATCGGGAGTTCTGCCGCGATGTGCGTTCGTGATATTTGGCGGCTGGGATTAATCCGAACAATTCGTCAGAGCACTCCCCGTGGTAAATACGAAAGAAAATGCAAAGAGATTCAACATCTCTTCGCAGCGCCAATGAATCGAGCCGATCGGAAAGGACTCGGTCGTCGACGATTCGAGCCGCTCTGCGCTGGATGCGGTCAAGTGGAAGGAGCTGGCACTGGGGAGCCCCAGCCCAGAGATGGGAACAGTATTCCATCTGAGGCCGAAAATGCGCCTTGTAAAGTTGCAGGCGTTGTGCCGGCATGAAATACTGTCGCGCTCTGCTGAGCACGCCAAGCTTTTTAGAGGCCAATTTGGCCTTCTTCGTTTATAACGGACTCCATTATTTTGGAGAACAAGGGGGTGATGGCGGTAGGCCTGTAGTTGAACGGGTCTGAGCGGTCGCCTTTTTTAGGGATTCGTTGGACAAAAGCTGTCTTCCATGATTTCGGGACTACGCCTAGGGAGTAGGAGTACCGGAAAAGACGCGTTAGAACCGGTGCCAACTCCGGAGCACACGTCCTCAGCACAATTGGGGGGATTCCGTCAGGCCCACACGACTTGTGGATGTCCATGGAGAGGAGTGCTTTGCGAACGGAGCGCTGTGAGAACCGCACATCCGGCATGGAGCACTCACACCGCGGGATGGTCGGCGGTGTGTTCCCCCCGTCATAAAGAGTCGAGTTGGATCCAAAAAGGGAGCCTAAAAGGTCGGTTTTTTCTTTTGCGGCGTGGGCCAGTGAGTCGTCCTCCCTGTGCAGTGATGGTAATGATGGCTTACAGAAATTCCCTTGGAAAGCCTTAGCGAGAGACCAGAATGCACGGGTTTCCGAAGGAAGGCGAACTAGTTTCTCGCCAATTCTGCCTTTGTGGTATGACTTTGAATTGGCAATAACTCTTTTGAAGGACCTGGAGGCGAAGTTATACTTCTTTTTAAGCATGCTGGTGTTTACATCCCGAGCCGCCGAAGCCTGAGCCCAGGCCTGATAGCCCTCCTGCTTACTGCGTAATGCAGTCTTACAGGAGCGACCAAACCAAGGCTGAGATATGCCTCCGATGGGTACCACAGATGATGGAATAAATAGTTCAATCCCTGTTTTGCTGGGATCATCCGGCGAGAAGCAAACCCGCCCCCATGGGTAGGATGCAAAGAAAGACCGCATTCCGTCCCAATCCGCCGACCTGTAATGCCAAACACGGCGGCAACCTGCAGAACGCAACCGCGAGGGGAGCGTGAGTGGCACCACACTCCGGATCAGACAATGGTCCGAAGAGCCGAGAGGGGCATTGACGGAAACCTGATATCCGTCCGGATGAGAGGTCAGCAGAAGGTCCAACAGGGAATGTGTATGATCCATCACATCTGGAATCCGCGTAGGCGAAGTAACCAGTTGTGTCAGACCATTGAACGTGGTAGAGCCATGCTGAAGCTATATTATAGTTGTAGCACGAATGGGTCAGTTCGACCAGGGAAGGACCACGCTCTCACAGAATACCAGCATAAAATAGCAGATTAACGCTGCTGTGTTTCGTATGGTAAGTGTAGAGAACCGGAGACCCTTTTTACTGGAAACGAGGCATTCCATCTTAGTCCTCACGGGTGACAACGCATCTGCATTTTGATTCGTAATCGAAGATAGATGAAGATGTCTATGAGCCACAGCAACCACTTACTATCAGGTGGACTGTGTGCTCGTTTGTCACCCTTATCCTATAAAAAGAAAATATATGCCAAGGCAAAGTCATAAACAGATCTCCCCGCATGATAGGTTAAACGTGAACCGAGCCATTCGGCGTGGTGGCCGTTAAAATCGCCAAGGATCACGATCTCTGCGGATGGGACCTGTTGTAGCAAGGAATCTGAAGCCATTTGGACGTGGTCGATGAGTCGGTCTGTTTCGGCATTACCGCTATGGGACCTATAGAGGCACCCGTAGACGCGCGGATGGTCATCGCTATCTACGCGTAGCCAAAGGATGGACAGGTCCGAACTTTCAAGACTACCGAGGCGTCGAGAACAGATGTCCTCTCTGACGTATACGCAAACTCCAGCCCGAGGCACAAAGGAGTGTTAAAATTTTTTGATTGTTTGATTACCGCCTTTGACAAGTAAAATAAAATAAACCTTTGTTTAGGTAAAATCTGCTATCTTTGATATTTAAAGTACTTTTTCGCAACAGCGTGTTCATTTACATATCTCATATGAGCCATGAAATCAGGACTGTCACAAAAATCTTGTGAAAACACAAAAATACAAAAATCTTAAATGACAAACTGATTTATAAATCTGATTAAAGGTATAAAAACTAAAGTAGCAGCTTACATACGTCTTACTACTGTGCACAGGGCTCCTAATTACCTATAGTGTTTTGTGGGCAGAAAAGAGTATGCCGCAATGCTTCAATGCGTATTAACGGTTTTCGCATTTCCAGGAGTTTTTTAACTACTCAGACATTTAGGTTTGCCCACGAAGTTATTCTTCACCACTTCACCGGATACGTGGTAAGTCAGCACTTAAAATTTCCCATAACAGGTTCATTTGTCTTCAAAGGACTCGTACACGTTTGCTCCCGTGCCATGATGAAATCTCACGGCGAGCTACACGGCTCTCGTATTTGTCTAAATAAAATTCATAAAAACTGAAACAAAGCTTTTGTACGATTGTTGACCATATCTACCTAGTAATTAGAAACCCAACGATGTCACGAATTATTCCATCAAATAGAGATAAAATCTCAAAGTGCACTTAATTTTCAATTATTTACATCAGATAACGTGATAACATATGAAGTTGGTAAAATGAAACCTATGCCGATATACACTCAATATATTCAACTAAAGAGCTGCTCTCTTAATCTCAGTTTTGTGCGCACAGTACTGGATAATGTCCTCCAGACCGAATTTCGGTCACGGCGGCTAGCCTAAATGGAGACTAGCCATCGGCGCAGGACAGGATTATAGTGCCCAAGTGTATGCGCAAGCACAGGTGCACTCTCTATTCCCTCACTCTCATAGTCCGATGGGACGGTAAACCGACACGACCGGAGAGAGATCAGGCGCAGGACCAACGGCTTAACGTGCTTTCCGAGGCACGGGGGTGAGACACCGCCAACTTCCTGACTCTGGGCAGCTACTTAGAATTTTTTGATGGAAAACCTCAATAACTGATTTTTTTGCCCGACCCGGGATTCGAACCCAGGACCTCATGATCAGCAGTCGCACTACTACTAGACAACCACTAGACCAACGAGGCAGTCAGTACTGGATACTGTGCACACAAAACACACGTGTTGTGTATAACAGTGTTGTTAACCATTTTGCCAAACGTGGTAATTGTGGTAAATCATCCCGATAATGGACACGGGTCTAGATATTTTTAAATGTGACAATTTTTGATACTGTACGAATAAGTATTCAGTAGCATTCTAAAATTTAATTTTATTAGTTACTTATCATTAGTTTATGTAGCAGAAAGTAGAGTGCGCTATATTACATTAAAACTATGAAAGTCAAAACTATACTATCTAGTAATATCAGCTATAGAAGGTTGGGGTGCGACTGGCTCTAGAGCCACCGCAAAGCCGCGAACATTTATTTATTATATAAAAAAGGGCATAAAGTGATGTTGATTCTGTTAAAAATCTGTTTCTGTTAAAAACACGCTACAAATAGTTTTTCACCCTTAGCGGCGCATCAGCGCAGTGAAAAACTATTTGTTGATATGACCATATTAACATATTATCATGAAATGGCAATGTTGTGTTTAGTTATTAATATCGTTAATCGATCTCTATTCATTGATTTGGCTAAGCTATATCATGACAGGGTCAACAAACAGTGATAAACCATTTCACGAAATAATGATTTAATGAGAATTTTGCAGTAATTGCAGGCAGACCAGTTTTAATTAGTTTACATACAGATATAGTATCAAACGTATGAAAATTGATATGTTTTTAGTTAAAAAAAATATCAATTTTCATACGTTTCATAGACGTCACTATTATCTATTATTTTTTAAATTTTAATTATTACACTTTTAAAAGAAATAACAATTAAATTAAACGTAAGGATTTTTAAATAGTTTTATAAATCTGATTATTTAAAAATATAAATGTAAGTTATTTATATTATTTAATTTATTAGTTACCAAAGGCAAAATATAGGCTTTTTCATTTGATGATAGATGGCGCTGTTTTGATAATTAAAACGTATATCGTCAGCGGAGTTTCAAATTGTTATGCAAAGGTTAAAACTAATTTTAAACTTTATTTACATATATGATATTTATTTGAAAAAACACCCGGCATCCCGCCTATTAACTAACATAATCATATATAATAGAAAATTTACATCTAAAGGAAGAAACATACTTAATCTTCTTTTTTAAGTTCCGTAATCGGATAAAAATAGCGTATAAGTTGCTCCGGGTTACTAACTACTTACATATAAAATTTAATGGAAATCGGTTCAGTAGTTTTTGCGTGAATCGTTAATACACAGATGTCTATCTGACAGACAGACAAAAATTCTAAAAACCACTAATTTGGCTTCAGTACCCTTTATTTAGTCCCCTGGACTCGTTTTTTCAAGAGTATATTAGAATTACAGACACGACTTTTCTACAGATTTATTATATGTATAGATTGACTTATAAGTCCAAAATCAACGAAGTATCATCAGCAAATAAAACTATGTCAATTAAGCCCTGAGGAACACCCATAGATACCACCGATCCGAAAGAACTACAACTCCCATTAATCACAACTCTCTGTGTTCTTTTATTTAAATACCGGCTGTTCCTCGCGACTTTGCCCGCGTGTAATTTAGGGTTTTAGTGTTTTTGCGCGGAACTCTAATTCTTTTTCTAAAATAAAAGCTGCCTAAGTTACTCCTTAAAACGTCAGCTATCTGCCAGTGAAAGTCCCGTCAAAATCGGCCCAGCCATTTCTGAGATTAGCCGGAACAAACAGATAGACAGACGAAAATTTTAAAAATTGTGTTTTTGTTATAAGTAAGTACCTTTATATACTTTCATATGCATTTAGTGAAAGGTTGTTATTTTGTTTATTAAGTTGTTAAGTTGTTTATTTTGACATTACAAACAGACACTTCAATTATATTTACTTGTATAGTTTAAATATGAGGATGTAATAAATTTAATGCTAAGTATTTATAATGATTCTATTCTATTCTGTTCTTTATAACAAATCCTGTAATACCTGAAAATGGTGGTTATGTTATAAGACACGTAATATTATATTAACAGCAAAGAGCAAAACATTTTGAATTTAAATTTAAAGTGAAATATTAAAAACGAAAAAGTTATCAAGGTTGCACATTAGGCAATATAATTATATAAACAAGTGAATTTTTTTAATTTTTTTTTAATTTTTTACTACTTTTTTTTAATTTTTCGCATTTTCATCCGATTTGAGCTATATTCAAAATTTCAAGTTTCCAGCTCATCGGGTTAGTTACTTTAAAATCAATTATGCTAAATTCCACCCGGAACGACAGAAAAACAAGAAAGTGACTTAATAAAAACTTGGTAAAATGATAAAAAGTTATGATAAAGTATTATTATATTGAAGTTTCAATTACGTAATAGAATAAGAATATATATCATCGGATTGATTGGTATTCTGTACAGTTTTATTTTACTTGGAAGACCAACAATTGTAATAATAAAGAAAGATAATACATAATACAGCTGCAGTAAGGCAATTAAGGTCCTCATTATTAGAAAAAAGGTGAAATCATATGTAATGAACGCGAACAAAGAGAGATTAACTTTAAGTAAGATTTTCATATTTTATTTTTAAAAGAATACTTTCACTGCTTTGAGCCACTAATTAACAGCCTCATGCGACAGTCAGCCTTTATCTTTATTACCTAAGATATAGTAGTTTTGTCTACTATATTTTTCTTAGGACCCCTTAATACTAATGTAGTAGGATAAAACGTTATACAGTAGGGTCAGCAACCTTTAGTATGGCCTCGCTCTTATATTTTAATATATTCAATAATAATAATAATAATAAATTTTATTAACATATAGATTTAACAAATGTAAACAAGAACAGTGAGTTAAACATCTAAACAATGTTCAAGATAAGATATAGGTACAAATATTTTCCGTTGAACCCAAAAACTAGGATAATCCTGTATCATGGGGTCCGAGAGTGCATGATAACTAAAGAATTGTACACAGTATAACGAAAAAGAATTACATATTTTCATTGTGTATTCAATTTTAATGTACTTATCTAATTATAGGTGTTATTACAGAAAATACAATTGGATATCGATAGAATTTGATTTTTTGTTCAGTGATAATAATTATAAACATTAGGAAACCTAATTCAAATCGAATATAAAAGGTTTAAGAATGATGCCTCAAGAAGGTAGATATATCTATACCCAACTTTTCTATATAGAATAAAGGTGACAAACGAGAACACAGTCTACCTGACGGTAAGTGGATGTTGTGGCATATCATAGATATCTACATATATCCTCGATTAAGAATCAAAATGCAGATGCGTTATCACCCCTGAGGACTGAGATAGAATGCCTCCTTTCCAATAAAAAGGTTTCCGGTTCTCTCCACTCGCCATACGAAACAAGGCAGCATTAAGCTGCTATTTTACGTTGATATTCTGTAAGAGCGTGGTTCTACGTCTATAATATAGCTGCAGCGTGACTCTGCCACGTATAAAAACTTAAACACTATATACATGTTCACTTAATTAAATTAAACTGAAAAAACTGCCGTATAGTTTTCCAATGAGCGCATAATTATATAAATCAAAATTTATAATAAACCATAATCGCCAGGTTACGTTACTAAAAAATATTGTTTTAAAATCAATACTGATTACAAGCAGCACGCAGCCCACCTGTCGAAATGTTGTCACCGAACTGAAGCTCTTCGTTAAAGAATCAAGATGCGAGTGTCTTTGTCAACTTTGATTACAAAGGTGATGAAAACTGCGCAATAAAGTAATGCTGCGCAAAAACGGCTCATTTATAGGATTTGAGAGCAAGATGTACCAAGTAGCGCCAGTGAGAGTCGGCCCATTTGGAACGTTCGAAATATATTTATTTGACAAATATGCAATTTTTCTTACGATGACGAGTCCTTTATCGTGTGCACGTTGCAAATTTTCTTCTTTGTCAACAAGTAAGAGTAGAATAGAACCACGAAAAGTAGAAGAAACTTGATTTATTATTTTACACTATTACCGAGGTAGAGTTTGTGTAGAACAACATACCTGAATAGTTAATCTGTATGATTAGCATTGCCTCCTCCCTCATTTTCGGCAGTACCATAAAAATATTAAATCGCTAAAGTTTTCTATAGTCTATTTTTTAAAGAATAAGGGCGGCAAACGAACGCACTGTCCACCTGATTGTAAGTGAATGCTATGGCCTGTACATAGAGCACACTGAAAGTTCTGCTCTCCTAAAATTTCAAATACATAGGTACCTTATTTGCACATACTGTAATACATAATAATATATATAACATAATATATAATGCATATTGAATTATCAACATATTTATGCTTAAACCGTGAACAGATTTTTTTGTTTTAAAAAATTACCTCACACTGCCTCACACTAGGAATTTGTCCAGCATCCTGAAGGCGTTTTACATACACAATTCGAACATCTACAAAGCATACATGATCGAAACATTTTTCGCACCGGTCATGCTCATCCGAGTCTCCCAGCACCAGCGCAGATAAGATAAGCCGTCAGATTTAAGATTTTACTTTAATTTTATTATAACAACGAAATTTCTGCACCGCGTCAAGTTTTTAATGTATAGACATATTGCAAATCATTTATAAGTATACGCAAAACCCCAAAGATACAGCTATTTTTACATTTTGGATTAATAATCATTTTTATTATATCGATTTCTGATATAAAATGTATAAAGCAACTATTTACTGAATACTACTGAATAGTTTTCTAGAAATGTTCTTGGTAATCGTTTTCAAAAGTGAAAGCCAATGGTGGAAAACTAGAAATATTTTCCCTTCCTTTGGTTTCTTACTTCATTATAAGGCCTTAATAATTACTGGACATGATGTGTATCTTTGATTTTACGAATAAATTCCGTAATCGCCACGCTTGGCAGGCGGGTTGGGGGTTGTAGCACCAGGCGTTGTCAAAAAAACGAGACGAGAGTATTTTATATATATATTTTTTAAATATAAAATAAGGGTGACAAACGAGCACACAGTCCACCTGATGGTAAGTGGATGCTGTGTGACCCATAGACATCTACATTTATCCTCAATTAAGAATTAAAATGCAGATACGTTGTCACCCCTGAGGACTGAGATGGAATAACTCGTTTTCAGTAAAAAGGGTCTCCGGTTATTTACACTCACCATACGTAACACAGCAGCATTAAGCTGATATTTTACGCTGGTATTCTGTGAGAGCGTGGTCCTACCCCGGTCGAGCCGATCCATTCGTGCTGCAACCACAATATAACTGCAGCATGGCTCTACCACGTAAGTTGCCATTGTTACTAGATTCTTCACTCATATAATACAACGTTAAGTGCCGTTATCAGAATTAGCATACAAACATGTAGAAATAACTAACTGACACGCGCATCGGTAAAGCGGGGTCTTTGATAATATTCTTGCTCCCCAGCCAATGTAGAGGTAATGAAAGCAAAAAAATAATATTTAAATGCAAGTAATTTTTTAATGATTGAGTTTTCTGAAGTAAAGTTATTTCTAAGTTTGAATACTGATTCTAATAACCCACTTAACGGGAACCACAGGATGTTTGTTATATGTTGTAAGTACCTAGAACAGCATTCAACATTACAATAACATTATATGCAGCATATTTGCACTGGATGTTGAATCAAAAAGGATGATATTTTACACATCGGATCCTTTACCTGTAATTACTGATCTATATTGCGCTTTATCACGCGGGTCGCAGTGAGGCCGGTGAAGTTACGGAGTTACGGATTCGAGTTAATGATTTCAGGCGTCCTTTACGGCGGTTGCTCAATGAGAGGATGTGTCCGACATGCTGAATGTCGATAATCATCGGCAGTGATCAAGCGGCAACCGCAGCGCGCGCGCGTGCATATCCTAACATGCGGATGTGGAAACCGTGACGCAAACGCGCTCTATGAAGATGTCACCGTGCAAGAGTTTCAGGTATGCGAAGGAATTAGTGCGTAAAGCGGCAATAAATAATTTCTATTCGTTGTGTAGGTACTTCTAAATATCGTTTTTTTAAATATTTGCATTGGCGCGGGTTTTGACAGTAAGTGAAAAATATTTAGATTTTTTTTTCGTAATCTAAGTCAAACGACTAAATACATAAAATTTTAAATTGTTACGATTTTACACTTCTAAATCGAATTAGATAATTCTTATGAATGTTTTGTATTTCGTTTTAGATTCGATTCGAATATTTTATTGCCTAATTTAAATAATTATGTGGTGTCAAACAAAACGCACGTAGGGAAAGTCGGTTAAGCATATCGCTTTAAAGTAATTTTAATGCATGCGTCGTTTGCAAACAAACAATACGAAAATGCAAGAAATTTACGCATGAACGATATATTCGATGCAAAAAAAAATTAGCATAGTGTTACATCAATCACGAGAAACTTGTTGCAAAAGTGGACTAGGACGGTAGAAGGGCCAGTCGAGCAGTAGTCCCAGTAGCCGTGTTTTCATTCACTACCATCAAGTGGGTCTCAAGTTCAAGTACACAAAATATGAATATTAATTGACAGTAAAGTGAGAAAAATGGTCTAGAAAACTGGCATAATGTTAAATGTTATTTATATTTACAAACTTACTAGACAGTTTCAACATAAAAGTAGTTGTATTGAATTGGTTTTTCAAACGGCTTCAAAAAAAGGAGGAGGTTCGCAATATATATTTTTTATGTGTTTTTATTTTGATTATTCTTTCTTTATTTGAAAGCTGGTGCTTCTCATGTGGTCCCATATAAATTTGATCAAGATCTGACTAGTAGTTTTTGAGTTATTCTTAATAATGCGTATTTAATTGACTGACTACATTGATAATGTTCTCATTTTATATTATATTGAAGTCGGTTGAACAAAATTTTTAATTTTACCACTTGTTATTTAAGACGTTACAGTTTAGTATATTTCATGATAAAGTTCTTCTTCTCTATCATTCCGTAAGATACCACAGTAAGCTGAAGTGGCAATGGGCCATCCCGAATAACCGACTATCTATGGGGAAGAAAGGGTCTCAAGTAACAGCCTCGCCCTGATAAGCGAAGTGTGGGGCAAACCCCCACTGGATTGAATGATGACCTGGTAAGAGCTGCAGGAAGTCGATGGATGCAGGTGGCTCAGGACCGTTCTTTGTGGCATTCCTTGAGGGGGCCTATGTTCAGTAGAGGACTTGTGATAAGAGTGTAATAATGATGATGATGAAAAGTCTAGAAAAAAGGTATATCTGTAATCGCCACGCTTGGCGCGGATGCCTCGCACCTTTTATGTTGCTAATATGGTTCTGTCATAATATAATGTCACATCTGCGGCTCAGGGTCACGGGCGGGCTGGTCGCTTACGTCATTACTGTCATGAAACTTCTTTAAGCACGTTGGGTAACTTTGGGATGGGGAAAAAGCACTGAACTCGCGTGATCGTCACGCTCAGATACATATATATATAATTAATTAAACTTTATTTGTATTATATAGATAATAATCATTCTTTTTCATGTAAAACAGCGCAATAAATAGAAACAGAAACAGAAACTTTTTTTATTAAATATAGATTATAAATAATACTTATTGAAAGTCACTCTTTTGTTTAATTACCACTGGTTCAAAAAAAAACCTCTGTCCTGGGAAGAACCAGCAAGAAACCCAGCGGGACTTTTTTTTTAAATAGCAGCTTACAATCATGTATGTTACACAATTAACAACACAAAACAAATTAGAAATAGCTTGGTATCGATCACCTCATTCCCAGGGGTTATTATCATCCATAAATTCCTTAATATTTATAATAACCTTTTTTATAGAAACTTACTTTAATAAAGTTTTTGAACTTATGTAATGAAAATTTTATTACTATATTAATTCGTTGATAAAAATAATTTCTGATAGAAAATACTTTCTAAAAAAATATTTCTTAACAACCCAAAAATAATGTATACAAGTTTGTGAAACTAAGTAGCTTTCACTTCTGACGTTAGGTTCAACTGATGGTAGGTGGCTGCTGCAGTCCATGGACACCTGGAGCCATCTTCAAACAAAGATGGCTACATGCCTCGTCACATCTGAGGACTAAGATGGAATGACTCACAGCCTGTAATTAAACTGGCTCTCTATATCCTTTAAACTAGAGCACAGTAGTGCAAGCCCTGCTATTTGGCGGCAGAAGCATATAAAAGTGTGGTACCTACCTGACGGTCACCTAAACGGAAGGGTTCCTACCACCTAGTACTTTAGCAAAGAACTTTTATGTGTGATAAAGAAAGAAAGATAAAGGTAATAAAGAAGATCCCCTAAGAAATGGGAGGATAGTCCAGCAGTAGTTAGTTGAAGCCTCACCGCTACGCAACTAGTGCAATTAATTGAGGATGTAGGGCGTAGCAGTGAACTTAAGCCATAGCGGCGATCAGAATTGTTCATATTAATTGCAATGATACTCGACTTGCAAGACGTGCATAGCGATTTCGATTTTATTTAATTTGATTTGATTTTAAATTTTTTATAAGTCTTTTATAAACTTGCTTAAGTGGGACTTCGATAACACCTCTTAAATTAGGATTTTATCTAATGGCCGACGCTTTTGCATATTCTCAAAAAAAAAACTGAGATTATTTTATTTAAGATTTTTTGTAGCCCTTTACTTTTTATTAAGTTATTTTTTTTACTCTTTTGAATAGATTAAAGAATAACAAAATCTTAATTTATTCTAAATAGTTACATTAAAAACTTCATCACCTATTTTACCATCCTTATGGGTGGGATTTTTCTCCCTATTTATATGAGACCATCTGTAGCCTATTTAATAAAAAAAGAATCATTATTCTTATTTTTTTATTATTATTTCTTGGGTATTCATAAAGTATTCTCATCCGGTTGAGCTTAATAAATATATAAAAGGAAATGATAAACATACATAAATAAATATTAAATATACTAACATAAATAAATAAAAAATATATGAATAAATAAAGGCCCAAACGGATGGAAGCCCTCGGCAGGGGAGACCAAATGGCCGAGGGTTAGGGGGAATGGGAAAGAAACCGGCGGACGATGCGGGCTGTATCGAAGAGCACCGCCTTCTGCATTTGAGCCCGGAGCGGTCCGTCACGGAGTCCCAGTCGCCTCAGATGACCTGAGACGCTGACTGGGATTAGGCCGTTCGCAGAAACGACCACAGGAATAATTTCGGTCGGCAGACCACCCCACATGTCGGTCACCTCGTGAGCCAGGTCCAGATATTTTGTCTTTTTATTTGCTTCGGCTTTCACGAGGTCATACGGAATGGTAATGTCGACCAAAAATATTATTATTATTATTTTACAATCAACGAAAATATCTCGTAAAATCAAACATAAAACGTACAGCCGAATTGTAAGCCTATTCCTTTTTTTGAAGTCGTCTAAAATGAAGAAGTATATAGATATTATAACTGTGTGTGGTTTGTAGCTTTATGTTTTTTTTATATAAATAAAACTTGTGACCAGCCAAACATGTAGTAATCGTAAGCACAGAATAAATAATAGCACTACATAGCGTAAGTTTAAGGCTAACATTTTCCTATTATGTAATCGTATGTATCGTAATTGCAATGAACTTAGTAGTCCTAAGTTTGAATACGCCATTCGACAACTGAAAAGCCCTCCCTATCCCCTAATGTAAACATATTTAGTTTATCTGGAGTGGTTAACGGGAATATTAGTAAAGTTAAGAGCCTTTTTGGGACTTTTTTGAAACGGTTTTTACTAGTAGATGGAGCCAGTAAAATCCTCTCTGAAGGGTATAATTTCAGATTATTCGATCTTAGTTCTCGCAACGCATCTGTAGACTTCTTTGTTTGAAGTCGGCTGCAGGTGATCATAGACTGCCGTAGACGCTTACCATCAGGTGGACTTATTAAAAAAAACTTCATCATCGCAGCCGAAGCTTCTAGACTTGACTAATTGGGCTTCATAACTAAACGTAGTGATTTATATATTATTTGCTAATTACATAATTCGATTAATACATAAAGCTAAGTTCCGTTTCCGGTTTGTAAAAATAAGACCAAATAAAAAAACTAAAAATAGAGGAAACTGGAGATTAATTATTTATTATTATTCATAATGTGACTGTTTGTCGAGTTCTAAATGGGATCAAAATCTTTTAATTTACGTATCAGCTTTCTATTTACGTATAGCTATTATATAATAATTAGATAGTCCTTCGTCACATAAAATTGTCGTAATAAAGTTCGAGTGGAGCTGAGCCTAAAGGATATTGTAATTTAATTTTTATAAACGTCAAATCTCAATATCAAATTATAAACCATCAGGCTTATATTTTTTAATCATCCAAATACATCTTCATCATCGTCATTATAGCCCTTCACAAGTCCACTGCTAAACATAGGTCTCCCCCAAGGAATGCCACAAAGCACGGTCCTGAGCCACCTGCATCCATCGACTTCCTGCATGTCTTATCAGGTCGTCACTCCATCTGGTAGACGAAGTGTAGAGGAGGTCGCCCTACACTTCGCCTACCGGTACGAGGCTGCCACTCGAGAACCTTTTTTCCCCATCGGTTGTCGGTTCTTCGAGCTATATGGCCGGCCCATTGCCACTTCAGCTTGCTAATCCGTTGGGCTATGTCGGTCACTCTGGTTCTAATGCGGATATCCTCATTTCTAAGTTTATCACGCAGAGAAACCCCGAACATAGCCGTCTCCATAGCTCGCTGAGCGAGCTTGAGCTTCCTCATACGGTCAGCAGTAAAGGACCACGTCTCAGATCCATAAGTCATCACTGGCAACACGCACTGGTTGTACAATCTCGTTTTCAAGTTTTGAAGTATACCTGACGAGAAGACGTGTCGTAATTTCCCGAACGCTGTCCAGCCGAGTTGAATCCGTCGATTGACCTCTCGGTCGAAGTTGGACTTACCTAGTCGGACTATTTGTCCCAGGTAAACATACTCGTCAACAACTTCGAGCTTAGTGCTCCCAACAACTACCGGCATAGGTGTGACATGGACGCTACACATTATCTTTGTTTTGTCCATGTTCATCTTAAGACCTATTCGTAGGGAGGCACTATTGAGGTCATTGAGCATAGTGCTTAGGTCCTCCAGCGATTCTGCCATAAGGATTATATCGTCGGCAAATCGAAGGTGAGTGATGTACTCGCCATTGATGTTAACACCGTATCCTTTCCAGTCCAGTAGCTTGAAAACGTCTTCCGATGCAGCGGTGAAGAGTTTCGGGGATATCACGTCACCCTGTCTTACACCTCTCTTCAGTTGGATAGGTTTCGTACTCTTATTCTGTACTCGGATAGCCATCGTAGCCCTATTGTACAAACACTTCAGCACTTCGATATACCGACAGTCAACTTGGCACCGCTGAAGGGACTGCAGCACCGCCCAAATTTCGACGGAATCAAAGGCTTTCTCATAGTCCACATACGCAAGACATAGTGGGAAATTTTACTCCTAGGTATTCTGTACAATTTGCCGAAGGGTATGTATGTGGCCTATTGTGCTAAAGCCTTTACGGAAACCGGCTTGTTCGGGAGGCTGGAAGTCGTCGAGTCTGCATGCGAGACGATTCGTAATGACTCTCGAAAACAGCACGTAGACGCGGCTCAGAAGGGAAATCGGTCTGTTATTCTTCAAGAGAGCGCTGTCGCCTTTCTAGAAGAACAAGACCGGAATTAAAGAGCTTCTGAAGGACTTCCAAGTACCGGTTTTCCACCCGCTTTCAGAAGCTCCGCTGTAATTCTATCCTCGCTCGGGGACTTGCTGTTTTTAAGGTGCTGGAGAGCCATTCTAATCTCGCCCAGACTGACGTCCGGAATATCATCTGAATAGTGTCGGATAAGACTTGTTCTTGGATCGTTACTCACACTTGCGTGTGGCTCCAACGATGACGTGTACAGCTGCCCATAGAATCTCTCAATCTCACTCAGGTGTCCCGGGAACGATGCTGCACTCTGTCTTCAGCTTCGACAGTTGGTTGGCTTTCTGGTAGACAGATCTCTGGCAAAGACTTTAAAGCCCTGGTTCCGCTCGATCGCTTCTTCAATACGAGCTGTACTGAAGTTGCGTAAGTCTCGCCGCATGCACCAAATACATCTAATATATAAAAATTAATTTTTGGTTGTTCGTATTTTGTGCGCTGCTATGCCGTTTGTCAGATTGCGCTAAAAACTTTGTCAACTTATAGCTGGCACTTATACGATTTTTTTTACCCACAATTTTTTTTAAACTTATTTATCATTTAACTTGAATTATTGTATTATCATTCTTATTTAAACAATATAACTCTTCCAAATTTAAAACGATATTTCCACAATTGTTTCTTCTGCGGCAGCAACGCGCCGGGTACCAGCTAGTATAAAAAGGTTTTGTCTTTATCAATCACCTAATTCTTAATATGTGATTATCAATAAACAAATACGGCCTTATTACAAAAAGTAGTTGAAATTTAGTCTCAGGTTTAAACTAAAATCTTATGATGAAGGATAATATAATATAAGAGGAAATGTGGACTAAAATAATCTACTCCTAAACTAGGTTACCCTGTATGTTAGGAGGCAGTTTCCCTCCCATTAAGTGATCTTATTTTCCGTGTACAATACAGACTTTAAAATATAAAACAAACAAAAAAGTGTGTGTGTGTGTGTGTGTGTGTGTGTGTGTGTGTGTGTGTGTGTGTGTGTGTGTGTGTGTGTGTGTGTGTGTGTGTGTGTGTGTGTGTGTGTGTGTGTGTGTGTCTGTTTTTATTATAATATGTGTACATGACTTAAAGTAGGTTTTCACAATTTTCATAGTCGTATTCTTTTAGCCAATTTAAAATAATTTGTTTAACTTGGTGACTTTTTAAATTATTCAACTTTATTTTTTTATTAATTATATTATATAAATGAGTTGCTTGGTAGTCATACTGCCTTTTCGCAAATGCGCTTTTCACAAATGGTACTGGACATTTTTGTGTTCTTTTGTTTTTAGCTACATATACTGGGGAAAAATTATGATATCGTTTTACATATTATAAAATGTAATGTATGGATTGGATAATGTCATAAAAAAGTCATAATGATTGTGACGATGGCGACGCGGTTATGGGACGGCGGACTTTTTATTTAGAAGGACTATCCTTATACCATTTGATGTTTATACTTGTGAAATTTATGTATAGGTATAAACTACCTCCATGATACAGGAGAAAATCCTAGGGGCTTTTTTAAATTATAAAAAAATCTTAAACCATAGCTTAAGCCCAAGAATGTCAATAAACCATGTTTTGTAATAAGACGGATAGTGTATAAAAGTACACTCTAATACTTCCCACACATGGGCACAGGCCTCCTATCATTTCTGAAGGGCTTAAGGGCAAGGAAGTGCCCACCACGCTGCCCGATGCTTGTTGGTTTCTTTAATTTCTCTGTCATTCGGATGTTTTCTTTCGCCGCGTAACGTGGTAAATCAGCACTTAAAATTAAAATTGCCAATTTCATTGTTGGTGTCGGCAGGGATCGAATCGGTTCGTTGGCGTACCGTGAAATTTACTGCGTGCGCTTAGCCCCCGAGTTACCACGGCTTAATAAATAGTGTATGGGTATAATGGTAGTTCGGAGATATTCTTTGAGAACTTTGATAGCGCGATTTAGGCTTCGATATATTTTCGCTTGTGGCGCGACGACAGCGCCGTCACATCACCCCTGCTCAGACCGAAGGTCGATAGTGCAGTCTAGATGTCGACGAATGTGCAAGTGCCAGAAAATGAGGGCTAATAATCTTCCGTTCACCAGATGTCGCTAGTTGACAATGAGGTAAAGTTTTTTGTTACACAATGAATTGAAAACAATTTTGTTGAGAAGTTAGTTTAGAATAAAAGTTTATCAGTTTCTGGAGTAATAAATTAATACACAAAACAATGCGTCAGTGGTTTGCTCTTTAATTTTATGCACATTTTTAACTCTTTTTTAATTTTTGTTTACTTTTATGAATATCTGTGGTTTGGTTTATTTGTTTTTAATCTAATGAATATAAATTATAATTAACAGTAAAGAAAGAAACATTAACCTTTACATTTACCGCACAAATTAACTTACCCGCTATAAAATCTGTCAAATATTATACCTCAGTGGCAAAAAAGTCGTGGATGCCCTCATTGCCTTGTAAGTCTGCGGTGAGTCGAGAAGAAGGCAAGTAATCTGCGAGAGTGCGCTGAAGCCGAGGCGAGCAGTAAGGCTCAGAGCCGTGCCGAACACTGAGAGTAGAGACCGAAGAGAGTAGTTTGAAGGAACAGGGAGCATTATTATTCCAGTGCTGCGATGGACCTTTGTAAAGCTAGGTGGCTTGCAGAATGTGAAGACTGCAGACATTATCTGCTCGGGAGCGAATGGAAGGGGTACTTGAAGACGATGACAAAAGTTTGAAGTTGTAGTTTTGCGAAGTTTGTTGGTTGCGTGTTCATATCACGTCGAGGTCACCACTGTAGCCGGTGGAAGGAAAAGGGGAGATCTCCCGCTGGGCAAGGTGTTCTGCCCGGGGAGCGGCCAACGCTCCGAATGGTAGTACAGAGATATTCTATATATACTGCTTTTACTTCGAAACTTTGATAGCGCGATTTAGGCTTCGATGTATTTTCGCTTGTGGCACGACGACAGCGCCGCCACAGACCTATGTCCTGTACTGGATGTTTAAGGGATGAAAGGTATATTTTTGTAAAGATAAACCCTGGTTTGTTATATAGCTCTATGAACCGACCGATGAGGAAAAATGGTTCTCGAGTGGCAGCCTCGTACGGGTAAGAGAAGTGTAGGGCGACCCCCAATAGATGGAGTGACCTGGTAAGAAATGCAGGAAACCAATAGGTAGAGGTGGCTCAGGACCGTGCTTTGTGGCATTCTTTGGCGAATGCCATGTTCAGCTGTGTACTTGTGAAGGTCTGTAATGATTGTATGATAGATGATGTAATGATGATGACGATGAAACCGTAGTTTGTCGGTCGCTATAACGCTCGGACGTCGATCATGCGTCTTCTTCATCAGATCGTAAAGTCCACTGCTAACCATGAACCTTTTAATATAGAATAAGGGTAACAAACGAGCATACAGTCCACTTGATGGTAAGTGGATGCTGTAGCGCATAGACACTTACATTTATCCACGATTAACAATCAAAATGCAGATGCTTTAAGTGGTAGAGCCACGCTGCAGCTATATTATGGTTGTAGCATGATTGGGTCGGCTCGACCGGAGTAGGACCACGCTACCACAGAATACCAACGTAACTTTGGCGATGACTTTCAATGAGAAGAATTTTTGATAATCTATCTTACAAATAAATAAATGTCAAAATAACAGCTTTTTACTAAATGCATATGAAAGTATATACGGTACTTGTAATTTTTGTCTGTCTGTATGTCTGTTTGTTCCGGCTAATGTCCGAAACGGCTGGACCGATTTTGACAGAATTTTCACTGGCAGATAGCTAATGATATAAGGAGTAACATAGGCTACTTTAATTTAAAAAAATAATTAGGGTTCCAAAAAAAAAAATTAAAACCCATAAAATCCAATCGTAACAAATTCCACGTGGACAAAGTAGCGGGGAACAGCTAGTATTAATTAAAAATATTCTACTCTATTCCATAAAACATTTGATTCTCTCGTGCTCTTCTATCGGTATTCATACTACCTTAAAAGCCCACCTTAAAAGTATATTAATTTGTACAGATCGAGTAGAACAAAATTGAAAAATTATTATTTTTCACCATAAGCGGAAACACGTGGCGTGTCTAACGGGCAAACGGAAGGATGTCGGTGTTAATTGCGGGAAATACAGAAAAAGAATTATAAAATTATCTAATAACAACTATGGCGAATGAGCAATCTATAGGGGAGGGACTTTAAATAGGCTGTAACGATAATGATGATGATGTAATGAGATTATATTTTCAAAGATAAAAGTAATTCATAGGATAGAATACAACATAAACAAATTAAGAGTTACGGTTGTATAGAAATAGTTCAATTGTTACACTTTTATGTTCAGTCGGGTTATAATTTATGTAATGGATAGCTTTTATCTGATAATTGAAAAACCAGCTATAAGTCATGTAATGTAAGTTTTATTTTAATTTTCCAACGCACACATGATCACGATGGGACTGAGGTGTTTGACGCCTTATGTCCGGAATGAGCCCACTGTATCTTGAAGTCTTTTTATTCTGTTCTTGGGTTTGGATTTAATTTTAGTAATTACAGGATCCCAGCAGATAGCAGAACTCAGATACTTTCTCTTTTGAAATTAGAATGGTTAAAAAAGAAGCTGGATAGTATATTTTTAACAGGTTCGCTAATTATCTTTGCTATGCCATATAGCAGTAGCGAATTAAAATTTCAATATTAATTTTTCGTTTAAGCTTTCAATATTGTGTCTCTTATCTGACATATATTATATACATATCCGTCGAAATAAAATTTCTAATCGGCCAATTAGCAACTTTGTATGTACTTTCAGAATAAATATAAACTATAGTCTTGCAAAAATAGCACGCATGCACGGACGCCAACAAAAAGTTAGGCTGCAATTATTTAATTAATATACTTTACAGTTATATAGTAGAAAGTTCAGTGTTTGAATTGATACATTTAATTGAAAAACTATTTACTATGTTCTCAAAATGTTGTGATTTAAATTATTGGGTATTCTAAAACCTTAACAATAATTAATGGAAACGAGTACACATTCCACCTGATGGTAAGTTGATGCTTTGACCCATTTATATCTACATCTAGCCTCACTGAAGAATCAAAATACAGATGCGTTGTCACCCCCGAGGACTAAGATGGAATGCATCGTTTCCAGTGAACAGGGTTTCCAGTTCTCTACACTCACCATGCGAATCACAGCAGCATTGAGCTGATATTTCAGGATGGTATTCTGTGAGAGCGTAGTCCTTCCCCGGTCGAGCCGACCCGTTCGTGCTACAACCATATTATAGCTGCAGCGTGGCTCTCCCACATACAAAGATATGCCTTTTTAATTTTTGTGTCTGAAATGATCTAATTGCAGTATGTGCACGAACAGCGTGTCTTTTCGGATTCGGATGATATTTTAACACGGTTTCTATTACAGTGCAGGGAAAATGTTAGTTGTAATTATATTTGTTTCCTTTAGTTTGCTTCAATAAAGGCTTCCTCAATTAATTATATGATTGCTTATAATAAATATATTATCTTTACAATTCAATAAGACATTGAGCGGAAACGATACACATGGTTAGTTCAAAGAGCAATCATGTTAACTAGATGTATTATGTAAACAATGGGGTACAATGTGACTTTAGCAGGACACATGTTGCCGTCAAGTGTATTTGTTTGATAATATCTATCACCGTTCCGTTGACAAGGTGTTTCTATTGTTAGAAGTTGTATTTTCATTCTACGCTATTATATATTAATTAATTGAAAAAACATCACCCATTTCTTTTTATAATATTATAGCACAAATGATTAAACAGCTTATTTATTTTTTGGTGGGTGGTAGGACTATTTTCTGCCTATAAGTCCGTCTGCGTAGGTACCACCCTCTTACGCCAAATACCTGACGCCAAATAGCCGCAAATAGGTATAGAGAGTCATTATGATTACGAGCTGTGAGGCATTCCATCTTAGTCCTTAGATGTGACAACGCATCTGTAGCCTTCTTTGTTTGAAGTTAGCAGCAGGTGTACAATCTGATCCCTATGTACACCTGCTGCCAACATTAAACACAAAAGTCTGCGTTGTCACTGCCGAGCACTAAGATTAATTATCTAATAATTTGTAACTGTACCGACTCTCTTACTCTTCAAACTGAAACATACTTGGCGACAGATATAGGTAATATAGGTAGGGCTAAGAGTTAATGGAAACCTCTGGAACATCTTGAGAAATGACGGTGTAATGATGTCGTATAGGCTAGGCGATAAATACATAGAACGGTGACAGAGAATAGGTTTTAAGTACCGCAACTAGTGTTACGATCACGGAACAGTTTACTAAAGAGGCGGTTGTGCCAAAAATGTGCAAAGAAAAGATACCGAATTACGGTATATTGATGAATTTTTAAATCATAAAACAGTTCGCAGTTCTAAGACTCAGAGAAAGATAATAAAATAAACTATTAAATTAGGCTAAATTTATTCGTTGTTCTTGTCAGCGAGATTTTATTAGCATTTTTATGTAAATATCTATCACATATCGGCCATAGCGGTTATATAATGCTTTTAGCATTGTTTTATGTAATACGCATTGAATATTAACCAATAATGTGTTCTTATTTCAGATCGTTCGTGCAATACCTGGCAGTGCTGTTGCTTACTATCAATACAGTCAACGCATTTGCAATTAAAAAAGTCTTTAACGCAACCCATGACTCCCTGCAGGATCTTTCAGTAGCGGAAAGTTTGCAATTAGAAGTACGACATGATCTTAAACGGCTAAATGGTATTAGTGTAAATATTTCTAACAAAAGTAATGAACTTTTAACTACTGCTACAAATGAAAAGCTAAAAGATCTAGCAGTCTCGACCACAGCTAAATTGTTTGAGGTAACGTATCATCCAACAGATCAGTTGAAAGAACACGTAATGGATGCTGTTAGTAGCGTAACAAGTGATGATACTTTAAATTCTAGTGTCGACAGTTCTTATTATCAGGAATTTACAGAGAATTTAAATAATGATATAACAACAGAATACATGTATTTCCCATCTAATAAATCAAAAAGCGTGTCACAAATGAAAGAGATAGCTACATCTAAGACGTTATCTTTTGACGTACCAGATTACAAGAAAAGTAGTGTGTCAGATGATATGAAAATAAAAGCAGACATAACGCAATTGGAAAACGTAGCCATGCCTACAAATAAGTATTTAGCAATATCGTCAGAAACAGAAAACACATCCGAACTTCCTAGGTTGATTACCACTGAAAACCATAACACAGAAACTGTTTTACCATATTGGAAGAGATATACCGTTCTAGAAAGGAAAAAAGTGACTACAACAACTGAATCATCTGCTAGTACAATTACTGCGGAAAGAGAAGAAATGATCAAAGCAGAAACCCGCGTAACTTTGAAAGATTCGATTACCTCAGATGCGGTAGAACAAATAAAAAAAGATAAACTTATATCGACAGAAGCGATTTCAGTGTCTGAATATTTATCTAGTACTCTTGACTATCAAAATATTCCTGTAACTGAAAAAATGAATATTTTATCAAAATCTGATGAAGAATCAACGCAAAAATTTAAATTAGAATCGGTATCATCAAAGAGAGGTGGTTTTTTAAATTTTTCATTAAAATCAAAACAATTAGAAGAAGTTACAACAAATGTGATATACTCCACTGATTCAATAATAAATAGTGACTATACGACTCCTAAATTAGACACGTTCCAAGGAGAACATGCTGGTACTAACATTGCAAGATTAGGATTAGAATCGCAAAGTTATTTAGTAAGTAAAATGATGTAATTTTAAATTATTATTAATTGACTCATAAATCAGTAACTATCGTTTTAATTATAATTATTTTTCAGAAGGAGGATGCGATTAAAGAGGAACTGCTCCAAGAGACCTCGCTTAGTAATAACAAGGAAATTGATAAACAACATCGTGAAGAGCGTTTTAATAATACCGAAACTATATTCTCTACTTTAGAAGCATATAGTAGTGACACAACACAGTCAACCCGCAACTTAGAATGGATGACACAAGTTGATGTCACTAGCACTGACAACAAATTAAATGTTAAACCAATTCAGGATAAGGGAAAAAACACCATTCTATATACAGTTAGTCCAAATTACAAACCAATGAAGAAAATTGAAGTTCAACCCCCTAAGCCAATTGTAAGGGATCCGGATGATAACAGCTGGAGAAATGAAAGTATTAGTTCAATGGGGATTGTTTTCAAACCAAAGAATTCTTCGAAACCTTTCACTCAAGTCTTAAAAAATAAGACAGAGACCGAATGGGGCAATATATTGAGCAGAGATAGTAAAATTGATGTACCTGATCTAAGAGAAAGATTAGAGAAAATAGCTCAGAAAAGAAAATCAAAGAAAAAGAAGGCTAATCTATTTGGTAATACTATCTATACAGACTATGAGGAAAGTAACAGTTCAGAAGAAATAACTAGTACTCCAAAAGCTAACTTTATGACGACAGAAAGCATGTCAGAAATCACAACCGTCGCACAACTACCAGAAGCAGTATCAGACGCGTTGTTTACTCCTAGTATATCAACATTACCCGTTGTATCGACCACTATAACAAGTACAGTAACAACAGATACAACCACTCAGTCAAATGCAGCCACCACCGTTACAACACCTACAATTCCATCTGAAGCTTCTAGTAAGAAATATAGTACAACAAAAGAATCTGACACTCATAAAAAGGGTAAATATGAACCAGTTACGACGGTAAAAGGAAAAAAATATTTCAATGTCGTCGATTACTATGATATATCTGATGATGATAATGATGAGCCGGAATATTTAGAATTAGCAAAGTTAGAATTAAAAAAATATACAGTTCCCCTTCGTATGACTAACACACCCTTCGCTACATATCCTCCTTTACCATATCAATTCACGAAGCCCTTAAATGAATATTTGCCAGAAAGAAAGCCTACATTACAGTATTTTCCACCTCTTGATGTTCATAAAACAAAATCTGATAGATTTGTTAGTGAATTTGAAAGGAAATACAAGTCCAATATGGAAAACCTTCTTCTCCAAAGGACGCATTATATGTAACTAGTACGAAAGAAACAAATGCTCTACAAGATAAATATCATTCGAGATACAATGAGGAACAAAATATTTTAAAGTCCAGTCATAATTTACTGCCGGTTGAATTACCAAGTATGTATAAATCAAATGCATTGAACAAAAACATTTATCTCACTGAATCCCCGAGGATAACTACTGAGCAAAACAGTGCGTATGGGGTCAGTTATAACAATGAAGGTTTCAATAGAGCTTCATACGTAATTAGGAATTATAAGGATGTTCTTGAACAAGCCGCTAAAGATTACGACTATGATAGAGATGTAGATTACATACCCTTCACAGAAACACCTTTAAGAGGTATAACAATAAGTGATCTAATTGCACAAACAAAAGACAAAGTTAAAATGAATGTGAACGAAAATTATGACTATGACGCAAAGTTCCGGAAGGATGTCCTAGAGAGATTTGTCGATAATTTTAATCAAAAAGAAGCGCGTTACAACGCCAATTTTCCGGTTCTGTACAATAATAGTGTTGTGCACGTAAACACGGCGGAACACGGCGAGGCCATTGCTTCTTCTAGATCGTTTCTAAAAGGTCTTTACAATCCAACGGATACTAAATCTGGTTATGCTTACCAGCAGCCGTATGACCCTAACTGCGATAACATTACAGTAGAACTTTCCCCCGCCTATGAACTTACGTATTACGTACCGGATCAAGAGGAAAAAGAAGAGATGGAGCCAAAACCAGTCAAGTAACCTTAGAATTGAAGATTATGATATTACTGTTAGTATTGCATGTTAATATGCAATACTTTGAGCTCAGTTATCCAAACAAATAGCTTAATAGTAATAAGCTCAAGTATTCGTTTAAATATTTTTAACTGGCAACTTACTGTAAAATTAAGGCAAAATAAGTTAGAAAAAATTTGACTGTTATCAAGGATTATTAAATTCACTGTAAGCGGAACATAAGTTTCAAAAAGAAAGTGGCATTGAAATAAGTTTTTATCACAGTGAATAGTTTGGATAGGAACATATTTTGACTGATATAGAACATATTTTATGAATATTTTAGGTATATTACAATAGTTAAAACTCCAATACACCTAGGGCTATTACAAACTTTTGTAACGTGTCCTTTTAACGTTGTGTCAATTCAGTTTTAAAAAATACAAAGAAAATATTATTTCTAGCTAAAAGCCATTATTAACTAAAAGTAATATATTAGATTTTTGGTTGTAATTTTGCAATGAAAGTCGGAAAACACTAAGATGGTAGTTTATATTTTAGTGTAGCAGATTCGAACTGGAAGGACAAATTACTTCACGTTTACTTTTAATATTGACATTAGCATAGTTTGAAGATTAGTTCTTTAAACTGCGATATTAGTTATTTATAAAATCCTTAATTATTAGTTATTTATAACACAGGATGAAACAGTAAATTGCTTCCAGATAATGATTTCGATATAACATTATCATCATTCCGAAAATGCGTGTACCTTGTAGTACCTTGTATTTAGGTATTTATTAAATATCTTGGTAATACTTTTAGTAACGGCTTTTCTATACTTAGCGCTTATTATCATTTGGTTTTTAACAGGGTTTGTTTCTTTTGTATCTTACTATTAGGATTACAATCATAATTACCACCGTTATTCTTAACTTAAGTCTGTAGAATATTATCCTTGTTTTGATAGAGTGTCTGTTTACCATTGGAGGTTTATAGTGAAAAGCTAGAAATATATAATATGTTGTTTATAATATTTAAATATAGTATCGTATTATATTTAATTACGCACAGATTTATAATGTGAAAAATCTGTAGAAGATTATTTGTATTTATAAAAATAAGCATGGTTATGATTACATGGGCAGGATTAATGTGAGAGTAACAAGGTCTGAAGCTCCAGTGCCAAGACATCTACAATATAAGTTTATTTTTCCCGACTGCCCAAAAAGGAGGATAATGTTTATCGGGTGCATGTATGTAGGTATGTATAACCAGTTTTGGCACGCCCTGTAGGTTAAATATCTTGACGGATTTTAGCACATAGGGTGTCGTCAGATTCGTCGTAGTGACGTAGGATATAAAATAAAACTTTTTTATGCAGTCGAGTCTATTGGTTTTGTTAGGAAAAATGGTTGAAAAATAGCGTGCAAAAAGTAAAAGTGTACATACTTACCTTACATAAAATATTCGTTATAAGGATTTAGTTTGTTTAAAATAAGTTTTTTTTTATAGAAGAGGGGCAAACGATGGGCATGCCGCTCACCTGATGGTGTCGACCGCTGCCCATGAACAACTGCAACACCAGAAAAACGCACTTGCAAGTGATTAAAAACTAAATACAAGAAATGATTCTGTTCCTTTTTGGTTGCAGTTGGGCCACAACACCTTTAGTCCGATCCTAGGCTACAGGGATGTGTTAAGCTATGTAAAAGGGAAAAGATGTGACAAAATTAACATATTATCGATGTTGGAAGTAAATACAGGCCAGAAGCAGCGTTACTTTGAACTTATTTTAATATATTAGATACATAGATATTATGTATAGTTTTATATAGTGTTCATCGTTGTTTAAAGTCATCAAGTGATCTATGAATGTGATTTATTTATAATTATGAAGAGGTAACATTCAATACGCAGCATGTGGGTCAGGGGCTCTTGTATTGTAAAACTATTGATTATCTTTCGGATTACGAAGTTATGGCTCAGTGGCGAGCTTCGAAGCGTAACTGTATTTGTAACGCGTATGACGTATTGTTGAATACGAATAAAGAATATGGAAAAAATGTTGTTTCTTTTTAAGCGAATGCGCGACGCAAAGGAGGGTAATGTGTTTTATAGCCTATATATATATGTATGTATGCATGTATGTTTGTTCCTTTGTGGCGCTTTAAAAACTAAACGCGTGGGTATATTTTGATGATTCTTACGTCATTCGAATTGACTTAATCTTGTGAGTGTCAATGACAGTAATCAAAATACAATATGGCAACAACCAGACGACATATTGTGAAAAAAGAAAAAAAGAAAAGTCGACAAACTATGTCAAGTGGGGTATCATTGAATAGGTCTTTGAAAATCATCTTTAGGTTTCTTGAACCATATATCATTTTGAATGACTATTTACAATCTATAACGATTTAAAGTTGGTTAGCAACCATTCTCACTTAAATTTTCGAAACTTATAATAAAGCTGTGTTAAAGTTCTTATATAATCATATTATAATAGGTCTTATTAGTAATTTCTTTACGCAGTCGGTTTTTTTAAACAGTATTTAACCATTAAGCTTGTTCATGAATTTCTGCAGTGTACTTACTCTTCCTCTTTTTATACTCATGAGAACAAAAAGTTAATAACGAAATTAGGAAGCCTCTATTGTTATAAATTGTGTTCCTATAATTGGTGGATAAAATAAAACAATCATCATCATTACAACCCTTCACAAGTCTACTAATAAATAGGTCTTCTCTGAGGAATGCCACAAGGCACGGTCCTAACCTACCTGCATCCATCGACTACCTGCATATCTTACCGGGTCGTCACTCCATCTAGTGGCGGGCCGCCCTACACTTCCTTTAATGGTACGAGGCTGCTCAGTAGTCTGTTCTTCGTGCCAGCCCATTGCCGTTTCAGCTTACTGATCCGTGGGGTATCCGGTTACTCTGGTTCTAATGCGGATATCCTTATTTCTAAGTCTATTACACAAAGATGCTCCAAACATAGCTCGCTGAGCGACCTAAGGCTTCGTCAGCCGCCAGCAGTGAAGGACAACGTCTCAGATCTATTTGTCATCACTGGTAACATGCATCGGTTGTATCTACATTCTTTTTATTTTCAAGTTTTGAGAAATACGTGACGAGAAAAAAGATGTGTCGTAATCTCCCAAACGAATGTCTAGCCGAGTTGAATCCGTTGATAGACCTCTTAATCGAAGTTGAACTTGCCTAGTCGGCCAATTTGTCCTAAATATCGTCATATTCTCATACTACTTTGAGTGTCGTGCTCCCAACACCCGGTAAAGGTTTGACATGGACGTTACACATGAATTTTGTCTTGTCCATGTTTATTTTAAGACTTATGCGTTGGATGACATTATTAAGGTCCTCCAGCGATTCTGCCATTATGACTATATCGTCGGCAAATCGAAGATGAGTGATGTATTTGCCATTGATGTTAATACCGTATCCTTTCCATAATATGATTATATTTTTGATACACATGATTAAAGGAACAGTAGTCATTTACATAATAGTACATTACATAAAGAGCATTACTAAAATTAATGTTTCTTAAACCGTATAGATTTTGTACAGAAAAGCTATATAAAATATGTGAGCTATAACGTAAAGTTTTAGTTGATCAATAAAGATTTATTTATTATTTATAGCAGTGTAAAATTAAGAGTACGGATTGCGAAATTCAGCCTTGGGATTAAACCCGCCGTACGGCTTTTTGTGGTAAACCAATCCTATTACTAAGACGGGAATATTAGCAGTTCTAAGCAGCATTGCTACGATTCTTGGTATTGCATCATTAGGTGTATAAACAAAATGGGCAGTAAAGTGACAGAATAAATAGACAGAATATGTATAAATAAAATATTCGTCACGACGGGAACTTAGTGTCAGGAATAACTTTTTTATCTGAAGGGCTTAAAACGCCATTTAAATGTAGTCTTTCTAAATGATAAAATTTCAGAAAACGAATCTATTTGGTACAGTCTATAAATGTCCGCCACCTCTCCCATATATTGCCTCATAGGAAGGATTTTGCCATAGTTGCCACGCTTAGCAGGCGGGTTGGCTATCGCAGTGTTTTATTATTTTGAGTTATTTGAACCCATCTCCTGTTTTAGTTTCTCAATGACGACTCTTACGACAACCACGGGACGACGTCGGGTATTAGATACACCGCCATTACACGGTTTAGAAGAATATCCTTAAGTATTTTAAGAACTACTTTTTGTACTAACCGCTAGTTAAATGCATTGATATGAATGAATTGAGAAATTTCCTTTTGATTTTGATTTTCTTTACCTTCATTTTCTTTATCAGCCTGTAACCATCCACACTACTGGAATGGGCGTATCCCGTTGTTGTGACGATTTGTTTTAATGAGGGCTAATAATTTTCCGCTCAGCAGATGTCGCTAGTTGGGACTGAGGTGAAGTTATTTGTTACACAGTATCATTATAATTGAGAAGTTACTTTTTGAATAACATTCTATCGGTTACTAGAGTATGTAAATACACAAAACAATGTCTCAGTGGTTTGTTCTCTAATTTTTTGCACATTTTTAACTCTCCTTTTAATTTTTCTACTTGAAGGAATTTTCATAGTTTGGTTTAAACATTTATAATCTTATTAATATAAAACATAACTAATATTTCAGAAAGTAACATCAACCCTTACATTTTTCTAACCGCCATGAAATCTGTCAAATATTTCACTTTATTCCTAAGTGGCGCCGCCCTGGTGGCAGAAAAAGTCGCGGATGCCCTCATTGTTTGATTGGCAAGAGGATTTATTACGTATGCATGTAATTACTATGTAATTACTCTAAGGGATTAATGATCGCAGTACCTGACGTATGTCACTGCTGCCCGTTGCCCGTCTGAGTATCATAGATCATTGTATTATATTAGAGCTGAGTATTTTGCGTCTTTACTCTTTACCTCTGTCTGATGTGAATTAAATAATTTTACTTATAGAACTTAAGTATACGATAAATTCTTATACTTAAGTTCTATAAGTAGTTGTTTTGATGACTCTGTCTATAAATACATTATATACGGATCTGCACCAATATTTATTTAGTTACTTATTTAATAAAGGGAAGAGAATTCTGAACGTGGTAGAGTCACGCTGCAACTATATTATGGTTGTAGCACGAATGGGTCGGCTCGACCGGGGTAGGACCACGCTCTCACTGAACACCAGCGTAAAATAGCAGCTTAATGCTGCTGTGTTTCGTATGGTGAGTGTAGAGAACCGAAGATCCTTTTTACTGGAAGTGAGGCATTCCATCTCAGTCCTCAGGGGTGACAACGCATCTGCATTTTGATTCTTAACTGATGATAAATATTGAGGTCTATGGGCCACAGCATCCGCTTACCATCTGTGTGCTCGTTTGTCACTCTTATTCTATAAAAAAAAATAGGTAGCTCCAAACCGGTTACGTCACCTTTACGTTGAAGATTATTATATTGTTATTACAATTACAGTCTATTTTATTATTTATTTATTTAACAATTTATGTACACACAAAATAATGTTACAATGAAAAATAAAAAAAGATATTTTGTACAAAGGCACTGCTTATTTTATATTGAAATTTCTTCCAGCAGGCCTGATACTGGACACATTCAAAGAGAAGCGGATTTAGTGTACACTCTCATAATAAATTTTATAATATTAATATACTTAATATAAAGTAAAGATAATAAAAACATATATCCATACAAACATACATATACCTAAATACTATACTATATACACACATACATACATACATACATATATATATATATATATAATACATATAGATACACATATCTATACAAGTCATACATTAGATCATTGGGATGACAAAGAAAGATAGTGCTCTTTAACTCGCTTTTTAACTTTATAAAAGTCCACAGCTAAATATAGGCGACCCCCATAGATTGTCTCGTGGGGGGAATTTCACCATAGTTACGACGCTTGGGAGGCTTGTTGGCAACCAAGGTGTTTTTATTATTTTACGATGTTATCAGGAAAACGTTGCTGTCTATCTCCTGTTTCAGTTTCTCTCTGTCACCTCTTACGAAATCCACGGGTTGAAATCGGGTAGTGGATATTCTTACACTTCCACTGCACGGTTTACTTCATATAAATATGCAATTCTGATAGCTTAAAAATCTTAAAACATATAGTCAAGTAATAAGCTCCAGTCTTTAAACAAATTATACAGTTTACAGATCTGTACCAATATTTAATTAGGTTCATATATTGTTGGTCACTCACTGGGAGCAGCACGGCGGCGTACTAATAGCTCCGTAAATCTCTTCGAAATAAAAGGCTAGACAAGCAGTGGGACGTAATCACGTAATGCTTTCACTTTACTATATTTTTTATAGAATAAGGGTGACAAACGAATGCTGTGTCCCATAGACATCTACATCTAACCTCGATTAAGAATCAAAACGCCTGAGGACTAAGATGGAATGCCTCGTTTCCAGAAGAATGGGTCTCCGGTTCTCTACACTCACCATACGAAACAGCAGCATTAAGCTACTATTTCACGCTGGTATTCTGTAAGAGCGTGGTCCCACCACGGTCGAGCCGACCTATCGGAGCTGTCTCTCGGAGGTCAATGTCTTTTTTACACTTCTGTAAGTCGCGTCTTACGACATCCGCGCGACGGATGATTTTTCAATCCTCAGATAACAATTAGAAGAGTAAGAAACAATGAGTATTACGAACGAAATACGAACATGGAATAAAATACAATACTAACCAATTAAAAACTACAGTTGTACGGACAAACTACAGCTCAATAGCTTTTATATTCAGTCAGGTTATAGTATATTTGACAGATAAATTTTATCTGACGAATGAAAAATCGGCCCTTAAGCAAATGTAAAATAAATTATTAATGATTTCTTATATTTACGCGAACACTACACATTGAATTAAACTACTTTTACGGATTATATCGCGTTTAATTAACTTATTTTATTAATTCCCGACGTTTCGGGTGCTTTACAGCACCCATGGTCACGGGGGACTGAGGTGATTGACGTCCCAATGTCAAAGTTAATCCGGAGTACCTTCAGATTTTTTAATTATTAATTTTGGTCCGATCTACGCAGAATGAACTAACTGTGTCTTGAAGTCTTGCAGTGGTATGCTTGGGTTTAGTTTTAATTTTATTAATTACAGGATCCCAAGCAGGTGGTAGTACCCAGCCTCCCTCTCTATTGAAATTAGGATGTTTTTTAATTTCAATAGCCTCACGTATCATCTTTGGCAGGAATCGATGTTCTTTCGCGAGAATCTGTGGTTTATCAAATCTATTGTAGTGGCGGGGGCCGTCTAGGATATGATCACAAACTGCAGACTTCCCGGAACGTCGGTGCTTCACGTACAATATCACCCCCCTGTCGTAAGAGGCGACAGAGGTAAATGAAACAGGAGATGGGCAGCAGCGTCTTCTCAATAAAAACTTTAAAAACTGCGGTTACTAACCGGCCAGCCAACTGTGGCAACTATGGCAAATATCCCTATCTTTCGGGTAGACCGGTCGGTATGTTCAACAGTGTACTTCAATAGTGACAGAATGAATATCTAAGTAATATGTTTCATGTCTATTATTTGTGGTGATTTTGTTAACAATAATGTTATGACCAGCGTTTGCTCGCGATTCGCGATATGTGGTTCCGACAGAATATAAGCGTTGCAGTAACTCGCTGAGTCGGTAGCCTTTTTATTGCTACAATCGAAACTGAACTTTGTTTCAAAGCCTTAAGGTTTATATATAATGTTTGTATTCTTTATTTGACCCCTTTCAAATATATAATTATCAAATCAGGTTGCTTGTGTACTGTGTATATACAGCAAGCGCTTAGCTTCTAAGCCATCACTGCTTGTATTATAGTAGAAATTGAAAATTTATGAGGGTACATATAAAATAAAAAAAAAATACAACATGCCTTTTAAAATACCACTTTATTGACATTTTCATTTAAGAATAGTATGCAAACATCACTTGATCGTTCGATCGATAGAAGAGATTACATTTGAGCATAATTACATCAGCTGGTGACAACGAACGGTACAGTGTAATGCAACGTCCGATACTAGACCGGACGATACAGAGAAGTTAATAACTGAGTGGAAATGCAACTCTGGATCCAATAAATAAATATGTTACAATCTCAATTCATATAAACTCGAATACAACAAAAAAAATGTCAAATTTCATAAATGAACACATTCCTCTTTGGATTACACAAAAACGCCAGAACATCGATTATATACAATATTTATCTTCTGCATTCTACAATGTGTCCATTTTTAATGTTGATGAGCATAGATAAAATGTGAAACAAAGTGTACAGACATGTATACATTAATAATAATGAAAAACAATGAATATACTTTCACTGAACAAAAATTAAAAAATCTCAGATTATTGCCATACGGTTACAGAATGCAATTATAAATAATACAATTGTGGACAATAAAACAATGACAAATAAAATACTCAGGTAACACTAGCTTCGATAGACATCAGGATAAAATAATCATTAAAATATTAATGAATACAATTTATATTAATTTAAAATTATCATAAATTATAAATAGTCTTATTATATTATTCATTATTTTATACAATCAAATTTCATTAATATTTACTAAAACAGGAAATTGAACTTCTTTTTTTCTGATTACTATTGAAAATACTTTGAACTTGGTATCAATTGTTACAATTCCAAATAAGCTATAACAAGTAGAGACTACAACGTATGCAGCAGATTGAATAGATGTTATTCACCAGATGGTAGAGGTGTTTTGTGCCACCGAGTATCAGTGCTTGCACTGCTGTGTTCTGGTCTCAAGGGTAAAGAGAGCCAGGATGATTACAGGCCGTGAGGCATTTCATTTAAGTCCTCAGAGGTGACGAGGCACCTGTAGCCTTCTTTGTTTGAGGTTGGCTGCAGGTGTTTATCCGCAGTAGCCAACGATCAGGTGGACTGCAAGCTGCACTTTAGTTTTATAGAAAAGTGTGCTATTCGCGTGTAGTACATTTTCTAAACGTCGTGTCAGCCTGCAAGTGTAATGCAGAACATTTGACGGCCAGCCTTTGATGCCGCGAGCCAATAGCCAACGTAATAAACCTTAAGAGAAGCGTTGTACATGTTTCTTTGGAAAGTTTTTCGCAGTCGAGTTTTTAACCGATAACATAGCAACATCGACATAATAAAAAATTCGAAGTAAATTACAATTCAACGATGTAATCGCTATAAATTTAATGAGTTAAAAATAAACGCTGACTTTGTGAATTACACGGTATAAGTCCTAATATGCAAAATATTTTTAATTTATATTCGTAACTGTAGTAGGTAATAAATTTATGTATAGTATTCAAAGTATTAGATCTGTTATAATATTCTTAATAATAATAATAAATAGGGTTTGTATTAATGATAAGACCAAGTATTAAAAACACATGCATTATAACGTATTTAAGACTCTATCGAAGCGTGTTTAGTTGAGAAGTACAATTTATCGGTGAATATAACTAAACAAAAACTGTGCATACCGTACCTATATGATATTAATTGCAAAAAGATAACTCGTCCGAGCTTAAACAGTTTTAATGATCGGCGATCATTATAGTAATAATAATTATAATAGTTTATATTTTAGACTAAAAGCGAATATTTACAATGGGCACGCCACTTTACTAGCTACAAAACCTGCCTCCCGACGTTGCTCTCACGGCTTGCATACTGACGCATTAATTTAAATATATATTTTGATTTCTAATTTGCATGACTTTTGTAAAAAACATATGTTATAATAAAATTTAGTTTTTATTTTCAACCAATCCAATCTAATGATAAGTATATTTTAATCTGTGTGAATTGTGATATAATGGTATGGATTAAAAATACGAAAATCCACGTATTTAAATTGAAAGACACGCCGTGAAAGCTTCTTTACAATCACAGAGCGTATACTACTGGATTTCCCTGTACAATTAACGCAGGTGTAAACACAACGGCAATTAGTCTGCCGTTTTAACTAAAATATTTTTATTATCTGTGCTATAACCTAAAAACGCTCTTCGACAACCGATCAACAGTGTCCAGTAGTACACGCTCGAAGCCTATCCTGTACCTTAATCTTTACATTAGCCAGTCTTTCGTTTACACTACACTAATTACAGCTCTACAACGACGAGCCGCTCCGACGTCGGTACGATCTCGCGCGGCACTGTGATCTTCCCTGAGCGATATTGCCACGAATTGCATCGTAGTCGTACAAACTTTTAACAATATTTAAAATGGTATAAAAACTGTAAGATTTAGAAACTCGGATGAATTTAGTTATTTTTAGCGAATTATTTAGAATTAAAAAAAAATTATAATAATTCAGAGCGTACGATGCGATTACGCTGCAATGACAAGACTTGCCAACGGAACCAGTTCATTATTCATTTCAAGCAAGTTTGTTTTCACGTTTCGAAACGAATCATTTAAAAACGTATCTTTCCAACCCGCCTGACTTAACATAATATTAAATTATATATATACAAAGCCATGCACTACGCAGTTAATTCAATGACTAAAGGTGATATAAACAAAGGAACGCTAATTTAAAGACAACTGGACGAGAATAAGCAATCCTTTATATAATCTTGAGTAATAATGACATAATAACGAAATAAAAATACGAGGACGGTAGGCTGGAAGATGTTGAATATTTTCAATAGAAAAAAAAGAACAATCTTTCGTCTTGGCACCTAGTATTTTGGCACCAATAGCATCAACCAAACTGTAGTCTTTAATAAATTAAAAAGGCAATTGTATCTGCTTCAACTCGGTTCAGCGCCAGATTGCTTAAGAAATTAGGAACAAGATGCTTCTGCGGAGCCGGTCGAGTGAATGATATTATACAAATAGCAAATTTATACAATGGTGTACATACATACTAGCACCACTATAGTGTTACGTATAAAAAGAACTTAATTTCGGCGCGAAATTTTTTTTTCTATTTTTTTCTTCATAAATGCATAATATTGTTTTTGTTCTGTACATAACTTTTTAAGAAATACTTAATTACAATTGACTCTTTTCGGCACGAATTGTAAGCGGGAACAAAGGAGACTGCGACGACGACGCTATATCCAATAAAAAAGAAAACATCAAGATGTCTAGATGTATGTATGTTCAAATATATTACTCTTCGAAAATAAATGTTAAGGACTAAAATTTGTAATGAATCAATTTTTGACATTTTTTTTAAAAATTCATCTGATTTAAATAAAGAAAAATCATTTTATGTATAACCTGTAAAGTATCTTTTTTACATTTTAATGGTTAAGCAGGCAAATTCGTAAAAAATCATCATAAATTGTTAAACAGTACAACAGGTTTTGTTCCCCTAAACAAAACATTAATGCAAAATTGCGGTATTAAACCGTAATGATATACAAAACAAAACACCTATAACGCTGACAGAAAACTAAAACCGTTTGTTTCATTATAAATAATAATGCAACAATTTCAACGCGAACACAGTACAAATTTCAACCTTATAATTACAATGAGTATGTTCAATTTTCCGTATACTTACATAACCATATCCATAAAGCTTTATAAGAGGAAGCCTCACTATACATATAATAATTAATGTAATGGTTTAATTAAATATATTTTTTTTAAATATCGTTCTGTTACATTTACACATTCATACAAATTCTAAATAACTAAAGCATTCTCGATGTCCAAACTAACCGCTATGACGACTCATTTTTTAGGTTTAATTCTACGTTATTAAATAATTAATTATACATTGTCGATATTTTTTAAATTTTCCTTACGAGAGCGCAATAATAAATATAACACACGGGAGCAGTCATTTTCTGCGGTTTTCAGATTCAAGATCGACTAGTTAGTATTTTGTTGCAGGCAGAAAACTCATGACGTCTTATCTGGTGACGTCTCCTCAAGTTATAAAGTAAGAAATAATAAAACAGTTGAACACAATATGAATTGTAATCAAGATATATATATATATATATATATATATATATATATATATAATCAATCGGCGTTGGAAAAACGAAATCGGATAAACGGTCAAAGCTAAATTCATTTTAATGAATATCCATAGTTATACACTAGTTATCCTTTTAAGTTACTGAATCAATTTCTCAAATAATATTTGTTGTTTTTCTAATGAAATAAAAAGTCAAAGAGGACTTATATATGTCTGTGAGAAAACTAATTGATCAGTAATAAAGTCAAATACTAATTTACTAATGGGTATTCCACGATAATAAAAGCTGAGAGATCAAAGCAATACAAATCTTTGATCAAATTATGTCTAACGCTTTGATTACACTCATATTGATTCTTTTAAAGAATTTTTCGAAATTATTTATCGTAATTTTTCGTTTATCATTCGTACTCACATTAGTTTGTTTCGTTTAAAAGTAACTTTATATATTTTTTTATTCTGACTGGAATTAATAAATATCACCGCAATTAACTGTTTTGCCTTGATACTTAGCGACACTGATATACGACACGAACGAAACCGTAACTTCAGGTATAATTCGTTGTTGCGACAGTATTACACTGCAACATTGTTTATGGACTTTAATGTCGTCGTGTACCCTTGAATTCACGAAAATTTATCAGTGTTCGATACCAATACTCCGTTCAATTCAATACTTTCAATAAATAACGAACAAATACCTAACAAACCGCGCTCCACACCGACGAAGGCGCATATTCAATCACGATCGTTCCATTCATATGCAAAAATACAAGTTCGACAACGCTAAATCTCTTCATAAGATAATTTTCTATATATTTTATTATATGAATTTAAATCTAAACTATACACGGGTACGATTTTGTCCTAAGTTAACTAGAAAGAATGCGAGATAGTCGAAAAAGCTCAACCCCGTTTTGACTACAAGACTTTGTCGAGATATCATTACCTACTAGGTGCTTCGAAAGAAGCTTTTTATGTGCAATAATGGATTAGACCAATTTTTAAGTTTAAACACATTTTCCTAAATTCAAATAGACAGCGACCGCATCATTCTTTACTAATAAAATTAAGTTAATATAGCATTTGATTTAAAGAATAGATTTGGGAACCGCCTATTTCAATATTTAATTGTATGTCTTCTAAATATAAAAATTATCACATGTTGTTCGCCTTTTAATTACTCCCAGTTGCAACTAACTCGCCAAAATGATCCAAGTTTCATATTCAGAATAGCTTCTAAATATTTTAGTGATGAATGTGAAATATGTCAGGCCTTTTTAATTTTAAGTGATGAAAGTGTTAACTTTCAACTTGTTTTAATGTACCAACTTTACAAAGTTTTGGGTTGATAATTTTAAAAGTATCATGGCTAAATGCTCGTAATAATTTAAGATATTAAAATATAAAAAAAAAAACATTTGTTGGTTCCAAAGGAAACTAACAAAATGTATTTGATTAATTTAAATTTATTTCTTGACATTATAAAGTATTTATCTTTTCAGTTTTAATACAAAATGAAGATAATATTACACATGACAAATAATATTAAGTTATTTAAATTTCAATTCATTTAATACATTTAAAAGTTTCAACCCAAACTAATGTAAAAAATTTCTAAAAGAAGCAACTAGAATCAATTTTTATGATAAAACCTATGGTGTTTCTCGGGGTAACATTATAGGACCAATGTTTTACATATTAGCCACTAACTCACATATATTACGTGATTAGCCTAGATGCTTTACTTCTATTAATTATATTACTTTATAATAGTTACACTTAATAAAGAAACTGGTTATTTCGGTTATTTGTATGTAGAATATCCGTCTAAGCCAATGTAAATTAGCTCCGTACAAATGAAAAGATACCATTTTGATAAGGACATTGAATAATACAAGACAAAGGCATTGAATAATAACATATTGAAGAATTAAAAATATAGTTTATGGCGGTTTGAAGAAAATAGTAACCGGCGACTATAATTTACCACAGGCTTAAATGGATATTTTGTGTACAGAATCATCATTTCCTTACGAACTTTGTAATACTTGAGTAGCTGAAATAATAGTTGGAAGGTGGGCTTTCTTTTATTATATTAAGGAAATGTATCGTTTCGTAGATATTATTACGAAGTTGATTCGTGGAAAAAAAAGTTAATATCAAATTTGAAGGTATGTCTCTAAATAAGATTATCAAGATTTATTTGAATTTCTATCATTTTAAATTTTATTTTTGCAAATAAGATATGATTTAGAAATTGTATATGAATGATTGGATTTAAATAGTTTACCGTCACTTTTTAAATATGTCTTATATTTAAAAGTAAACGTTTAGAATTTTGGATTTTTTAAAAATAATTTAAGAGACAATTTCATAGAGATACCTTTAAAAACTGATTTCAACTTTCGTTTGTCATACATCAAATCTGTATCGACCGCGGTTGACAACTGTTTCTTTTGAATTTTTTTTAATGACAAAAAGTTGCATTACAACAATAACAAAAAAATCTACAATCGTTTCATTTGATACCGAAATTGTATGGATAATTGTCTAACTTAGAACAGTTTGAACGACTTGCCTGATCGACAAGTGCGGCGGCGAAGGTAGCGTGTGGGTGGTGGGGGCGGGGCGCGCGGGGCGGGCGGGGCGGGCGGGGCCGGGCGGCGCGCACTAGCTGGCCACGTGCTGCGCGCGCGGCGCGGCGGCGCAGTGCCCGAAGCTGCCGCGCAACGACTCCTCGATCAGCCGGCACACCTTATCCCGGTCCGCCTGCAAACCAAACCAATCATTGCCTTAGCCCTTGGGGGAACATCAAAACCGTACCAGGATTTACTCTCTAAGTACAGCGTCGTGAGGAGCTGATCTTGATAACTCAAATATTGTTTACATATGTTTATTAATTACCCAAGTACATGACTAATATCATAATAAGGGCGCATCAAATGATTACGCACTTGAGTTCGTCGTTAATAATAAAACGTTTATCGTAACTTAAGACATATCGTGTAGTGGCGGGTAAGAATACCCACTACCCCGTATCTTCCCGTGGGTGTTGTAAGAGACGATAAAGGGAAACTGAGGCAGAAGATGGGCAGCAGCGTCTTTCTTATAACAGGTAAATAATAATACAAATACTGCGGTTGCCAACCCGATCGCCAAGCTTAGCAATATACCCCCCATGAGCAACGACACTAATAAACGGCCCCCAGTCCCCGGCGGCTCCGCTATTCCTGGCTACGGTGACAAAGGGTAGCTAAGAATCTCCGGTGGAGGTTCGGTTACCACCTACGACGACCCGACCTGGCAACTTATAACGGACGCACCCTGAGGACTGACGAGAAGATCTTGGAGCTGGAAGAAGAGATAGACAAGTTGCGCTGGCATATTATAGGATTATCCAAGGTCCGAAGGGAGAGGGTGGACACGGTAATCCTCGAATCCGGCAACTTGTTCTATCACCGGGAGGGCGACCATCTGTCCCAAGGTGTCGAATTTATCGTCCACAAGTCTCTCGTTAACAACGTTATAAAGATTGGGAGTGTGTCGAAGAGAGTTGCATACCTTATACTCAAAATCACCAAACGGTATTCGCTGAAGGTCATACAGGTTTACGCACCAACCTCGGCACATCCCGATGAGGAGGTGGAGGAAATGTATGAGGATATCTCTTGAGCCATGCATTCCTCCAAAACCCACTATACGGTGTTAATGGGAGATTTCAACGCAAAACTAGGCACAAGAGAGAACGGTGAGCTGAAAGGGGCCAGCAGCTGGCCTACTTCATGGAGAAAGAGGGACTCTTTATGATGAACTCTTTCTTCCAAAAGCGGCCCCACAGGAAGTGGACCTAGTCGAGCTCCGACGGTTCGACAAAAAATGAGATTGACTTCATTATGACGACTAGACTGACGGCAACTGTTCAGTGATGTCTCAGTGATCGCGAGGGTGAAAACTGGTAGCGATCACCGAATGGTTAGAGGCACACTGAACCTAAACGTTAAGTTGGAGAGGTGTCGTCTAATGAAGTGAACGCTCCGTCCCCCTCGTGTTCTAATCCAAAGTCCCGAAACCTTTCAGCTAGAGTTACAAAATCGTTTTCAGTGCCTAGAAGATTGCAATGTAGTGGACGATATGAATGACAAGCTCGTGGAAACTGTTCATGCGGTCGGAGCTAAGTTTTGTAAGACCCGCCGCAGAAGAACACAAAAACTCTCCAATCACACTCTTAATCCTGTTAGACGGGGAATGAAGCTGCAGTTTTCAGTAGATTTGATAGCATACAGGCAACTGAACAGACAGATCTCCAAATGCATGCGGCGGGACTTACGCAACTTTAATACTGCTCGTATTGAACCAGGGCTCCAAAGTCTTTGCCAGAGATCTGTCCGCCAGAAAGAGCCAACTGTCGAAGCTGAAGACCGAATGTGGCAGTATCGTATCCGGGACACCTGAGATTTGAGTGAGATTGAGAGGTTCTATGGGCAGCTGTACACGTCATAGTTGGAGCCACACGCAAGTGTGAGTAACGATCCAAGAGCAAGTCTTATCCGACACTATTCCGATGATATCCCGGACGTCAGTCTGAGCGAGATTAGAATGGCTCTCCAGCACCTTAAAAACTGCATGTCCCCGGGCGAGGATGGAATTACAGCGGAGCTTCTGAAAGCGGGTGGAAAACCGGTACTTGAAGTCCTTCAGAAGCTCTTTAATTCCGTCCTCCATGGTGACACTACTCCGGAGGTGTGGAGCAGAAGTGCGGTGGTCTTGTTCTTCAAGAAAGGCGATAACGCTCTCTTGAAGAACTACAGACCGATTTCCCTTCTAAGCCGCGTCTACGTGCTGTTTTCGAGAGTCATTACGAATCGTCTCGCACGCAGACTCGACGACTTCCAGCCTCCCGAACAAGCCGGTTTCCGAAAAGGCTTTAGCACCATAGACCACACACATACCCTTATGCAAATTGTACAGAATACCGAAGACTATCTACCACTTTGTCTTGCGTATGTGAACTATGAGAAAGCCTTTGATTCCGTCAAAATTTGGGCGGTGCTGCAGTCCATTCAGCGGTGCCAAGTGGACTGTCGGTATATCGAAGTGCTGAAGTGTTTGTACAGTAGGGCTACGATGGCTATCCGAGTACAGAACCAGAGTACGAAACCTATCCAACTGCAGAGGAGAGACAGGGAGACGTAATATCACCGAAGCTCTTCACCGTTGCGTTGGAAGACGTTTTTAAGCTATTGGACTGGTAAGGATACGGTAAGGATAAGCACTATGCTCAATGACCTCAATAGTGTCTCCCAACGGATAGGTCTTAAGATGAACATGGACAAAACAAAAATCATGTTTAATGTCCATGTCACACCTATGCCGGTAATTGTTGGGAGCACTAAGCTCGAAGTTGTTGACGAGTATGTTTACCTGGGACAAATAGTCCGACTAGGTAAGTCCAACTTCGACCGAGAGGTCAATCGACGGATTGAACTCGGCTGGGCAGCGTTCGGGAAATTACGGCACATCTTCTCGTCAGGTATACCTCAAAACTTGAAAACTAGACTGTACAACCAGTGCGTGTTGCCAGTGATGACCTATGGAACTGAGACGTGGTCCTTCACTGCTGGCCGTATGAGGAAGCTCAAGGTCGCTCAGCGAGCTATGGAGAGGGCTATGCTCGGGGTTTCTCTGCGTGATAAACATGGAAACGAGGACATCCGCAGTAGAACCAGAGTAACCGACATAGCTCAAAGAATTAGTATGCTGAAGTGGCAATGGGCCGGCCATATAGCTAGAAGAACCGACAACCGATGGGGAAGAAAGGTTCTCGAGTGGCAGCCTCGTACCGGCAAGCGAAGTGTAGGGCGTCCCCCCACTAGATGGAGTGACAACCTGGTAAAACATGTTGGAAGTCAATGGATGCAGGTGGCTTGGGACCGTGGTTTGTAGCATTCCTTGGGGGAAGCCTATATTCAGCAGTGGACTTGTGAAGGGCTGTAATGATGATGATGATGCTGATGAAGTTAAGACAAATGGTGTGTATGTGTGTGCGCACCTCGTGTATGAAGCCGAGCTGCACGAGCTCGTGCGCCAGCGCGGGCGCGGAGTCGCGGCGCGACACGGCGCACGTCAGCTGCCGGTTCATCTTGTCGTCCATGCGCAGAAGGATCGTCATCTGCGGACAAGTACATATTCTTTCATTTTTGGTAATGCAACCGTAGAATATCCATAAAAAATGATGTGAAGAAGATAAAAAAGATGTGAAGTGTATAAACACTGATAAAAACAAAATAAAATAAAATAAATTAATAATAATTTTTTTTATTATTTTAGGAAAACTTTACAATCAATTGCTTTTATTAATTTATGTGAAAGTTAACCATTACTAAGTTTTCACATGTAAACAAAAAAAAAGAAAGGTAGAGTCGCATACTAAAAGAATTTGCGATAAAACCAGAGATTTATGATTAAACAAAGAAATACGAGAAGTGAGGGTACATAAATGTTATTTTCTCTTTAGGTTGTACGATGTTGTATGAAGGTGAATGAATGTAATTTTATTTAACATTGTACGGCAGTGCTTGTACTGACAGCAGGCGGTGTGCGGTGTGCGCGTGTGCGTGTGCGTGTACTGACGAGCAGGTCGTGCGCGTGTGCGTGTGCGTGTACTGACGAGCAGGTCGTGCGCGTGTGCGTGTGCGTGTACTGACGAGCAGGTCGCGCGTGTGCGTGCGTGTACTGACGAGCAGGTGCGCGTGTGCGTGCGTGTGCGTACTGACGAGCAGGTCGTGCGTGTGCGTACCGACGAGCAGGTGCGCGTGCGTGCGTGTACTGACGAGCAGGTCGTGCGCGTGCGTGTGCGTGTACCGACGAGCAGGTCGCGCGTGTGCGTGTGCGTACTGACGAGCAGGTCGTGCGTGCGCGTGTGCGCGTACTGACGAGCAGGTCGTGCGCGTGCGTGTGCGTGTACTGACGAGCAGGTCGCGCGTGTGCGTGCGTACCGACGAGCAGGTCGCGTGCGTGCGTGTACTGACGAGCAGGTCGCGCGTGCGTGTGCGTGTACTGACGAGCAGGTCGTGCGCGTGTGCGTGTGCGTGTACTGACGAGCAGGTCGTGCGCGTGTGCGTGTGCGTGTACTGACGAGCAGGTCGTGCGCGTGTGCGTGTGCGTGTACTGACGAGCAGGTCGTGCGCGTGTGCGTGTGCGTGTACTGACGAGCAGGTCGTGCGCGTGTGCGTGTGCGTGTACTGACGAGCAGGTCGCGCGTGCGTGTGCGTACTGACGAGCAGGTCGTGCGCGTGTGCGTGTGCGTGTACTGACGAGCAGGTCGTGCGCGTGTGCGTGTGCGTGTACTGACGAGCAGGTCGTGCGTGCGTGTGCGTACCGACGAGCAGGTCGCGCGGGTGCGTGTGCGTGTACTGACGAGCAGGTCGCGCGTGTGCGTGCGTACTGACGAGCAGGTCGCGTGTGCGTGTGCGCGTGTACTGACGAGCAGGTCGTGCGCGTGCGTGCGTGTACTGACGAGCAGATCGTGCGCGTGCGTGTGCGTGTACTGACGAGCAGGTCGTGCGCGTGTGCGTGTGCACTGACGAGCAGGTCGTGCGCGTGCGTGTGCGTGTACTGACGAGCAGGTCGTGCGCGTGTGCGTGTACTGACGAGCAGGTCGTGCGCGTGTGCGTGTGCGTGTACTGACGAGCAGGTCGTGCGCGTGTGCGTGTGCGTGTACTGACGAGCAGGTCGTGCGCGTCGTGCGGCGCGCGCGGCTTGAGGCTGCACATCATGTTGACGACGCGGCGCGTCTCCAGGTCGCGCGGCTCGGGCGACGCGGGCGCGCTCTCGGCGGCGCGCTCGCACGGCGACGCGGCTCGACGACCGCCCCACGCGTACGCAGTCAGCGGGTAGATGCCGTACCTGCGAAAACGTATTGGAATTATGCCATAACTGTTGCGTCATACACATTATTACTACTATTTAAAGTCCCCTGTGGAACATAAACCTCTTTTGTAGTAGAATTTGCTTTAATCACTACGCTTGGTCACTTTTTACACGTTTGCCTATGTCCCCCGACACGTTTGCATATGTCCCCCGACACCGGTCTGGGCCTTCAGACGCTGATATTGGTGACTAGTTCAGTTCTATCACCATTTTATAAAGAAGGAGCCAAGATAAGATGGCTCCGTTTTGCGATAAAACTTGTGTTTTGGAGTCGTTAAATTTCACAAAAGTAGCTTCACGCCACTGTCTAGTCAAGTCAAGAAAAGTTAGCTTTCACTTTAGCCGTATATTTAAGAGTGCCATACCGTTTAACCAGCGGAGGCAGTGTAGACCGACAGAAGTTTTATAAGATGAGTTATATTTTTATAATTTGAAATTAGAAAAATAAATATTAATTAAACGCCAAGAAACTGTGACATTTTTTTATTTCTATTTTCATACAATAATTTTATTAGTCTTTAGAAAGTTCCGGTCTGACTCATATGAAGTACAATTGACTCTAATTAGACCACAATATTGAAGAATTGTTAGATAATTTCCAATGTTCCTGTCTGTACTCTTATCAAATTAAGAATAATACAAATAAAACACGAAGCGTTTATTTTAGATTTTTTTTTTTGATGGCAAGTGATATTTGCAGGGATTTATATAAAGGGTTATTTTGCAATAACCAACCAAATTTGCAGAGGAAGTTCAGAATAGGTAATATAAGCAAATGGTGAAAAAAATTAAGAAAAAAAATTCAAACATTTTGTCCTTTCTATCTTTTATATTCAAAATGTTTGGAAATGCATTATTTTAACTGATTGTCAGTCATAAATATGTAGCACCTACTATTTTATTACGCACGCACACTTTCGTAAGGTACGTTCACCAATCGGACCCCGGCCACAGTGTTCGCTTGACCGTGACCTTATTACGTACCACTGTCCTATTTTTATAATTTGATAGGTTAATTTCGTAACGAAAATATTCGAACCGCGAATACTATGAAATGTTACGGTGTTACATTTTAAGCAATAAAAGTTTACTTGGTGCGCAAAGATTATACGAAAGTGATTCTTTACCGCGTTTGCCAAGACAAGAAACTAACGCACGTGTACCACCTAATCGGAGAAAAAATTTTGCAGCTAACCAAATGCTGTTAGACTTTGGACAGTTCACCACTCCGTCATATAAGCCCGGCTGTCGAAAACGCAATGATCGAGTTTTTCTAGTGAAATCCCCGCGCTAGCACCAATGATGCAGCTCAAGTTCAGAGTTAGCCAGTATGTATGGCAACTACTGAATTCTATTGGATATTACCCATTTCATTACCAACGTGTGCAAGCACTGAATAATAACGACGGTCCACTTTGAAAACATTTTTGTGAATGGTTAGTGTTATTTTAAGTGGCAATCACTTAAAATATTAAGTAGTAAATAGTTCGTTGTTGTAAATAGTTAATCGTTTTAAATTGTTAATAGTTGTAAATATTTGATTCCAATTTTTTAAATACGCCATAATAAAGTGACGCCGATGACTGTCATCGGTTACGTCTGTGGCGACATGCAATATCTGTCAGTTTTGCCTAAAATGCCTAAAATAACAGCTTCCATAGGAACTTTCTGGTATTATTCCAAAATATGACGGTGATGAGAATTTACTTAATTTCTTTATTTCTAATGTTCTTGTCTGTACTGTTATCAAATTAAGAAATATGCAAATAAAACAGGAAGAGTTTATTTTACAAGTTTAAATATTTGCAGGGAATTTATTTTGAAAAACAAAAAATAAAAATATTTTGATTAAAATGTTTATGGTGCGTTCTCTAACCCGAATGTCATGATGATAATAACGTATAAATATTATTTTAAATAATAGTAGCAATGCTGTTAATACTACTAATTGCTGTTAATCTTTAAGCATAAAAAATATTCCATCCAAATCTGGTTCGATAAAAGCAAGTAAACCATGATTATATGTACGTGATTAGGCGGCGATGCATAGATGTGTCCGCTTCATTGATAAAGGACGTCGCTCTCAAAAAATACCAGTGTAAAACAGAATCCTAATGCTGTTATAAAAGGTCGGGGAAAAAGTTTATTCGTATTTTATATACAAATTCAAGATATTTCAAAGTTTAATTAGATTTTATTATAATATATTATATGTGTCATTTTGTTCGATAACTTGTTGCCATTTTGTAGGTAGTGACATAATCCCGTTGCTGTAGAAATCTTGGGATTTTTGATCAAAAAATTGCGACAAGTAGTTTTGACAGTCCTCTCTTGAAGTTAACCTAACACTACCCAAAGAATTCTGAAGAGACCGAAACAGGTGAAATCTGACGGTGCAAGGTCAGGACTATATGGTGGATGCATCAAACTTCTCAACCAAGCTCTTTCAATTTTTGCTGGGTGGCCAAAGATGTGTGCGTTATCATGATGAAAGACCAGTCCTTTTCTGTTGATCAATTTCGGCCATTTTTTCTCAATTTATTGCTTGAGTCTCATTAGTTGTTGGCAGTAGAGATCCGAATCGATGGTTTTTCCCGGCGGTAAAAGCTCATAATAAACGATGTATTCCAATCCCATCATACACACAGCATCACCTTATTGCATGTTAATCCGGGTTTCGCTACAGTCTGTGGAGCTTGACTACCACCCTTTGACCATGATCTTTTTCACATGTTCTTGTCGTAGGTGATCCACTTTTCATCGCCAGTGATCAATCTTTTCAAAAATGATTCGGTTTCATTACGTATATATATATATATATATATATATATATATATATATATATATATATATATATATATATATATATATATATATATATATATATATAATAAATAAACAAATATGTATAGGCAGACTTTTTAAAATGGGTCAAATCTGTTTTGTGGTCAATTCTCAATTCCTCGGCTATGTTGCACTACTAATATGCCGATCTTGCTCCACTTTTTGAAAAATGGCATCGACTTTATCCGTATGAGGGCGACTAGAGCGAGCTGCATCTTTGACATAAAAATTCTCAGACTGAAAACGATTGAACCAACTTTGTGCTACTCTTACTGACACTTCATTATGTCCATAAACGTCACAATTTTTTTCGCGGCTTGAGTCGCATTTTTCCCTTTTTTGTAATAAAATTTCAGAATGTATCCAATTTCCTCGTTAGATTCACTTATTTTGGCGGACAGAAAAACAATTGAAAAATGGCGGGAAAGTGTTTTTTACTTTTTATTTATCGTTTTCTTAATGTCCTATATATATATTGATATTAAAACCAGCCAGATACAAACAGTACAACCAAAGAGATTTTTTTTTCAATTGTATACAAACAAAATACGAAGAAACTTTTTCCCCGACCTATTATTTCATACTGAGAGTAACGAAGACAGGAGTCTTCTTACCGAGATAGCGAGATATTTTATCTTGGTGACAGCAGGAATCTTATCCTCGCCTAAGAATCAAAATGCAATTGCATTTTAATAAATTTGTAATTGGATACATTTGGGTACAGATAGGCCACAGCACGATCAGGTGGAAAGTATGGCTTGTATTATTAATATTATTCCTCCTCGTATAAAAAAAGCAAGTTTTTCAAAAAAGTCAAACGGTAATTTTCGTAGTCTTTATTATAACTCGTATTTGATGACATATCGTTACTGTTTATTCAAAATAGTTATTGGTGAGTACCAATTTAAACTTACGGACGGTGGGATCGTTTGTGATTTGTATCGAAAAGGTGTGGTATGTTGGTATGAATTATATATTTGATGGATAGTTATTTATTGTTAAAAGTACTAAGGTAAGAAATTACACGGGAGTATCTTTTGCCCAAACATTGAATATAAATATCAAAGTGAAAGAACAAATAGTACTAGGTTATTGGACTTCTTTCCTGCCTAGGAGTCTCGACTTATTTCAGCCGCCAAATATCAGCTTTTGTATTGGTGTGTTCCTGTCTGAAAGGCATAGATAATTGTTATAATTACAGGCGGTGAGGCATTTTATCTTAGTCTACAGAAGCGATAACGCCTCTGTAGCCATCTTTGTTAGAACACGACTTACCACCAGGTGGACTGTAATCGTTTGCCGCTTCAATTTGTTGTTTTCAATGTTGTTTATACTTTTTGTGAATGTAGATGGTGATTTATTTATCTTTGGTGTAACAAACAGATAAATAATAATTTTAAAGTAGATTAATCTAAACATAAAACTCCTTAACTAATTATATATCTAAAACTATGACCTAGCGAAATACAATTATTATTATTATTGAAGCTGCTACTTTTATGTGTTTTTATAAGAAACAAAAATAGAGTACGTGTATTATGAACTAATTACAAGTTTCTAATATTAAAAAAAATATTGTGGTATGTTAGGTGTGGTTTATTGGAGATTGTCTAGTTGGTCTAGTGGTCATAAACGCGGTTGCTGTTCATGAGGTTCCGGATTCGAATCCCGGGTCGAGTTAAAATCAGGTATTGGGAATTTCTGTTAAGAAATTTTCAGTAGCAGTCCAGAGTCAGGAAGCTGGTTTTGTTTTACCCTGAGGTTTATATAACACGTAAAGCCGTAGGTCCTGCGTCTTACCTCTCTAGTTGTGTCGGATTACCTTCCCATCGGACTATGAGAGTGAGAGAATAGAGAGTGCACCTGTGGACTATAATCCTGTCCTGCGTAGATGGCTCGTTTCCGTTGAGCCGGGCCGCCGTGACCGAAATTCGGTGTGGCGGACATTATTAGAGTATTGTGCGAGTGTGTGTGAGGGCGTGGGACTCACTTGACGTCCTCGACGAACTTCTCCAGCTTCTCGGCGTGCGGCTGCAGGTCCTTGGCGCTGAACTCGGCGCGCTCGCCGCCGCGCACGCACCAGGCCAGCGCCGCGCCCGCGCCCCCGCGCCCGCACCCGCCGCGCCGCCGCTGCACACCTCGTCCGTGATCGTCTCCGAGATGTTCGCTGCACCGACACATCGCCACGTTACCCAAACACTTCCAACTACCGTAAAACCTAGCAACTTTGCCATTTTTTGGAAGGCTAAAATCTAGGATCAATTTTCCAATAAAAAAGTTTTTTTATAGAATAAGGGTGACAAACGAGCACACAATCCACCTGACGATAAATAAATACTATAGCTCATGGACATTTATCCTAGATTAAGAATCAAAATACAGATGCATTGTCACCCCTGAGGAATTCTTAGTCCTCAGAGGTGACAATGCATCATTCCTTCTTAGGAATGCCTCGTATCCAGTAGAAAAGTTCTCCGGATCTCTACACTCACTATACGAAAAACAGCAGTATTAAGCTGCTATTTTACGCTAGTATTCTGTGAGAGTGTGGCCCTTCCCAGGTCGAACAGATCCATTCGTGCTACAACCATAATATAGCTGCAGCATGGCTCTACCACTTTTAAAATCTAGTTCTATGTATACTACTAGACGAACACTACAGCACTAATATTACGCACTAAATTAGGAACAATTTTCCGTAACCTCTTTAGTCTAAATGAAACTAATTTTTACGGATTATATCGCGTTTAATTTTAACTTTTTAATTCCCGACGTTTCGGGTGCTTTAGCTGTAAAACACCTCAGTCCCCCCCGTGACCATGGGTCAGTACCCATGGTCACGGGGGGACTGAGGTGTTTGACGTCCCGATGTCATAGTTAGCCCAACTACCTTCAGTTTTTTAATATTAATTTTTGGTTCGATCTACGCAGAATGAGCTTACAGTATCTTGAAGTCTAGCAGTGGTATACTTGGGTTTGGATTTAATTTTATTAATTATAGGATCCCAAGCAGATGGCAGCACCCATCCATCTTCTCTATTGAAATTAGGATGTTTTTTAATTTCAATAGCCTCGCGAATCATCCTTGGTAGGAATCGGTGTTCTTTTGCGAGGATTTGTGGTCTATCAAATCTAATGTAATGGCGGGGACGATCTTGAACATGTTCACAAACTGCAGACTTCCCGATACGTCGGTGCTTCAAGTCCATAAAAACCCGCGTAAAAGAACATATAGCGAGGGGCAGGGTCCGGCGCTAATCCCGCGCGCTTTACGTAAACAAGTTCGACATGAATTGGTTAGGTACCGAGGTGATCCTACCGACATCGAATATTCGTTTCGGTAAAAGTTTTACCGAACTTTCGGCCGAATATTCGTATTCGGTGAAATCCATATTCGGCCCATCTCTATCAATTATTATATAGCTCTGCTACTGGAAATATCCTATGGTGAACAACATTTTGTTAATATGATTTGAAGTTTATTTCTGATCACTATGTAACTTTAATGTCGTAAATGAAAATACAACTGCGTGGCACATTTGATGTACTAGCTACCTGTCCAGCCTCATGTGCGATCCACGGCTGTGTTCTGAATTGCCGGTGTAGTAATATACATCAAGACATCACTATTACTGTTCAGCTTAAGTGGCCGAAATGATACAACATATTATATATCTGTTATTGTATGATTAAATTAATTTGTAACGATCCCCCTCCCCTCCCCTTATAAATAAGGCCGCCTATTAGTCTCGCAAAAACTAGAAAATGGCCGGCCCGATTTAGATGAATTTTTGTGTTTGTTTAAGTGGGTCCCTAGATGCTCTAAACGATTCACAATTGGACCCGGTAGGTGGCGCTGTTGTCGAGATCCAGAAATCACCCGTGCGAAGCCGGGGCGGATCGCTAGTAAAAATAAATAAATTTTCGTGACCAGGATAATGAATACTGATCTTTCTTGGGACCTTCCTAAAGATTAGTAATAGGCCGTTTTATTATTATTTTATGGCGTGATCGTCTTAGTTAGGACCCTAATTTACGTTGTACTTAACAATGCTTGTACTACTAATAATTAATATTTAATGTTCAAAATAAATGTATTTTAATTTTATGCTTATTAATGCTTTGTTTTTGTTCAAAGTACCCGCATTCAAAGTACACATAAGTCTATGGTATTTTTAGATTTTATTTTATATAGAATTTAATTATTATTATTACTTATTATTCACACAGTGCTCAGTACGCAAAGCACTCTCTCTCCCTGGACATCTACAAGTCGAGTGCGCCTGACGGAATCCCGCAAATTGTGCTGAGGACGTGTGCTCCACAGTTGGTTCTAACGCGTCTTTACCGGTATTCTTACTCCCTAGGCGTTGTCCCGAATTCGTGGAAGACAGCTTTCGTGCACCCGATCCCTAAAAAAGGTAACCGCTCTGATCCGTCCAACTACAGGCTTATCGCCATCACCTCCTTGTTCTCGAAAATAATGGAGTCCATTATTAATTGCCAGCTCATGCGGCACCTTGAGGAGCGCCAGCTGACTAGTGACCGCCAGTACGGCTTCTGTCGGGGTCGCTCATGTTAGGTAAACAAGAAGATCATCGCTGGTGATCTTCTTGTTTACCTAACACATAGATGGGCGCAGGCGATCGAGAACAAGGGGGGAGGCATTGGCCGTTAGTTTGGACATAGCGAAGGCCTTTGATCGGGTCTGGCACAAAACGCTTCTTTCGAAGCTGCCTTCCTATGGGCTTCCCGAGAAATTGTGCAATTGGATCACCAGTTTTCTGACTGATCGGAGCATCAACGTCGTAGTAGACGGTTCCACAAGGCTGCGTGCTATTACCAACGCTGTTTCTTCTGCATATCAATGATATGTTGCAAACTGGTAACATTCATTGCTATGCGGACGACAGCACTGGTGATGCTTTATACACCGGTCGTACAAATATTTCTCGGGAAAACATCACCGAGTACCGGAACAAACTTGTGTCTGAAGTCGAGACTTTGTTGAACAAAGTCTCGGATTGGGGCGACTAAATCTAGTCCAGTTCAATCCCCAGAAGACACAAGTTTGGCGTTTACCGCTAAAAAGAACCCCTTTGTCGTGTCTCCTCAGTTTCAGGGCACTCCCCTTGTTGCCTCAGCCAGTATCGGAATCCTCGGCGTCGACATATCGAATGACGTGCAGTTTCGTGGTCACTTGGATGAGAAGGCCAAATTGGCCTCTAAAAGCTTGGCGTGCTCAGCAGAGCGGGACAGTATTGCGTGCCGGCACACCGCCTGCAACTTTACAAGGCGCAGGTTCGGCCGCACATAAAATACTGTTCCCATCTCTGGACCAGGGCACCCCAGTGCCAGCTCCTTCCATTTGATCGCATCCAGTGCAGAGCGGTTCGAATCGTCGGCGACCGAGCTCTTTCTGATCGGCTTGACTCACTGGCGCTGTGAAGAGATGTTGCATCTCTTTGCGTATTCTATCGTATCTACCACGGGGAGTGCTCAGAGGAATTGTTCGGACTAATTCCAGCCGCTCAATTTCACCACTACTGTGCGATTTAGAAGAAGTTTTCTTCCTTGCACAACTTCCTTGTGGAATCGAATATCACCAGCAATTTTTCCGGACCGATACGACTTAGAGACCTTCAAGAAAAGAGCCTACTCTTTTGAAAAGTCCGGCAACGCATCTGCAATTCCCCTGGTTTTGCAGTTGTTCATGGGCGGCGGTAGTCACTTACCATCAGGCGAGCCGTATGCTGGTTTGACCCTCTCATATAAAAAATATATCATAATATGCCGTCACAAAATGGATTTTTTTTAACTTTCAATTTAAATTAAAAATAATATATGAAAATTGAATATAGGGTAATTCCGGGAGAAATGGCCGTAAGGGAGAGATGGCCAATCAAAAATCACAGTCACACTTCCTAAATTGCACTACTTTCTCGTTAGTACACTTCGTGCAGTGTGTGAGATCGACATTTCGGTCTAACTTCGGAGACAAAATAACAAAAAGTAAGTAAAATGTACCTATGTTGATTTGTATGGAGCTTAAAGTTTTCAAAGGGTTTACATTACACAGTTTTGGTAATTATGCATCCTACAAAATAAGTGTTTTTTAAGTTAAGTGTTCAATTTATGAACCAAACTTTAATATAACCTCAAAATGGCGCGTGGGTTGTTTATATTTTTTTACAAATAATGTGTGGCCATCTATCCCGGGTGATTAGGAGAGATGGCCATACATGGTCGGTATATGTAATAAGTAATATTGCAAGTTATGTTATTATAACTTGTAGTATTTTACTTTATCTATGGTGAATTATACTAATTATGTTTTAGTAATAAATTACAGTAATTTATTTAGATGCCAAATGAAAACCAAAGAAAAGCAGTCAGCTCACTAAGGAACTGGATTGAAAAATCATTAAGGCAACCTTAGAAGCTGTTTGAAGATAAAATGACTACTCAGCTTTTATAACGAGTATAGAAAACGACACAAGTAAAATAATGACAAAAAGGATCCATGGGAACATGATCCTTATCCATCCACCATCACATTCAGCAAGGAAAATGAGAAGAAACTCCCTAATTACATGAATACTATGCAAAACAATCATCAACAGTATTATTTGAAAGTAATGATGACGATGAACAACTAATATTATGTGATTTAGCTGATGACGAAGGTGGAAACAGAGAAGTGGACAACTGTGTAGGCAATGGAGAAAATTGTTATAAAACGTATCTCATCAAAGACTGGCTTGAAACATGAAAATTGCACCGAGTTTGTTGATAAATGTTCATTATGTGTACAGAAAAGAAGAATATGCTAAGACTCAAAAACCTAAAGGAAAAGAGTTGTTAAAATGCAGATTAACAAACTGGAAATCTCTACCTTGCTACTATGGCCATCTCTACCGGGCACTACGGGAGAGATGGCCAATCGTGATTTGTAGAAAAAAGTTATTTATGACACTACATGAGTATAATGTCGAAAGTTTAATTGAAAGTTGATTTTTGTTAATTAATCTTTGTAGTTTTAATTTAACTGGTTTCTTAAAAAACTATGGCCAACTCCCCCAGACTTACCCTAATAAATATTGATCTCCAAAAATGTGTTTTAAGGAAAAGGATAAATAACACTAAATTTTAACAGAAAGGACCGAGTACCAGTTGCCGGAAGTTGCAGCCAACAAAAAACATCAGGTGTTCGAGTGGAAGCATATTTCTAATTTTTGATTTAATTACAAATATAAAAATGGAAATACTTTGGTATATAATCTTCCTACTCAAAATTTAGGACCTTCAAATTTCAAAGTTAATTTAAAAAAATGCTTGAAATTTATCTCTCTCTCTCTCTCTCTGTCTCTGTTTTTATATTAAATGCAATAGAAAGAGACAGATAAAGAGATATTTAATACTTAATTTAAGTAAGCGATAATCAACGATTATGAGTAAGGCTGTAAGAATATAGGGTATATTAATATCATTATTGCAAAGTATACGCATATAGACTTCGCATGAATGGGATTTACCATAGTTAACTTTTAAAATTAATTACAAAACTAGAGACTTTCTCAACTACCATGCTATCAGGGGCCATCAAATAAAAGTTATTAGAATAACATACAACATAAACAAATTACAAACGACAGTTGTATAAATAGAATAGTTTAATCGTTTCACTTTTATATTCAGTCAGGTTACAATTTATTTCATGGATAACTTTTATCTGATGATTGAAAAATCGGCCCTTCATGTCACACGTCCAATTATATTTTTGGGAGGAACCAATTCAATGAAAATATTCGATAGATTTTTTTAAAGAGCGCTGCAAATAAAACGTTTAACGTATCGCACATCTCAGACAGTGCTAATTATTTTTAAACTAAATGTTTTATTATTTTCTTTCATTTTATACTTAGATAAAACTTTATATAACCGGAAGCTTCATTAGTTATTTACGTTTTGCGGTAGCCCATATTATCATAACATACATATTTGATACTAATTTATAATTAAAATTAAATTCTCTTACCGGTTGTGTTCACAAGTGTGTGTGCAGCTAACAACTTCAGTGAGTGAACTTCGAAGAGTAATGGATGGAAGAGAAGTTCCCTCGCTGTGGGCCTCTTCGCTGGATCCTTATTTATACACCTGAAAACACGGATTGAAAAATATGAGCTTCGTAATTCATAGTTTTTTTGGAAGCACAGCGTTGAAATGTTGCGAGAGTGACTTACCCACAGAGTATCGCAAATCTGTAGCCGACGGGTGAAGAAGGCGTACTATGTAAATTGAGCAAGCCTTCTTCGCCCGTCGTATTTCCGTAGCGGGAAACCTGAAATGTACCTGTATATGAAGTCCTTCTGCCTTGGTTCTTCTAAAGATTCGACCGTCCTTATGATGTGTTCCTCTGTTACGTGGCTGCCCGAGTCACCGTTGCCCTGTATCTCAAGAGCGGCAGTCTCCAGGGCGCACATTCCGAAAGAGTAGATATCCATTGCGGGCGTCACCATTTGCGATGCTGATACGGGGGAAATAAAGTTGCAATAAATACGAGTCACTACGTAGTTTCACCTGCTGGAAATCCTTGACACGTTTCGATCGCTTTTCCACAAAAAAGAAAAACAAATTGAATAGATAATAATAAAATACTTAAAAAAGTTAAAGATTGCAACAAAAATGTCGAAAACGAAGACGATCAAATTAAACGTAAAGATGCAAATGTGGAAAATGCGATCCGCAGGACAAGGATCTAAGCAAGGGAAACTATGTGTTCGTTTCCTAGTACGTCAGTGATTCAGTTTTCACTTACATCCGTATTCGGGTGCAATAAGGTGCATATTTCTCATGTTCTCGCGGCAAGTCTTCACGTGGTGATGGATGGCGTCCGGCGCCACAGAGCCGATCTTTACTAGGCCGTTGTGCTGGATGAAAATTGTGTCGCAGGTCAGGTTCCCATGTACGATGGGCGGCACGCAACCGTGGAGATAGCTGTCGGGACAGACGTTTACTTGATAATTTTCAATATGGTAAAAACTTTAAATAACCATGACCAACGCGATTGCAAGATTATGAATCCATTTCCAAAAGACAATAAAAATGACACTTTAACAAAATTGTCCATCATAAATAGTAAGGTCGCTATTGCAATTGTAAACAATAATATTGCAGCAAATTACTTTAAAATGTTTAGTTTTTAAATTACATATTATTGAAATACTATTCAGTTACAAAGCAAATTATACTAATTTTACGGATTTTATAGCGAGTGATTTTAACTTGAAACAAAAGAGTATATATATATATGGCCATCTCTCCTAATCACCCGGCATGGATGGCCATATATATATGGTGTATATATATACGCATCCTTGGTCACCTAAAATAGGAGTCCACCCCCATGAATGTAATCATCATTATCATTACAGCCCTTCACAAGTCCACTGCTGAACATAGGCCTCCCCCAAGGAATGCCACAAAGCACGGTCCTGAGCCACCTACATCCATCGACTTCCTGCATGTCTTACCCTACACTTCGCCTACCGGCACGAGGCTGCCACTCGAGAACCTTATTTCCCCACCAATTGTCGGTTCTTCGAGCTATATGGCCGGCCCATTGCCACTTCAGCTTGCTAATCCGTTTGGCTATTACGGTCACTCTGGTTCTACTGCGGATATCCTCATTTCTAAGTTTATCATGCAAAGAAACCCCGAGCATAGCCCTCTCCATAGCTCGCTGAGCGACCTTAAGCGTCCTCATACAATCACCAGTGAAGGACCACGTCTCAGATCCATAAGTCATCACTGGCAACACGCACTGGATGTACAATCTCGTTTTCAGGATTTGAGGTATACCTGACGAGAAGATGTGTCGTAATTTTCCGAACGCTGCCCAGCCGAGTTGAATCCGTCGATTGATCTCTCGGTCGAAGTTGGACTTACCTAGTCGGACTATTTGTCCCAGGTAAACATACTCGTCAACAAATTCGAGCTTAGTGCTGCCAACACCTACCGGCATAGGTGTGACATGGACATTACACATGATCTTTGTTTTGTCCATGTACATCTTAAGACCTATCCGTTGGGAGACACTATTGAGGTCATAGTGCTTAGGTCCTCCAGCGATTCTGCCATAAGGACTATATTGTCGGCATATCGATGGTGAGTGAGTGATGTACTCGCCGTTGATGTTAATAACGTATCCTTTCCAGTCCAGTAGCTTGAAAACGTCTTCCAATGCAGCGGTGAAGAGTTTCGGGGTTATTACGTCACCCTGTCTTACACCTCTCTGCAGTTGGATAGGTTTCGTACTCTGTTTCTGTACTCGGATAGCCATCGTAGGCCTACTGTACAAACACTTCAGCACTTCGATATACCGAAAGTCAACTTGGCACCGCTGCAGGGACTGTAGCACCGCCCAAATTTCGACGGAATCAAAAGCTTTCTCATAGTCTACATACGCAAGGCAAAGTGGCAGATTGTACTCTTCTGTCTTCTGTACAATTTGCCGAAGGTTATGTATATGGTAATAAAACTTTTCGGAAACCGGCTTGTTCGGGAGGCTGGAAGTCGTCGAGTCTGCGTGCGAGACGATTCGTAATGACTCTCGAAAACAGCACGTAGACGCGGCTCAGAAGGGAAATCGATCAGTAGTTCTTCAAGAGAGCGTTGTCGCTTTTCTTGAAGAACAAGACCACCGCACTTCTGCTCCAAGCCTCCGCAGTAGTCCCACCATGGAGGACGGAATTAAAGAGCTTCTGAAGGACTTCAAGTACCGGTTTTCCACCCGCTTTCAGAAGCTCCGCTGTAATTCCATCCTCGCCTGGGGCCTTGCCGTTTTTAAGGTGCTGGAGAGCCATTCCAAATTCGCTCAGACTGACGTCCGGGATATCATCGGAATAGTGTCGGATAAAACTTGCTCTTGGATCGTTACTCACACTTGCGTGTGGCTCCAACGATGACGTGTACAGCTGCCCATAGAAGCTCTCAATCTCACTCAAAATCTCAGGTGTCCCGGAAACAATGCTGTCACACTCAATCTTCAGCTTTGACAGTTGGCTCTTTCTGGCAGACAGCTCTCTGGCAAAGACTTTGGAGCCTTGGTTCTGCTCGATCGCTTCTTGAATACGAGCTGTATAGAAGTTGCGTAAGTCCCGCCACAAGCATTTAGATATCTGTCTGTTCAGTTGCCTGTATGCTGTCAAATCTGTTGAAGACTGCAGCTTCATTTCCCGTCTAACAGCTATGAGATTAAGAGTGTGATCGGAGGAGTTTTGTGTTCTTCTGCGGCGGGTCTTGCAGAACTTAGCTCCGACGGCATGGACAGTTTCCACGAGCTTGTCATTCATATCGTCCACTGCATTGCAGTCTTCTAGGCACTGAAAACGATTTTGTAACTCGAGCTGAAAGGTTTCGTGACTGTGGATTAGAGCACGAGGGACGGAACGTTGACTTCATTAGACGAGACCTCTCCAACTTAACGTTTAGGTTCAGTGTGCCTCTAACCATTCGGCGATCGCTACCAGTTTTTACCCTCGCGATCACTGAGATATCACTGAACAGTTGCCGTCTAGACGTCATAATGAAGTCAATCTCATTTTTTGTCGAACCGTCGGGGCTCGACCAGGTCCACTTCCTGTGGGGATGCTTCTGGAAGAAAGAGTTCATCATAAAGAGTCCCTTTTTCTCCATGAAGTCAGTCATTTGCTGGCCCCTTGGGTTAAAAAGTTAAAGTTAACTTTTTTAGTTACAGCCTATATACGTCCCACTGCTGGGCACAGGCCTCCCCTCATTTATGAGAGGGTTTTAGGGCAAGGAATTGTCCGCCACGCTGCCCTAATGCGTGTTGGTGAAATTCACATGTCTTCGAATTTTTTTTTCTTATTTCTCAGACATGCGGGTTTCCTCACGCCACCGCCGAGCACGTGGTAAATCAGCACTTACAATTGCAATTAACAATTTCATTGGTGCCAGCAGGGATCGAACCTGGATTGCTCGCGTACTGTGAAATTTACAGCGAGCGCTAACCATCTGAGTTACCACGGCTCTTATCTCCCTTGGGTTCCGTTGCCCTATTTCGAATGTCCCTACCTTCAGCTCACCGTTCTCTCTTGTGCCTAGTTTTTCGTTGAAGTCTCCCATTAACACCGTATAGTGGGTTTTGGAGGAATGCATGGCTTTAGAGAAATTCTCATACATTTCCTCCACCTCCTCATCGGGATGTGCCGAGGTTGGTGCATAAACCTGTATGACCTTCAAGGAATACCGTTTGGTGATTCTGAGTATAAGGTACGCAACCCTCGTCTACACACTCACAATCTTTACAACGTTGTTAACGAGAGAATTGTGGACGATAAATCCGACATCTCCTTGGGACAGATGGTCGCCCTCCCGATGATGGAACAAGTTGCCGGATTCGAGGATTACCGTGTCCTCCCCCTCTCTTCAGACCTCAGATAATCCTATAATATCCCAGCGTAACTTGTCTATCTCTTCTTCCAACTCCAGGATCTTCTCGTCAGTCCTTAGGGTGCGTGCGTTGTATGTTGCCAGGTCGAAGCGTCTTAGGTGACAACCGAACCTCCACCGGAGATTCTTAACACCCCCCGCCCCGCCGTTACCATGATCGCCACCGTAGCCAGGAATAGCGGGGCCGCAGGGGACTGGGGGCCGTCTCTTCGTAACTTTCATCATGGGGAGATATTTGCCGTGAATGTAAAATTACTTAAAATCTGTACAATTAGTTTTTATTCAATTTGCCTAAACATTGAAATCATTTAAATAATATATTATTTAAATTATCCATAATTTTGGATATTTTTATGTTACCTGAGCGCCGACAGAATTTGTGTACACCATCTCTTCCACGCCTGCAGTGGTAACCGCTTCACATTACGTTTCGTGCGCTTCAAGAACTGCTTCAGTGATCCGCAGGACATATACTCCGTTATAAAAATTACCTGTAGATAAAAGAAAAGAAAGAAATGGTAGAGCCATGCTGCAGCTATATTAGTAGTATAGTTGTAGTACGAATGGGTCGGTTCGACCGGGGAAGGACCACGCTCTCACAGAATACCAGCGTAAAATAGCAGCTTAACACTGCTGTGTTTCGTATGGTGAGTGTAGAGAACCGGAGACCCTTTTTACTGCAAAAGGGGCATTCCATCTTAGTCCTCACGGGTGACAACGCATCTGCATTTTGATTCTTTATTGAAGATAGATGTAGATGTCTATGGGTCACAGCAACCACTTACCATCAGGTGGACTGTGTGCTCGTTTGTCACCATATCCTATAAAAAAAAAGATATTAACATCTTAGCAATAGCGATTATAAAAGTTTGATTTGCGTGCATTCAAAAAATAAAGAAATTATTTCGTTGATTTATTCAGTGCAGAAATTGCCTAATACCACTGTAGCACATGAGGAAAGAAACCGTACCGTACAGAAGCAAAGCTTCATACAACTGCGCTATAATAGTTACACTACTACAAGCTAGACGCGCGTGTGTGCGTGAGCACTGGCGGCTCATCACGTACAGAGAGAAACTGCTCTAAGGCCGGCCACATACATACGCAATTCCGTTTCGGAATTCCGAACGGGTCCGCCACACACATGCGAAATCCCGTTTTGTCTGCAAAATTTCGAACGGAAAACATCCGAACGTGTGTGACGGGTCATAGATTTTATATGGACTTGCTGCGTTCGGAATCCCGAATCGGAATTCCGAAACGGAATCCCGAAACGGAATTCCCTATGTATGTGGCGGGCCTAAACCGGCTCGGCCAGTTCTCAAACTCAGGGATAAGTGTCAAATTTTGTTTTTCAAAGATTTATTATTCGTAACAAATGAAATATAAAAAAGTGTAAATATGGTTTACTGTACTGTTTGTATGAACAATAATAGAACAAATAAAAATATATCATATTTTAATTATCCCAAAGACTCTACTAGATAAGTAGTAACTTAACTATAATTTATTATTTTTAATGTAGCAGATAGATACATATACCTCAACATTGTAAAAAACGTAGTAGTACCTACCTAATTACCTATAAGTCATTGAATAGTTATTTTTATAATGTTTGTAATTGAATAATTACGTTTATAAACTAAATACGTCGGTTCATGTTTTTTATTATAATTTCAGACGACAAGAGTGGTAAAAAGCTGTCGGTCGAGAAGATCCCCTTTTAAAACTTTTTTATTATAAATAAAGGCAACAATATAGAATCTGCAAGGATCACTTCGAAAAATTCTGTATTAAGTTTTCTAAAAAACGAACTGTAAAATATTTATTTGGAAATACTTTTCCAACACTCAACTTGCAAACAAATGACGGTGCTTATTCGAGTTCCAGCCAATGTGAGAATGTATCTGAAATTAATGTATGAATTGCTTGAACAATAATTTCGCGAATATTTTGTTCTCGAAAGAAACATTGTAAATATTGGTATTGAAATATTAAAACGTGTGCAAGATTGTATATTTGTTATGCCATGTGTGTGCTTTCTAATAGACTATTTAAAAAAAACTTTACATTAGATAATAATTTACCATTTAAATTGTTGAAGAACAAAAATTATAAGAATAAAATATTTAGAAAAAGTAGTTTGTAAAAAAATATTCTATCTTAAGTATATAATAAAAGCTAATAAACCTTTCGTTTATTTAATTTTATCCTTCTGTATCAACCCTACCACAACAGTTAAAAAAAATTGACAGCTCCTTTTTTGCCTCTGTACGGTTTCTTTACTCATGTGCAAATAGTGTTAAAAAATTATAAATAACTAGCGATCCGCCCCGGCTTCGCACGGGTGATTTCTGGATCTCGACAACAACGCCACCTACCGGGTCCAAATTTGAATATAAACCATCCAGGGACCCACTCAAACGCACACAAAAAAATTCATCAAAATCGTTCGAGCCGTATTCGAGTTTTAGAGACTAACGGACTGCAATTGATTTTTATATATTAGAAAGAAGAAAAAGATAATTGCTTTATATTAATGGCTCAACACTAATAATCTTAACTTATAACAACTTTACTTTATTTTTTCAATATGTAAATACACTAAAAACTAAAAATATACACTTACTAAAAATATTCACCCAATACCTAGATCTCTCTTAAAAAGTGCTAGTCGTCTAATAAGCTATAATTACCGCAAATGAAACCATGGTCTCGTCCTTAATCTAAGTATAAAATGGGTCGGCTCGATCGGGGTATGAACACACGAGCTGGTTCAAGCTAGGATTCTCAAAGAATACTAGCTTGAATCAGCAGAATAATGCTCTTATGTTTCGAATGATGAGTGTAGAGAACCGGAGACCCTTTTTATTGGAAACGAGGTATTCTATTAGTCCTCAGGGTTGACAACGCATCTGCATCTTGATTCTTAATCGATGATAGAGATGTAGATGTTTATGGCATCTGTTTACCATCAGAAGGACAATGTGCTCGTTTCGCACCCTTATTATTTAAAGAAATATATTACTTGTTCTTCGTCTTCATTTGCACTTTAAATTCTACTCCTAGACATCGGTCTCTCCAGTTGTAGGGATGATTTGCCTTAATCGTTACGCTTGACAGGCGGGTTAAGTGTATTATCAGTAGAGTAGTATCTACTCTACTGATAATACACTTAATAGTATAATTCATAAATGTTGTTCTTGATTATTAATAGACAAAGAGGGACAAATATAAAATAAGGACAACGCTGAAGGCTGCAGAGACAAGAAAATGGAAATAAGATTCAAATAATACAATTAGATAGAATATGAGATAAAATTGAAAATATATTGACATGTATAATAGTTGGACTTTTTAGTTTTCCGTAGGTGCAAGTTTTAGTTTCTATAATATCTACAATCCCATATCATCTTGTGGATGTTGTAAGAGGCGACAAAGGGAAACTGAAACAGGAGACGGGCAGCAGTTGTTCTGATGATAACTAAAAATAATAAAAACTGCGGTTGCCAACACATGAGGCTTTATGAGGCTATCTATGGAGGAGGCATATGAAATAGAAACACAAATAGATTTTTTTAAATTTAATATACACTGATTCAAAAATACATCTGTCCTGGAAAGAACCAGCACGAAACCCAGCTGGAATGTTTTTATTAAAAAAAAACATTTTATAACCATTAAAGTTACACAATAATTAGCAACACAAAACAAATTACAGATAGCTTGGTAGCAATTACTTCATTCCCCGGGGGTTATTATCATCCATAAATAATGTTATGTATGTTTGATAGGCTGTAATCATGATGAAGTTTAGATATTTATGGACTTATCATTAATACACACACTAATCAACACGTAAGTATTTTTGTGTTCCATGTATTTTAAAAAAATGGAGAAAATTGTCCAAATGGATATTTACCCTTGGCTTATCGTTGTGCGTGTCGGTCCAGTATCGGTGGAATTTGACTATATTCGGATGTTCAAGCCTCGTGAGATTGTCGAAAACCATTTGTATCTTGTCTTCTTGTGCCTTGAAGTTTTTGCGTTCGGAGAATTGCACCTCGTTCCATACCACTTCAACGCCTTCCTCGGTGTCCATCGCGAGGTGCGCGCAGTCGATTCCAGGAACATCTCGCTGCTCCACCTGGAAATAAAATACAATAATTTAAAACATTAAGAAACTGCACCGGTACGCCTCGAGCATGCGTTAGTAATTATACATTAAAACATTTATTTTCATTTTTCAAAATTTGTTGTTAAATAGTATTAAAACTTCTTTAGTAGCTTCTATTCTAAATACATCCCAACGCTAGTTTCGAATTAAATTTAAATATTATTACTATGTAACTAATTATTTTAGACTAAAGGCTTAGAAGTTTGAATTTGGAATATCGAATAATGTAAAAAGAAAGTGACTGGCATGAGTAGCTTAAATATTAGCGGCCTTATAATTGTTGATTATCGCTTACATTAATTAACTATTTACAATCTCTATATCTGTCTCTTTCTATTGTCATTGTATGAAAAGAGAGAGAGCAACTTTAATATTTAAATTATTAAGACATAATTGACGTTGATTTTTATGAGGAACAGCCTAGAAAGTTCTATCAGTCGTTATTTTATAGTTTCTGTACTTGTTGCAAAAGCCTCTAAGAGTTATTTAGTGTACATAAATCTGTTTACGGAAGTGTCCACACACAATGACCTCACGACCTTCAAATTGCCAACTGCTAGTAATCACCGTAAAATGGCGATGTACGGTAGAAATTGTTCCATTATCTCTGGGGGCAATCATTCAATTGGTACCCTCTTTGTGCACTTAAAATACCAAAGCATTCAACTAGATGGATGTGCAGTAAATCAGGAACTGTTAAAATAAAACTATCTATGATTTCAAAATTTTTAATAGTAAAGCTCTTGGATTGGATATTGCAATAAGTTAGACACATCAATTTTTGCCCTGCTAAGAAGCGTTTTGGAAATTTTATAACGGCAAAACTACGAGTTGCTGGTTTCCATTATGAAACGTAACAACATGTATAAAAAAATTTGACAAATTTTGCCCAATATTTTAAGAGTTCGTCGCATTACGTTGCGTAAATATTCATTATATTGTGTCATATCTTTAACGTTAACGAAAAACGTTACCCCCACATTAGAATTTTCTCCTGTATCGGGGAGATAGTTAACATAAATAAATTTCACAAAGATAAACATCCAGAGATGAACAATTATTTGTAGGACATACACTCTTTTACACACTTCTTTATCCTAAAACGTGGGACGAATATAGGCTGTAACTAACTATCTAATATATTTTAATAAATACCTAAGTCTGATACGACATAATTCCCTTCGTAAACTTTGCATAATCGTTAAAATTCCACTATTCTAGAGCAATTTTCAAATATATGTGAATGAATGCATGAATTCGAAATGAATTTGTATTTTAACAAATCGGATTGCATTTATATTAGCAGTGACTTCTATTTGTCAACCGAGATATCTCATATTCTCCTTGTTTTATATAAAAACGACCGTTTAATAGTTCAGAGTGATTAGTTACAAATATTGTCATTAGCATAATTTAGATATCAGAATTCGACGAAATAACGTTTAGATTATTCATTTATGTAAATTCATACCATGTCTATAAATTTGTAACGATAACAAGTAACGCGATGGAAAATAAAATGCAATATAAGTAGAAAAATAAAGATGTTTTAATATTAAAAACAAACATTTTATTTTATTTTATTTTTACAAACTTTGCAATATGCCATATTTTATGTACGCTAAGAGCAGACCAAACGTAGTAAGCCGCTACCGAAGTCCATGGACATTTACAACCAACTCCAAACACTATAGGTGTGCTGTTTTCCCTAAAAGGACCCGGTCGGTATAAGGGAGCTCCCAGAACATAACTACTGTTACAGGTTATAAGAATTATAGCTTTCTTGTACTTATGATTAGGATAGAATTTGCCGTTGTTATAATACGCTTAAAGAATAAATATTTTATCTAGTATTAGGCTATTTTTAGTTCTCATTAACGACAAAATCCACCAGTTTAAACGTTACATCAAAATTCGCCGATTCTTCCCTGTAAAAGTGAGACTTTTACTGAGAAAAACCGACAAGAAACTCTTGGGTCATTCATTTCAAAGAAACGGTGATAATTCTAAATGACTAAATAATTATTTTTCCTCTATGTGTTTCTCCAGTTACACAGATAAAAACACTCGAATAAAGATACATTTAGCTGAAGCATGATCTAATTATATAGACATAGCTGATTACAATAGACCACAACGAACCAAACTGCCGGCGGGGTGATGCTAAACATCTAAACAATATTCGGGCCGTCAGAAATGTTTACATATTTATTTATTTATTTAGGTACATCAACATATTATATAATAATAAATTAAGATTATTATATTATGTTAAAGTTACAAATGTGTGTCGTTGCTCATGGGGGTTATATTGCCATAGTTGCCACGTTTGGCGAGCGGGTTGGCAACCGCAGTTTTTTATTGCTTTTTGCTGTTATCAGAAAGATGCTGCTGCCCATCTTCTGCCACAGTTTCCCTCTGTCGCCTCGTACGACACCCACGGGAAGATATGGGGTAGTGGGTATTCTTACCCGCCACTACACGGGGTCCCCCTACTAGATGGAGTGACGACCTGGTAAGACATGCAGGAAGTCAAAGGATGCAGGTGGTTCGGGACCGTGCTTTGTGGCGTTCCTTGGGGGAGACCTATGTTCAGCAGTGGACTTGTGAAGGGCTGTAATAATGATGATGATGATGATGATGATGAAAGTTACAAATTATTATCAGTCAATCTTTAGTGCAGTAAGAATTAATTTACATACATCTTTATCCTTCAAATAGTCGTCAATTTTAAAATAAGATTTTGATATAGGTAGGTAAAGTTACAGCCTATATACTGCTACCCTCCCACTGCTAAGCATTGGGGCCTTCTCTCATTTCTGAGAGGGTTTTAGGGCAAGGAAATGTCCGCCTTGTCCTGCCTTAATGCCTGTTGGCGGACTTCACATGTCTTTGACATATTTTTTAATTTCTCAGACAGAAGATTTCCTCACGATGTTTTCCTTCATCGCTATGCACGTGGTAAATCAGCACTTAAAGAAACATACAAACACACAAATTGAGAAAAGTAATTAGTTATAATGTTATAGTATTATGTACGTCAAAGTCTTCCAAATTCGATTAATAGAGCAGGCAACGTAAGTTTTGGTAGGACTTCCCATTACATTAGATTTGATAAACCACAGATTCTCGCGAAAGAACATCGATTCCTGCCAAGGATGATACGTGAGGCTATTGAAATTAAAAAACATCCTAATTTCAATAGAGAGGGAGGCTGGGTACCACCACCTGCTTGGGATCCTGTAATTAATAAAATTAAAACTAAACCCAAGCATACCACTGCAAGACTTCAAGACACAGTTAGTTCATTCTGCGTAGATCGGACCAAAATTAATAATTAAAAAAGCTGAAGGTACTCCGGATTAACTCTGACATCGGGACGTCAATCACCTCAGTCCCCCGTGACCATGGGTGCTGTAAAGCACCCGAAACGTCGGGAATTAATAAAAATAAGTTAATTAAACGCGATAAAATCCGTAAAAGTAGTTTTATTCAATGTGTAGTGTTCGCGTAAATATAAGAAATCATTTTGCTACAGTATATTTTTAATACACACCTAATTACCTTACCTTAGTCCTTAGTATAAAATATCTTTTATTAGTCATGATGTGAATCCATATGGCAGCCGACTGTTCAGTACAAAGCTGCTTTGTCCAAATATAGCCATTGACATGGCTATCTCTGACATTAAACTTCACGATCGTTTAGGGTTGTCAACACGATTAATTTACGATGTTAAAATGAATTCCATAAATTTATTATTTTAAGCCGAGAACCCAAAAATACTTCGTCGTGGTAATAAAAAATTATTCTTTATAGTTAAAAAGCGGTGATGATTGCATTTAGCGTAACAATTTTTTGATCAATAACACACATCTTTAATTGCGGAGAATATATTATAATGCCTTAAAAATAATTCAAAAATTAGGCAACTATTGTGGTCTTTATCGATCGTGACAATTCGAATGCAGTATCAAAATACGGAATATTCAAAGAACATCCACGCCTTATCTTATGTTTTTTTAAGATGACTTCTTATAATTATATGATAATATACATTGAATGAAACTACGTTTATATTTAATTTTAACCCATTGTAATTGTGAGCATGGAATTGCTTGACGTTCTGATGTCATAGGCTTCATTTACCCAAGTTACCTTCAGCTGTTAAATATTTAATTATGACCCCATCTACGCAGAGCGAGCTAATAGAATCTAAAGTCTTGCAGTGGTATGCTTGGGTATGGATTTAATTTTATTAAAAAAGTTACGAGTTAAAAAAAAAACAACAACAAAAATACGACGGCCCCCTACTATAGATGGAGTGACGACATGGTAAAAGATGCAGGAAGTCGATGGATGCAGGTGGCTCAGGATCTTGCTTTGAATCATTGCTTGGGAGAGGCCTATGATCAGTAGTGGACTTGTGATGGGCTGTAATGATGATGATGATGAAAAATCTTCCTCTCTTTAAAACTCCCACCTTTGATGATAGAGGAGATCTATATATATTTCAAATTTAGTCTGTATTATATTAAATCTCTCACCACTAGTCAATATTCAACTAAAAAGGCCTACGAGAAGACAAAAAGATCAATAATTGATTGTGATGTATTAAATGTATTTAGCTTGATTTAAGCTTACATTTAAAATATATTTCACAATTCAAAATAATTAATAAATATTATAGATGCGAAATGTGACAGACAGCTATGCAGTTTAAAAATACCTACATGAACGTCACGAGAACGACCTCATGACGACATTGTATGAAATTGATGCGAGATACATTCTTGCTTGCTACATTCGTAGACCGCCCGAGGGAATTCTATCAAGGTCCAATTGCAGGTTTATTCGAGGCATCCATTGCAATGTTGCCATATTTGTCTCTTAATAAATCGTTGCTTTCAGTATTTACGCTGTGGTTATAAAGAATTACGTATGTCAACAAATGTAACAAAAAATTTTACATAATGTAAAATATAATGCTAAGAAATAAATTAGTTTTAATTATGAAAATATTAATTGATTCTTTTAACAGCTTCCCACGTATTACCGGCCAAATCAGTCAATTAAAACAAAGTTATTAAATTTGCCGATGGAAACTGTATTGTGTTTTAAATTGAATTTTTTATAAACTTGGAATAAAGAATACTAGATGGTCGCCTAGTGGTCGAAATTTGTACTGTGTACTGTCGTGTAGTGGTCGAAAGCTTTATTTTACTTTATACTGCGCATTAATAAATAATATACAAAATATAAAATAAACGCTTTTTGCCTCTACATGCACTCCACCACTCCACAGAATATTGAAAAAGGAATATTTGAAATCACACAAAATTAACAACTCATTCAGTCAATCTGTAATTATTAGTCGGCAACATTTTTTTGGTGACAATTTCTACTCTGTGCGACTGTTTGACCACAGACTATTAAGTTTTTGACATAGGCAGTATGAACGTAAACAATAAATATGCATTTTAACAATATATACAATTTATAAGATACTAGTACGCTCAGCAAACGTTGATCTGCCATTTTTGGTTTATAATTTGCGTTCACTCCATAAATCTTATGTATAACACAGTTCTGAAGCAGTTTCTGCGCAATAGTTTATAGTTTCTATTAGTTTTTTAAAATTGTATAACGGCCAAGTTACAGCCTATATACGTCCCACTGCTGGGCACAGGCCTCCTCTCATTTCTGAGAGGGTTTTAGGGCAAGGAAGTGTCCGCCGCGCTGCCCCAATGCGTGTTGGCGAACTTCACGTCTTCGAAATATTTTTTTTCTTATTTTTCAGACATGCAGGTTTCCTCACGATGTTTTCCTTCACCGCTGAGCACGTGGTAAATCAGCACTTAAAATTGCAATTAACAATTTCATTGGTGCTGGCGGGGATTGGAACCCGGGTTGCTTGCGTACTGTGAAATTTACAGCGAGCGCTAGGCATCTGAGCTACCACGGCTCCCATTATAATCATAACGGCTAGCATTGACACAAAGCTTTTGGGTTTGAGCCACTAGTATTCGCCCTTTCGTACCTCATCAGTGTGTCACATTCTGTATAGTCTATTTAGCGAGCGTTGACAAAAAACTAATTGCGACCTGCTAATTATTTTTGCTGATTGATACCCGCCGAATCAGCTCGCGTCCCGGTCTCGCGCTTGACGACAGCTGCGAGCCGCCTACCACAAAACTGTGTGCTTGTGGCGAGAAGCGACCCCCGTCACACATATTGCGATACTTAAGCGACAGTCGCTATAGCGAGACGTTTCATAATATTTATCAACTGCTTCGGCTTGACTTAACTGCCTCGTTGGTCTAGTGGTCGTAAACACAACTGCTGATTATGAGGTCTCGGGTTTAAATCTCTTAACGGGACAAAAAATCAGTTATTGAGTTTTACTGTCAAGAAATTCTCATTAGTAACCCGAAGTCAGGAATTTGGCGGTGTTTCACCCCGTGCCCGGAAAGCACGTAAGCCGTTGATCCTGTTCTCTCTCCGGTCGTATCGGTTAACCGTCCCATCGGATTATGAAAGTGAGGGAAGAGAGAGGGTACCTGTCCTTGCGCATACAATTGGGCACTATAATCCTGTCCTGCGCAGATAGTCTGGCCGCCGTGACCGAAATTCGGTCTGGAGGACAACTTCACCGAACAGAATAGAATAAAATAATTTTTATTTAACATAAATTACAAGAATACTTATTGAAATTCATTTAAGCTTTACCACTGGTTCGCAAAAAACCTCTGTCCTGAGTAGAACCAGCAAGAAACCCAGCGGGACATTTTATAAACATTAATTTACAATATAATATTTTATACAATGAAGTACGTAAACATTTTGGCTTCAGTGAGTGGCCACCTTCGACAGTGCTTAGTTTAGTTGCTTACCTGCCTTTAGTTGGTTTTCCGAACTATATGCGTCATTAGTAACAATAGTCTAATGGTTAAGGATACGTACAGAGAAACTCAATGGTCGTGGATAAAAGCGAACGTCTTCAATAACATAAGTAGCATTGCGGCTCCATAACAACTGCATTTACAAGCTTCGATGACACGCCAGTTAGACAACTAACGATCGTACCGAATTACCATTAGACTATGGCATGCGAAAGAGGAATGCAATGTTACGTCCTCTATTTCCAGCGTATATAGTTTATGTATGTACGTATTTCCAGCGATGGAAACGCTAGTGTCGTTTTAAAATTCCCGTGTCGTTCGCAAACCGTGCTCGTTTGTTTTTAGATAGAGAAGGTAAAATTAGCTGGAAGCTAAGGCGGGCGTGATAATTTATAATTGACCATTTGTTACTCATTAACAGAGGCGATAGGAAAGAACTGAGAGCACAGTACTGATGATGATGAAGCGGTCGTAGGCCACACAGATGCATCCATTTATGCACGCGTAATACGTACATATGCGCAAGACAGATCAGTGGAAGTAAGAATGATGAAAAAGCTGACAGCCCACCTGGTGGTAAGTGTATAATGTGGCCCGTGAACACCTTCATCTATCCTTAATTAAAAATCAAAATGCATTTTTATAGAATAAGGTTGATATACGATTACTGGATGGTAAGTGAATGTTGTGGCCCATAGACACTTACATCTACTATCCTTTGATTAAGAATGTTGCGTTGTCATTCCTGAAGACTAAGATGGAATGCCTTTTATCAGTATTAACAGCCTCTGGTTCTTTTCACTGCATAACATATATTTGTAAAAATAAATGAATAGCAACTAAATACAACACTGCTTGGCACAGGCATTCTCTCACTTTTGCGATTGTAGTTGAAGCAAAAAAAGTCAAGTTAATTTGCTTTAATAGTTGCTTGTTATGTATAAAATTCCATATCATCATCACTGTAACTTAATTAATCTTAGTGATATACACTACGCAACCTATTTACAGGTTACAATAAGATCTTATAAATGAAAAAGAGTACATTTCATAAAATGCTTAGAAGTATGTATCTTCATAAAAAAGAAAAATTGTATAAATATACACAAGCAAATTAATTGTTAGACACAGTAATAATTGTGTCTAAAGATTCATTTGCTTAAATTCTTGCTTGTAATGTATAGAATAGAATAATTTTTATTCAATATAGATTACGAGAATACTTATTGAAAGTTATTTAAGCTTTACCACTGGTTCGGAAAAAACCTCTGTCCTGGGAAGAACCAGCAAGAAACCTAGCGGAACTTATTTTATACAACTAAGTATGAGTTATTATCAATCATGTACTCTAAATTCCATTATAAATTTAACAATAATTGTTCTCATGTGTATTCAACATATTTACAATGGCGCTTTGTGTCTAAAAATAACGTTAACTTATTGGACGGACACAACGGGTTCCTCATAGTGATTTCCGAGCGCATTACAGGGGACATTATGTACAATTATGTACTATATTATTGTGAGAGGATGTCTGCGCTTATATCTCGCCCGCCAACGCGATACATGTATATATTTTTAGTATCTTGTTGAACTATACTCACACAGACAAAGAGGAATGACGTAGAAAGGACACGTACGATAGTTTAAATTTTAAGGACCTGTGAATATTTTGACGGCGCAGGGGCTTAGCAATGATATGCAGCGCTAAGGGCCGCGGGTTCGAATCCCGCACTGTATGGTCTACAAATAATTGTTCCGGGTCTAGATGTTTGTCCTTGTGAAATGTATGTATGTATGTAAAGTGCCCACACGATACAGGAGAAAATATAAAAAAAGTGACTGTTTTTACCCTCTTTCCTGCTCGTTACGACCACGAGTCCAACGTGGCTGTGAATTTGTTATACCGCCATCTATCGGAAGCCTTAAACATATTTTTGATATTTCTCATAGTCGCCTTTTACGACACCCACGGGACAAAATGGAATGGATTCTCTTACACCGCCACCGCATGTATTAGTTACAACCATAGATTAATTCTATGGTTACAACGTATTGGTTACGTAAAGTGTATGGTGCCTCGGCGTTGTATTACCGATCTCTAAAACATATAATTATGTGCCATTGCGAAGAGTAAAAGTTTTACGACTGCACGTGTGTCAGAAATATGAAAGCGAACAATAAAGTCGGGCGGGCGTTTCAATACGTCGTTACAACTGCATAAAATTCAGCGGTTCAGACACCTTCGCAGAGGTACTCTTAGTGGACGGACTAAAAGGTTTTTTCCTCGTTTTATTTTAAAGTTCGATTTAATAGGGTTATATCCGGAATAATCCCGATGTACATAAGTATGTACACTAACTTGTTGCAAACTGCAATCTACTTCGCGTGACGCTACTGTCCCGCTGCACTACGGACGCACTTTCTCGTCATATAGCCGATTGCAGTTCCCCGTACTGAGCGGTTTCTCCCGTGTCTACTCTCGCTGCGCAATTTACGGGCGTGGCGCCACTAAATTGTAGCCCGGCGGTCGGTTGACTGAGATTTTTTCTGTCCACGTTATGGTAAGTGGATGCTGGGGCCCTTAGATATCTACATTTATTCTCGATTAAAAATCAAAATGCTGATGCGTTGTCACCCCTGAGGACTTAGATGGAATGCCCCGTTTGCAGTAAAAAGGATCTCCGGTTCTCTACACTCACCATACCAATACAGCAGCAATAAGCTGCTACTTTACGCTGGTATTCTATGAGAGCGTGGTCCTACCCCGGTCGAGCCGACCTATTCGTGCTACAATCATAATATATCTGCAGCGTGGCTCTACCACGTATACATTGCCCGACGCTTAGCTTTTTAATCATTATCTGTATATAATGAATTCTATTTGCAGTATTAAGGTTGATTGGCTAGACAGTTTACCAATAAACATTCTAATGCTTTCCATTACGGAATTAAATAGCTATTTATTTTAAGAGTGAAATTGTTCAATACTTTTTGAAATAAAATTGGGTTAGGGCTTGATCAATAACCGTGTAGTGGCGGTGTCAGAATATCCACCACCCCATATCATCCCGTGGGTGTCGTAAGAGGCGACAGAGAGAAACAAATCAGGAGATAGGCACCAACGCCTTCCTAATAACGCTTAACAAGCGTGACAACTATGGCAAATATTCTTAATGAGTTGATTGATTCTCTATGAGTCAATCTAGGAGAGAGGGAGGCCTATGTTCAGCAGTGGACTTTAATACGCAGTAACGATAACGGTAACGGTATATCAATAAATCAATTTCACAAATAAACTGCAAACTTTTATTTAATTTAGTTTACACTTAGAGCACTTCCGGCAAATTACACACACGCACGCACACACGCACGCTCGCACACACACAAAGATACATTTTCAGGTACATGACTTTGTTCATTAAAGACATAAATTTGCAAGCATTAATATAATGGACACATTTACTACGTGTTATTTATTACGGGCAAAATGGGTCTTCTAGAACTTTGCAACAGATTTAATGTTTTATAACCATTAGCGATGATTTAAGAGCTTCCACGTCAATTTTGTTAACTTATTCACTTTGTTATTAATGTCATGTCTGTAACTACACTCACTGGTTATAATGTGTTATTAAAACGATTAGGTAGATAAAATATTTAAATCTTTCGCGGACCATATCTAAGCTCTTGCGGACCATTGGTTGGGAATCACTGGTCTATAGGAAGGCCTATGTTCAGCAGTGGACTTTGATAGACTGTAACTGTAACGGCAAAATTATTCATTAGATATGAGTTTTATTAAAATGATAGTAATTGAAAATTAGAATTTATTAAAATGCTATTATGGCACTGCATAGAAAAGTGCTCATACATTATAATACTAGCTCAAATGTAAACCACGCTACACACAATAATTTCATAAAATTTAATTATATAAAGGCATTTACATACTATATTTTACTTGGATTATTCATAGAAAATTACTAGGACGAGACCCCTAGGCTTTTCTGCCTATGGGTCTCGTCTGGTGGGTAGGTTTGCAAAGAACAACCGGATAACGTGGTAGAGCCAGCTGTTTACGAGGTACGAGTTTGCCCCTAGAGACCATTTTTTTTCCTATAGGTTGTCGGTTCTTTCATCTATAATGTCCTCCAAATAGACAGAGCGGCCAGTCTCAATAGAAACTGTCCATCTGCGCAGGACAGGATTACAGTGCCCGAGTGTATGCGCAAGCGCAGGTGCACTCTATTCCCTCACTCTCATATTCCGATGGGACGGTAAACAGACACGGCCAGAGAGAATTCAGACGCAGAGTCAACGCAACGGCTTTACGTGCTTTCCGAGGCAAGGGGTGTAACACCGCCAACTTCCGGACTTCCAACTACTGAGAACTTCTCGTCATAAAAACCCAGTAACTGGTTTTCTTATGATTATCTGTCGCGTTTACGGCCATTTGACCAAAGAGGCAGTCGGAGAGCTTTTTTTAAATCTATATTGCTAGCGTGGTAAGTTTGGACAAATTGTTCAAAAAGCGTCATGTGGCGAATTCTTAGAGGCCTTAAATGTTTTGAAAAGGTTGATAAGCAAAAATAGTCTGTAACATACAGACTGTAATTAAATCCGTCTAATTATAACATCACGTTTATGTCTGTCTCTATGTGTATGAGAAACAATCGCGGATAAACAGTAAACACTGACCTATGTGTAATTACAAGGATAATTGGCGTGGAACAGAAATGGCACACTGTGAATAATTTATTGTTTATAATTCGATTGCAAAGGCTCTGATAACGAACGCTGTGCAAACGGTTTCATATCGCATATTTAACATAGCTTTAAAATACCCATGGCTCAATCATCATCATCAACATTACAGCCCTTCATAAGTCCACTGCTGAACATAGGTCCCCCAAGGGATGCCATAAATATATAATGATAATGTTGCAATTCTTGTCTGTAAGCATTGTAGCCTATGCCAAATGCCTCCTCCCCCTATTATGTAATCTATGGTGAGGGGCTATGTTTAGTTGTGGACTTTTGATAGGCTGTAATGATAATGTTGCAATTCTTGTCTGTAAGCATTGTAGCCTATGCCAAATGCCTCCTCCCCCTATTATGTAATCTATGGTGAGGGGCTATGTTTAGTTGTGGACTTTTGATAGGCTGTAATGATAATGTTGCAATTCTTGTCTGTAAGCATTGTAGCCTATGCCAAATGCCTCCTCCCCCTATTATGTAATCTATGGTGAAGGGCTATGTTTAGTTGTGGACTTTTGATAGGTTGTAAAGATGGTGCAATTCTTGTCTGTAAGCATTGTAGCATGTAGTGTAGAAAATGAGTAGCGCGTGCCGCATATATTTTGCTGGAATTCAAGTGGGTGTTTTTAATACAAATAGGGTGACAAACGAGCACACAGTCCACCTGATGCTAAGAGGATGCTGTGGTCCATAGGCATCTACATATATTCTCGATTAAGAATCAAAATGCAGATGCGTTGTCACTTCTGAGGACTAAGATGAAATGCCTCGTTTCCAGTGAAAAGGGTCTCCGGTTCTTTACACTCACCATATGAAACACAGCAGCATCGAGCTGCTATTTCCTGCTGGTATTTTGTGAGAGCGTGGTCATATCCCGGTCGAGCCGAACCATTCGTGCTACAACCATAACATGGCTGCAGCGTTGCTCTACCAGGTACAAAATATATCTACTTCTTCATCATCGGCCTGCTTTGATCAAAAACCTAACCTAAACAAGTTCAGGTTTTTGATCAAAAAACAGATTTTTTTCAGGTTAACGATAAGATTAAGTAATAACTTTGTCTTCTTCCGGTTCTTGATCAAAAGCCTAGGGTTTTGATCAAAAACCTGATTTTACCACTACATATATTATACCACTAGAAACCAAAAAACTTCTAATTAAATCGCAACTGATACTGTGACTGTGACCATATGCGTAACAAATAAGTTCATCTTAGTCCCAACTTGGGCGTAAGATTATTAGCCCTCGTTAGTTCCGTATGTTGAGTGAAAACCCGCAGACTCTGCGTTACTGGTAGCGAGGAAATCTTACCTGGAGTGGTTAATAGCATTTCTAGTATTGAAAAAAGCTACAGCGTGGCTATCCCACGTAAATTCCCTACTACATACATACATACATACATAAACACTCACGCCTGTCACGCAAAGGGGTAGGTAGAGACTACGGACTTCCATTTGGCACGATCCTGACACACCTCTCTCGCCTCCTTTACATCCATATATCTACGCATACACGCTCGTCGGTTAAGGGTACTCTTAATCTGGCCCATTTTCAAAAAGTGTTTTAAATTAATCCTAGAGTGATAATGAACCACTATAATTTTTATATAATTTTTTTTAAACCGAATAGTGCCATAAAAATTACTTTTAATATATCGTTTTAAATTTTCGCGTGAAAACGATAGCCGCCATGCTGTTCAACTCGTAACGTCACTGTCCTAGAATTTTGCCTATTTTGCAAAGGAATAAGATACTTTTGGATGTTTAATAATGAGTTATCATCTACATCATTGTTGTGTTGTGCCTGAATGCAAAAATACGAGCATATGAACGCCGGGGAAGTTATGGACTCAAGGGCCAACTGATTTAAATATGAGAAATACTTGGTTAACTGGCAAGAAAAGACCCGAAGGCATTGTCTACAAACTCTAAACTATACTTCTGTGAAGATCACTTTGATGTAAGTATGACTTATATTTAACTATCTTTTATACAAAACAAAACATCATGACATGATATGTGCATGACCTATTGCAAGTCAAATTTCGTAAATAGATTAGGTTAATCGTTCGTCTGTCCCGCCCTTTGTGAGCCATTTTGACAGCCCTTGCAAGTGCAATACAGTGTTTTACTTAGTTCGTGTTTTCTTCTTGGGAATAATGACATGGTTTGTACAAAAAATATAACAGAAATTTTTTCTCACCTAAGCTTATATTATAATATCCATAACATTAGTGCTAAAAGCGAAGTAAGAAACTCGCTTTGATTTCAAATGTCATAAAGATTATTGCATGTTTTAGCTGGAAAATTATTACGATTTACGAATTTACGAATCCGTCTTCCATGATGCCTTTTCAATAAAATTCGGAATAAAACTCAACAATCGTAATGATAACTTGAAACATTTCGAAATAACACAGCACATTAGCTAGTTCTCTTCACCAGCGACGTCACGACGGTATCTAATATGGCGGACAGCGTTTTGCAGCTTTGAGGCACATATAAAAAAAAATCTTAAAATTGAAATATAAAATTTATAATGCATTTTTATAAATAGTAATCAATATTTCTCGTTTACTTTTTACAAAATCTATCATAAATATATATTTTTTGATTTTTTTACATGGTGTAAAATACCCTATTGCAACTTGTTGTGTGAACGTAATATGTAACGTACGCAGTGGCGGTGTAAGAATATCCACTACCCCATATCATCCCGTGGGTGTCGTAAGAGGCGACAGATGAAAACTAAACCAGGAGATGGGCAGCAGCATCTTCCAGCTGAATAAAAATAACAAGCTGCAGTTGCCAACTCGCTTACCATGCGTGGCAACTATGGCAAATATTCCCTCTATGAGGCAATCTTTGGGGGAGGCCTATGTTCAGCTGTGTGGTTTGATAGGCTGTAATGGTATGGTGTAAACGAACATGTAATGCGCCATTTAAATTTTTTTAACACATTAACTCCACACTAGGATATACCCCTGTATCGTAGAGATTTGCTTATGTAACCTCTATTTGAGCAAGTTCGCCTATGGGCTGATTTTTCAATCATCAGATAAAAGTTATTTATAGGATAAAATGCAACATAAATTAAAAACACAGTTGTATGTATGTATTTATTTATTCTTGTTGTATGTATTGTTATACCTTTGAATTTAGTCGGGTTATAAATTAGTTATAATGGAATGGATGGATGGATAATTTTATTGACTGATAACTTATATCTTGTGTATGATAAAAAAAACAGATCCCTTAATGTCATTTCTTAAAACAACTATGTAACTCAGAGGTTTAAGACCTTAAAGAAATACCTATAGGGTTAGTTCGCAGTAGAATTATAGAGATACTGCGAACCAACTCTAGACCCGTAGTGTAATCGATCACAAGTCATATTACTGTGTACGGGCTTTGATACGTGGGTCCGATGTCGAGTGCTCTCGCTTTTTTGTTTAAACCCGGGGACAAACATTCTGTATGTTTGTTTGTAGTAAACGTCCGGCCCACACGCCCGACTGTCTGGAGTTCTTTATTATCTCATTACAACGCAAGTAATTTATAATATAAATAACAATTGAGTATACAATACACCTTTTATTACACACCAAAGAAAAACAAATCATAAAATCAAATAAACAAACATAAGAGAAGACAAAAGGCGGTCCTTCTTCCACACAGTAAGTATAACACCACAATATGTATATGTGAAAAGTACCAATAATTAGTAGTTAAAAAAGAATTTAACATTCAAATTTTTTTTATAGTAGAGGGGGCAAACGAGCATGCGGCTCACCTGACGGTAAGTGACTACCGCCGCCCATGAACAACCGCAACACCAGGGGAATTGCAGATGCGTTGCCGGCCTTTTAGAAAGGTGTAAGCTCTTTTCTTGAAGGTCCCTAAGTCGTATCGGTCCGGAAAAATCGCCGGTGGTAAACAATTCCACAGAGAAGTTGTACGAGGAAGAAAACTCCCAGTAAAACGCACAGTCGTGGACCGCCAAGCATCCAGATGGTGAGGATGGTATCGTGAATTTTGACGCGATGTGCGTTCGTGAAATTTGGCGGCTGGAAATAATCCGAACAATTCTTCAGAGCACTCCCCGTGGTAGATTCGATAGAAAATGCAAAGGGATGCAACATCCCTACGCAGCGCCAGTGAATCGAGTCGATCAGAAAGAACTCGGTCATCGACGATTCGAACCGGTCTGCGCTGAAGGAGCTGGCGCTGGGGTGCCCCGGCCCAGAGATGAGAACAGTATTCCATGTGAGGCCGAACTTGCACTTTGTTAAGTTGCAAGCGATGTGCCGGCGTGAAATACTGTCTCGCTCTGCTGAGCACGCCAAGCATTTTAGAGGCCAATTTGGCCTTCCCTTCCAAGTGACCACGAAACTGCACACTATTCGATATGTCGACGCCGAGGATTCCGATGCTAGCTGAGGCAGCAAGGGGAGTGCCTTGAAACTGAGGAGATACGACAAAGGGTTCTTTTTAGCGGTAAACGCGCAAACTTGTGTCTTCTGGGGATTGAACTGGACTAGATTTAGTCGCCCCCAATCCCAGACTTTGTTCAGCAAAGACTCGACTTCAGACACAAGTTTGTTCCGGTACTCGGCGACGTTTTCCCGAGAAATATTGGCACGGCCGGTGTATAAGGCATCACCAGTGCTGTCGTCTGCATAGCAATGAATGTTACCAGCTTGCAACATATCATTAATATGCAGAAGAAACAGCGTTGGTGATAGCACGCAGCCTTGTGGAACACCAGCGTTAGTAGGCTTTTAATCAGAGCATGCACCGTCTACTACGACCTTGATGCCCCGATCAGCAAGGAAACTGGTGATCCAATTGCACAATTTCTTGGGAAGCCCATAGGAAGGGAGCTTCGAAAGAAGCGCTTTGTGCCAGACCCGATGGAAGGCCTTCGCTACGTCCAAACTAACGGCCAATACGTCCCCCTTGGACTCTACTGCCTCCGCACATCTATGAGTCAGGTAGACCAGAAGATCACAAGCTGATCGACCCCGACGAAAACCGTATCGGCAGTCACTAATCACCTGGTGATCCTTAAGGTACCTCATGAGCTGGCAGTTTATAATAGACTCCATTATTTTGGAGAACAAGGAGGTGATGGCGATAGGCCTGTAGTTGGACGGGTCTGAGCCTCTCCAACTACAGGCCTACAGGTCGCCTTTTTTAGGGATCGGGTGGACCAAAGCTGTCTTCCATGAATTCGGGACTACGCCTTGGGAGTAGTAGTACCGGAAAAGACGCGTGGAGCACACATGGAGCACTCACACCGCGGGATAGTCGGCGGTGTGTTCCCCCCGTCATCTAGAGTCGAGTTGGACGCAAAGAGAGAGCCTAACAGATCGGCTTTCTCCTTTGTTGCATGGGCCAGTGAGTTGTCCTCTCTGTGCAGAGATGGAAGAGATGGCTGACAGAAGTTCCCTTGGGTAGCCTTGGCGAGAGACCAGAAAGCACGGGTTCCCGAAGGAAGGTGAACTAGCTTCTCGCCAATTCTGCCGATGTGCTCAGACCTTGCCTTGGCAATGACTCTTTTGAAGCACCTAGAGGCGGAATTATATTTCTTTCTAAGAGCGCTCGTGTTAACATTCCGAGACGTTGATGCGTCAGCCCAGGCTCGGTAGCACTCCTGCTTATAGCGTGATGCTATTTTACAGGAGCGACCAAGGCTGGGATCTGCCTCCGATGGGCACCACAGAGGATGGAATAAAAAGTTCCATACCCTGAAGTACCACATCGGCAACAGAATCAGCAACAACGCTGGGATCTTCCGGCGAGAAACAAACCCGCCCCCAAGGTTAGGATGCAAAAAAAGGCCGCATCCTATCCCAATCGGCCGACCTATAATGCCAAACACGGCGGCAGCCTGCAAAATGCAACCGCGACGTTAGTGTGAGTGGCACCACACTCCGGACAAGACAATGGTCCGACGAGCCTAAAGGAGCGTCGACGGAAACCTGATATCCGTCCGGATGAGAGGTCAGAAGAAGGTCCAACAGGGAAGGTGCATGATCCTCCACATCTGGAATCCGCGTAGGCGAAGTAACCAGCTGTGTAAGACTATATGCCAAAGCAAAGTCATAAACAGATCTCCCCGCATGATCGGTTGAACCAAGCTATTCGGCGTTGTGGGCGTTAAAATCGCCAAGGATCACGATCTCTGCGGATGGGATCTGCTGTAACAAGGAATCTGTAGCCATTTGGACATGGTCGACGAGTCGGTCTGTTTCGGCATTACCGCTATGGGACCTATAGAGCCACCCGTAGACGCGGGGATGGTCGTCGCTGTCTACGCGCAGCCATAGGATGGACAGGTCCGTACCTTAAAGACTGCCGAGGCGTCGAAAACAGACGTCCTCTCTGACGTATACGCAAACTCCAGCCCGGGGCACAAAGGAGTGTTCTAATTTGTACCCCGGGTAGGAGAGATATGAAGTATCAGCCGGAGAGGACACCTGAGTCTCGGTTAAAAAGAGCAAGGCCGGCTTCGCTGTCTCTAGATGGAAGTGGACAGCGTTAAGGTTGGAATGAAGTCCCCTGATGTTGCAAAAATTCACGGATAGCGTGACAGGGGTCGCCTTGGTCTTATTGCTCCGTTTGCCCTGAGCAGTGTTAGTCGCGAGCGGAATTTCGCCCCCCCCCCCCCGAATACGCGGGACAGCCTGAACACCCACGCTCAGGAGAGGAGTAACTTACGCAGAGGTAAACCTCTACTTCACGCTGGTATATTCTGTGAGGTCGTGGTACCAGCTCGGTTCGAGCCGGCCCATCCGTGCGACAGCAAAACCTGCCGCAAAAATGAGCTTAAATGTAACTCTCCAGTAGACTGGTAGAAAATATCGTATGACATTAAGTCTGCCGTTTGTATCTTTAGTACCTACAAAAAGTGTACAGTAAATAAATAACTAAATATAATTAATGCTGTTTAGGAAACAATCTCTGTTTTCTTTTTTCCTATTTGTCGTTTAAGCATCTTAAACCAGCTATAGTCTAAAAATACTCGGCAATAGGATGCTTAATAGCATTGATCACAGGTTTCCAGTTACCTATTCTCCCCGTGTCCGACTGACTCAGCGGGGATATCCGGTACTTCTTTTATATGTATAATATAATATGGTACATTACAGATCAAGTACGTACAATGCGTGTATTACAATGTTTTATCAATGCATAAACAAATCAGAAATCCTATGGTTTGGGTTGTTAAAATACATATAAATATACATACACGCCTGTTACCCAGAGGAATAGGCAGAGACTTCCACTTGGTACGATCCTGACACACTGACCTATACATGCTCGTCGGTTAAGGGGACTCTTAATTTGGTCCATCTTAAATATATTTTTCATCGATAAACTTACATATACAGCGTCCCACGCTGACTCTGTCAGGCACTTCTGCAGCATAAACAAAATTCCTGCAGGAGTGAGTCTTTCTTCATTAATTTTTTCAGTTTCTAAACGACGGAAGTATTACTTTCTTATTCCCAGCCAAAAGATCTTATTGCAACTTTACACTTATACGGATTGGTTATTAAACGCGCAGGCTTATTTACAACAAACAAATACGAACGTAATACCGATTGCATAATAGTAGATTCTAAGAATCAGTCGCAATGCAACCCCGTTCGATTTCAATCTATTACAATCCACTTTATAATGAACAAAACGTTTACGTTACAGTTCGGTGTGTGGTCGGTATTGTATTTAGATAGTATGTACTGCTAAAACAAAGTCACGAGCATATATGTTTAATGTTAACATAGGTCATTAGTTCCAACGACTATTGTTTTAATAACAGAGTTCAAAAAAAAAAACGGAAAGGCTACCAATATTTTCTACAAGTATATTTTATTTTATATATTATTTTCACCGATTTCTTGGAAACGGCTTAACCGATTGAAATGATTGTTTTTATTAAATAGGTTGTACTCTTCGGTAGTGGTCCCATATAAATTTAAAGAAGAAAATCTATCTCTAAGGGTGGAAGAATAGGACATGAATATTTTAATGTAACAATTCGGACGACCGTAACCGAGTAGTGGCGGTGTCAGAATATCCACTACCACATCATCCCGTGGGTGTCATAAGAGGCAACAGAGAGAAACAAACCAGGATATGGGCAGCAGCGTCAGTTTTTATTTTATTCTATAAAAGTTTAAAATTAAAATAAACTACTGTTGCCAAACCCCTGCTAAATAACTATGGCAAAATCCCCCCATGTATGGCGGCGGTCTATTTCAGCAGTGGACTTTAATAGGCTGTAATGGATAGATGGATTTGGACGACATTCTATTTCATCTTTTACCTGTTGAAGGTTCGGTTTGTACTTTTTAATAAAAGTTTCTTATTTTTCCTGATGTTAAACAGAACACATAATTTACTTTAGTCACATCTGTAACGCTTGCGTGAAAATATCGGAGATAGGCTGACGCAATGTTAAAGTTCCGATAACAGTCACGTTATCCGGCTCGTTATTCTATTGAGATGAAATTTGGCATCCTTAGGATTTTTTATAGTATAAGGGTGACAAACGAGCACACATTCCACCTGATGGTAAGTGGTTGCTGTGGCCCATAGACATCTACATCTATCCTCGATTACGTATCAAAATGCAGATGCGTTGTCACCCGTGAGGCCTAAGATGGAATGTCTCGTTTCCAGTAAAAAGGGTCTCCGGTTCTCTACACTCATCATACGAAACACAGCAGCGTTAGACGGCTATTTTACGCTGGTATCCTTTTTTTTCTTAAAAAAAAACGTTACCTACACACTAGGATTTTCTCCTGTATCGTAGGGGCAGTTTACATAGGGTAGGGCGGGGCTAGTTGAGCATAGGGGTAAGTTGGGCAATCGAAATATCTCAGAAACTATACACCGCACGCTAACGCATCAAATTGCGGAAAGAAGCGGTCGTGGGGGAGGAACTCATCGCGCGACCGCAAGTGACGACTTGTCGATCGGGTGAGAAGTATAAGCACGCTTTGTTTATTTAGCGACCAAAAAGTTAAAAAATTGTGAGTGGGAATATTTCTTCTGTACGAGTCAAATATTATCAGTTTTCAATTAGGTAAGTTTTAAACTTCCATAAATTTAATATATTTTTGGTATTTTGGTTTTGGATATAATTCTAACAGTTTTTTTATATCCTCACTTTCGTTTCAAATTTTTGGGTTGGGGTTAGTTGAGCATCTCATTAATATTTTCTTTTTTAATGTAAGCTTTATTGATAATTATATAAAATTTCAAGTCTGATTTTAAGTAGAAAGACTGAGTTTTAATACAAAAGTTAAGCTTAATATATGTTGAGTTTTGTTAATTCTAATTTTTGTTTAATATTAAAAGAAAATTACTTTTAGTTTCACTGTTATATCACTAAAATACTATAAATAAAAAGTTGATTGTAAAACAGAAATTTTATTTCATGTCTAGTAAACAATGATACCATACCCTTGCTCAACTTACCTCACCTATGGGGTAAGTTGAGCATCTTTGACTTTCTTTAGTTACACTCGGCTGCAGCTCTCAAATGTGATTTGTTAGAAGTAAATTACTATGGACACTTTTGGAAAGGGATAAATTACTTACCCATCAGTATGCTTAACAAACCATTAAGACTTATCGTTGAGATGCTATGACCGCTTAAGTGAAAAATTGCTCAACTAGCCCCGCCCTACCCTACATAAATTTCACAAGGACAAACATCCAGACCCGGAACAACTATTTGTAGGCTATACAAATACTTGTTCCTTGCGGGATGAACCCACGGCCCATAGCGCAACTCATTGCTAAGCCACTTAGTCACAGAGCCGTCAGATTCTGTGAGAGCGTGGTCCTTCCCCGGTCGAGCCGACCCATTCGTGCTACAACTATACTACTAATATAGCTCCATCATGGCTCTAGCACGTAAACAAATGACAATACAATAATATGTTATCAGGTAGTTACATGAAACTGATCTGATTTTGGATACGGATGCTGGCCCAAGCAACGCTTATAAATTCATTTTAAATATATTTTATGTTAGGAGTATTGATTGTAGTCGTAAACAGTCATGAAAAGAGGTCACTGCTAAACATAGGCCTCTGTAAGTTGGAGATTTCTCGTAACTACGGTCCTTGGCAGACGAATTGATCAACACAGTTTAAGCTTTTTCGTACGTTAGGCGCTGTTCTCAACTCAATATCTGGAAATTTTTATGCCATTGGTAGTTTTATGAGATTGGCCAAATACTCAAACGCTGCTCAATTTTAAGATGCCGATATGTGTCTTGCTGTCTCTATCAAAGTTAGTGACTGTGACATCAAGACTAAACGGCGTCTTAAAATTGAGTAGCAATTGGCGGTCACTTACCATCAAGTGAGCTGAATGCTCGTTTGCCTCCTCTTCTATAAAAAAAAGAACATCGGCTTGAAATGTTCAAATAGTCGATATTTGTCTGCGAAAAATTTCGAGGTGGTATTTAATAATAAATATTGAATGTCTGTCTGTAATACCGAAATAACTGATTTATTTTAGACTCGGAGTGTTATTTGCATGGTATTAAGACATGAATAACCAAGTTTAGTACTTCTGTTTGTTCGGGCTAAACTTCGAAATACTTCACGAATAGATAGAGAGCAATATATTTTATCCGAAAACCTAGGAACTTATAAAAAAAAAGCAAAATTGGGAAGTAAAATAAATGGTCTTTGATTATTTTAAATCTAAATAACGCCACAAAAAACGAATACCCACGCGAAGCCGGGTCAGGTCGTTAGTCAAGTAATTAAAGGCCTAGTGTAGTCTGTGCTCACCTAATTATAGGAGCAGGATAGATTTCTTCTAGTGTCCATAAAACCAGGAGACATCTATTAATATGTTTGAAATTCCTATGTACTATTCAACGTCGTATTATAAATTTTCCAAGCGTGTTAGTCAAAAATATTGGCAATCAATTAAAAACAAAAAATATCAATATAAAGGTATCGAGAATAGTTGTAATTGAAGAACTGTAATTATCCGTTTATATTTCACAAGGTTAATCTTTTGTTCCTGTTTGTCTACAGAGTAAATAAAAGACTTGGCAGCAAAATCTTAAACACAAACTCAACTCTATCGAGACGCAAAAACTTCGCAAACGAGTGTAGATATAAAAGAAAAAGGTATGTGTTTTCCACGGACGAAGTTTCGTAGATGTGATTTAGTGTGGAATTTTCTCCACTCTGAAAATATTCAAGTGTTTCAGTAAGCGTAATGCAGCTCAACGTAGAACGGACGTCGGGATATTAAATTTGATGAAAATATACGAGTAGGCAAAACGCTGCAATATGCAGTGCTTTACTAGATCAATAACAGATGGAGTTATGCAGTAATAACGCCCTCTAGACTGAATTTCAGCGACGGTGGCCACTCTCAACGGAGACTAGCCATTTGCGCAGGACAGAATTATAGTGCCCAAGTGTGTGTGCAAGCACATCTGTACCCTCTATTCCCTCACTCTCGTAGTCCGATGGGACGGTAATCAAACACGAACGGGGAGATCAGGCGCAGGACCAACGGCTTTACGTGCTTTTCAAGGCACGGGCGTGAACATAAAACCAGTATCACTGCGACCAGTATGATATAACGTGATCGCTACTATGGGTATGTATAGTTCACTGCTAAGTTCTAAATCTAAATGAATTAAAAGAGTTTAAATGAGTTTTTACGGATTATATCGCGTATAATAACTTATTTTACATTCCCGACGTTTCGATTAATTTACAGCACCTATGGTCACGGGAAGGACTGAGGTGTTCGACGGCCCAATGTCATAGTTAACTGTGGCTACCTTGAGTTGAAAATTACATATAAAAAAACTGCTTTAATTTAAATGCATCAATATTGCGGTTCAATTATGGTTTCTAATGTTCGCGTAAACATTAGAAACCATAATTGAAGGAGTTGTTTAGCTTAGATGAGTGTTACACTATAAGATACGTATGCGGTTTACAACAGAATTTCTTAGTTATTGGAACCAAGTTTTGGAACTCCGTCACGACCCCCTTTCTACAGTGCGAGCGAGATGAAATAACATCCATATCCCTCGCACTTTTCTTATCTTGCCATGAAAGAAATATTATTTTAAATGAGGCTTCATTTTAATAGACGCTAGTAATTCATTTATTTGTATTTATTAATTAATAATATAATACGTTTATCAGTAATAATATACTACGAAAGGAACTTCGTTCCAACCGAGTGTTCCACGACACTCACGCATGTTTTTTTTTTGTATAGGAAACTATCAATGAGAATAAAATAATATAATTGTTTCTTATGTTTATAAATACTTGCGATATTACTGAAGTATGGACCATCACAATCGAACTGTTTGTCTTCGGGGTTATTTTATTAGTAAATTGTTTGAATAAACCATTGTTATTGGGTTCCGCACAGTAACTACAAGAAATAAAATAAAAACAGTGAAATGTAAGATTTTGCTACAAATATTTTTACATGTACAGATAAATGAAGTTATGGAAACAATCATTATAATATTATTCGCTAGCATAATAATATCATTTGCTATGATCATGGTTTCAGCTAGGACAAGCAGCAGTACATTTATATAACTCTACTGCGATATGCGTTTTCATTATGATAATTATCGTAACTTTTTCTTTTCATTTATTAAAGAGCAATCTGTAGTTTTAGCACCTAACTCATTAAAAAATTAGCGATATTCCAACGTTTTTTTTTAAATAAAAGAGACCCCTATTCTATAGAAAAAAACGCAGACTGCAAGGTCCTCAGAGGTGACAACGCATCTGTAGCCTTCTTTATTGTAAGTTGGCTGCAGGTGTCCAGTACCTAAGTTAATTTTTCACTTAAGCTTATTAAAAAAAACTTATTTTTAGTAATGACTTGTGCAATCTTCACATTGATAACGCAAAATTCGTCTCTTTTGCAGACGACACAGCTATTACTTTCTATGCAACATCTTGAAAAGATCTTGAAAGTAAATCACAACGTAGTTTTAATCTATACAAATAAATAAAATTGAAGTGCCTGTTTGTAACGTTAAAATTACAGATTTTTACTAAATGCATATGAAAGTATATACAGTACTTATAAAAAAACTACAATTTTTAAAAATTTTGTCTGTCTCTCTGTCTGTCTTTTTGTTCTGGCTAATCTCAGAAACTGCTGGACCGATTTTGACGTCACCGGCAGATAGCTGATGTCATAAGGAGTAACTTACGCTACTTTTATCGGGCGAAGTCGCCGGGAACAGCTAGTCAAATATATAATTGACTTTTATCTCACACTCTTACTCTTAATACTTCCAAAAGTAAATTTATAACTTTCTCTATCAGTCCCACCTCGCAATCAAATATTGAAAGTCATCAAGTTGAAAGCTCACTCTTGTTCTCTTCAGTCTTCCCTTGTTTGTGTCCACAAATAAATTCTGTAGATAATATAAAATATCTCGGTATTATATCAGATAAACACCTAAATTTTAAAATGCATAATATAAATCTCTTAACATGTAAGGTTCGCAAGCTAATATAATATATATTTAAAACACTACGATATGTCGCCAATTCCATAATTATACGCAACGTTTATTACGCTTTATGTCAGTCTATCATCACGTATTGCAATTCTTGCTGGGGTGGTGTTGCAAGAACAATATTAAAGCCACTTGAAGTTGCGCAAAGAGCTATCTTAAAGGTTGCTACTTTTAAACCAATGTTATTTCCAACTATTCAACTATATCAAAACTGCGCTGTTCTTAGTGTGAGACAGCTCTTTATACTGCACACAGTATTACTTCAGGATATTAAGACTCCTTTCATTGAAATTACAAAACATCGTTAAAAAGTATGCACACTTCCACTAGTCAATTTTTCATTTATAAAAAGATTCTTTTATTATCTAAAAATGAATGCGAAAATAGAGATTTATGAAATGTCAACATTTAATTGTAAAACTGCTGTCCGTTCTTTCCTGCTAAATAAGTCATATGATGATACGGAAATACTTGTTAACGTAATATTTTTTATAAAATAATTGTTATAAAAAATATTACGTCGCATTGTTACATACTTATTTTATAAAATTTTCTACTTAATACATACACACGCACGCACACACACACACACACACACACACACACACACACACACACACACACACACACACACACACACACACACACACACACACAGAGAGAGAGAGAGAGATCAGTTTATGTATTTTTAAATTTTATTTTGGGGATAGGACTGTATCTCCTAAATACAGATTACTAAGTAACCTCGCTAGGAGACTCAGGATTCTACCCATTTCAAATTGGTCCTCATGATGTATTGTATATATTTGTAAAAAGTATGTAAACTATAAAAAATGTAAATAAATGATTATTATTATTATTTCAAAATATGTTAACGCTATTAGAAAACTGTAAAAATTTACGCGAATGACATGATCTCAACGTAAAATCACGTGACTGAACGTTGATTTCATTATTTTTTATAGAAATGAAATGATATATTATTTTACGTGGTAGAGCCACGCTGCAGCTATATTATGGTTGTAGCACGAATGGGTTGGCACGACTGAGAAAGAAGCACGCTCTCACAGAATATCAGCGTAAAATAGCAGCTTAATGCTGCTGTGTTTTGTATGGTGAGTTTAGAGAATCGGAGACCCCAATCTAGCTGCAGCGTGGCTCTACCACGTATAAAATACGTATGTGTATTGTGACTATAGTATCTTTCACCGTGCCAATATTTTGTTAATGGCGCCACATAATAGCGACCGGATGAAAGACGTCAATTCTACGCTCGCGTGGAACGACGCGGGCCGTACTGGCGGCACCCATGTGACTACAGATACCATATCTCAGGAGATGATATCTGGTCCTGACATGTTAGGAATTTTGGGCTTTTGTCGGTTGTTGGAAATGTCAGGCTTTTTCATCAATACTTCAATAAAACTCAGTAGATATTTTACGTTTTTATAGAATAAATGTGACAAATGAGCACACAGCCCACCTAATGGTATGTGGATGCTGTAGGCCATAGACGTTTACATCTATCCTCGATTAAAAATCAATATGCAGATGCGTTGTCACCCCTGAGGACTAAGGTGGAATGCCTCATTTCCATACGAAACACAGCATCATTGAGCTGTTATTTTATGCTGGTATTCTCTGAGAGCGTGGCCCTACCTCGTTCGAGCCAACCCATTCGTGCTACATCCATAATATAGCTGCAGCATGTCTCTTTCACGTAAACATATGTACTTTTCTATGGAAATCAGGTTATTTGTCAGGAGTTTTCAATTTTCATCTGGTAACCCTACATGTGACGAAGTGTCAATTCTAAAATAGACAACGGAGACAAGTGTGCCCGCTATCTAGCGGACAGGCGCCGACCCTTATCTCTGGCAAACTGACAATACTCTCCCCCGTAAATATCGTACACCAACACGTCCGTAATAAACAATTATAAATTATTCATGTCCGGGCGTAAGATATAAATTATAGTAAGTAATAGTTTTATATTCCTATTAACGTCGTTCATGTAATAAACAACGTACACTGATCTATATTATTACGCGGTAGAGCCACGCTGCAGCTATATTATGGTTGTAGCACGAAAGGGTCGGCTCGACCGGAGTAGGACCACGCTATCACAGAATACCAGCCTAAAATAGCAGTTTAATGCTGCTGTGGTTTCAAATGGTGAGTGTATAGAACCGGAGACCGTTTTTACTGGAAACGAGGCATTCCATTTCAGTCCTCAGGGGTGTGTGTATTATGCTGTAGGCATTACGAAAGACGACGCCAACCATTTGGTTCAAATGCGTGAAATATCAACAACAAAGTGGTAAAACCAGCCGACCACCTGGTTGTCTGATGGTGAATCCAGTGGGGGTTGGATCCTTTTTGTGTTAATGCGTTAAATTATTGTTGTTAACGATGTAGACCGTCACATTTGGTGCGTAATTTTCGTAAACTACTCATTATAGTAAAAAAAGAATTTTGTTTATTGCTTGGATTATATTATTCCATTACAATATAAAAGTTCACTGCTGAATACAGACCACTATCATAGATAGTGTTGCCAGGTGTCCCAAATTGTGCGGTACGTCCCGACTTTCAGGGGTATGGTGACAAGTCCCGATTCCTGCTTGATCGTGACGCCAAATGTCCCGATTTTTCACTAGACTCCTTAGTCGTAGACTTTCTACCACTAGTCAATTTCTTCAAGCATTTGTGTCATTGTTTTAAATAAATAAAGGGACATTATGCGTTGGATGCAAGGATTTTTGTAAGGGCGTTTGATGTTATAATTTAATTATGAATGAATATGTGATTTGTATTATTGTATATTGTTGTTTTTGGACAAAAAAAGAGCGGTCCGAAATAATGACATACTGGACCTGGCAACATTAATCATAGATTGCCTCATAGGGGGGATTTAGCCTTAGTTGCCACGCTTGTGAGGCGGTCTGACAACAGTTTTTTATTATTTGGGGTTGTTATTAGGAAGATGTTGCTGTCTATCTACTGTTTCGGTTTCCCTCTGTCGCCTCTTACGACAAACACGGGACGATATGACCTAGTGGATATGCTTACACCGCCACTACATGAGTGGTAAACCCACTCTGTTTATGCTATGCTATATAAAAATAGTTTTGTTTCATCGAAACATCGCTAGATAATTCGCAATGCCACTCGCTTGATACAAACTCCGCGTCGGGGCGTGTCGGGCCTCTTAAATCGAATAATCCTCCGATCCGACGCGAAATAAAATCGGCCGCGGTCACGACATTGAACCCCGTCTCCGAATCGTAGATTGATACGAACCAGAGAGCCGTCCGTCGATAAACGACGCAATGTCAAGAACGATTTCTATTCTTGCACATACCCGCATCACTTCTAGCGTCATAATATACGCACCTAATGTACGCGTAATGTACCGAAACGCCCACGTGTTACACGCTATATGTGAGAATTACCGTGATTATAAATACTAGAGCCGATATACGTCATGATTGCGCAAGGCCGGTGTGACGTCACGTTAACGATTGATAGCTTAGTTCATTTGCGGGATTAGTGCAAAAGATAACAACAAGTGTGTCTGTTTCTGATTTTTTTAATTTAACTTTTCTTCGATTATTACTGTTGTGTTTTCGCTAATTTTGTGCCATTTAAGTTTTTAACCAACTCTAAGTCCCCTTATAGCAACTCAAGGTATAAGCACTTGCCTTAAAATTTTACAGTACGCCAGCACACCGAGTTCGATTCCTGCTGCGCAACCCAAGAAGGAAAGGTGGACTGTGTCCAGCAGTGGGACATACATGCTTTACATTAAGTTTTAATTAGAAGGAACAAAATAGTTACTCGTGAAGTTGATAATGTTCCGGTCGATTTCGTCTACAGTGAGTATTTTCAATAAATCTCAAAAACATATAATTACAATATGTTATTGTACGTCACTAAATGAATGCATATCCATTGGCACTGTAGTAATCAACTTGAGAAGATGCTTGGAGATCAGCCTAAAGTAATATAAACCGAGATCTAAATAATACCTAGTACTCTGAAATGTCATTCCTCTGAGATCCATCCACTTTTATACCTCCTGAAATGAGATGGAATAGATTACATATTTAAGTTACCGATGGGTCTAATATCGTTTTTAATTCTATATGTATATACTATGCTATATGCTACATATTATATAATATTAACGAGTATTATAATAGCAAGGATACTACTGGATTTTCTTTCGCCATTTCCTCTTCGGTCAGAGGAGCCTCATTTCGAAACGGTAGTAGATTTAGTAGGGTTAAAAAATACATTTGACAAACGATTTTTTTAATTATTATATAAAATACATCCATGAATGTAAGCTTAAAATAGAAAACATTAACTTTAAACTTAAAATAGTAATTTTATTCATGTACTACACTCCGTCTTATGTGGCAGAGCCACGCTGAAGCTATATTATGGTTGTAGAACGAATTTTTCGGCTTGGCCGGGGTAGGACGCCACGCTCTCACAGAATACCAGCGACTTTTTTTACTAGAAACGAAGCATTCCATCTTAGTCCTCAGGGCTAACAAAGCATCTGCATTGTGATTCCTAATCGAGGATAGATGTAGATGACTAGGGGCCATAGCACCCACTTAACACCAGGTGGACTGTGTGCTGGTTTATCACCCTTATTTTATTTAAAAAAAACATATTTAAATTTACTAATTACTAGCTGTTCCCCGCGACTTTTGGAATTTATGATTTCATGCAGCGATCACTAATAAAAAACTAGATACACAGTCAGTGACAAAAAATGTCCTTACCGAATAAGCGCCCACTGGAACATTTGGGTGCGCTTTTAATTTATACGTAGCTTTGTGAATACAACTTTAGGCAATGCATTTAAGGTTGAATTTACATTACTGTATATTTATTTCAACTAGAATTACGTCAAAACAATTGGTGACAGTTTTTAGAGAACTTTTGCATGGGATTGTGTATCTAGTTTTTTATTAGTGATCGATGATTTCATGGGTTTTAATTTATTTGCGCGGAACCCTTATTCTTTTTCTAAAATAAAAGTAGCCCAAATTACTCCTTATAACATCAGCTATCTGCCAATGAGTCCCGTCAAAATAGGTCCAGACATTTGGTGATTAGCCGGAACAAACAGACAGACAGATAGACAAAATTTCAAAAATTGTTTTTTTTTGTTATAAGTACCGTATATACTTTAGTATGCATTTAGTAAAAAGTTATTGTTTGGACATTACAAACAGACACTTCAATTTTATTTATTAGTATAATTACACCGAGTATAATAGTTATACTATATTATTCTACTATATCATTACATTTTATTTGCCTACATCAAAGAAATAAATATTTCAATTGTATTTCAATATAACCATATAATTCTTGCATGATAATGTTATCGTAGGATACGAGTAATGTCGTCGACCTGCCGGTACTATTCTCGATAACGCCTGGCACCATTCCAAACGCCGATATACATTCGTTGCGCATGCATTGCCCTGTTTCCTTGCACATCCTTACAACTTAGTTTAACGGCGTTCAAAAAGTGATCTTATTCCAAAGACATACAATTCGAATTGGGTTGTGCGCGTAATTTGCCTAGTGTTAAAACGAAACGCCTAGACATTTGGAAGGCCTTTGAAGTTGTAGCGAGAAGACAAATTCGCCGGCTATAAACACGGACGGACGGACGTAATTTATTTTCAAACATGCTCATTTGAATATAAATTATATAATAAATACACGTGTCAGATGCTTTTGGTGACAAAATATACGCAACCATAATTCTCGAGCTTCGAGCTTATGTTGGAATTCTGACTAACTTAATATATTTATGATAAGAGTTAATTCATTCCATTCAGATAATTAATACACTCAGGCGTTACTTTGCGGAAATCCATTATATTAAAGTTGGAAAAATTTACTTTGCCAATATCCGCTCAATAAAATAAAATGATGTGTCTTACTTATAAAAAATTTATGTGCTAAGACTTAGTGGTCAGCCACCGTAGAGTCTACTATACCTGAAGATGCGTCGTGTAGAGGCGAAACACGTGTCGTATTGTCGTCGGTGGTGTGTCTTTCCTAGTGTAGTGGTGGTGGGAGTAGTGGTGCTGGGATTAGTGGTGACGGGCATAGTGCACGCAATTGAGGGAGGGCGGGAGGTGCTCTTCAAACTAGGTAAGACATATCATTTTATTTTATTGAGCGGATATTGGCAAAGTAAATTTTTCCAACTTTAATCATTCCATTCATCCATTCATTACAGCCTATAAAAGTCTACTGCTGAACATAGGGCTCCCATAGGATGTTATGGGATAAGTTGATATTCTTACACTACCACTACACGGTTTAGATATGATACGCAATTAAAAAAGTCAATCTCACTACCTATTATATTATAGCAAATCTCAACTGTGTGAAAGACTAGCAGTGGAACGTTTACACTTTATAATATAAAATTAAAAGAAATAAACACAGTTTCAATTGATTTGTTCATAAAAATGAATGCCTCTTTGGTGTAATGGTTGTAAGCGCAACTGTTTGCGGCAAAATGTGTCGCGCCCTCGTGCAAATAGTAAGAAAATGCAGATATAATTTTTATATTTTTGTCTTTTTCTTTAAAAAACGTTACCTCCACACTAGGATTTTCTCCTGTATCGTGGGTTCGTGGGGGCAGATTATGGGGGTTACATACATACATTTCACAAGGGTACTGTCACCGGTATCGCGTCGTCCAAGGATAAACCCACGCCATCGGTTCCAAAGTCTAAATTACCTTTAAAAAAGAAACTCCGTTAACACAAGAGTGTGCATGCTAAAAGGCACAAAGAGGGGTAGATAGGACATGATCGTTAGGCGGTAGTGCAGAAGTGGCGCGTACAACAAATAACCAGACCCGGAACAATGATTTGTAGGTCATACAAATACTTGTTCCGTGCGGCACTCGAACCCGCGGCTCTTAGCGCTGTAAATCACTGCTAAGCCACTGCGCCACGAAGCCGTCAAATTAGCAATTTGCATTTTGAAATGCGTAACTTAATTCATCCCTCTCCCTTTCACCATCGGACAACCAGTCGCTTGGCCTTTCTTCACCTCTTCGTTGTCGAATTACCGCGCATTTCAACAATGCGGTCTACTCTATTGTTCGCTAAGCGTACAGAATAGTGGAATAAGTTGCCAGCATCTGTCATTGTGTCTTCAAGGCAAGAATGAATAGGCTTCTAAGTCAGTGCGCTTTACCATATTCGACTGCATCACCACTTACCATCAGGTGGGATAGTTGTTAAACACTGGCTTAGAATAGTTAAAAAAAATCCATTATAATCATAAAAATCCATTAAATCCTCATCGCGTAATTTCCATGACATTTATATATACGCAGTGTTCGCTTTACGTGAGCAACGTTATCACTGAGATATGAAATATCCAATAATCTTAACGGGAGAAGAGAAAGGGTTGTCGTTTATTTGAAATTTCGCCAGACAGTCCGATTGATCCGGTTCAGATTTTGCTTTACAATTTTTAGATATATGACCTATAAAATTGTAAAACAACAATAAAAAACAACAAAGATAGTGTAAAAAACCTTTAAATGTGCTAGAATTAGTACAATATTAAATAAAATAATAGGTTTGCCATGAAAATTAAATTGAAAGGAAATTTACCTACTACTTTTACGTCTGTCATTTATTAATTTTACTGAAACTAGCTGTGACCTAAATGAGCACGCACCTGAATCTGCCGGTACCAGTTAATTCATAATTTAGTTTTAACTATTTTCATTTTTCTATGCATTAATCTAATTCTTCAAAAGGCGACTTAAATTAAAATAGAATCATTTTTATTCAATATAGATTACACGAATACTAATTGAATTGAAAGTTATTTCAGTTTTACCACTGGTTCGGAAAAAAACGTCTGACCTGGGAAGAACCAGCAAGAAACCCAGCTGGACTTTTTAATAAAAATAAATTAATTTACAATATAATATTTTATACAAATAGTATGAAAACATTTAGAAACAGCATGTTAGCGATCTTTCCCACGGGTTATTATCATTCATGTATTCTTTAGTAGTATTATAACCCTTACTAAACAATTTTTGCTTAGTAAAAATTTTAAACTTTTTGACAGTTATAGATTATGGACCATCACATTTATGCTACGGAGGCAAGTAAAGGCAAGCCCTCCTTTTATTTATCTCCTTTTATTTGTTTTAATTACGAATTCCATCACGTTTAACCGACGTTTCTCGTGCTTTACAACAATCATGTTTACTTGGGGACTGCGATGGGGATATTAAAAAAAAAAAACAATTATCAAAGCTTAAAGAAATTTTCAAAAACGAAAGCAAATAGCTTTTATAGTAGATACAAATAATAAAGTAATAAATATATAAAAGTAAATAATCCTTGTAATTAATTTGTACGTGTGTTTGTCACTGAAATCCTTATAAACGACTGGACCGGTTTGAGTGGGATTGACCGGTTCCTTGTCCCCTGTTGTTGAGATCCAGATATCACCGAAGCCGGGGCGTATCGCAAGTATAGTAATAAAAAAATAATACGGGTTGGCTAGCAGAGAATCAGGTCTGTGTTAAATTTGCCCATTGTTACCACATTTACAAGGTGTAAAAATTAAGAAAGAATCAATAATTGTAATATACACCTTTCATACGTCCATAAAATGAGCAACATAAATTATCAGCACATAAATGAAATGAAAGTAATTGAATTCACTTTCTTCAAACAAACATCGATAGCATCGAAACAGTTACACATGTCTACATCAGTCTTTGCATTACGTAAGACGAAGTAAAGGCCCGTTCACCATAGGCGATATACTCGTCAAAGCGATAAAAGATCTCTGAGAGCGGATTAAATAAAATATAAATAAAAATAAAAATACATTTATTTCTCAATAACACTTTTTATAAATTAGTGGTGAAACAAAAATGGTAAATATTTCTTTAATCACAATAATATTATATCAATACGGTAGTTATCGTAACAGCTATAGCGCATATGAGAAATTGAGCAGAACGATCTTATTGACTATGATATAATATTTCAGTATAATCATTTCATATACAATATGCAAAAATAATGTACACATACCAGAGACGAAGATCAGCATTCAACGGTTAGGGACGTTTTGGATTGTAGTTATTAATATTTATGACTTGCTAATAAAGAAGAATTAAAAAAGTCAATATAGGCAAAACTGTCAATCAAAACAATTATTTCTCAAAACTTGAAAACAAATATACACCAGTATATGTTGCCATTAATGTCATGTGGATCTGAAATTATTTTCAGTAAGCGCAAAACAGGACTGCTCAACACTAGATGAATTATAATTATAATAATAATGTCCCGCAGACCGAACTTCGGTCACACTGGCCAGTCTCAACGAAGACTATTCATCGCGGGACAGGATTACAGTACACGAGCGTGTGCACAAACACAGTGAACACTCTATTCCCTCATTCTCATAGTCTATTGGGACGGCAATCCGACACGTCCGGAGAGAAATTAAGCACAAGGCTAACGGCTTTACGTACATTCCGATACAGGGGTGAAACACCATTAACTTACTGATTCCGAGCTGATATTAAGGATTTCTTGATAGAAAAACCAATAATTGATTTTGAATAATTAATTGATTTCGGACCCAAGATCACATGATCAACCATCGCGCTTACATCAACTAGAGAGTAACGAACTGGTAGGACATGCAAGAAGTCGATGGATGCAGGTGCCTCAGGGCAGTGTTTTGTGGCATTCCTTGGAGGAGACCTATTCAGCAGTGGACTTGTGAAAGGCTGTATCGATGTTGATGATATTGAAATAAAGCTGTGAATTTGTAGCCTGACGGAACGGAAAGTACTTTCCTGCGAGTCGGAGCACGAAGTTACAAAGACTAGTGTGTATACTCCCTAAGACTCGTTCACCATTAGTTCATAGTACCGAGTGAAAAACAACAACCTTCGACGCGGTCGTCTTGCTGTAGCAACAGACAGAGAACTGTTAATCTTGGCAGCGAGAGTTATTTATCTATTGGGTTATCTAAATGCTTTACTGCCGACTAACATGATAAACTCCGGTGTTTTTTTGTGTCTGTGTCTCACTGTTTCATAGATTTTAAATGTTGCATCTAAGACTTAAGATACAGCAGATACTCAAATAGTGTTTTATTTTTGTGGATGATTAGATAAATAAAGTCCACATCTGACATAAGGTTTCCCCATAGATTAGCTCATAAGATGGATATTTACCGTAGTTGCCATGCTTGGCAGGAGGGTTAGCTACCGCAGTTATTTTTATTTTCTCCTGTTTTATTACCCTTTGTTACCTCTTACGACACCCACGGGATAATTTGGAGTAGTGATATCTTTTGCACCGTCACTACTATATATATTATGCTTGTTTATTTGACAATAATATGTTTACTATGTTTATTTGACAATAATAAAATTACAATTTAATAGCTATGCACGTAGAACTATTTTTTTATAGAAGTAAGAGCGACAAGAGAGCACACATGTATATGTTAATAGAAGCTGTAGCCCATAGACACCTAAATAGATCTATCATCAATTAAGAATAAAAATATGGATACGTTGTTACTCCTGAGGACTAAGATGCAATGCCTCGTTACCAGTAAAAGGGGTCAATCAATCAATCTCTTTATTCATTAACAATAAATTGTGTACGAATATTACAGCAATGTCCTTATTATATTGCTAAGACTTAACTTAGTTAAACAGAATAAATAAATTAGATATTCAAACAAAAAAAAATTAATAAATTAAATTAATATTCATCACAAATGTTCAATAATATATTATTTACATTATAGATGCCTAAAAAACTAAAAGATTTTTATTTCTTTTAGTTTTTTAGGCATCTTGTTAAAAAGTAAAACCGCCTGATAACACTGTCCACGTTATCAGGCAGTTTTACTTTTTATCTCCAGTTTAGGCCTAATAGACGAAGTCAAGTCCATCCTTCTGGTGCTTTCTCTCTCTATCATTTCTTCATCGCTTTCATAAAAATGTCTGTTTTGAAAAACGTCGGTCAGAAGTATCAAAATATATAGGCTACGTGCAGTAAGAACATTTAGCTTTTTGAAATATTCTTTACATGATTCCCAAGGCGGAATGCATACCATTGATCTTATAGCTTTTTTCTGGGCAGTGAATGCTTTTTTTATATTACATTTATAGCTATTGCCCCAGAATTTTATGCTATATCTTAGTTTGGACTCAACAAGCGCATAGTACACGTTTAAAAGTTGATCAACGGTTAATTCTTCTCGCAAGGTACGTAAGGCATAGCTATCTGAACTTATTGTGTCTGCTATGGCTGCCAGCTCAACTTTCCAATTTAGGAGATCGTCCAGATGAATTCTCAAAAACTTCACAGAACTTACAGTTTTTATTATTTCCCCATTTACATACACTTCTGTTATGTCATTGTTTGAACATGACTATATTAGTTTTAGTTGTATTTTGCAATAAGCCATTTGCTATGAACCATTTTCGGAATGTTGTCATAGCTACAATAATCTTGTCCTTTAATTCTTCTGCAGTTTTTGATGATAGTACTGCGCTCGTATCATCTGCAAAAATAATGACTTGAATCTCAGGAATGAGATTGCAGATGTAATCTATTAAATCGTTCAAAAAGATTATGAAGAATATCGGTCCCAGTACAGAGCCTTGAGGTACACCTCTTGTTACTGTGGTTACTACAGATCTATGTTTGCTTTGCACTCCTACTTTGTTTGTGTCTACAATTTCTACAAATTATCTCCTATTACTCAAATGATTGATCTCTAATTCCATAGTATTCTAGTTTTTTTATTAATATGCTGTGATCTACGGTATCAAAAGCAGAGCTTAAATCTAAGAATAGGCCTGCAACTTTAACTTTTTTATTTAATTCTGTTAATATATCATTCACTATAGTATCAACTGCGTCAAGGGTTCCTATACCCTTTTGGTAGCCAAACTGTCTTTCATTCAAAACCTTATTAAGATTTAAGTGCGGCATTAAGCGTACTTTTATCAACTTTTCAATAATCTTCGATAATACTGGTAGTATGGCAATAAGTCTATAATTGTTCGGGTCTATTTTTGTGTTCTTTTTATGTATAGGTACTATTTTTGCTATCTTAAACTCGTTAGGAAATATTCCTTGGCTTATGCATTTATTATAGAAATATGCCAAAGGTTCACTTAACAAATCAATATTATCCTTTAGTATTTTTATTGGAATATCGTCATAACCACTAGATTTTTTATTTTCCATGCGTTTTACTAAAGTCACAATTTCCTGTGAATCAGTTGAAAATATTATCAGTTTTCGTCATTCACTTTACGAAACACATCACCATAATACTGCTACTTACGCTAATATTGCTTGCGTGGACTGCCCTAGATTTGAGTATAATAGACGAAGACATGAGATGCTCTGTAGCAATTTACGTATACCACCATAATGTCTGACGAAACTTTTGGATAAACAAAGTACAATTGAATTCTTCGTTATATTTACAAAATCTATTATAGATAAGCTTAAAAGATTCAATAAATTGTAACTAATAAATATAAGACAATGTGTATAAATTTTCCACTTAGTTTCATATTTTAAGTTAACATATATCATTATTACTCCTCTTTTCTAATCTTATCTTTATTCTTAAGGATACAATATGTAGATTAAGCATTTAGGCTAGTTATTTTAAGTTCATTACAAATTGTATATACTTGTATATACTTTATCATTATTCTCTTTTATAAGCTAATCACACTTGTATAATTTTATGATTCACACATTATTTTCGGCTATAAGTCACAAATTTTAATGATTGTTAATAAATCATAAGCTAAATACTAAATTATAAGCAATAGATATAAGAATACCCTGTATTTTACTTATATTAATTTTGTATTTCTACAGGCAATCCCTTTCATTTAACCTATGTTCATAATATTTATAATTAGCAATTAAGTTATAATGTTTAGAGTATACATACGTACTATAGATCTGATAATAATAAAACAAAAAAATATTTTAAAGGGCTGCGCTCTAACATTTATGAACATGTTACTGAGAATACTTGTGCGAACTTGCTTTGTTATTATTAATTTCATTTGGTGTAAAATAAATGTGTAATAGTGATAATATGATGAAGATTGATATCTCATCAATGTATCAAATCGCATTGATGTAGCGTTATCTTGCCTTAGAGATTAACAATATATACAATATAGTTTATGCCATTGTATGTATCCCATTGTGTAAAACTGTCAATAAATTCCCAACAAGGACGGTATACTACTTGGTGGAAAAAAAAATTGCTTGCGTGTGATCCTACCCTGGTCGAGCCCCACGTATTGTATTACCAATATATAGGACAATTAATCATTTCGTCACGCCTGTAATCCTCGAGGGGGTAGACAGAATACAAAACCAGTGAGCTACCTCATCACTTTTAGCCAAAAATTATAGGTACAGATGAAAGATAGGTGAGAAGCCCAAGCGTTATACGATATGGTAACAAATAACACAATTGGCACATCCTTTAATGTAATTATACCCACATAACCATAGGACCTATAAGTCCCAGACTAGTGAGGATTAATAATATATTTTTAAATACTTTGTAATACAACTCAATGTAGTATTAATAAGTATGTTGCATGAGTCAATGTTTCCAATAGCGCGACTTGTTTTCTCTTTCTCTGAACTCATAAATAATACATTCATTAACTTCGCGTTGAATCACCTATGATTCAATTGGTCCAGCTCATTTAAGTAATTCCTTTCGTTCCCGTTATATTACTCAAGTAACTGACTATCATATATAAATAGACCCATCAAAATAGAGATACCATGTTTTTTGCCGGATTTTTAAGAATGTTCATACAGCAGTCGTCTACAATTTTTTTTAAATTTATTTATTAGATGTACGCAACATGTCTTTTTTTAATTTAAATTTGTACTATGTATATAACTATGCTAGATAGAAATGTCCAGGAACGATCAAATACACGGTCAGCCTACATCAGACCTATTTCACTTATTCGTTTTGTCAGGTTAAAGACAATGGAGTGTAATTTGTGGCGTGACTCATTTCGTATTCCGACGCGAGAGATGTGGTGATGTTTGTCTGCACCTTCCGATCTGCGAGTACATAATGCTCTCTCCATCTCAATTGAGAGCATATTATGTCAGAGCCATTGTTGTTTACAAATTCGTCACAGCGTCACGTTTTAATACGTTTAACACATAACACACGTAACGTTTACCTTGAAAAAATTAAGCACAATGTATGGAAATGTTTGAGATATTATTCTTAATGGAGAATCCATTATCTATACGTAAGTAAGAAAGACTAGCTGCAAATAAAGTTTCCTTGTGAACGTTATTACATTATTCTTTTTACGATGGTATTATTCAGTTACGAATGTAATGGATTGTTTTCAAATTCACATTTTCTTGTATGTAGCTTTGCTCGCGTACTGTGAAATTTACTGCTAGCTTAGCCCCTCAGCCTAGCCTAGCCTAGCAATGTAGCCCCTGAGGAGGACGGTGACTCGGAAGTGGTCCCGAGACACCGTGATTGCACTGAGAGGGTGCTAGGGGCAGTAGAATGCCCCCGGGACGTGCTTTAGTAAAGCAAAGCGAAAGAGGGGTCCCGGTTGCGTTCCGAACGGAGGTCCTGGGACCCCTCATATACGCTGATGGTGATCACCGTGGGGTTTTGGCCAGTAGGAGTGCGGCATAACCTCTCTGTTGCCCCTGTAGCCGAAGGCATCTATGAGGATTTCCCCACGATAAAAAGTCCCTGAGCTACCACAGTTTTTAGATATGTAGTACAATCTAAATGTTGTTATCATCATTATAGCTCTTCACAAGTTCAATGCTGAATGAACATAAGCCTCCCCAAGGAATGCTAAAACACGCCCCTGAGCCGCCTAAATCTATCGAATTTTTGCATATATTACGGTCATCACTGAATCTAGTGAAGGGCCGCCCCATACTTCGCTTACCAGCATGAGACCTGACTAGAGTAATCGACATACGACCAACGGATCAGTAACTAAACGCCGATGGGATAAAATATTTCGATTGGAAGCCTCGCACCAAAAAAATTCAATTACATGCAATGTATTTTCCAGACGTCACATCGCTTATGGCTTCCATTCGATACGGAAAATTTATTGCTTGTTTGTAATACTTGAATTATTTTAAAGAAGTACGGTCTTATATTCAACCTTTTAATAATAAGTCTAGGCAAATAAATATCTAAGATCTAGCGATATAGGCTATTAACATCTACAGCTGGGCTTCTACTCGTATACTAAAAGGGTGCAGATAAAAATCTCCCACACAACCTCAGTGCGGGTTGTGAATTTAGACTTTCCAACTACGTATTATTTTGAAATTCTGAAATATGCTGGTGTTGAGTCCTCGCGGCGCCTTTATCGCCAAATACATTTTAAACATTAAAAACGTTATTCTATATATAAATAAAATTAAAGTGTCTGTCTGTAATGTTGAAATAATTAATGTCAGGGGTTTATTTGCATGCTACTAAGACATGAATAACCATTTTAAATATTTTATCTGTTTGTCTGTCCGGGCTAATCTTCGGAATGACTGAACGGATTGCGATGAAACTTCACAAACAGATAGAGACCAATGCCAGAAGTGATCTAGGCTATATTTTATTCAAAAAACATGAAATTTTTTGTGATATTGACAAATTTATAAAATATATGGTTTTTTTATAGGAGAGGGGGCAAACGAGCATACGGCTCACCTGATGGTAAGTGACTACTGCCGCCCATGAACAACTGCAACACCAAGGGAATTGCAGGTGCGTTGCCGGCTTTTTAAAAAGGAGTAAGCTCTTTTCTTGAAGGTCCCTAAGTCGTATCGGTCCGGAAAAATCGCCGGTGGTAAACTATTCCATAGAGAGGTTTTGCTTGGCCAAAAACCACAATTATAAAAGAGCTGCAGATTTTTTTAATTCTACGCAGATCAAGTCGTGGAATAAAGCTAGATAACAATACAAGTGATCGGTCGAACTTCAATTACACGCTTAATAAGAAATCTGACGGGATCATTTAGCTCCAAAGCTACCAAGATTTTATAAATGATGTGTTAATATAATAAAAGGTTTCACACGGCACTAACTTAGCACGGCCAACCATAAACACTAAGTAAACACAGACAAACAATTCGCACATACTTACAAATGCTTCGTGTTAACAAATGATTTTATTGTCTCTGACCGATACGACGCCATCTAAACACATATTTTGATTGATAACCAATACAGACGAGGCGAAATTGCGCAGTTTGTGTTAACGCAAATAAACTTTCGTCATCACTGAAGTAATATGTAGTACGTACTAGAAGAGACTGGCTCGTTAGTATAACGGTCGCAAACGCGTTTGCTGATCATAAGGTCCCGGCTTCGAATCCCGGGTCGGGTCAAAATCAGTTATTGGGTTTTTCTGTGAAGATATTTTTAGTAGCAGTCCGGATACAGGAAGTTTTTGGAGTGGAAGGAGTGTTTCACCCCCGTGCTTCGGAAAGCACGTAAAGCCGTCGGTCCTGCGCCTGATCTTTCTCCGGTCGTATCGGATTACCGTCCCGTCGGACTATGAGAGTGAGGGAATAGAGAGTGCACTTGTGTTCGCGCACACTCTTGGGCACTATACTCCTGTAAAGCAGATGGCTAGTCTCCGTTGAGGCTAGCCGCCGGAGAACATTACTATAATATAAAGAGACGCCGAGACTTGGTTGTTTGCAACACGCGTTAGAGCCCACGGGCGATAACTTAGTCTCTGCACTGCCGCACAGCCGTCTTTTCTAGTACGTAGAACTCATTACTTCAATGTTCGTCATAGTCGAAATTAGTTCAGTGTTAGATCGCCGGTTTTATGCGAGTTGCGATTGACGTACTGCTGTTTTACACGTGACTTCGATGTCTGACTACACACATATTTTTGAGGAAGCGTTACGCTGTGTCGAGGATATTTTTGGAAAACGACTACTCAGACTAAATAAATATTAATTAATGCTGGGTATTGTGACGTTGTAATCTCGTGATGTGATTAAAGAAAAAAAAATGGCCGACTTAAAAGAACAACATCTAATAAAATCGTCTTTAAACATAGTAAATATAAGAATCAAAGTCCCAACTTCTGAATGTGAAATTATTTAATACTTTTTAATTAATTGAAGTAGGCTTTTACTTTTTTTTAAACCTTTTATGTGGTCTAAGGAATATCACGATCCCAATGTTGTCTAAATAGTTACAATAATAACTTCATCTTCTTGCCAACTTTAGTGGTGGAATTTTGTCTCCAAATTTATATGGGAGCACCCCTGTAGTAACTATTTAATAAAAAAGCAATCATCAATATCCGCTTTCCCTCTCTCTGTTTTTAAGTTGGTCCCTGGATGGTTAAGATTCATAATTGGACCCGGTAGGTGGCGCTGTTGTCGAGATCCAGAAATCACCTATGCGAAGCCGGGGCGGATAGCTTGTTTTATATATTGAACAAGAATTATAATTACATTATTTTACTAATAGAATCATTCATCATCATTTTGCGGAAATCCATTACATATGATAAAGATGTGAAAATAAATTGGTTAAGATTCACGTGAAAAATAAAAAAAGGTGTCGTTCTTATTTCGAAGAGAACCGTCACTACTATTGCAATCAAACTTCGCAGAGTATTTTTCCTGATGATGCCTCGTTTAAAATGTTATAACTTGTAATTTTATCGGAGTTATGTATATCTCCCTTCGTTAAATTTAGTGTAGATTCGTAGATCGTTCGATCGTAGTTACGTGTGTACTTTAGTTGGGAAGAAAACAGTTTAAATAAAATCTCAAGTCCACCAAACCTCATTGTGACAGGCTTTTCACTGTATTTTATAGCTGCAAATTTAACGAGGCTGGCGAATAATAGGATCCATGAAGCGAGGGTAAGTGACAATCCTTGGGAAAGCATGTCCAGTGTTAAACTGCGGCCGGCTGATTATAGCATTGGGTAAAAACGATTTAATGATGGTTTCAAAATACCAACTTCCACTTCAACCCAGGTGGGTCGGCTCGACCGGGGTATTGTTTTGCTCTCACAGAATACGATCGTAAAACAGCAGCATAATGCTACTGTGTTTCGTATGGTGAGTGTAGAGAATCAGAAAACATTTTTAATGGTAACGAGGCATTCCATCTTAGTACTCAGGGCCGACAAAGCATCTGCATTTTGATTCCTAATCGATGATAGATGAAGATGTCTATGGGCCATAGCATCCACTTAACATCAGGTAGACTATGTGCTCGTTTGTCACCCTTATCTATAAAAAAAGTAAACGAGTAATATAGTGGCTGAGGCCATGAACATAAATAACCAAGTTTATCTTTACTTCGTTTATCACAGTTATCAATTCAAGTTGACACACTGATATTTGCGTCTGCCCAGAGACAATCAATTATATGAAAGATATATATTGAGAAAGTCTTAGTAGACATTCCCTGTTTCATTATTGCATAATCAATAATGTCTAATTAAGCAACTTACCGACTACGGGGCTTCATAAAGTCGCAAGTTCCAGGTTCAAATATCAGTTGAAACGTATATGGTAAAACACATTTTTTTATATAAGAGGGAGCAAACGAGCCTGCGACTCACCGGATGGTAAGTGACTACCGCCGCCCATGAACACCTGTGACGCCAGGGGAATTGAGCCGCAAAAAAGAGTAGACTTTTTTTCTTAAAGGTCTTAAGACGTATCGGTCCGGAAAAATCGCTGGTGGTAGTCGATACCACAAGAAAGTTGTGCGAGGAAGTAAACTCTTTAACTAATCTATTAATTCTTTATCGAAGATTTATTTATATTGTATCGAAGTCATGAAGAGTTATTGCTCTTGTGTTTTGTGTGGGCATGCGGTCCAATAACATCCAGGCGCAGTTATGCAATGCTTCTGACAGTACCTATGATGATAAGTCGTCAGTAGAGCACGTTTGGCGGAGCGTGTAGCGTGGCGTAACGGAAAATACAGCTGTTGAAGTTGAAGGTTTTGTTTTTAGCAAACCAAAATGGCATCCGTAAAAAACAAAGTGGCGATAGAGACGAAAAGAAAATTGCGTACCATACTGAGTGGTATATCATTGAATCGGTCCTTCAAAATCAAGATGAAGTTTTTTAGACAATTTTAGTCTTAAGCTCCCTTTAAGAATCACACAAACTAAAAGTTGTGTGGGTAGGATCTCTACATATTTCTTGTTTTTAATTTGTATACGAAATAAAGAGGATATAATATTAGTGAGGTATTATTATTAGTTAGTAGTCAGAGGTTTTGTTTATGTTATCAATGAGTCTATGGTTTTTGCATTTATTTATTTGTAAACTATATTTATTGTATAAGTATTTTAAAAAAACTACGTAATAACTCACTAGGTGGTAGGACTTCTTTCCTACCTAAGAGCCCGTCTGGGTAGGTACCACCTTCTCACTTATTTCTGCCGCCAAATAGCAGTGCTTGCATTGCTGTGTTCCGGTGTGAAGGGCATACAGACCCATTATAAATACAAGCTATGAAGAATTCCATCTTAATTCTCAGAGGTGACAACGCATCCTATTCTTCTTTTTTGAAGTTGGCTGCAAGTGTCCATGGACGCTTGTCAGTTCAGTTTATTAAAAAAGTAAAAAATAATTTCTTACGGTAAAAATATACACAATTACAGGGGACAGAAATGCGTGGGGTCAGCAAACGTAAAGCGATTATTAGCATTTAGATAGCGCGTGCTTGGGAAGGCGGGGCGGCGAACCAGCTATGTGGAATGTAATTAAAATTTTAAGCGTCAATTTATGAGCGGTAACGTCGTTAACGGGGCATTAAATTCTAAAAATGCGATTAAAAATAATAATAGTTATTTATTTTGCTCACCGTGTGGTGGCGGTGTAAGAATATCCACTACCTCATATCCTCCTGTGGGTGTCGTGAGAGACGACAGAGGGAAACCGAAACAGGAGATGGGCAACAGCATCTTCCCGATCAACTTAAAATTATAAAAAAATGCGGTTGCCAACTCGCTGGTGGTGTCACCACAAGCAACTATGGCAAAATCCGTTTTATGAGGCAATATATGTTTGAGGCCAATGTGTCAGTATTGAATTTTATTCAATGAATTTTGTTAAAGGAAGCTTTTCTAAAAAACAATGTCGATATGCTTAAGACACTCTTCGACACTTCTTTTCCTTCATCAGTTCGTAAACGCGATCACGTAAACGTCGTCACTGCTGAACATGAGTCTCTTCCACTGTGGGAGGATCTTTTTAATAGATGTTTAGCACTTTTGAGTCCGCTCCTTGTCGCTTGTCTGGGTTTACGTCTGTCGTAAACGAAAACGAATACGTAATGGTTATATATCTGTCGGAAATCTGCCATCTGTCGGAAGCCATGCAATATTTCTGGCACGCCTTTTACGATGACGCCTACAGTACGAAATGGGGAGAAGAATACTGTTACGCCACCACCACACGGCATAACGATACGTTAACAAGTTCAATAGCACGGTTTTTGTAGAAGTTGCCAGTGTCTGATTTACCTCTTGCTATGCAAAGGCAAACTCAAGTTATCCAAAAAAAGCTTAGCGTTTTACAACTTTTCTTAGTTGTACATAGTTGCAACTCATCAAGATCAGTATGACTTCCTTGACGAGATCAAAGTAGGATCCCTAAATACAGGATTCGGTTTCCGAACGAGTGAATGAGATAGATAAACGAATGGTTAATGGCAGAAAGACGACTGAGAGACGTGTGCAAATTGTAAGACGAATTGCGTAAATTAATTAAAGAAGTCATGTTCCTTCAAGACAATTTTATTTATCATTCCCACATATCATCATACATCATCATCATTACAGCATGTCATGAACATAGGTCTCCCTCAAGAAACGCCACAAAGCACGGTCCTGAGCCACGTGCATTCATCGACCTTCTGCATATCTTACCGTCGTCGTCACTCCATCTAGTGGAGGGTCGTCCTACACTTCGCTTACCGGTACGAAACTGCCACTCGACAACCTTTTTTCCCCCATCTGTCCGCACATATATTAAACTAAATAAAAAAATAAAAATTTCTTACACGGTTTTTGGTATATTCTATTGTCCTATAATAAGGCCAAAATACCCTTAATAGAGAGGATTTGCAGTTATCGCCACGCTCATCGTGCAATAGCAGCCTTCAATTACAATTTTTATTAATTAAAAATCATAAGAGTCCCACGTCTTTAATGAGCACAGTTCGTTGCCCACGCGATTGACTGGTTACCACGTAACACAATGATAAGGCTCAATTATCAATTCAATTATGCTCATTAACACTGTAATTAGTGCGGCGTTCTTCATTCGGCGTGCGATTAGTGCGTCTATTCACGTCTGACGTGTTGGCACGTGCGCACGTAATGTTGAGTAATCTTCAGCGTTATGGGGCATAATCGAATTCTAAGTTCTAGCAACAATTTTATATGATTTTTTTTATGGATAATAGGTAGTACTTAACTTATGCATGTTGATACCACTCTCTTACATAATTCCAATAACAAGTCGCTAGAGTCGCTAGAAGATGACCCCAGGTAGGGCGGCCGAACACTGCCGTTAATGAAGAAAATATTGAAAAAGTAAAGAAACTTGTTCTAGAAGATCGGCGAATCAAGTTGTGGCAGATAGTTGAAGCCATAGGCAGGTAGATGGTAGATTTATAAAATATATGGTGCTTCTACCGTAATTACGATGTAGCTGGAGACACTGGTAAATAAATACGTAATTATTTCTTATATTTACGCGAACACTACAAATTGAATTAAACTAATATTACGGATTTTATCGCGTTTAATTTGAACTTTTAATTCCCAACGTTTCGGGTGCTTTACCCACCCATGGTCATGGGGTGGACAGAGGGGTGATTTGTCTCTCCGTTACATACATTAGCAAATCTACCCGCCAGGCATGTGTGGCAGGCTAATCTGTCGGGTAAATCTGTACGTGTATGGCTAGCTTTAGTTTTCAATTGTGACAATGATGGCCTCATTTATTTGCTACTTTCTTGTTACTTACCATAGAGGGAACTAATGTGAAACTTGTTATACTTTGAACGTGAGGTATCCGATAAGTAACTTATGTTTCTTTTTTATGTTAAAATGTATTAAAAGTGCAAAAATGCCTACTAGCGGTTTTAAAAGCGAGACTTCAACAGAAAAGAAATGAAGAGATAGTCTTTGATTATTATTGTTAATCTTTGAGAAAAGTAATTTATTTAAAGAATGGAATTATGTTATGGCAATGTCTAGGTGAGGCTTTTGTTTAGCAGTGGGTATATTTGCCATAGACTAGGAATACTCCACGTGTAGTGGCGGTGTAAGTATATCCACTACCCCATATCGTCCCGACGGTGTCGTAAGAGACGACAGAGGGAAACTGAGACAGGTAATGGGCAGCAGCCTCTTCCTGATAACAACTTAAAATAATAAAAAACTGCGCTTGCCAACCCGCCTGCCAAGCGTGGCAACTATGGCAAAATCCCCCCTACGAGGTGGGGGAGACCTATATTCAGCAGTGGAATTTTATAAACTATGATGGATTAGAAAGACGCTGCTGTCCATCTTCTGGTTTGTTGCCCTCTGTCGCCTCTTACGATAATCTCGGGACGATACGGGGTAGTGGATATTCTTACACTGCCACTCGGTAGCGAAGCCTCCATAGAAGCCGAGAAGCCGGGCTTGTTCTATCAAACTGCTCAATCAATAATATCAACTAATAAAATAACTCGTAAACTGTTTCAAACTATTTCAAATTTCCCGCGCGCTTCTCTGTCGCTGTCTCTGACCTGTTCTACACAGGCCATAGATTACTGTATATACACAGACCTTATAACGTCAACACGCGGCAAAACTGCGCGATTAGGTTGTCATAAAATAAGTCGTCTCTCTCGCACGCGTGGGCTTTTACCGGGCTTTCGAGAAGACGATCGCTCCCTTTCTAACCTGTGGTAAAATGTTCTATAATGAAATATAACTACGACTTTTTATATAGCAATTTGTACGTAGCAAAAAGCCCGGCTTTTAGTGTGAAGTTAGTCATTAGTCAAGCGCGGGCGATACCTTTGTAAGTTCACTTCACATTTCAATGTTTACTCTGTGTGTTTACTTGAGCGAATAAATATTGCGAGTTGAAAATTTATGCTTTTTTATAGATTTTTAGTGAAAATGGAGGATAATAGTGTTCCTTGTGATAAATTGAAGTGTGTTAAAGTGCTAATCGGCGAGGAAAAGGTAAAATCGAAAAAGAGAAAAGGTAAATTTTTATAAAACTGCTAAAAACAACAAAACCATATCTTGGGCTTGCCCTAGTTTGGTGCCCTAGCTTCGCCACTGCTGCCACTACACGGTCAGCTTCGTAAGAATCCTATATATAGGCTTTTCTTTTATTATGTAAGATGGTGTCTACCATATAGGTAGTTGCTATCAGATTGTTGAATACAAAAAGTACCTTTCAAATACATAAATGTGGTAACAAATATTTTACGTCTGTACAGACGACTTTCGTGTCAAGGCAAGGGGCTAGGGACGTTCCACACAGTTTTGTGTATCGATATTTTATTCTATAAAGCGATCCGCCTCGGCTTTGCACGGGTGATTTCTGGATCTCGACAACAGCGCCACCTACCGGGTGAAATTAAGCCATCCAGGCATATTATTATCACATCACAATTGCATTATTTTTAAGTTCGCCTAACCCTTTAAAAGAATGTGTTAATAGGATTGAGTTATTTAGAAATTTGCCCATACTTACCACTCTGGGCAAGTGGGCTGGTAAGTGCAGCGGTAACGTTGGTTCACATCACTTTCTTTCTTAAAAAAAAGGTTACTTACACACTATTTGTCATGTGTCGTAAAGGCGTTTTACATACAAGTGGCACATATACAAATATCCAGACCTAGAAAAATCATTTGAAGTCACTTGTTCTGTACGGGATTCGAACCCGCGTCCTCGCAAATAAAGAACAAACCATTTCAGTCAGTGAAATTTAGGTTTTGCGGATTTGGTAGGATTTTCCGCCATCAACCGGCCGTCAGGGCCTCGTCCGTCAATCAGATACCGCACTGTCTCTAGGCGAGGTTGCTACTTGAAGAAATAGTTGGCCCGTAAGTTGTATATTTTTAGGAAAATTTGTGACCGCAATCTTTGAATTTTGTACACGTTCATTATTTAAAACAAAATTTTAAAAAGAGTTCGGAATCTTTCATTGCGGGTAGAATGTTGTACAATAGTTATTTATTTAAACTTAACTACTATCACCGACACCATTAATGTTGTTGTCTTCCTCTTTAGCGGCGCGCAAAATCTCCCGTTTAAAGGAGGGCGCTGACTGTGTAGGGGTGTAAAAGTCTTTTACCCCATTTCGTCCCGTGGGTTTCGTAAGAGTTGACGGCTATGGGAAAGAGCCAGAAAAATCAATAATTGCTACCGATAGACGGCGGTATAACCATCTCGTTTACGTCGAAAGTAAAATATCCAGACCAGCGACAACTCACCAGTGCACCTGATGGCAAATGGATGCTTTGACACATAGAAATCCACATATATCCTCGATAAAGAATCAAAATGAAACCCCTAAGGGTTTAGACGGAATGTCTCGTTTCCAGTAAAAAGCGCCTCCGATTCTCTACACTCACTATATCTGTATAGTGAGTGTAGAGAATCGGAGGCGCAACAACAACACAACAGCATTAAGCTGTCATTTCACGCAGGTATTCTGTGAGAGCGTGGTTCTTCCCGGGTCTAGCTGACCTATCGCCGCTAAAACCATAAAATAGCAATTAAGGCAATTAAGCAATTAAGGCTCATCCACTCTTTGTAATAAATACTCTCGTACAAAAACGACTTACCATGAGGAATATTGTATAGGACAATATTTCCTGTGAGTATTGTTAAATTTATCGATGCTTTTATTATATTATATTTTATTGTCTGTAGTCGTCCTAAAAACTTACTTACACGATACATTGTGACATCCTGCAATCGACTGGTGCAGTGACCCTCGCTGTCGTGACTTACCTGAAATAAAAGAGATCACGATTATAGATTAAGTTATATAATGTCATACGGTTGAAAATAATGGATTTTTACGCGTATAAATATTACAAGTTTTTTTTTACTAACATTATGGATATCTGTCAGTCGAATAAACAAATAAATAAATAAAATAAATATGAACTGATTGGTTTAGGACAAAGTTATTAAGACAGGATAAAGTAAGTGAAATTAGTAACATAAAATCTTAATAGTGCTTTTTTACAAATTGCACAACATATACATATTAAAAGTATGAATCCAAAAAGAAATAACATTAAAAGAAAACTTTTTGCAGCAGCCTGTGAGAGGTCAATAATGTTCAGCAGTAGACTTGTAATGTTTTTTTTATAGAATAACGGGGAAAATCGAACAGCCCACCTGATGTTAAGTGGATACTGGAGCTCATAGACATGTCCTCAATCCTTGATTAAGAATCAAAATATAGTAGAGAATATATATATATATATATATATATATATATATATATATATATATATATATATATATATATATCATCTTAGTCCTCAGGGGTGAGTTGTCACCCCTGATCAATATTTGTCTTTTATTATTAATGTCACGTTACTTGTGAGAAACGTAACCAGTGTTAAAAATAGCAAAGTTATTATTGTAAACAATACGACATACCCCGTAATTCTAAGCGTAACGCCAAGCTATTGGATCTCATCGGGCAACCGCGATCCCAGCGGCGACTAGGGTTACCATGTTATAACTGGCATTTGCCGCATTTAACGTTTTAAGGCATAGACGTAAGCGGGCGTGCGGCTAGCACTGATCTGAGACAGACGCTTTTGAACTTCGCGCACGTTTTTTTGATAGAATAAGTGTGACAAACGAGCACACAGTCCACCTGATGGTAAGTGGATGCTGTGGTACATAGACATCTACATCCATCCTCGATTAAGAACAAATGCAGATGCGTGTCACCCCTGAGGACTAAGGTGGAATACCTCGTTTTCGAAAAAAGGGTCTCCAGTTCTCTCGTTCCCAGGTAAAAAAGTTTTTGAAGTGAAAAATTCTTTAGAATCGTTGTGATTTGAAACTCGATGAAACGAAAAAGCAACACTAAAAAGAGACAAACATAGACATCTATAGGATTTAGCCTGCGAGAGAATAATAATAAGTTCTTTATTTCCAAAAGGTAGTACAATCAGATATTTACTCAGCACTTAATAAAGCTAATTTGGTAAATATATGTGAAACATAGCATCTGCAGCCGAACTAGGAGACCAGCTGCATCAGCTGTCAGCGCCATATCCCGACCGTTAATTTACAGTTTAATTACGTGTTATATTACATATTTTTGAAGTGAACACTTCTTTGGAATCGTTGTGATTTGAAACTCGATGAAACGCATACATCTACATAAACATACAACACACATACATCTATATAAAGAGACATAATATTATATATTTAGTCTGCGAGAGAATGAGATAGAATAGTGTTTTCTATTACCTCGTTCTCCTTTTTTGAAGATTTCGCTTCTGAAGCGAACTGCACACGGTTTTTTCATTATTGCGTTTCACCAGGTCTTACGTGTACCTTAGACAGGCATTTTAGGCATCCTAGACAGATATGTCTCAATTTAAAAATGGTAGCCCTAACCGCGACCGACACCGAAACGTAATTGTGCCGGCGTGTCGCCTTACATACCCGCCTAGATTACAGTTGCCGTATAATATTATACTAATGAGGTTACGACGTAGTGCGGAAATAGGTGTGTACCTTTGCAACGCGGAGCAGATACATATCCTTGTATTAATTAGGGTATGGAAATAAATTAATTTTAGTAGAACGTCTCTCTTTTGTTTACATAACATTTAAGGGGAGTGCTTACAGTTTTTTTTTAAATTCAGATAACTCTCTTAGCAAACTTGAGTAAATGATAAAACTTCTTCCGGTATTATATCGATAAAAACATGAATTAAGTCAATGGAAATATTGGATTCATCATAGTTTTTGCACTGACTTTAGTTTTATTTACCTTGACGGCGAAATACGAGCGAAAAAAAAATTGCATTTGAATTGAATCATGCTTCTCAAGCCACGGTGAATAAACAATAATATTACAGTGTATTTTCACGGCTACTGTTTTATTTAAATGTGTAGTATTCGATTAAATATAAGGAACCATAATTTATACGTGGTAGAGCAACGCTGTAGCTGTATTATGGTCGCAGCACAAACGGGTCGGCTTGACCGGGGAAGGACCACGCTTTTACAGAATACCAGCGTGAAATAGCGACTTAATGCTGCTGTGTTTCGTATGGTGAGTGTGGAGAACCGGAGACCCATTTTACTGGAAAAGAGGCATTCCATCTTAGTCCTCACGGGTGACGACGCATCTGCATTTTGATTCTTTATTGAGGATAGATGTAGATGTCTATGGGTCGCAGCAACCACTTACCATCAGGTGGACTGTGTGCTCGTTTGTCACCCTATACTATAAAAAAAAAATCGAGGACAGATGGTAGGTGTCTATGTGCCACAGCATTCACTTACCATCAGGTGAACTGTGTCATCCCTATTCTATAAATAAATATTTTATTTATAAATAACACAAACAAATATATAAATACATATTAGTCACAATAACTAGAATTACATAGACTATAGTACTTTTATTCAGATACTCGTATTTAGAAATTTTGTGATCGATCTTTGAAAATCCTTTCTGGGTGTTCAATGGTTCAGATAATTATTCAGCCATTTTCTCAGAACACCTAGCGTTATTTAGCTTCAAAGCATGTCCTACTTTCATCCGAATCTTGGTTATGTAAGACACCGGAAGACCTAACGCGAAACGTTCAATATATTTTGTTTTACGACTTGTAGCTATTGCAGGTCAGGACATTAAGTGCGAAACTGACTTAGGCTTAACAACATGAGAGAAAGCGAAGCTAAATAAAAGCTAACAACCATATTATATTGGTTGATTATCGCTTACATAACTTAAGCATTAATTAACTCTAATACCTATCTCTTTCTATTCTCATTTAGTGAAGAGAGAAACAGCAAATCTAAGCATTTCTTATATTGACGTCGACGTATTTTTGAGGCCGTAACATTAATAACTGCCAGCCCGTGCTGCCAGCAATCTATTATTATGAAAATAAAAAGTTACAGTCAAGTCTGGCAACTTTACCAATGGAAGGTAACTTTGCCATCAGGGGTGTACTGGTACAAAATTACGATTATCCCGGAAAAGGTAACGTTTTTCAAGATATGCCGTTATTTGGATGAAAATACAATAACTAATTGACAGCATTGCTTTCGATATTGCAACATGAGGGTTAATTTTGGCATTTTATTTTAACGCGGAATTGTGCCGGCGAAATAACCTCTTTGTTCAATGCTCCAGAACTTTAGTTGACTTTGCCACAAGAGTAAACTTCGCTGCTTACAACACAATTGAAAAAGCAAATCATAACTCTGAGTGTTGTATATTACATTATGAGGTAAACTTAGCTTCAACCATGAAGTCAAATCCTATTATTTTCATTATTAACCCTTATGGCAAAGTTGCCACAAAGCGAGGTTAACTTCGCCATTTTCTTTTTTTGAGTATTTTGTCTATTTAATGTTAGTATTTGATTAAATCACTAATAAATACCAAATTTATGAGGAATATAATGTCACATTTAACATTAACGCCCAGTCTGACAGTACATTTTTTGTTGGAAAATTGGTCCTGAACTTATAAGTCCTTCCAAAAATGGTAAAGTTGCCAGGTTTCATGGTACTTGAAATCAAAATTTTATAATGTTTTTCATATCAAATTTTAGTTACGGCGGCCAGTCTCAACGAATACTAGTCATCTGCGCACAGAATTATGGTGCATGAGTGTATGCGTAGGAACAGGTGCACTCTCATTGCAATCACTATAAAATAATATAGTAGTCTATACGTGTAGTAATCTAATATATAATAGTCCAATTGGTCGGAAATTCGACACGACCGGAGAGAGACCAGTCGTAAGACCAACGGCTTCATGTGCTTTCCCAGCAGGGGGGTGAAACACCGCCAACTTCTTGACTCCGGGCTGATACTGAGAATTTCTTGACAGAAAAATCCGATGACTGATTTTGATCCGACCCGGGATTCGAACCCGGGACCTCAAGATCAACACTACGATTACAAGTCCTACGAAGCAGTTAATCTTAATACATTCTGGCTTAGCATTGAGTTGCGGTGCTGTGGGCCGCGGGTTCGGATCCCGGACGGAACAAGTAATAATTGTTCTGGTTCTGGATGTTTGACGTTGTGCATTCTCTGCTATGAGACAATTCTAGTGTACCGAGGTAACTTTAAAAAAAATATGCTGTGATATTTGAATTCATAAGTGAAAGGCTGTAATGGTGATGATGATGATGGCTAATTTTTAATAGGTATATGTTCAGTATACAAAACTATTTTCTTTTACAGAATAAGGTTGACAAACGAGCACACAGTCCACCTGATAATAAGTGGATGCTGTGGGCCATTGACTCCTAGATCTGTCCTTAAAATGCAGATGTGTTGTCACCCTTGTGGACGAAGATGGAATGCCTCGTTTCCAGTAAAAAGGGTCTCCGGTTCTCTACACTCACCATACGAAACTTAGCAGCATTGAACTGCTATTTTACGCTGGTATTCTTTGGGGGCGTGGTCATTCCCCGGTCGAGCTGGTCCATTCGTGTTAAAACCATAATATAGCTGCAGCATGGCTCTACCACGAATAAACTATAAGAAATGTTTGGACAATTAATGTTATGCATTTCAATCTTGCCATATTTACTTAATTATGTATTTTATTCTTTATTGCACCAAATATTTGTACAAAAGGCGAGCTTAATGCTATATGGCATTCTCTACCAGCTAACCTTGGTTAGAACAGAGAGTGAGTTATGGGCAGTTAAGTAGTTATGATCAAATTCAGTTCAAATATATACATGCAACACATACATTTATGTTACTTATTAGTTTCACCGTCTCGTCAGTGTATACGCGAGTCCCGTTCAATTTCACTATCGTTCGATTACGCAACTATTGTAAACTGCAAAGTGTTTTGTTTCTATTACTTCTGCTTACGTAAGGCGGCGCCGATCAAAGGTCACCGGCGGAGGTGAACGACACCAACACCGGTGGGACCGATAAATTAACCGGTAGTGCCTGTTAAAATGTGATAGATATTTAACAAGAAACACGTAATTACATTTTTATTGAAGAAGCAAACAACGTCACTGTTGACTAAATTAAAATGATACGTTATTTTACGTGGTAGAACCATGTTACAGTTATAATGTGATTGTAGCACATATAGGTCGGCTCGACCGGGCTAGGATCACGCTCTCACAGAATACCAGCGTAAAATAGCAGCTTAATGCTGCTGTGTTTCGTATGGTGAGTGTAGAGAATCGGAGAACCCTTTTACTGGACACGAGGCATTCTATCTTAGTCCTCAGGGGTGACAACGCATCTGCATTTTGATTCTTAATCGAGGATAAATGTAGATGTCTATGGGCCACAGCATCCACTTACCATCAGATGGACTGTGTGCTCCTTTGTCACCCACATTTTATAAAAAAAATTTTTTTTTACTAATTTGCCTTTCTGGGGTATTCTGGACACATTTTGAGTGATCCACTACATTGGGATCAAATTAATAAAGTCCACATTTTCTGAAGCCATCTGAAGAAAAAATTTCTTATTGAATCTTCTTCCTAAAACGAGATTCATGAAATGGCCGTCAACCAAACCAGCATTCAATTTTCGGCTTCCCTATTCTTTCATACAATTCTAAGTTGGCCGAAAACTAAATAATACTTAATTTTAGACTCAATCCAGTTGTCGGCCACAACTAAAATGGGCATTTTAGTTTTATTACTAACCATTCAAATTGCAGTACTTGGTGGCCGCAAACTGAAAGCTAGTGTCTTCGCAAGGATACGGTTCATTATAAATAAGAAAGAAGACTAATAGTACGTAAACAAATAAATGAAAGAGACAAAGTAAATGTAGACGTCTATGGGCCACAGCATCCACTTACAATCAGGTGGACTGTGTCTCGTTCGTCATCCTTATCCTATAAAAAAAATCATTTTATTGAAGAAGCAAACAACGCGATTGCAGTAATCGATTATTGACTAAATTAAAATGACACGTTGTCACAATATCTACGTTTCAAGTAGTTCTAATTATGTTTTCGATTACAGCCTATCAAAAATCCACTGCTGGACATATGTTTTTACATCAAGTCATCATACAATACATCAACAAGTCATCGTTAACATCGAAACATCGATGTTACGAGAGGATATCGGAACATCGATATACTCTGGGCTATAAGGACCATTACTTTTATGGCAAGTCCTAGGATTTACCGTTAAAGAAAGTAGCCGTTAAACATTTGTGCTGCACAGGGACTTCGACAGCTTCGTAAAGACTTTTCAAAAGCTGGTCAACATCTGTATCAACAAAGGAACAGATTAAAAGTCAAACTTCTAACAGTTACTTTTTATACCAAAAAATACTGGGAATATTACTTTTTTTTCTAGTTTACGTATAATACCTTTAATAAATAAGATAATCCTAGATTGTTTATTTTGCCATCAAAAACTTTCCTTTCAATATTTTATCGTATCCTACTTCTGTATCGATGTTAACATCGATATTTTTCTGATATCGTTCATCCCTAGTATCGCTGTTTTCGAAATTAGTCACAGACACAGAGGAGTCTGTTACGGGCATCTATCCGACACCTGCCGAGACGGTAAATAAAGATTTGTCACGAGAGGAGGTATTGTATATTTTATAACCTCGTGATTAGTTATAGTTAGTGCACTCAGTAAGAATCCTGGATACGAATTCTTGTGAACTTTTGTTATACAATGTGCTTACGACGAAACATTTGAATGTATATTTTTATAACCTATTTTTCTAGAAATATGAATAATAGTTTAAGATTTAGATCAATTGAAAGTGGTTTATACAGCAGACTGTACGAAAATTTATATTTTAAATATTTAATAGTTACCCGATATGAACAATAGGCAGAAGATTTAAATCGTAAACAAAACGCAAGAACCTTGTTATTTACCCTTCAAAATCTGTCACGAGGAAATTCCGAAATTCCCTAATCAATAAACTTGCAGTCGGGGTGGTGCAAGCTGAAAACGAAAGCGTGTGAAAATTTAATCATAGTTTTTTTATACAATACACCCTTAATGTAAACAAAAAAAAACTATACAATCGAGCACACAGACCACCTGATGGTAAGTGGATGCTGTGACCCATAAACATCTACATCTATCTTCGATTAAGGATCGAAATGCAGTTGCGTTGTCACCCTTGAGGACTAAAATGGAATACCTCGTTTCCAGTTAAAAGGGTTCTCTACACTTGACATACGAAACACAGCAGCATTAAGCTGTTGTTTTACGCTGGTATTCTATGAGAGCGTGGTTCTTCCCCAGTCGAGCCGACACATTCGTGCTATGTACAACCATAATATAGCTGCAGCATGGTTCTAACACGTAAAATAATATAAAATAATTAAGGTATAAATAAAAATATTAGCCAAATTGGTCAACTAATTTCGAACCCATTACGTATATACATACATTAAAAATAGTGAATGTATTTAAATGAATTCAAGTAAGAGTATTAATCTGCTCTTACTTGAATTCATTTAAATACATTCTTAACTTTTTAATTTTTAATAAACGAGGCATTAAAATTACACTGCCTTAAATTTCAACTCCGCGTTCCCGCTTCTGCTTTAAACTTACGCTGGCACCAATGCGACAAAAGTCACGTAGACCGCAGGCAATACGTTAGGGCTCTAGCCTCCAGTAAATAAAACACGTAAGATTGTGTGCGCAAGTGTGGAACATCCTGACGTCATTCGTTCAACATATTTATGAAACGTAGAAACAGTACAAAAATACATTACAGACGTAAGTGAGAAAATAATTTTCATTAATACGAATGTTTTAATTGCAGATCCGTCACAGTCTGTTTTTATATTTACTTCTTCGTTTTCATCATCAGCCCATAAAAGTCCACCGCCGGATATGGGTCGCTGCGTTATAAGGTTTTTTGAATAAATAGTTACCGTTGGAAGACGGATTGACAATCATAATTATTGTGGCGGCGCTGTCGTCGCGCCACAAGCGAAAGGCACCTAAGCCTAAATCACGCTATCAAAGTTCCAAAGTACTGCGGTATATATAGAATAGTTCTGTACTTATACTTGCGTTGGTCGCTTAACGGGCTGATCGTCACCGGCATGTGAATTTTATGTCTGGCGTAAACGAGATGACTATACAGCCATTTATAGGGTGTGACATAACATTCTTCGACACTAATGGAATTAATTAGAATGATGGATTCCCTGACGCCGCCGTCACACGATTTCTTGTGATAACATAATAATAATCATCATCATCATCATTACAGCTTATCACAAGTCTACTCCAGAATAAAGGCTTCCCCAAGGAATGTCACAAAGCATGGTCCTTATTTATTGATAAGGGTGACAAACGAGCGCACAGTCCACCTGATGGTAAGTGGATAGTAAGTGGTGGATTAAGAATTAAAATGCAGATATTATAATTGTTGTCACCCATGAGGACTAAGATGCAATGTCACATTTCCAGTAAAAAGGGTCACGGGGTCTCTATATTCACCATACGAAACACAGCAGCATAAAGTTGCTATTATACGCAACTATTCGAGCGCGTAAGAGCGTGATACTTCCTCGGTCGAGCCGACCCATTCGTGCTACAAGCATAATACAGCTACAAGCATGTAAACCTGCATTCATCGACTTCCTGCACCTCTTACCACGTTGTCACTCGAAGTAGTGATGGGTTGTCCGCTCACCGGTACGAGGCCGCCACACTAGTACCTTTCTTTCCTGTATTTTATGTGCACTGACCTATTTTAAACTATGTGTGCGAAAATGTTGATTACTATTTATAGGATATGTTTATATGTGTACATAAAACTTTTTTACATTACTTCGCTTAGATTATAAAGAAAACTGTGTCTTTTTATTTTGCTATCACTTTGTTTGTGTGTCATGCCGTTTGAATTAAGCTGACATTGTAAACATTTATCATGTAAGTCAATTATAATTCTTTTGAGAAATAAATATCTTAAACAACGAATGTCAAGTTTTCGTGTTCTAGTTAGTAGTTAGAAACAAATAACACAACCTATATGATGCAGTTTCGTTATTATTCATTCATTGCGACCGGGCAAAAGCAATATAAAATTGCTTAGATCTCCTGTCTTTTGTTTGCGAATAGTGTGTCGCTGTATTTACACTGCGATGACAACAGCGTCGTGCGACTTGTCGCCGACACGTCTGGCACTGTACACTGTAAATATGTACTGCATTATTTGTTGGTAGCAGAATAATTTTCTCTCAACAACTGTCTTCGTTTTCGTTTCTTCTTTAGGCACTTTGATATAAAGTTACTTTTATATTTCGTTTTTATTAAATAAATATGTTAATGTTGATATTAATTAAAAAATAATTTGGTAAATTATACTTGATGCCAAGTATAAGAGCGTCCAAGTATGCGCAAGCCCATATAATGCATCATGTAGAGGATATTTGCCATAGTTGCCACGCTTGGCAGGCAGGTTTGCAATCGCAGTTTTTTTTTCTGCTTGTTATTAGTAAGACGCTGCTGCCCATCTTCTGGTTTGTTACACTGTATAGAATAGAAATCTCCAGAACGCCAGAAGATAGCAGCGTCAAAGTTGCAAAAAGTCTGGTACGTACTATCGACAATTCGCCTGCGTGTGGTGATTACGGCAAATCCTCTCTAATATGGAGTCGATGTTGAGTAGAGCTAGAAGATTAGGCTGTTTGGACACTGACAAAAAGGTCATAGGTTTATATTGATACGTGAACATCGAAATTTGTCTTATGATTTTTTAGCATTTATTGACTGCCTCGTTGGTCTAGTGTTCGTAAACGCGATTGCTAATAATGAGGTACCGGGTTCGAATCCCGAATCGGGCTAATATCAGTATTTGGGTTTTTCTATCGAGAAATTCTCAGTAGCAGCCCGATGCCAGAAAGTTAGCGAAATCTCACCACCATTCCTCGGAAAAGCACGTAAAGCTTTTGGTCCCGCGTCTGATCTCTCTCCGGTCTTGTCGAATTATGAGAATGAGAGAATAAAGAGTGCACCTGTGCTTGCATATACAATATAATGGGCACTATAATTCAGTCCTGCGCAGATAGCTAGTCTCCGTTGAGACTGGCCGCCGTGACCGAAATTCAGTCTGGAGGACATAATATTAAATCTATTGTAGAAGGAGAGGAATGAAACCTATCATTCGAAAGATAATGTGCCATAACTGTGCAGAAAAAACCATGTGATGTTTCTGTAAAGGTAGATAAAATAATGTGAACACACACACACACACATACGATTTTCTATCAAAAACACTGAAACCAAATAAATAGTTGAATTTCGAGCAGACGCGATACTAGTGTATACTTAAGAACTGTCCAACTATAATATATTAATATCTCTTCAATCATATTATAATGCAGTAGATAATTAAACTTTTAAAAGTAAAAACCGACAAAAGAACTAAATAGTTTGGAAAATCTAAAAGTGCACGCCTCATGAGCTTTTCATTTAATTTTGATGAAAAAATAATTTGTATTTATGACTTTTAAAATATATTATGAACGTGTTTTAAATTTAGCGCTTTCTTATTTTAAAAGGTAGTGTCACCTCACCTACAAGAAAAAAAAAAAATAATAATGTTCACCAAAATAAATCGAGTATAAAATCAATATAGCGTGTATGGTATATTTGTCCTTTGTCTTTCAAGGGCTAAAAATATATGAAAGCGCCTTTAATTTTTTAATAGCAATAAAACTTGAAAATAATTTTATTAACAAACTACGCGTACTAGGCTATTGATATGAAATAGGGAACCAGTTGATGTAATTCTGAAGCTAATAAAAAAAACCCGGTCTCGATACGTCAATTATTTCGGGAGTTATCGTGACCACATACAAATAATAATATTGCTATAAAATATATGTATAAAATAAAATAAAATATATATAAAATAATATTAAAATAAATCTAAAAATCATTTAATATTGCTACTTTGAAAAAAAGCTTTCAAAGTAACAATATTAAATGATTTTTAGAAATATAAAATGGATTAATTCGAGTGTTTTCTTGATATACGGCTACTCATATTATTGTATAAGTGCAATATGGTTATGATAGAAACATTTTAAGAACACTAAATTGTTTGAACTTGGCGTGTCGAGAGTAATGCACTACGTAATAACGCTTCGCGTTATGAGGCGTGCAAAGTATTATAATCATCGCAATCGGTTGACGTGGTAAATAATTATTCGCCCATAAGGCGTGCAGATGCCCTTGCAAATTGAAGAGTTTGACGATTTTCTCATCAGATTTTGGCCAAATTCATACGGGCCCACCCCCGAGGAGTCCTTTTGAACAAAAAATCGAATCATTGAAATCGGACAACGTGGTAAGAATTATCGCTGAACATTAACATACTTTTTTTTAAGTCGGTTGAAAATTGAATTCTAGCATGAGTCAAAGTTGGACGATGACGCGAACTAGTTAACGACACCGTATTGACGCAGAGAAAAAATCAAGTGTTGTCTAAAGTAGGGTTCCGCTGTGCAGATTATCAGTGATATATTCTAATAGAGCAAGAGGTTTCTAACAGAGGCATTAAAATTGGGTCTAGGGGATGATTGACCCCTTGGATCGGTCTGCCTTCTTGTAAAACGTTTTAAAATAGTTCTCTGGCTAACATAATATACAAAAATAGATCTTCAGATTGTAAGTAAAATTGGGTAATTTTTGAGAGCTTTAAAGCGCCTGCAAAGCGATACTGCCAACGGAAAGTGTCTGGGAGTATTGATGATTGATTTTTAACGATATTATCTAACATATACGTAAAAAATCAGCTGGGAGAATAAACGTGAGGTGAGCAATATTTTTAGGTACCTTGATTATCTGATACCTGGAAAATGGCCCACTGGCCAAGCTAGTAGGTAGGCATGCGATCATAGTACATACTAACACTACTCAATCTTACACATTTCGTTCGTCAGAAAATAAGTAACGTCTGGTGGCTCTGGGATCTTGGACTATAAACCTTAAACGCCACAGTGTAAGTGTTTGCAGTAAAACTATTTTCCACATTTATTCCAGATTTTAAATAAATTATTAAATGATCGGACTATTAAAAAAAACTAAAAGCCAAATTCATAGAACTAAAAAGAATAAAAATACAATAGCATTAGAAGTCGGTATAGAAGAATTAAAGCCCCGACTACTGAAGCCGTGGAAATTATATTTATTATATTTAAAAGTCTAATTTTTGAACCTTGTAAAATAGGCTAAGGAATATTATAAGGTCGAATGTCTTGAATGTCGTGTTAATGAAATATTAAAAATAATAGTTATATTTTTAATATTTCATTAACACTTAGGGGTAGAATTTCTTCTTCATTTTCAAAGATATCGCATAACATGCATACAAAAAAAAGAACATACACTCGAATAAAGAACGCCCTTCTTTTTTTTTAAAGTCGTCTAAAAGTAAAGAGCAGCGGCGGTTTGTAGAGTTTGTACTTTGTACACCTTGCAGACTTATTGAAGCTTGATAAATCGAAAACTAATTTTAATTTGCTAAATGTGATTTAAACATTATATAATTATTTTATTTTAAAACCCTTTCCAATTATCCACTTAACGTGACATAATATCATAACAGGTCGGATGGACGATACGAAATTATAATGGTTCCTTGATATCGGAACCCTAAAATCAAGCAAGCTTCAAGCCCATTGTACAGTAAACTTTGAATGGAATAGTTTAACAAAAAAAGTTGGTCAGAAGTAGTAGGGTGACGCGCGTCGAGTCACGTATCCCGGGCGAGGGACAGGACGCGCCCCGCTCCCTTATTTGTCACCATCAGCCGTTTAGAGTCCCTTCCATCCGGGGATGCACCGAGTACAATGCTGTTTTATAAATAAAAGTTCACGTAAATTATTCATGACTTACGAGTAAACAGGCAACTGGAAGTTTTGTTTTATGTATGTATGCTATTTAATATCTTCATTAATTTTGAACCTATTGCGATGATTCTTCTTTTATTATTGTATAAATAATTGTGAAAAAATATTATATTGTAAATTAATTTAAAAAAAGTCTCGCTGTGTTTTTTGCTGGTTCTACACAGAACAGAGGTTTTTTTCGAACTAGTGGTAAAGCCTTAAATGACTTACAATAAGTATACTTGTAATTTATATTGAATAAAAATTATTCTATTCTATACTTCATGGGTGGTCCCATATAAATTCGGAGAAAAAAATTGTAATAAAATTATACTGAAAAATATAAAGAATAAAATAGAAACGTCAACAATATATATACCTTTAAATTATATATCTCTATATATAAAAATAAATTGCTGTCCGTTAGTCTCGTTAAAACTCGAAAACACCTCGACCGATTCTGATGAAATTTTCTGTGTGCGTCCTTAGATGGTTTAAATTCACAATTGAACGCGGTAGGTGGCGCTATTATCGAGATCATCTGATATAATATAATGCATAATATCATACGTACATAATATATGTAAATCATTAAACATGCAAATAACGGGATTACCTATTTGGTCTTAACAATATTCCAATTAAATTATTTGAGTGTTATAGTAAAGTAATCGAGTATTGTATTGTATCACTAACTCGGTGTGAGTCAACCCTTTAGCTAATCCAGGACAACAATTTCAATGGTAGCCACTCAAATGTTATTGATCTTTATTGCATTAAATACAAAGCCTAAAATTGTTTACATAGCACGGTACGTAGTGACACGATCACATATTTTGATAAATCGGCATTAGGGCGCGACAGTATTGTGCTGCCAAGGTTTAAAGATTCCGAGTTCATAAATTTTTTTTTCTTATTTTACGAGTAAGCCAGTGCTTCTGATACAGCCAAAGACGGTAAATCGCACTGTCTTAGCGGAACAAAAGCCTATTCACTTTTGCCTTGAAGACACTGAGATTGTAATTGGACGAAAGGTTAGGGCCGACTCGTTTGACTCAGCAAAGCCGTTAAATTTATTAATCGCAAATGAAAATGAAGCCATTGAAAAGGTTGACAACACAAAATTCTTAGGGATAATAACGGACAAATACTGTGACTGGAAAGCGCACGTTGACAATCTATGCATAAGAGTAGATAGGTTTATGTTTGTACTAAAAATTTATAGTATAAGGGTGACAAACGAGCACACAGTCCACCCGATGGTAAGTGGATGCTACGGCCCATAAACATGTACATTTATCTTAAGAATCAAAATGCAGACGCGTTGTCACCCCTGAGGACTAAGATGATATGCCTCGTGTTCAGTAAAAAGGGTCTCCGGTTCTCTACACTCACCATACGAAACACAGCAGTGTTAAGCTGCTATTTTACGCTGGTATTATGTGAGAGCGTGGTCCTTCAACCTATTCGTGCTACAAACACAAAACGCTGCAGGTTGGCCACGTAAATCCAACTAAAACTATATAGAATAATCAATGTTGCCGGTACTAATGCAGCTTTATGTGCAGACCATGGTTATGTTTCATCAATCCTACGCTACGACATTATAACATGGGGCAATTCTGTTGATTTCACTAGAGTCTTTCGAGCACAGAAGAAATGTATACGAGCAATATGTAAAGCGAAGTTAATTGACAGTCCTGTGCCGTTATTTAAAGAAAAAAACTAAAAATATTACCCTTCCCAGCTTTATTTATGTATATTCGAATTGCGTGCCTTCGTCCATAGCCATAGTTCTTTATTTGAAATGTAAGACGATGTAGTAACCAGAGCTAGTCCAAAACTAACAAGATAAATATGTATTCCTTATGAACAAAAAAAAAACATTTATTTTCCAATACTGTTTATTGCATTTTAACCCGTAAGCTACGCAATGTCTTCAAATCAATATTAAAGATGTGTAAACATAAGTTATTTCAATTACTTTTAGACAAGTGCTACTACTCGACTAACGATTTTCTAAATGAAAATGGTATAATCGATTTGAAATTTTGATTGTCTGCTTAATTTTTAAAATAATTGACACGACACTCTTATAAACTATTATATATTAACTTTAAAAAATATTGTATTTTAATTTTTAAAATAATTGACATGACACTCCTATAATCATCTATTCTATTGTATTAACTTTAAGAATTATTGTATTTTAATTTTAAAAATAATGGACATGTAACACTCCTATAATCTATTGTACATATTAATTTAATGTTCTTCCAGTGTAATTAAATATTTGTACGTCGAAAACGGGAGAATATTATAGACTCAAATTTATATTAAGTAACTAATTGCAACAATATTTTGACAAATAAATAAATTAAAAGGCAAAAATTTTTCGCATGAAAAGAAAAAAAAATCGGGAACAAAGTTATTTCATAGGGTTTAAGGTAGGAAACGGTTTCGGAGATACATAATTGATATGGATTTGCTTTTTTAGTACTTGCCATAGCGCAGAAAAAAGGATACCCTAATCATTACTTATATTATATTATGTACAATATAGGCAAGAGAAACGAAGAGCATTGACACAGGCTTTCCCAGCACAGGAGTTAAAGATCACTGTTTGCACATTTCGTATTCTGTACTAAAGGCAATCAAATTGTAAAATTGTGATTTGTGTAAATTTTCTTTATGTGTGTGTCAATAAAATTATTATCATTAATAATAATTATTATTATTACTATAAAAGTCCACAGCTGAACATAGGCCTCGCACATAGATTGCCTCATGGGGGGATTATGTCATAGTTGCCAAGGTTTTCAAGTGGGTTTGCAACCGCAGATTTTTTATAACTATGTAGGGGCGGTGTAGGAATATCCAATACCCCATATCGTCCCGTGGGTGTCGTGAGAGGCAACAGAGAAAAAAGGATAACTTTTTTTTATTGAGCCCACCTAAGTATTTTCCATTCCAACAATACCCACCGATATTGCATAAAACAAAAGAAGTTATGCAAAACAGATCAATATAATATTATATGACTATGTTGGGAGAGGATCGGGAAAATCGAGAGACAGCCGGCGAGCCGCCGCTGGCGTTCTGGCGTTTAAATGTAAAAGGTCCACGTTTTGTAGGTCAGCGGGACGCTCCTACAGCGTATGCAATATAAAATAGAAATGTAGAATTCTAAATTCCCTACTCATAAAAATCGACGTCTTTAACTGTCAGGTTATTTAGGTGAATAAAGTATAATAAGAGAGCGACTGTAAGAAATGCTTAAAGTTGCTCTCTCCCTCTTCATAAAATGACAAAAGAAAGTGACAGGTATAGCAATAAGCAATAATTTATTAAAGAACAGAATAGAATAGAATAATTTTTATTCAATATAGATTGTTACATAATACTTATTGAAAGTCATTTTTTTAATTACCACTGGTTCGAAAAATACCTCTGCCCTGGGAAGAACCAGCAAGAAACCCAGCGGGACTTTTTTTTAAATATGTTTCACTTTACAATAATTTTGTTTTTTTTGTTTGTACAAATTTTAAATGAGTTTTAATAGAACCAGCATGGTGGCGATCACCTCATTCCCATGGGCCTTTTTCACCTGTGTATTCTTTGATATTATAATAACCCTTTTTTCTTTAATAAAACATTTAAACTTATTTATAGACAAATTTTGTACATTTTCTGGGATTTTGTTGTAAGAGCGTATACATTGCTCCATAAATGAATTACTAATTCTGTGGAGTCTAGTAACTGGTATTACAAGCTTATGTTTGTTCCTAGTGTTTAAAGTATGAACATATTTATTCTTATCAAAGCTATGTATGTTTTTATGTAAAGTTAACGATAATCAACGAATATTAGTAAGGCTCTAGATTTGTTGGAATTTCTAAATTAAAATAACCTCGCCGTATCCGAAGAATCGCCGTGACCGAAATTCGGTCTGGAGGACATTACATTTGTACAATCATATATAAGTAGACAACAAAGCTGATAAGCATTCATTTATTTTTTTATTTATTAAACAAAACGTCTAGACAGTTATTGCCAACGACAACGTATCTTGGCAGCCGCACAATCGTCTCATACAGCCGCTTCCAATTCTTGCTCCAAGTATGTGTGCGCCGGCGCCTCGCTATTATAGCGACACAGCAAAGCCAAATTATAAAGGCTCATAGACAGTTATCCTGCTATGCGTTCTTCGCTTCGACAGAAGTGCGCTTTATGTGTTAAGTTTGCGTTATGTTTGCGTTGCGTTGTGTAATACGCATTGACAACCCCTCTTATGCCGGTAATAACGCGTACTATTACTTACGTAGAAATTCTACTTTTATATATGAGGGTATTCACAACTTTTTCTGCCATCAGGGCGGCGCCACTTAGTAATGAGGTGAAAGATTTCATAGAGGAGAAGTCAAATTGTTAGGAAAATATAAAGGATAATGTGTCTTGATGAAATATAATATATTATTAAAAGAATTAAAAAAAAAGAGTTAAAAAAACTTTTATTTCACTTATGGTGACACTGTATGACAACTAGTGACATTACCCACATAGTATTACCCACACATCACACATTGGTTATATGGTGTCATTCATCATAATTCTCATAATTTTTCTAGTTGGTAGGTGGCAGGGACCGCTCCCTTCCCACTAGGAGTCTGCATGGGTTGGTACCAGTTCCGGTTTACCCTAAGGGCACATGGCCACCAAATCCAGGACCGACGATCTTACAGTGTACCGCCTGCCTGTATATTTTCAACCAATTTCAAAAAAAGGAGGAGGTTCTCAATTCGACCGTTTTTTTTTAATGTGTGTTCAGGACTTTTTCTAGGTAAACGGATTTTGATGATTCTTCTTTTATTTGAAACTGGTGCTTCTCATATGGTCCCATATAAATTTGATCAAGATCTAACCAGTAATATCCTTAATTGACTTCAACTACATTGATGATGTTCTCATTTTATTTATATTGAAGTCGGTTGTACAACATTTTTAATTTTACCATTTGTTATGTAGTAAATTAAATGACTTTTAAAGTTATTCAATCCTTGTATATTGTGTAAAATCTAACTATATTAACCATTAAATTAAAGTATATTAACATGCTTTCATTTATATTTTTACGATGATCTGTCATCAGTGGACCGATTGTTAATCACCAAGCGACTCCGAGTCAAAAGTGTGATCTTCCTCAGAGGCAAGATGAATAGAATCTTCGACAAAACATCTGATCGCAACCTTGACTATACTGTTGAAGAGAATAGCTGCTGGGTAGGTTACTTCTGCTATGGACTCAGGCCTCTCCACTTGCGCGTAATGAACAGCCTGGGTCTGGAAGTGATGAGGATAAACCGGCCGTACGCATGCACGGCGCGGGTGTTACCGTGCCAGCTACAGCACTTGGACGTGTTCTCGCCACCTGGACGCCTCATTGGAACTATCGAGCAGCAGTGGGCTGCTGTGAGACCGTTGTATCTCATCAAGGATGAGCATGGCCGGGAGTTGTTCTGGATACGCGGTCCTTTTATAACGCTGAGCCTGTTTCGTGACGTGGAGTTCCCGATGCAGCGACCAGATGGCACGCTGGTGGGCAGCACCTGTGAACGCTGGCAAGGTCTCCTACACGCCCTGTTGTTCGCACCGATTACAGACAGATTCGGAGTAGCTTTCGAGAGGAATTTGACGGTGGAGGAGAAGGCACTTCTGCTGGCTGCCACGCTGCTAATAGACTACATGAATTACGACGTGTGACCCTTCAAATAATATATTGTACATACCTACTAAAAGGCCTCTAAGCCTAGGGTGCCCTAGGGCCCTTGCATGGTCTAAGACAGCCCTGGTTTGTTCCCATCAATGGCTTCTGCCGCCAAACAATTCTGTGTTTTTAAGGAATTTAATTTGATGATGGAATCTCGTAGTCTTAATTAAATTGTAGAATAGCTATCTCAATAAACCGCCATGTCCTAAATTTCCTTAAAAAGTTTTAAATTGATATTGTTTTGCCACTATATTATAATAATTATTTCAGTCTAAAGGTTTACTCACATCGTGCGACTTGCTTAAGGCAAAAACACGAATAAAATTAAGTAGCGATATATCCAGGCGTCGGGGCGCGTAACGCATACATAATGAATGAATCATCTAACGCCGGGAAGGATGAATCACTGTACCTCATTAAGATTAACTGATCGATCGCACGCCATATTCGACTCCATACCGAGAGCGTAGGGACCAGAATAGCAATCGATGACCCCAATACTGTCAACGTTCCTAAATAGCGACGGGAAAAAACGCCGGCTAAATGTTACTGCTTATAGTAGTTAAAAGCAGTGTTGCTATCTTAAAATGGTTATTTTTACCTTTTTTTAATTAAGAGTATTGAAATTAAATTTTATGAAGGTATTGAATATTTCAGTTTTAAATCATTATCAAAATTAAACTTTCTCTTGCTCTATAATGCTGTATAATCTTCTATATATTAATACGCGAAGGGAAAACTCTGTATCCCTTTTTATACATATTACGCGCACGGAGGAGTGTGAGATATGACAAAAAGTTTACATTGAGAAAGCTATATTCTATATAAAATGTGTGCTACAAATACATAAAATAAAAATAAAACATACATTGTCTACGTTCATACTGCCAATGTCAAACACATAATTGTCGCTTGAAAAAATTCGTCGTTTGTTGACGTTGATACTGCCAATGTCTTAGAGGGAATACAAGCTTAATAATATGTATGTTATTATTCTAAGCATAGATTTAGTAACTAACTAACGTTAGATCTATGATTCACAGCCATTGTCAAATACTTAATAGTCTGTGGCTAATCAGTAGCACAGAGTAGAAATTGTCACTAAAGAATTTGAAATGTTGCCAACAAATAATTACTGACGGATTGACTGATTGAATTGTAAATTTTGTGCGATTTTAAATGTTCCTTCTTTAAGTGTAGAGTGTATGTCAAGGCAAAAAAGCGTTTATCTTATATCTTATATTTTGAATGTTAGATATCTGTGTTTTATATATTAATGTGCAGCTGAATAGAGCTACATAAACATATAGCTATAAAGATGGCTATATTTTTACGTGGTAGAGCCATGCTGCAGCTACACTATGGTTGTAGCACGAATGGGTCGGCTCGACCGGAATAGGACCACGCTCTCACAGAATACCAGAGTAAAATAGCAGCTTAATGCTGCTGTGTTTCGTATGGTGAGTGTAGAGAACCGGAGATCCTTTTTACTGGAAAAGAGGCATTCTATCTTAGTATTCACGGCTGACAACGCATCTGCATTTAAATTCGCAAACGAAGATAGATGTAGATGTCTATGGGCCACAGCAACCACTTACCATCAGGTGGACTGTGTGCTCGTTTGTGACCCTTATTCTATAAAACACCTCGTCTTCGCCAGACCAGCCCGGCGACGGGAAGTAGCGTCAAAGGTGTGAGACGTCTCGCAATGCGATCGGCAGTCCGCCTGCCAACCGTAATCAAACCAATTGATGCTGATAAAGATAAAGAAGATTCGTGCATGAAAACCGATAACGACGCGTGAGCAATACAGAAACGGAAATTTATCGGGGCAGTACCTGCGGTAGCATATGCTAAGTCCGAATCCTTTTGGCATCACATCACTCACAGAAAGTAATTTTCTTGGTGAGATTTATTTTTATATTATGTTTCCCATAAGATACAAGCTTGTATGTTTTTATTTACTTCTAAATGTATACTATGTGCGTGTGTTGATGAAAATAAAACGTATGTCTATGTCTAAAACAAAACGTTAAAACTCTATTCTTTACATTTGCATATTTTAGCACGATCATATTAATTAGAAAAGTTCACGTTAGGCAGAGATATCTCGTATTGGGACTTTTCCTGTTACTAATAAGATTATTTAATGTCTGTTACATACGTCGTCTAAGGTCACATGAATTTATGGAATTTCCCACAGTCGATAAATGGCAGTCACATGATGGTGTAAAACAGGCAGTAGATATTTTTTTAAATAGTAATGTAGAAAGTAATTACCGTTACAGCTTAAGAATTATAGAAGGGATTTGCATGGGCTACTTCTGCCTGTCACGTCAGTTTTTATGATTACGAACATTGCATTTATTTTCCGACAAATCAATACGTTCGACCAATTTTCAAATACGTTTTACCGTGTGGTATTATTATAGATTGTAATGGTTCAAATACGTAATACGTAAATATTGGAAAGTGACTTAGCGTAAAGCATTCCTCACAGATATATACACACATGGCATCCACTTAGATTCCGCTGCGGAATTGCAGAGCCGCGGGTTTGAATGCCGCACGGAACAATTACTCAACGGTTCCGGATCTTTTTTTTTATAAAATAAGGATGACAAACGAGCACACAGACAACGTGATAGTAAGTATTCTCACAGACATCTACATATATTCTCGATTATAATTTAAAAGCAGATGCGTTGTCACGACTGAGAACTAAGATGGAATGCCTTGTTTCCAATAAAAAGGGTCTTCGGTTCTCTACACTCACCATACGAAACACACCAGAATTACGCTATTAGTCATTCCTCGATCAAGCCACTCACATTCGTGCTACAACCATAATGTAGCTGCAGTGTGGCTCTATTGCGTGAAAATATCTTCATGTTAGAATGCCCCCACGATACATAGGAGATAATTATAATGGAGGATTTAAAAAAAAAGAATTTGGTTTCATAATACACAGAGTGTGATGTGTGCTGATTCTCGAGCTACATTAAACAGTAACTTTATATTTAGAAAAGCAATACATTCACGTTGAACCGGCAATTCAAAACGCTTCGTTAATCGTTCGACTGAAGAGCTTTCTCTTACATTCCCGTTTAAGTTCGCAAGTCAAATCGTTAAAAGCTCAACTACGTGAAATCGGAGCGTTTGGAATTACTTCCAGTGGCGGTGAGCGGAAGGTACCTAGCTCAGAGTATACAGAAGCGAGCTATAATATATATATACTCTAAGGTACCTAGCAATTAGAGCGAGCACAGACGGAGCAACAGGATACTTTGTGAAATTGTAGCCCTAATATAAGCACAGGCTGGTAAAATAGTAGACGTGCATGATTTCTTTAGTACGTGTAAAATGTTATTTCTTCGTTAAGTTTCGAATACGAATGTTAGTTGCTTAAATAACAAACTTAAAAAATTAAATAAAAAACTAAACTTCTAAGAGCCTAAAGAAAGTAAAAGCCGAATTGCTAAGTGCACCAATTTTAGTTTTACTTATTTGAAGACGACTTTAACGTTTTTTTAAAGCTTACTTTTTATTGAAACTTTCATTTTGATCCTTTTGAGTAGCCTTCTTTTATTTTGGGTCAGACTCCAATAGCTCAAAGTCATCACCTTGCATAATCGTTAACCTTCTGGCTGTACCCGCTATTATCAATAATGGCAAGACACGTTGTGATCGGGAAAGTTTATAATTATAACAAGTACACTTACAATGAAAATATATACCTACGACATTATTGCCAAAACACACATTTTTACACTCTCTGATATGCATATATAAATAACAAGTATACAACATCCTCAGATTATTATTATTATTACAGCCATTCACCAGTTCACTACTGAACATAGGCCTCCCCCAAGAAATGCCACAAAGCGTCCTGAATCACCTGATCCATCGACTTCCTGCATCTCTTACCAGGTCGTCTACTCTTTTTATATTTTTTTCTGACAAGCGTGGCATTAGGACAAATTTTCTTTGTCCTAATGCCACAACAGATTGTTGTACAATAGATTTTTACGAGCTGGTGAAGAGGAATAACAGAGTTATTCTAACATTTTAACACGTTAATAACGTTTGCTATACACAAAGCTATAATGTCCTCCAGACGGAATAACGGTCGCGGAAGCTAGTCTTAACGGAGACTATTCTATGCAGCATAGGATTATGGTGCCTGAACTTATGTGCAAGAACACCTGTACTCTCTATTCCCTCACTCTCATATTCTGATGGGACCTTCAAGAAAAGAGCTTACACCTTTCTAAAAGGCCGGCAACGCATCTGCAATTCCCCTGGTGTTGCAGTTGTTCATGGGCGGCGGTAGTCACTTACCATCAGGTGAGCCGCATGCTCGTTTGCCCCCTCTTCTATAAAAAAAAAAACGGCGATCCAACAAGACCCCTTTACGTACTTCCGAGACACGGAGGTGAAACACCGCCAACTTTCTAATTCCAGACTGATTTTTTTAACCGACTTGGGATTCGACCGGGACCTCATGATCAGCTGCCGCGTGTACGACCGCTAGATCAACGAGGCCGTTACACACAAAGCTCTAATATTTCTACGAGGCATAATCAAATTAATGCACCGGTCCCCGACACACGTCCCTTCCGACATCCCCACTCACAAATTCAAGTGGAGGCACAAGAGCAACCTACTTATTAAGCGTAAAAGGGATTTGTTGTTCGGTTTATTTAAAAGGCTTCTATTTATAACGTCTTAGCACCGCGGTACACCCTTCCCACCCGAACTTAATAATTTGTGTTTGCCTTCCCTTTCTATTTTTGTAACTAAAATACACAAATACAATGTCTTTTTTGTAGCATCTAATTGTATAGGGCTTCATCAAGCACATAGAATTTATCTCAATAAAGAAAGTTGTTCTTAAAGGTTAAAGCAAAACAAGAAAACTGTAGTTTATTTTTTTTAACTTCGATTTTGCATCTATCTAGCATAAACTTTTGGAAAATATGAAAGAACACTTATGAAAGAACATAGTGATAAACAAAAAACTCTATTTTTGTTTTAAATAGTAATTTTGTCTAGATGAAATTTCAACAAGCGCTGCAACGATAAGGAAAGATCAGTGTGTAATTTACTTATGAACATGGAGTCGTTCTCGTCGTCCGTCGTTGGGGAAGAAAGTTCTCGAGACTTCAGCCACGTACCCGTAAGCGAACCGTTACTAGATGGAGTGACGACTTGGTAAGAGAAGCAGGAAAAGTCGCGATGAATGCAAGTTGCTCAAGACGGTGCATTGTGGCTTTTTTGGGGTGGGGTATATTAACCAGTAATCTCGGGATGGGATTCTGATAATAATGATGATGATGATGATGATCAGGTGACTCATTTGGCGCAACACATGGTAGCAAGCACGAGACGACTGCTATCATTACAAGCCGTCCGGCCAGTCGATATTATATAGTACTATAGAATAGTTAGTATGGATTTCAGCAGATTATTCATAAAGCATCAGCCTTCCCCAGCCGTTCACAAGCCTTCTCTACTTTTTAGAAAGTCTTTAGGCAGGTAAAGTCCCCAAGTGCATGTTGGCTAACTTCACATTTACACAGCCGGCGGGAAGCGTTTGCCGTGTGGTGATGATGTAAGAGAAATCATAGCCCCATATCCTCTCAACCGTTGCTCCGTTGCAGCCTATCAAACTACTCCACTGCTGAACATAGGTCTCCCCCATAGACTGCCTCATTGGGTGAAAATTGCCAAAGTTGCCGCTTGGCAGGCGGGTTGACAACTTGTTTTTTTAGCTGTTATTAGGAAAACGCTGCTGTCAATCTCCTGGTTTATTTCCCTCTGTCGCCCCTTACGATACCTACGGGAAAATATGGGGTAGTGGATATTCTTACACCGGCGCTACACGATCAATATCCTCTTATGGTCTTAAGAAATGTCTAATGAGAAATGCCAGTAATAGTTAATAGAGTAGTGCGGCGGACCCTTCTTTGCCCTTAATCTTCTCCAAACGAGATGAGGCCTGTGCTCAACGGAGCGCAACATATGGCCCGTTTATTTGTTTTCTTTACATGTTAAATAGTGCGATGAAACTATTTAGCAAACATGGTTTTAAATTTAACCAAGCAATGATAAAAACGAACGAGTTTTCGATTATTATTTAAATCGATACTGCCTCGGTAATCAAGATACCAATTCGCTAGGTATATAATTAAAAATTTTGTACAACCGACTTCAATATACACTGGCCTCCAAAAAATCGACCTACCCGTTAATTTTGAGTAACAAAGTTGTTATCTTAAGTATGCGTGACATATTTGTATGTTTTTGCTTATGCGTTATAAATTAACATCTGAGTACCCACTTGACATTATTTTAGAGGAATACAAGTGCTATTGTGAGTATTTGTAACATTTTAAGCGCACTGATAAAAATTGTCGACTTGTGGATAGAGTGCAAGGTTAGTTTATTTCGGACTTTTGACGCGTAATATTCTTGGTTCTGTGCATCGCGTAGTGACTTAATATTTTAATTCTTTGTTGGAGCAGACATATCGTTACTTTTAACCATAAAATATGGATAACACTGAAACAGAAGCCGCTCAAGTGGTAGCTCTCGTTCGTGAAGGGCTAAGTCAGCGAAATGTGGCAAGGAGATTAAATTTGAGTTGATCAGCAGTGCGTAGAGTTTATAAACGATACTTAGAGACGGAAGAGTACCGCCGGAGATCAGGGTCTGGAAGAGGACGTCTCACAAGCCCGATGGATGACCGTTTTATTGCCTTGACTTCTTTGCGAAATCGGCATCTTTCTGCTGTTGATGTTCAGGGTAGGCTGAGGGAAACTCGTGGAGTGTCTCTAAGTGAGAATACGGAGAGAAGAAGACTTCGGGAGCAAAACCTGTCACAACACAAGCCAGCGATGGGACCAAAACTCACTGCATCTCATCGGCAAGCAAGGTTAGAATTTGCTAGGCAACACGTGCAATGGAATCTTGGTCAATGGGAGACAGTTCTCTTCAGCGATGAAAGCCGAATGACCCTTGTAGGCTTTGATGGACGTCGTAACGTTATGCGAAGATCAGGAGAACGTTATGCTGTGTTGCATAAGAAAAACAGTCCGGTTTGGTGGAGGCTCTGCAATGTTTTGGGGTGGCATATCTTTAACCGGATGTACTGAGTTGGTTTTCTTTCGCAATCATGCGGTTAATGCTGAAAGTTACATTACGGACATTTTGCAACCTCATGTGATGCCTTACGCTGGGTATATTGGGGACAATTTTCAACTCATGCATGATAACGCAAGACCGCACGTCGCTAGAATTGTAACTGAATATCTTCAGGAGGTCGGAATTCCAGTTTTGCAGTGGCCAGCTAATAGTCCGGACTTAAATCCCATCGAGCATCTTTGGGACCAGATAAAAGAAAGGTTAGAGCCCGAAATCCAGTACCCGAGACGTTTGATCAACTGGAAGCCGCCTTAACAGAAGAATGGGAACAGACACCCCAAGAAGACATAAAAAAGCTGATCCGTTCCCTTAATAGGCGTATGCAGGCGGTGATAAAACCAAGAGGAAGAAACACCCCATATTAGAGTAAGGTTTACATTTTTTTAAATGTCAAAAAATTTAAATATCGATCTTCACAGTAAAATCGTAAATTCTGTAAAATGTTATGGTTTCAATGTCTCATCACATTTATATGTAAAATATCCCGTTTCATGCACCGTTTTTTAGTTTTTTACAACCCTATAATTGTATTATTAAATTATCAAGATAAAAAATATCTATCGATTGTGGTAAAAACCCATAGGACACTTTTTGCAAAAAACGTAGGTGGGTCGATTTTTTTGGAGGCCAGTGTATATTATTAAGGATAACTCAAAAACTATTGGTCAGACCTTGATAAAATTTAAATGGGACCACATGAGAAGCACCAGCTTTCAAATAAAAAAAGAATCATCGAAATCGGTTCACGTAGAACAAAGTTATGCGGTAACACACAATTAACAATAAACATACAGTCGAATTGAGTACCTTCTCCTTTTTGAAGTCGGTAGAAAACTAGACAACACTGCCGTAACGAAAATGAGCTCCAACTGTAATAAATTACAACAAAAAGTCTGTGCAGACACAAGGGTCAGAATGGCCGTGCCTTGAACGTGGGCGCGCCCAATGCGGAGTAATCCCGATGATAATGTCGGAATAAATGGGACAACGGCATGTATATATGCCGGTCTGTAATCTATATACAGGACTATACAATGGGGGCTGTATAAGTTTTTAACCTTGTGGAGCTCGTACGATCGAATTCCCGAGGGTAAAGCTTAAGGATTTGTAACTCTGTAATAAATAATTTACTTTGACAATTTGCTTATGGTCTTGTTAAGAAGAATACATAAAAAATGATATCAATGCAAAAATAGTAAATCATAGTTATAACTATATTAAAATAGGTTTGTTTGTGTATTTTAGGTGGCTTATAGCCATCTATGCAGAGTGTAACTATGGTGAAGATTACTATCCGGTGGGAATCATTCCTCATACAGCGTTGCATTCAAAAAACAGAAGATCTTTATATCATAACTGACCTTCACAAGTCCACTGCTGAACACAAGCCTACCACAATGAAAGGCACGAAACACGACGCTGAGTTACCTACATCCATCGACTTGTTGCATGTCTAAGCATGTCATCACTCCACGCGGTCTGGTGCGGGTAGCCTCATACTTCGCAGATCGGTATGAGGCTGCCACTCAAAAACCTTTCTTTCACATCGGTTGACGATTCCGACGATATATGGCCGGCCTATAGCCACTTCAGCTTAATGATCCATTGGGCTATGTTAGGTACTCCGCTGCGTGTAGTGGCGGTAAAAGAATATCCACTACCTATATCGTCCCGTAGATGTAGCAAGAGGCGACAGAGGGAAATAAACTAGATAAGATCAGACAAGCAGCGTCTTTCTGATAATAACAACTCAAAATTGTGGTCTCTACCAACTAAATTACCGAATTACCACTTTCCGCGTGCGAAAAGGCAACCGCTCGTCGTCCATTAATCGTACCAAGCGGTTCCTTGTATTGCCGACCCACGCGACAATTTGCAATAGCAGCCAGCCGGCGAAATTTATTAGTGCCTTCAACTTGATCTGTATAACGTGCCTCGGAACACGGCCGCCATGGGCTGGGAAAGTTGGTACACCGCCTGTTGTAAATCTTATATATCATATCTTGATTATATCCCTTACTGGATTGGAAGCTGCGTAAAGTGTATAGACTTACGGTCTCATCTCGTATCGATGGTTAAGAATGATGCAAATCGTATTTTTTTGTGTTCGTTTCTGACTGGTGCATAACCGTTTTGTGCGCGCGTGTTTGTGTGTGTGTGTGTGTGTGTTTGTGTGTGTTTTGCAGTAGTAAACATTAATTGTTTATTTAAATGTAAAATATATATTCAACTACGCCGATTAGTTTATAAACTGCAATATTAAAAATTATCAATTTGAACTAAATTTCATGATGATCTTCCGAACTTTGAAGGTATTGGTCACAGAAAAAATTCGTCAATATTAAAACAAGATCACATAGTTGTAGATCAAATCAGAATAATTGCAAAAACGAATCGAAGTGGTTCAGAACCATGCTTTGTGGCACATTGTGCGGTAGGCTTTTTTAATACGGAAATGCATACGCATACCTTTCTAGCGGGGGTAAGGACGATTTACTTGCACAGAATAAAACCATTGTTCTCCACTTTAATTAACAGTATAAATTAAGGACCAAAATGCAATATGCGTGGTCACTCTTTAGGATTAAGACGGTATTCCTCGTTATCAGTAAAAAGGGTCTCCGTTTGTGTCCCTTGCCACACAAAACATAGCAGAATTATGCTACAAATTGATGTCCGTTTTCTGTAAGAGGGTTATCCTTCATCAGTGTGGACTAATATCGTTAGTTGCGCCAGTACTCATGAAATTAGCAGCGAGCGTTTGACTATTGTCCTGCCACAGCTATTAGTGACACATCTTGCATTTGTGAAGTCATGATCTTCATTGTCATATTCATACGCGAAAATAATACAGTTCAAATTTGTATTTAAAAAAAAATGAAGAACTTATAGCAAAGACAATACTTTAGGTATATATTTACTTTTAAACAGTAAGCAAATTCGGCTAAAACCGCAGTCAATAATAAGCAAAATAACAAGGCTATCATCATTAAAAATCGATACTAACTCCGAACACGAATACCTATAAGCAACTTTTTGTGAGTTTTGGGGTTGTTTTAGGGTTCTATTTGCGTAACTTCGCTCAATTATTTCTGTTGAACTATTTGCGATGAAGCCGATCAAGTGAACAGTTTAGACTTATCAAAAGGAGACGCGCAAAAAGTTTTAAAACAGTAGTAAGCCTTGTGGTAGCCGTGTAAGAGATTTCATCACCCCATTACGTCCTGTGGGTGTTGTAGGGGCGACTATTGGAAATATCACAAAAATAAACTGAGCTGAGCTGAGCTGTTTTTATAACGTAAACTCCACACTAGGATTTTCTCCTATTATCATGGGGTCGTCCAAAATCTTATAGGTTTCGATAGATGGCGGTATAATCATCAAGTTTGCAAAAGACCACAGGTACTACGATTGTTAATACGCTTATCATGCGAAATGATTAAGGCAAATTATCCCAACAGCAAGAGACATCCGTGTCTAGCTATGAACTTTTACCGGCTGATAAAAAAAAGATAAATAAGAAATTCATAATAGGAGAGCAACTAAGAAAAGGAGATTCGTAAGTGAAATAGTTAATTACGCGTAGTACTTAGGATTCCTAGTACCTACAACACTGGCGACAGAGATAAATAACTTCAATACCGTGTTTTATTTCCTTCTTCATTTTCTACCGACTTCAAAAAGAAGGAGGTACTCAATTCGACTGTATGTTTTTATTTTTGAAGTTATACTTCTTTTGGTGCGTTTGGGAAACATTATGAGTGAATTTTTACGGCGCGATTGTCTCTCAAGTTTTCGTGAAGATTGATAACTGATAACTAACTATATTCAAGGTAGTTATTTATATAAACCGTTATCAATTGCATTTAATGTCTTTTTTTCACAATAAAGAGTACTGGCACACAAGATAAAATTTATTGTTATTTTTGTTATGTTTGTATGTTAAAGAAGTATAACTTCTTATGTGCGTACATAAGTACACACACGATTTTTTTAAATGTGTTACATCATAATTTTTTTCTGGGTGAACCGATTTCTATGATTCTTTTTTATTTGAAAGCTGGTGCTTTTCATGTGGTCCCATATAAATTTAATCAAGGTCTGACCAATAGTTTTTGAGATATTAACTAATAACTTATATTGAAGTCGGTTGTACAATTTTTTTAATTTTAAATTATAATAGCTCGTAAAGAAATACTGCTAGATTACTTTTCTTTAAGAAGAAAGGATGTTTTGTCATTCGCTACTACGTTAATCAAATCACCACGCGGATAGAACTGCCGATGGTAAATACGAGTAGGTGTAAGCAAGACGTCTCGCACCCTTGACGCTGTTTATCTTGCTGGTTTTTAACTTCTAATATTAATAGAAGATGGTTTTATCTACCTCTGGTGGTAAGTTATTGACGGTTTTCTTTGCAGTGTAATTTAACAGTTTTCATTCGATAAATAACAGGTTGGAAAATTTGTTTTTTTTTGCAACTTGTTTTAGAACAGTTTAATCTACCGTTTTCTCCAACATTGGTAACGTGACAATATATACAACAGTTTTTAAATATTAACCAATGTCATGTTAAAATACAATCGAATTGGTTTTTTGTAAATAATTCGTATATCAAAGGCATGAATTGCATTTTTTTTAAACCAGTTCGTTGTCAATGGCACATTAATTTTTATAACCTGTTTTTTAAGCGATGGAAAATAGTTTTTTGACTTTAGTTTTGTACCTATCTGAAACGAAAAAAGCTTTTTGAAAAGCCTTTCGTTGATTTAACGCTCATCGCTATCACCCTCTATTAGCAAGTCATCAAGGATCGAGATGTGGTGATAGATTACTCTCTATGTGCCACTCGGCACTAGATTTTTAATTAAACTTTTATATCGAATCTTTCCCTGTCCCATGAATCATATATGAACATTTCGATTGTTTAACTATTGTGTCTATTTCGCGGACAGGGAAGCGTTTAAGTAAATATGGATTATTTTTCCTCTTAACTTTTCCTTAATTCTAATCATTATATTTTCAGGAGTTATTGGATACATTGGGAGCCCCACTTCTGCTAAGGATTTCCTCTGGGTTGGCACTACTCTTTTATCTATTTCTGTGACTAAGCAGCTGCGTCCCACTGCTATGTTCCAGTTCAGCATATAACAGGTTGCGAGACGTTTCATCTTAGCCTTCGGAGCAGACTTTATGACTATTCTAGGGCCGTCTATGTCTGAAGTTTGTTGCAGTTTCAATAGCCTCACAGAAGACAAAAATTCATAAATGTATAAATAGAACTTATAAAACGGTTAATTATACAAAAAAACTTTATTTAAAGACGTAGCAAACTAACTAGCTATTAACATTAATAGTAGGGCTGTCAAAATGACTTAGTCAGAAATATGGATGCAATTTTTTTTCATATTATCTATTTATAAGGGGTATCCCACTAAAATTGATGTAAGATTATTTAACCGATAGAAGGCAGCGGGTTCGTTTAGATCATTATACATTAAGTGACGAGTTACCTGTCAAATTCGGTGTGCCTCAAGGCAGCATTCTCGGCCCGACACTCTTCTTGATCTATATTAATGACCTATGCCAGCTTCAACTTTCTAAAGGAAAAATTACCTATGCTGACGATACTGCCATTTTCTTTGTTGATGAATCTTGGGATAATGTTTTTAAGAACGCTCAGATGGGATTTAATAAGGTCTGTAAATGGCTTAGCTACAATGTCTAACACTGAATGTTAATAAAACTAAGTACATTGCATTTGGTCATAGAGCTAACCTCCTTCCACCACTAACTTTGACAATCACATCCCACACCTGTGGTTTTAGACTTTCCGGAAGTCACTGTCCCTTAATTGAAAGAACCAATAAAATCAAATATCTTGGCATTTTGATTGATCAGACCTTAACATTTAAACCACACTTTGAGGTTATAGTATCCCGACTGCGAAAGCTCATATATATATTCAGAACCTTAAAAAATTTAGCAGAGCGCCGTGTTATATAATGTTAGTTTACTTTGCTTTATGTCAATCCCTAATTGAATATTGTATAACATCATGGGGAGGAGGAGCCAAAACATAGCTCATTGAAGTAGAGAGAGCACAACGTGCAATTCTCAAAGCAGGTGCTGGTCTCCCTTTCCGTTTTCCTACAGACGAGCTGTATAAAAAATGGGATGTACTAACGATTAGACAAACTTTCATCCTGCATATCGTGCTTAAATAACACTCTCATCTACGTTATAACCCAGATCTTTTTAAGTATAAACGCCGCAAAGATATAATATGCAAAACCCAAACTTTCAACTCGGCTCTTTCACATAAGTTAATACTTTTAATTTACTCAAACACGTAAATCACTCTTATCACAATCTCTAAAACCTCTAATAATGATACTCCAGGATTGCTTCTGTACAATCATTAAAACACACGTATACACATACATATATATACACACGCACACGCACACATGCACACGCGCGCACGCAAGCACACACGCACGCACACTCGCACGCACGCACACGCACGCACGCACGCACACACACACAGCCTATCCACAGCTGAACACAGGCCTCCTCCATAGACTGTCTCATAGAGGGAATATTTGCCATAGTTGCAATGCTTGGCAACCGCAGTGGTTTATTTTTTTAGTTGTTATTAGAAACACCCTGCTGTCCATCCCCTGGATTGTTGCCCTCTGTCGCCTCTAATAATACCCACGGCACGATGTTGGGTAGTGGATATTCTTACAACGCCACTACAAGGCTAGACTAAACTAACTGATAGTCTGAAACTATTATTTGAGAAAATAAAGAAACACATTTTCTTATTATTTTGTAACTATCTACCTTTTAATATGCACTAAACTTACTTACTTACTATTTCAATACTCCATTTATACTTTACAATGTAAGTAAAAGTAAAAAAAAATCGGGTGATATTTATCCAGTCCTTATTTTCTGGAATCGAAAAATTTTCAAAGTTTTAAAAAGAATTCTACAATTCCGTGAGAGATGCAACCCTAATGAACAGGCGAGCAAGAAGCGGAATGCAAACCGCTTAGATCCGGCAAGTAGGTTCAAGTCACGGGCCATTGCATTGATTACATTCAATGCCTTTTGCATTTACTTAACAATAGATTTAACAAATAAACTGCACTCGATTTCGGCAACGTTAACGCGGAATTAGATTTCTCGAATAAAAAATACAATAATTAGCCAGCAGAAGGGAAACTTGTGGTAACGGAGAAAAAGTAAGTATAAACAGTAAAGTTTACAAGGCTTTTTCTCTGTCTAGAGTCCTTCTGGTAACCAAAAATATTTTTTTATTCAATTTAGATTGGAAGTATTATTATGTTTAGTTTACTACTGGTTCAGAAAATAACTCTGTTCTGGGAAAACCAGCAAGAAACCCAGCGGGAATTTGTTTTTTTTTTAAAGAAGAACAGTTTAAACTCATGTATTATGTTGCACAATTAATTATAAACATTACATAATGAGTAGCTTCATAGCGATCACCTCATTCACCCATAGTGCATCTTTTTGCTATACCGTTTTAAAAGATATGGGGGGTCAGCATAAGTACAGGTCGTGACGCATCGAAGTCCTACCAGGTGTCTACGAGCTGCAACAGCCACCTACCATCAGGTGGATTATTAGCTCGTTCGTCACTTTATATTGCGTATAGGCAGCATATAATAACTCAAAGGAACAGGCCTCGACTGTAAAACCCTAAAAACAACATCGGGAGTTCTTTGAAAGTCATAAAACTGAAAGTTAAACATGCATTTTAAAATGAAAAATTTTACTTTAAAAAAAGTAAAACCATTTTAAGAACGGACAAGAAGGTACTACGTGAAAACTAAAATAATTTTCACATAGTACCTTCTGAAGTGGGTGCTAAGACAAAGCGTATAGAAAAATTAAGATTACTGCTAGATATGTAGGACCATATTTTCTGAGACTTTGAAGAAATTTCTGGCTCGTTAACCGGTATTAACTAGCATTTATTTTTCCTTTTCTGTTTTTTAAGTCGCTTTTACTTTTTCAAAAGTTTAATTATTTTACCATTTTGAGTGGACATGTGATAAAGAATATCACAAGTTCCAGGTAACAATTTAAATGTCATTTAAATAGTTACATTAAAAACTTCATCCCCTACTATCCCACTATTTGTAATGTATATGGGACCATCATTGAAGCGTATCTTTTTAATAATAACTTAAATAAAAACATGCGTGAGTGTCATAGAACATTCGGTTGGAACGAAGTTCCTTTCGTAGTATATTATTATTGATAAACTTATAATATTATTGATTAACAAATACAAAACTAAATGAATTACTAGCGTCTATTAAAATGAAGCGTCATTTAAAATAAAATAATATTTCTATCATGACAAGATAAGAAAAAGTGCGAGGGGGATGGATATTATTCCATCTCGCTCGCACTATAGAAAGGGGGTCGTGACGGAAAAATCTTACACTTTTTCTCGCCTAGCCCCCATCCGCAAAATTCGTACCGTGCGATAAGGAACTTCGTTCCAAAATTTAAAAACCCCGAAATAAAAAGATAGGTTTAAAGATCTTAAACGGCGGAACAGATTTTCTTGAAATATAGCTAAGAACTCTCTCGATTCAGACATCTTTCAAACGAAAAAAACTTAATCAAAGCGGTCAAAAAAGCGGTTCATCCGTCCATTAGCTATGATGCCACAGACAGACACAGATACGCAGATACACAGATACACACTACAAACATATAACACTCTCTGCTTTCGTCGGGGGTTAAAAAAGCATCATTAAAATTGGTTGAGCTGTTTACGAGAAACCGGTGAACATGCATAAAAAACATTCGCGTAGAATATGGAACATTTTCCTTTTGAAGAAGACTTTAACATTTTATAACTTAACTATCACACATTGCATTGCAGCCGTGGGTAGCTCAGAGTTTAAGCTCGAGTTGTGAATTTCAAAGTAAGCGAATAGAAGGGTTTGATCCCAACTGGCACCAATGAAATTGTTAATTGCAATTTTAAGCGCCGATTTACCATCCTTCCGTTACAGCCTATTAGAGTCCACTGCTGAACATAGGCTAATATATAAATGGTCTCATCCCATAGGGGGGATATTTGCTATAGTTGCCACGCTTGGCAAGTGGGATGGCAACCGCAGTTTAATATTTTTATTCGTTATTAGGAAGACGCTGCTGCCCATCTCCTGATTTGTTTCCCTCTGTCGCCTCTTACGACACTCACGGGATATCACGTTCCCAACGATTGCACGGTGCAGGATGGTAAATGAAACACATTTACCATCCTGCACTGAAAATTAAAAAAATATATTTCAAAGTCCTGGTCATGCGGCGTTCACTACCTCGTCCTTAAACTCTCTTACGAGTAGAAATGAGAGGAGATACGTTTATGCGGCTGTAACTCTACTTTTACTTACTAAACATTAAAAGCACTTAACAGCAAATAAGTGAGCCGATTGAATTAAAAGTGAGAGTTAAGTGAACGTTGAACACAGAAAACAATATAAAAAACTAAACGCATTAATATTTAAAAAAAAAGCAGTGACAGCATTCCGATCATAGTCCACGAGAAAAGGCTTTCACTCGACAGCAATTGCCTCTTATTTCAACTGTACATTTCCTTATAACGACAAGTAAGGTAAGTTACGGCCTCTAAGTTTATCGCGAATGCTTAGACCATAGTTACCGCCAGCCGACCTCGGTGCAATGCACTCTGAGAGGTGCCAACTACTGATTCATCGGTTTGGCTTTCTCCCGTCTACCGCCTGTCTGGCCTCGTAATTGGTCGACCAACACCGCGCTAATTATTCTGAATTTTCTCATTTTCTACCCATCGCTTCGATAATAGGCTTTCGTACCGTAATTAAATATTCAAATTCTTTTCCATATCGCTATGCCTGTATGAATATGCTAAGTGTACCTATGTTTGGGCTCTGTAATGTATATATATAGTCACAATATTACATGTAATGCGATTATTAAATTAATAAATTTAATTTTTTTAAGTTTTTTTTTTATAGAAGTCAATCTATCTGATGGTAAGTGGAAGCTGTGGCTCCTAGACATCTACATCTATCCTCGATAAAGTATTAAAATGCAGATGCGCTGTCACCCCTGAGTACCAAGATGGAACGCCTCGTTTCCAGTAAAAAGGATCTCCGGTTTTCTACACTCACCATACGAAACACAGCAGCATTAAGCTGTTATTTTACGCTGGTATTCTGTGAGATGTTGATATAATATTAAGCGTTACTGTTAGGCTACGACATGCAGGAAGTCGATACAGGTGGTTCAGGAGCGTACTTAGTGGCATTATTTGGGAAGGCTTATGTTTGTTGCAGTGGACTTGAGAAGGGCTCTAATTATGGTGGTGATGATTATAATAATGTCTTTTAGGATAACATTCACTCTACTGATATTCGGAACTTCACTGCCACTGCCTGTGTCAACTGGTATCAAATTTAAAAGGAGTACCCACCCAGTTAATAAGCTACCGGGGCAAATAATTCATAAATGGGAATAGCGCTTTATCCCATAATCGAAAATTGTCTACTAAATTAGTGTACTACATTTTTTGTACCTCACATAGGAGGGATATTACTATATTTGTCGCGCTTTTTTCGTATGAAGGGTATAGAGAGCCAGTTTAATTACAGGCTGTGAGGCATTCCATCTTAGTCTTCAGAAGTGACGACGCATCTGTAGCCTTCTTTGTTTGAAGTTGGCTGCAGGTGTCCATGGACTGCAGTGGCCGCTTACCATCAGGTGGACTGTAAGTTCGTTTGTTACTTTAAAAAAAAAGTATACAATACCGGTCTTACAGAGGCTAGTCGCTGTTCATTTATATAGGTATGTTCGTGTCCCATACCTGTGCCTCTTAGTTCGCTATTTTAATAAGACCCTCTACATTCCAAGAGAATCGTAAAGTCTTATCGACAGCTACATGGTCCAATGCTATTACCATCTTCAATTAAAGTTATTTAAATACTTTCATATCAGTAATTATCTACTATGAAAATTACGCTTGGGAACACAATATTCACATAAATCATACGCGTTGATTTTTTATTTTATGTATGAAATATACGGGACCAACCCGCGTTCAATATCAGCCGATATTAATGAAATTATTAATTGTAATTTTAAGTGCTGATATACTACGTGTACGGCGGTGAAGGAGTGCTGATATACTACGTGTACGGCGGTGAAGGAAAACATCGCGAGGAAAGCTACATGTCTGAGGAATAAAAAAACTCGAGTACAAGTGAAATCCGCCAACTTAATGCTCAATTGCCCTCTTGTCTTGTCTGTGCCCAGCAGTGGGATAGGCTTTACTGTACTATTATATGAAATAATTACGAAGTAAATAAGTACATAACTTACGAGAGGTACGGTTACTTATGTAAATTAAAGTGTCTCGACGTCATTTTACGTCGGAAAATTCTACAGCCACATTAAGTACGGCTTAGTAACACAATCCGTTTGACATTACTTACGACAGAGTATTATATTTCGTCTAGCGGCCGGTATTGTCACTATTATATGGATAAACAGCTTTACTTATGATAGTTGATTATAGCTTACTTAATTTATGTCTGTACTTTTCTTTTTCAATGTTCTTGTAGTGAAGAGAGAAAGCAATTTTAAGCGTCACTTAAATCGACGTCGATTTTTTTACCACGTTTTTATTAACTCGCTTTAGTGTGTCTGCTTGGATGGAATTTAATAATTGATTTCCCAATGAGCTAGAGACATGAAATTTCGAACATATCTCAGAATCGGATGACAATGTAAGAATATGAAGAAAAAACGCGGTAATTTTAAAAATCACTTGTTTTTTGAAGACCAATAAGATAATACTAATAACTACAGTAAGTCAATTAAAGGTCCTCACTAATAGATATTGTTATTGAGTACGGTCGAAAGTTAACATTTATGGACGTCGAGGAAAGAAATTTGTAAATATGCAATAATGAGACTCAAACATAAAATTTAAGTGATTGGAGGAACATTTCATTAGAGTTGTCAATAGATTTTATTCATGCATGTATAATAAATAACCACCTGCTACGAAGACGGAAAAACTAAAACAAATAGAAGAAATATTCTAATTTCAAAAGAAAAGGATAGTACCATCTGTTGGGGAACCTGTAATTAATAAAATTAAATCCAAACCGAAGGATACCTCTGCAAGACTTCAAGACAGAGTAAGCTAGTTTTGTGTAAATTGGACCACAATTGATAATAATTAAAAGCTGAACGTATTCCAGGTTAAATATAACATCAGTCGCCCCTTGTGACCATGGGTGCTGTGAGGTACTCGAAAGTTCAAGAGTTTAAAATAAGTAATTTAAACGTGATAAAATCTGAAAAAGTAGTGCTGATAGGTTTTAGCGGGAACTCCAACGGTGGCGGATTGCTGCTCTTGTATTTATGTTAAAATAATGGTTTGAAGTAGATTTTGATACCAAAAGTTGTGCGATTTTGTGTATTAAATATTTGCGCATGTGAGGTTGATGTGAACCTCAAGTGAATGTGTCTGCTTGGGCGCCTCGAGATATTAGTATTATCGATTGTTTGTTGGATCAAGCTGCCGTCAAAATCTCTAAGACTTCATAATGTAACGCATTAACATATTGTAAAGAAGTTTTTAAACAAATTATTATAGTGGATATATTCTTAAATACTTGCCACAGGCAAAAGTACAATAGTGCGAGTCCATTACCAAAGAAGAAAAAAGTAGTTCTCGTGTAGCATGTAGTGTTCATGTAAATATATTGTCATAATTGCATGCATACAATATAATATTATGACATCAGCATAAAATAACACTAAACGAATTTGCATACGGTTTCCTTTGCTATCATTTGCACCTTTCTAAGAAGATTTGCGTGTTTTAAAAACTGACCTAGCTTATAGGAGCTCAACATTAACGGTATTACTAATGAATGAGGTCGAGAAAATTTACCACCAAGGCTCTCTCATTATGTATTGAGCACACTGCAAAAACAAAATTTTTTCCAGGCAGAGAAGCCAGGCTGGATGGAATTAACCAAAGATCCATTATCAATGCAGTCGAGTGTTTTTGTTTTTAATAATATGTCCTCCAGACCGAATTTCGGTCATGGCGGCTAGTCTCAACGGAGACTAGTCATCTGCGCAGGACGGGATTGTGAGCAAGTTTTGCGCAAGCACAGGTGCACTCTCTATTCCCTTACATTCATAGTCCGATGGGACGGTAATCGCAAGACAAGCGCAAGACCTTTACGTGTTTTCTAAAGTGCGAGAGTGAAACACCGCCAACTTCCAAACTCGGGCTGCTACTGAGAATATACTTGACAGAAAAACCCAATAACTGATTTTGCCCCGACCCAGGATTCGAACCCAGGACTTTATGATCAGCAACGGTGTGTAGGACCACTAGACCAAAGAGGCAGTCATCAGTTTGTTTTAATAACAATTAACTTGTCTGTAGTACAACAGTGTTCACAAATACAATCGTTATCGCTTCTACTCTCTATGGAAAGCACTAATGTATTCGTTAGATTAATTACCCACTTAACCACTACTGTTATTATCTATGAACTAATGACAACTAATTAATGGAGCGTGTTGAGAGTTGAACATGTCTCATTCCCGTTGCTACCGGCAGTTGACACTCGAAATGTAAAATACTGTGCTGTCATTTAGGGTGGACTTAATGGAGTCGACCTGGCAATACATCCAGGAAGTCGATGGATGCAGGTGGGTCAGGAGCGTAATCTGAGGCATTGCTTGGAGGAGATGTATGTTTAGCAGTGGTCTTATGAAGGGCTGTCTATTCTATCACAGCCTATTTTCACTGTTGAACGTAGGCCTTATCAACAGATTGCAACATAGGAGGGATTCAGACATAGTTTATTTGGTTAAAGCCACATCGCAGTATTTTAGTAATTATCAGGAAGATGCTACTGTTGATCTCCTGTTTCATTTCCTCCTGTAATTTATAATTAAAGATCAGTTAAACAAACACAACATGTTAAATTTTTTGTAAATTTTAATTTATTCTCAATATTTGCTCTTCTTTTCTGTCCATGATTTACTAACTCTTGCTATGTATAGGTATTTTTGATAATGTTCGTAACTCCAAATAATTTTATATACACTTCCGGTGTGCGTGTGTTTGTAATTCTTCTCCTCCTAAACGGCTTGTGACATGCATTTGTTTTAGAAATCACCAGTGCGAAGTCGGGGTGGATCGCTAGTGATTTTATAAATATTACAAGGATAATATCCTCATAAACATTATCTATAAAAACAATATAAGACTTAATTAAAACTAAAGTTCAAGTTGAAGCCGGGCAGCTTTTAACACTAAACAAGTTGGAGTCGGCTTTATCTAGATTTAGGGCAGGCATCGGCTAAGCCGCGTATTAGTAACGAACTAGTAGACTTTAAAATATAACGCAAACATATGTAGCGCCTCACCAAAGGCAAAGATATTACCCAGAGGCAGCCGGCAGTTGATATACGGACTGGATTCATGGAGGTTAATCAAGGAGTATGTTAGGAGTTGCGAACGTTCGAAGTCTAATAAAGTTGCTCCAGGTAGTTTTTTTAAAGCAGTGATTTTCGCTCATGGGTGCATTTTAATTCAAAGCTTTATTAGCTGCTTCATTAAGTTTATCAGCTAACATTATGCCGTTGTTCTAGTTGTTTTTGCTCAGGATTAAGATGAAAAGATGCCTCGTTATTATTAAAAAGAGTCTCCAGTTTCTTAAGTAGAGGAGGTTCGCAATACGACTTTTTTTTAATACGTTTTTTGGATGGAAGTTAAGGCATATCTTCGTCAATTGTGACCTGATTTTGATGATTCTTTTTCTATTAAATAATATTTTCTATTAAATAATATTTGAGGGTGGGGTCTTAAGACATGAAAAAATCCACGCTACTAGTAGAAAGGGATCAATATTTAAAATTAATAATTTAGACGACACTAGTTGTTACCTTGAGCTTGTTATATCCTCCCTAGTTCACTTAAAATGACCAAAAACTTTAAAAAAAACCGACGTTAAATAACTTAAAATAGTAAAATAATATCACATTATAAAGTCTTCTATATTTGTATGTCTTCGCGGCGACTTCAGAGTATGAAATAATTTTATTATTTTTAGTTCTTTGAAGACTCCTTTTACTTCCTGACTTCCTATTATTTAAAGTATAATTTTGTGTGTTGCATATGAAACAATAACATTAAGCTGCTATTTCACGTTGATATACTATAAGAGCGTAGTACTTCCCCGGTCGTGCCTGACACGTAGTACAGCTATAATTCAGCTTCAGCGTGACTACCACATAGGAAAGACGCTTTTATGACGCTGCGTTGTAACTATGTTTAAACCTTGCTGCATATATGCGTTACAGCTGATACGAGCAGGTTAATTCGAGCGAGTGCCTTTATGCCTATCCTGCCTAAATTACATTCATCGCAGCTCTTCACCACAGCGCAGTGGCGGTATAAGAATATCCACTACTCCATATCGTCCCGTGGATGTCGTAAGAGTCGACAGAGGGAAACTGAAAAAGGAAATGGTCAGCGGCATCTTCCCGATAACACAACTATTTGATTGAAGTCGCTTTCTACGTTTTAGTGGTAGTTTTTTTACCCTTTCGAATGGACTAAGGATGATTCAAGTTCAAAGTAAAAACTGGACGATATTCCAGTTTTTACTTTGAACTCTAAAAATTACATTAAAACTTAATTCCCTATATTTCCACCCTAAGGGGTAGGAAGTTTTCTACAAGAAACAGATACTTTTTTATTCAATATAGATTATAAATAATACTTATTCAAAGTTACTCATTTGTTTAATTACCACTGGTTCGAAAAAATACCTCTGCCCTGGGAAGAACTAGCAAGAAACCCAGCGGGATTTTTTTAAATAACAGCTTACAATCATGTATGTTACACAATTAACAACACAAAACAAATTAGAAATAGCTTGGTAGCGATCACCTCATTCCCAAGGGTTATTATCATCCATAAATTCCTTAATATTTTAATAATCCTTTTTATACAAACTTAGTTTAATAAAGTTTTTGCACTTTGAGTTGGTCAAATTTTGTATATTTTCTGGGATTTTGTTGTAAAAGCCCCAAGAATGAATTACTGACTCGGTGGAGTAGAGTAACTGGTATTACTAGCTTGTGTCTGTTCCTAGTATTTACAGAATGAATATCACTTATTTTTGTAAAACTACTTTTATTTTTGTGTACGTACATTACATTTTCATAAATGTATTGAGAGGCCAAAGTTAACAGATTAATTTCCTTAAATTTTGTCGCAGCGACTCTTTAGGCTTTAAATCATAAATTGCTCTTATGGCCCTCTTCAGTCAAATGAATATAATTTCAGTGTCGGCCTTGTGTCTCCATAGCAAAATACCATACGACATTATGCTATGGAAATAGCTAAAGTAAACTAGTCTAGCTGTTTCAACACTGGTCTAATCTTTTTTACAGCATATGTTGCAGAACTAAGTCTGTTACATATGCTGTAAAAAACTTTTTACAGCATATGTTTCGTTTTACTTCGTCATGTTTTAGTAATTGTCGTCTTAATTTGAAAATTAAAGAAGTGTCATCAGCAAATAATACTATATCATGGTTATCCCCTACTATGTAAGGTAAGTCATTAATGTATACAAGAAACAGAAAGGGGCCGAGAATTGAGCCTTGAGGCACGCGCATTTGTACTATCGACCCGGAAGAGCTCATACTGTTAATGACAACATTTTGCGTTCCGTTACTTAAATATGAAATAATTAATTTAAGAGCATCACTTCTTACACCGTAGTGTTGAAGTTTCCTGAAAATGAAAAATTTATATGATACCCTTGTGGTATACTCTATTTAATAAAAATCATTAAATTAGTTTCACAATTGGCGAAGATATAGATAAAATGAGAAACAGTCATTTAGAACGTTCTTTTTTTAAGTCGGCTAAAATAATACAAGCTTTTACATTATTTGACGTGTGACAACGGTGCGATAGATCTGCTTCGAGACATTTTGTGAAAAATAATTCAAAACTAGCGACGCTATTAACATTACTAATTCTCCCTAACCACATCAAGTAATCTTAAAATGATTGTGTTAGATTCACGACAGTCGACAGTCGAATGACGGATTCAAAGCTACGACTTTCGAGTTCGCGGTTCGGTAAAAGCGCATACAAAGCCCATGTCTCAACAAAGAGATTGCGACTGATTGCCAATCAGCAGTCAGTGATTGGCAAAACAGGGCCAAACAAAAGGATACATGTAATTAGACTCTGATTGAAATGAACGATCGTGTCTTTCGCGAAATAAATATGATGTATGCGCTAAAATTGAATATCTCTTAAATTATAGTAAATTTGAAAAAAAAAAATCCTTACTGTCACAACACATTTACTCATTATAATAAATATGTATTATCTCATTTTTGGCCCTAAAATCCGCACCCTATTGAGAACAGCACTTAAATAGAAGAAAACAGAGGTAGCTTTGTTTTCTGTCGAAAAAATATCATAAATAAATAATAGTAGGATACTGTATTTGTGAAAATTACAGCGATTAAAATTAATCTTAATAAAATAAAATTATGCTTAGAGGTCTTTGTTTTCAGTTCTGAACTTGATTTACTATAGTAAGATTCGATTCTACTTTGCGTGACTTTGCTTTGTGCGCAGCTTTAAGTGCATTGTCATTTTTTATAAATAGTTCCCGTAATTATTGCTTTCCTTTGTGTTTATGGATCACTTTATTAGCAATAAGCATCGCATCAATAATAGATAAAAAAAACAGACAACCTTATCATTGCTTGCAATAACAACCTTATTTTATTTATAATACAATTGTTTGCCGACAATCTTGTTAGAAAAAGAAAGAAAGTGTCGTATGCTCCGATGAATAAAGACGACTAATGAAAACAAAATGTACGCCGTATCGGCGTCGATAACACCTTGAATAGTTATTGAGGTATTTTTTTTAATACACAACCTTTTTTCATATTCTTACATTGTCATCCGATTCTGAGCTATGTTCAAAATTTCAAGTCTCTAGCTCATCGGAAAGTCAATTACTAAATTCCACCCCGAACAGACATACACGAGCCGTGGTAGCTCAGATGGTTAGCGCTCGCTGTAAGTTTCACAGTACGCGAGCAACCCGGGTTCTATCCCCGCCGGCACCAATGAAATTGTTAATTGCAATTTTAAGTGCTGATTTACAACGTGCTCGGCGGTGAAGGAAAACATCGTGAGGAAACCTGCATATCTGGGAAATAAGAAAAAATATATATTTCGAAGACATGTGAAGTTCGCCAACACGCATTGGGGCAGCGCAGCGGACACTTCCTTGCCCTAAAAACCCTCTCAGAAATTAGAGGAGGCCTGTGCCCAGCAGTGGGACGTATATAGGCTGTAACTTTAGACATACACGAAAGCGTGTTAATACAAACGTGGTAAAAAAGGGAATGTTGCATTGGTATCATATCTCTCGTATTTTAGATTATTCGGTAGGTAAACACAATTTTCTTACGTAGTCTATACTTAAAATTATAATGGAAGAGAAATGAAGTAATAAAAATTTAAAATTTTGTACAACCGACTTCAATATAAATAAAATGAGAACATCATCAATGTAGTCGAAGTCAATTAAATGTGCATTATTAAGGATAACTCAAAAACTACTGGTCAGATCTTGATCAAATTATATGGGATCACATGAGAAGTACCAGCTTTCAAATACAAAAAGAATCATCAAAATCGCTTCACCTAGAAAAAGTTCTGAGGTAACACACATAAAAAATACAGACGAATTGAGAACCTCCTCCTTTTTTTGAAATCGGTCGAAAAATTAAAACGAGTACTTTTCCATAACAATTCTCTATAGCTCTATAGTTAACACTTATTCCTTACTTATTCTTACTATCCCGTACATTGAATGACCGTATTAATACCTGCTCAACAGCTCAACAGTTAAAAGTATATTGAAGATAAAATAAATAGATATAAAAAAATTAAAACGAGTATGTTTCTATGACAATTCTCTATACTGATTCCATATATTATATACATTGAATGAAAATTGTTTATACGGATTTTATCGCGTTAAATTACCTTATTTCCGAGGTTACAAGTACTTTGCAGCACCTATGGTCACGGGGGTTCTGAGGTGTACAATGTCCTTATGTCATAGTTAACCAAATTTATTAATTTTTGTTGCGATCTCCACAGAAATTACTTATAGGTAGTATCTGGTAGTATCTTAAATCTTGCTGTGGTATGCTTGGGTTCCGATTTAATTTCATTATTTATAGGATCCCAAGCAGATAGCCGGCCATCTTCTCTATTTAAATTAGGATGTTTTTTGAATTCAATGCCCTCGCGTAACTTACTAGGTAGAAATCAGTGTTCTTTTGCGAGGATATGTGATCTATCAAAGGTTATGTAATAGCGGGGGCGATCCTGAACTTGTTCGTAGACTGTAGACTTTTCGGAGTGTCGATTTTTACGTCTGCCATATTCTTCACAATGACAGTCTTAAGAAATCACAATTATAGCTCTGGTGTTGCATTAAAGATATGTACCAATTATTGTCATTAGCGTGGTGATTCTCTAAAGCCGCTGATTAAATGGCGTTTAATCATTCATGACGAGAAAAATATATGATTTTTTCAAATGCGGCGTTGATAATTAATCGTGGTGAAAACTGTGAGACCAATTGTTAGACTAATCACGATAAACTCTAAAGGACGGTAATTACTCCGGCTATGAGCTGATATAGCAATTAATGTACACACAAATGTAGTTATGATCATGCAGGTCTCTTGGTCAATTACAACCACAACATCCGAACATTGTCAGAATTGTTTTTAATACTGTGAAGTGACGGTGTAAGAATATCCACTACCCCATATCGCCTCGTGGGTGTCGTAAGAGGCGACAGAGGAAAACAAGTAGCGTCTTCCTAATAAATATACTGCGGTTGCCAACTCGCCTGACAAGTGTAGCCACTATGGCAAGTCCCCTTTATAAGGCAATCTTTGGGAGGCCTATGTTTAGCAGTGGACTTTGATAGGCTGTAATCATAATGATGATGTTTTTTTAATTAATTTTGGAAAGTTTATCTCTGTACACATATACAGTGAACTGATTTACATGAATGTTATTAATAAATATACAATTATTTTCTAAAATAACAGTCATTTTTACATATTTCTGTATTTCATATAATAAAAGGTTTGCGGTGGTGCTGTTTATGTAGATAAGAATATATTTGGGAACCTAACACACCCACTTAAATAGGAGCGGTCGGCGCGTCGGTTGTAGCCTTTTTATCCAAAATCCCTAGGATTACCGCGGACGGTCTCCCACGCTGGTATCATACACCCAAGTGACCACATAAACAAGCGGTTAATGTATTTAAATTTATCCCTAATACGTACAGAAGCAGGTTTTATTTTGGTATGGCACGTACGTGATAAATTGCACAAAAATTGACGCATCACTTAAGGAAACAAAATTGAAATCCTCTTACATACTACACATTTTATTATTATAGTAGTCATACAGGATGAAACAAATTCCTTGTATATTATCTTTCCATTTTCCAACCTTTAAACAAAGGAGGCTACAAATGCCTTGTCACATCCTAGTCTGTAATTATATGGCCCTCTACTCTTCACACCGGGACACAGCAGTGCAAGCACTGGCTATTAGTCAGCGGAAACAATAAGAGTGTGGTACCTATCCAGACGGACTCCTGAACAGAAAAGGAGTCCTACCACCTAGAAACGGTGTAAAAGTAGTAGTGGTGGAAATTTATTCGACACAAAATGAGTTAGTGGATTCCCTTACCGTGGCACAAAAGCAGCAGCGGCAGATATGAAGCGACAATAGTAATCCTCAAATAACAATTGGAATTATAGATTATAAAATATATATTATACTAATTTTTTTATAGAATAATGGTGACAAACGAGCACACAGTCCATGTGACGGTAAGGGTATGCTGTGGCCTATAGACATCTACATTTATCCTCGATTAAGAATCAATATGCAGATGCGTTGTCACCCCTGTGAACTGAGATGAAATGCCTCGTTTACGGTAAAAAGGTTCTCCGGTTCTCTAAACTCGCCATACAAAACGCAGTAATATTAAGCTGCTATTTTAGTATTCTGTGGGAGCGTGGTCATTCCCCGGTCGAGTCGACCCACTCGTGTTACAACTACAATATAGATGCAGCATGGCTCTACCACGTTTAATAGTAGTAATTAATCCGGGGCAAGATGGGTTGGCCACTATGGCACAAAAGCAGCAGATACATATAAAGCGACAATAACAATCCTTAAATAACAATTGGAATTTTAGATTATTAAAAACATATAATACTGCTTAAGAGCCGAATAATAATTAGCAATTCTAATCATATCCTAACGAGACGGTGGCTGAACGGCACACGAATGTATTCAAAACGTTTTTATTGGCGAGCCTGATGTCGTTTTAATGCGCCTCGAAGATATGATTGTATCTTAATGACACCGTCTGATCGTCGGTGACGGTGACCAACGATGACGCGTAATTGAAACGCTTTTTGACGCGTTCACTCACGCCTACAAACATAATATTTTATTTTTTATTAGGACTGAAGGGTAAAGTAAAGATTATATATATATTAGTAGAAAGTAAAGATTGAGGTATATTATTTATTAGGACTAAACGGCAAAGTTATTAGCTGATCCACCTATGCCCTGTGTTCTAAGCCCCGAGCAAAGTTAATCACCACTATCAACCTCTTCAGGAATGTGCCCGCAGAGTAAGTTTTTGTTAACACGCTGTTACAATTTCCATGACTTATGACTTCAACTAAATTGTAAGCTTGTTTTGTTTTGTTTTCAAAAACTCTTATTTATTCACTATTGATGATGTCTATGGGCCACATCATCTACTTACAATCTGGACTGTGTGCTCATTTTTTACCCTTATTCTATAAAAAAGGTAAGGTAAAAATTCTATAATAAAGGCATCACACTTTCATTTATGTTTAAAATCCTTATAATATAGACAGACATTACGTAGATTTCAAATGACCTAAAAATATGTTGTTGGTTGCCATAAATTTAATTATTTCATGTATGAAGAAGAATCAATTCTCTAGCGCCAAAATCGTGTCTAAAAATACGATGTGTTTGAACAACCTGGCCTTAAAATACAAAATAACCGGCGGAGTGCGAGTCGGACTCGCGCATGAAGGGTTCCGTACCATCGTAAACATGTTTTTAGTAGGGGAGCCCCTTTTATTTTTTTATTTTTTTTAATTTTTATTATTTATTGTTACAGCGGCAACAGAAATACACATTCTGTGAAAATTTCAATTGTCTACCTATTACGGATCATGAGATACAGCCCGCTGACCGACAGACAGACGGACGGACGGACGAACGGACGGACGGACGGACAGCGGAGGTTTAGTAATATAGTAATAGGGTCCCGTTGGATACCCTTTGGGTACGGAACCATACAAACGACATATAAAGCCTATACTAATGCCTATAGGTTCGAACTAATTGTTTAAGTTTAGTGTGCAAATATCTTAATTGAGTTTTAATATAGCTTCACGAACATCGCAACTTTCCTATCCCCGAGTAGACGCGATTTCACCATCGATCATTATAAGTGTGATAAATTGTTTTTGGGATTAGTGCTTTCGAGGTGGCCACTGCGTAGAAAGTGGCTTTCCATCACATTGTTAAGAATACATGCATAACATATTATAATAATAACCTCTTTTCGTAGAGGAACGAAGTTCACACAGTAATAGTAACCCAACAAAAACATAATATTAAAAATACCAAATTCGAATAAAATTAGTTTTTACTTTTAGTAATATTTAAATGTGTAGTGTTCGCGTATATAATAAATCATTATGGCCAAATTCGGTACAAATGACCGACGAATTCCATAGCTAGCATAGCATTCCTTAAATCATAGCTATTTGAATGTAAAATATGTTCTGCAATAAATTGTACTAATATCGTTTTATTAATGTTAAATTAGTTACGTTTTTGTTTTAACCAATAATTTTGTCGAAACTTTTTTTATATCGAATATTGTTCATTTGTAGTTTTCACATTTTTCCTAACTTAACGTCTAATGCCAAATTTCAATTTTCTTAGTCACCTAGAAGTGGCTTAGGTTTTTGATGTGTGAGTCACCTTTCAGCTTTCAGACCTTAGTAACTCAAGTTCCATAGATAATAGGTTTATTCGTAGTAGGTAGTAGTAAAGTAGTTGTTTATTGGGGTTCTAGGTATTCAAGGCATGGGGGCCTTATTAGACATGCAAAATTACAAGTATGAACGACTAATAGAACACACTGACAGTGCGTCGCCCTTTTTGTTCCGAACCTGGCTGACACTGTCGTGTGTCTTGAACGTGGTTCAACTAATTTTCCAAAATGTAGTCCTTGCAATGATTTTCTAAAGTCAACATTTTTATATCTTCAAGGACTATAGTCGGATGATGTGGTTTTAAGGAGGATGTACGTATGTACGTATGCACATATGTACGTAGTTAATTATCGTCACGTATAATATATATTTAGAACAAATAATATTGGCTTGTTTGTTTTTAAAAATAAGTCATTATTTGTTAAAGCAAGTGATATATATCCTCGAAACCGACGTGACCCAGACAAACTTGTCCTAGATGTTATTCCTAGGCTCGTTAAATATGTATAACAAAAGCTGCCTAAAAATGTGTGTAAAAGAAAAAAAATATATAATAAAATACCTAAAGAATTTAAACTATTAAGCGAAAGACTATATAAGAAACATTTGTATGATTGGTTAAAAATTGAATGCTTTTATGACTTAAAAGATTTCTTTTGAGATTAATTTTCAATAATTATTAATATTGTCTAAACATTTTAAAATTATAATTTGCATACTATTGTTAGCGAAACACGACTGCACTATATATATTGTAACATCTTTTTATACCGTGATTCTTGCAAATAAAGATTTATGATTTATGAAATAATTATATCGAAGTCGGTTTGGATTCATTTGAAGCACAATTATGTGATAAGAACTTGATTAAGTTTTTTTCATAATAGGTCCAGCAGTTTTTTATGAAGAAATTAACTGAAGAAATTGCATACTAACCGAATCATACAATCAATAATCTGTACTCTAAACACTCACGTAGGTTCTGAATATAGCCAAAACATTTCTCTTTGATATTTAAAATTTATTAGTATAAGTTATTTTCCTATTTCATATTCCAGGTTTTCAACTTTATGTCACTTTCTACTGGGAAGTTTATTATGTGGAGATCCCGGGTCGCATTAATTTTATTAAAATGTATTGACGAATTCTTGAAGGGTTTGTGTTTTTTAAAATTCAAGATTATTAATTTACGTGGTAGAGCCATGCTGCAGCTATGTGCTGGTTGTAGCACGAATGGGTCAGCGACTACGCTTTCACAGAAGAATACCTGCTCAATGCTGATGTGTTTCGTATGGTTAGTGTAGGGAACCGGACACCCCTTTTACTGGAAACGAGACATTCCACCTTAGTCCTCAGGCTTGAGACATTCCACCTTAGTCCTCAGGCTTGACAAGGCATCTGCTTTTTGATTCTTAATTGAGATAAATGTAGATGTCTACACATCCACTAACCATCAGGTGGACGATGTGTCGTTTGTCACCTTTATACTATAAAAAAAGATTAACTTGTTGCACAACATAAGCAGTAAATAAGAAGTAGAAACAGAATACAAATTTATAGCGTTCCTGATGTAATATAGTATTTTCTATATAATTTTCCATTTCCCAACCGCTGGCATGCATTTTGGCTGAGAGTAAATTTTTCTACACAGCTTTTTTGATTGCGTATCACTTTAAGTATTTTGCTTTCGATGTGTCATCTGTTTGGTTGCACTCAATGTAAATGCATTGGTTTCCTGTTAAAGTACATTAAAAAATAAAAGAAAAAACATGCAAGTAGTCGAAATTGAAAGGCGGAAATGAAGTATGATTTCTCAAACCTTATGATTATAATATAATACGAATTTGTATGACGTTAAAAATTTGTTAAAATTATGAATCTTAGGTATATTAAAGTTTGCCGTTGTGAAGGCAAAAGACCGTAACAGAATTTTATTTGTTAGTTATTTATTCTTTATGGCATTCCTTATAACCAAAGGGTGGACTTATGGCCACGAGGCATTCTCTATTATATATATTATATATATATTTGAAATTACTAAAGAAAATAATAATGTGTACTAGTTTTTGACACCTACAAAAACATCCATCGCCCTATCTTGTTACACGGGTGACGATGAGAAATACCAGAGATCTGATCCTTCCGATAGGTGGCTTTAATTAAAACATGCTGTAAAACAACTAGGCCGGAATAGGAAGCAGCGTCACAAGAAGCGTCTTGTATTGAGATCACCAATCCGGCTCCCAAGTGTGAGATTGGGTACTATTCTACATACAATTGAAAAAGTAAAGGTAATAAATAAATAGAATGCTGTTTACGTAAAAGGCGCATTATACTAGCGTAATATAGCAGCTTAGTGCTGCTGTGTTTCGTATGGTTAGTGTAGAGAACCGGAGCCCATTTTTACTGGATACAAGGCATTCCATCTTAGTCCTCAGGGGTGACAACGCATCTGCATATTGATCCTTAATCGAGGATAACCGTAGATGTCTATGTGCCACAGCGTCTACTTACCATCAGGTGGACTGTGTGCTCGTTTGTCACCCTTATTCTATATGAAAAAAAAAACAGTCGGACATAGAACCTCCTCCTTTTTTGAAGTCGTTTAAAAAGTTATAATTAAATACAATACATAGTGTTAAATATATGTAACACTATGTATTGTATATATACATATTTAAAATAAAATAAAAACGCAAGATTACCTGACCACCATATACAAAATTACTGGCGTGATGCACACTTCAGTAATTATATTAAAAAAACAATCTGTACAAACCTACTACCCAAAACAAATCTTATATCGGACCTTTCACTGAGCAAACAGAGCACTGATTGACAGCACCAAAAAAACTGTCTGCGCTCGTCTGCAGACGTTAAGTCTGACATATGCAATGATAATTTTCCCTTTCGTATATAAAAGTGAGCCGTATTTCTTAATAACCGTGCCGGTGACCCATTGATGAAACTGATTTTTAAACACAATATACCTTATGAATTGGCGCTAGAGTTCAAAATGAACCGTAACTATTTGCTGGACAAAAAATTGAGTGTTCATTAATGATGAATGGGCGGAGTGTGATGCTTAGTCACGACTGAAACGATAGTTGAATAGAAATAACGGTTAATGTGATTGTACGATAATACAATTTCTAATAAAGCCAAAACTGTGTATTGCTTGTGCAGTGTCTCGACAGTGTGTGTGTGTGTGTGTGTGTGTGTGTGTGTGTGTGTGTGTGTGCGCGTGCGTGTGTGTGTGTGTGTGTGTGTGTGTGTTTAAACTTTAAATAATCTCGAGGACCCATTTTTTTAAATATACCGATATAAAAGATGGGTTTACTTTAGAACTGAATTAAGATTAAGCAACTCTGGGTTTCCTCGTACGGTGAAAAATTAAGGTTTAAATTATTTTCCGGACGTTTTATGCCAATGGACAGAACATTCGGTTGTATTGTGTGTAATCAATACATATTCCCTGACCACCAATGTGAAGATGATAACAAGGATAACAGCAGATAACCTCCAGCTTGAGACGGCTTAAGGATCACACCCGCACCACAGTAAAAATGCAAGTCGTTCATTTGACTTTTCAGGGTTATCTTGACGCCCGTGAACCGCCATGAGAGGATCATTTGGCCCAACCTTGTTACCACCGCTTTAGCTGTCGAAGGTTTGCAATTTCGTGAACAACGTCTCTGTTCCGTAGATCAGAGAATCCTATCAAAAGTCCACAGATAAACATAGGCTTCCCCATAGATTGCTTCATAGGGGATTTTTGTCATAGTTGCCACGATTAGCGAGCTGGTTTTCAACCGCATTTTTTTATTCGGCTATTATCAGGAATACGCTGCTGCCCATCTCCTGGATCAGTTTCCCTCTGTTGCCTCTTACGACATGCAGGGATAATATGGGGTAGTGGAGTGGATATACTTACACCGCCAGACTGAAACACAGCTTGCACACGCACTTATCAAGCAAGCAGAATAAGTTAAGAGTGTGATACTGGTACCTAACTACTCAGACGGATTTCTAGGTATAAAAGGAGTCCCAGAACTTAAAAGCTATCATATTAAATTATTTTTTTCCTGAGCACCTTGTTTCTCCCTCGATATAGATATAGAGTTTTAAATAGACTATTCCTATAACTAAAATGACGTGGATCTAAAACACGACACGACACACACAGACTACATCACGAAGGAGTAGAGATCGAAAAACGTATACTTAAAATGTCAGTGCTTATTTATGTATTATAGATTACCTCTAAGTAAGTGGCTCAGGACCGTGTTTTATGGCTTTCCTTGGGGGAAACCTATATTCAGCAGTGGACTTGTGAAGGGCTGTAATGAATATGAGGATGATGATGATGATGATGAATATAAAATTCTCCATGAGCGATACCTATTCTCAGGCTCTCCCCGTGTGAGAAGCGATAGATGCTGTTTTGTTTGTCAAACTAGTTTTTACACCAGTCAGCGAAGATCTCTTTCTTATCGAAGCTAGCAGTCGATAAGAAAAAGATAATGTAAACTTTTTTTTAAATATAGTTAGAGAGAGGTTCATTTTTATTTGTAGACTGGACCGCCAGTCGAAAAGGTTTATCAATGAATGTATAGAAATGAAAGCGAGGCCAACTTTTTATTCAACTGTGCTGTGAACACATCACTACTTGAAATAAAATAAACGTTTTATAACTGAACGTATAAATTAAAATCAACACAACGCTCGCTCTGCGTCAATATTTATTCTGATATAGTTATTCTATTTTCTATTTAGTGTGCGTCAGGCCTCGGGAGCTCCCGAGGCCCACGGACACTAGCACAATGTGTATGTGCAGGGCTAACAACAACCAAAGTCAAAACTTCATCGTGAAATAGAATAACTATACATTAAAATATGTCGAGTTTAGACAGGAAGAAACATGAAAGACTTTTACGTAGAGGCGTAACAGGTAACAGAGGGAAACTGAAACAGAAGGGCAGCAGTATTTTTCTGATAATAACTCCAAATTATAAACAACTGCGGTTGCCACGGGCTTCAAAAATGGCAAATGGGGGATATAATTGCCATTTATGTATGTTGTACAATTTAGGGGGAAGGTCTATGTTCACCAGTTTTTTTTAAAGGATAAGGATGACAAGCGAGCACACAGTCCACCTGATGATAAGTGGTTGCTGTGGCCCATAGACATCTACATCTATCCTCGTTTTCGAATAAAATGCAGATGCGTTGTCAGCCGTGAGGACTAAGATGGAACGCCTCTTTTCCAGTAAAAAGGGTCTCCCGTTCTCTACATTCACCAAACGAAACAGAAGCATTAAGCTGCTATTTTACGCTGGTATTCTGTGAGAGCGTGGTCCTTCCCCGGTCGAGCCGACCCATTCGTGCTACAACTGTACTATTGATATAGCTGTAGCATGGCCCTACCACGCATAAAAGCAGTTAACGGGCTGTTATGTGAATACATGAAATAATAAATACATTTTACATCGTATTTGTAACAAATAGAACATTCAGGGTGGTCCAAAAATTAGTAGATTATAGCGACTTAAAAAAATATCAATTTGTACTTATGTTGCGTACTGCGACTGTAGTTTTATGTGATTCTGGAGCAATTAAGGCCTATGTTCAGCAGAGGACTTTTGACGGGCTGTATTTAATTAATAAATAATCAAACTTTCGCATCATATTTGTATCGACTTCTTACCGATTCAAAAAAGTAACCAACTGTATTTTAATACATACTGTAACTGTAATGTTGTGTCTAATAGAAGACAAAATGAGATATATACCACGACGAGAAAATTATGGCTGTTGTTGCTGTTGTTGACGCGAAAATGTGAAAGGACGGGTGCAGCAACATTCCTTAAAGTTGCGACACTATATTGCAATTAGCTTTACGAGCTGCATTTTATTGAACTTGCAATAAAGGGGACAATAAACTCGGAGAAAGCAATACGTAATGCTCAATGAATAGCCTCTTTATTTGGTTGTTAACTACCCGCGCACCTGCAGTGTTACATCATTAACATTTGCCTCCTTGAGATGGTATTTGTATTAAAAAAAATCCTGACGGTATTCAAAGCAATGCCTAAATTTAGTATCTTTTTTATAGAAGTAAGAGGGCACACAGTCCACCTGATGGTAAGTGAATGCTGTGGCCCATATACACCTACATCTATCCTTGATGAATAATTAAAAATGAAGAAACATAATCGTTGTTAGACTAGAGGACTAAGACGGAATGCCTCATTACTATTAGAAAGTCTCCGGTTTTCGTCACTCACTATACGAAATACGCAGCATTGTGTTGCTATTTCACGCTGGTATTCTATTCAAGCGTGGTTCTTTCCTCGGTTGATCCGATCCATTCATGATGCAGCCGTAACGCTGTAGCGTTATACTACGATAAAAACCTATATGTTTACTCCACAGATTAGGGGGTAATCTGTGGTTTACTCGTTGGTCCCATTTTGGTTTGGGACTTATAGTTCCCATGTTTATGTGGGACTTTAACAAGAAAAGAATGTGCCAACTGTGTTACTTGTCTAGCATGTAAAAGGCGACTAATGTAATATTGGGTTTGTAATTGTGTAGGCGAAGGGCTAGCGACCTATCACTTCTTTCACAATATCCCATATATTTTTGGCTAAGCATGGTCTGAGTAGCTCACGACATTTTGGACTCTGCGTACAACCCCTACACTTCAGGATCACAGTCATATATATACCACGAATAATCTGATCTTTTCTATAGACAATAGCTAAAGCTTTAAGTTTTCAATATGGTGGCGGTGTAGAGATAATGTAGGTATCATCTCTTTCATTCTTCTCTTGGCATTTTTGTATTCTACGACGCGATCTGCCGCTATATTCTGCGATATACCGCATCTTCAGGGCGATCATGTAACTAAAGGGAAACGTTGCCCGTATGAATCACTCCGCAACTTTGTTATGTTTCTCATTATAATAACGGGTTGTGACCCTTATTTTTATAAAATTGAAGTGACAAACGAACTAACAGTACACCTAATAGTAAGTGTTCAGTCCATGAATACTTGCAGCTAACTTTACGCAAAGGCTAAAGATTGTCACCGCTGAGAATTGAGATGGAACGCCTCACAGCCTGTAATTAATTTGGCTTCGGATCGCAACACAGCACCCAAGCACAGCTATTTAGCGGCAGTAATATGTAAGAGGGTGGTTGGTGCCTACTCATAAAATGATTACGATCTTGTAAAAACTAAAAATAAGGTATTAAGAAAAACACAGATATCCACTTATATAATCAATACTGATACATATATACACAATACAAGGAAACGAAATGTCAATCGTCAAAATGAAGCCAACCAATTCCCACCAGACTTACACAATCACACTGTTGATTGGGCAACGCACTACTAATAACGCACTTTAAATACTGCTTTCGTGTTGCAAGTGCCAATTTTTGGGACATTTATCCTGCCATTTGTACTACGGCTTCGATATTTTTTTAACACGTTCATTATTTGACTTTTATAAATCTGGCGGTTAGCAACGAATTTTAGGAAAATGTTTTAGGTCGTCTATAATTGGTTGTTTAAAACGAGGCATTCCATTTTAGTCCTCAGTGGGTGACAACGCAACTGCATTTTGATTCTTAATCGAAGACAGATATAGATGTCTATGGACCACAGCTTCAGATCATTTAAGATTATATATAAGGTAACATAGTATAAAACAAGAAAACGAACAGTCACGTTTTCTATTTCCTATTTGTCTGGAATACGTAAGGAATATAAGTTATGCCGTATGAATACTTTAGAGTGATTAAATACTTAATCAAAATGGTTAACCAGCTCTCGGACCACCCCTGGTGTGAAGATTTTTTAATAGAAATAAGGATGACAAATACAATGCTGCAGATGTAAATGGATGCTGTGGTCCATAGACATTTAAGTTTATCTACGATTAAGACAAAATGTAGACGAGTTGTCAGAGGACTTACGAGAGAGAAAAGGGTGCCTAGTTCCCGTCACTCACCAAATGGAACACACCAGCACTATGCTGCTATTAAACGCTGGTAGTCTGTACGAACGTGGTCGAGCCGCCATTATCGCTGCAGCCTCAACACATTGCAACGTGGATACGTAGACAATCGCCAATTCTTTTAGTGTCACTCCAACCCAAACGGTAACTACATTACATTACCGTTTAATTAAAAGCGGACTGGTCAATTACTTCGCACGCTTTCGTCCGCGCACGAATGAGCACTTCTTGTGTACAGCAAAGGTCGTACGGTTCTCATGCCTGGAGAGGAACACCGTCGCCTTACACGCAGCGTTGGTAATAATAATTTATGTGAATTAATGTTGGGAATTAACCGTAGTAGTGGCGATGTAAGAATATTCACTACCCCATACCCTCCCGTGGGTGTCGTAAGAGGCGATATAGGGAAACTGAACCAGGAGATGGACAGCAACACCTTCCTAATAACAACTCAAAATACAAAACTGTGGTTGACAACCCGCCTGCCAAGCGTGGCAACTATGACATAATATGCCCCCTATGAGGCAATCTATGGGGGTGGCCTATGTGTAGAAGTGGACTTTTAGCTGCAATGGATTGATGGAATGTTGGGAATGGACCGAAGAAAATTCTCAATTGTTATTAAAAATTTCTGGGTGCTAGGACTTATTTTCTGCCTAGGAGTTCGTCTGGGTAAGCTGCCACTAACCTTTTTTGCCGCCAAATATAATATGATCCGGTTTGAAATATTAACAGGCTGTGCACCATTCCATCTTAGTCCTTATAGGTACTCCTGCATCTCATTAAGACGTAGGTTTTATAAACCATATTAACATGTCATAATTATCTCCCGTCCTGATTAAATGACGTCTTTAATTTATGTCACAGAAATAATATATTTAAATACAAATTGAATGCAATGTCGGAATTAATCAAACTTTTATAATTTTTATCTATCTTTAATTGGGCTTTTGTCACTCATTATTGTTAAAACAAGAGCCAGCACTAAAAATGATTAAATACAGACAAATCACGGCGTCGGCCATTGAAAAGTAAATAAATTGGCGGAATCTGTCAAGGCTTGTTGACAATACTCATTCACAGAATCCAACAAAGACCATCACCCACAATCCGTGGAATTGCTTGAAAAAAAAACCAGTTTCAGAAGTTTGTATAAGCCATGCAATTCGTGGAATCGTTGTGATTCGCAAAATCTAAATTCAATGAAAGTGAAAAAACGCTTCTTAATTTATAATGACAGGTTATTACAGATATATTGGCAACGGACCAAAAATAAATATGCGATCTATCCTTGATTAATGATCAAAATGCAGATGCGTTGTCAGCCGTGAGGACTAAGATGGAATGCCTCTATTCCAGTAAAAAGGGTCACCGGTTCTTTTCACTTATCATATAAACACAACATTCTTTAAACGTATTCTATGTTAGTATTTCAGAGAGTTCTCCTTCCACCATCAGACAACCAGACGCTCGGCCATTCTCCACTCTTTCGTTGTTGACTTACCACGCATTCCAACCTAACGGTTTGCTACATCGTCATGCGTACAACAAAGGAGTGGAATAAGGAAGGAGGAATTACCAGCATCGGTCTTTCAATCCGATTACAATGTCGGTGTCTTCAAGGCGAGAGTGAATAGGCTTTTCACCACCTTCGGCTGTATCACCACTTACCATCAGGTGGAATAGTAGTTAAGCGCTGGCTTAGAATAGTAAAAAAAAGTATTACCCTCGATACTTGTGTTAAATAAATGTCGAAATACTTATATACAATTCTGGTTTAACACTAAACGCCAATAGTGTGGTTAAATTAAGTGATAACTGCTAACTATAATATTTATACAGGTTATTTTTAGAATTTGTCAATTAACATTTTTAAATAAATTTATGCAAAATTTTTAGACCACAACCGCGGAGACAATGGCGTCGTTATCAAAAGCGAAATATAAATGTCATAGTTCATCAGCGTTCATTCATAATGATAATGAAGACGGGGTTCTAAAAAAAGTTCAAAATATATTTATGGATTCTTCAGATAATATAATTTTTTTTTTTATTCAATGTAGATTATAAATAATACTTATTGAAAGTCATTCATATGTTTAATTTACCACTGGTTCGGAAAATACCTCTGTCCTGGGAAGAGCCAGCAATTTTACAATTATATTATTTTATATTACACAATTAACTACACAAAACAAATTAGAAATAGCTTGGTAGTAGGCATGTGTCAATCGTGATTGATTCGTTCATTTGATCTGTGTCGCATAAAAGTATTGATAATTGCAATTACATTTTTTGAATCGGATCAAACGATTGACAGGGCCTAGTATATATATATATATATATAACTTGTGACCTATTATTATTGACTATTTGAACGATTGTAAATGTAAAAGTATTTCGCGAATGGACTTTTTGCAATTTGACTTTTTTGACTAATGCCCAAGGACCGATAGAATCGAGCGGGTCTCACATATCACAGAGTACTGAAACTCGAAATGATCGACCTGAATGACCTGGTTCGTAAGACGAATATAATTATACTTGAATGATTGGGTCACTAGAAATGAACGAATGACACATGTCTACTTGGTAGCGATCGCCTCATTCCGAAGGGTTATTATCATCCATAAATTGAATCGTATTTTCTTAAATGTCATAACAACTAAAATAAACATAATTGTTACGGCATTTTTAATAAAGATAAAGTGACTGATGATAGTGAGATGCACTCAACTGGTAAGTGACTAGTTTTAACAGATGGAAAATTTAAATGTCCTAACAAATAACCTGATTTCCATAGAAAACATTTTGCTGCAAACATAATTAACAAGCGTGATAAAAAAAAATATTGATTTTGTGCACTCTCGCGATCAATCCACATCGCAGATTACACCTCTCCCACGCAAAAACCTACTGTATTTGTTGAAAAATCCTGACATTTCCAAAATCGTACCGTAATCCTTACAAGAGCCCAAAAGTTCTGACATGTTAGAACAAATCCTGATATATGGTATATCTATAAAAAAGTATAAGTGACCATATAGTAGGTAGGCTACGAAAATCGAAACACTGAATGCTAGAGGTTCGTTATCACTTATCACTTATCACCCTGAGTATATCACACTATCGTAGCCTGTAATTAAACTGGTTCTTTTAACTTTCAAACAGAACAGTTGCTAACACCGCTTCTTTAATGGAGTTCAGGATTTAACCTCTCAGGCGTCGACATTTTATTTGACCAACTTAGTCAGACCTATGATCAAGCCAAAGAGTATCAGAGGTCAGGCCAAGGACAATATTTTTTTAAATAAAGGTAAATATAACTTAGAGGCATTTTGCTAATTAATTTTACTATGTTCTTATCCAAAACTAAAAAATTATCAACAATTAAAATATCAAATTGTTGGTATGAAGGTCAAGTGAGCGCTAGAGAAACGACGATTGCAAGACATTGTCGATAAATAAAATGTTTTGGGAAGTTATAAATTACCGTGTAGTGGCGGTGTATGAATATCGATACCATCCCGTGGGTTCGTAAGAGGCGACTAGAGTTGGGGTTATTTTTAAATAACCGTGAATGTCGTTCCGGTTACCAAAAAGTCACAATGAAAAATCATCGTGACTTTGTCACGTTGATAAAATTGGATAACTACTTGGAACATTAGAACGACTTATAACGTGACTTTATATATATGCATTTTAGATTTAGTATTAGGTTTTATTTCAGTAGTCGATTTTTTATTACCTTCCTTACCTAAGCTACGTGACTATGTTATAAGTACCATTCTAATAATTATTTCTGAAATATAAGAATTTCACCTAACCTAGGCGATCAGTCAGTGTACCGTAACAAGGTAGATATAAGTTAGATGAATAACTAATTTTATTTTTAGAGAATTGTATTGATTTCCAACGTCCATGACAGCGAAATCCGAAAGTACGAACGGGACATATTATGCAAAGATACCGATACAAAAATAAACATAAATCAAAATATTTAACTTTGTACTGACTAATTTAGGTACCATTAAACAAATACAGCAATTGTTAATAGAAAATATTTCCTACAAATATTTGTGTATTTTATTTAATTCTGACCTAGAGGTTCTGGTTCCTATACCTAGCCTAGCCTACATGTTTAGAAACTAATGTTATTACTTCGCCCAGCTATTGATGGGCAAGAGAAAAAAAAATAGACATATCGTATATTTGATATATATATATAACCAGCATCGATATATCCATCGATCCATCTATTACAGCCTATAAAAGTCCACTACTGAACATAGGCCTCCCCCATAGATTGCCTCATATGAGGGTTTTGGTATCGTTGCCACGCTTGGCAGGCGGATAGGCAACAGCAGTTTTTTATTATTTTGAGTTGTTATAAGGAAGATGCTGCTGCCCATCACCTGCTTCGAGTAGTGTAGTTGCGGTGTAAGAATATCCAATACCCCATATTATCCCGTGGGTGTCGTAAGAAGCGACAGAGGGAAGTCGAAACAGGTGATGGGCAGCAGCATCTTACTGATATCGACATATCGTAATGTTTTGCAAAAGTTTTATTACTGGATGGTTGGACGACGAAAAACAAATCGACAACAGCACATAAATGCTTTTGTGGCTGCTTTTGTTGCTTGATGTTTAGTCGATTAATACAAAATTTTAAAATATACCGAAATCGATACGAATTCGATAGTCTAAAATAAAAATCGATATAGACGATATATATATATATATATCGATATTTTTATGAGAAAATATCGATATTTTTTACCCCAGCCTACGCCTAGCGCAACGGTCGGAGAAAGACAACGATTTCTGACGTCATAATAGAGTGCCGACTTCTGGAATTTCTCATTTGTGTTGTGCTCGTGCGTGTAGATTTACGTTCAAGTGAACATATCATAATTTTTACAGTCCAAGTGGCGTCCAAGAGTATGTGGCCTTCAAAACGTATTTTATTGAAATTATTTTAAAGAGATTAAAAACTAGCTTCGGCAGTTATTTATGTAAGTGCCTACGCAATTACGTGTAAATGTTCACGATTTTTTTTTAAACTAATGGATGTCATTAAACAATATTTTGACATTAGATTGAAATATCTTGTACGTAAAACTGCGATGTACAATTATATATAATATGGTTTTTAAGGTGGAGTAAATTAATTAGAATTTTGTGTTTGATTAATAAACATCGTTTCATAAATTCCTACCTACGTTTTATTGAGCTAAAACATACTTTATAATTATCGCTTACCTAATATTTACAAATACTTACATAAGCAAATTAATAATAACTTAAGTACAATAACGCATAGGCATCAATCTTGGCGCATCACTATCCACTCTGACTATGTATCAGTATATACAGAACATCTGGTTACGCTTGGCATAATGGGCAATGAGCGATACGCGAGCCTATACACCTTGCTTATTTGTACTCTAAGTTCTGAACACTTATCTATTGTTCTAAGGGGTCCCTTCTAAATATTACTATACTCTTTGGCGGGGTCTAAAAATTTGGCAAATTGAAGACCAAGTGGTCATGCCGACGCTTCACAGATTAAGGTCAAAATAAGATAAGGATAAAAAATCCCCTTATGATTTTTTATCGATTAGGGAAAAATTTGCCCACTTATCATTTTATTTTAGTTAAAGTTAAGATTATGGTAAAAATATGTTACGTAATACTTGTTTCCTTTCTCAATTAACTCGTGTAATTAAATTCGTTGAAAGTTCATTTATGTTTGATTCAATTTATCTTGTAACAACTTCGGTTTGATGTAGACAAGTCTCGACATGTTGTGGAGATAATTGATTCAAGGAAGCAGTGTTTGTTTTAATTTTAAATTAGATATATAAATTCGTGTTGGTGAAGAATATCATCGAAGGAATACCATCATGTTTAAGGAAATATAAAAACAGTTTATTTATCGAGTTAAATATTTGAGCATTTATTAAACACTGAACCACAGATTATAGAATAGAATTTGTATTTGCTTTGCTGGCCGCACTCACGTGTATCGTCGCGCTTCATCTGTCTTTTGTTTTATAATCTGAGCACGGAACATTGTTTTTTTTAATTTCTTACCTTTAAAGCTAAAGCTGGTTTTAGTTCGGAAATAGAGTAATAAATAAAAGGACTAGAGAGGGTATACGCAGCAGAACGAGGCTGACTAGGTACACTACGCGCAAAAATCTAGAAATTAGCTTCAGACCCGCGCAAAATGCGTTTCCTCAAAATATATCAATGGTTTCCTCTTCCGTTCACTCGCGCCGCCTGCTGCTTACGCACTCATCGCCTCAATAAAGACTCCTTAAGATATTTATTTATATTTTATAGTATGGGTGACAAAGGAGCACACAGTTCACATGGTAAGTAGATACTGCGGCTCATAGACATCTACATCTGTCTTCGATTACGAATCAAAATACAGTTGCGTTATCACTCCTGAGAACTAAAATGGAATGCCTCGTTTCCAATAAAAAGGGTCTCCGGTTCTCTACACTCACCATACGAAACACAGCAGCATTGAGTTGCTATTTTACGCTGGTATTCTGTGAGAGCGTGGTCCTTACCCCGGTCGAGGCGACCCATTCGTGCTGCAACCATAGTATAGCTGCAGCGTGTACTGACCTCCTCCAAACCAGGTCTCAAGTTAATTTTTGCGCGTGGTAACATAGCCTAAGTTGAAGTGGTAGTAGCATATGTGTAATAAATACTATCTAATAGTGGGTCAACTCCTTTGTTATACCGCAAAATACCTACAAGGCTGTCTCGACGTCAAGTCGCTAAAAATATGCAAGGGGTAACATTATATTTTATCAGTATTCCTCGTAATGATTTATTTTTCTATACAAAGATACAAACTAATCACTACTTTACAAAACTAGTTGCGTTCCGCAGCTTCACCTGATTCGTCGTGATGGAAACAAAGGCTTGTGCTGGTAGATACCTACCTAATTTTACTAAATTTTTCCTATGTAGCAGTATTTCAGGTATTCCGTTTAAAATAATGGATAGGGGGTTGAACAGAATAAATAAAACAGGTTAAAATTATACGTTAGTTCTGTTTATTCAACCGCCTCGTTACAGATGTGCAACCAACAAATATTAACCACATTTATTATTGGGTTTTTTTAATTATCTTTTATTGAATTTAATGATACAATGAATTCTCATCCTTACATATAATTCTATTAAAAATCGTGATGGAAAGCAATCACATGGTTATTAGAATTCAATTTTACTTAAAGCGTCATAAAATCTTTCCCAATATTTCAAAATAATACCGAGTAATATCATGTTGCTGGGTGAACATCAAACGCGTGCAACTAATTTCGTGTACGTGACACTCCTAAACGGGAGTACCGGTACGCAAGCAAAGCCGACCGGTACTACTACAGGCGTCGCTGGCAGAGGGGACTCCGCTCTCCTTCATACCGCGCCCCATCGTTGCTCAGTCTAGTCGCCGAGTTGACTCACTAGTACCTAGTAGTATTTATTACACATATGGTAGTAGGCCGGATAGCTAGAGCAACTGACAGCCGACTATGTTACAAGTCGCGGCACGTAAGTCTAGCGCTGAACGAAACGTGGAGGGGAAAGCTGCGCATGGGTACTGTCGCGCACAAATTGAATTGCACGAATGCAACTGGAGAGCCAATCAGCGCGTGCGAACGATACGCACGAGCCAATCAGCGCGTGCGAACGACGCACGCCCGCCCCGCGACCCGCTTACCACCCCATGATACCTAATTTTTGACTGATGCGCCATAACGGTCACCGCTAGATTTTCGTGCCGCTACTTACATGCCCGTAAATGGAGTGTCGAAGTGATTAAATATACAAATGGTAGAACTCCTTTAATGGACCCCTACTGTGTTACGGTTTGAAGGGTAATCTATGTTTGTGGTAAGGACCTAGTATTACAGTTTGAAAGGCGTTGAAACCATTCTTAGCCAGTGCTCGACTACTATCCGATCTGATAGTAAATGGTGACGCAGCGGAAGATGGTAAAGCGCACTGAATTAGCTTAACAAAAACCTATTCACTCTCGCCTTGAAGTCTGACTTCTCCCACATTGTAATCGGATGAAAAGACAGATGCTGTTAAATTATTTCACTCCTTTGCTGTAAACAGGACGAATGATATATATATAATATATACACCTAAATAATTGATAAATTATCACCTCTGAGGCTTAAGTTGAAATTTTCGTTGTTGACTTACCACGCATTCGAACTAAAAAGTTTGCTATATATATAGCTTGCTATAACTGTACCCTGTAGTAGCCGCTTACCACCACTTAATAGTTAAAAAAAAGGAACAAATCAATGGATGTATGTGTTCCAGGCACTTTGTTAGCATTAGTTTTTTTTATAGAATAAAGGTCACCAACGGGCATACAGTCCACCTGATTGTAATTGGATGCTGTGGCCCATACAAACATTACACGTATCCTAGATTAAGAATCTAAATGTAGAATCAGTTGTTGACCAAACCAATGTCACTTGGTTGGAACGAGCTTGCATGATGATGATGCAGATGATGATCATGAGAACATTAACAAATAAAAGAGCATAAAAGAAATACTAGTATTACGAATAGGACCTTAAAAAAAATAAGGACGTATTAGGTAATTAGTCCTGACAAACGCTGACGCGGCTGTCAGTGGAGACGACGTACAGACAGTTCGCGTTAGAGCATGACACGTGTCAGAAATGGATGTTTTTTTTTAAACCGGTTACGCTAACGTCTCGTATTTAAAGGCCTCCGCCACTCGGCTTCTGCGAAACGTGATTTTAATACTTATTTCCGCGTATCAGAGCAGTTAATTCACCTACACGCCGAGGGGATAAATTTCAGTGGAAGGCAACAAAATTATTGTTTCCGTGACAATTTATGCGAATTTTCGAACGTATCATCCAACCAAGGCTTAATTGAGTTGCGAGGCTAAGTGCCGCGGGTTCGAATCCGGCACGAAAGAAATATTTGTATCATTGCCTACAAATAATTGTTCCGAGTCTGGATGTTTGTCCTTACGAAATTTATATTTGTAAACTGCCTCTACGATACAGGAGAAAATCTTAGTGTGGGGATAAGGTTTTTTAAATAAAAAAAAAACCACGGCTTCGTTTTTACGTTTGCCGTTTGGTTTGTTGTTTGTGTAGTGTTCAGTATAGTGGTTCAGTATCTGTTAAAAATCGATGTCTTTTTATCTATTGCAACATATTCATTATCGTCATCATTACAGCCAATCGCAAGTCTACTGTTGAACATACATAGGCCTACCCCAAGGAATACCACAAAGCACGCTCCTGAGCAACTTGCATCCATCGACTTATCCAGGGTGTCACTCATCTCGTGGAACGCCGCCCTACACTTCGCTACCCGATACGAACTTTTCGTTGAGAACTTTCGTTCTCATCGTTTTTCGGTTCTTCGAGCTATATGGCCGGCAACATAATGATGAAACATCATAATGAAAAGATATAACACTTTTGCAAAGTAATTTCCACCGACAAACGTTTCCCACCAGTTATGCAATCGCATAGCAGAGTGGTAATTTTTTTTTAAATTAAATCTTTAGACACATTAGAAAAGAAAACAGACTTAAGAATATGAAATTCGCAATTGCAATGCAAAATGCAATTCCTCAGTCCACTAAAATTTGTTTTACTCTTTTTAGTGGACTGAGGAATTAACAATTTCAATGTCGTCTAATTAGTTCCATTACAAATATTTTGCTACTCTTAGAGGTGAAATTTTTTCTCCAAATTAATATGAAATCACCCCAAGTATGACCTTTTTAATAAAAAATAATCATGAAAATCGGTTCACAATTGACGAATATATCTCGTAACACTACAACTACACACAAAAAAAATATGAAATAAGTGTCTTCTTTTAGAATATTAATCTTTGTATCTTGAAGTTTTTGTATATTACAGTATCTTGAAGTCTTGCAGTGGTATGCTTGGGTTTGGATTTCATTTTATTAATTATAGGATCCCAAGCAGATGGCAGTACCCATCCATCTTCTCTATTTAAATGATGATGTTTTCTTAATTTCAATAGCCTCGCGAATCATGCTTTGTTTAATTAATATTCTAAAACTGAAGGTAGCCGGGCTAACTATGACATCGGGATGTTAAGTGCCTCCTTTTTTGTAGTCGGCTAAAAATCAACGCGAGGGGCATTTAACAAGCCTGCATGGGTCAGTGCCTGACCCGTGGTTCATAGGTTCGCCATCATTATAGGTACATCTAATAAGTGGTACATCTTCATAAACGGTATACAATTAAACATATATAGCTGTACTAAAATGTATCTTATAGGTACGGTTAATGACATTACTCAACGGCTTATTTTCATTCTACAATAACAAGGATTTAAGGCTTTGTTGTAGTTTTGGAATGTATACAATTGACATAAGGTTGATTTTCGCGTATAAACATTTAGACAATAACGTAACACGTTATTTAGCAACTGTATCAATTAAAAATTTTAATACAGCTTGTTAGTTTTGTCTCGGTTATTTTGAATGTCAATGTATTATATGTTTGCATTTGCATCGCATAAAGGAAACCTAAAGCCTAAGAAAGACGCGGCGGACTTTTTCTACTCAATTATTATTAATAACTTTTAAGATTGCCTATCCGCTGTGTATATCATCCAGTGGGTGTCGAAAGAGGCGATGGAGCGAAATTGAAACAGGAGATGGGCACAAGCATCTTCATGAAGATGGCCAAGCGTGACAGCTATTTCCTCTATGAATAATAAAGAATATAATTGATCGGGGGAGGCTTATGTTCAGCAGTGGACTTGATGAGCATTAATTAATAGTGAATTAATAAGTCCTATTCAAAGAGACAACATGCACGTTACGTTCAATAGAATTTCAGTACGAGTCGAGTATAATAACTCAGGCAATGTCAACTGATGAACGGGCGGACTCCTCGACCCTACGCCTAGAAAGCGATAGTGATTTGGTTGCGTAAGCGCCGAACCGCCGGTAGACGAGCGCCGCGGCCGCGGGGAAAGTCTTCGCTAACTGTTCTTCAATTAACTATGCGTAAGTGCAGACTGTACGCAGATCGGCTTAAGCCAGCTCATGTGTGAGATTCTGTTTTTTTTTTTATATAATACAAGTGAGAATGACAAACAACCATACATTCTACCTGATAAGAAACCTGTGTTTCATAACGTGAGTGTAGAAAACCGGAGCAGCTTTTCACTGGAAACGAGGCGTTCCACCTTAGTACACAGGGTTGGCAACGCATCTGCCTTTTGATTTTTAATCGAAAACAGATGGAGATATCTATAGGTCATAGATTTCGATATTCAATTACCGTCGGGTGAACTGTGTGCTCGTTTGTCACCCTTATTCTACAAAAAAAAGTTGCTGTTGTGCTTAGACACTCACATTGATACAACTCAAAAGACTAAGATGGCAGTCCTCATACCAATATAGAGACTTCGATTTTCGTCATAGAAAATACGAAACAAAGCAGCATTAAATTGCCTTTTCACGCTGGTATTTTGTACCACGGGCAGACACTAAAATTCTTTTTATACGTATAGATGAAATTAGACATAGTGTGGCATACTGAAATGTCAATGGACCGGTCATATAGCTTGAAGAATGGACAATGGATGTGTATGAAAGATGAGTAGATGGAGTGACGCACTGGTAAGAGATGAAGGGAGTCTATGAATGCAGGTGACTTAGGACCATGTGGCATAGGAGCTATGTGGCATCCCTTGGAGGAGCTCTATGTTCAGCAATGGACTGTAATCATGATGTTGAAATTAGACATAACCAGTAACCACTAATAAATAAATAAATTGTAAGAATCTGGAAAGAATCCTGTAGTTAGTCATTTTTAATATTTCAATGTGAAGTAATACCCTAAAACATGATTGAATTATCAGATTTTAAAAATAAAAATATTATAAACTAACCTTCAATTAACATCTGATCTTATTGGAACACTGTGGCCTGACCTCAGAGATATCATGTTACATACATTGAATAAAAAAGTCTTTTATTAAATTCTTACTGCTAATAAAATACTGCTAACTATTTATTAGTCACCTTTGTTTATTCAACAGTACAAGCAAAATGCAGTCATAAGGATGAGTCACAATATATTTTAATGCTATTGACACCATTATCTGCTATTCTTCTCAGAATTCGAAAGCACTACATAATTAAATAATACTATACTAGGCGTGGAAACTTTTACATTAAATTGTGTAAACAAATTTGTTAATAGTAATTTTATTATTATCAATTGTTTTCTTATCAATATTAACAGAAGCTATTATGTTTAAAATTTGTTGTTTAACTTAAATGGACAACAACAAATTGTAATATGTTTAGTTTTTAAAATTAGAAATAGAAGAAAATACTCAACCCTAGAGCATATAATGAGGGCAATTTAAGAAAAAATAAGTGTAAGTAATAAAAAGTAAGGGATTTCAAACATCAGCCCCCTGAGCATGAGCTTTCTATCATATTGAATTCCGACCGCAATCAATCAAGTGATTTTGTATAACAAAACATAATTTCATTTATGACTGCCAGGGACACTGTTCATATTACCATACAATTTTAGTTGATGAAAGTATGAAAGCTACCACTTGTGGTAAAATTTGTACTTTGGACACAAAAGTTTTCTTTAAAACTAGTAAACACATAAAACTGGACTGATTAATAATTTAGACAAGACATTGCACCTATAATGCTTTATTTTTTACCCATGTTGGTCTTATAGGTATGTTCATGTGCAACTTATAACGAAAAAGAATTTGCCAATTGTGTTAAACTTGCTTTGCATGTTGAAAACCGACTAATGGGACATTGAGTTTGTGACTATGTAGGCAATGGGCGATGATTAGCAAGACTAACGGAGAGCAATTGATTTTTATATATATAGAGATAAAGATAACAAGTTATGTGCAAAGATTGTAGTGATCGAGAAGGTGTAGTGAGGGTCTCATTTGCGTAATGCCTGAAATGTGTGTTACTACGCTTGGCAGGCGGGTTGACAACTAGTTCTTTATTTTCTAGTTGTTATTAGGAAGATGCTGTTGCCCTTTTCCTGGTTTATTTCCCTTTGTCGCCTCTTACAACACCAATGGAACCATATAGGATAGTCCACATTCTTACACTGCTACTATATGGTTAACTTATTAATAAATAGTTAAAATAAATGGCCACTTAGTAGTACACTAGAAATAATACTGCTCTGATCCAGCAGCAGAATATTATTAGTTTCATAATAACAAAAATATAAGAGTATAAAGTGTGCAAAGAACTTATCTCAACCAAATGATCTTATTGATAAGATTTCATAAAGATAGATAGAAGATCAGATGCAATTTTCTTAAAACATTAAGATACCAACAATGATAAAATAAATAGTATTATTTGTTACTCCATTTAAAAATAAAGGTAAATGAAATAAAATTTAAACAAGTCTTAATTTTATTACTTAATTATTTCATTCCATTTATGTCTTCCAGACCAAATTATGGCCACATGTCCATTCTCAACATGACTAGCCATTTGCGCAGGACAAGATTATAGTGCCGGAGCGTATGTGCTGACAGGTGCACTCTCTATTCCCTCACTCTCACAGTCCGATGGAATGGCAATCCAACACGTCCGGAGAGAAATCAGGCGCAGATTGGGGGTAAAACACTGCTAACTTCCAGAGAATTTCTTGACAGAAAACCCAGTAACTGATTTTGGCTTGACCCGGGATTCGAAACTGGGATCTCAAGATCAACAATCGTGATTACGACCACTAGTCTAATAGGCAGTTACATATTCTATTCCATTACAGCCTATCTAAGTCCACTGCAGAACATAGATTTCCTCAGATTTCCACAGACTTCCATATTTCTTCATAATGGGGATATTTACCATAGTTGCCATGCTTGGCAAGCAGGTTGGCAATAGCAGTTTTTTAATTTTCTATTTGTTATAATGAAGACGCTGCTGCCAATCTCCTGCTTTGTTTCTCTCTGTCACCTCTTACTACACCCATGGGACGAACTTATTAATATACAAAAATAATATCCATAAAATTAATTTTATTCATTGTGTAGTATTTATGTGAATATAAAAAGATATAAGAAATCATTATGTGAACATTATAATTATTATTTACAAAGAACTTATTCAATAACAGATCCATAGATAGCCAGGAACTATTGATCAAAACTGAACTAACAGTTCTCTCTCGTTTACAGCAATATCCCACTCCAATTTTCACTTTTTTTTATTTTATATGTGGTAGAGCCACGCTGCAACTATATTATGGTTGTAGCATGAATGGGTTGGATTGACCGGGGAAGGACCATGCTCTAACAGAATACCAGCATAAAATAGCAGCTTAATGCTGCTGTGTTTCGTATGGTGAGTGTAGAGAACCGGAATTCTTTTTACTGTAAAAGAGGCATTCCATCTTAGTCCTCAGGGATAACATTTGATTCTTAATCGAGGATAAATGTAGATGTATATGGGATACAGCATCCACTTACCATCAGGTGGACTGTGTGCTCGTTTGTTTGTGAAATTTTGTGAGTTTTTTTTATAGAATAAGGGTGACAAACGAGCACACAGTTCACTTTATGGCAAGCGAATTCTGTGTCCTATAGACATCTACATCAATCCTCAATTAAGAATGGATGCAAGAAGAAATGCGGATGCATTGTCACTCCTGAGGACTAAGATGAAATGCCTCATTTCCAGTAAAAAGGCTCTCCGGCTCTCTGCACTTACCATACAAAATAGCAGCATTAAGCTGCAGCACATATGTCTACGGTAACAAAACTTTATATTGCCTAGCAGTACCTAACCTTATTATCACATATAAGCGCAGTAGTTATAAATACAACAAAAACTGCATTATTATACAGGAGTGTGTTTCTATGTGTTAATATCAGGTATAGCAAAATAATGAATCTTAAAACAAAAAGAATCCAACACTTAATAGCCTGAAGTAAGGCACTTTGTTTATTTTGATTATACTAGAAAATATGTGTGGTTATTACTTTTGATTTGAGTATTTTGGCCTTCACATACTACTGTCGCTCAATGTTTTAACTAAACTATGACGTACTTAGCACTGACCCAACAAAAACAAGACACCACACAAACTCAAAGAAATGTAAATAAACTTGATAAAAATTGCGCCACTCAATGAGTGTAAATCGGAACACTAGAAGTGTATAAATATTGAATATTGCGTCTTAAATTGAACAATCAACTAACCTTGGAATCAGCTGATGCCATGTTTAATGTCCTAAATTTGACGAGGTTAAAGTTATAAAGGAACTAATCTGTTTATTTTATTAGTATTTACCTCTTCACGACGTTTGAGCCAGCGCCCGCAGGGACTCTCTTCGAGAATTTCGCTCTCATCCTCGGAATCCTCCCCACTTTCCCTCGGCGACTTGCGCTCCTTGTCGATACTTCTTCCACCCGACATAACACCGATTTATCGACAACACAGTGCAAAACTACCACCGCACAGTTTGTAAAATATCTCACAAACGTTTTCTAATAGAAAACACTCGAAATATTTTCAAAATACACTTTTTCTCGTAACCACTACCAAGATTGCAAGGCGAGACGTCACTAATGTTTCATCCCAAACCATTATTCGATACACGACACTCGTTTATGACTTCCTATAAACTAATTATATAGTACAGAGATTTCTCTACTCGAAGCGATAACACACAGCTCGTCTAGTGAGCTTACCCATGATAATTGAAATAAATTGTTCGCCGGCGTAACTCGACGTATTTCTGTCCGACACAAATATATAGAACCATAAAGCTACAACAACTTTTTGCTGTCTTTTCTATTAACCATAGACAAGTTCATTCCGTATTTATTTCTTATAATATAAATAATTTTCCTAAGGTAAGGTTGATAAGATATCTTTGAATGTAATTATACTTGCAATTTTATTTTTATAGTTTATTTATATTCAATCTTTGACGTTGGATTTACATTGCCATCTGTCGTCAATAATTTAAGTTAGTTGATGCTCTCAATGAGGGCTAATAATCTTCCGCTCACTAGATGTCGCCAGTTGACACGAATGTTAACTTTTTATTACACAATGCCATTTAATTGAGGAGTTAGTTCTAAATAAAAGTTTTTTTTTTATAGTAGAGGGAGCAATTGAGCATGCGGCTCACCTGATGGTAAGTGACTACCGCCGCTCATGAACAACTGCAACACCAGAGAATTGCAGATGCCTTGCCGGCCTTTTAAAAAGGAGTAGGCTCTTTTCTTGAAGGTCCCTAAGTCGTATCGGTCCGGAAAAATCGCTGGTAGTAATCGATTCCACAAGGAAGTTGTGCGAAGAAGAAAACATCTTCTAAATCGCGCAGTGGTGGACCGCCAATCAACCAGATGGTGTGGATGGTATCGGGAGTTCTGCCGCGATGTGCGTTCGTGAAATTTGGCGGCTGGGATTAATCCGAATAATTCCCCAGAGCACTCCCCGTGGTAAATGCGAAAGAAAATGCAAAGGGATGCAACATCTCTTCGCAGCGCCAATGAATGGAGCCGATCGGAAAGGACTCGTTCGTCGACGATTCGAGTCGCTCTGCGTTGGATGCGGTCAAGTGGAAGGAGCCGGCACTGGGGAGCCCCAGCCCAGAGTTTAACAGTTTCTAGAGTATTATATTAATACACAAAATAATGCCTCAGTGGTTATTAGTTATTAGTTATCAATTTTTTTACTTTTACGAATATCTGTGGTTTGCTTTATTCATTTTTAATCTAAGTAATATAAAATATAACTAATAGTAAATACAGAAAGAAACATCAACCTTTACATTTTTCGAATAAATTAATGAACTACTTCACCGCTAAGAAATCTGTCAAATATTATAACCCCTCTACACTACTCCCGAAGTTGATCGAAGTTGGGCGAGGAGAATAGTGTAGAGAGGTACTTCGATTCGCTTCGTGCAACCTCGCTTCGCCTCGGGCGACTTATGATCGCTGTCGGTTTTTTGCGACCGAGTCAAAGGACTTCGCGAAGTGCCTCGAAGTTACACGAAGCGTCTCACTACACTACACTCGGCGTACGCCAGTTATATATATATATATATATATATAAATATTAAATATGTAGCTTTTTACATAATTATTTATCTATGGTTAACGCATTGAAGTCGTACTGTTCACACAATTAGGTACCTATAGCAGCTGCCTCTTGAACGTTATTCATGTTATTCATGGGTGCGGGCGACTCAAGACGTACTTTGGACTGCAATCGACTTCGACGAGCACTTCGTCAGTTACTTCGCGAGTAGTGTAGAGAAGGCATAACATATCAATTTCAAGTGGCGCCGCCCTGGTGGCAGAAAAAGTCGTAGATGCCCTCCTTTATAACAATTTATTTTTGTTAAGTAGGTAGGTTATATTTTATATTATTGTGTATACTTTGATATTAATTGTTTTTAAACGCGTAAAATATTATATTTAAATAAAAATTATACTTTCTCATCCAAATATTAATAGAATTTTAAACAATTATATATTAATGTTAGCGACATCTTTCGGAATATAAGGAAACTCTGCATTACTCTGACAAAAAATCGCTTTCTATTCAGTGAATGTTGTGCTGCCATAAATTTGTTAGTTCAAAGTTTAGACATTAGGTAGCGCTAAAACCAAAAGTACAAATGCCTTTTTAATATTACTTTTACAAAGTAAAATTATTGTTCAGTTTTCATCAAGAAAATCTTTTAAATCTAGAAAGGTCAACCTTCGCGGAATTTGTGAGACAGTATCGGAAATGTTACTAATTGTGTAGTATAGGTAGTGTCACCGCTTTATACAATTAAAAAATGAGGTACATTCTCTCTTGAGCTTTGATTTTAATCAAAGCTTTTGAGCTTTATACGGATATAAATATGAGTGACAACGTCTAGGCAAACGTAGTGTGGCTCGGTCAGGAACGCCCCCTGACCAGATGGAGCCATGATCAGCGCAAGGTGGCTGGTAGAAACTGGATGCGTGTAGCCGAAGATCGGGCTAAGTGGCTCGCCTTGGGAGAGGCCTATGTATGCCGCAGGCTGATGATGATGATGATGTAATATGAATATATGAAGGACGTCAAATATTTTTCAATTTGAAATGTTAACACCTAAGTACGCTTATTGTAATATCGACGGGTCTTATGTAAACTGGTGCAACCCGCAAATTGGCAACAACCGTTTTTTCGCATTAAACGCCTTAGAATAACCTATACTTTGCATCGTGTAATTTTTTTTGTAAAATATCAAATAGTTTTAAAGATAAAATTTGTAAACTGCAAGTGTAAAAAATAAGTGAATTTTAAGCCAAGCGACTGTCTACACTAATGCAAGTTACTTGCACCACTATGGATAGTGGCGTTCAATGTGCTGCGCTAATGCAAGTGACCCTTACTACGTAGTATTATTATTTAATCAGTGCCTTTAGTATACTATTATTTATTCATTGTCTTTACACCAATACGACGCGGCGATGCAATGTGGACGTCCCTAGACTGATATAACTAGGATTAATTTAAGCTTACGTATTTAATTTATTAAATTTATATGTTATGTTTACATTTTTTTATTTATCTTAAGTAACAGTGATAACAATTAAAAATAATGAAGCGTTCGCGAGGTCTATTAACTATCGATTTATTAGAAAAAAAAAGCGCAGTAAAACAAACACCAGATTACTAAGGTAAGAATAAATTTAACATTTTGAATACTGCAATGAAAAACTATATTTAATCCCTTTAATTTTCAATATTTTAACAGTTGAATTTTGTACCATTTGTTCATATTCTCACTTGCTCTAGTAGAAACAACTCAAGTTGTTTACTTCAGTACGTTGTGGAGTGTTGTAAATGAATTTTAACAAATGTTTGTAAGTCAATTTTTCAAAAACAACATTAATACGTTAAACTTTATTAATTTCAGAGGCAACTATACATGGATGAATTTGATGATTTTTAACAAGTTTGTTGATATCAGGTTCGATTTTACTAAAAAACAGTCGTGTCGCCGTGTTCGGTAACATGCAAACGATTTCTTTTTTTAGTAAGCAGCGTTGTCACAGCGCTAAATTCACGTTCACACAAATATGACGATGGGAATGCTATCAAAAATTGTTGAACGATCGACCACGATCCAGGGTACAACTGCGGGATTGACTTTTATAACCAAAATTCTTGGTAGCCATTTTTGAATTTTTGTTCGTTGTCAGTTCTATAAGTTCTTCTTCCAGTTGGGGTGAAACTGCTATGTTGAGATTTGAAAAAGTAACTAACACCCAGTCTGGTATTTCCAATTTCAAAATATCCTGGAATCTTTCAATGAAATCACTGTGGAGATTTTCCAAATGTTGGCAGTAGACAAGCAAGTAGTCGTTGTTGCAGAATACTGATAAATTGGAAAAATTATGGAATTCACGTCTGCCGATATTCTTCTTGTGTAACAGGAGCTTGGCTACGAAAGCAGCGACGACATTTTTTGTTTTTATTAAGTTCAAGTCATCGCCTTGAAGTTGGAGATTCATATCATTAAGCAATTTATAAAGGTCTGTCAGGTATGCGATATCATTCTTTGATGTGATGAGGTTGTCGCGCAATTCTGTGTCTTTGTTTTCCAAGAACTCTACGACAGAGCCAAACAATAAATTTACATCATTAGCAGTACACAGAGTTCTCCTTTTAAGTATTTTTCAATACTTGTGACAGGAAAACTCGCTCTTCCTTAATTAACATACAACACCTGTAGTTACAAGAATAACATAACATTCCTTTCCTTTTGATAAATTTGTAATAAAAATCTGTGTGTGTTTGTTTGTGTTTACTTGTGTGTCTGTGCGCGCGCGCTTTTGTGTGTGTGTGTATGTATGTGTGTGTGTGTGTATGTATATGTGTGTGTGTGTGTGTGTGTGTGTGTGTGTGTGTGTGTGTGTGTGTGTGTGTGTGTGTGTGTGTGTGTGTGAGAGTTGTTTCGGATTTTGTTGACTACTGTGATGACATGTTGCAATGATTGAAACAGTCGTTCACTTAAATTTCTAGCAACCAAATGTTGTCGATGTATCACGCAATATACAGCAAGCAAATCTGGTATTTTGTTTTTTAAGTACGCTATGAAGCCTTTTTGACACCCCGTCATAGCTGGAGCACCATCTGTGGCAGCTGATATAATATTCTTCAAGGGAATTCCTTTTTCATCACAAAACTTTTCCAGTGTTTTAAATATGGTTTCTCCTTTTGTGTCAGTCTCTAAATTTCTAGCAAATAATAATTCTTGACATATTTTTTCATCTTTAATAAACCTGACGTAAGACAGCAACAATGCTTCATTAGTTGGTAAAGTGGACTCATCCAACTGAATTGGAAATTGACTAGTCTTCAGATGATTGCATAATGACTCTTGAAATTAATAGCTGAATACCAAGGACTTGCCATTAGTTTCTTTGTCATTAACCTAATAACAAACTGAAGCTATTTGGTACTTAATGAGCTTGATAATCTTTCACATTTAAATTAAAATTTCATGATTACACATTTGAGTAGTCTAGCTAGTGTACAAAGAAAAAGTAAAAATAAAATAAAATCAGAGCAGATTGCGAAAGAAATAATAAAATCAAAGAGATTTAAATATATAGGTATACTACTACTTAAATGTCTTTGAATAAAATATATGGTTAGTTAAATTATGAAAGTTAAGTTAAGCAGAAATTTAGAGTCTTTTAGTTGAACGGAGAGAATAAATAAAAAAGCAATGAAGCATCTAGCAAATGTCGAAGTAAACAGAAAAAAGTGTAGGACACTGTAAAAAGCTTTTATAAAACAGGGGATTACACCGCAATGGAACTTCATCACCAAATGTTATTTCGAAACAAGAAAAAAACGGGTATTTTTGAAAATTCTAAAAGAAACTCTAGTATGCGATAAAATTATCGGTGACATGTAGGTAATCGTTAATTCCAAAAGCTTCAAGTATTTAAAAATATAATATTCCTAATCAACCTAAGTTCTTATTTCGTAATAATTAAAAATTAAAAATTTTGTACAACCGATTTCAATATAATTAAGGATAACTCAAAAACTACTGATCAGACTTTGATCAAAAAATTTATATGGGACACCAGCTTCCAAATAAAAAAGGAATCATCAAAGTCGGTGCACCTAGAAAAAAGTTATGAGTATCGTTTTTGAAGTCGGTAGAAAACAACATTGAACAAATTTGAAAACACTTTCGGGTTGATAAAAAAGGACTGTAGAGAAAAACATTTAAATTATCTAACAAGGACTACTACTACTACTACGAATGAGGAAAAATCGAAGCACAACTAGTATTTGTGCAAATAAGGCTCGCCTCATACATACGGAATTCCGTTTCGGGATTCTGTTTCGGAATTCCGAACGGGTCGGCCACACACATACGGAATCCCGTTTTGCCCGCAAAATTTCGAACGGAAAACTACCGTACGTGTGTGACGGGTCATAGATTTTATATGAACTTGCTGCGTTCGGAATCTCGAATCGGAATATCGAAACGGAATCCCGAAACGGAATTCGAACGTGTGTGGCGGGCCTTAGATTAGAATTTAGAGCTCGAAAATTAAAAGATATCGATAAAAAATTATCTTAGAAGGAACGCTGTAGTAGCTGTTACTTTCGATTTGCTAAATATTCATACCTAAATTAACCTCATGGAAACGTTATCACTTATTATATTATAAAAGAAAATTCTGTTTCCACAACTTTACTCGATGGATGATCTACAAGGCTATTGTTATTTTTAGGATTTTAGGATGTTTATTGATAGAAATAGCCAATTCTGTTTCTGCTTTATTGAATTGAAAGTTAAGCATTTTTGAAAAGTATCAGAATTAACTTACAGTATTAACTTTTTTGTAAAATACCATTTACTTATCCTATATATGTTGTTAAAAATAATGAATTCTTTGTAGTCTCTTGCTGAAAAAGATTTATAAAAATGTTCGAAAATCCTTTTTTGGTTTCTAGGTAATCAATGAGAAAATATGCGTGTGGTAAAATTACTTGAAACAAACCTTTATTTTCTTTTTTGTTTTTTATATTTTTGTGTTATAATAGTAAAATATTTCAACTTATGAGATCAAAGCACTGTATTGATAACTGGTATAGTACGTGAGGGTAATATGGTCGTCCGGTTAATATGGTCACTTTCGTATAACTCAAAAACTACAGCCTTGTTTGCATATTATATGGTTCTGTGATACGATGGCTTTATCGACGCCATTTTGACAGTTGACATTATTGTAAATATTTTAGTCTATTTTAGTATTGTGTGTAGTATAGTAAGTTTTATTTAAATCGATTTTTCGAAGTGTTCCTAATTATTGCAAAGGCTTGTTTGCTATTTTTTCTTAATATATTAGTTATAGTATACGACTTAGTGTTTTTGTTTCTGTCCTCCTCCTAGTTTTGGTTTTATAGGGCGGCAAAGCTGAAGCCCTCACGTACCTTATAAGCGGTAGCGAAGCATCCATAGAAGCCGAGAAGCCAGGCTTGCCCTATCAAACTGCTCAATCAATAATATCAACTAATAAAATAACTCGTAAACTGTTTCAAACTATTTCAAATTTCGCGCGCTCCTCTGTTATACAATATACACAGGTCGTGACATCGAACGTCAACACGCGGCAAAACTGTGCGATACTGCTGTCGATTAGTCGTCTCTCTCGCACGCGTGGGCTTTTTACCGCGCTTTCGAAAAGACGATCGCTCCCTTTCTAACCTATGGCAAAATTTTCTATAGTGAAATATAACTACGATTGTTTATATAGCAATTAATATGGAATGCAGAAGCCAGGCTTTTAGTCTTAAGTTAGTCGAGAGTGGGGGCGTCGGGCGATACATTTGCAGTGCACTTCACATTTCAATGTTTACTGTGTGTGTATACTTGAAAATTACAATGTTTACGTGTTACAATATTGAGTTGAAAATTTATACTTTTTTAAAGATTTTTAGTGAACATGGAGAATAATAGTGTTCCTTGTGATGAATTGAAGTGTGTTAAGGTGCTAATCGGCGAGGAAAAGGTAAAATCTTTAAACTTTGTTGAGAAAAAACAGCTCATATCCACGCCGAAACCAACGCCTGATCTGTGTATTTCAAACGACTAAAACCCACAAACGGCAATTTAATAGATCTGTTTACAAAACTCATTGGTTGTTGGCTGCTCACATACCAATAAGTTGTAATTTGGTGCTGTATATTTTTCCAACGAAAAACAGCTTGGAATACTACTGGATATGATGATTTAAATAACTTATCTGGAGCCATTAAAAGGCATATGAATTCTCAAAAACACATGAACCGCATACAGAACGTGCTTTCTCATCTCTGAAGCGCATCCATACTTATTTGAGAAATACACAAGGTCGAGAGCGTCTTCCAGACTTATCAATTATCGCAATTGAAAAACAGTTATTGGTACAATTAAAACGTTCACCAACATTTTACGCGGACGTAATTAAATTTTTCCTTAAAAGAGAGACGATTATATTTAGAATATAAATAATTTGTTGTTTTAATTTTGTACATAGTTTGTTTGTACTTTGTTCATGCGTTTCTTTTGTTCATGTATTGTATTGTATGTAAATAATTAAATATCTTTTTCTTTCGCTCACGCAAACCCAAATGGCTTTTTTCAAAGCTACTGAAGGTATGCAATTGCTGATATGTCATACAATCTATCTAGCAGTAGTATGCCTTCTGTGTGCTTTGTTAAACACGTCCTCGACAGCACTGAATATGAAACTGAAGAGTGGAGACAGATCAAGATTGGTGTATTTTTATAAAACTGCTAAAAACAACAAAACCATATCTTGGGCTTGCCCTAGTTTGGAGCCCTAGCTTCGCCACTGCTTAAGCTTACTACTTAAGTAGTCTGACAGTACTTGCTATACTGGTGCATATTTTAAAAGTTTGTAAAAGATAATGATTTTTAAATTGTATGCGCTAAATATTAATCCGGTAATATGCACAAGCATGTAAAATATGGTTTTCCTTTCGTGTTTCCTTAATTTCCGAAAAATAAGCACCTACATCATAAACCGGTACAAGTAGCTACTTGTAACCGTTTACTTATTTTAATATTTTAATGTTAACAAGCTACTTACATAAATGTAAATTACGCTATTTTCCAAATTATAAAAAAATATTAAAAATTGACATAACATGCCATGCCTCTAATATTCAAGTATAACATTTCAAATTTACAATTATTTCCAACGATTTATATAAAAGTTACAAGTTTTTGAATCTTTAAACAGCTCTCCTGTTAAGTATTTTTGCACATACATTAGTTTACGTAGGACCCGTCGATATATATACCTATTTCTAATGTTCTGTCATCTGAGGTTGAGCCCTACCTTTGTCTATAGGTGTATTACTATATCAATGAAAGTGATGAAAGGCGTCACAGATCAGACCGGCCCAGGAGTCTGGGTTCTCGAAATATTTTTCAATATGTTTAGATAGGTACTTTGAAAAGTTCAGGTTTTGTAATTGCGAAACGTGTTTGATTTTTTTCTGTACAATAAACATACCTATGTTCCTGAAGGAAGGACGTTATAATTATATCAAAGAGTAGGTAGGAGCGCTAGATTGACGTGAGGTTTTAATTTAATTTTTCTGATGACCTAGCTCAGTCGTTGGCCGTTGTCACGCTCGCTTACTGAATATTGCTAGATATCTATTTAATGATAGAAAATTTTGAGGAATTAAAATTACTTTAAGAATAGGTAGGTATATATCCGAACGGTATTTAGTCCATATCGAACGTATTCCTCTGTATTCTCCCTGGATTTAAACAATTGACACGAGAAAAATATTTTGTTACAATACAACTCATATCTTCAACTTCCATGCTCCTATCATCATCATCATCATTACAGCCAGTTCACTGCTGAACAAAAGCTTCCCCCAACGAACACCACAAAGCATGGTCCTGAGCCACATGTATCCATCGACTTCCTGCATATCTTACCAGGTCGTCACTTCATCTAGTAGGGGGCCGTCCTTCACTTCGCTTACTGGTACGAGGTTGCCACTAGAGAGCCTTTCTTTCCCATCGGTTGTCCGTTCTTCGACCTATATGACCGGCCCATTGTCACTTCAGCTTACTAATCCAGAGGGCTAAGTCGGTTACTCTGGTTTTACTGCGGATATGCTCATTTCTAAGTCTATCACGTAGAGAAACCTCAAGCTTAGTTTTCCATAGCTCGCTGAGCGACCTTGAGCTTCCTCATACGGCCAGCAGTGAAGAACCACATCTCAGATCTATAAGTCATCACTGGCAACACGCACCGGTCGTACAATCTAGTTTTCAAATTTTGAGGTACACCTACATGCTCCTATGTTTTGTATTTTTTTCGTTATTATATATTAACAGAGATGATAATTATTTAAAATAGTTCTTAAATTTTCACTTGTCCATGATCTTACCGTAGATAAGAGTGCTCTAAGGACACGCTAACCTTACCACGGTTTTATACTACTTCGTAACCTTACCTTACTAGTGATGTATAGTATGACATTTATAATATACTACAGGACTTTTAGATCGTTTGATGCTATTCACACTTTAGTGATAACGACAAGCTTTATTATTATCTTCTTTTTCTTTTGGCTTTCATCTTCCCTGTAAGCTAAATGAAGCGCTGGCAGTGAAGTAAGACACTGCTACCATTAGCTGATGACGGTCATTTATTTTCAAAGCTAAATCCGGAAAGAGAGATAAGGTGGATACCGAAGACTCCGTTTGTTGGTGATAGATATGACACATAAGTTCACTTAAAAGCGAGATTCAAGTGCTTCGCTATGTATGGCTTCCTTTTTTATATAGACTAAGGGTGACAAACGAGCACACAGTCCACCTGATGGTGAGTGGATGCTGTGACCAATGAACATCTCCATCTATCCTCGATTAAGGATCTAAGGACCAAGATGGAACGCCTCCCTGTAATAGGGGTCTCCGGTTCTCTACACTCACCATACGAAACATAACAGTTGCTATTTTACGCCGGGCCTTCCTTGCTCGGTTGAAACGATACTACAACCATAATATAGATGCAGCATGGCTCTACCACGTATAAAATATCCTTATAGACGGAACCTGCACTGCAGTGCGATGGTGTGATTGGTGGGTATCGTTGTTAGCTTCGTTTTGTAGTTTGACTTTTTTTATAGAAGAGGAGGTAAACGAGTATGCGGCTCACCTGATGGTAAGTGACGACCGTCCATGAACAACTACAACATCAGGGGAATCCCAGGTGAGTTATCGATCTTTTGAAAATGATTACACTCAATTCTTAAAGGTCCTTAAGTCGTATTAGTCCGAAAAATCGAGGGTGGTAGCCTATTTCACAAAGAAGTCGTGCGAGATAGAAAACTCTTAGTAAATCGCTTAGGGGTGGATCACCAAACCAAGCATCCAGCTGGAGTGGATGGTATTGTGAATTTTATATATGATGTGGCGGCTGTAAATATTTCGAAGAATTCCTTAGAAAACTCCCTGTGGTACCTAAATGCGACAGAAAATGCAATATCTCTTTGCATCGCCAGCGAATCAGACGATAAGAAAGAACTCGCTCGCTGACGATTCGAGCCGCTCTTCGCTGGATGCGGTCAAGTGAAAGGAAATGACATTGGGGTGTCCCGGCTCAGAGATGAGAACAGTATTCCATGTGAGGCCGAAGTTTAGTCAAGTTACAAAAGTGTGCCCTCATGAAGTAATGTCGCGCCTGAAATTAAGGAAATATGACAAAGGGTTATATTTGGCGCTAAACGCACAAACCTGTCTTCTAAGGTTTAAACTGGAGTAGATTTAGTCGCCCCAAATCTGAGACATTGTTTAATAAAGACTTGACCTCAGATACAAGTTTATTCCGGTACTCGACGAAGTATTCCATGAAACATCATCACCATCATCATAATCGTCATCATCATCATCATCATCATCATCATCATTACAGCTCTTCACAAGTCCACTGCTGAACATAGGCCTCTCCCAAGGAATGTCACAAAGCACGGTTCTGAGCCATCTGCATCCATAGACTTCCTGCATGTCTTACCAGGTCGTCACTCCATCTAGTGAGGGGCCGCCTTACATTTCGCTTGCCGGTACAAGGCTGCCACCCGAGACCTTTCTTCTCTATCAGTTGTTGGTTCATCGACCTATATGGCCGGCTCATTACCACTTCAGCTTACTAATCCGTTGGGCTATGTCGGTTACTCTGGTTCTACTGCGGATATCCTCTTTTTTAAGTCTTAAACTTTTAAGTTTTAAGGTAATCTTCCATGAAACATCATGGAGTTTTAGTCAGTGCGAGTCACATATAACTAAAAGTCCATATTGTATGCTGTATATGTAGGAATAGAATTGAATAGAATAGAATATTTTTATTCAATAATAGATTACACGTAATTCTTATTGAAAGTATTTTTTTACTTTTACCACTGATTTGGAAAAAAACCTTTGTCCTGGGAAGAAACAGCAAGAAACCCAGCGGGACTTTTCTTTTTTAAAGTAAAATTATTATACATTATAACACAGGTTGTAAAACTTCTTACTTCTCATTCCCAGGGAATCTCATTCATTGTTTTTTCCTGGTGTTTTCAGAGTGTTTATCACTTTTTTATTAAAACTACTTTTGCTTTCGTGAATATACATTAATTTTTCATAAATAAATAGAAGATATTAAAATTTCATAAATAGGCCTTATTTAACTTTTCCCTATTTAAATTTTTTTCTATTTCCCTATGAAACAAAAGGGACACTGAAACACAAGATGATGTTTGTCATGCACGCCACACGCCCCGCCCCGCTGCACGCTCATATAACGTTTACAATGAATTACATCTCTTATTCCTTTTCTAATAATTTAACACGACAGATGTTTAATGTAAGAAAAATATAATATCTCGATGTAAAAGGCCTGTGAATTCCTTCTAAGCTCAAAAAATTATAGAAAATCTTCCGATGATTTCGCAAAGAGCTTTTGCAGTAAATCGGAGTCCGCCCTTATCCTTTTAGCCTCCCTTGTATTTAAGAAATCCTTTCTCAGCGTTATAAAAGGCGATAAGGATAAAATATGTACTTGCTATTTCTAAACCTTTTTCTTTTGGCATAAAGTTGTAAAATGGAAATTAAATAAATTTTATAGTACATGGTGACTAAAAACCACGTTTAAGTCACGCTCATGCGGGATATAACTAGCCGATTATTTTACGGTGTGTTTTACTTAAGTCACGCATAAAATTTATAATATTTTATAATTTTTTTTAAACATTTATTAAAACACAATAATAAATACAGAACAATAGAACTTTAATTAGTAACATCTATTAGAATACTTTAAATTACAAACCAAACATTAAATCATTTGATCATGAAATATAAAAAAATACTTGACATAAAGTCATTTAAATTTTTTGTACATTTTTACCTTGAACTATATTTTCAATCAGTTACATAATAAGCCAACATCTGGATCATATAAAACTTCTATAAATCGAGTCTCGTTGCACCTTTGGCCCCGTTTAATTAAATCTTTAGATTGATGTTGTAATTCTTGTACTGAAACTTTTTGATTCTCTGTATTTACTAACAAAATTTCTTCATTCGGACATGATGTTGATATCTAGAATTCTCAGAAAGAACATTTTTGTTAGATTTTGTTGAAACAAGCTTTTGTTTTTACTTTGAATAATTCTCAGTCTGTTCATCACATTCAACGCATCATTGTTGCAAGGTCGTTTGCCGGTTAATTTCGAATAGTCTAGCTCTTTCCAGACGGATTGGAGCAACGTCGTTAATTATCACCATCTTATTTTCTTTAACTCGCATAAATATTCTCAGCAAATCCTTTTATTTGATACCCATATTGTAGGAAAGCATAAAAAACTTAGTCCACCATCTTTAGAAGTCTGCCATATTGGATTGAGAGTGACGTCACTTTATTTTTCGAGTTATTCTCAGCAAGCCCTTTCATTTGATACCTATATAGGAGTGGATTAAAAATAACTAGTCCACCTTCTTGGGTGTTCCGCCATGTTGGATTTAGAATGAAGTCACACAGCTAACTGCATTGTCATCCAAACTTAACGTGTATACAAAATTTCAGCTCAATCGGTTGAAGGTATCTGCTTCAAAATTGAGTTGCAAGATTCCACCCGAACAAACAAGTTAAATAAAATCTTGTAAAAAGGCACACGTCTGCGTGCAGGTAACACGTAAGCGAGGAGTGGACGACAGGTGGGCCACGAGTGGCGAGCGGGTTTATAATAAGGCTTTATTCGTCTGAAGTTTACGACGCGTGGACACAACATACTATCTACTTAACGTACTTTTATTCAAATTTAATCAAGTCCACGCGGTCCTGTGCGTACAATAAAACTAGTTGCAGCCGCACTAGGCCTAGCCGTGAGCTCTGAGTTCGATGAAGCTGTAAAAGCCAAAAAGCTAACAGCACTAACATCTCAGAAACTAGACTAAATACAAATACTTACTTAAATAAATACTTACTTGACTTAAATATAAAATACACTAGACTAAATTTAGTGTCGCGGCTGAACCGACTTTCTACAAAAATGCCGAATTGTGCAGATTTTTTGCTGTAAAAAGAGATCTGCCACGTCAAATTTATAAAAAGATGGCGTTACCTTTTATATTATATAAATAATTTATAACACATTTTTGCTGTTTACTTCTTTTTAAACTTAAAAATTACAATAATAGCGGTCGTGATTTGTTTACCAACAACACAGGCCGTTCGCCCTCACATAATATGCGGATCGGTCGAGCGACTGATCCGAGTCTGTATCCAAGTTTTTTTTTGTTTGTTATGCGTGAGTTTCATAGTTACAAACGATTGTTTTTGTGAGCGCAAATTTCTCATAATTACAATACTTTTATCATGTACATGTACCATATTTGTAATTTACATAATGTACCTTCTTTTATCTAACTAGTATTTAAGATATATTAAAAGCTGTTGCTAGTATTAGTGTGTGTGCGTGTGTATGCGGGCGAGTGTGTGTGTACGTGCATGCATGAGTATGTGTATGCGTGCTTTTGTTTGTTAGTTTGTGACTGGGTTAGAAATTAACTTTAGGATTGGGTTAGTAATTAACTTTAATTCGGTTAGGTATTAGATAGGATTAGTAAGTAGCTTTTCAGTGTCATCATAATTTAATTCTTGGAGTCATATAGTTATTTTATTTCTTATTAACGTTAAATATAGGAATAATCTTATTGACTTTATTGTATAAAAACCTTCAAGGTGACAAAAAAAACGTTTAGATAATTTGGTGGATAGTTATATGACAGCGGTCCACGGTGTTAAAATACCTTTTACCTCGGGAGAGTGAGGGATTGTATTTTAATAAAGCATGTTGTTTTAGTAAGGTTCTTTGTATAAACAGTTGCCGCACAGTTAATATTTTTAACTCTTTATATAGGAACTCTGTAGGATAGTGATACGGCAGTGAAAAAGAGACCTTTAAGATGGTTCTCTGCGTTCTCTCCAATTGAAGTATTTTAGATTTTGGAGCACCGCCTCAGGAGGTAATAACATAATTATGTTTACAGAGATTGGACCAAGGAGAAGTAGATGGATTTCTTTAGTTTCACATCAGCCGCATCTCTCAGAGTTTTAAATACATAAATATTGGTTTACGCAACCTGCTATTAAGGGTATTAATGTGTTCAAGAAAACGTAGAGTGCTATCGATTACAACTCCTAGATATTTTACTTTGTCAGCTTGACGTAGTTGTATGCAGGTATTCTGCGTTATTAAGTGGATTTGGAACATGAGTGACTTACAATGGTATGTGGTAGTGATGATGTAGACAATGTGTTACTTTTTAATCTAAACGTGACATAACATGTTTTATCTACGTTCAATGTCAGTACGTTACTTCGAAGCCAATTTGAGACAATGTTATAGCCCAACTGGGCGTACGCATAGACTTCTTGCCATGTACCTGCACTAAATAGGAGTATGGTGTCATCTGCAAAACTTATGATCCGCCCTTTAGGGAGAGGAAGCATACCCAGTTCATTAATATATATATGAGAAATAAGGTTGGAGAGAGTACACTGCCCTGAGGCGTTCCATAGGTAATTGTGCGTTTAGCACTGACGAATTTATCTAACTGAACGCGTTACACTCAAGTAGTCTTCAAAAAGTACGTCCACTCAAGTAGTCTTCAAAAAGTCGCAGTTGGATACCTCTAATTCCCATACTCTCCATCCTACGTAAAAGTATAGGTACAGAAACCGTGTCGAAAGCTTTAGCGAGATCTAGAAATATGCCAAGAACTTCCTGCCCATTGTTCAAGTTTGTAATAATATAATTTGTAAGGTCATGAATCGTATCGTATGTAGATTTACCTGACCTAAAACCATATTGTGAGGGCGAAAGTAATTCTTTTCCAAGTAGTTTACGAACCTGTTGTTCATTATGCGTTCGAGTATTTTGGACAAGGCAGAAAGCACAGCTATAGGTCTATAATTATTGGCACAGTCTCTGTCCCCGCCTTTATAATAATTCTATCGCGTATATTAACTTATTTTATTTTCCCGACGTTTCGAGCACTTTACAACACCCATGGTCACAGGGGGACTGAGGTGTTCGACGTCCCAATGTCATAGTTAACCACGGCTACTGGCTACTAATCTGGAGGTAGCTTTATAAAATAATTTTAATCTGGAGGTAGCCGTCATTTTCTATCATTTTTCAATCATTTATTAATTCATTCATAAACATGGGTATTACAGGATGTCACATAAAATTATTATTAGGTACAGCCATATTTCACCTTAAAGGTATATGGACATAATTGAAGTAATTTTACATTTTGGCCGTGGCTAACTACTATTTGATTTGTCGCACACCATACTCTATTCCAAACGAAAGCCAGTGCTTGACTACTATCCTACCTGATGGTTAGTGATGATGAAGCCGAAGATTGTAAAGCAAATCATATTTAAAGACTTTCACACATTGACGTCTTTAGACAAAAAAAATGTACAGCAATATCTTTAATTAAAATATAAAAATACTTTCCCATTTGAGCGATATTATCGGTTCGATTCGACTTAGAGATCTTTAAGAAAACAGCTTACTCCTTTTTAAAAGGCTGTCAACGCACTTGTAATTTCCCCTGGTGTTGCAATAGTTAACGGGCGGCGGTAGTCACTTCCTATATATACTTACTATACTCTTTGGTAGTCACTTAACATCAAGTGAGCTGTATTCTAGTTTTTCCACTCTAACGTTACTAAATTTACTAACGGAAAACTATTTTTTTTTCTATTTGGAATAGACACTTTTCTCATTTTAATTTACAGGGCTGCCAACACCAGGAATAGACTTCAAGTTAACCGCGTAATATAAAATTTAAAGCGAACCCCCAGCCTCCTGCTACTGTTACCCAGCTCCATAATTTAAAATGTAGATTTAGGACCACAATGTACTATAGAGCTCAAAATAACAATAATATTTTGACGATACTAACCTTACCCTCGTCACCGACAACGCCTGTAGCATTATCTAAGCAATGCTTTTACTAAAACGTACCACTAGCCACTAACCCGGATTGTTACAATTTACGTGTAGCTCGTAGTACACGCCTACCTTTCGTTCAATAGCAGTCCGTACTTTATCTTCAAAAATATTCTAGTACGAATTTTGATATTACGGTAATAAAAAAAATTGTAATGAGTATAGTGTTTTGTCAGTGTGGGCAAATAATAATTTAATTAATAGAATCAGGCGTTACTTTGTGGAAATCCATTATATTGAAGTTGTATAAATCCCATTTTGCTAAACATCTCTTGGACACTGGACACAACCTAACCAACGACCACTCCTTTAAAGTCTTACATACTACTAATAAAGGGCTGCGACTGTGTGTGCTGGAACAGTTGGAGATATTAAAAATAAAAATAGTAATGTTGTACTGCTGAATAAACAAACAAATGTTTCTAACTCACCTCTCTTAAACATCTTTAAACCTGCTCTCTAATAACGGACAGCCTCGTAATATGGTCGTTCGTCACCTTCACGGTGATCAGCGATTGGTTGCGTGGTTGGAGGGTAGGCGGCTGCGCGTCAGGTGGTGATTGGTCGCATGTTTTATCGCATGACGCGGTCGCTCGCTACTTAAGTGGGGAGCCATTGCGTCAGCGAGTCTTGTAAATAGCAGCTGTTTTTGGCTCGCCGCTCACTTAGCGGTCAGCCACCGTAGAGTCTACTACACCTGAAGATGCCTTGTATAGAGGCGAAACGCGTGTCGTATTGTCGTCGGTGGTGTGTCTTTCCTAGTGTAGTAGTGGTGGTGGTAGTAGTGGTGCTGGGATTAGTGGTGACGGGGATAGTGCACACAATTGAGGGAGGGCGGGAGGTGCTCTTCAAACTAGGTAAGACACATCATTTTATTTTATTGAGCGGATATTGGCAAAGTACATTTTTCCAACTTTAAAATAATAATTGATGAAAGAACTAATTCAAATTCAACTGTTTATTGTAAATTAAATGAAATACATATTAGATGGCTTCGAAAAAAGTAAACTTAAAAAGTACGAAGAAATAGTAAGTTCTTAGTCGTTATGGGAACACATCATCTTTTTCTTCTTCATCATCAGAGCGTAATTGACTTTCAATACCTAAGTATTCTTGTATTCCATTCTATTCATAGAAGTCCACATATGGACATCAACTTGGACAACATCAAAATGGATTTGTCCTTGGGAGGGCGGATTGAGGATCGCAGTTTCACACCTTGACGCTGTTCCCCCTTGACAGTCTGGATATTTTAAGATTGACGTAGATGGCTATTTAGCCACCAATCGAAAGCTATAAGATTTTCTGACATTTCCTCTCACGACACCCTCCATAGGCAGTAAGGGTGTCCCACCATCTAGTAGATTTTATTACGCCGTCACCACACGTCTTGTTTATAGTTCTATTTTATCGGCTTGTCATATATTCAATTAATATATTTTTAAAGATGTTATCACGTTTAATTTTTAATTTCCGACTTTACTTCAATATGTAGCGTAAATATTAGATACCGTTATATACAAGCAATGTTTAATATAACTGTTGTGGAAACTACGCGTTGCTTATTGCCGAAACAATATTGCTACTATACGATATAATATTCCTTCAATATGATTTCCGGAAAGCGTTTATATCCGCCGTAGAACTAATTACATTATGTTACGATACAAATGTTACAAGCGTTGTATCAACGGGATAACAACTTGGTTTATTTGTTTACACAGACCCACTTGAACCATAATAAAAGTTATATTTTTGGTACTTGTAAATTATCATGAACATTATCTTCTTTTTTCTTTTTAGCCAAGTACAAAAAGGAAGTGGTTAAAAACAATTGGGAAATTGGACTGTATTTTTTGTAATAATAATAAAGAGATATCTTCGCCAATTGAGAACCGATTTATATGATTCTTTTTATTGAAAATACTATATCGTAAGGCTATTTAAATTTGAAGAAATATTCACCACCTAATGGTGGAAGAAGAGGGAATGATAGATAATCTATGTAGACGAAATTCAAGATGTTACTATGAGGTAGTTGCCTAGACCACATAATGCTTAAACTGGATAGGCGAATTATGTCTGCTAAAATTGCTATTCTCGACACTACCATAACTAATAATTCCTTGACTTTTTTACATATCTCTTACTTATACAATAAGCGTCAAACTCAGAGAGTCAAATTGGTCACTGACTATGACATGGTAATTACGAGTATAGTAGACAAAACTATCCAAGATCTGCTGCTTTATGATGATCCTGAGATCATTTCTAATCTTCTGATCTCACACATCACAGAATCTCTTAGAGCGAACTCTCGTAACACTCGTATCCCAAGGAGCCAAAGGACTATTAAGCCCTGGATGACTCCAGGTGCTCTGCGCTGTATTAAAATAGGAACGAAATGCAAAAAAAATTACGTTCCAACCCGCACGATGAAGTCCTTAAAATTACATATAAGCATTATCGCAATTTGTGTACCAACTTGTTAAAGAAACTTAAGCGTTCTTATGAAAGACAACAATTAGAAAAATGATCAAAATATTTAAGAGCTCTTTGGAAACACATAAGGAACATCACACATTTGAATCAGGATAAAACTGAAAGTGATAAACTCTTGACAATCAAACAAACCCCGGAGGAGTCAGTTGACTATGTCAATGACTTTTTTGCAGGTGTGGGAGAGAACCTGGCTAGCAGTATCTCAGCTGTGAATAACCCTCATGATCTGTCAACTCACCTTGTGGATAAGACCCAACTCACAACTTTTTGCCTATTGGAAACAGATAACCAAGAGGTAAATGACATTATAATGAGTCTGAATTCAAACAGTGCTCCTGGTTGTGACCATGTTCCAGCTAGTTTTTTGAAACTAGCTCGGTATATACTGGTCCCGGACATCTGCCACCTAGCCAACTGCTGCTTTAGGAAAGGTGTCTTCCCAAGCTTATTGAAACTAGCTATTGTTACCCCGGTGCACAAGGGTGGGAATAGGGAGGATATCAATAATTACAGGCCTATCTCGGTGCTTCCTTCACTGTCCAAAATACTAGAGAATCTTATCAATAAAAGACTGGTAACCTACCTAAAAAAATACAAAATACGGCTTCCAATCAGGAAAATCTACCCAGGATGCTATTTTGTCCCTAAAATCACTCATAACTAATCAGTTGGACAGTAGAGGCAAATGTTTGACAATATTCTTAGACCTGAAGAAGGCCTTTGACACCGTCTCTGTTCCCATTCTCGTGCGTAATCTAGACAAAGTTGGTGTTAGAGGCTCTCCATTAAATTTAATTAAAAGTTATCTGAGTGGCAGGAGGCAGAAGGTTAGGGTGGGTAGTTTTGTGAGCAGCAATGCTGACTTAACTTTTGGTGTACCAAAAGGCTCAGTTATTGGGTCCACATTATTCCTCATTTACATCAATGAGCTTTGCAGTATGTCCCTAAACTGTACCACGATCTTTCTTTGATAATACTGCCTTGGTCATTACTGGCAACTCCTGGGACTCTATTAAAAAGAATGCGGAATCGGCACTGTTTACTACTGCTCTATGGTTAAGGTTAAACCTACTTTCGCTTCATACAATAAAGACTAACTGCGTTTCTCTATAAGCAATAGAACGCAACCAAACTCAGATTATAGTCTCAAGATACATAATTGCTGTCTTCCAAATGTTTCAAGCTGCAACTGCCCGATCATTGCCAAAGTGAACTCCACAAAATATCTGGGAGTAATGATTGCCGATAGACTTTCATGGCACGCCCACACTGATCTAATTACAAGTCGCATCAAAAATTAATCTGCATTTTTAAAATATTGCGACATTCTGCGAATGAGGACCTATTAAAATGCATATATATATTGCCTTGGCGCAGTCTATCATGACTTACTGCATTCCTGTATGGGGTGGTACATCCAAATTAAATTTTTTAGAAGCTGAAAGTGCGCAGCGCGCACTCTTGAAGGTCATGTTCTTTAAAATACGTAGGTTCCGCACCCATGCCCTTTATGCCGTAGCAGATTTGTTGTCACTACGTAAATTATATATCCTGCATACTGTTGTTAAAAAACACAAATCTCTCCCACTTGACACTTCTATACTCACCAAAAGAAGGATTGACTCAGTAGCTAAAATGCAAATATGTAAAACAACAATTTTAGACAATTGCTAGACAACAATTCGCAAACCTGTCATGCGAACTATATAATAAGGTCAACAACGCACTTAACATCTATACCAAAACAACCTTTGGATGCAAAGATCTGGTCTTAAATTGGCTTAAGCCACTTACTTATGAGGAAGTAGAGGGCATGACTAGGTTTCAAACATAGATTTATATCCGCACATAATATAGGAACACACACACACACACACACACACACACACACACACACACACACACACACACACACACACGCACACTCACACTCGCACATCCCTCACACACATACACTAACACACTCAAATTTTCCCATTCAATCACACAAGAGGAATAATTGCATGCATACCTTATTTAAATTATTAGTAGTCTCTAAGTTCATTAACATAGTGGTCTAAATGTATGTTGTAAAAGTGTTTTTGGAACAGCGGAGTTTCCTAGGACAAGCAATTTATTTAGCCGAAAGGGAATCTCCAAACATAGCAAACTTGTATTTTTAGATTAAAGTTGGTAAAAATTACCTCGCGTACATCCTCTCGATAAAATAAAATGATGTGTCTTACCTAGTTTGAAGAGCACCTCCCGCCCTCCCTCAATTGCGTGCACTATCCCCGTCAAATATAAAAGTCAAATCAAAAATAAAAAGATAATTTTTACCAACTTTAATATAATGGATTTCCGCAAAGTAACGCCTGATTCTATTAATTGTATTTTTAGACATAAGATAATGAAATAAAGATTTTTGATTTAATTTTTTTGAGGTTATGATATTACTAAATCCACTGAAAAGGGTCGAATAATTAAACTTAAAGGTAAAATCATTTTAAGAAATATAAAAGTAATCAAATTATATCCAAATAATTTAAAAGCCTCTGAGGTCGGTCCTAAGACATAGTGTATCAAAGAATTAGAAGCCCCGACTTTGGAAGCAATTGAATTATGAGGTAATTATTTTATTATTTTTAGTTTGTTTTATCTATCACCCTTTTATAATGCGGTTCTCTGCTCGAAGAAGAAACGGCGAAAGAATCTTCGCACTCGTATCCTCATTTTTTGTCACTATTTTATGGAGAATGATACAATCAAAAGATCAAATGAAACATCGCGACAAAATTCGTCATATACTCTATTTGGATGCTAGGCGGACCACCGCTTTGTGATTTACCAAATGTTTTTTTACTTCTTTGGAGAAGTGGCTAGAACACATATGACTTAGGAACCTTCAAGAGAAGAGCGTACTCCTTTTTGAAAGGCCGGCAACGCACCTGCAATTCCTCTGGTGTTATAAGACATATCTGAAGCATATTCTATAATAATATTATATATAATAAAAGCTTATCAGTTTCTGAGCCACTGATCTCGAACAGTTCCGGTGACACGGTGGGCGTTAAGCTCATTCAATTAATAATGCTGTTCATATGAGTAAAAACTAGGTCATTAACAACACAATTTTATTATACACAAATATCACAAGAATGGCTGAAAATACGTACCATTATAAACAAATCTACATACTTCTCCAGCATGCAAGATTTCACTGCCGGAGATGGGCCCCTTCCGTTACTGAGAGGGTTTGCCTTGATCATCACGCTTGGTGTCGGATTGACGATTGCAGTAACAGACGTGAGAAACTTTAACATTATTCCCCGACACCGATATGAGAATTACCGCAAATCCTTTCCTGAATGGGGGAGGGGGGACCCATGTCCACTAGTAAACTGCCAAGGATTGACAAAATTATCAGTCTGTTACTCTCTGGCTGTCAGTTCTAATGTACGAGTTATTAATATCACTCGTAACATACAATCTTCTGTTCAGAATAGAACTTCATTAATCAAAGCAACAAACCTTTCTTCAATAAGCTTATCTTCGTATTCAGAAAGCGTATTACATTAATTTCGGAGATTCTATTATTTGATAAAATATGATCTTAATGTATTAGTATATTGTGCTAAAGAAATCATAGTCTACATTTTAGGTTTCAGTTATTTTTAGTAACTGATATTGCTCGAACGCGAAGCGGAGAGGTTGGGCTTTATTGTTGACTCCTCCTCCTTCATATTAAATCAAGCTTTTCACTTTTATACCGCACTAGTACGAGATGATAAGTCCATTAATATTAGAATTATAGAGAATTGTAGATAAATAATTATAGACAAATAAAATAATAATAAATACGTGGTAGAGCCACGCTGCAGCTATTAGTTGTAGCACGAATGATTCAGATCGACCGGGAAAGTACCACACTCTCACTGAATACCAGCGTAAAATAGCAGCTCAATGCTGCTGCTGTGTTTCGTATGGTGAGTGAGAACCGGAGACCCTTTTTACTGCATACGAGGCTTCCATCTTAGTCCTCAGGGGTGCCATATTTAAATAAATTTAATTAATAGTTTTATGCCATATTTAAATAATTTATATGGGCCACAGTACCCACTTACCATCAGGTGGACTGTGTGCTCGTTTGTCACCCTTATTCTATAAAAAATATCGCACTAAGACGTGATGAAAAGTCCATTATTATTAGAGAAAACATTAATGAATAAGCCTAATTCCTTTATACTTCAATATTTTGAATGATAGAGACCAATCTATCCATCTAGATTCTAGAGTGCTTACTAGTCGTTTAACTGCCCCTAAACTTCGCTTCGGGAACATTTAGTGCACTGAATTTGACGCAGTCTGATTGCACTTCAACAGAAAACAAAGATGGTGGATGCATTATTGATATTGGATTTTGATATTGGATGAATTATTGCAAAGAGTGTGTGTAATTACTACAACTTTCCAAGTAATAACTGTAATAAAAAATGAATACCCATTCATTTTCTAGCGACCTTTACGAGCGGTTGAAGTAAAATGTTTCCGCAGTGGTAGCGTCGCACCGGTAAGTGTAGTGTAGTGTGGTCTGCTGTAATGTAGATGATGATGCTGATTAAAAAAACGTGATAAATTAATATTAATTCATAAATTCTTACCCTAACATAAATCTATATATAAATATAAAAAATATGTCGAAAATGGTTCACTTTTGCACAAAGCATTACTGAATTTTAAATTTTCTACAACCCTGGCACGGTATCATAACCAGTAACCAGTAAGCCCGTATATTAGTTTAGAGGACCTACTGCGCTGCGCGTTATTCTGCAAACAAATTTAAATTTCATTATCTCTCTACTACTATTAGTTACCTTGTAAGTAGACTACGCAAGCCGCAATAACAAAAGCCAGGCGTAAATGCAAATTCGGTGAACTGTACTAAAAATGTAAATAGAACATTTTTGTTTCTGCTTGCTGTTGTATTAATAATAATAATAATAATAATAATAGCCATTTAATTCCCAATTTTCATACAAAAGTCAATATTAGTCAAATCATTTACAATTTACAATATTATTATGATTCATGCCATTTTGTTTTCTTTACTAAGTGTCATGTCAATATCAGTGTTAATTTTAAATAAAGTTCAAATTTAATTTACAAGATTAACTTTTGATTATAAATAATGTTTCAGTAAATAACCATTTTATATTTAAGTAATTGTCAATATTTTTTTCTTATAGTTGATTTTCGTCATAATATATAATTAAAATAATAAAATTTAAGTTAATAATCAACTGAATTTGACTACATACTTTACGTGACATAAGTAATAATTTATTATAATAATTATTAGTATTGGGATACCTAGCCTGGTCCGTTGCTCCTGCCACCTCTACAATGTCGTCGCACCAGCGCAATAGCCGCGCGAGCAATCGCATCACGCGGGTACCAATGAAGCACCCGTTCAGTCCATCTCCCATCATTGGTCTTGCCACATGTCCCGCCCATCTCCACTTCAATTGGCACGCCAATTTGGCTGCGTCTATGATGTTTGTTCTTTTCGTATATCACTGTTTCTATATCGGTGTCTTAGTTTTATGTTAAGCATGCTGCGTTCCGTTGCTCGTTGAAAACTTGTAGTTTAGATATTATTTTCTTTGTGAGAGCCCAATTTTGACATCCGTATAATAAAGTGGGGAGTACAGTAGTATCCATCGCTTTCTTTTAATTTAATGGTAGTTTTGCCTTGAAATATATTTTTGACCAATATTTGCTCCATGCCAATTTAATTCTTATTTACTTCCGTAATTGTTAAGTTATGAAAGGAAACATTTCCCAAGATAAATATATTCGTTTATATCTGATTTGTTGGTTTTGAACCTGAACAAGCATTTTTGTGCTGTTGTCAATATATTGATTCGTTACCGCTAGCTCGTGTCAATCAGACGTTCGGTTGCAGAAAATAATTTTGTCTAACAGTATTATGTCAAAGTGTGAAAAATGCAACAAAAATATTACGAAAGTCCGTCCTGGTGTGGAGTGTGTCGTTGTGAGAAGATGGTGCATTTGAACACTGAATGCTCAGGGCTTACTACCAAGCAAAGAAATGCGCTTCGAGCAAATGAGAACCTAGATTGGTCGTGTTCTGAATGCAAAACACCTCATCTAGACGAACTTTGATTGTCATACCTGATGATGAAGACGATGATGAAGCATTTGGATCGCCTATAACCTCTGCCTCTGTTCCATTAGATGGTAAAAACTGATGCTAGAAATAACAACAAAGTGGAGAGTGCTATTCAACGTCAATTGGGCCAGTTTAGGTCTTTGGAATTCAATTCTAGAAAACTTGACGATATACTCAGAAACCGTAGACGCGTTTAAAACTACAATCAAAGAAATGAAAAAGAAGAACATCGAATTATCTAACCAAAATAAAATTTAGAATTTAGATTAAGTGCATTAGAACAGCGATTACAAGAACAAGAGCAGCAACAGCTTATTAAAACTATTGATATTTTTAATATCCCTTCATTGAAAACGAAGATCTTTAAACGTCGTACAAAAATACAACAAAGACTCGACTTAACTGAAAATATCGTAGAAGTAAAGCGTTTTGGTAATAATAGAAATAACTCCGAAAACTACGTGTGGTTCTACCGTCAGAAACTATTAAAACAAATTGGCTTACAAAGCAAAGAATACGAAGATCATGGTACATGATATCTTTCCTAGCTTCACCGTTGATTGGTAAAAATCATCTATATTAGTGAGGCATTAACTGCATACAATAAGACCTTACTTGGAAATGCCAGAAGACAACTTAAAAATAGCGGATTATACAAATATGTGTGGTGCAAAAAGAATTAGAGCAAGAAAAAGTGAAAAGATCAATCAATAATAATTAGAACTGATGATGACATCAAAGCTTTGCTACAAAAGGAAGTCCATGTACAGCCGCAATAAGTTATTTTATATAGGTACTCCTTTTCACATAAAATATATTAAAATATTATTTAAATGGACCTACAGTTAGACGATATTTGTGAATTAAGTAATGCACTAACATTAATACATTTCTAAAACAATCCCTGTTAAAATTGTCAAACTAACCTTTTATGCATGCACATAAATATAAGGTCTTTGATTAAAAACTTTGATGCATTGGAACAGTGTGTGCTCATCTAGCATCTATAGATATTATATGGTAACGGAAATATATACCTGACTCTAAGTGATATGTATCACCTATCGGACTATCAAATGCACACAGTGCTGCGTAAAACCGAAGGGGTGGCGGTATTATAGCATATATACACAAGAAAAATAAATTAACAAGAATAAGTAACCAACAACTAAGCATTTTGAACATATACTATTTCAAATTAGCACTCCATCTTTTATGCGGCAACTGTATGTGCAATTTATCGCCCTCTAATCTAAGCAAACACTTATTTATCGATGAACTTCACATTAATCGGTAGTCTGGACACAAAGTGCGAACTATTTATACTCGGAGATATGAACATAGACTTAAAACATATTCTCCTATAAGACATAAATATAACTGCATGCTTCATAACTACGGCCTTGCGTGCGGGATTGCGCAGTACTAGAATTGAATTAACTGACGATAGAATAACTAAATCCTATATTGATCATGTGTACGCGAGATCACGCACACAAATGTTTACCATAGCTTGGAATTATGCTAGCGGACCACCGAGCAGTAGTGCTTGCCTGTGGGACAAACTCATGCGCGTACACAGGATGAAACTACTTATAAAAATATATATAACAATGAGAGATAAAAATTTCCTAAGTAATATTAACTGGAAGGAAGTTGATGATATGGTTTGTCCAGATACTATATTACAATATATATATAAACATTAATAAATGCTACAACGACGCAAAATTAAATTAAAAATTAAAAACATAATAAGAACCATGCCGAAAATAAATGGATAAATTCACGTATCAAAGCATGCAGTATAGAGATAAACTATTATACCAATGGATCAAAGATAATAATAATAAAATATTAAAAACACAATATAATAAAGCGAAACTATACAAATAAATTAATCAGATCCTCCAAACATAAATACATCTATTAAAATTAATAAATATAAAGATAATTTAAAGCAACTCTGGTTTATTCTAAACAGAATAACAGGTAGGGTACGTAAAACAGTAGATACAGTTCTCCTAAATGCGTTTGGAGGCACAAACAAAACAAAAGTATTATTGCAAATAACTTTTGCAATAAATTTCATAGTGGTGTTCAAAATATAATACCTCAATGCAAAATAATATTTTAGATAAAATAGAATACAGACAACCTGTGAACGTAACAATGAACTTTCGAAAAGCAACACTAAAGACATCCTTAAAATTATAAAACAATAAAAAAATAAAAAAAACAATTAACAAAGCTCCGGGTTTCGACGGAGTACGGGCGATAGATCTAAAACAAATTTGCGAAGAAATTGCTCCGGCTATTGCAAAATTGGTCAACGCTTATATAAACAAATAAATATCCAGACGAATTGAAAACTGGAATCGTGAGACCTATATACAAAAAGGAAGTAAACAAGATTACGATAATTACTCCCTATAACTATATTGCCCACAATAGACAAGATTATAGAAAAATACACCAGAAAATTTACAACTTTTATGGTCTGAATAATATTCTAAATGACACACAGTTTGGTTTCAACCCAAAAAGCACTACTCAGCTACTTTCACTATTACCGATACCATATATGAAAATCTTAATGAAAACATATATTGCTGTTATTTATAGACTATAGCAGGGCGTTCGATAATTTACGTCATGATGTACTGCTAGAGCGACTAGACGACTGTGGAATTAGAGGCCGATGCTTGACTGGTGTCGAGATTATCTCAAAAATCGTTCCTATTATGTCAAGGTAGGGTTCATTAAGTAATAAAGTTTTGGTAAGTGAAGGAACAGCACAGGGTTCAGTATTAGGACCGATACACTACATCACTTACGTGAATAACATCAACAAATTGATTAAAACTCAAAAATTTCCAATTTGCCGACGATACATGTCTGTAGTAGCCCACCACATATGGATAAGGCGGTAAAACTTTTACAAGAAGACTTTACGAGGCTCATGCAGTGGTCACATGATGCAGGTCTAGTACTTAATTCGATAAAACTAAAATGATGTGTTAGCTCGAGTCAAAATAGATTAAAACATAACATTACTCTTATAGCTCATAATCACACATGTCTTCATAATATCCAAAGTTCAGCCTAATAACAACTGTGAATGTCCTCAAATTGAAATAGTAGAAAAATGTAGATATTTAGGTTTAATAATTGATGATCGTATGAAATGGACTGATCACATTGAATCTGTATGCGATAAGCTACGAGCAATCCTAGCAAAATTTTATCTCATCAAAGGTAGTACCAGATGTTACTGTTATTATATAACACTCGGCGAATCAATAGTTTCGTACGGGTTGAGCAGTTGGACACTTATAAAACCCAAGAAAAAATATACGAGCTACAATTACGCATCCTTAAATGTATCACCCTCTCAAAATAAAGATAAATATAAAAAAATCCTTATGGTCTTTTCCATCATTGCAAAATACTACCAGTACACGACAAAGTGAAATACCTATTGCTACTTGAAAATTATGGCAAGGAAGAATTAAAATTAGCCGTATTTATACAAAGCTTACTCGACAAGCCCTCAATCCATATATGATTATCCCAAAATACAAAAATATGTATGGAAAATTTAGACTACAATATCAAATTCCGCTCTTTTGAACGAAATTCCAAAACCAATAAAAATGAACTAACTGAAAAAATATTAAATATATGATTAAACAGTATTTTATCGACAAATTGTTAACGATACCTACTAATAATTTATACTAAAATATCAAAATATATCCACTAACACATCATAATATAATATACATAAATAAATGTTACTAATAAATATATACATAGATACACACAATTATAACATTATCTCAATTACTAATTTTCATTTAACATTACTAACTATATTCTGCTTGGTACACAACTAGTTAAAAAAAAACATCTTGCTGTTTTGTCACACCATTTATATACGTCATTAAATAAGTTGTCTGCAACGCGAACCGATTGAACATGATCGAAGTTACGAATCGGCGGTACATGGAAAACTTTTGTAAGTTTATTTGTACTGTCGGATGTTATTAAATAACTATACTTTGTAAAAATAAATAAATAAAATAAAATACAAGTTTTATCTGGGTTCATTTGTAAATACATTTTCTGCTTTCTGTGTCTAAAGACTGAACCATATATATAAGATCTTCGTGATTTTCGCTCAATATGATAATGTCATCTGCAAAACGTAGATGACTCAAAATTTCTCCGTTAATGTTAATGCCTCGTCTGTCCCAGTCTAGTTTTGAGAAAATGCTCTAATACACAAGTAAATAGATTAGGTGAGATCGGGTCCCCTGTCTCACCCTCTCTCGATTTTAAATGGCTGTCCTGGTCTCTCCATTTTATTGTTGCTGTAGTTCGACTATAAATTTCTTTCAGTATTTTTATATATTGGTTATGTATACCATGAGATTCCAATGCCAACCAAAGTGAGTCATGGTAAATAGAGTCGAAAGCTTTTGAGTAATCAATAAACGCGATGTAGAGTTTTGTTATATTCTTCATATCTTTCCATTATCTGAGTCAAAACAAAGATGTGATCCATTGTAGAAATTTGGACGAAAACCAGCTTGTTCTCTCGGCTGCATATAGTCTAGTTTGGGTTTGACTCTATTAAGTAATATGCTTGTGAAAACTTTATAAATTGTTTGCAATAGGGATATAGGTCTGTAGTTATTAATATTTAATTGATCACCTTTCTTGTGTAATAAAATTATAGTAGAGTTTGCCCATTCTTCTGGTATTTGACTGAGGTCAAGTATGTCATTGAAAATATTTGTTAATATCGGTGTGATGGGTTCTTTTATCGCTTTCAGAACTTCATTTGAAATACTATCTTCTCCTGAGCTTTTTGCACTTTTAAGATTTTTTATGGCATGACATATCTCGCACTGTAGAAGTGGCGGAATACGATCATTTATGTCCTCATTACAACAATTATTAATTAATTCACCCGTAATGTTATTGTTGATGTTATGGCTTTTGTATAAGTTTTTATAAAAATCAGTAGCTATTTTTAGGTGTTCTCTATTTGTAGTTTTGCCACTATCATTTGCTTTTAGTGAGGTAATCCACTCCTTGGATAATGTGAGTCGTTTTTGTGCATTTTTAGTAGAACCTTTTTGTAATAAATCTTCTTCTAATATTTTTAAGTGGTAGTCTAATTTTTTTTTAATAATTTTTTATTTTGAGGTAGAGTTTGGATAGTATTTTTTTTTCTTCTTTGTTCTTTTTATCTTTACTTTTCAGTTTTGTTCTTTCTTTAATGAGTTCTTTTATATCTGGACAAAATTGGAATTTTTCTTTATGTGTTTTTGGCAACTTTTTTATACATTCTTCTATTGTATTAGTCAGCTTTCTGTAGTTTTCTTGCAAGTTTTCCTTTCCTTTATTATTAATTAATAACTCTGTAAACATGCCCTCGAGGAATTCTTTTCATAGTGTTAACTGTCTTTTTGGAGTATAAATTTTTTTCTGTCCTTTTTTACTTTAGTTTTAATGTTGACGCATGCACGTACAAGTCTGTGGTCTGATGGATAGGTTGTATTTATTATTTCTAGGTTTGTCATTTCTCTTATATCTTTTGTAAGAATGAAGTCAATTTCGTTACGCGTTTTGCCATTGGGTGACACCCAAGTCCATCTATTATTTAATTTTTTGAAATATGTACTACTTATTTTAAATTGATTTTCTAAGCAAAATTGAATTAGTAACTCACCCCGTTCATTTCTGTCACCAAAGCCCCAAGGTCCCATACTATTTTTGTCTTCGGGCGTTGGTTGTCCAATTTTGGCATTAAAATCGCCCATTATCATTGTAGATGTTGATGTATTTTGTAGAGCTTTTAGTATGTCTGAGTAAAAGAGTTGAATTTCGCTTTCTTTAGCCTTATATGTAGGTGCGTAAACTTGGATTAAACTTAATTTTTTTTGACCAAACATCATATCTAGACGTGCGACTCTATCAGAAATACTTATGTAGTCAAATATATTTCCTCTCCATTTTCTTTTAATGACAAATCCGACTCCATTTATACCGCTCTTCACTCCTGTATGGATAAGTATATATTGTTCATACTCTAAAATTTTAGTTCCTTCTTTTTTTACTTCAGCTAAGCCTATAATGTCCCATTTTATGTATCTAAGGGCATAGTCTAGTTCTTCTTGGCGACCATCTCCGACTAGAGACCTTACATTAAATGTGGCAACATGTATTTTAATATTGTTTTCGCTATTTAATTTGACTTTATGGATGGAGGGTTTTGGTCTACTGTTCCGGTGACCAACCGTATTGGAGAGTAATTCCGAGTAGTATATTGATTTTGATTGATTCATTGTTTTAAGTATTGTCTGGAGGGGCCTGTACTTTTCATATATCTGTAGAGCGTTCATTCCGGGATTCTTTATTATTATTTTTTAAATAATACGATGTTATTTGTTTATGGCTCGATCTATGTTTCTTACTGATTCTTATATTTTCACTGTTTCTAGAATCTTTTTCTGAATTTAGAGGAGTGAAATGTAGATTGGTTGTATGCTGCTGTTGTATTGCTAATAAAAAAAAAACTATAAAGACGTATATTAGACGTACAGTAACATACTTATTATAAAGACTAGCTGTTCCCCGCGACTTCGCTCGCGTGTAATTTAGGGTTTTAATTTTTTTGCGCGGAACCGTAATTATTTTTCTAAAATAAAAGTAGCCTAAGTTACTCATTATGACATCATAACTTCATTATAACATCTGCCAGTTAAAGTCCCGTCAAAATCGGTCCAGCCGTTTCGGAGATTAGCTGGAACAAACAGACAGACAGACAGACAAAAATTTAAAAAAATGTATTTTTGTTATAATTACCGTATATAATTTCATATGCATTTAGTAAAAAGCTGTAATTTTGACATTACAAACAAACACTTCAATTTTATTTATTTGTATAGATAACTGAGCCGGATCGGTCACGGTTTTAATTCCTGTCATGTTTTGTTTTTGGTAGTGTACCCGTTATTTATAAAATGGGCCGTCTGTTGAAATATGAACATATAAATACTACACATTAAAGGACACTAAGTTTACGGATTTTATCGCGTTTAATTTTAACTTTTTAATTCCCGACGTTTCAGGTGCTTTACAGCACCCATGGTCACGGGGGGGACTGAGGTATTTGCCATCCTGATGTCATAGTTAGCCCGGCTACTTTCGGCTATTGAATATAAATTTTTGTTCCGATCTACGCAGAACGAGCTTACAGTATATTGAAGTCTTACAGTGGCATGCCTGGGTTTGGATCTAATTTTGTTAATTATAGGATCCCAAGTAGATGATAGCACCCATACGTCTTCTCAATTGAAATTAGGATGTTTTTTAATTTCAATAGCCTCGCGAATCATCCTTGGAAGGACTCGGTGTTTTTTTTTGCGGGGTGTTGTGGATCTTGAACATGTTTACAGATTGCAGACTTTCCGGAGCGTCGGTACTTCACGTCACCTATGTTCTTTTACGCGGGTTTTTCTAGATCTTTTTGTTTGTCCTATGTAAGAGAGACCACATTCACAATCAAGCTTGTACACTCCTGCATATTGTAGGGGGATATTACACTTGTCGGATGGTAAGAATTGACTAATCTTCTTATAAAGTAGTAGGGTTTAATGGAAGCTCGCTTCAGGATGTAACCACTCTGACGTAGGCACGGGTCCCGAAGGTTGTTGTCTTGCAATACTTGCTTGACGTGCTGAAGCTCGGTGGCCAGATGTTTTCTGTCACAGATCTCTTGTGCTTCCTGAAACAAAGATTTTCCCACGTTAGCTAACTGTGAGTCTCACCACCATACATTTCAATTGCAAATATGAATTCTTCGGATAAAATCCAGTCGCTCAATTTCGCCATCGCACATCGTGACAAAACTTACTATACCATCCACATCATCTAGATGCTTAGCGGCCCAACACTTTGTGATCTACTAGGAGTTTTCTTCCTCGTCCAAGCTCTTTGTGGAATCGTTTACAGGCGATTTTTCCGGACTGATACGACTTAACGTCCTTCAAGGACCTTGTAAGTTTACTCGATTTTACAAGGCCGGCAATGCACCTGTAGCTCCCTTGGTGATGCAGTTGTTCATGGGCGGCAGTCCACACTACTATCAGGTAAGCCCCGTGCTCGTTTGTACCCTCTCCTATAAAAGAATCAAGATATAATAACATATATATACTCGTATATATAATATATATAGGGCAAACTAATGTAATATAAGTTTGCAACAAGTCACAAGTAACAGAGACGTTTGTTAAGACAGCCCCGTTGTGATACAGCTGGACCGCAAACTTCACATGGAAAAGGATTTGTACTAACAACGCACTGTATATTCTACTACATAAGAAAAGTATAGAATAGAATTTTCTTTTTCCAAGTAATACTTTTAATAAGTATCACTTGTTCTTTTACTATTGGTTCTAAAAGACTGTGTCCCGTACGAACCAGCTAAATACCCAGCGGGATATTTTTTATAAATATACAATGTATGTCATACAACTAAATATAAAACATATAGAACGAACATGACAGCGATTACCTCATTCCCAGAGTTAATATATAATTTTTCATAGATAGACCGCACAGTGTAATGGCGGTGTAAGAATACCTACTGCCGTAAGTAAGACACAAAGTAAATCAACTATAGATTTTGTTTAGTTTTTTAATTACGCCCTGTAGTGGTGGCTTAAGGGAATCGACTACCCCATATCATCCCGTGGGTGTCGTAAGAGGCGACAGAAGGAAACAAACCAAGAGATAGGCAGCAGCGAAAAACTGCGGTTGCCAACGCGATAGCGAAGCGCGGCAACAATAGAAAAATTTACCCTAAGGCAATTAGGGAGGGGGGGGGAACATATGTTCAGCAGTGGACTTTTATCGGCTGTAATGGATAGATGGAGTAGCTAATCACTATGCTCAATGACTTCAATAGTGTCTCCCAACGGATAGGTCTTGAGATGAACATTGACAAAACAAAAGTCATGTGTAACGTCCATGTCACACCTATGCCGGTAGTTGTTGGGAGCACTAACGGATTAGTAAGCTGAAGTGGCAATGGGCTGGCCATATAACTCGAAGAACCGACAACCGATGAGGAAGAAAGGTTCTCGAGTGGCAGCCTTGTACCGGCAGACGAAGTGAAGGACGGCCCCCCACTAGATGGAGTGACAACCTGGTAAGACATGCAGGAAGTCAATGGATGCAGGTGGCTGGAGACCGTGCTTAGTGGCGTTCCTTGGGGGACGCAGCAGTGGACTTGTGAAGGGCTGTAATGATGATGATGAATGGATAGATGGATAGACCTGACTAGAAAATCGTAATATTCTTCATGCAGGAATGAATCTTTGGATTCGAATATTACCAGTTCGAGTTTGCTCCTAAACTATCTTTTTTTGCAAATGTATGTTGATTTCTCGTAAATGTCTGTTATTTCTTTAATTTTTTTCCTTTGAGACTAGCATTTCATACCATTAGTCACCGTGTGCTCGTTTGTCACCCCGACGTAAAAAATGGGCAAAAAATGCATGGTAACCGTTAGCTGTATACGTACATTGAAAAACCGAAACTAAAATAAAATTACTGTACAGGTTCACTTGCATACTTTGCGAAATACAGAACGAGTTTTCCGCAAATATATAGTTTTAATATTATAGCTTACAGTTCTTATTTCCGACTAACGAGTGGTGTACTGTTTGTGGTTTGGTTTGAGCTATTTTACGATATAATTTAAAAAATAAAACTGTAAAATGATCGGTGAGAATATCAAATCTTTACAGATTAGATATTACGATAGATTAATTTGTTGTCACAAATTAATAAAAAAATTATTTGTGTATTTTATTAATTTTAATTAAGTTATAAAGTTAAAGTTAAAGTTACAGCCTATATACGTCCCACTGCTGGGTACAGGCCCTCTCATTTCTGAGAGGGTTTTTAGGGCAAGGAAGTGTCCACCGCACTGGTCCAATGCGTGTTGACGAACTTCACGTCTTCGAAATATTTTTTTTATAAAAAAATTTTATTAATTGTTGTGTATTTTATTAATTTACTAGCTACCCGCCCCGTCTTTGCTGGATAAAATCCATTAATGTGGCGTTATTTAGATTTAAAACAATCAAAGAGCATTTATTTTATTATGAATTATTAGTTTTTTAATATATGTATAACTTTCAAATTTTTTGGATAAAATATAGCCTAGATCACTCTCTTATATCTCTTATCTCTTCGGACATCTATGGGTAGGCATATGTTTAGCAGTGAACTTGCATAGGCTGTATGGTAACGGATATGTATTTATTTACATCTCAAACGATAATGATGGCCCCATAATAATAACAGATGTTTATTTATCAACGGGGTAGTTTTTCAAACATAAGATAAAAGTTAGCTAAAAGCTAAAAGCTAAAAGGCAAAGTCAGAGCACATAGGCAGAATTGGCGAGAAACTAGTTCGCCTTCCTTCGGGAACCCGTGCATTCTGGTATCTCGCCAAGACTGTCCAAGGGAATTTCTGTAAGCCATCACTACCATCTCTGCACAGGGAGGACGACTCACTGGCCCACGCCGCAAAAGAGAAAGCCGACCTTTAAGGCTCCCTTTTGCGTCCAACTCGACTCTTGATGACGGGGAACACACCGCCGACCATCCCGCGGTGTGAGTGCTCCATGCAGGATGTGCGGTTCTTACAGCGCTCGGTTCAAAGCACTCCTCCCTGGACATCCACAAGTCGAGTGGCCTGACGGAATCCCCAATTGTGCTGAGAACATGTGCTCCGGAGTTGGCACCGGTTCTAACGCGTCTTTTCCGGTACTCCTACTCCCTAGGTGTAGTGCCGAAATCATGGACAACAGCTTTGTCCACCCGATCCTTAAAAAGGCGACCGCTCAGACCCGTCCAACTACAGGCCTTTCGCCATCACCTACTTGTTCTCCAAAATAATGGAATCCATTATAAACGGCCAGCTCATGCGGTATCTTGAGGATCACCAGCTGATTAGTGACCACCAATACGGTTTTCGTCGGGTCGATCAGCTGGTGATCTTCTGTGTACCTGACTCATAGATGGGCGGAGGTAGTAGAGTCTAGGAGGAGGCATTGGCCGTTGGTTTGCACATTGCCAAGGCCTTCGATCAGGTTTGGCACAAAGCGCTTCTTTCAAGCTCCTTCCTATGGGCTTCCCGAGAAATTGTGCAATTGGATCACCAGCTTTCTTGCAGATCGGAGCATCAAGGTCGTTGTAGACGGTGCATGCTCCGACCTGCCCATTAACGCTGGTCTTCCACAAGTTGCGTGCTATCACCAACGCTGTTTCTTCTGCATATCAATGATATGTTGCAAACCGATAACATTCATTGCTATGCGGATGACAGCACTGGTGATGTTTATACACCGACCGTGCCAATATTTCTCAGGAAAACGTCGCCGAGTACCGAACAAACTTGTGTCTGAAGTCGAGTCTTTGCTGAACAAAGTCTCGGATTGGGGCGACTAAATCTAGTCCAGTTTAATCCTCAGAAGACACAAGTTTGCGCGTTTACCGCTAAAAGAACCCCTTTGTCGTATCTCCTCAGTTTCAAGGCACCCTAGTTGCCTCAGCCAGTATCGGAATCCTCGGCGTCGACATATCGAGTGAGGTGCAGTTTCATGGTCACTTGGAAAAGAAAGGCCAAATCGGCCTCTAAAAAGCAGCGTGCTCAGCAGAGCGGGACAGTATTTCATGTCGGCTCAACGCCTGCAACTTTACAAGGCGCAGGTTCGGCCTCACATGGAATACTGTTCCCATTCTGGGCTGCGGCTCTCAGTGCCAGCTCCTTCCACTGATCGCATCCAGCGCAGAGCGGCTCGAATCGTCGACGACCGAGTCCTTTCAATCGGCTCGATTCATTGGCGCTGCGAAGATGTTGCATCCCTTTGCATTTTCTTTCGCATTTATCATGGGGTGCTCTAAGGATTGTTCGGATTAATCCCAGCCACCAAATTTCACGAACGCACATCGCGGCAGAACTCCTGATACCATCCACACCATCTGGAGGATTGGCGGTCCACCACTGTGCGATTTAGAAGATGTGTTCGAGCAATATTGTAATGCGTGTGTGTTGTACGTAAGATGAACCGTATGCATGTGTGAGTGAGGTCTTTAATAAGGTAAAATGTAATTTAATGTACAGTAGCAAATAAACCACCGTATCATTGACACCTTGTTTCTGTAATCAGTCCCTGTAAAAATAGTGAACCTTAATACCATCAACATATGGTCGATAATCGAGCCGGATCTAACGACGTGTCTCTTGTGACGTTATAACTATCAAGTGCTAAACAAAAGGACGGACCGGGCGGTCGAGGCGAGAACAAAAACCTTTTTACCTGAGTGTGACTTGCAAGTTATAAGACATTTTACGACCGTTTGAATAATTACATATTTGAGTTATCAAGTAAAACTAGTTTGTTTATAATACATTTTGTGGAACGTTTTATACATTTGTGGAACTTTTATATAAATATGGCCTCCCGGAACAAATATTATCTTTACTGGAAAATACTGCGGCATTATTACAAAAGGCTCAAAACAACCTAAAGAAATGTCCTAAGCAGCGACTTACAAAAGGATACATTGAAACTCGACTGCAAATGATAGAAGAGTATTGGAATTCTTTTAAAACTCACATCAAGATCTTGTAAAATGTGTTCCCAAGAAAAGAAGCAAAATATACCTTATTTCGCAAACGAAGACTATTTTATTTATGAAGATCTATATTTATGTTTACAAGCCGACCTAAAGATTTATTGTCAACATTAACACAGCCGTATCAATGCATCCTAGTGTATCTATCAACCCTATTACATCCAATGAAGGAATATTCAAATTACCACGAATACAACTGCCGTCTTTCGCCGGTATTTACGAAGAATGGCCTGCATTTCAAGATCTATTTATGTCGTTAGTGCACAACAACTCATCTCTTAGTAAAGTACAAAACTTCACTATTTAAAAGTAGCCTTACTGGTGAAGCCGAAACTCTATTGAAGCATATTCAAGTAACAGAAGATAATTATGATCAGTCATGGGTGATGCTTAAAACTCTTTACGGAAATAAACGTATAATAGTAAACTCTCTATTGAAAATATTATTTATGCAGAGGAAAATCCTGCCCAAACTGCAAACTATATAAAGGCACTTCTCGATACCACTACAGAATGCATTAATAGCTTAAAAATCTTAAAATTTCAACCGACTCTTGGGATCCATTAATTATATTTCTCGTTGTGCAGAAGTTGGACCCGAGACGCATAGAGAATGGGAGGTTTGCTTACCGGAAAATTCTGACGAATTACCTTTGTGGGCGGATCTCTGTAAATTTCTTCAATCGAAATTTCGTATTAGAGTTAATCACACATTCACCAAGGGACAAGATAAGTAAAGAAAATACGCTACATGTTGCTACTGCGGCTACGTCTAAATTAAGAAGTTGCCTAATGTGTAAGGAAAATCATACACTATGTCACTGTAGGAATTTACTAAGATGGAACCAACAGAAAGGTGTCAATATCTAAAGAACCACAATCTGTGTTTTAATTGTCTGGTCCCAGGACACTCTGCAAAGAAATGTCGCTTAACATGTCCTGTCGTATATGTCATAAACGTCACCACTCTTTAGTGCACCAAAACATGGTGGCGTCATCAAATCAATCAGACAATGACCAAGCGCACGAAGCAAAGAATAATGATCAAGGAAGCTCATCAAATCCAACAAGAGCAAAGGTTCACTCATCCATTAGTAAGTATCACCGCCTCGGCTTCTATGCGAGTTAGTTGTGGGCAGGACGCGAAGACGTCACGATGCAACCAATAGCGCGCGGGTCGTAGGCGCCGCCCCCTTGGTCGATGCGCAGGAGCAGTGGGCGGGTCAAGCACGTGTGACGTAGTTGCCGTTGCCGATGTAGTAAGGTAGGGAAATGACTCACCCCAGTCCCCGCCACTCGGTCGTATTGAAGAACTCCTCACAGTTTATGATATCTTATTTTTTCAAAACTATTTTTGAGTGTAAATTTTAATTTAATTTCGAAATAAAATTTAATACGGATTTCCTTGACACGTCTGAACTCCTCAGAGGTCCGGGGAAAAAAAAAGTTTTCTGCAAATATATAGTTTTAATATTAGCTTACAGTTCATATTTCCGACTAACAGTGGTGTACTGTTTGTGGTTTTACGATATAATTTAAAAATAAAACTGCTATTTTGATATAATTTAAAAATAAAACTGCTATTTTACGATATAATTTAAAAAATAAAACTGTAAAATGATCGGTGAGAATATCAAATCTTTACAGATTAGATATTACGATAGATTAATTTGTCACAAATTAATAAAAAAATTATTTGTGTATTTTATTAATTTTAATTAAGTTATAAAGTTAAAGTTAAAGTTACAGCCTATATACGTCCCACTGCTGGGTACAGGCCTCCTCTCATTTCTGAGAGGGTTTTTAGGGCAAGGAAGTGTCCACCGCACTGGTCCAATGCGTGTTGACGAACTTCACGTCTTCGAAATATTTTTTTTATAAAAAAATTTATTAATTGCTGTGTATTTTATTAATTTACTAGCTACCCGCCCCGTCTTTGCTGGATAAAATCCATTAATGTGGCGTTATTTAGATTTAAAACAATCAAAGAGCATTTATTTTATTATGAATTATTAGTTTTCTTTTTATATATATAACCTTCTAATTTTCTGGATAAAATATAGCCTAGATCATCTGTTCGGCCATCTATGGGGAGGCATATGTTTAGCAGTGAACTTGCATAGGATGTAATCATAACGGATATGTATTTATTTACATCTCAAACGATAATGATGCCCCATAATAATAATAGATGTTTATTTATCAACGGGTAGTTTTCAAACATAAGATAAAAGTTAGCTAAAAGCTAAAAGGCAAAGTCAGAGCACATAGGCAGAATTGAGAAACTAGTTCGCCTTCCTTCGGGACAGGTGCATTCTGGTCTCTCACCAAGGCTGTCCAACGGAATTTCTGTAAGCCATCACTACCATCTCTGCACAGGAGGACGACTCACTGGCCCGCCGCAAAGAAAGCCGACCTTTTAGGCTCCTTTTGCGTCAACTCGACTCTTGATGACGGGGAACACACACCGACCATCCCGCAGTGTGAGTGCTTCGGATGTGCGGTTCTCACAGCGCTCGGTTCGCAAAGCACTCCTCTCCTGGACATCCACAAGTCGAGTGGGCCTGACGGAATCCCCACAATTGTGCTGCTCCGGGTTGGTACCGGTTCTAACGCGTCTTTTCCGGTACTCCTACTCCCTAGGCGTAGTGCCGAAATCATGGAAGACAGTTTTGTCCACCCGATCCTAAAAAGGCGACCGTTCAGACCTGTCCAACTACAGGCCTTTCGCCATCACCTCCTTGTTCTCCAAAATAATGGAATCCGTTATAAACTGCCAGCTCATGCGGTATCTTGAGGATTACCAGCTGATTAGTGACCGCCAATACGGTTTTCGTCGGGGTCGTTCAGCTGGTGATCTTCTGGTGTACCTGACTCATAGAGGCAGGCAATAGAGTCAAGGGAGGCATTGGCCGTTAGTTTGAACATTGCGAAGGCCTTCGATCGGGTTTGGCACAAAGCGCTTCTTTCAAGCTCCTCCTATGGGCTTCCCGAAATTGTACAATTGGATCACCAGCTTTCTTGCAGACCGGAGCATCAAGGTCGTTGTAGATGGTGCATGCTCCGACTACAAGCCTATTAACGCTGGTTTTCCACAGGCTGCGGGCTATCACCAACGCTGTTTCTTCTGCATATCAATGATATGTTGCAAACTGGTAACATTAATTGCTATGCAGATGACAGCACTGGTGATGCTCAATACACCGACTGTGCCAATATTTCTCGGAAAACGTCGCCGAGTACCGGAACAAACTTGTGTCTGAAGTCGAGTCTTTGGTGAACAAAGTCTCGGATTGGGGGCGACTAAATCTAGTCCAGTTTAATCCTCAGAAGACACAAGTTAGCGCGTTTACCGCTAAAAGAACCCTTTGTCGTATCTCCTCAGTTTCAAGGCACTCTCCTTGTTGCCTCAGCCAGTATCGGCATCCTCAGCGTCGACATAGAGAAGGCCAAATTGGCCTCTAAAAGCAGCGTGCTCAGCAGAGCAGGACAGTATTTCATGCCGGCTCAACGCCTGCAACTTTACAAGGCGCAGGTTCGGCCTCACATGGAATACTGTTCCCATCTCTGGACTGGGTCTCCCAGTGCCAGCTCCTTCCACTTGACCGCATCCAGCGCAGAGTGGCTCAGATCGTCGACGACCGAGTCCATTCCGATCGGCTCGATTCATTGGCGCTACGAAGAGATGTTGCATCCTTTGCATTTTCTTTCGCATTTATCACGGGAGTGCTCTGAGGAATTGTTCGGATTAATTCCAGCCACCAAATTTCACGAACGCACATCGCGGCAGAACTCCCGATACCATCCACACCATCTGGATGATTGGTCCACCACTGTGCGATTTAGAAGATGTTTTCTTCCTCGCACAACTTCCTTGTGGAATCGATTACCACCAGCAACTGCAGCATGACTCTACCACGTAAGAAAATGGACTTATGGAACAATCATTCCATCACGTATTCCATACGATTTTTATATTTTTGAAACATGCAGGTATCCTCACAATATTTTCTTTCAAGTGCACGTGGTAAATCACCATTTAAAATTACAAATGACAATTTGACAAAAAAAAAAGAAAAATGTGTAAAAAACGCCAAGTTACAAACGATGTTCTGTGTTGTTAACTTCGCCGATTAAGTGTTCCTAACGGGTGCCAAGTTCCACTAACAGTTCCTTAAATCATAGCTATAGGTATATATACAACCCTCTCCAATTGATTTAAATTTTTTTACTTTTCTTGATATTTAACTTACTGCGTATTCTGCGTAGATCGGACCAAAATTAATATTCAAAAACTAAAGGTAACTAATTACCGAGAAGGGCTTACTATGACATCGAGACGTCAAACACCTCAAACCCATGTGAACCATGGGTGCTGCTTACCAGCAGAAATAGCAGCTTAATGCTGATGTGTTTCGTATGGTGAGTGTGGAGAACCGGAACACTTTTACTGGAAAAGAGCACTCCATCTTAGTTCTCAAGGATGACAACGCATCTGTAGTTTGATTCGCAAACGAGGATAGATGTAGATGTATGGGCATCAGTAACCACTTACCATCAGGTGGACTGTGTGCTCATTAGTCACCTATTTCTATTAAAAATTATAAAGTTAAACGCGACTAAATCCGTAAAATTATTTTCATTTAATGTGTATTGTTCACATTAATATAAGGAATCATTAAGATGCTAAGTTTTAATAGTCAATAACACAAGCTTGAAATTTAATTATATAGTTGTTATATTTTATACTACAATTTAGTTGTGTATAAAACTAAATGTGTTTATGGAATAAAATGCACATATAAATTTATTAATACAAAGTAGCTATTTGTTATGTTGTTATTACACAAACAGATAACTTGAAATAAATCAACACACTCATATTGACAGTTAAACTATATTATTAAACTATATTAAACTTCGAAATATTATGCTCTCTTGATTTTCAGATTGCTGAGGTGAAAGATCTCATCTCCACGTGCTGATTAACGAACTTTTGTTCGCAAATGTCTGTGTGGCCACTAAATCAGTCTAAACTTACTATATACCAACGTATAAAACTTTATTATTATTATTAGACTCTTGAAAGAACTAGATCGATCGATCGATCGAATATAATTACACAACCTATATATAAAATTTAAAGAAAGAAGAAAACTTATTTATTAAAACCATTTCAATATTAGATGGTGATTGCATATCTATTAAAACTCTCTATTAAAACAAGACAATAAAGAGATAATTCTGAACTTCATTTTGTTCTAAAATGCACATACTTATTTTTTTTACACTATAAAGAATAAGTGGAAGTACTAAGTGGCGGGACACCCTTTCTGCCTGCCTTATTTCTGTCTGAGTAGATATCCCTCTTACCTATTTCCGCCGCCAAATAACAGTGCTTGCACTGCTGTGTTTCGGGCTTAAGGGTATAGATAGCCAGTGTAATTACACGCTGAGAGGCATTTCATCTTGGTCCTCAGAGATGAGATCGCCTCTGTAGCCTTCTTTGTACAAAGTTGGCAGCAGTAGCCTGCAGTAGCCACTTACCATCAGGTGGACTGTACGTTAGTTTGTCATTTCAAGTGGCTATTAATAAACACATGTCTAAATGCTATTTCATAGTTATGAGCACGGAGCAAATAAAAGGAGGAGACGGCCTAAGCAACTGTGCACTGTGATTCTAACAAGGTCCTGACGTTATCACAGTGGGTGTGGCTTTAGTTAATATACTCTCAGCGTTCGTCCTGTGCGCTTATGTGTCGAAAATCGCAAATCGGTGTATTTTCATAGTATTAAGAAGAAAAGGATGAAGTGTTGTGTTTTATCGTATAAAAACTACTCAGATAGACGCTCTGATGGCATCACATTTCATTTGTAAGTAATTTTATACCTAATTTATTAAAATAGTTCTAGAAAAATTATTTGCGTCGGCTTTCAAATAAAATTAAATATATTCGACACTAGATGGCGACACTTTGTGTCATGGGAACTAAAAAATAAAGGTATGTAGAGCTCAGTATTCGTAAAATAATCATACGAAGGTGCTGAAATTTGTTTTGCATTCAGTACTAAAGAATTTTTAATCGCCAAAATATTATTTTTATAGTTTTGTAATTATTTTTGAACAGGCCGCCAGCTATCGTCAAGGTAGCTAACCTACATTGCAACGTCGATATGGAACGATGCGAGTAGTTTTACTATTTATCGGTAGATGGAAAATAGTTAAGTGGGCGGGGCTTAACACCCCCTCACCCCGCAAATTGTCACGCGTTGTTACATAGTGAAATCTAATTACAACACCTCCTCTTTGTATTTGCTCCGTGGTTATAAGTATTGTTTAACATCAAAGCCGATCTGATGACAAATTAGTTTGTAACTAAATGTTTTCAACATTGCCGTTACACATCGACCCTTATTTACAAGGCAGTCCCTATCCCTATCACAATATCCCTAAAACAAATAAAGTTTTGGGTGTGTTTTGTAAGTTGCATTGCTTAGGGCACTTATACTACTTAGAAGGGTATTGGAGTAGCCTATTATATATAAAGATATATTTTTATACCACCACTACACGGTAGATACAAATTTCAATATTTCTTCATTAATTTTACTTTTATTTTATTAATTTAACAAAATACACAGCTCTCTAAAGTTCTTTTAACTATATTACATATACATCTATATCTTACAACCAATACAATAGGATTTACATTTTTTCTGGAGAAAACATTTCATTTTACCGAACCGACATTTTATTACATTTCAACGCATAAAAATTTAGATGTCAGGCCCATACACTGTGTGTGTGTGTGTGTGTGTGTGTGTGTGTGTGTGTGTGTGTGTGTGTGTGTGTGTGTGTGTTTGCGTGTGTGCGTGTGTTTTTTGTGTGTTTATGTGTGAATATGTGTGATATGAAATACCTATACGTGGTAGAGCCATGCTGCAGCTATATTAGTAGTATAGTTGTAGTACGAATGGGTCGGCTCGACCGGGGAAGGACCACGCTCTCACAGAATACCAGCGTAAAATAGCAGCTTAACACTGCTGTGTTTCGTATGGTGAGTGTAGAGAACCGAGACCCTTTTACTGGAAAAGAGGCATTCCATCTTAGTCCTCACGGGTGACAACGTATCTGCATTTTGATTCTTTATTGAAGATAGATGTAGATGTCTATGGGTCACAGCAACCACTTACCATCAGGTGGACTGTGTGCTCGTTTGTCACCCTATCCTATATAAAAAAAAACCTAATCATAAGTATTTTCAAAACTTCTCGCACAAAGTTTGGTTTACTTTCGTAGAATATGTCTAAAACAGAGTGAAATGTTTTGTTATATTTTCTATGTATCCGAGAGACTAATGAATTTTGTGCATATGTGCAATTGCAAAAATATTTGTTTGTCGCGTTCTGTTTCTAGGACAATTTATAAAAACACTTTGAATAGTAAATCCGGGCAGTCGATGTGCTCATTACAAAGGCTATGCATGAACGTCATGTTATATAATATGCGACGCTTTTCAAGCGTTAAGAGGTGAAAATGCTTACAAGTATCGACATACGAGGGTGATCCAAAATAATGATAATGAAAATAAAACACGGTAATTAAAGTTAAAATAATTATTTATTTTTCTACATAGTCTCCTAACAAATCAATAAATTTAGTCCATCTTTTTCTAAACCCAGGATTCCTTTGAAAAAATTCTTTGTCTTGACCCTCCCAAAACGCTTCAACAGCGGCCATTACTTCATATCGTCTTCAATTTCTTGCCTCAGGCGTTCCTTGAGCCGAGGAAAGAGGTAGAAATTACTAGGAGCTAGATCTGGCGAATAGGGAGGGTGTTCGAGCAGTTCGAATCCCGTTTCTTGAATGGCAGCCATCGCAACTGCGGCTTTGTGAGCCGGTGCGTTGTCTTGGTGAAACAGCACTCCAGCTCGCAGTTTGCCGCGTCTTTTTTCATAATGGCCTCCCGTAATCTTCTTATTTGGTCTGCGTAGTAAGAGCCCGTAATAGTGGCTCCTTTTCCAAATATTGCACCATAATTATGCCTTGAGCGTCCCAAAAACAGATGCCATAACCTTTCCGCCGAACTTGAAACTTTGAATTTCTTTGGCGTCGGTGAGGAGGCTCGCTTCAAGTCATCGATTGTTGTTTCGTTTCAGGATCAAAATGGTGGATCCAGGTCTTGTCCATAGTCACAAAACGGAACAAAAATTTTCTTGATCTGCTTGGAACTTTTCGAGATTGACCTCGAAATGTCAACTCGATTTTCTTTTGTTCGCGATGTTCATCTTCAGTGGATGTTCTGCCCAGTTTAAACTCCTTGGCCCAGCGTGCAACTGTAGAATATGGAGGAGCAGAGTCCCCAATGTTTCCACTAAGTCACAGTGTATGTCTTTTGAAGACATTTTTTCAAACAGAGTACTTGATGACAGCTCTAATTTCGTTTTTCTCCATGTTGATGTTATCTCTTTGACAGTTCGTATTCAAATGAATGTATCTCCCGGAAATCGTGATCTATTTATATGATTTTTTTAGGCTGACGTAGTGAGTATATAAGCAAGCAAAAAATATTTTTTTGGATTTTTATGCGGACCTGAAGTAACCGATTATCATTACTTTTGGATCACCCTCGTAGTTTTGGGAAATTCCATGATACCTGTAGTTTAAATGATTAACAATTTTTTTCTGAATGTCTTCAATAGGATGAATATATGTCATATACTGTGGTTTCGAAATTAAATTGCAATACTCAAGAATGGTCCTAACGTATGAATAATACAAAATCTTTAAACAAGTAGTATTTGAAAAGCGCTTCATACTCTTAAAACAAAACCTAAATTTCTGTAAGCCTTACTTACTATACTCTCAATATGTTCCGAAAATAATAATTTTGCATCCATAATAATGCCTAAATCTTTTACAGAATGTGAATAATTTATTTTAACAAGGTTAATTTTAAAATAAAAATGATATATGATTTTTTTTACGAGTAAATTATATATAAATAAATAAAAAATAAAAAATAAAATAAAAAGCCTTTTATTTCTTGCATAATAAAACTAGACAAGGAAAAAAATATTTTTTCAACTTTACAGTATAACATAATTTAAAGTTTATTTAAGTAATATTTAAGATGCCTTATTATAGTGATATTAGAGTATAAACTGACTATTTCCTTACTTGTTTAATTATTTAAATTAAAATTCTAATTTGCAAGAACCCCTCTGCAGGTAAAGGCCTCCTCCAAAGAATTCCATTTATCCTTATGTTCTTATGTTTCCCGTTAGGTGATTGCCAGATTCATTTTCGATTAGTTTTTTTTTGAAGTATTTAAAATTGTTAGCCTATTTTCAAGGGCGAAATCGATTAATCTATGGTATCTTTGATTTCTTTCTCTATAAGCTTTTAATTTTTATTACTACTATTCGTCTTTCATCTTCTTTGACTTTTTCTGTGATATCAGTGAAACTTTCATTTTTTTTTGATGTTTATTATTAAAAACCCGACTCCATATTTCCCCGATGTGTGTCCTGTATAACATAATATCATTTTAATAATTTTAATTTTTTAATAATTTTTTTAATTTTTGTCCCAACATTATAAGTAATAAATATAAATAAAGAAGGACGAGGCGTAACAGTGCCACAGTAAACATCGTTCCGTATAAAAATAAACATTAGAAACAATAAAGTGCAGTCATTACGTAGAAACGTGGAAAAGTGACAGCAAATAAGTGAATTTGATTGTCAATTGAAATCACGGACCAATATTATCAGTGAATAATATAAAACTATTAAAAAAGTAAAGTGCAAAACGAACACTATTGTTACTACCTTAAAAACTTATCACATTTAGACAGTTACGCAAATCAGACCTTTTTTACATCTGTAGTGTGTGTAGAAGTGTAAATAAATTAAATACAGTTATTTTTTTCTTGAAAATGTTGGATTCTCATAACCTAACCTCAAATATTAAATGAATTGCAAATTTTAATGTATCTATGCGGAAATTGGCATCAACACCATCTGTTATAAAAGAGGCAAACTAAAACATCTATAATAATCGAAGAGTATTAAATGGAAATACTATCCGCGAACCAAATAGTATAAAAAGACGTCACAAGAGGTAGCCACCGGTATCAAAACAATCATCTAACATTTCGACTTCAATTGTTTTAAATTCATAATAAGCAATCATGGAAGAAATTATGAATGCACTTCGAAACATACAAAAGGAATTGGATGAACAGAAAATAACAATTATGAAAAATGGGAAAATGTAACGGAGCAAGTTACACAAATGTAAACAAAATGTTGGAAGAAAAATTTTTATTTGGGAAGAAAAGTTCGAAAATCTTAAACAAAAGTCGAAAAACAAGAAAAAAGACTCTACTTCTTGGAAAAACAAGCAAGACAAAGAAATATAGTCTTCTTTGGTATCGAGGAAAAGAATCGTCGTACACAAATTTGAAAAGCAACCTTAGAGTTTTATAGAAGAGTATTTTACTATTAAACTAGACTACAATGATATACAAGAGATAAAAGAATAGGAAAAAAGGAGAGACCCTGCCCATAGTTGTAACTTTTCTAACTCTCGGTCTGAAGATAAAATTTATAAGCAAAAGTCGGCACTGAAAGATACCCAATATTACATGAAAGAAGACTACCCACAATATGTGCTTGAAAAAGAAAAATGTTACAAGAACAAGTAAAAGTTAAAAAAGAACAAGGAAAAACGGCTATAATTAAATATGATAAGTTAATAATTCTTAATAAAAAATGGATACAACAAATAATAATAAAAGGACACTACCTATCTCACCGGAAAATATCTCCCAGCAACAGGGTGACAAGAATACACAGGCTAACAAAAAAAAAGCAAAACACAACAGACACATTCATTGGTTCAAAGTTCATCTAATATATCAGAAGGATGCCAAAACCTGGCATGCTGAATTTTCTTGTTAATAAAATGCCAATAATAAAACAAACAAGCAGGAACACAATAACAAAAATAAATATCAATTAACGTCCTTCTCCACACAAATTTCGTAGTAACAATACCTAATATGACACAAAACATCTTCCAACCCGGCTGGTCACCGTGGAAGATCAAGACCACAACCCTCCAAAGATGGAAACAAGAACCCTTATACAAACAGAGGAGATCAAATCAACTCGAGAAATATCAAACCCTTCAGTCAGACAATACTTATATTAGCTTTATATATTACTTATAATGTTGGGAAAAAATTATATATAATGATATTTATCTATATTAATACATATACGATTTTTAGCGTAATATTCGTTTAATCTATCGAGATCAGATTGAAAATTGATACAATCAGTGTGATTTTTAATCCTTATGTATATTTTTGGGTCATCCGCGTATATTAAGTATTTTGCATAATGTGAGCAAGTACCGATGTCGTATAAATAAGAAGCGTAGAGCAACGGTCCTAAGATTAAGCCTTGAGGTACACTAGATGAAATTAAAACAAAATCAGACCATAATCCATCAATTACAACTACCTGAGAACGATTACGTAAGTATGACTCCATCCATCTGAATAGATTACTACGGATCCCTAGTTCATAAAGTTTATACAATAGTATCATGTGGTCCACACGGTCAAAGGCTTTCTCGAAGTCCGTGTAAACCACATCTACATGCGAGCCACTATCCATACTGTTACGAATATGTTCAGTAAAAACACTTAAGTTGGTTATAGTAGAACGCACTTTGATGAACCCATGTTGTTCAGTTTATATTAACAAAGATATAGAAGGATAAATCCGCGAATTAACACCCTTTCAAACATCTTGCTTAATACGTTAAGAGTTGAATTTGGGGCTGTAATTTTCAATAGATATTAGGGAACCCTTTTTATGTATCGGGACTATATGTGCTCTTTTCCAGATTTTAGGAAAATATCCATCTAATAGACATCTATTAAAAATCGAGGTAACTAGGGTAGCTAACGAATCCACACACTTAGCAAAGAATATTGGTGGATGCCATTGCAACCAGCACCTTTTGTGACCTCAATACCATGGAAGAGTTTAATTATTTCATTTTATCTATGGCAATATAATGAATTATATTATCATGAGATTTATTAAAGGACGAGTGTAAAGAGTATTTATCAGCAGGCATACTAAAGTTTTTATAAAATAATCGTTAAATGTAGAACAAATATCCTATTGGCTATTCAAGACTACGTTGCCATACGTCATTTGTTGTGGGAAGCTAATTTTGTTTTTTCTTTTAGATTTGACTTAAGTCCAGAAATTTTTTCGATTTTTTTAAAATATTGACTAAAGGTAAGAAAGGAGTTATAACACTTAACCTGTAGCATTTATTGTTTCTTTCTGAGCAAGTCAGCAAAGTTAGCATAATCAACTGGGTTATTATATCGTTTCCAGCTACTATGATTTTAAAATTTTTCTTTTATCACATGTATAAGAGCTCTACTGTACCAAATTGGATATAAATATGTACCAAAATATTTATTGAGGTCTATATCACTCTATAGAATACTGTCCGACCCGTACCTCGAGGCAATTTGGGCGGTTGTCAACGTATATATTACGTTCAATATTATTAAAATTTTAGACAATTAATCGCACTAGCATTATATTAAGCATTTTTGTTTAAAAACGTAGGTATTGTTAAGAGCTTGGGGTTCGAGACAATCAAAACTGCCGAGTGAATTACAAAATTGACACTTTAATTACACAACACTAATTACAACTTTAAACCACACTAATAACAAAACACAATTTTACTACAGATCGCTTTAATTCGCAGTTGTATCGCTTCGAAGTCTTCGCTTGTATCGCCAATTCAATACTCACTCGGTCGCGGTCTATACCGGCCTTATAGGGCCTCAGATAGTTTCAGTAACTTCTACTGTAGAAACATCTAGAATGTTCAGTACATATCGGTCCCGAAATTTCTAGAAGGATCTTGACTCTCCTAGTTCTGCTACTCGATACCAGAGGGCGCTAGTTGCTAGTGTTGCCATGTACAAGACATTAATAGTGGCGCGCAACACTGCCCCTCCTAAGACATGCGTCTAATGCGTGCTAAGTCGTCCCGAGCATTAATGGCGTCATAATAACGCGCCAGTCGATCCACATGGACGATCTTAGGAGTACCTCTTGCCTTTCTGTATCCGGTAGGTTACGTCATTGATCCTTAACACAATCCGGTACGGTCCGTCCCATTTAGCTTGAAGCTTGGAGATTTCCCTTTGCTGCGAACTGGATTATTTAACCACACTATTGAACCTTCGTCAAACCCTTTGTTGTTCATTTTGCGGTCATACCGTGTTTTCATCTTTTCAGACGTTTGCTGGCCCGATTGTCTGATGTGCTCATAAATGTCATTCATTTTGTTCCGCAATTCATTTGCATAATCGGTTATACTGCGTGGGGCATCAGGTGGTATTCCGGTGATCAGGTCTGCAGGCAGCCGTAATTCTCTCCCAAAGTTTGCGAAAGCTGGTGACACTGATGTACTTTAGTGAACAATGCTTCGATATGACAACAAAAACGGTTGTATGTGCCATTCCCAGTCTAGTTGCCGTTTTTCCACAACTTTTGCTAGGTACCTCTCAATGTCTGATTAAATCGTTCTACCATTCCATCAGATTGTGGGTGATAAGAAGTTGTTCTTGTTTTATGAGTACCAATAACTCGGCAAGTTTCCTGGAATATTTGAGACTCAAAATTCCTTCCTTGATCGCTGTGAATCTCTAAAGGTACTCCAAAACGACAGAAGACTTCATGAACTAGTTTATCTGCAACTGTTGAAGCTTGATTTGGAAAAGCGAAGACTTCTGGCCACTTCGTGAAGTAATCCATTACAATCATGATATACTTGTTACCACTTTCACTTTCCGGAAACGGCCCCAATGTCAAGGGCTATCCTCTCCCATGGTGCACCAACATTGTACCATTTCAATGCACCTCCACTACGAGTTTGAGGTCCTTTACAGCCGCACAACTTGTACATTTGCGACATCAGTCCTTGACATCGTGACGACAGTGGACCAAGTAAAACCGTTCTCAGATCTTCAGTAGAGTTCGTTTAACTCCCAGATGGCCTCCTGAACAACCATTATGGTACAGCTGTAGAACATCCGGTACTTTAGCTTTGGGTACAACCATTTGCAAATGACAACTGTCTCCCGAATATTTTCCCATTTTCGGCACATGACTCCATCCTGTATCAGCAAGCTGTCCCATTGGGCCCAATAGCTTTTCGTGGTCGAACTCATCGCTGAGACGTCACTCCACTTGGGCTTAGGAGCACTGGCCTTCATCCATTTCAGAATCGGCTTGATGTCTGGATCTTCCTGCTGTGCATGTTGTAGGCTGTCCTTCCACTCATTGCTGAGCTGGTCTGTCCTGAGCATCCTCACAGACACCACTTCCTTACCCTCTTGCCTAGTACAATGCTTGCAATCTTCAGGACAAGGTCTTCTTGACAATGCATCTGCGTTGCCATGAGATTTCCCGCTGTGCTGGGCGGTGCTGTTAGCCGCACTGCCCTCTCGAGATCGATCACCTTCCCTTTCTACAGTTCGCTTAGGGCAGCTGGATCGCAGATGGCCCCTTTCCCCACAGCCGTAGCACCTAGGGCTGTATCCTTTATTGCGGTCGCGAACTGTAGCTGCTGCAACCTCCCTGACGCGATGGGCACGATGATCCTGCCGCACGGCTTCCACCTCCAGTGCATGGGCCAAGGCGTCCTTAAGCGTCTCGTGGTGCCCGAGCCTCACAGCAGCTCTGACTTCAAGGTCGCGGATGCCATTGATGAATGTCTGAACCAGGTTTCCTACAATGAGCGCAGGTACCGACTGGTATGCTTTTCGAACCAGCTTCTCCACCTCAAGGGCTCACTGTTGCAGGTTTTCGTTGCTGCGTTTCACGCGATCTTTGAGCTGCGCAGGAAAGACGTGTTCCAGGTGAGCGTCACCATCTCTCCTCCAATGTCTCAAGGATCTGCTCGTAAGTCACTTCCTTACCGAGCTTCCAGAACAGTTAAGGCCTGGTCACGCAGGCCTAGGGTAACAGCAGTCATCGCCTGACTTTTATTCCAGCCGTTCGCCTTCATGACAGCCTCGAACTGGATTTTGTAGGCCGACCAGGAAAAAGTCCCGTCGAACGGCGGCACTTTGAATCCACGTAGCGAAGGTGTTGTAGCTACCACGGGAGCTGTAATATCATCCCCAAGTTTGAGGTCGTCCAGCGTTTTCTTCGTCAGCCATCACGTTGTCAACCCGATTGTTCACTTGGTTGATTCGGGTTTCAGCTTCTGATAGGTGGTTGTCATGTTGAGCAACCCTATCCTTCACCTCCCTTATCTCTTTCCCGAAGGTAGCGTGAAGGTCCTTCATGAGAAGCATCTGCTCCTCCTGTCCCCGCTGCAGTTGCTCTTCCAACCGACGCGCCTGTTCCTCCTGTCGCGGGCCTGCTCCTGCAGCATCATCATCAGAGCACCTAAGTCAGGTGCTGCAGATGTGGGAGCTGCTGACGGGCCAACCTCCGTGGTGGGCAGCTGGCCTCCGACGCTTGCGACGTTGTTCCACAAAATCGTCTCTGGTCCATCTCCTGTTGGCGTTGACTTCGGTCGATTTTACCTAAAGATGACACGGAGGTATCCTCCGTGTCATCTTCAAAAAATCGACATGATTAATCCACTTCTGACACCAATTGTTACGAGCTTGGGGTTCGAGACAATTAAAACTGCTGAGTAAAAATGATGCAGGTGGCTCGGGACCGTGCTTTGTGGCATTCCGTGGGGAGGCCTATGTTCAGCAGTGGACTTGTGAAGGGCTGTAATGAATGAATGAATGAATGAATGAGTAAAATTGACACTTTAATTACACAACACTAATTACAACTTTAAGCCACACTAATAACAAAACACAATTTTACTACAGATCGCTTTAGTTCGCAGTTGTACCGCTTCGAAGTCTTCGCTTGTATCGTCAATTCAATACTCACTCGGTTGCGGTTTATACCGGTCCGGTCTATAGGCCTCAGATAGTTTCCAGAACCTTCTACTGTAGAAACATCTAGAATGTTCGAGTACATATCGGTCCTGAAATTTCTAGAAGGATCTTGACCTCCTAGTTCTGCTACTCGATACCAGAGGGCGCTAGTGACTAGTGTTGCCATGTACAAGACGTTAATAGTGGCGCGCAACAGTATATTACGATATTTCGTGCAACAGTCTAATACCGCCAGCATATTGTAAGATCACCTACGACCTAATCAGGCATAAAGGCAACTAAAACCGTACTTTGCTGTATCTAAAGTGATGAGCTGCAGTGGTGAAGATGATGATATTGCATATGATGATGAGAGTAAGGTGTTGACGTCGTCAAAAATGATTATTTTCCCAATTAGATTAAGGTTTAATCTAATTGGGAAAATACGCCTCTAGCTGTTTCGACTAAGGAATCTAGTCACTGGTTACACGCTTTACCATCAAGTAATCTCGGCACATTACTTGATGGGGAAAGCTTGCGCATCGCTGTAGGAATCCGACTAGAGCGGCGATTTGTCAACCCATCAGTGCCCCTGTGGCAGCAGCGTCGACAAGTTTGGGCTCCACGGACTTTCTTGTAAGAAAAGTGCTGGTAGGTTTTCACGGCACGGTTCTTTGAACGATGTCATCCGAAGGGCTCTTGTCTCTATAAATGTTCCCGAGGTTTTAGAGCCTTGTGGAATATTTAGAGACGATGGCAGGAGACCCGACGGTATGACATTGGTCCCTGGGAGAGGTAAAGACCTAGTGTGGGATGCTACGATGCTACACTTTGGCGGCCTCTCATCTCAGGGTACTTCGTTCAGAGCCGGAGCGGCATCAGAGGCAGCTGAACTGAGAAGTGGCGCAAATATGAGTCTCTGAGAGATGACTACATATTTGTGCCATTTTCTGTAGAGAGTATCGGTCCGTGGTTCACGTGCGATGAAGTTCTTAAAGGAACTCCATCCGCGGCTGGTTGTTGCTGCTGGTGATAAGAGGGCTGGCTCTTTTCTCGCTCAAAGGCTAAGTATAGCCATTCAGCGGGGAAACGCAGCCAGCGTTCTTGGCACGATACAGCGTGGAGTAGGATTGTTTGATAATTAAATTACTAGTTTTAGTTATTTTTATTATTATTATAGTTTTTAATATTGTATATAATAAAATATTGTATATTATGTTATGTTTAAAACGTATAATATCTTAAAAAGACTTTTCGTCCTCTTGAGAAATAATGTATTTCGATTGCAGCTACTTAATGCAAACCTGAGTTCACAATGAAATCAGAAATAAAATTTTAGTTGATTTCAGTTATTATTACAGTTATTCACACCCGCTCATACACAATATGCACGCTGGCTCGCTCGAACCCACGCACGCTTTCACTCACGCACACACACACGTACACACTCATGAAAACACTTACACACGCACGCACACATGCACGCACGCGTGGGCAGACGCACGTACGCAAGCACGCATGCACACATGTACACACGCACTCACGCGTGCACGCACGTACCCACGAACGCACACTACATAATCTATATAAATAAAAATTACCTGCATGTAATATCGAAATAAATTTCTAAAATTGAGCTGAGGGGTTATTTGCATGCCATTAAGACATGAATAAACATTTGTAAGCTTTTTGTCTGTATCTCTCTCCGGGCTAATCTTCAGAATTGCTTAATCCTGAACCGACTGTAATGAACTTGAAGAACAGGTGAGAGCAATGCCACCAGGGGTGATCTACACTATATTTTATCTGAAAAACTTGAAATATTTTTTGAGAAATTGAAAAATTTATAAAATATAAGGTAAATAACGCCACATTAATACATCCCATCCAGGCGAATCTGGGGCAGGTCGCTAGTAATATCATAAAAGAATAAACATTATCATGCAAGTAGGCAGTTATTATTCATTATTAATACTGAAGCTTATTTTAACTTATCACTTGACTTCACTTGTAAACGGCTATAGTGATGAAACTTTTAAATATTTTACATGTTTTCTGTTTATCAATTCTTGGTTGGGTAATTCAAATAAAATAACTTATGAAATGAAACTTCAGTGTACAATTTAAGGAATTTGTTAGATGTTGCAAGGACTTCAAAACTATCAAGAAGTTCGAAACATCGTTGTATGACCGACATTATAAATGGAAAGTTTTAGATACTTTCCTAAGATTAAATAATTGTTAAACGACAGTCGGACGCAAAGTTTAAATTTAGATTCTGCATTACGTTACGGAGTAACTTAAATGAAACACAGTTTCTTAATTTTAAGTTTGTTCTTCTTCTTACTTAGCACTTTTATTTGCAATATTCATCAATCTAACAGAGCTAAGTTATAAATAAAACCTCTTACAAATGAGAGGAGGATTTATTAATGTCGAGTGTAGGGTACTGGAGACCCTTTTTACGGGAAACGAGGCATACCGTCTTAGTCCTTAGGGGTGACAACGCATCTGCATTTTGATTCTTAATCGAGGATAGATGTAGATGTCTATGGGCCACAGCATCAACTTACCATCAGGTAGACTGTGTGCTTCTGTTTACCAATCTAGCTGCTTTTACCTGATTGATTTATAGTTTAACGCTAGCTGACCAGGCAGACATTGTTCTACCCTTTCTGACGACCCTTCATCCTATAAAAGATCCTTAAATTTGCAAAAAAAAATATTGAGGGTCACTTATCGGGATAAAACTATCCTATCTCTCAAGTTCGAGGAAGTAATACACATTTACAAAATTTCATTTAAATCTGTTGAGCGGTTTCGGAGATTAGCGTGAACGAATATCGTGACACGGGATTTTTATATATATAATAATAATACCCTCCAGAGCGAATTTCGAACACGGTGGCCAGTTTCAACGTAGACTAGCCATCTGCGCAGGACACTATTATTACTGAGGCACGGGGGTGAGACACCGCCAACTTCCTGACCCCGGGCTCCTACTGAGAATTTCCTGACAGAAAAAACCAATATCTGATTTAGGCCCGACCCTGGATTCGAACCTGGGATCTCATGATCAGCCATCACTGTTACGAGCACACTCACTACAATTACGACTACACTCCTACGTAGTAAAGGTAAAAGTACCATGGCCCTCTTACCACTTAACATAATTTATAATAGGCATAGTATATGTATAGCATATCTAGTATAGTATGGCCATAGTATGGACACAGACTAAGAAGCCCTCTTACTCCTCCTCCTCTTACCTGCCAAGCAGCTTTCACTGATGTATTCCGATTTAACAAGAAGGCCCATTTTTTTTTATAAATCTGAAGTGACAAACTTACAGTCCACCTGATGATAAGTGAATATGTAATTATAATATTCCTATTATGCAAAACATTATCCGTATACGACAAATTCTTGCAATGCCTTTCTTATCATTTCCTCGCAAAGTTAAATGTTAAACGAAAATAAAATTTTATCGTCATTAAATAGAAACGGTTAGTGTACATTGCCAGAGTTAGTTCATAACAAATACAATAGAATGCTTTTCAGTTTCCACTTTGTTCAATTCACAATGACCGTATTTATTTTAGAAAATTTTATAATAGAATATTATGATATTTGGTAAGACGTGAGCGTGAAAACTTCTTTAGAATCGTTGTGATTTGAAACTTGATGAAACGAAAAAGCGACACTCAAAGAGACAAACATATTATATATCTATAGGATTTATTATTTTGTTTATTATAAATGTATTTATATTTTAATTACATAAACCCTACAATTATCTCGCTCCTGATATTCTGCGTTCGTCTCATTCTCTCGAAATTTAGTTTTCTGAAGAATTCACTTCTACCGCGTGTGAACTGCTCAGATGTTTTTTTTCTTCTTCTAGGCATCCACTGCTATCTCCAACAGTATGCAGTATGGGTCTCTCCCCTTGTAGTGCGAATATGCCTTAACCTTATTAATCACATCTATACGTGCTAGAGCCACGCTGCATATATATATTATGGTTGTAGTACGGATGCATTGGCTCTACCGGGGATGGGCACGTTCTCACATGTTAATGCTGCTGTGTTCCATATGGCGAGTCTAGATATCCGGAGACCTTTTTTTATTGGAAACGAAGCATTCCATATTAGTCTTCAGACGTGACAACGCATTTGCGTTTTGATCTTTAACCGAGGATAGATGTAGATGTCTATGGGCCACAGCATCCACTTACCATCAGGTTGACTGTGTGCTTGTTTATCACCTTTATTCTATAAAAAAGCTTTTAAGAAGTAAAAACTTACAATTAAAAGAATTATAATTACTTAAAGCTTTTTTATAAAAAGTAATCATCCTTGTGCTTGTTTCAAACTCAAAGCCCATTTAATTTAGTGTATTTAAGTTTCCAGATTAATTAACAGTTTTATTTTTTTACTATCTAATTAAAAATTCAGTTGAAGTTAAGATGAAAGGCTTTAAGCGATTAAACAACATTTTTATTTCAGAGCTTTATTTAAAGTGTACGTTATACAGTTATAAACGTAGACGTCTATTTAAATGTAAATATTTTGTTTATTATAGAAGTAAATGAGATTTTTTCACGCGGTAGAGCCACGCTGCAGTTATATTACGGTTTTAGCATGGTTTGACCATGCTCTCATAGAATATCAACGTAAAATAGCAGATCAAGCGCTCGCAAAAGCCGAGTACCTGTTTTGATCCACTCTCACACTGCTACCGCTTGGCGTAGGATGTCGGATCGATCATATAATACCTGCAAATCTATGTCCACTGGCATTTCATATGGCGGAAATATTATTAACTTTTTTTTTGAATAAGGGTGACAAACAAGCACACAGTTCACCTGATGGTAAGCGGGTGCTGTGGTTCGAAGACATCTACCTCTATACTCGATTAAGAATCAAAATGCAGATGCGTTGTCACCCGTGAGGACTAAGATGGAATGCCTCGTTTCCAGTAAAAAAGGTCTCTGGTTCTCTACACTGAATATACGAAACACAGCAGCATTAACCTGTTATTTTACGCTGGTATTCTGTGAGAGGGTGGTCCTAGCCCGGTCGAGCCGACCCATTCGTACTAAAACTACGAGCATAATATAGCTGCAGCGTGGCTCTGCCACGTATGGAACTGTGTTATGTTAATATTTTGTAACCTAAAATAAGTCATTAATCTATACATCTATACAAATAAATAAAATTGAAGTGTCTATCTGTAATATCGAAATAACTGCCTCAATATTGATCTAAGTTAGTTATTTGCATGCTATTATGACGTTAATAGCCATTTTTTAATTTTTGTCTGTGTAATGTAGGAAAGGTCTGTCCAGGCTAATCTTTGAAATAGCTAAACCGATTGTAATGAAACTTAACAATCAGGTAGAGAACAATGCCAAGAGGAATCTATATTATATTTTATCCGAGAAACTTTAATATTTTCTTTCATTTTTTTTCCAAATTAGGAATCTCTACATAATATAAAACAAAATCGCTTCCCGCCGTCTGTACGCTTAGATCTTTTAAACTAAGCAATTCAAGCTTTCATTAAGAGACAGAATGATTTAAAAGGAAAGTTTATATGTATAATACATGCATATTATATATTATATAATTCTTCTGACCGTGTGTATGTGACTAAACTCCTCCTAAAAGGCTGGACCGATTTTAATAAATTTTGTGTGTTTGATTAAGTTGATTAGAGAATGGTTTAGATTCACAATTGATTAACCGTGCAAACCCGGGAATATAATTTATAAAATATATGGTCTTTGATTATCTTAAACGTAAAAAATGCCACAGGCAAAGCAAAGGGCGGGTTGCTAGTATTACAATAAGCAGCGTAACATAATATTCAATAACGTAACGTAATTTTTGTGAATTGATAAAATTAACTATATCATTTTATCTATTACAGCCTATAAAAGCCCACTGCTGAACATAGGCCTCTCTCATAGATTGCCCCATAGGGGGGTTTTTGCCAAAGTTTCCACGCTTGGCAGGCAGGTTCGCAACCACAGTTTTTTTCCCAGCTGTTTTCAGGAAGATTCTGATGCCCATCTCCTGTTTTAGTTTCCCTCTGTCGCCTCTTACGACACCCAAGCGACGATATGTGTTAGTGGTGTAATTTTATAACCGAAGAAAATATAAAACGGAGAATTTGCTGCTAATATGATTCAAAGTTATTTACAAAGTTTTATTGCTTGATGTTCCATGAAGAGAAAATATCGCAGAAAAGTTGATCCGATGGGAAAACACTTTTTATAAACGGTGTTTCCTGTCTGCATTTAAGTTGTTAGAAACTAGCGGAGCTCTTCTAGTGAAGCAAAACTTATAAGAAACTAGTAAAATCAGTTTTTCCTCGTTACGTAATCTATAATACAAGACTAACGGCTCCATTCTTGTTAGACAGACTATAATACAAGATTAATAATAATTTTTTAGCGTATAAAAATAAATTGATCGGGCATACTTTTTATAATTTTTTACTGTTTAAATGACAATTAGCGAATAATCCATTCAAAAATCCTGAAGCCATATATTACATACTGGAGAAATGGGTACAAGGTTTAAAGTAAGGTAATGATTGACTTTTTAGGGTAAGGTAAAGTTACATCCTATATCCGTGAGATATGCGTGCAGCGAAGTTCCCTAAAGTACTGTATCCGCTACTGGTTATGTGGGCTGGAACACAAGCCTCTTCTTATTTCTGAGAGGGTTGTGGAAACAATTCCGCCGCGCTGTTCCAGTGCGTACGGGCGGATTTCACATGTCTTCGAAATATTTTAATTTTTCAGACATGCAGTTTTCCTCACGATGTTTACCCTCACCTGTACTCTACACGTGGTGAAATTGCAATGAGCAGTTTTTTTTTGAGATCGGGTCAAAGGGTATTGCATTATATTTCATTTGTATAGGTACCAGTTTCTCCACTCCACAGAGTTAGTAATTCAGTCATGGGGCAATGTATACGCTATTGCAATAAAGTCCTAGAAAATATACAAGGTCTCTCTATTACCAAGTTTAAATATTTTACTGAACAAAAACTGTATAAAAAGGTTATTATAATATAAATGAATATATGGTTGGTAATAATAACCCCAGGGAATGAGGTAGTCGCTTCCAAGATGTTTCTTAAATAAGTTTGAAAGTAGTTTGTACAGCCTGTGTTCTTATTGTATAAATCCCGGTGGGTTCTTTGCTAGTTCTTTCCAGGACAGAGGTATTACTCCGAACCACTTATAAAAGTAAAAAATGTACTCTCAATAAGAATTACTTATAATATATATTGATTAAAAATATTCTATTCTTTTTTGTTCTATTGTAACCAAAGGTCGCAATTTAAAACTTGCGATGGCAACAGTCGACGCGAAATATGCTCTGCAGGATTTTCCGACCCTGCGATGTGATGAAAATTATCCGGTGATAAATAAGACCCCAGTGCCCCTGTGGTAGTAGCGTCGACGAGTTTGGGCTCCACGGACTTTTATGTAAGAAAAGTGCTGGTAGGTTTTCATGGTACGGTTCTTTCAATGATGTCATCCGAAGGGCTCTTGTCTCTATAAATGTTCCCTCAGTTTTAGAGCCTTGTGGAATATTTAGAGACGATGGCAGGAGACCCGACGGTATGACATTGGTCCCTTCGGAGAGAGATAAAGCCCTAGTGTGGAATGCTACTTGCGTGGACACTTTGACGGCTTCTCATCTCAGGGGTACCTCGTTTAGAGCCGAGGCGGCATTAGAGGCAGCTGAACTGGGTAAGTGGCGCAAATATGAGTCTCTGAGAAATGACTACATATGTGTGCTGTAGAGACTATCGGTCCGTGGGATCCACGTGCGGTGAAGTTCCTAAAGGAACTCTACCAACGACTGGTCGTTGCTGTTGGTGATAAGAGGGCTGGTTCTTTTCTCGCTCAAAGGCTCAGTATAGCCATTCAGCGAGGAAACGCAGCCAGTGTTCTTGGCACCATACCACGGGGAGTATGACTGTATGATAATTAAGTTATTAGTTTTAGTATTTTTTATTACAGTTTTTTAATATTGTATAAAGGAAAAAATTAAAACACAATTTTTCTATTAATATATTTAGAACTATAATTAATATAATTTAATAATATAAAAGTATAAAGAAATGGATATATAAAGGATTACTTCTCCAGGCCGAAAAGTTAAGATTATCGCGGCTCGAAGTGACCAGAAAATGGTCAAGCTATCCCGGCCGAAGTGACAAATCCCGGTTAAAATTGACTATGCAGACTGTATTAAAGGGTGCAGTGCGAACAACGAGGAGGTTTTAATGTTTCGCGATACGGCAAATTCCCTGAATTCGGGCTACAGGAAGGATGTGAAGGAATGCATGTCCACTCACCTAGACTTATGGTGATCTGCCTCGTGCTTCAAGGGCTGCAGCCACGATGATTGGACGCCGCCGGCTTTCTTCACACATATAAACTTCACAGATAATCACGAAAATAGCGTTATAGTAAATGTCTATACAATTTACGATAATTTTGTATAGTTTAATATCTAAATTACAAAAGGCGGTTGCGATGGCGCGAGATAGAAGCGATGCGGTTGGTTTCGTGTCTTCTGAACTTATCGGAGCATGTGCACTCTTGTGTTAACACAAGAGTGCACATGCAAAATGTATAAAAGGCGGTAGATAGGAAACCCGGAAATGGGCTTAGCAGTACTCTTATTAGATAATAATTAACGAATCTCATAAGCGTTAGGCGGTAGTGCAAAGTGCCGCGAACAAGTTATATAAAAAAAAGTTAAGTGCCTAAGTGCTTTGTGAAAATGAACTAATTTCATTTATATAGCTCGCCAACATATTCTTATTTCCATTATTGTGAGAGAATTCAATTTTATACGCGCTCTTTATGAATATTATTATCGTCTGTGTCTAAAATTGAATGACATTTTCGGCAACCCGTGACGAGTCTGTCTCACGTCTTTTAATTTAGATTATCTCAGAACGAATTTCTATCTCGTCCAAATATATAAATGGATTAATAATGACAAGATTCATTATTATTCCATTATAGTACAGTTGTTTATGCAGTAGTGTAGTTTTTTTTGTTAAAGCTACAGAGTCAGTAATTCATTTATGGGCAACGTTAGAAAGGGTTATTATAATATGAATTATTACGTAGTTGATAGTAACCCCTGGGATGAGTGATAGCTTCCAGGCTGTTCCTTTTTTGTAAATAATTGTATAACCTACTTTATATTACATGTAAAAGATAAAGTGTCTGCCTGCTTAGGCGCCTTGAGATACTATCGCCAACTGTCTGCTGCTTCAAGTTGTCGTCAAAATCTCCCAAGGTCTGCACAATGTGACGCACCAACATATTATGAAGCAGACTAAAGGATTACAAGTATTATCACTTAATGAGATAAATGAAGACAATAATATTTATTGTTAGCTGGTAGGACTCCTTTTCTGCCTGGTAGTTCGGTTGGGTAGGTCCACCCGCTTACCTGTTCTGCCGCCAAACAGCAGCGCTTGCACTGCGGTGTCCTCTTCTGAAGGTTATAGAGAGCCAGTATATACAGGCTGTGGGACATTCTGTATATACTGGCTGTATATAAGTATTTTATATTACGTTATCTTAATGAAATATATAAATTATTAATTAAGATTACGTAATATAAAAAATATAAATACATACATATCTACTCTACATACTAACATATATATATTAATATATTTTTATTAAAATAAATTCATTTATATAAATAACAACAGTCCTCAGTCAAAATATTCACGTATATTCACGTACGTCCAGATTGTCCTCAAAACATTCACGTATCAACTCCTGGAAGGACTTTCAACTTTTTTTTTTTTATAGAAGTGACTGTGACACAGGAACACACATACTTAATGATAAATCATCCATTTATCTCTGTCTATGACCCATAAACATCTACAATCTACACCTATCATAGAATAATAATCAAAATGCAGATGAGTTGTCATCCCTGAGGACTATGATATATATCAAGTTATAAGGTTCTTTACTCTTACCATACGAAATCCATCAGTAGTTAGATTAAAATTAATTGTCAAAAGTTATGAAAACAAATAATATATTTCAAATGCGGAATAATCAGGCCACTAAGGGTAGAAAGGTCAAAAATACAGGTCGGGTCATCTAAGTCTAGACTTTTGAATGATCTCATTGTAAATTGCTTTCAACTAATAAATTTTCTGCAGGTGGGCGCAAGTCTACCTCATTATTATTTGCAGACGTTACATGTTCGGAATACCTTTGGAATAGCTGAATCGATTGTGATGAAACTTTACAAATAGATAGAGAGCAAATTTAAAATATAAAGTTGCGTACAAAGCTCGCGTATTGATTAGCTTTATGTCATATGTCTTCCATTCGATTACAATGTGGGTGTCTTCAAGGGATTAGTGAATAGGTTTTTGTTAAACCAAGTACCATCTTCTACAGCACCATTTACCATCAGCTGGGTTAGTAGTCAAGCACTGGCTTATAAGAATAAAAGAATGAAGGTAGGATTAGTAAAGAATGAAGTAGTTAAACTGTTATCTTTATCAATTAATTAACTGCTTCTATTTTAAGGTTTTTGTCTTTAATCTGCATCTACCAACATCTTTATTTTCCATCTTTCCCAAAGTTGACTGGTAGAGAGTGCCATAGAGCATTAAGTCCGCCCTTTGTAACCGAAAGTTGAAGGTGTGTTGCAATAAAGGATAAATAAATAAATAGTTCTCTCGTTCTCAGAAGAAGAGAAAAAAGTAGACGGCTTAAAAAATGAGCCGATGAAGAAGACTGTTCACTGTTGGATATTTCTTTTAATAGTATTATGGTGACAAACGAGCACATAGTCCACCTGATGGTAAGTAGATGCTGTGGCCCATAGAAATCTACATCTATCCTCGACTAGGAATCAAAATGCAGATGCGTTGCCAGCCCTGAGTACTAAGATTGAATGCCTCGTTTCCAGTAAAAAACGTCTCCGGTTCTCTACACTCACGATACAAAACACAGCAGCTTTAGGCGATAGCGTAGTCCTAACCCGGTCAAGCCGACCCACTCGTGCTACAATATGGCTGCCTCTCCCATTGTACGGAGGATTTGCCTTAATCGTCACACTTAGCAGGCGGATTGAAGATCCCAGTACCAGACATTCTACGCTGCTCCCCGTCATGGGTCTGTGTATTTTATGTCTAGCGTAAACGAGATGGTTATAAAAAGTAAAAAAGGAAGAAAAACATTTTGTACAAACGCAAAGATAGACGTATAGGCACTGTCAAAGACAAGGGTGGAACCCAGAAATTTTATGGTAATGGCCACATTACTAAAGAATAAATAGCTAGGTAATGCAAAAATAAATAAAATAACACTAATGGGGATCCACTTTAAGTAGGTATAATAATACAAAAAGAATCGTCAAAATCAGTTCACAGTTAGAGAAGATATCGCGAAGTATAAAGCACAAGTACAAGTAAAGTAGAGACGAATTGAACAGAACCTCCTGCTTTCAAGTCGGCTAAAAAATTCCTTTCGTATGTCTTGGCTAAGTCAGAAAAATAAGAAGCTAAGTAGACTATTTTCTTAAAATTAGAAAAGTATCAAAGCTATCGTGTAACAGACTAAATGTAATTATTTTGCAATTTAAAACAATTCTCCTTTCATTTTAATTATACGTCTTCATATAATACGTCTAAACAATACCGGTATCAGACTCAAGACTGTGTGTTGTTTTAATTGATGTGACAAGAGAACTTAAAGTCCACCTGATGGATAGTGGTTACTGCTGTCCATGGACACTTTTTTTTTACATGGGGAAATGCCTACGCATACCCTCCTCGCGGGGACAGGGACGGGTTATGTCGGACTCGCACCGACTAAAACCCATGGTGTTCCGCCTTCGCCGCATATTGGCAGGGTCACGGGAACGCTTTCGCACACATTCGCGGCCCCACCAGCGCCCCTTCAGCTTGGCAGCCCCTTCTCGGGGGAGGACCTCTCCTCCCCATTCTCCTTCTCAGGCAAGGCGCGCCAGGAACAAAAGGCACGCCCCCTTCCACGGCCTCCAACTTCACCTGCGTAACGGGGCCCCCCGAGTCCGATACTCGGAGGCTATGGGGCCAAGAAAATTGAGTGCACAGTACCACCCGCTTTCCCGACCCCAGCGGCGGATCTGGTATCTGGCTCCGCCGCCATCCAAGTTTCGGCCGCGGAGGGTAGGGAGAGCGGCGCCTCGCAATACCGAAACTCCTCTCCTCCCGCGGCCCCAACACCACCGCATTAACGGTGCGGCCCCGTCTGAGTCGCGGAGGATAGGGCGAGTGGCGCATCGCTATACCAAAACTCCTCTTCCTCCGCGAGTCCATCTTGGCTGCAGCGGTAGGGTGAGAGGACACTCCTCTCGCCCGAAGCCCACCGACACACATCCGAAGTGGGCTCGCCAAGCCCACTCGGGGTGGCCACCACGGGCCAGGCACTGGGTTCCTCTTTGTTCACCGCGGGTGACCAAGCCACGGCTACTAAGTCCCCCCGCCACGACACCCGGAACCCTTTCGGGGATCCATGGACACTTGTAGTCAACTTAAAACAAAGAAGGTTGGAGATTCGTTGTCACCTCTGAGGCCTAAGGTACATTGTCTCACAGCGTGTAATTATACTAGCTCATTATGTACTTCAGACTGAAACATAACAGTGCAAGTACTGTTACTTCGCGTCAGATAAAGATAAGGGGTGGGGGGTACCTACCCAAACGGACTCCTAGGTAGAAAAGTGGTCCCTACTACCTAAAACTTATATTTGTATACAATTAGAAAGCTCAATCATCAAAAATCTATTCAATCGTTTTTAGTGGTAGAACCTATCGATGACGATCAGCATCATCACAATCCACGCTTTCACAGAATACCAGTGTAAGGTAGTAGCTTATTGCTGCTGTTTTTCGTATGGTAAGTGTAGAGAACCGGAGACCCTTTTTACTGGAAATGAGGCATTCTAGCTTAAATTTCTGAGGTGACAACGCGTCTGCATTTTGTTTCTTAATGAACATAGATGTAGATATCTATGGAACACAGCATCCACTTAGCATCAAAAGAAAAAAAACAAGCCCACGGCTGAACAAAAGTCTCCGCAAAGAAAGCTACAAAGCGCGGACCCAAGCCTGAGCCAGCCCTAAGCATCCATCGACTTCCTGCATCTCATACCATGACGAATCTCCATGTTGTGGGGTCTGCACTACACTTATAAATGTCACCATCAAAAATGTTATATAAACATAATTATAATATATGTATGTCATGCAAAATGCAATCAAAGAAGTATTAAAAATAAAAAGCTTCGTAGGAACTGTTTTAGCCATGTTTTAGCATTTTCCAAACTCATGTTTAATTATCTTCTTTTAAGGCCCGATTCTATTAATGAAAGCAATATATGACTTAAAGGTACATGATACCTTTTCTCATTATGTTGGGATCTTCAAAATAAAATAAACTTTTTGCGAAAACATAATTCAAAACGTTCCAAATTATTCAATTTATATCGACGTTTATCCACGGTATATATTATTAGAAAATATAAATTTTTGAATAAACTGATAATGAGAACATAATATAACGTTTATCCATGGTATACTGAATAATGAAGAACATTTATATTTAGCAACTTTTTATTAAAACTATATAAATAACGGCATAGTTTCAACCGTGTAGTGGCTATGAAAGAATATCCACAACTCCATTTCGTCCCTTAGGTGTCGTAAGATGTGATAACAACTCAAATAGATAAAAAACTGCGCTCGCCAACCCGCCTGGCAAGCGTGGTTACTATGCAAAATCTGCCCTATGAGGCAATCTATAGGGGAGGCCTATGTTCAGCAGTGGAATTTTATAGGCTGCAATGGATGAATGGATGAGTGCGAAGGGTGGGACAACTTCCATTAGATGGAGTAACGACATGCAAGGAGTTAATTGATGAAGGTGGCTCAGGGTCGTGTTTTGTGGTGTTTCTTAGAGGAGGCCTATGTTCAGCAGTGGACGTGTTAAGGACAGTATTGATGTTGATGATATAAAAAATAGAATTTTATACAACTTTTTATATCTTTGCTCTATCGGTGATATATTTTAGCTATAAACCTTTCGCAAAACAGTAACTGAAAGGTAAACTATTCACAAAATAGATAAATGATTCAATTTATCATCTGGTTTGGAATCGAGTGCTATACAAAGGCATAAATGACATGAGATGGATGGTAATTGATGATACTAGAAGCTCAACTACATTTACTATCAAACAGATTGATCATACATCACGCATTATATACAAGTATTTTCTTTTATCTCGTTAAACTTAGCTTCAAATAGGTACATAATATTGAACATAAGGTTTTTATACGGTATTAGCAAACCGCCCCGGCTACGTACGGGTGATTTCTAGATCTCGACAACAGCGCCACCAACCAAGTCTAAAAGTGAATCTAAACCATCCATGAATCTAAACTCAAACACACAAAAAAATTCATCAGAATCAGTTTAGGAGGAGTTCAGTGACAAACACACGTACAGAAGAATTATACACTCGTATATAAAGATATGTTAACAATGTGTGGTGGCTGCGTAAGAGAATCCGTCACCCCAGTTTTCCGGTTGGTAAACTCAGAAAGATCTTATAGTTTCCGATAGATGGCACTATAACCATTTCGTTTACCCCAGATGTGAAATATCTTGAACGGCGAAGGCGGTATGCAGATCACCGATCCACCTGCTAACCTTGAAAGAGTATCAAGAAGAAAAAGTATCAGTTTGTTTTAACATGCACATAGTATTGTAGACTGAATTTTAGCTCCAAATACGCTCACGCAGCGCTGTTCAAATTCTCATACAAAATTTTACTTAAACTAAACTGTCACATTAACTATACTATAGAGCAAAATCGTGCTCGCGATACCGATTTTTTGTTAATGGCGTCGAAAAATGAACGTAATGAATAATGTCTCACGATGCTTCATTACGTTCTTTTGTGATAATCCGTAAAGACGAACTCCATATTAAAGAAATATAGACACGAAGTTAGCAGTTGTAGAGAAAAAATTTTTTGTCGATTGTAGTCAAGCACTGGATGGTAATAAGTAATAAAAGACTCAATCGACTGGATTGGGATTTTAATGCTTCGGACTGATGGGAGCTTCATGCTTCGATACACAATGTATAAGCGCCGACTTCAGAAGTTAAATAAATTATGTGAAAATTATTTTATTCTGCGTAGTTTTTGATGTCAAATAATTTTATTAAAACAAATGGCCTTTTTTTAATTTTACATATTAGGTATCTGATATTTCTAGTAGTAGAAATATCAGATGCCTAATATTTGTAATAAAACATATATTATCTTTGTAGTAGTATTAAAACGCATAGTAAAGAGAATAAAATAACATAATCTTTGCATTTACAGTTTCATTACCTTGCTTTAAATATTTTCAAGTTTTGTTGCAAGTGCAATATCTTGCGCAGTTTTCCTAAAGTGCTTGGAAATTGATATCACATGATGCTTTGAACAATCCAGGCAGCACCCTATTGTATTATCAGATCAGCTTCTATATACAATATTATTGTTTTGTCATCGGAGTAATATAAGTATGCCAAATTTCAGCTCAATCGGATGTCAGCAAGTGCTTCTAAAATCGATTACAAATTTGAGACAGGAAAATATATATAAGAAGAAAACAATTTAAATAACAGCTTGTAAAAAGGCAAATATAAGGTCGGGGAAAAAGTTTCTTCGTATTTTATATACAAATACAAGACATTTTTTTTCAAAGTCAAATTATGTTTAATTATAAAATATATGTGCCATTTTGTTCGACAACTTGTTGCCATCTTGTAGGTAGTGACATAATCCCGTTGCTGTAGAAATCTTGGGATTTCTGATCAAAAAAATGCGACAAGTAGTTTTAACAGTCCTCTCTTGATGTTAACCTGACATTAACAAAAGAATTCTGAAGAGACCGAAACAGGTGAAAATCTGAGGGTGCAAGGTCAGGACTATATGGTGTATGCATTGACACTTCCCAACCAAGCTATTTAAATTTTTCCTGAGTGGCCAAAGATGTGTGTGGTCTGGCGTTATCATGATGAAAGGCCACTCCTTTACTGTTGATCAATTCCGGCCATCTTTTCTCAATTTCTTGCTTGAGTCTCATTAGTTATTGGCAGTAGAGATCCAAATCGATGGTTTTACCCGGCGGTAAAAGCTCATAATAAACTATGCCTTTCCAATCCCACCATATACACAACATCACCTTATTGCGTGTTAATCCGGATTTTGCTACAGTCTGTGAAGCTTGACTACCCTTTGACCATGATCTTTTTCGCACGTTCTTATCGTAGGTGAACAACGCACGCACGCACGCACGCACACACACTAAGAACTCGATTTTCGAAAACCGGGGTGAAACCAATAACTTCCCGACTTTTCGAAAATCATTGATTTTTGTAGCGGGAAGTTAAAAAAAACTCTGACCGAATTCTTTACAGTTTGGGATAAAACGAATTGCATGGATTTTATCGCGTTTAATGTAACTTTTTAATACCCGACATTTCGGGCACTTTACAACACCGATGGGCATGGGGGTGACTGAGCTGTTTGACGTCCTGATGTCATAGTTAGCGAAGGTTACCTTAAACTTTAATTTTTTAATTGTGTGTTTCTTTTTTTTCTTTAGACCTTATTCGCTACGTTACATTTTCTATAAACTGCATACTATACACATTGAACGAGAATATCATTAGTACTTTAATACCGATAAGCCAAACGACCTAACCAAGTCTAACATCAACAACACGACCCACGACTAGCTTTATAACGATACGTTTATGCGGTACTGAGATTAATCTCGGTATTGGGGTCATGCGTGCCGACTCAACTTCACTAAAGATTGCTCCTCTTTCCACTCTGGAGTCAGCCTATAATCTTGTTGGCGAGTATATTTACTCTGTAACAATCACCTAATAAAATCTAAAAAAATATATTCTTAAGTCGCATATACTTAGTCGGGTCATAAGTTCTGTCAAAACCTTATTATTAAAATTTTTGAATACTGGCTAGATGAACTTCACCAATTTAAAAAATATAACGTTTGTGCTTGCCGAATATAAAAAAGACATTAATTTACATTCATTTTCAAATATGGAGTGGTCGAAGAAAAAAGACAGAGTAGCGGTTATCGCGTTGCACAGCTGTGGTTACGCGCCAAAAGAGATTTTCAATATTCTACAGATTCTACAGATTTTTTTATCGTACTATCAAACGATTCACTGAAGATTCAAGCTTCGAAGATCGTAAGAGGACCGGCCGAACTCGTACAGTTAGGACACCCGCGATCATCAAAGCAGTGAAGGCGCGAATCCAACGAAAGAGTGATCAATGAAGATCTAGGACTACGAGCTTATCGTAAGAAGACCGGACATTTTTTGAACGAGTGTTTGAAAAAAATTAGGCTGGATAGATCCCGCGCTTTGTTACGGTGGTACGCGGGAAAAAAATACCGCGAAATTTTGTCTTCGGATGAAAACATTTTTAACATCGAAGAAAGTTATAATAAACAAAATAATAGGGTGTATGCCCACAGCAGTGAAGAAGCCAGCACGCGTATTCCGAGGGTTCAACGAGCACACTATCCTTCGTCACTCATGGTTTGGCTTGGAGTCTCATATACAGGCTTAACTGAGGTGTTTTCTGTGAAAAAGGTGTAAAAACCAGTACCGAGGTGTACCAAAATACAGTCCTAACAAACATAGTGGAACCTCTTTCTCAAACAATGTTCAAAAACAGACATTGGATATTCCAAATTGGCACGAAGCACGCAAAACTGGTTGACCGCCCCTGGAATTGACTTTATCGGACATGAAGACTGGCTCTCTTCTAGTCCAGATATAAGCCCACTGGATTATAAGATATGGTAACACTTGGAGGAGAAAAACGCGCTAAACCTCATCAGAATTTGGAATCTCTCCGAGCATCTTTGGCTAAAGCAGCGGCAGAAATAGATATGAGTGTGGTGCGTGCTGCGATTGATGATTGGCCGCGTCAATCAAGGGCATGTATTCAAAATAGGGGAGGGCATTTTGCATAATGTAAATAAGATTGTATTCTAAATTAAATTACCTTTCATTTCATAAATAATTTCTATATAATTATCAAAAAGTGTATCATTAATTTTATAAAAAGTTTTTGACAGAACTTATGACCTAAGTATATGATCATATCTTTTTTAATATTTATGACAGACTAAATCATATGCCGTGACGTAAACTGTGTAGTGGCGGTGTAAGAATATCCACTACCCCATATCATCCCGTGGGTGACGTAAGAGACGACAGAGGGTATCAAACCAGGAGATGGGCAATAGCGCCTTCCTAATAACAAGAAAATAAAATATTGCGTTGGCCAACCCGCCTGCCAAGCGTGGCAACTATATCAAATATCTCCCATATAAATCAATATATGGGAAAAAGTTTGCTTAGCAATGGAATTTTAACAGGCTGTAATGATGAATGATGATGATGATGATGATACATCAAATACTTCCCTGGGAATAAGCCACCTCTCATTTCTCAGAGGGAATTGAAGCATATTTCAGTTATCAGAAACACGAATTCGAACCAAACGGTTTGCTTCGTCGTAAGGCGGACAGCAAAGAATGGAATAATTTGCCTAACTATCTTTCTTCGTCTTCAAGGCAAAAAAACCGGAAAAGTGCGAGTCTGATTCGACAGTGAGTCTGATTTGACAGTTCGTCCATTATGGGAATAGAGTCTCGATTTTTTCGAGTATGTTTTTCCCCGAAATGTATATAATATAATACAACATTGGTATCATCTGTAAGGCGAGAATGAGATGGCATTTAAAGGATCGGTGTCCCGTCTTTGGCGTTATATACAGCTACTTGCACGAAAATAATTATATATTAACATTATCTACTGAAGTTCATTAACTATGAAAGCACCGAAACTTACTCTGACGAAAAGATAAGTAGTATTAAGTAGGATTAAAGGACAAACTTAACTTTATTGTCGAAAAAATGTTCTCCCATACATTGATATACGTCACGGTCAATTCTCCAACTGCAAATGTAAGTTTGTAATCGTAAAAATATTTTTTTTATGATAAACTACAAATTAACGAATTTCGGACATTTTCCTTCATTTGTGCTTCGAGACCTTGCTTCTTGCCAAATTTTATGATTCTAAGTCAACAGTAAGTACCCTTTAAGTTATGATTTATTTATGAGTGTCAAAAAATGTCGCATAAATGACCGTATTTTTTATTACGTTGATTAAGAAGCTTGATTTTTGAGACCTACGTATTTGATATTAATTTCAACTTCATGCCTCCACGCGTTCCTGAGAAAAAGGGTGTCCTTGACAGACAGACTGTCTGTCATGGACGGACAACGAAGTGATGAGGTTTGCATTTTTTCCTTTTGAGGTACGGAATCCTATAAAATAGGCTTTTGTTAAGCTAAGACATTCGTTTCCCCATTTTCGGCATCATCACCACTTACCATTAGTCGGGGTAATAGCCGAGCACTGGCGTATAATAAGTAGTATACAAGTTTGGGCTCCACGGACTTTCTTGTAAGAAAAGTGCTGGTAGGTTTTCACGGCACAGTTCTTTGAACGATGTCATCCGAAGGGCTCTTGTCTCTATAAATGTTCCCTCGGTTTTAGAGCCTGTGGAATATTTAGAGACGATGGCAGGAGACCCGTCGGTATAACATTGGTCCCTTGGGAGAGGTAAAGTCTAGTGTGGGATGCTACTTGCGTAGACACTTTGGCGGCTTCTCATCTCAGGGTACTCGTTTAGAGCCGGGCGGCATCAGAAGCAGCTGAACTGAGTAAGTGGCGCAAATATGAGTCTCTGAGAGATGACTACATATTTGTGCCATTTGCTGTAGCGACTATCGGTCCGTGGGGTCCACGTGCGGTGAAGTTCTTAAAGAACTCCATCCGCGGCTGGTCGTTGCTGCTGGTGATAAGAGGGCTGGCTCTTTTCTCGCTCAAAGGCTAAGAATAGCCATTCAGCGGGAAACGCAGCCAGCGTTCTTGGCACGATACCGCGGAGTAGGACTGTTTGATGATTAAATTACTAGTTTTAGTTTTTTTTATTATAGTTTTATAAGTAGTTATGAAACCTGCTATCGGTAAGCGAGTGTAGGGCGTCCCCTACTCCCTCCTGAATGGGTTCCCGCCTTGTCGTTGTAGTGTAGTATATATATAGCCCTCACGACTATATATATTAGAGTTAAGTTAAGAATAAGGATCAGTATAATTAAAGTTATAGAAGCATCAACACGTCTCCTAATTCACACAAGACCTTTCCTACATATATCACATGGCGATTTGCCAGGCGGTGCGCTGCGACAATGCACGCACCGCCGGGGCCTACTACATAAAAGAAGAAAAAAAAAAATATTATAAGAAATCTAAATTAAATTATGAAGGGCTTGTTAAGAAGATTGACAAAAAAAAAAAAATAACAAAGAGAACATAATACCGGATGTGACAAATAAAATTTAAATTATGAATATAAGAAGAGACAACAATTTTACTTATATTTAAAGAAGATTTTGAAGACCAATTTAGTAAGACAACCAAGAAATGACAAACAAAGAAGAAATGAAGAAAGACCTGAAGAAGAAATTATAGAAGAAGCTCTAGTAACATTGCTATTAAATCAAGATTGACAAGTTTCAAGAAAGAAGATTTCAAGATCCAGAAAACATCTTAATCAATATTCCTTCAAGATAAGAGTACCAATTTTATCAAAATAAAAACGAAAGAAGAAAGAAACGTGCCCAACCATCGGTGAGCTAACAACATCTTTGAGTGCCAGAGCAGCAAAAGAAATCAGGAGTACAACCAGCGACCAGCCAAGTTCCGTAGCAGAGGGTAGGCAGATACTACGGACTTCCATTTGGCGATCCTGACATCTCTCGCCTCCTTCACATCTATATACCTACGCATACACGCTCGTCGGTTAAAGGTACTCTTAATTTGGCCCATTTTTAATATTATTACTATATTATTACTTAAATAATGTTATACACAGTTCTGGGGAAAGAAAAACTTTTAAATCATTAATTAACAAGTAGGAAAAACATTAGTACTTATTAATAGAAAAATTCAAAATGATGTATTAAACCGCAACAATTAATCGGTAAATAACCACTTGTTAATAATAATAATATTCTTTTTTGCAACAATATGGTTGTACAATGGTGTTTAAGTATAATTTAGTTTTACATATTATATTATAGTAGTGTGCAAATATTAATGGTCAAGTAACTATAACAATATTTATCGAAATTTTAACAACACATAAATTATTCAATATTATTCAATTTATATGGTAACTAATTAGTTATGTAACAGCGTCAGAGGAAATACCAACGTAAGATTGTTATTATGGCTCAATGTCATATACTATATTCTGTTATACTATATACATATATTATACTATAATTATATGTTGATATGACCATTAATTTGTCAATCATTATATATTATAAATTATAAATGTTACATCCAATTATCATTAATTTATTTCTGTATTTATGTCCAATTTATTAATTATGACAAGTTTTATATAAAGTAATATTCAATAAAAATAATTTATTACTAAAACAAAATTTAAGTAGGTCGTTACCGTATAAGAGTTCTCTAATTAAGAATAACAATAATATACAGGTACATAACACCAGCATATCCTTAGATAGGGTACACTTCGTAATAAAACGGAAAGGAAATTGATTAAAAAATGCTATCCTATTATAAAGTTTATATGTCGCCGACCTAAGAGAGTTTTAATAGTAATATTTCTTAACAGAGTTAAACTTTGACAAAAATATTATCCCATTTTGTACAAAAATTAACAAGGATGTATTTAAAAGGTGTGAAGAATGAAAGAAAGGAATGTTCAAAAGTGTGAATATGAATGATTGGGTTGCTAAGTTTCGTCAATATTGGACTGATCACCCAAATATTGATGAATGCTTAAACTCCTGGTATGGAATTCATTATGAACGAGAATAATGCAAGTTAGTATAGTAAGTGGAGCATGCAAGTGTATAAAAGTAATCGATAGAGTCAAATAGATAATAACATGTTAATAAGGAACACGGTAATGTATAAATAAAGAATGAAATAAGAGTTATGAAGAAAATAAAATTAAAACAAAAGTTTATCTTGATATGATATTAATGGAGAGATACGGGAACAACGTCCATCACTGGTATAGCATATAGTCCTCGAGCAGGGTATGTTTCCATGATTGGATGATAAAATCGGAGATAACGGGTACTAGGGAACAATACCTTCAGTACAAGTGATGTGAAAGAGTTTACTCATATTAGTACTGTTGGGGACCAGAGAAGTCTTAAATTTGTTACCCTTAATAATGGTACATTGAGGTCGTATCCTTCATTGGATCATAGTGTGAACTTAGTTTCCTCCGTGACAATTGTTGGAGTCTTTTTAAAATGACTTAAACGTTGACCTCAAGGTTGTGCGCACAACCCAAGGTACAGTTTTACCTTGATATAGTATGATTTAAAAAGTTTATGTACCAATAAAATAAAATGAATGTAATGAAAATGTAATATAGTACCCAAGTAAATGGGGGGCCCATATGTATAAAGTACCCGCATGATAAACATCATGAAGTAAAATATAAATGAAGTGAATTAAAACTCCGATTCCCGGTATCTAAATAATAAATAAATATATAAGTGAATAGAGAGAAATAAAGCTCGGTAAAGGTCAAATATATCACAAAAAAATTACGTACAAGAATTATGGAAAAAAATTATAATATAAAGGCCTAACAAACGAAAATAAGGAATAAGGTGATCCCCGACCAAATCTATAAAGTTAGATAGGCAATTATTTGCATTTCTGTATTAGGGCTATTAATGCTGTCCAAAATGCTACTAACACGTTACACATGTACCTAGTAACTATATTATCTATCCACATAACCACACGTAAACAAAAAAAATTAATCAAAAATAATAAACACATTTTCGCGTATTTAGTTATTTTACCATATTTTATATGAATTTACAAGATTTTTTTCATATTTACAATAACTACCCTAAATTTCTCTTTTATGTTTTTTTTTGTTTATCTAAAATTTGTACAATTTTTAAAAGGTACACACAAAATTTTGTATATTGGTTACTAAAATCAAGTCCAAAGTGTACTCTACTATTATAAGTTTCATAATGTAACAGTATTTTTTTATATTATAGACACCGAAACATAAAATTATGTTATCTGCTTTAAAAAAAAATCTCTTCTAATCTTAATAAATATTTTTTTAAACAAACTTTAGGTGTGTAATAGTCTATATTTTAAATTTCTGTAATGAATATTCGATAATGTATGTAATCGTATTATCACAATGAAATCTAACTATCTAAACTGTGTAAATTAAGAAGAAATGTTTAAAACAAATATTTAACGGAAAACTATTAGGAAAGGAAAATTATTTTATTTACGATATCATTTTATTGTATTGTTGAAAGTAGGTACCATCATACGATATAATCTCAAACGTTTCCATATACGTGTACTTCGGAATTTAAAACAAAGGTGTCACAAATCGCTTACGCGGCTGGGATCGCAACATGTATTTTGATCTGTCTATTGTTATGTTAACGAAAATGATTAGGTACATTGCTTTGCATTGACTTCTTTGTTCTGGATATCTTAATATGAAATGTAACAAACTATTTTCGGTATAATATTGATTGAACTATCAAATCATAAACTTTTATCCATTACAATTTATTATTTTCTGGGAAAATAGTACAGTAATGCCAACTTACTTGTGTGGATTATGAAAATAATTACTTCATTTAATATGATTTAGAAACTCATTATACTATGTTTACAACTAATTAATTTAAATTTTGTTGTGCCCATAATATTGTGAGCCTCAATCCCTGACTGACAACGATATACCTACCTAAATATTATATGAGACTATGTGATATAAATTTGTAATGCCTGTAAAATTATACCAGATGTCCGCGAATTTCTCAAATATTTACTATATTGCCTAATAATGTCAAATATGTATGTTGTATGTGTGCATGATACATCATACCAAATCTATTGTGACCTTGAAATTACTATGGGACAGGGGGATCTGGCCACCCGACGTACCCATAGAATATACCTGTTTTGACTTTTGTAATTTATATTCTTATTAGATTTAAGTTTAATTTTGATTTTATAGTAAAAAAAAAAAACAAATGTAATCATTTCTTTTTTATTTATTTTTTTGTCGGTGGGAGGTGTAGTGTAGTATATATATAGCCCTCACGACTATATATATTAGAGTTAAGTTAAGAATAAGGATCAGTATAATTAAAGTTATAGAAGCATCAACACGTCTCCTAATACACACATCACCTTATTGCGTGTTAATCCGGATTTCCTACAGTCTGTGGAGCTTGACTACCCTTGAGCATGATCTTTTCGCACGTTCTTATCGTAGGTGAACAACGCACGCACGCACGCACACACACACACTAAGAACTCGATTTTCGAAAACTGGGTGAAACCAATAACTTCCGATTTTTCGAAAATCATTGATTTTCGTGAAGTTAAAAACTCTGACCGAATTCTTTACAATTTGGGATAAAACTAATTCCACGGATTTTATGGCGTTTAATGTAACTTTTTAATACCCGACGTTTCGGGCACTTTACAACACCGATGGGCACGAGGGGACTGAGCTGTTTGACGTCCTGATGTCATAGTTAACGAAGGTTACCTTAAACTTTTAATTTTTTATTGTTTGTTTCTTTTTTTAGACCTTATTCGCTACGTTGCATTTTCTATAAACAGCATACTATACATTGAACGAGAATATCATTAGTACTTTAATACTGATAAGCCAAACGACCTAACCAATTCTAACATCAACAACACGACCCACGACTAGCTTTATAACGATACGTTTATGCGGTACCTACTGAGATTAATCTCGGTATTGGGGTCACGCGTAACTCAACTTCACTAAAGATTGCTCCTCTTTCCACACTGGGTCAGCCTATAATCTTGTTAGCGAGTATATTTACTCTGTAACAATCACCTAATAAAATCTAAAAATATATTCTTAAGTCGCATTTAATATGATCATATCTTTTAATATTTATGACAGACTAAATCATATGCCGTGACGTAAACTGTGTGTGGCGGTGTAAGAATATCCACTCATCATCCGTGGGTGACGTAAGCGACGACAGAGGGTATCAAACCAGGAGATGGGCAACAGCGCCTTCCTAATAACAAAACAAAACTGCGTTTGCCAACCGCCTGCCCGCTGTAATGATGAATGAAGATGATGATGATACATCAAATACTTCCTGGGAATAAGCTACCTCTCATTTCTCAGAGGAATTGAAGCATATTTCAGTTATCAGAAACACGAATTCGAACCAAACGGTTTGCTTCGCCGTAAGGCAGACAGCAAAGAATGGAATAATTTGCCTATCTTTCTTCGTCTTCAAGGCAAAAAACCGTACAAGTGCGAGTCTGATTTGACAGTTCGTCCATTATGGGAATAGAGTCTCGATTTTTTTGGTATGTTTTCCCGAAATGTATATAATATAATATTGGTATCTATAAGGCGAGAATGAGATGGCATTTAAAGGATCGGTGTCCCGTCTTTGGCGTTATATACAGCTACTTGCACGAAAATAATTATATACTAACATTATCTACTGTAGTTTATTAACTATGAAAGCACCGAACCTTACTCTGACGAAAAGATAATTAGGATTAAAGGACAAACTTAACTTTATTGTCGAAAAAATGTTCTCCCATACATTGATATACGTCACGGTCAATTCTCCAACTGCAAATGTAAGTTTGTAATCGTAAAAATATTTTTTATGTGATAAATTACAAATTAACGAATTTCGGACTTTTTCCTTCATTTGTGCTTCGAGACCTTGCTTCTTGCCAAATTTTATGATTCTAAGTCAACAGTAAGTACCCTTTAAGTTATGATTTATTTACGAGTGTCAAAAAATGTCGCATAAATGGCCGTATTTTTTATTACGTTGACATAGAAGCTTGATTTTGGGACCTACGTATTTGATATTAATTTCAACTTGATGCCTCCACGCGTTCCTGAGAAAAAGGGTGTCCTTAACAGACAGACTGTCTGTCAAGGACGGACAACGAAGTGATGAAGGTTGCATTTTTTCCTTTTGAGGTACGGAATCCTATAAAATAGGCTTTTGTTAAGCTAAGACATTCACTTCCCCATTTTCGGCAACGTCACCACTTACCATTAATCAGGGTAATAGCCGAGCACTGGCGTATAATAAGTAGTTATGAAACCCGCCATACCTGCCCGAACGGGTTCCCGCCTTGTCGTGGCGGGGAGGCTTTGAAGCCGTGGCTTGGTCACCCGCGGGGAACTAAGAGGAACCCACATGGCTGGCCCGAGGTGACCACTCCGAGTGAGCTTGGCGAGCCCACTTTGGATGTGTGTTGGTAGGCTGCGGCGAGAGGGGTGCCCTCTCATACTATCCCTGCAGCCGAGGTGGATCGCGGAGGAAGAGGAGTGTTGGTATGGTGATGCGCTTCTCGCTCTATCCTCCGCGACTCTGACGGAGCCGCGTCGTTGATGCGGTGGTGGTGGGACTGCGGGAGGAGAGAAGTGTCGGTATTGCGAAGTGCCGCTCTATCCTTCGTAGGCGAATCTTGATTGGTGGCGGAGCCATAGACCAGATCCACCGCTGGAGTCAGGAAGGCTAGTGCTTCTGAGTGCTCATTTTTCCTGGCCTAATGGCCTCCGCGCATCAGACACGTTTGTGCAGGTGAAGTTGGAGACCAATGAGGAGGGCGCGCCATGTGTTCTGGTGTGCCTTACCTGAGAAAGAGATGGGGGAGGAGCTGTCCTCTCCCGAGGAGAGGCCGCCATGTGGTGTGGCCAGCGATGGTGGGGCCGCGGATGTGTGTGAAAGCTTTCCTGAGGCCCTGCCGATATGCGACGAAGGTGGAACACCATGGGGTTTTAGTCGGTGCGAGTACGACATAACCCATCCTTGCAAACGCGAGGCGGGTGTGTAAAAAAAAGAAAATGAAAGAAGAGCTTCATCCTACAAGATGAAGTGACGACCTGGTAAGATATATAGGAGGGCGATGGATGTAGGTGCCTCAGAACTGTGCCTTGTGGCATTCCTTGGGGGAGGTCTATGTTCAGCAGTAGATTTGCGAAAGGCTGTAATGATGATGATGATGAACAAGAAGAAATCTTCATAGTAGCTGAAACAATTTGGATGTATTTCTCAGAGATATATTGATACAAGCTTGGGCTAATATATATAAATGTTTGTCGGTTGACAAATAAGTTTTTGGAAAAATATCACACATTTGTATGAAACCGCGGGCACAAATGGTATTGAAATAAAACTTTAATTAAAAACTCGTTCAGAGCCGGGGCGGCATCAGAGGCAGCTGAACTGAGTAAGTGGCGCAAATATGAGTCTTTGAGAGATGACTACATATTTGTGCCATTTGCTGTAGAGACTATCGGTCCGTGGGGTCCACGTGCGGTGAAGTTCTTAAAAGAACTCCATCCGCGGCTGGTTGTTGCTGCTGGTGATAAGAGGGCTGGCTCTTTTCTCGCTCAAAGGCTAAGTATAGCCATTCAGCGGGAAACGCAGCTAGAGTTCTTGGCACGATACCGCGTGGAGTAGGACTGTTTGATAATTAAATTACTAGCTTTAGTTTTTTTTTTAATTATAGTTTTTAATATTGTATATAATAAAATATTGTATATTATGTTGTGTTATTAAAAATGTTAAAACTATTTAGTTAAAATCCGCATAAAAAATAATAAATAAAAAATGATGATGTGTCTTACCTAGTTTGAGGAGCACCTCCCACCCTCCCTCAATTGCGTGCACTATCCCCGTCACTACTCCCAATACCATTATATTGGAAAAGACACACCACTTTCGGTAATATGACACGTGTTTTGCCTCTTTATGAGGCATCATCAGGCTATAATGGATTTTCGGAAAGTAACGCCTAATTGTATATAATTATTATAATAATTATATTATAATATTAAGTTTATGATAATTATTATAATACTTATTATATAAGTATTATAATAATTATCATAAAACTTTAAATCGTTTATTTACAGTCGTCAATTTGAATAATGCTTCATTAATGTTGAATAAAATGCAAATAGTTCCTTTGCATGCGACATTCTTTATTTAAACAATGTTGCCTGGGTGTTCCCGTCTAACATCGTACTTTGTAGCTGAAGACGGAATATTTACGAGCGTGTCTACATAAGTTTATTAAGTTAAACAAGTAGTCACTTTAAAAAATTGTTTGATAAATTATATTCTCTATACATACGAATTAAATTGAAGTGTATGTATGTAAAATCGAAATAACTGTCTTATATAATCTATATATATATATATATATATATATATATATATATATATATATATATATATATATATATATATATATCGAAATAAATGTCTTTAGCCGAGGGGTTTACATGACATTAAGACATAAATAACCATTTTTGTCTTTCAGTCTATCTGTTAGCCTGTCTGTCCTAATCTTCGGAATGGCTGAACCGATTCTAATAAAACTTCACGAACAGATAGAAAGCAATACCAGACGTGATGTGATATCTATCCGAAAAATTAGAGATATTTTTAAACGAAAAATGTATAAAATAAATAGTCTTTAACTATCATAAATCTAAATATTGCCAGAAAATAGATAAAGGATTTTTGATAGAAAAAAATTTTTTAGGTAGGTATTGCTGGACATGTTTTAAGTCTGTTAATTTAATTAAATGCGTTATTGTTGGTTTTTGATCGCCATCTTAGATTAGACCCTGCATCTTGATTTTTTTATCACCAGCAGTCGACCCTTGTCGGTCCTTACAACATTTGTTCTAGCACCACCAAACTATCCCTAACCATTCTCGAGTTATAACTCTTTAAAATTGGTAAATTTTAAAATCATAAAAATCATAGTGCGCCTTGTTTCGGAGTTCAACATATTTAATTTAGAGTGACGTCATTTTATTTTTGTATACTTCTCAGCAAACCCTTTCATTTGATGTCCATATCATGGGGGGCGCATAAAAAAACATAGTCCGCTATTTTTGGGTGTCCACCATATTGAATTTCGAGTGACGGACGACACTTAGCTAACCATACATTGGTCATCTAAACTAAACATGTATTCAAAATTTCAGCTCAATCGGTTGAGGTTAATTGTTTTAAAATTTAGTTGCAAGATTTGACCCTAACAAACATACATTGCACGTTGAATAAAAGCTTTTAATAATAAAAAGAGCTAGTTCAGTAGCTAAACGCTTCAATCCCCGCTGACAGCAATGAAACTTTAAGTGCTGATATACCATGTGCTCGGCGGTGAAGGAAAACATCACCAGGAAATATATATATATATATATAGCCTTAAATGGAATATTGTTTTATAGTAAAACAATATGTGAAATTAGAATAGAAAGGAGTTGGTTGAGCAAGTGGATGAGTTTATGTATTTAGGATGTGTGTTAAGTAGTGATGGCAGACATGAAAAGGATATAGAAAGAAGAGCGAATGCAGGACATAGAGTAAATGGGTCTCATGACTTTCTTGTGGGAAGTCAGAATGTGTTAAAAACACCAATGGCAATTCATAATGCTGTGTTATTCCATACCTTAATGTATGGTAGTGAAGGTTGGGAGTAGCAGAAGAAGCATGAAAGTAAAATTAATGCTATAGAAATACGGTCATTAAGAAGTATATTAATGTAACTTTAATGATAGGGTAAAGCATTGTGTGGCAAGAGAAAGGTATGGCAAACCATTGCAAACAAGAAAATGTAACCAGTAATGAGAAAAAAATGATTGGCAGCGCACCAATGGACTTTTTAGTCGGAAGTTTATCGACCAAATTGGTGATATAATGAAGATAGGCCAACAAATTACCATTAATCAATGGGCATGTATGCGTATATCTATGGATGCAAGAAGTGAAAGAGGTACGTCAGAATAGTGCGAAATGAGAGTTCGTAGTTTGGTCTACCCCTTAGAGTGATAGGCGTGGGAGTTGAATAGAATAGAGTAATTTTGATTCAATATAGAAAACAGGAATATCTGTTGAAAGTAGTTTATGCTTTTATCACTCGTTCGGAAAAAACCTCTGTCCTGAAGAGAAGAGCAAGAAACCGAGTCAGACTTTTATGTATGTAAGAACTTGTAAGTAACAAACATCAAACAACAACATTATTTGTAGGCCATACAAATAATTATTCTATGTTCTATCCCCCGGCTCGAAGCGCCACAGTTGAATTCTTAGTCACTACGTTACTAATATGTCACATTATTATTTTAGCCAATAAAAACAACAAGTCGTTGAATTAGGAAGGCGAGCTCGTTATCTGCACCCTGCTCAAGCGATAAAATCTTTAATACTGCGATGCAATAATATTGTCAACGATATTGTCAAGTGCCAAGTGCATCATGAGATTTATGCAAAGAGTTGTATCAAATTATTCGTTCAGACGTTTGTTATCGAAAAAAAAATGACTTTCTGTAAAACGTAAAATTTATTTTACGTCAGACCTAAAAAACCAGACCAGGTTAGCAGAATCAAAGGTGTGAGATGTCTGGTACTGCGAAAGTCAATTTGCCTACAACTGGAGAGGTTAATGTCCTGTAGTGGATTATGAAGAAGAATGTAAAGTTGAAAATATATAGTTGCCGCGCTTGGCAGGCGATACCTATAATTATAATATACCGCGAAAAAATGCAATAAAATTAATTCTTAATAAATTAATAAAACTTGTTTAATTTTTGTAAGCTAAGTCTAGTTTAAAAATCCAGGAATTTTATAACGTGATTAACCATGAATTTCTAATAGCTACGTAGTGTTAATGAAGCGAGAACTTTAATTAATTATACGTCAGCGATGCTGCGCGCCACTATCTTACACTTTTTAATTACTTTAATCAACATTTTTATAATTATGGACTGGAAATGAGGTTGTTTTTAAAAACAGTACTGTTGTTGATTTTTGTGTACATTAGGGATAATCCAATAAGTACAAAATATCTTTTTCACATGGTAGAGCTATGCTGCAGCTACGTTGTGGTTATAGCACAAATGGGTCGGTTCAATCGGGAAGGACCATGCTCTCAAAAAACCAGCGTAAATAGCAGGTTAATGCTGCTATGCTATATGTGGACTTTTATAGGCCGATAAACGAGAAGAAGAAGATCAAAAACCATATTTTACAAACAAATTTCAAAACTATACAGTTTCCGGCTCCATTGATCCAGTTGAAATTCGAGCTATCAGCAAATCAAATGGACGACAACTCTTGATCAAATCCACTATCAATTTACTAGATACATTAGAACTCCTTTTCAGCCTTAGAGATAAGTACTTACACTCTTTCTTTTCAACCGCATAGCAGCAGTACGTTTATTATTGTGTTGTGGTCAGGTAAGAAACATAATTATGTTCCAATTACAAAATATGTATTACAATGTTACTTTTTCACGCGGTAGTGCCATGCTGCAGCTAGATTTTATTTATAGCACGAATGGGTCGGCTCGACCGGGGAATGACCACGCTCCCACAGAATAGCAGCGTGAAATAACAGCTCAATGTTGCTGTCTTTCGTATGGTGGGTGTAGAGAACCGACGACCATTTTTACTGGAAACGAGGCATTTCATCTTAGTCCTCAGGAGTGGCAACGCGTCAGCATTTTGATTCTTAATCGAGGATAGTTATAGATGTCTATTGGCCACAGCATCCACATACCATCGGGTTGTCTGAATGCTCGTTGGTTATCCTTATTCTATAAAAAGAAATGTCCTCCATATCGAATTTCTGTCACGGCGGCCAGTCTCAACGGATACTAGCCACCCGCGCACGACATATTGCTCAAGTCTATAGTTTCTTATATGACAGTGATATATCATAGGGGATAGCAAACCGATAGCACCGGAGACCATATTAGAAGATCCTATATCCTGGCAAAGTCAAAATGAAATGTGAAATAAATATTATAATTAACCATAGAATACTATAATACATATATTAAATCAAGGCTAAAGTTAACAACAGTTAATCGTCAACATATGCGTTCGTATTCATTTCCGATATGAAAATTTAAAATTGCCTCACATGTGTTCCAACCGCAACTCCATCCCGATGCTCGAAACCAGTGTGCGTTATTTCCTGTCATAACGGATTGATTATTCGCTTCATGATATTCATGATATGATATTCATATTGCGTTCATACAACATTGCCAATAGCAGCCAATAAATAAATTAATGTGAAATTATTCATATCTGTTGGGTATTATTATTTTTTTATAAAAGAGAAGGCAAACGAGCATATGGGTCATAATGATTTCTTATATTTACGCGAACACTACACATTTAAATAAAACTAGTTTTACGGATTTTATCGCGTATATTAAGTTGTTTTATATTCCGACGTTTAGAGTACTTTACAGCACCCATAATTTTTTAAATAATTTTTAATCTGGAGGTAACCGTGCTTAACTATGACATTGAGACGTCAAATACCTCAGTCCCCACGTGACCATGGGTGCTGTAAAGTACTGAATTGTCGGGAATATAAAATAACTTAATATACACGATAAAATCCGTAAACTAGTTTTATTTAAAAGAGCATATGGCTCACCTGATGGTAAGTGAAAATAACATGCTTTTTACTAATCATCATCAGCACTTTTTACTTACCATCATCAGCATTACATCCAATAACAAGTTCACAGCTGAACATAGACCTCCCCAAGGTCCCCCAATGTCATAAAATACGGTCCCGAGCTATCTGCACCCATCGACTTTCTACATGTCTTACCAGGTCGTCATTCAATCTAGTGGGCATTTGATGATTGGTGATTAGCTGGATAAGCGATCGCATTACATGACACCTGATCAGGTTTTTTTATAGTATAAGTCTGACAAATGAGCACACAGTCCAACTGATGGTAAGTGGATGCTGTGGCCCGCAGAAATTTACATCTATCCTCGATTGAGAATCCAAATGCAGATGCATTGTATCCCCTGGACTAAGATGTTCCTGTTCGTGGAGGGAAAAGTGCCTCGTTAGTAAAAATAGTCTCCATTTCTCCACACTCACCATACGAAACACAGCAGCATTACGCTGATATTTTACATTGGTATTCTGTGAAAGGGTGGTCCAGCCCCGGTCGAGTCGACCCATTAATGTTACAACCATAATACTCTAAAATTTGTATAATTAATAACAAGTTTTACAAAGTTTTCATGCAATTTTTTTATTAAATATCCTTTATTAATTAAAAATAATTTTACTGATTAAACTGCATTTGCAAATTTAGCTTGATAATTTTGACAGCTCACACCTATGAAGTTTCGTATTTTTTTAGATAAACTGTCATACAGATATTGTTGTACTTCATGGATGGGTACCGCCCACTTACGATAGTGATGTGCCACGCTAAACTATGCCATGCCATAACGAACAATCACAGACTATCAAAAATCGGTTTTGAAATAAATCGAATATATAAAAATCATGTAAATATGTATTGGAATTGGCTCTTTATTGGCAAAATATATTCTATTAACGGTACTGATTACGTGACAGCCTTTGAGCTAGATTGTCAGCCGTTATTCTGAAAAAAAAAAATATGGAAATTAAAAATAGTATCTATTGACTCCAAGATTGTGGCAACACTACAGCCTGTCATCCTTCTGTTAGTCAGCCATTTTGTAATCAGTACGAGTTCTGACGCCGCGCCGTTAGTGTCTTGTATACGCTTTCGTTCAGTTTTTATAATTTTCGCTATGTAATGTTTTTGTTGAGTTTTTCGTTAAGTTTATGTTATTTTTGGTTACAAAATGCCGAAAAGAACGAAAAAGACTATTTTGAATAGCAAATGTCGCGAATTTGTGGTTCGCTTGTGAGATTATTTTGAACGTGAGTGTCAAAATGGCGGACCGTTGTTGCCTGTAACCCAAGTTGGCAACAGAGTTGCGGATGCTCTCGGCATCGGTCGCGACGGTGTCTCGGTCATCAACTCAAGCGATAGAGGAAGACACGGAAAAAAATTGTCGACGCCGAATAGGAAAAGAAGGAGAGTTTCGAGTATCGCTGCGATTGATCACTTTGATGCCGCCGCGATACGCAACCATGTATACGCGTATTATAGACGTGCTGAATATCCAACACTAAGAAAATTAATAGTGTCCCTTAAAGACTCTGATTTATTTAAAGGCAGTTTGCAGTCATTGGCCACCATGCTACACAAAATTGGCTTCGCTAATAAAAAATGCGATAAAAGAAAAATAATAATGGAGCGCACAAATATTGCCTTGGCACGGGTGAACTTTTTGAGAAAAGCCAAACATATTTCAAATTGGGATAGTGTCGTATTTCTGAACGAGACGTGGCTTAATGCGAACCACACTGTACCGTAAGCGTGGACTGATGACACGGCACAATCAGTCACCAAAGTACCCGAAGGCAAAGGACAACGCCTGCTAATTGCGCACGCAGGGACGGCAAACGGTTTCGTACCAAATTGTTTGTTGGCTTTCAAATCAACAAAAACAACATAATATTATGAGGAGATGAATTTCATTTTTTTTTGAAATCAAATTACATACATTTTAATAAAATAAAACTAATTCTAGTCTAAATATCAGTAAAATTAAGGAAATAGAACAAATTAAATTTCTTGGGGTAATTATAGATCGAAATTTGGACTGGAAAATACATATAGATGACCTATGTCAAAGAGTTAATCGTTTTGTGTATGCACTACGTACCATAAAAATGTAACTAATAAAAAACGGCCCTACTATGCTATCAGGCGTATATTGAATCTATACTTCGATATGGTATAATAATGTGGGGTAATAGCATAGATTGGCGTAGGTATTTATCGCACAAAAGAAGTGTATAAGGACGATATGTGGTATCCCAACTAGAGAATCCTGTAAGCCAATATTCAAAATCTATCTTTACTAACTATGCCTCGTTATATATTTTGAGATAGGTAAATTTGTAAAACAGCATACATATTTATTTAAAAAGTCATCTGATATTAATCCTAGGCTTAAAAGAAATCCAAATAAATTAGTTCTAAGCGAAGTTCCGAAGTCAGCTAAATATAGTAAATGCTGTTTATCAATGTGTGTACGTATATACAACAAAATACCTGATGAAATTAAAACACTACATAATATGAACCTATTTAAAAAAAGATTGTACCATTGGTTAATTGACAAAAATATTTATGACATTAATGAATTTCTGACACTTTAAACCAGATTTTGACATTGTAAAACATAATTATAATTTAAAAAAAAAATGTTTTGTTAATTTTTAATAATATATAGGTTATCTTGATTTAAATGTAATTTGCATGCTATATTGTATTAAAATAGCAAAACATGTGGGCATAATAGAACTCTTAAACATCTGTATAATTACCATGTTTTATGCAAATAAAGACTATTATTATTATTATTATTATTATTATTCGAAAAGTTCAAAGAGTGGTTTTTAACATTACTGGAAAATCTTCATGAACCAAATATTATGTTTATTATTGATAATGTGCTTAGATTGCGACCATATCATTGCCATTACAATGCCATCGAACGGATTTGGGCCATTTCAAAGGTTTGTTTTTTTGTCATTATACCTAGTACCTACGTTTACTACATATATAGATACTTATTTTTTTTTTAGTTTTTTTAGGTCATACAGCCAAACATAACACATCTCCACCATTTACGGCTAAGAAAATGATGACTTTATTGCAAAATGCCTGTGATAACATTAGTGCGGATGACTGAAGAAAAGTCGTTGAACACACAAAAAAAATATACTAGAAGACTGGGAGCGAGATGTCCACTTTGACAGAGTTTGTGAACAAGAATTAATAATCAACGTGAGGGACAGTTCCATTAGTGAGCCTAGTGATGATGATGATGATAATAATGAACTTGATTTAGGTTGTGCACCATTATTTTAATAATAAATAACTTTAAGCTACAATTCCTTGTTTTATTTCACAATATTTATTTTCTACTAAATAGTCTGACTGACCGAATAAAAATATGCACGAGGTGAAATCGTTATTGTGGGAGGGATTTTATTATGGTATTAATAATTTATTATTAATTTAATAGATAAGAAATTGTACAAAATGCTAAATCCATACAGCATAAACATGCAACTATCGATTGCAAGTTCCATGAGAATAATAATCGAATAGATTCATTAACGATTATACACTACCCCATCCCTACAGTGAGCTGTCAAAATATCAAGCTAAATTTGACAGAGTGTAATCGCATTTCAGCTTTAAGCACCCATAACCACGGAGAAACCTTAACAATATCGTAGTCGGGAATAAAGATACCTAATTTTTTATTAGGTAAGTATCTTATATAATAAACACGAATATTTTCTTAAAACTAGTTTTATTTAATTTGTAGTATTCGCGTTAATAAGAAAATTCAATCAAGGGAAAATTAAAGTGACATAATAACTCCACCACTGTGCGATTTACCAAAAGTTTTCTCTCGCGCAACCTTCTTGTGGAGTCGACTATCACCAGCGATTTTTCCGGATCGATACGACTTAGGATCCGCAATTTCCGTGGTGTTGCAGTTGTTAATGGGCGGCGGTCGACACTTACCATCAGGTGAGCCTCATGCTCGTTTGCCCCCTCTTATATACAAAATAAATAAAAATTTATTAGCACATTAACTCTCCACATATAGTTCTGTAACTCAAAAATGTTGGGATTATAGCTCATTAATGGGTAGGCTCGATCTGAAAAATCAATATAAAAAAATCACGTTAAAACTTTATTTATTTGTTTTTTCCTTTCCATTTGTTCTTTTTTCTGTAATGTTATACTGGAATATTTACTTACGAATTTTAATGACTAAGTCAAGCAGAATAATTATAATTAATTGAGTTCTAAACCAAGTCAAGAGAGCTCCAAGAGTAATTTGTTTTTAATTGCTGTCCTCCGGAGTAGAGTTTAATGGCTTAATGCCTGTTATAAAATCTTCAGTATACTTGTGAATATACTTTAGAATATTCAGTTTCAATATACTTATATTTTGTATGATAAAGCTTTTACATATTTTTAAGATAGTCTCTCTGCAAAAATATAGGATTAGATCCAAAAAAATTGAGTAATGTAAGATAGCGGAAGAATATACATATACATTTATATAGAATATACATTTGGATAGTGCAACGTACTAAACTAATTTGTAGTTCTTTAAAATGTTGAAATAAAATATAACTTTTAACTAAAAGTAAAAGCCGACTTTAAAGCTGAAAAAGTCAGCTTTGAGAAAGGAATATCACAATCTCAATGTCGTCTAAATAGTTACATTAAAGATTTCATCCTATATTGTTATCGCTAGGGGTGTAATTTTTTCCTTACTTTTATATACCACCACGGACCACCCCTAAAGATATAACTTATTTAATAAAAAAAGAATGTTCGAAATCGGTTTATAATTGGGGAAGATATCGCTAACATACATACACACCTGGACATCCACAAGTCGAGTGGGCCTGACGGAATCCCCCCAATTGTGTTGAGGACGTGTGCTCCGGAGTTGGCACCGGTTCTAACGCGTCTTTTCCGGTTCTCCTACTCCCTAGGCGTAGTCCCGAAATCATGGAAGACAGCTTTTGTCCAACCGATCCCTAAAAAAGGCGACCGCTCAGACCCGTCCAACTACAGGCCTATCGCCATCACCCCCTTGTTCTCCAAAATAATGGAATCCATTATAAACCGCCAGCTCATGCGGTACCTTGAGGATCACCAGCTGATTAGTGACCGCCAATACGGTTTTCGTCGGGGTTGATCAGCTGCTGATCTTCTGGTCCACCTGACTCATAGATGGGCGGAGGGGGTAGGCATTGGCCGTTAGTTTGGACATTACGAAGGCCTTCGATCTGGTTTGGCACAAAGCGCTTCTTGAAGCTCCCTTCCTATGGGCTTCCCGAAATTGTGCAATTGGATCACCAGCTTTCTTGCAGATCGGAGCATCAAGGTCGTTGTAGACGGTGCATGCTCGACTAAACTATTAACGCTGGTGTTCCACAAGGCTGCGTGCTATCACCAACACTGTTTTTCTGCATATCAATGATATGTTGCAAACCGGTAGCATTCATTGCTATGCGGATGATAGCACTGGTGATGCTCTGTACGCCGGCCGTGCGAATATTACTCGGGAAAACGTCGCCAGTACCGGAACAAACTTGTCTGAAGTCGAGTCTTTGCTGAACAAAGTCTCGGATTGGGGCGACTAAATCTAGTCCAGTTTAATCCTCAGAAGACACAAGTTTGCACGTTTACCGCATCCCTTTGTCGTATCTCCTCAGTTTCAAGGCACTCCCCTTGTTGCCTCAGCCAGTATCGGAATCCTCGGCGTCGACATATCGAGTGACATGCAGTTTCGTGGTCACTTGGAAGAGAAGGCCAAATTGGCCTCTAAAAAGCTTGGCGTGCTCAGCAGAGCGGGACAGTGTTTCATGCCGGCACAACGCCTGCAACTTTACAAGGCGCAGGTTCGGCCTCACATGGAATACTGTTCCCATCTCTGGGCTGGGGCTCCCCAGTGCCAGCTCCTTCCACTTGACCGCATCCAGCGCAGAGCGGCTCGAATCGTCGACGACCGAGTCCTTTCCGATCGGCTCGATTCATTGGCGCTGCGAAGAGATGTTGCATCTCTTTGCATTTTCATCCACCACGGGAGTGCTCTGAGGAATTGTTCGGATTAATCCCAGCCGCCACATTTCACGAACGCACATCGCGGCAGAACTCGATACCATCCACACCATCTGGATGATTGGCGGTCCACCACTGTGCGATTTAGAAGATGTTTTCTACCTCGCACAACTTCCTTGTGGAATAGTTTACCACCAGCGATTTTTCCGGACCGATACGACTTAGGGACCTTCAAGAAAAGAGCCTACTCCTTTTTAAAAGGCCGGCAACGCATCTGCAATTCCTCTGGTTCCCCTGGTGTTGCAGTTCTTCATGGGCGGCGGTAGTCACTTACCATCAGGTGAGCCGCATGCTCGTTTGCCCCCTCTCCTATAAAAAAAAAAAAAACATACAGTGGCATTGTTCCTTTTTTTAAGTCGTGTAAAAATTACTAATATGACTTTTTTGCAGCGTTTCGTTTTCAAACTTCTCTTTTCTATTTTCTGTTTTAATTTCAGTTTTATTTCGATTAATCTTCTTACTCTTACTCTTCCATTTTTCGGTTACAGTGTAGTGGCGGTGTAAGAGTAACCCCTACCCATATCGTCCCGTGGGTGACAGAGGGGATCAAACCAGGAGACGTCTTCTTAATACAACTAAAAAATTAAAAACTGCGGTTGCCAACCCGCCTACCAAGTGTGGCAACTATGGCAAATACCCCCCTGTGAGGTCAATGGGCCTCAGCCCTTCATCAGGTGGACTGTGTGCTCATTTGTCACCCTTATTCTATAAAAACTTTAACAATATTCGGTGTGTTTATCGCCTCGACATGAGAATGGTAAAATATATTATTATAAGCCAATATACTGCATTGTACCTCGCGTTTAACTAGCAGTTATTTTCGACAGTTTACGACGTGATGAAAGCGTCGTAAAACTCGTTTTTGACCTACTTCGCGAATTACAGTCTCTCGTTTCGTGCATTTACAGTCTTGACATAAGAATCGAATGACATTTCATATAAGTTTATTTGTTTCAATGAGGGTATCTACGACTTTTTCTGCCACCAGTGCGGCGCCATTTAAAAATGAGGTATAATATTTGACACATTTCATATCAGGGAAGTAAATTTTTTCGAAAAATGTAAAATATTATGTTTCTTTCTGCATTGTGTAATATTAGTTATATTTTATATTAATTAGATTGAAAATAAATAAACCAAACCACAGATATTCATGAAAGAAGAAAAATTTAAAAAATAAGTTAAAAATGTGCAAAAAATTAATAAAGCTAACCATCGAGACATTGTTATGTGTAGAAACTGATAAACTTTTATTTAAAACTAACTTCTCGATTAAATGACATTGTGTAAGAAAATACTTTACCTGAGTGTCAACTAGCGCCATCTGGTGAGCGGAAGATTAGCGGATTAGCCCTCATTATGCTTGGATAAGAAGCAAACTGTTTTCGAATAACATTTGAATTTAAATTTAAAAAGGTTTACCCCAGGCTCCTTAACATAGATATTGGGCTAAAAGGAACTAGCGCTTGTGTTCTTAAAAAAATGTTATCAGTTAAGTGTTTCCGGTCGTTCACAAAACGAAACACAGCAGCGTTATGCTGCGTTATGCTGCTATTTTGTACTGGTATAATGTGAGAAAGTGATCCTTCCACGGTTGAGCAAATCCATTCGTGCTGCAGCCGTAATACAGCTGCAGTGTGGCTCTGCAAAAATCTAGAGAATATCATTCACACTCACCGAATTCCAGCGTAAAATAGCAGCTTAATTCTGCTGTTTTTCGTATGGCAAATGTAAAGAACCGAAGATCCTTTTACTGGAAACGAGGCATTTTGATTCTCATTTGATCGAGTATAGATGTAGATGTCTTTGGGGCACAGCATCCACTTACCACCAGATGAAATGTGTGCGTTTGTCACCTTTATTCAATAAAAATAAAAACATTCTTATGAAGAGGATAATGTAAATTAGATGATTATTTAAATGATAAGAATGCTTGGATATAATGAGCTCTCTTAAAATTTCTCGATTTGCGTCTATAATATTTAATAAGGTAAAAGTGTAGCTGTTGGAAGAATAATAGTCTACTTGTGAATTTTTTGCCGCTTCCTCTCACAAAGTATCCAGCAGTAGAGATTTTTAAAGCGGTAGCTTTTATGATTTTCGAAAAGTTATTTATAAAGGCCAATTTTGCAAGAAGTATTATGACCTTGACTTTACTAAATTTGGCACGAAATACACGATTCATCTTAATTAATGTGTGATGTCTGTAAAATTCTTTATACAATGTGTCATTAAATCACCGAATTGCTTATTTTAGAGCCATTAAAATTTTCTTATTGTAAAATTTATTCAGGTATTTAGATAGCTGGCTAAAAAGTGCAATAGTTTTGTAGTAAAAACAAAAAATAAAAATTCGTATACTTAACCGAATACTCTTTGGAAATCAAATAACAACGAGTCAACTTGCCGATATTGATCGTTAAAACACTACTCTACGGCTGATGGTTACGAGCTCATGTATTCTGCTTACTTTTTAAGTATTTTACAAAAATGTTGCGCCGAGTTGCGACTTGAGAATACAAATCGAATAAAAAAGTCATATACAATAAATAAAAGTCTCAAAACATATCACCAATACTTAACGTCTGCAGTTCAAGAACTTACTGAATACACAATAAGATCTGAAATAACGACGTCAGTAAATTTCTAAGTTATAAGCGTTTGTTTTCAAGCAATTTTTTTCAGAATTGAACCATGATAGGTTTCTTAGAACTCAAGATGGTGGATATTTTTACTATTAGATGCACGTTTATCTTCATAAACCCCTGCTGATATTGAAGCTTTTATATAATACACTACAGCTTTTATAAAATAACAAAATACTGCAACATTAAAGAAGTATTTTATTTAGCAACACTATAGAATTAAAAATGAAATTAAATCACAAGAATAAAAAAAAAACAAAGAAAATATTTTATGAAGTAAAAATCCATTAGTTTATCAATGCTATTTATTTATTTATATTTCATTTTAATGCACCTTTATAGGCTGTTTTTTTAGGTAATTTTCTAATGTTTTCGGGATAGGAGTCCAGAGAAGTGCAGCCTGAATGGTTAAGGATTTACTAACGAAATTTGAAATGTTGAGGGATACTTATTTTAAAGATACTAAAATTTGTCCTTGAGATAAGAAGGAGTGGGTGGATTATTTAAGATAAAGCAGAGAACGAACGAAATTTTAGTGACAAGCCTATGTTTTATAGTGATCCATTTAAGGGGATGGCATTAGTGAAAGATGTGATCATATTTACGAAGACTGAAAATATATCTTTTGCAATTTTAATTTAAATCAGGATAACACAAGTCTGATAAATTCAATGTAAAACATCAGGGACGTGTTTCATAGATATGGCTAGCTCATAGTACTATCAATATGAATCCCATATTTTTATTTGAAGAAGAAACCGGTATCAAGCGATCAATATAATAGACAAAAAGTCGCCTTTCGGTATCAGTTCTTGCAGGCTCCCTCGAGATACCTATAACCATAGCTTGGCATTTAATAGGGTTGACAAAAACTCCGAAGCGCATGGACCAATCATGGACTGACTTGATATTGGAATTTAATTTGTCAATCGCATTATGAATGTCACAAATGTCAGACTGTACATAAATTTGTAGGTCATCGGCATACAGATGGAACGTAAAATAATAACTTAAGATAATGAAATATCACATTTTATACATATTAAATGCATAGCTATTATGTAAAAATTAATATAATATTGATCCAATATCAGTTAAGCATTTCATCCATAACTGTTGTTATTTTATATCACAGTTATGTTAGAACATAAAAATATAATATTATGTCTATTATTATAAAATATTTTATTATATACAATATTAAAAACAAAATATATACTAGAACAATGAACCTAAAACTAAAAACCTTAAAAAATATATATATTATAATAACTAAAATATATTATTAAAAAGGAGGCCCTTTAGGCAAGGTTCCGAAGATACTATCACTCTATGATATTATGTTTATATAATATCACAGTGATTTTATTTATAACACAGTAATGTTAATATAATTAGGACTTCCACACATTAGCAACTGAAAAATATTAATTTATAAAAAGGAACTTGAACATCAATTCTCATATCACTAATATTATCATAACAATAATCGTACTATTAAAAACGGTAATCATACTATTTAACACTCTGGTGCGGTCTATTCTTGAGTATTGTTCTTCATGTTGGACTCCTCCAAAACAAAGTTTATATTAAAATGATTGAAACAATCAACAATAAGTTTCTGCGTCACTTTAAGCGATGTAATTCTTCTGTAGACTCCATTATTGATAACTTAGACACTAATACCCTCGAGAAACGCCGTGATATAAGAGAGACTCTCCCCTACTTTTAAGCAAAGTGAATCTTGCGTGTCATAGGTTAGGTGCACGAAATAAACCTCTTTTTGCATTACGTAAAGTTAAAACAAGGTATGCCTCAAATAATTTTGTATCTCGTACATGCAAATAGTTTAACTTAAAATATTGTATATCAGATATATTTCACTTTAAATATAATAGTTACAAAGAAAATATTGTAAAACTTAATATATAATTGGTACTTTCACTTTAATTTTTATACAACATAATATTGTGGTGGCAAGCTTTTATTATGTATTAGATATCTGTGGAAACTTCATTGGTTTTTAGGATTACTTTAATATGTTTTGTAATGTAATTTATTATTGTACTGTATGTTTCCCTTAAAAAGCAAATAAATAAATAAAAATAATAACGAAGTTCAATAGTACTTGATTCATAAAGAAAATATATAGAAATAACGAAGAATATGCAAATAATCAGTATCAATTATTTCTGATAAAATACTCAATAAAATATATACTTGTGATATAATTTCATGCTTTAAAATGATTCTTTAACAAAATGTTAGCAGAGCAATAGCTAAAATCAATCAATTTTATGAATAACATTTTAAAATAACTTAATTAAAATATTTTTTTACGTGGTAGAGCCATGCTGCAACTATATTAATAGTATAGTTGTAGCACGAATAGGTCGGCTCGACTGGGGAAGGACCACACTCTCACAGAATACCAGCGTAAAATAGCAGCTTAATGCTGCTGTGTTTCGTATGGTGAGTGTAGAGAACCGGAGACCCTTTTTCCTGGAAAAGAGGCATTCTATCTTAGTTCTCACGGCTGACAACGCATCTGCATTTAAATTCGCAAACGAAGATAGATGTAGATGTCTATGAACCACAGCAACCACTTACCATCAGGTGGACTGTGTGCTTGTTTGTCACCCTTATTCTACAAAAAAAAAATCTAATTTTGAATTATTCCAATGTATTTCGGTGTGACTGAGTTAATACAACTGAGAAGATTAACACAAGGTCAACCCACTGTGAAGTCATTTGCTCCAAGTGAACGGACTGCTGACGTCCGCGAAAATAAGATGAGAATCACTCCAGGACTGACGTCGCAAATCTATAGATAGGAAACGATTGCAAGAAGGATATCATGGACAACAGTTTTAAAGCATTAGAAAAATCAACGAGCACCTCAATTGTACATTTATCGCTTTACATGCCTTCTCTAATGCTATTTTTTTCTTCTAAATCTATACAAATAAATAAAATTGAAGTGTCTGTTTGTAATGTCAAAATAACAGATTTTTACTAAATGCATATGAAAGTATGTACGGTACTAATAACAAAAAATAATTTATAAAATTTTTGTCTGTCTGTCTGTTTGTTCCGGCTAATCTCCAAAACGGCTGGACCGATTTTGCCGCGACATTCACTGGCAGATAGCTGATGTTATGAGATGTAACTTAGGATACTTTTATTTTAGAAAAATAATTAGGGTTTCGCGTAAAAATTAAACCATGAAATCGTAGTAAATTCCACGCGGGCGAAGTCGCGGGGGACAGCTAGTACTTTACTAAAACTGATAATCAGTTCAAGTAAAGCAGTTGTGGTGTTATAGCTAAGACGAAATCCGGACAAATACTTAGCAGGTTAATGAACACAGGCTTCAAAGCTTAAGATAAAAACGGTAAATGTTTTATAGGAAGAAAATGACTCTGAAGATATGACGGGGTCTTACGAAAGCCTACGAAAAGAAATTATTGTTATGTATGTGTGTTATTCAGTGATCTATAATGTGTGTTGTTTAGTCATCAACCTCTTTAATAATTTCAAATCAACATCTCGCCACACTAACCTTATATGACAAGAAAACGGATTTATCCTTATATAATAAGAAAAATTACTTTAACTTTTCATGAAAATGTATTTAAATTCTAAATCACTTTTTATCACAAAAAAATGTAGACTTGCTATATGATTAACATGATACATATTCTTTATATATAATTCTTCTGTATGTGTATTTGTCACTGAAGTCCTAAACAGCTGGACCTGTTTTAATGAAATTTTTGTGTATATTTGAGTCCCTGAATGGTTTGAATTCACAATTGGACCCGTTAGGTGGCGCTGTTGTTGAAATCTAGACTCGTGCGAAGCCGGGCCGGATCGCTAGTTTTTTATAAAACTTAATTGACATCGAACTCACAGCTCATGTGATGGTAAGTGACTACTACTATCGTACTAACTTACAAAACTTGACAAATTACAAATTGAACAATTTGCAATATATTTTTGCGTTCTCTTTTCAACATTACAAAAATTAAATAAAGCAATGTTAATTATTATTGTAAGAAAAAAAAAACAAGGGAGGCGTGACGACAATGTAGTTGAATCTTGTCATCTTTTAAATTTCTACGAAACAATGAACCATCTCTTCTTTATAGTACCGAGAATTATCTCTATATAATATAAAAATAAATTGCTCTCCGTTAGTCTTTCTAAAATTCTAAAACGGTTCGACCGATTTTAATGAATTTTTGTGTGTGTTTGAATTGGTTCCTAGATGGTTTAGATTCACATTTGGATCCGGTAGATGGCACTGTTGTCGAGATCCAGAAATCACCCATGCGAAATTGGGGCGGATCGCTAGTTTATAATATTAATTTATTTTCTTAAGAGTTTTTGTTACTATAAAAAATAAAATCAATCCACCCCTTACATCCTTTTTTAGATTCTAAAACCTCCTTCTCACTTCTTTCACATCCACATACCTACGCTTACATACTCGTCGGTTAAGTTTACTCTTATTAGCCATCTAAGGCGTCCGTTGCCAGCTCTGCCCACATCTGTAGCACAAACTAGCTTCGTCACTCTATCTGTATTCATTTTCTCAATTAATACAATAAAAATTTAAATTAATAAACACAAAGAGTCTTCGTAAGTATTCTATAAAATATTAGCTTTTGATAACTACGTTTGATAACTAACGTGTTAACGGACCTCATTAACAGCAACAAAGTCAAACGCAGTTTGCAATTTTGCTTCTTTAACATTTAAGCGTAGGACTAAATTTATGAATGAAAATTATTTAAAAAGTCTCGCAATCTTTGGAAAACTTTTCACAAAGTCAAAGTTAATTAAAAAACTATTTTAGATTAGATCAAATAGATTTTAGATTGTAAGAACAAAATAAACAAAATTCCTAAAACCATTCTATACATTATTAAAATATTAAATACAGATTACATACGTAATAAATTTGTTTTCTAAAATAAGTAAACTACTGAGTCATTACTAGCGAACTTAAATGGGAGGAGGTTTTGTATAAGACTGTCTGTTCTTTTTATGTATGTATGTTACGCGATATCTTCGTCAGTTGTCGACAGATTTTCCCTCCGGTGGTCCCATTCAAATTTAAAGATAAAATCAACAATTACGTGTGTAAAAATTCATCGTTTAACAAGTGACATTAAAATTTTATACTAAAGGATAAAATTACAGTGACGAAATTCGAGCTTGTGATATTCCTTAGTCCACCCGAAAGGAACAACTTCAAAGAACTAAAAGGGCTAAAGTAATTTCCATATTTTAGATCCTGAAATCAGAGCTTTAATACTTCTATACACTATCTTAGCGTCAAATTCTGAAGCTACTTTGTGGTTTATTATTTTAGTCTTTGAACTTGGCTTCTACTTTAAGATTTCTGTATGGCTAGCAACTTTAATTTGTCTTCAAATTTATTTGCTGATAGATAATTTTTGTGCTCGTTTAATAGCAAATAAGTTTGTTCTTTTCTTGAAATAAATCATAAATATGATAAAAAGTCCCAAAAATAATCAAATTTCATTAATTATGCTTTTGGCTCACACGTTTGCATTTATTGCCTAAACAAAGTATTAAAATATTATTTGTAGTGCAACCAGTTCTCGTGTATCACGAAAACTAACTTCATTTTGGAGCGAAACGAGTTTTCACTGAACACGAGTGCAACAATTGTATCGTTGGTCCAAATTATTACATAACCAGTAGGGTTGGCAATGATTCTCTCTATTTTTGTGTTTAGGATTTTATGATACTTTAAAGGAAGATTCATGTAGAAGTCACAAGCAATAGAGATTATCTTCTTCTTCATCATCGGCCCATAAAAGTCCACTGCTGGACATTGATCTCGCCCGTTGTAGGGAGGGCATAAAATAGAAGATTTGGATAAACACTGGTGTTAGTTTCACAATATTTATTTTAAAATTAGTAATATACTAGTTAAAAAAACCGACAAAAATAAAGCTGGAGTTTCACCAAGTGACAACAATCTCAAGTATAAATTACTAAAAAACATCTTTATCTTTATGTTATTTATACATTTGTAAGTAGTAGTCATAGACTCATAGAGCAACACGGTTCACCGGCGAATCATTGTTGCGTTATAGTATAATACATTTTGTTAACTTTTTCATCTCATCTCATTGTCAAAAGATCTAATTAACTGGCTTTAGGTTTTCTTATTATTTTTCATTTATAATTTAGTCTGTGACACCGCGAGACTTTACAGCGTCTTAAAATTGAGTAGCGTTTGAATATTTGGCCATATGAGAGTAACATTGAGTGAGAACAGAGAGTGCACATGTGTTTGTGTACACTCATGCACTATAGTCCTGTCGTGCGCATATGGCTAGTGTCCGTGTAAGTCCGCGTAGTGATTATTCACCGTGACAAAAATTCTGTCTGGTGGTCATTATAATTGAGTTTTTTTATTAAGGAGGGGCACCAATTCTTTTGTTAGTAATAAAATAATTAGTTTTCATCATTTCATTACTTTTCATATCATATTATTATATATTTTTTTCTTTTATTTACGATCTCCCGGGGATAAAGGGGGGCTTTTAAAGTAAGAAAGAAAATTCTAACCCTCACAATATTTTTCAAATACTGTTAAGGGTTCCAACCCTATGATGCATGCACAGATTTTCCTGCTAAACACTTTGCCAGGATATATTCTATTTGGTTAAAATACAAACGAAGTTTGAGTCTTAGTTTTAATTAAGTAATTTCTACGTTTCCACATTGACTTTTTATTTTAGTACGAAGTTTAAGTTTAGTAGTAAAGTTTTTATTTGTTATTAAAATATTGCAATTAAGAATATATACTGGGTGGTAGGACTTTTTGCTTAGGATACCATCTGGGTAGGTACCGCCTCTTACCTGTATAATTACAGGCTGTGAGGGATCTTTCATCTTAGTCCTCAGAGATGGCAAAGCAAATGTAGCCCACTTTCTTCGAAGTTGTCTGCAGTTGGTTTGTGGCTTTAATTTTATTAAAAAAATATGTAATAACATTGTAAAATACTCACAATACATAACTTTTACCTCCTTACTTTTTACCTTAATTTCTTAATAAATTGAAAATAAAAAACCCGAAACAAAAAGAGCTGATGATCTTCAAACGACTGAAAATTTTTCTTGAATTATACCTAAGAACACTCTCGATCAAGTCACCTTTCTAAAAAAAAACTTAATCTTAAGCTACAATGCCACAGACAGATACACAGAAACAAAGATACACAGATACACACGTTAAACATATAACACCCCTATTTTTCGTCGGGGTTTAAAAATATTTCTTCTCTTCAAACCCACAGCAAACAACTGCTGGAAATGTGTCTCTTATCTTGTAAGAAAGATCACCATACTCAGAAGGCGAGTTGATGATCGCAGGGCCAAACGTCTCACAAATTTTCACTGCTGCTACTTTCTGAACCTAGTTGCTCCTTCTGGAATATTCGAGAACATTCTCTACTTAATACTGTGAGATCTTTCTGTCAATTTTTATAGACAAATGACTAAATAGTAATACTCTTATAAGTGTCTCAATTCGTTTCTCAATGCAACCATCACGCTATGAAAACTTTATAAATTTATCCAATTAAAATATTACTTAATCTAATTAGATACCTACTGTAAAATTCGTCTTCATTCTAAACTAAATATCTTTGTAACCTTCAATAATAACCTTAAAAATAAGCAGTATGGAAATATTCTTACAAATTATCACTAAGTCAAAGCTTCAGTCAATTTTTGAAGTTTAATTTTCCACTCGCATAATCGCAGAGGTCCTTTAATTTTCCAATGTGTAGATCTGAATCTGAATGGAAGTCGAGTAATTTGCCCGTTAAAGCTGACAACATGTCCTCATAAAAATGACAGTAATTGTTAAATAATATAATTTAATAGGGAATTTGCCAATTATTTTAAATTGCTTGATAAAAAATGTTTTTTTAGTTTTTGGTTCATATTTTATCGTAACAATAAAATACAAAATTATATACATGTTTAGCTTTGTATTAAAGTTTTGATTTATCAAAAAATCCTTGACGAAAGAAGGCAAAATACCCCTTTTTTCTTGGGAAATACGAGTACCTACGCATACAAGGGACACTTCAAAAGAAGTTAGATACTCTTTAATGACTACTATAACACTGGCAAATTATAAGTCCTCGTAAAGGCTGAATATATCGAATGGCTGATAAATTTGAAAATGAAACTCTTATTATTTCAAACATTTTGTTTGGAAAATGTTTTTTGTGCGAATCTAGCGGGAATTTACTCGCAGCAATGGAGTTCAGACTATAAAAAGTTTTAAAACCCCGATAATATTTTGAACTTTTGGCTGCTACTTTTGGAAGACTTGCTTGTTTACAAGCAACATTTTTATCTAATTTGCTAAATTTAAAAGAGAACAGGGAAAAAGAGCTTTAAAATGAGAGTCCAACTTCAATGGGCATTGCTAAAACCAAATGTAATGCATAAAACATTACGTTTGGTTGTTAGCAATGCAATATTATAATAATAGCAATATTATCTTGAGTCAGTGCCCTTTTCAGCATCACGTCACTCATGCAATTAGATTATTTCATGTCTGTGTTCTCTTATTTTTTTTTTTTTTATGTATTGTTTTTATTTTCTTAAACTGTTTAAGTGACTAAATAAATGCTTGTTTCTTGTCTATTCTCTAAATTAAGCGAAGACAAGCCGGCCTTCAACTGCGGTAGCTTTAAAATGTTCTAGGAGTCGAAAAACTTATTAGAGAAAACGGACGAATTACAAATTAACTAAGCAGGGTTTTGAATCAGCAGCAATGCAAACCAATCTTCACGACTGCTGTTGGGTGTCATTTTAATTTACCGATAAGCAAATACCGTTGAGTGAATTGATGCCCATTTATTTTATACGTGTTAAAGCCATGCTGCAATTGTATTACGTTTGTAGCACGAATGGGTCAGCTCGACCGGGGTAGGATCACGCTCTCACAGAATACCAGAAAAAACTAGTAACTTAATGCTGCTGTGTTTCGTATGGTGAGTGTAGAGAACCAGGGACCATTTTTACTGGACACGAAGCGTTCCATCTTAGTCCCTAGTGGTGACAACGCATCTGCATTTTGATTATTATTCGAGGATAGATGTAGATGTCTATGGGTCACAGCATCCATTTACAATCAGGTAGGCTGTGTGCTCGCTTGTCACCCTTATTCTATAAAAAATAGAGCTATTTCACACAGTGCGATTCGAAACTGAGACTGCCTGGCGATGAAACATGGCTATATGACAAGTTGCGGACACAAAGCGATAGTCGGCTGTGGTGCTTTGAAGATGAGTCAACTTCAATCATTTCGTTGGCCCTTTAATAAATATCCATCCATCCTGTAATGAACTTATAAAAGTCCATTGCTGAATATAGGCCTCCCCATAGATTGCCCCTAAGGGGAATATTTGAAGCTGCCACGCTAGCCAAGCGGGTTGACAACTGAGGTTTTGGAACGAAGTTCCTTATCGGACGGTACGAAATTGGCGGATGGGGATAGGCGAGAAAAAGTGTAAGACTTTTCCGTCACGACCCCTTCTGACGTAGTGTAAGACGGCCTTGGCGGCTATAAGGATGCGAGATGGAATAATATCCATCTCCCTCGCATTTTTTCTCTTCTTGCCATGAAAGAAATATTATTTTATTTTAAATGACGCTTCATTTTAATAGACGCTAGTAATTCATTAATTTGTATTTGTTAATCAATAATATAATACGTATATCAATAATAAAATACTACGAAAGGAACTTCGTTCCAACCAAGTGTTCCACGACACTCACGCATGTTTATTTAATTTTTAATTATTAAAAGGAACGGAAGGGAAGGACACTGCTGCCCATCTTCTGGTCTGTTTGCCTCTGTCACCTCTTTTGACTCCTACGATGATATGGAGTAGTGGATGTTCTTACATCACCACTACACGGTGGCGATATAAGAATAAAATACTATGATTTCTTATATTTACGCGAACACTACACATTGAATTAAACTACTTTTACGGATTATATCGCGTTTAATTAATTATTTTATTAATTCCCGACGTTTCGGGTGCTTTACAGCACCCATGGTCACGGGGGACTGAGGTGATTGACGTCACAGTAACCGAGTGAAGCCGGCCACAGTCGAGCGTGTGCCTGCTGTACTACCATATGTCAGAGGTGTCACAGACAAGATTGGCTACATCTTGAAGCGAGCTTCTATAAGAACATTCTTCAAGCCGCCGAAGAAGATTAGTCAGTTCTTACCATCCGTCAAGTGCAATATTCCTCTACAAGATGCAGGAGTGCAAGCTTGATTGTGAATGTGGTCTCTCATATAGGGCAAACAAAACGATCTATTAAAACCCGCGTAAAGAACACATAGCTGACGTGAAGCACCAACGTTCCGGGAAGTCTGCAGTTTGTGATCATATCCTAGACGGCCCCCGCCATTACATTAGATTTGATAAACCACAGATTCTCGCGAAAGAACATCGATTCCTGCCAAGGATGATACGTGAGGCTATTGAAATTAAAAAACATCCTAATTTCAATAGAGAGGGAGGCTGGGTACTACCACCTGCTTGGGATCCTGTAATTAATAAAATTAAAACTAAACCCAAGCATACCACTGCAAGACTTCAAGACACAGTTAGTTCATTCTGCGTAGATCGGACCAAAATTAATAATTAAAAAAGCTGAAGGTACTCCGGATTAACTTTGACATTGGGACGTCAATCACCTCAGTACCCCGTGACCATGGGTGCTGTAAAGCACCCGAAACGTCGGGAATTAATAAAATAATTAAACGCGATATAATCCGTAAAAGTAGTTTAATTCAATAAAATACTATGTCTATCGTACATATTAATTATATTCCTCGGTTTATTGTTTATATTTCACGTCATGCCATATTGCCGCCCATCAAAATCCACAGCTGAATAGGGGGTATATTTGCCATAGTAGTCACCCTTGGCAAGTGGGTTAGCTTCCGCACTTTTTTATTTTTTAAGTTGTTAAAAAGAAGAAGCTGTTGCCCATATCCTGGTTTGTTTCCTTCTGTCGCCTCTCACGACACCCACGGAATGATATGAGGTAGCGGATATTCTTACACTACGACTGCACGATCGCGGTGTAAGAATATCCTATAACCATCATAATTGTATTCTTCGGTTTTATGTTTATATTTTACGTGATGTGACAATAATATTTTATTTTTGTTGTGCGTGTATCAAATACGTGTGTATGTCTAATTTCTTAATTCTTCTTGAAGGAATGCAAACGTATTCCACTGTTTTTTTGCCTGAATAATGCACACACACACACAATGAATATTTTTAACGATACAATATATATCTACTGCACATAGTGGTGGTGGCAAACAAAATAGAAATATACAAACATAGCCACATTCCTTTTTATATTTTTCTTTGAAAAATGCTGTCCGGTTTTGGAGGTGGAAATAGGGGAATATGGGAAAATAATTTCGTCAAGTTTCTATAGGTACAATCAGTCCAAACCGCAGTTGTCTATTTCGGCTGCCTTGGTCCTACGATTTGGCACAGCGCTAAAGCAATAGGTCGTTAAAAACTATTCTTTAAATTTCTCACAGATTTATTGTTTCGATAGATCGACTTAGTTAAGTTTTAGTTAAAGGCTCTCCGAAATATAATCACGAAACAGTTCCGTAGTAACAAATTACGAGACTGCAGGCTTCGCTAGCTTTGTCGCAGCGCTAATAGTGTCCATTCATATGTTACTTAACGTAGCGCTCGCTTCGAAGCTCTAATGAAATTTTACTTTGTACGTGAAACGGTCATTTTGCAATAGTCGCTTAATGAACTAAACCATCTTTATCCGATCGATGCATAAATTTATGCTTTGTAGATAAACACATTTATGTAGATGTTTGTGGGTCATAGCATCTACTTACAATCGGGTGGACTGTGTGCTCGTTTGTCACCCTTATTCTATAAAAAAATAAGCATAACCACGTTTCCCGGTACCGTTATAAGCTTGTATTGCTTTCTATTCGCCAAAGGCGAATATTCTGCCGAATTTCACTAGTACTTTAATATCTCTCTCTTCCGTACTCACCATGCCATAGTTAAAATATTTAGTGTTACCGTTACAGCCTATAGAAATCCCCATAGATGAACTCATAGGGGGTATATTTCCGTAGTATATACCAGCTAGCTGCGCTTGTCACGCGGGTTGGCAACCGCAAAAGTTTTATTTAAGTTGTTATTAGGAAAACGCCGCTGCCTATCTCCTGGTTTATTTTCCTCTTTCGCCTCTTACGACACACACGGGACGATATTGGAGTAATATTGGTAGTGCATATTCTTACACCGACACTACACGGTCGAGTTAAAATATTTGCACTGTGATATTTAGGATTTTTGTGTTAAAAAGTAAAACTTTAACTCTTAAAGAAATCATCGAATTGACCATATTCGATTTGACGACCACGGCTGTGCTCATCGACGCGGCAAAGCGATGTTCACAGCGTTTTCCATTTTGATTAAATCGCTACACAATACGAATACGACCACCATTTTACGCAAGGACGAACACTAGCTCAGGCAGCACTGCAATCTACGATTTAAATTTATTTTTCAAATCATTGCAGTGAAATTATACCAATAAAATTATTTAATTTGAAAGTAACTTTATACAGGGTTATTTTGTAATAACCGGCTAAATTTGCAGAGAAGGTTCAGAATAAGTAATATAGGCAAATGGTGAAGAAAAATTAATTAAAAAAAAATCTCAAACATTCTGTCCTTTTTATCTTTTAAATTCAAATTGCGTGGTAATGCATTATTTTAACTGATTTTACTTCGCACGCACACATTCGTAAGGGTCGATCGGTAGGCAAAAACGTTGTTTCTCATAAATCATATTCAATTTGGTATTTCAAACAAAATTAGAAGCCTTATTTACTCATATTTTTAAAAACTTCTATAAAAGTTATATCATTATTTATATATTTGAACTTAAGTTTAAAATTTGGCTACTCTTATTGATTAAACCACTTATGTGTTGTCACTCAAATGTTTTCGCAAACACAAATATGTATTACAATGTTGTTATACCTATTATTAGTTGGCGGTGTTTCACCCCCATGCTTCGGAAAACACGTAAGGCCGTTGGTCCTGCACCTGATCTCTCTCCTCTCTCGATTACAGTCCCATCGGACTTTGAGAGTGAGTAAATAGAGAGTGCACCTGTGTTTGCGCATACACTTGGGTACTATAATCTTGCCCTGCGCAGATGTCTAGTCTTTGTTGAGACTGGCCGGCGTGACGGAAATTCGGTCTGGAGGACATTATTGTTATTTGTTTTGATAATGACTGAAAATAATAAGCGGTTAATTTCATTCTGCGTATAAACCTCAGTAGTTCGTTAGGTAGGTGACAAGGATATCTGTCGATATCTTCTGTGATAAACATTATCAATAATGCCTCTCACAAATATCTAATTCAGGAGAGGCCCATCCCCAGCAGTGGACTTATACAAGCTGGTAATGAATAAGAAGAAGTAGAATAGAATATTGTATAAATCGTTTCCCAAAAGCACTATCATGCTTGATTTATATACCTATTTGGATTTCGTTTACACCATGTCATATAAAATAAATGCATAAACATTCACGCTATATGGACTCCATTTGGCACGATCCTGATACACCTCTCTCGCCTCCTCCACATCCATATACCTACGCATACACGCTCGTCGGTTAAGGGTACTCTTAATTTGGCCCATTTTCAATATATCGCCAATTTTGTCGATAAATTTTCGTCTGGGGCGTCCTTCCGACTCTGCCGTTCACCTCTGCCACATAAATTTGCTTTGTCACTATTTCCTCATTCATTCTTTCTACATGACCAAACCACCGAAGCATTCCTTTCTTAATCCTGGTCACAACATCATCTTGTAAACCACACTCTTCTATTATCACACAATTTCTCACTCAGTCAGTGAGTGAGTCATATAAAATAGAGATATTATTGTATTCGTTAAATCAAATTCCAAAAGTGCTTGAAATATGTGTATCATTATTTCAACTTTAACTTCCAAGTGCTGTAACTTATAATACGTAATAGGGAATAAGTTAATTCTCGCATTTACACTTAACGATGAAAATAAATTGTGTTACGACATTTATTACTCTATTTACGAGTAAAACTGTCCCATTAAGAGATCTATATGCTTTTCATTTGGTCTAAACTTCATACAAAATCTTCCTCTATTGAGTGGTGATGAGAAATATATGGATTCTATCACTAGCGATCATTCACTTTTTACAGCCTATGAAAGTCCACTTCTGAACAAGTACCTCTCCCATAGATTGCATCTTTGGGTGGCCGCCGCTTTTTTATAATTTGAGTTGTTATCAGGTAGATGTTGTTGCCCATCTCCTGTTTCATTACCCTCTGTCGCCTCTTACAACACCCACGGAGTGATACGCGGTAGTGGTTTCATCGATGCAACCCCTTCACAGCTGACCAGTAATTCTACATAATATTTCTAGTACCGCATGATAATTAATTGATATCAGAATACCACAGAAATACCATACTCACAGAATACCAGCGTAAAATAGCAGCTTAATGCTGCTGTGTTTCGTATGGTGAGTGTAGAGAACCGGAGACCCTTTTACTGGAAAAGAGGCATTCTATCTTAGTCCTCACGGCTGACAACGTATCTGCATTTAAATTCGCAAACGAAGATATATGTAGATGTCTATGAGCCACAGCAACCACTTACCATCAGGTGGACTATGCTCGTTTGTCACCCTTATTCTATAAAAAAAAAATAATATCATCTGTAAAAGCGGAAAAAACTGTGAAAACAAATTCATTACCAAAGAGCGAAAACTGTTAGACACACACAGGTGGTAGGTCTCCTATATTTTCTAGGCGTTCGTTTGGGTATGTAACAACCTTTTACCTATTTCTGTCGCCAACCAACAGTGCACGCACTGTTGCTTGGCGACAGAACAGAATAGACAGTGTTTTGCCAGAACAGAACAGACAGTGTTTTTTTTGAAGGGTTTATAAAGCCAGTATAACTACATGCTGCGAGGCATTTCATCTCATTGCTTAGTGGTGACAACGCATATGTAGCCCTCTTGTTTAAAATTTGTTGCAGGTATCCAATGTTCATGAACTGCAGTTGCCACTTACTATCGGGTGTACTGTAAGTTACGTTTGTTATTACAGTTTTATAACAAAAGAGGTCCTTACCCAGGAGTGGACTTTTGCGGACTGGCAATGAAGATGAAGAAAAATAATGACAAGCTCTAAAGCATTCCATCTTGATCTTCAGATATAATAATGTATCTTCTGGTGCACGGTAAAGTTTCTAGAAACTTATGATTGTACTGTAATGGTATGTTTAAGGATTTTTTATTTTTTTTTTTTTGTTAGTTTGCTTGTCACCTCAATTTTCTATACCAAGAAACTTGCACTCGACAAGAATGTTACACGTTTTCTACTGCAATGCGCAGCAAAATTACTTGAATTTTCCTTTTCGATTATAATTGTAGCATAGCTCGAATAATAATTATTTTTAATTAGGAGCATTAATTTTTGAGATAATAACAAAATAGAAAGTGTTCATATAAACACGCTCCATAACTTAGAAATATATGAACCCAATTCCCAATTATAATAAAAGACATAAATGTTATTTTTCTTTCTTATTGTAACCTTTTATATTTATAATTCTATTCTTTTTTTAGCATTTAAGCTTTTGCTCTACTATAATATTTAATACTATTGCATGCCGTAAGCGCTAGCGCGCCGGTATGTTCTACTAGGGCCTAAAAATTAAGATTCCAACGTTTTGTCGCATGAAATCGTATTTAGCAATCATATTGTACATATAAGTGATATAAAAAGTACATTGTCAGAAAGATAAATGATTGTTGAACTTATTAATATTTTTTTTAAATCGATTAATTGCTATTTTTACATAAAAAGGGGTTTTAGTAGCTTATGGTGTGGATTTATCAAGTCCACATGGCTTCTTAAACACGATAACTTTTGAAAATATCAATTGTTCAACTTAATCTATTTTTAAAACTCTTCATCTATCATGTGGGAAGCCATTGAATGTAAATGGCAGTTTAATTTTGTTTAGTTTAGTTATAATTAATTTTTTTCGGCTGCGAAATGTCGATATATTCGGTGTTTTAGCAGCCTTGTGTGAATTTATTTTTTACTAAATAGAGACTGCGTCACTCACTCAGTTAGTTCGGCGCACAGAACACAATTACTCTCTACCAAGAGGTTCGGCGTCAATCGCCGTCGTGAGTGGACACTGTATCGGTTGTTTGCAGCGGCTCAAAAAGATCGCTGTACAAATACACAATATTCGAAAAACCAAATTTCTTACATACTTGATTATAATAATAATCAGAGATTTTTATTACAATATTTTAAAAGCACAGAATAAATAATAGTAGCACGTACTAAAAGTAAGTAGGATGTAATATTTATACTTAAATACGTCTTGAACTTTATGGAGTGACCTGAGTGATGATATGATGATCATATGAGCATTATGAGTCATGCACTTTTGGATTTTCCAAACTTTTTTTTAAAATTGAAGTTTGACATAAAATTATCAGAAAATTGGAAGTATAATAAGGTTATTAGTGAAAAATTGTGTGTTTATTAAACTACTGTAAAAAAATTCCGTATAATCATGTTATACGTAATTTTTTTAATGCGCTTAGGGCATGCCCAATTGGATTTACCAATATATTTTATGCTTATTAATGCATTTATGAATAATTGTTCAAAATATTACTTATTTTGAACAATTATTTAAGAATTTAATTATTACTAATTATTAATAATAATGCGCCGTCACAATTTCAATTAACAAATAATATTCAAATCAATAATTAATTTAAAATTTGATAGAGCCGTTAGCTCAAGAGCTAAACGCTCACTGTTCCATCACTCTCATAGTCTGATGGGACGGTAAACAGAACGACTGGAGAGAGATCAGATGCAGGACCAACGGCTAATAATATTAGAGTGAAAGTGTTAGGGCGACTGCAACCGATTTCAAACAAAGAAGACTAGAGATGCATCATTACACCTGCAGATTAAACGATGAAACGATTCACAGTATGTAATTATACTGGTTCTCTATGACACCCTTCAAACGGGAACACAGCAGCGCACGTACTGCTGCTTGGCGGCAGAAATATTTAAGAGGATGGTTCTTAGCTCCGCAAACGGACTCCTAGTCAGAAAAGGAGACCTACCAATTAGTGCTCGACAGGCGGCGGCATTCACGTGGTAGAAACACGCCGCAGCTATATTATAGTTGTAGCGCAAATGGGTCGGCTCGACCGGGGAAGGACTAACAGAATACCAGCTTGAAATTAATAGACTGATGATGATCAAATAAATTGTTATTAATATTATTTTAACGAGTTTTTCGTTATACGCATTTTAAAGGAATATCATTAATATATCAAATACGACAGACGATCCAACGTAATAGGATTATAGGAACCGGGTGTACTGGACACTGCAGTTTATTAGCACATTAACTGCGAAAATTGGCTGTGTGTGTGTGTGTGGCAGGGTGGCTAAAATTAATGTAATGTCGGAAATAGAAGGAAGTTTAGTTATAATTATATTATTATTGTAAATTATGAGATATCTTTCCAAGCAAATAAAAATAAAATAAGAATGGAAAAAAGAACATATTTATTCATTGCTTAAACTTGAAACGAGAAGAGATTAAAAAAAATATCCTTAACCCATTCACTGTCCCGTGTACTACATATAGTTCATTGCTATTGTTTTACTATTGTGTCTGTAAATCGGACAGTGAAAGTGTTAAATTAAAACAGTATAACGCTTTACGTATATTTCGTTAGTACATTAGCAGGTTCCAAATTTATTGAAGGGGCGAAGGCATCATTCTTCTATGTTATTTTACAATATCACATAAAAGATAGAAGAAAGAAGAATTAAGTAACGACAAATTAATTTTTGCGGTTAAATTGGAATTAACTGCACCAATAACTTAATAAAAAACACTTAACTTTAATGACTTAGGGACCTTCAAGAAAAGATCCCACTCTTTTCTAAAGACCGACAACGCACCTGCAGATTCTTTAGTGTTGCGTATGTTCATGGGCGACGGTGATCACCTACCATCAGGTGTGCCCGTTTGGGTGCTCGTTTGCTTCCTCTTCTATGAAAAAAATACTCTGACGACACTTTTTCGACACCGAAAATCGATAATTTCTAGTTTGCAGAATTCTTTTCTTTGTTTGTTTCTGACATATGATATCTTAATAATCCAAGAACTATAATAGCGAAATAGAATCAGGCGCTACTTTGCAGAATTCAGAAAAAATAATTAGCTAAGATCCGCGTAATAAAACAAAATGATGTGTTACCTAAGACTTAGCGGTCAGCTGCAGAGTCTAGTTCACCTGAGGACGCCTCGTTTAGAGGGAACAAGTGTCGTATTATCGACGGTGTTGTCTTTCCCAGTATAATGGTGTTGGGAGTAGTGGTGCGGGGATTAGTGGTGACGGTGATAGTGCACGCAATTGAGGAAGGGTGGGAGGTGCTTGTGAAACTAGTTAAGACATAATATCATTTTATATTATTCCGCGGATGTTAGCTAATTAATTTTTAACATCTTTAAGAACTATTGTAGGTTTATTCATGAATTTTGGGTTCCTAGGTATTTAAGGGGACCTTATTGGACAACATAACTTATAATTATGGGGGGGGGGTCAAAAGTAGGTCGATTTGGTTCGTGTAAATTATTACACTGTCACCCTTTTCCGAACTTGGCTGGCACTTTACCGTGTTTGTTGATCCAGACGTTTTGTTTTATTTATATGTATTACTTTTTTTTACTTTTTAGTTAAGTATTAAACCCTCGTCGATAATATGGTTACGAGTTGATGGTTTTTTTTGAATATTAGTTGCTTTTTTCTATTAATGTTGCATACAGGCAGAAATTTTATTTGAAATAATCTAAATCAGTAAGCTAACATGAGATTGACGCGTAATGTACCAAAACCTACGTTCAATTTTAGGCCGAAATAATGATAACTGCGTAATTGAATATAATCAATATGCAAAAGAATAGGCCAAGTATTTTGAGGGTCCCGTATCTAATAAAAAAATAACGCATATCTCTGTCTGTCTAGAACCTTTTTCTCAGGAACGGGTAGAGGTATCAAATTGAAATTCATATCAAATACTAAGGTCTGCGGTCCTTTGGAGGAGTAAAAAATTTAAGCTACCAAGTCAAGGTAACGTTATTATTAATAATGTCAAGAAAACAAAAATAAAGGTAATAATATTGTAAAGAAATTAAACAACGAAATTAGAAACTATTACATCCATTGGATTTTTTAGTTATATGAAATAAGTTACTTCTTTTTTAATAAAGCTTAATTATGGTTTCGTAGGATTTCAAAAAAGGGATCCGTTAAAATAAAATTTCATTTATAATGTCAAAAACAAAGATATTTCATTTATATACATTTGGTTTCGTTTACCATGTCATATAAAATAAATGCATAAACATTCACGCCTGTCAACCAGAGGGGTAGGCAGAGACTATGGACTTCCATTTGGCACGATCCTGACACACCTCTCTCGCCTCCTCCGCATCCATATACCTACGCATACACGCTCGTCGGTTAAGGGTACTCTTAATTTGGCCCATTTTCAGTATACCGCCAATTTGGTCGATAAATTTTCCTCTAGGGCGTCCCTTCCCGACTCTGCCGTTCACCTCTGCCACATAAATTTGCTTTGTCACTCTTTCCTCCTTCATTCTTTCCACATGACCAAACCACCGAAGCATTCCTTTCTTAATCCTGGTCACAACATCATCTTGCAAACCACACTCTTCTCTTATCACACAATTTCTCACTCAGTCAGTGAGTGAGTCATATAAAAATAGAGATATTATTGTATTCGTTAAATCAAATTCCAAAAGTGCTTGAAATATGTGTATCATTATTTCAACTTTAACTTCCAAGTGCTGTAACTTATAATACGTAATACGTATATATAAGTTAATTCTCGCATTTACACTTAACGATGAAAATAAATTGTGTTACGACATTTATTACTCTATTTACGAGTAAAACTGTCCCATTAAGAGATCTACGGGTGTTGTAAGCAACATGCTTTTCATTTGGTCTAAACTTCATACAAAATCTTCCTCTATTGAGTGGTGATGAGAAATATATGGATTCTATCACTAGCGATCATTCACTTTTTACAGCCTATGAAAGTCCACTTCTGAACAATAACCTCTCCCATAGATTGCATCTTTGGGTGGACAAAGTTGGTGGTGGACATCTTGGTGGTGGTAGAGCCAAGTTGCAGCTACATTTATAGCATAGTTGTAGCACGAATGGGTCGGCTTGACCGGGGAAGGACCACGCTCTCACAGAATACCAGCGTAAAATAGCAGCTTAATGCTACTGTGTTTCGTATGGTGAATGTAGAGAACCGGGGACCCTTTTTATTGCATTAGAGAGGCATTCCATCTTATTCCTCAAGGCTGACGCCCGTATCTAATAAAAAATAACGCATATCTCTGTCTGTCTAGAACCTTTTTCTCAGGAACGGGTAGAGGTATCAAATTGAAATTCATATCAAATACTAAGGTCTGCGGTCCTTTGGAGGAGTAAAAAATTTAAGCTACCAAGTCAAGGTAACGTTATTATTAATAATGTCAAGAAAACAATAATAAAGGTAATAATATTGTAAAGAAATTAAACAACGAAATTAGAAACTATTACATCCAGTGGATTTTTTAGTTATATGAAATAAGTTACTTCTTTTTTAATAAAGCTTAATTATGGTTTCGTAGGATTTCAAAAAAGGGATCCGTTAAAATAAAATTTCATTTATAATGTCAAAAACAAAGATATTTCATTTACATACATTTCATTTCAATTACTGTCAGCCGCCTTGCTCCATATAGGCAGGGGCTTCTCACATTACGTTTGCCTGATTGCAATCCACTCTAGGATATGTCAACTCCAACGGTTGTCCCTTTTACCTATATTAAACAATTCATTGCCACATTAGTTCATAAACTATAGGTAGACTTAGCCTTCCTATGTCGGTAATTTGATCCTGCGGCGGACTTCTTATTGCATTCGAAACATGCCTTAAGGAATAACATACATTTAATGATAACATTATCGTACCGTGGTGATACCGTGTAGTGGTGGTGTAAGAATATCCACTACCCCATATCGACCCGTGGGAGTTGTAAGATTCGACAAAGGGAAATAAATCAGCAGATGGGCAACAGCTTCTACGTGATAACAACTAGAAAATAAAAATCTTCAATTGCCAACCCGCCAAGTGCGTTTAGCAAATAGAACGAGAAACAAGTCCAAACGTTCAACCAAAAAAACGTTTACTGAAAAGAAAAAATATCCTATGTAACTTCTAGACAAAATCTTGTCAAACCATTTTTGATTGTATGTACAGAGGGATACATAATAATCGACGTATTGGGCCCCTACTTATCAACAACTTCAGATGCTAATTAAAATAAAATAATTAATAAAGAGTTTAAAAATGGATCTGTTTTAAGACAATATTTTCAATCTGGAGATATGTTTATACTGGATAGGGGCTTCTGTGGTGCCTTGCCCTTACTCAGTGATTGCTGTTATAGGGTATTTGTGTCAGCCACTTAAATCGAAGACTGTCACTATATGTAGGTGGGTCGTAGAAGCCGTAAATGGTCGTTTTAAGCGAGACTAAACATTTTCGCCTAGATTTTTTTAAAATTTTGTGGTACATTTTGGTGGCTGCGGCTCTGATTAATGCGTTTCACCCTCCTGTTACAAAACCGTGATGATGCTCAGAAAATTCTGCAAAAGATAAATCAATATATGCATGTACATATGTGATTAGAACTTGAATCGAACAATAGGTGTAGGAAGAGATAATGTAAGCGATTTTCAAAAACTAAAGGTGGTAAAAAAAAAAATTTTTTTTTAAATAAAGTATCTTATAATTATCTTAAATTAATACAAAAATGAGATCGATCATACATATTGAAGAAATAAGGATCAAAAAAATTTTTTTGACAACCGAAGAGACTCAGTTGACCACCAAAAAGAACAAGATAGCGAAAAATTTGTAAATTGTTTGAAACTTAACTAATTATTTATTGTCATAACATAACATAACATAAACACTCACGCCTGTCACCCAGAGGCGTAGGCAGAGACTACGGACTTCCATTTGGCACGCTCCTGACACACTTCTCTCGCCTCCTTTACATCCATATATCTACGCATACACGCTCGTCGGTTAAGGGTACTCGTAATCTGGCCCATTTTCAATATATCGCCAATTTGGTCGATAAACCTTCGTCTATGGCGTCGCTTCCCGACTCTTCCGTTCACTTCTGCAACATAAATTTGTTTTGTCACTCTTTCCTCGTTCATTCTTTCTACATGACCAAACCACCGAAGCATTCCTTTCTTAATCCTGGTCACAACGTCATCTTGCAAACCACACTTTTCTCTTATCACACTATTTCTCATCCTGTCATTCAGATTCAGCCCTAGCATACTCCTTAATGACCGCATTTCTACAGCATTTATTCTACTCTCATGCTTCTTCTGCCAGACCCAACTTTCACTACCATACTTTAAAGTAGGGACTAACACAGCATTATGAATTGCCATACGTGCCTTTTTTGACACATTCTGACTTTTCATAATAGCGTGTAGAGCCCCATTCACTCTATTTCCTGCGTTCACTCGTCGTTCTATATCCTTATCATATCTACCATCCTCAAGCAAATAAACATCCCAAATATACAAACTCATCCACTTGCTCAATCATCTCCCCTTCTATTCTTATTTCACATAACGTTTTACTTACTTCTCTTTCAAAAACCATCACTTTCGTCTTACTTGCGTTCACTTTCATACCCCTTTCTTTTAATGACCAGTTCACTAAAGTAACCATCATTTGCAACTCGGCCGCCGACGATGCAAATATGAGTTGATCATCGGCGTACAAAAGGCATTTGACGGTTAACTCACCCATTCTCAACCCATATTCTTCAACTTTCAAAGTTTGCAAACAACTGTCCATAAATAGGTTAAACAGCCACGGGGATGCTACACAGCCCTGTCTGACACCTTTATTTATTGTCGTAACTCTTAATAATAACTTTTCTGAACAAACATACGTAAATTATATTAAAAAATTAAATCATCAAAAAAAAATATATAGAGACCACCGAAAAGATACAAAGAAAAGTATCTTTTTGGTGGTCTTTGTACTCGTATTTTTATTCAGAATCAGACCAGAAAGTTTTTTTTGTTATTTTTGGCTTTCTAATTTTTGATAGAGGAACATCATCTGATGAATCTGAAAAAACATCTTCGTACCTCCAAATTTTTTTGGAAGTACGAGGACATTTCAGGCTTTCAGATTCCTCGTATAGTTCTGGATAATTTGCCGACTTTACTGGAATTTGACCAATTTCAAAATGTGGGCATATTATATTTGATGGGCAAACCATGCAAGTTAATCTTCTGGCATGCAAAATTCGTGGATCATCTCGGTGCCAAGTAATTTGATGAATCTTTAAAGTTCCACGGAAAGGTTCAACTACAGCATCATTATTTTTTTTTAAATTTCATCCAAAAAGGTGTCGTCGGTTGGAATAACAGTTATACCTTGAGCATTTGTTTTCAAACAGCTGATTAAGCTTCCCATATCGGAAACATCATTTCTCAGGGCCACGTGACGATCAGCAGTCCTCTTTAGGCAGCCTCCTATGCCATCAGGAGCGCCCTTTCCGTGTCCACTCTCGCTAAAATGCCAATATATTTCTTCTGCGTCCAATTCAAAGCTTAAATATTCGACCAATAGAAGAAACATATTTTTATTCCTGTACTGAGTAACAGGGCCATCACTCAGAATATGAAAGCTTTAGATATTAGGGACAAGATCAGCTCTGATATTTTCAATTACAGGTTTTAAATGTACGCAGATTAGGGCTGGATCATTGCGAAGATTTTCTGAAATGGTACAATAAGATTTGTGTTGAAGGACACCAGAGTCATCTTTGTAATAAAATACACTTGTATGTAGTGACTAAATAAAATACACTTGTGCTTTAGAACCTCCAAAATGTGCCGATTGTACTTCACTACCATATTTACATTGGTAATTTTCAGAAAAATCACAGTGCAATAGTACACTTTCTTGAGTCAACCTTTCTTGTTTTATTTTACAAACTAAACTTGTTTGGTGGTATATATTAGAAATATGCTGCATGAAATGAGGCATTTTCGTGAGAAGAGTATCAACTAATATTCGCTTTTTGGTAAGTACCTTTTCCTTCAAAGTTTTCTGACACAACTTATCTTTTCCTTTCACAATAGTTGGAACTTTTTTAGTAACCCATCGTTCATATGACATGGTTATGTGCATGTGATAGAATGGTTTTGTTTACACATTGATCACATTTTCTTTCAAGGCAAATTTCTTTTAGATCATCTTCACAACAAAGACTCTCAGCTGCTTCTAAGGCAGTGTTTTCTTTAATCACTTGTCCTGATTTAAGCGCTTGCACAATATAATTCGCATTTTTGTACTTAGCGCACAGACAGGTATTTCTTGCTGATGCTTTTGGGCTTAGGACCCAAAAAGGACGATGTCTGCAGAAGGTCTTATAGGAAATACTCTTCCCGGTCTCTTTTTGAAATTTGGCATGTAAATTTAATAATATATCGTTCAAAAGTCTAATTTGTTTATTATTTTTCTTTCTTGTGATTGTCTCTTTTTTCCCTGATTGAGTCTACTGTTTTGGTCATCAAGCAAAAATTTTTGAATCAATTTTTTTATTGATTCAGGACCCTGGGAACAATGAGGTTTTCTATTTTCCTTATCCTTATTGCATGTATCATTATTTGTGTTATTTGTTTTTACTTTTTTAGTTTTCATTCTGTGTTCTCTCATACTTAGCCAATTTATTTTCAAGTACTTGTAATCTTTGCCTTAGATACATATTTTCAGATTTCAGAATTCTTCTGTTTCTAGCTGCGACAGATTTCCCAGAAGATGTGTTTGGCGCTGTATTTTCTTAACTTCTTTTCGTTTCTTTGCATTTTTCCTCCATTTTTTTCTCAATAATCTTTGATCTCTAGCACTCATATCTTTAATAGTTTTAATCAACCCTTGTTCTTTTTTTTATAATAATATACCCGGTCTTTTCTACGTTTTTCCTCCAATGCTACAGGGTTTCGTTTCAGTTTTTCTCGTATCTTTCTCATAGTAAGCTTTTTCTGCTCCCTTCTTCTGTTTTTCTTTTCTTCATCAAACATTTTTTTCGGGTCTTTGCCATTTTTCTATCTGAAAAAGCAAGAAAGCTCACACTCAACACAAACAATATATTAAGCATCTATAAAACACATGCTGTAAAACCGAATCTTTTATAAATGTCTTTTCGGTGACGAGTTGATTTTTCGGTGGTCACGGGGACCACCGAAAAGATGACCATCGAATGGACATTTTCAAACCAAACTTAATGTTGAACAAAATTTTGAGGTTAGGAAAAAAAATTAAGCCATTTGTAATTAAGTCCTTGATACCCAACAGCCCAAATATTTATTTGAGAAAATTAATAAAAACTTACCAATTTAAAAGCGTAACCGAAAAGATACGTTGAGGTTTGACCAAAATACAATTATTGGTAAATAGGACACCGGTTTCACTTTCACTCCAGTCACAAACAAAAGATGGTTACCGGGATGCGTTCGAAAATTAATGATGGTGTGTAAAGTTTTATTTATTTTAATTGCTTGATCTTTGCTTCTAATTTCAAATAAATGTTGAGAATGAAAAATATTTTAATTTAAAGCACACTTTCAAATATTTTCAGTGATCATTTTTAATACGGAACATATTCAATTACCTGTTTTGACAATGACTCATCTCCAAATGCATGCAGCGGGACTTACGCAACTTTAATACTGCTCGTATAGAAGAAGCGATCGAGTGGAACCAGGGCTTCAAAGTCTTTACCAGAGATCTGTCTGCCAGAAAGAGCCAACTGTCGAAGCTGAAGACCGAATGTGGCAGCATCGTTTCCGGACACCTGAGATTTTGAGTGAGTTCTATGGGCAGCTGTACACATCATCGTTGGAGCCACACTCAAGTGTGAGTAACGATCCAAGAGCAAGTCTTATCCGACACTATTCCGCGGAATCACAGCGGAGCTTCTGAAAGCGGGTGGAAAACCGGTACTTGAAGTCCTTTAGAAGTTCTTTAATTCCGTCCTCCATGGTGGCACTACTTCGAAGGCATGGAGCAGAAGTGCGGTGGTCTTGTTCTTCAAGAAAGGCGGCAATGCTTTCTTTAAGAACTACAGACGATTGCCACTTTGAGTTTTCGAGAATCATTACGAATCGTCTCGCACGCAGACTCGACGAGTTCCAGCCTCCCGAAAAAGCTGGTTTCCGAAAAGGCTTTAGCACCATAGACCACATACATACCCTTCGGCAAATTGTACAGAAGACCGATGAGAACAATTTGCCACTTTGTCACACAATTTGCGTATGTGGATTAAGAGATAGCCTTTGATTCCGTCGAAATTTGGGCGGTGCTGCAGTCCCTTCAGCGGTGCCAAGTCGACTGTCAGTATATCGAAGTGCTGAAGTGTTTGTACAGTAGGGCGACGATGGCTATCCGAGTACAGAACCAGAGTATGAAACCTATCCAACTGCAGAGAGGTGTAAGACCGGGTGAAACTCCCGAAACTACACCGCTGCATTGGAAGACGTTTTCAAGCTACTGGACTGGAAAGGACACGGTATTAACGTCAATGGCGAGTACATTACTCATCTTCGATTTGCCGACGATATAGTCCTTATGGCAGAATCACTGGACGGCCTAAGCATTATGCTCAATGACCTCAATAGTGCCTCCCAAAGGATTGGTCTTAAGATGAACATGTACAATACAAATATCATGTATAACGTCCATGTCACACCTATGCCGGTAGTTGTTGGGAGCACTAAGCTCGAAGTTGTTGACGAGTATGTTTACCTGGTACAAATAGTCCGACTAGGTAAGTCCAATTTCGACCAAGAGGTCAATCGACGGATTCAACTCGGCTGGGCAGCGTTCGGGAAATTACGACACATCTTCTCGTCAGGAATACCTCAAAACTTGAAAACGAGACTGTAGAACCAGTGCGTGTTGCCAGTAATGACTTATGGAACTGAGACGTAGTCCTTCACTGCTGGCCGTATGATGAAGCTCAAGGTCGCTCAGCGAGCTATGGAGAGGGCTATGCTCGAGGTTTCTATGCGTGATAAACTTAGAAATGAGGATATTCATAGTAGAACCAGAGTGACCGACATAGCCCAACGGATTAGTAAGCTGAAGTGGAAATGGGCCGGCCATATAGCAACCGACAACCGATTGGGAAAAAGGTTCTCGAGTGGCAGCCTAGGACAGGTAGGCGAAGTGTAGGGCGACCCCCCACTAGATGGAGTGACATCATATAGTGGGGGGTCGCATTGCAGGAAGTCGATTGTTGGTGGTGGCTCAGGACCGTGCTTTGTGCTATTCATTGGGGGAGGCCTATTTTCAGCAGTGGACTTATGAAGGGCTGTAATGATGATGATAACGACACCTCGTATGTTAAAATCCATCAAAATGTTTAGGTTACAGAGCGTGAGAAAGAAATAGACATACATACATACATACTCTCGATAACCATTACCCTCCTTTTGGGGCAGTCGGGTAAAAAGAAAACATTTTTTCGCTTTTATAGTATATAGTATACAGTCAGGTTATAATTTATTTTATGGATAACTTTTATCTGACAATTGCAAAATCAGCCGTAAATGTATGAAAAGGAATTAGTTAAGATTCGCGTGAAAATTTTTCCTGCTGCTAACTCTGCAGTGTTGTCACAACGTGTCGAGATCATTTTGAGGTATCGTCCTCCTTGGGGAAGAACAATCGTCCTCAACTGTCTGTGCACATTACAACGAGTTAACTGCACATATATAAGATTAAAGTTAGGCCAGGCTGCAGGCTCAAATACACTGGAACCCATAAATCAGGATCCGAAAACCAACATTTATGTTTGTTTTTGCGAACATTTTCGCAAAAACAGATATAAATCGGAATCTCCAGTCGGAATTCGATTACAAAACCCGTGCCTGTGATCTCAGGTACCCACGCTAATTAACGACAGTGGCAGGTTTAGAAGAAAATTTGAATTAATATAGCTCACAAAAATGTAATGTTTTAAAAAAATATCCTGATATGACATTCTCTAAGCAACAATGGGCATTTTTTTACTAAAAAATCAAAAGTTACGTAATTAATATATATAAAACATGAACCTGAGATGAGAATTGAGAAGAACAGTTTTTTTGACGTGGTAGAGCCACGCTGCAGCTATATTATGGTTGCAGCACAAATTGGTCGGTTTGACCGGGTAAGGACTACGCTCTCACAGAATACCAGCGTAAAATAGCAGCGTAATGCTTCTGTGTATCGTATGGTGAGTGTAGAGGTGTACAGATCCCAAAAAACAGCCGCTAGGAGATAGGGTTCATGAAATGAAACTCAGCTATCAATTAGCAGTAGGAGTCAAAAAGCATCGTATATTATGTAAAGAAACCTTACGTACTATTACAACCAAATCTTTACAACGCGATATAAATAACACAAGCTTTGGACACAACGACATCTAGTAAAATAAAAATAAACTAAATATTGTAAACAAAGTAATTGACAGATTTCATACATCCCGCCCGCCATGGACAGATTGTCCATAAACTATACATTAACACGACACATATGTATTATGAATAAAGAATCAATAAAAGTTTTAACATAAAGCTGTTAATAATAAGCTAAAGTAATTCATAACAATAAAACATTAAGTACTAAAATTTACAATCCTTGAGTATATTATTCAAATTTAATACAAAAAAAAAAATACTTAGAATAATGCATTTCATTCAGAAAATCAAACATCTTAAGAATAATTATATTCATTCAGTAATCGGCAAAACACAAATTTTGGATACTGGCCTTTTAATAGTAACACCATTACATCGTAAAGACACCACACGGGTAACTCCATCCAAGCCAGGATGTTTTGCTATAATTATTCCATAGAGCCATCTAGCAGGAGGAAGATCGTCCTCCTTCACTAGTACAACATCTCCGATTTTTGGGTCAGGAGTATGGCCTTTCCACTTATGGCGTTGTAAAAATTGTGTGAGATATTCACGAGACCATCGCTTCCAAAATGTTTGTACCATACGTTGGGTGATCTGCCAACGTTTGAGCGAATTTATATTAGAAGTCAAATAATTTTCATCTGGAACGAGAACCAATGGTTCTCCAACCAAGAAATGTCCCGGTGTGAGAGGGAATGGATCATCCATGTTATTATTTATTCGTGATATTGGTCTCGAGTTCAGACAAGCCTCAACTTGAGACAACACTGTACTAAATTCTTCAAAAGTCAACAAAGAGTTGCCTATCACTCTTGAGGTGACTCTTTGTAGACTTAATACCTGCTTCCCATAGACTCCAAAATTGGGACTATAGGGTGGAATTCTGTGCCAATAAGTTCCATTATTAGTGCCAATCAGCAATATCAACAGCTACACTGGACTTTTCTTCTGTTAGGAGGGCCTGTAATATTCGATCTGCACCTACGAATGTAGTAGCGTTGTCACTCCATAAATCGGAACAATGTCCACGTCTGAGACAAACCGTTTAAACGCTGCAATAAAAGCTTCAGAAGTAAGATCACTTACTAATTCGAGGTGCACAGCTCTAGTTGCCATGCAAATAAAAGGCATATATATCCTTTGTAGACCGATATCCTCTGCCTTTTGCTATTTTTACTGCAATTGGACCAGCGTAATCTACTCCGCTATGACTAAATGGTCTACTTGCTCTCACTCTGGCAGCAGGTAACTGGCCCATGATTGGATTATTAGCTCTAGATGTATAGCGCAAGCAAGTAATACATTTGTGTATGTAAGATTTCACTAAATTTTTTAAATTAATAATCCAGTATCTTGACCGAATGAAGTTAATCATTAATTGTGGGCCCCCATGTAAGGTTTTCTCATGAGCATTTGCAACTATTAGTGTAGCCAAATTAGAAGCGCGGGGAATTAAAATAGGATGCTTTCGGTCTATTTCAATTTGAGCCAATTGCAGTCTGCCGCTAACTCTCCAAAGTCCATTGTCATCCTTTTAAGGATTAAGGGAAGAAAACTTTCCTTTTTTATCGGTAATACCATCATTAAAATATTGTGTTTGACATTTTTTAATACAAATATTTAAAGCTTCATGCAACTCCTTTGATGTCAACCAACGAAGTTTTATAGTATTCCGATATAGGAAAAATCTTTTACACCAAGCAACCACCCGTATAAGTTTCCGTAAGGATGAAAATCTACTAATAATATAATCCTCTTCTAAATGTAATACTTCAACGCAGAATAATTTCGATCTTTGTTCTAAATTAGTATCCCATTCCTGTATATTTTTATTGCAATCAGAGTTCTGTTTTAATATTTTCTGATGCAGCCAATCAGGCCCTTGTTTCCATAAATATAAAGTTTCTAAAACTTCCGGACTCACACCCCTTGAAGCACAATCAGCCGGGTTATCTTGAGATTTCACATGAGACCACTGATTACGACCGAAATGTGTGACAATCTCAGATACTCTATTACCCACAAAAGGCTTCCATCTGCTCGGGTGACTGCTCAACCAAGCGAGCACCACTGTTGAGTCCGTCCAAGCTCGTACTCTATTGAGTGGTAAGCAGAGAGTCACTGCCACTTCATGTAACAGCTTAGAAAGCAAAACAGCTCCACACAATTCCAAACGTGGTATGGAGACTTGTTTAACTGGTGACACTTTAGTTTTTGATGCTATCAAACTTACAAGTACTTCGCCGTTTTCTTTTACAACTCGAGCGAATACTACTCCAGCGTATGCTTGGTTAGATGCATCGCAAAACCCGTGTATTTCCAAAAGTTCATTCGCATTAGTAAATATCCATCTAGGAATACTAAAGCCTGTAATAAATGAAAGTTTACTCCTAAAATAAAGCCACTCCTGTAACAAATTAGAAGGTAATTCTTGATCCCATTCAATTACCTGACATCCAAATCTTCTGAATGAAGATTTTGGCAGTAATTACTACTGGTGCTATCCACCCTAATGGATCGAAAAGCCTAGAAATATCTGAAACAACCTTTCTCTTTGTAACAGGAGTTGTTATTTGTGGTAACTGAACACGGTACACAAAATTGTCAGTTACATTATTCCAATATAATCCTAAAACCTTCGTGAAACTTTCGTTTTCCTTTCCTAGATTTAGTTCTATGTTTTCATTTTGAATTTTAACCACTTCTCCAGTTTTTCTAATAATTTCTACTATTACTTCCCATTTTGTAGTTGAAAACCTCCCTTTTGCATCATTTCATTAAGATCTTTGTACACTTGTACACCTTCTTCAACTGTTTCACAACCACTCATCAGGTCGTCCATGTAGAAGTCCTGGAGTACTCTTTCAGCTGCTGAAATTATATTTTTACCCTCATCATATGCTAACTGCTGAAGAGTACGTACAGCAAGATAAGGTGGACGCAGTTCCAAAAGTAACACGTAGTAGCCTGTAATGGCGTAACTCACCTTCTTCGTCATGCCATAAAATACGCTGAAAATCTATGTCACTTTTGGAAACGTCTATTTGTCTGTACATCTTAACTATGTCTGCTATTAGGCATATGGGTCGTATGCGCCAACGCATAACTAAATGTCGTAACTCGGGCTGAAGAACAGGACCAACCATAAGATCGTGATTAAGAGAAATCCCGTTGGTACCAGGACATGAAGCGTCGAAAACAACTCTAAGCTTTGTTGTAGACTTATCCTCACGAATGATGGCATGGTGAGGCAAATAAACCGCACAAGCATTGTCCTTTTCATCCTCTGGTACGAGTTCCATATGATTAAGATCAATGTATTCACGAATAACGGCAGAATATCTTTCTTTAAATCTGAATTCCTGGCCAATCTTTTTCTAAAAGGTGAAGTCGTCGCAGCAATATGCCTAGAGTTGCCATACTGACACTTCGGATTTTCATCACGGAAAGGAAGCTTTACAATATATCTACCTGAATCATTTCGAGTAGTAGTATTAGCAAAAATAGTTTCACATTTTTGCTCCTCTTCAGTGAGAATTATTTTACAGGTACTAGCAGTTGGTTCTGCTTCTAATTCCCAAAACTTCTTCAATAGTTCATTTTCATCAACTTGCAAATGAAAGTTTAAGATGGTGTTACATTGATTTGGCTCAAAACTATCTATACATGCCGAGTTAATTTGACCAGATAAGATCCACCCCAGCCTGGTATTCTGTGCTACAGGTAATCCAGAGGGACCTTTGATTACACCACCTTCTAAAATCTGAGCAAATAACTCTGCACCAAGTAAAAGATCAATTTTATTAGGCACACCAAATTATGGATCTGCTAGTTTAAGTTTGCCTATTTCAGGCCACATTTTAACTACAACTTTCTTAAAGGGCTGAAGAGTTGTAAGTTTGTGGAAGACGTACCTTTGCTTCTACATAAAATGTGGGGTCGTGGAGTGAACGCAACCTAATAAATACCACAAACCTTGACTTAAGCAAGGAACTGTCCTCACCCTATTCCTGAAACTACGAGTTTTGTTGAACCTTCTGCAGTCCAAGTGCTTGAACTGCTGACCTGTAATAAACGAAGCTTGTGACCCTTGATCCAACAAACATCGCATAGTCATCTCAACACCCTAAGTGATTCAGCTTTCACTAATGCCGTTGCTAACAACACTTGACTATGATTACTTAAAAACATGTGACTACTGACTCTGGCTCTGACCTTCTGATTTTCATGAATGGCAGTTGTTGAATTAACAGCAACATTTATACCAACTGCCTCCGTATTCTCCTTGCGATTTGTGGGATTATTTACAGAATGAAGTAAAGAAATAAGGCTTCCTTTTACAAATTTGACATCGTGAAGACTGTCTACAATTAAAGACAGAATGATTATCTCCTAAACAATTATAGCATAACCTCCTGGCGTGAGCATAGTCCCGTCGCGATTCTACAGTTTCTTTGGAAAATAATTTGCAATTGCATAATTTATGATTGCCTTTACAAAATGAACAACACAAATTATTGTTATTAGACATACTATCATTGGCATAACACACTGTTGCCTTACATTGCCTCGATTTAGGTTTAGTATCTAAAAATTCCAATGATCGAAACCTATGTTCTAAAAAATCTTTAAAATCAGACAACTTAGGCAACTCAGAAATTAATTCACTTGACTTAGCTTCCCATTGTTTTCTGGACTCATGATCAAATTTCTGGCTCATTACGTAAATAATAATTATATCCCAAGTGTTGATATCTATACCTAAATTCTGCAAAGCCGTTTAAACATTCTACTATAGTGTCTAATAGTTCCTTGATTGCATTTGAAGATTCAAATTGAATAATTTTATGATTCAATAACCGTTTTAATATGTGGTTTGAAAGATATTTTTTATTATCATATCTATTTTTTAATTGAGTCCAGCAAACTGAATAATTCTTACCGGTAATAGGAATGGGACGTACAATTTGTTCAGCTTCTCCCGATAGATGACTCTTAAGATAATGTAACTTCTGGACATCATCAAGAGTTTCACAGTTATCTACTAAACATACAAATAAATCTTTAAAAGAAGTCCAATCTGAATAATTCCCGTTAAAAATAGGTATTGTAATTTTAGGTAATCTAACACCTGAAGAAGTTGAAATTTTCGATGATACTTTATCGTCGGAAGAAGTAGATTTAGGATTTTTGTCAGCGCATTCAGACAATTTTTGTTTTAATATTGACTTATAATCTATATAACATTCTTCAGTTTTGTCGTAAACTTTCTTTTTGTAATATTCAGACTTAGTTAAATCTTCCTTTAATACTTTTAATATTATTGTACGATGAGTTTCACAAAAAGAATTCCATTGAACCTCTAAATTTTCTAATCTACTTTCTATATAAAAACTGTAATACGATCCTTGACGTTTTCTTAAAATTGACATAAGCTTTTTCAATTAAAGAACTGATTTCTATCTGTAGACATTCATACGCTGACATATCCATTATTATTTATTTTTAAAAGTATTTTAAAACAATAAAAATGAAATTTGACAACTTCAAATCAATATGCAAATTTTTCTAAGTCTTATAATAGATTTTTTCAAAATTTTCTAAGTGTTTGAACAAATTGTACCTCGCTATGAAATTGGGCATAGGTTCCCCGTCACATCACTTTTTGGAGAATTATTCTAAGTCTAATACTACAACAACATTTAATCTACAACATTTTCGAAGTCTACACACGTGAATTAACTTAGAGAATTACAAACTATTTTTACTAAATATAAAGTACTTACAGTAGAATCACGAAACACTTCACTTATCACCTTGTCGTCGAAACGTATCCATATACGTCACGTGTCGATGAAGATCCCGTCCACTGGCAACTGCTCCAATTCCGACACCACGCACTAACAGCGCAGCGTGGTTGCACAGCGGAAGACACTGACTTACTACAATAATTGGCTTCTGCGCACTAAGCCGCCTGGTAACGCGTGCACCTTTTTTAAAACTACACTTCACCACACGCAAGCGCAATCACCTTAGCACAGTGATCACAGAGCACCATCGACGACAATCGGCCACCGTGTCGGCACAGCTATGGATACAGACACAACCTTCACTGATGTCTTACTATCCGACATCGAAGGACCATGTACAGATCCCAAAAAACAGCTGCTAGGAGATAGGGTTCATGAAATGAAACTCAGCTATCAATTAGCAGTAGGAGTCAAAAAGCATCGTATATTATGTAAAGAAACCTTACGTACTATTACAACCAAATCTTTACAACGCGATATAAATAACACAAGCTTTGGACACAACGACATCTAGTAAAATAAAAATAAACTAAATATTGTAAACAAAGTAATTGACAGATTTCATACAGAGGTCCGGAGATCCTTTTTACTGGAAACAAGGTATTCCATCTTAGTCCTCAGGGATGACAACGGGTCTGAATTTTGATTCTTAATCGTGGATAAAAGTAGATGTCTATGGGCCACAGCATCCACTTACTATCAGGTGGATTGTGTGCTCGTTTGTCACCCTTGGTCTATAAAAAATCCTTTTGTAAATTAAATATTATGCCTGAGGAATGAAAATATTTCAAATACATTTATTTATTTATTACATAATTATAACATTATTACCGTTCTATTAACCAATACAGTGCTAGAGCTAACCTAAATGTAATAAAATTACTAACTCCTAAATAATATATTTACTATCAAATTCTAATTATGGAAATTACAATTTTCAACGTATTTGTATGCTGCAATTATGAGTTCAGCTTGAATGCATGTAAATATGTTAATATCCTGTGAGATAATATTACTCGTAACATAGCGTATAGCCTACATGTCAAGTCCGCCAAAAAGCACCGGACTAATTGGTTTATACCCCTCTCAAAAATAATAAAAGGCATATGCCCATCTGTGGTACGTATACGAGATAAGTAGTAACATTACAAAACATTACAAAATAAATACTTATTGCATGCCTCATAACGCGAAGCGGTATTAAGTTGTGCTTTACTCTCGACACGTCAAGGTCAAACAATTTTGTGTCCTTAAAATGCTTCTTTCGTAACCATATTGCACTTATACGATAATATGAGTAGCCGTATATCAAGAAAACACTCTAATTAATCCGTCTTATATTTTCTAAAAAATCATTTTATATTGCTACTTTAAAAAAAAAACGGGATGAAAAAAAATTTTACGTCAACGTCCGGATGTTGATTTTGTATGTGGTCATGAAAACTCTCGAAAAATTGACGTATCGAGACCGGTTTTTTTTATTAGCTTTAGATAATTCTAAAGCTAATAAAAAAACCGGGGAAATAGGGAATCAGTTGATGTAATCATCAACTGATTCCCTATTTCATATCAATATCCTAGTATGCGTAGTCCTACTAATGTTATAAACGTGAAAGTTTGTGAGGATGTATGGATGTTTGTTACTCTTTCACGCTAAATGGATTTTAAATTCAAACTGCTAAATGGATTTTAATGAAACTTTACAATAATATAGCTCATACATCAGAATAACACACAAGCTAAAAAAAATTAACTAAATTGGCCAAAATATAACGATAAATGTTAAGTAAGTCGGAAAAAAATCTGTCATCTACGAGCAATTTTGGCGTGCGGTGCAAAAACTGCAAGAGTTTTTCGACGAATACCTATAATGTATGGTGGAATTGTTTCTCCTAAATAGTTCTATAAAAAGGTCCGCGACAGTATATATCTATATTTTATGTGTAAGCCATTATTACCAAAATAGTGAACTATAAATACTATAAAATTTGATACCTACTTTATTTCCAATGCAAACTTTGCAATAACAAATTGATTTTTATCAAAATAAATACTTTTATCGTTTCTGATATTCAAAGTAGACAAACTTTGTCTTTTAAACTACGTAATTTGGTCAAATATTTAAAAGTTACGACGATATAAATTGTGCGGCCCGACGCGGCGCGCGCAGGGCGGTCGGGCGCAATACGGACGAGGTGTGGAAAACATTGCTCATCACTAAATATGATGGCTTACGCATGGCAGAGGCGTGAGCCTAGATTATCTATCTATACTATAATAAAACACGACGTCTGTCTTAACACGCATCACGCAAAAACTTGTGAACCGATTTGGATGGGATGGGACTTTCACTGGCAGAAATCTGATGTTATAAGGAGTAACTTAAGCTACTGTTCCGCACAAAATAATTCCATGCGGACGAAGTCTGTGTGAACAGCTAGTTTGTTAATAAAATGATTTTCAAATTTTATAAGTTTTATTGCTTTTAAAAAATTTAAAGGCGCTTTCATAGTTTTTTTAGCCATCGATAGACAATGGACAAATGTACCATACAGCCTATATCGAATTTACACTTTGTGTAATCGATTTATTTTGTTAAACATTAATAACAAATAAAACAATTATATTGTCCCCTGTAGGTGACACTACCTGTTAAAATAATAGAGCGCTAAATTTAAAACACGTAAATAATATATTTTAAAAGTCAGGATTCAGGAATACAATTTTTTTCATCAAAATTAAATGAAACGCTCATGAGGCGTGCACTTGGATTTTCCAAACTATTTGAAAAATACTCCAAAGAGTATTTTTCAAGACAAATCTTAATATATTTTTTGGCCGTCTACTTTGAACAGGTATATTTACAGGTAAGCCTCAGAAATACTACATTTGATATAAAGAAGTTGGTAGCCTCAGTTGGATTATACCATCATTGTTTTCTTTTCATTTTGGTTTGATAAAAGTTAAAAGTTAAACAAAAATAAAATTTTATTGTCAGGAAATAGAAACGGTTAGCTTACACTGCCAGAGTCAGTCCACACAAACACAATGAAGTGATTTTAACTTTCGAATTGCTCTGCTTATAGCAGCTGTATTTACTTTTCAAAGATGGCGATGTTTATTATTTACAGTTTCAAAATCGGGAAATAAATATAACGTAAAAGAATCCATCACACTATTTAATTCCTTGGGTGTTGTGAGAGGCGACTATGGGATAAGCTAAAGGAAGGTTTTATCTTCTGGTAGATAGCGGTAAAGTCATTGCGTTAACATGAAACGTAATAATACTCAGACAAAACATGAGTCATTCATTCATTTCTAGTAACCCGATCATTCAACTGAACAGACAGATCTCTAAATGCATGCGGCGGGACTTACGCAACTTTAATACTGCTCGTATTGAAGAAGCGATCAAGCGAAGCAATAAGCTTGTTGACAAGTATGTTTACATGGGACAAATAGTCCGACTAGGTAAGTCCAACTTCGACCGAGAGGTCAATCGATGGATTCAACTCGGCTGGGCAGCGTTCGGGAGATTACGACACATCTTCTCGTCAGCCATACCTCAAAACCTCAAAACAAGATTGTTCAACCAGTGCGTGTTGCCAGTGATGACCTATAGATCTAAGATGTGGTCTTCACTGGTGGCCGTATGAGGAAGCTCAAGGTCGCTCAGCGAGCTATGGAGAGGGCTAAGCTCGGGGTTTCTCTGCGTCATAGACTTACAAACGAGGATATCCGTAGTAGAACCAGAGTAACCGACATAGCCCAACGGATTAGTAAGCTGAAGTGACAATGGGCCGGCCATATAACTCAAAGAACCGGCAACCGATGGGGAAGAAAGGTTCTCGAGTAGCAGCCTCGTACCGGCAGGCGAAGTGTAGGGCGTCCCCCCACTAGATGGAGTGGCGACCTGGTAAGACATGCAGTAAGTCAATGGATGCAAAATAGGTATCCCCCATGAATTGCTTAAAACCCAAAAAGTAGCCAGCCATCGAGTTCCTGCAAGTTGGATTAGAACCTTATTCCATTTAGGGGGCCGCCAAATACTACGCTCGCCTGGCTAGCTAGTTAAGCAACTAAACCGATGGCTTAACCATGTCGTTTACGCTAGACTTCAAACAATGCTATATGTGGTAGAACCATGCTGCAACTATATAATAGTTGTAGCGGGAATGGGTCTGTGGTATTCTGCGAGAGCGTGTTACTTCTCCGGTCGAGCCGACCGGAGAAGTAACACGCTCTTTACTCTCACCATTACTTACCACACTAAACATAGTTTAAATATGGTGCTATTTTCTGTGGTATATTTATGTCTGTTAATTTGTTTGTCACGACCATTTTGTAATAAGCAAATACTTCTTTTCATTATGTGTGTCTTGTAAATATGGAGGGGACGATTGTAGCTGAGTAGCTTGCATGTTTTTTACCATTATGTGTTAATTATGATATTTCTTCTTCAGATGCACGCGCAAACGCTCACACATATTATGCATATGCACACATATTGCTTACCGTAAAACCCTCTCAGAAGTGAGAGGTGGCCTGCGCCCAGTAGTGGGACGTATATAGGCTGTAACTTTCAACTTTTAATACATATACAAGGTATTGGCGGAGTGCATTTCATCCGAGTGAAATTATTACATTGAATAAAACTACTTTTATGAATTTCACTTATTCGAAATCTTAGGTTTTACGTAGTAACTATACTACAACCTGCTTGGGATCATGTAACTAATAAAATTTAGCCGAATTCCATCCATACCGCTGAAAGTCGTCGAAGTAGAGATAGTAACTTTTTTATTAAATGTAGATTATAAATATTACTTATTAGAAGTCTTTTTTTTTGTTTAATTTATCACTGAGCTAAGTTAAATACCTCTGTCCTGGGAATAATCAGCAAGAAACCTGGAGGATCATTTTTTTGTAAATATGGTTTGCAATCATATATTTTGTTACACAATAAATGACATAAAATAAATAAGAAATAGTTTGGTAGCGATCACCTCATTTCCAGGGGTTATTATCATCCATAAAAAAACATACCTACAGTAAGTTTACACTGCGTAGATCGGACCAAAGTTCATAATTAAAGGCTGAAGGTACTCCACTTTAATTATGACATCGGGACGTCAAGCACCTCACCCCATTTAATTTTAATTAAATTTTATAAAAACGTTATCCCCACACTAAGATTTTTTTCTACATCGTTGAAGCAGTTTACAAACATAAATTGCACAAGGACAAACATCCAGACCGGGAACAATTATTTGTAGGCCATACAAACACTTGTTCCGTGCGGGTTTTGTACCCGCGGCTCTCAGCGCCGCAAATCAATGCTAAGCCACTGCGCCACGGAGTCTCAGAAATAAGAGAAGGCCTGTCCTAAAGGTGGGACGTGTATAGGCTCCAACTTAAACTTTAATATATTATATGTCACCCAGACCGAATTTCGGTCACGGTGGCCAGTCTCAATGGAGACATGCCATCTGCGCAGAACAGGATTATAGTGCCCGAGTGTATACACAAGCACAAGTGCACTTTCTATTCTCTAACTCTCATAGTCCGACGGGGCGAATATCCGACACGACCGGAAAGAGACCATGCGCAGTACCAACGACTTTACTCGTACGTGCTTTCCGAGGCCCGGGGGTAACACCGCCAACTTCCTGACTCCGGGCTGTAACTTAGTAACTGATTTTGACCCGACCGGGACTTAAACCCGGGACCTCAAGATCTTCAGCCATGTTTACGACCACTAGACCAAAGAGGCAGTCGAAGAGTTCTTACTTTAATAGTTAAGCCCTTTACGGCTTATTTGAAATTGCGTTACGGTGCGGGTTGTAATGCCCAAAACAAAGTCCAGTAGTTTGGTTGTCCGCCAAGAAATTGATATCGTTGGAACGACTGACAATTTCGGAGGAACTAAGACTTGTGACCGTAGGCCAACTATCAACAATTAAAACGAAACAAGGTATCAACTATTCGAATATTGTACGTACAGGTTCAATTAAAACGAAAATACGACAGATCGTTTCATTTTATGAGAAGAGGTTACCGACTATGGCAAGCCGCCAGCATCACTTTAACACTTGGCACAATTAGCAAGATAAAGCGTTTAAAAAAAATCAGCATGCACCATAGATAACATATGAAATAGTGATATTGATATTCTTAAGATTCTATAATTGATAATTAATCATGTATCCAACCTTGAATATACTATATCATGAATGGTATATATATGCAAAATTGGATCATGTATTATATATATTCAAGATTGAAATAAAAGGTTGTACATTGGCGTGTGCTTGAAATTTTCATTGTGTGAAAACTACAATTCAAAGATTCAATTGAATATTTAAAAATGTCATCACTATGGAATCACTTTACACTAGTTACAAGTGATATTGCTAGATGTAAATATTGTCCAATTGAGTACAATATAAAAAAGACAACAACATCACTGAGATAACAGGAAGAAACGGAATCTGATTCACGGTAAGTTTTTCTTTTTCTTTTGTCCGGAATTATTTCATTTGATTGAATTTAATATTTCTTTGAAAACAAAAACATCAATTTTTTCAACTTTTATGTATATAATAAATTAAGTTATTATTAATGTTTAGCTTGGATGATGAATCAAGCTCAGATACACCGGAAAATCAAAAGAAACGACGTTTAACTAAAGAACAGCCGTAAAGTACGTATTTAATTATTTTTTTAACTTCCCGCTAAGGAAATTGAAAATTTTCAAAAATTGAAAAGTTATTTTACATATAATATATGACATTATTTCTTTCATTTATATCGTGAGTATAATTTTTTAATTTTTCTTTTCTTTTAGAATCTTAAGGCAAGCAATCATTATGTCACTTGTAAAATATATAGCATTAGATATGTTACCGTTATCATACGCAGAAGGTACAGGATTCATACAATTCGTCAAAGCCCTTAGTCCTGAATATGTGATCTCGAGTAAAACTGTCATAAAAAGTCGCTTGGAAGTCTTATATGAATCAGTGCGTAACGATATAGTCGCAACTTTTCGTCATTTTCCTGACGTGTCCATTACGACGGATGCTTGGTCATCTCGTTCTTCAAACTCATTCTTTACTATAACAGTACATGCCATAGATGAGTTATGGAATTTACGTTGTGTAACTTTGGACTCATTAGAAATGACTGAATGTCACTCGGCAGTGAATATTTGTAATCATTTATGCAATGCTTTATTAGAATTTGATATTGCTGAAAAAAAAAATTGATGTGGTGCATCATAATGCCCCAAATATGGTTGCTGCAATACGAGAAAGCTCCACTGCTGATATCAAAATTGGTCAGTGTTCGTTGCTTTTGTCACTCATTGCAGATTGTTGTTGAAAAAAATTTCAAGGAAGAAAATTTTAAAAAAACATCTTCAAAAAGTTTCCGCATTGTTCGCCACTTTAAACATTCATATAAAGCAACAAACACTCTCAAAGATGTTCAAAAATTACATAATTTGCCTGAACATTGTTTCATTAGTTATTACGTAACGCGTTAGAATTCAGCTTACGCCATGATTGAACGGCTATTAGAACAACGCCAAGCTGTTAAAAGTATATTGCTGGATCCAAATTTAACAAATACTTTAATGTCTACGAAATTGCTTTTAAGCAATTTATAATGGAATTATTTGAAAGTTCTAGTCAGAATATTAAAACCATTTGAAGTAGCAACAACAGTAATGTCCAGTCATTCTGAGTCAACTACTGGAACGGTGCGGCCAATTATTTATTCGATGATAGATACATTTTTAAAACATGATGATAAGAACGACTCTCCAAAAATTCGATTACTTAAAGAAGTATTTCAAGAAGAATTGGATGCTCAATTTTTGAACGAAGACTGCAATTCCGTGTATGCATTAGTATTAGTTTTTTTGGATCCTAGGTATTTTTATTATTCGATACATTTATGCACTGATAAAAAATAGCTTGATTAAAAAAATCTTGAACCAAGAAAATCATTTAAAAAAATAATTACCTTAAATTTACTTTTCTTAAAATTTAAGATAATTAATTTTTAAAAGAAAAGTAAATATATAACTTTAAAATAGTTTCGTGCAATTTTTTATATTAATTATAATAGAACCAGCATGGTAACAGTCACCTCATTCCCAGGGGTTATTTTCATTAATGTATTTCTTAATATTATAATTATTATGTCGTTGAATGCTCAATTTAAACTTTACACATTTACGAAATATTTTTATTTTAAACTCTTGCAATGGATAAGTTAGCACTAAAACTCCAAATAACAATAAGAACTATGGTGACGACGAACTCATGTTTCTCGCGTATGCTTATGACTTAAGCTATCACGGCTTCACGAAAACATACACTTCTTCGAGTATGTTTCATTCATTCATTCATTTTAGTTTATCAAAAGTTCACACAAAAGTCAATAGCCCTACCCATACGTTGCCTTGCCTCATAGAAGATATGTTTGCTTGGCAAGCGGTTGGCAACCACAGTTTTTATAATTCCCAACTCCTGTTCAGTTTCCCACTGTCGCCTCTTGCGACACCCACGAGATGTCTTGTGGTAATTGATTATTTTACGCGAGCACTACACATCATACAAATACAAATAAATTGCCATAGAAATACATAATAGACGCACACATACGTATATGCACACACTTACATACAAACATAATTCAAAAATTTAAATTTAAAATGTCATAAAAATTACGCAAACCCAGCACAAATGCTAGCACTTTGTAGCTGTTCTACTTAATTCAAATCTCAGGTGAGCAAAACATTGATCGGCTTTCAAATATAGTAGAGTGGCTTTAAGTGTCAGGAGCGTTAACACCTTTTGTTGTCGAGGACTTGAGAAGCCAGTTCGGTTTCACTTATACAGAGAGAAATAGAATTCCGACTTACATTTAATATAGCGGTAGCTCAGGTGCTGAGCCTTTTCTGTATTAGAATGCGAGTAATTGCATATTAATTGCAAATTTAAATGCTAATTATCATGTATTTGGCGGTAAAGGCAATCTGTATGTCAGAGAAATAAAAATATTTTAAAGACATATGAAGTCCGCCAACATGCACTAGAGCAGCGCGACGGATTAATTTAGTTAAATGGATAGATAGAAAGATATATAGATAGATAAGTAGATAGATAGATAGATAGATACATAGATAGATAGTAGTTTATTTGTATCTTATATAAATAATTAAACACATTATGCCGAGCACAATTTGTGCACAAGTGTGTGTGCACTACAATGTTGGTATAGTAGTCGTTAACGCGACTGCAGATCACGATTTTTTATATAATATAGGTAACAAATGAGCATACAGTCCCTCTGATAGTGAATGGATGCTGTTTCCCAAATATATATATACATATATTAATAAATTCTCAGTAGCAGCCAGGAAGTAAGTGGAGTTTCATCCCCGTGCATTGAAAAGCACGTAAAACCTTTGGTCCTGCGCCTGATCTCTCTCGGTCGTATCGGATTGCCATCCCATCGGACTCTGATAGTGAGGGAATATAGAGTGCACTTGTGCTTGCGCATACACTTTACGATTATGGTTTTTTTTGCGCCCAGAAGCAAAGTAAAGGGCTACCCTCCGGGAAGAGGGAGAGGGAGGTGGTGCATGCTCTACCACGCATGCATACCACGCAGCCGGCTGCGTGGTTATGTTGGACTCACTAAGAAACCGAAGTGCCTACCCACTAATCACCACCTGAGACTGGCTTTGGCCTGGAGGGCCTTTCTGCCGTATCGGAAGCGACCCCCCCCTTAGGGCAAGGGGGTTGGGCTATCACAATTTAATTATGCATTATTTCACATTATGATACCTCTTCTTCACCATCGACGCGTAAAAGTCACTAATTTTAGCCATAAATTTTTCACGGAGTGGTGAAAAATTTATGGCTAAATTTACAAATGTTTGCCACAAAAAGGCTTTCATTCTCAGATTTTGATTTACTAATAACTTAAGAATACACGCGCGAAAAGCTTTAAAGAGAAAATTAGACGAAAACCTGTTTCAGATGTACGCTTTGGGAAATTGAACAATCTCTGAAATTATGCAGAGTGGAAAATTAAACTTGTAATCAACTCAAAGTTTACTTTAGCGTATCGTTCGATGAATACTAATAGGCTATAATCTAATAAGATACAGCAACAGTAGCCTAATAGTTAAGAAAACGGACTACAAAACCCAAATGTTGTGGGGTCGAATCCGTCATTCCACTACGTTTGTGAACAATTTCTAGCACAAGAATTTTAACAAAATTATTGAAGCTTTTAACAATTGAAAAAAATTTAATAATTGAAAATATTAACACGGCCATTAGTAGTGTTAAGATTACTTTTAGTGTACACAACTTTTTAATAAAATAAATCTAATACGAGTTATATTATCACTTTCTGTCACAAAAGTAGATAGACTAGTGATAGTTTTGTTTCAAATTTTATAGAATACGAACAACTCGTATTTGAACCCCGTCTGTAGGAATTAATATCATTTTGAGATGAAATCGAACGTTACAGCACACAACACAGAGCAAAATTTTCTGACGTCCAACATCATCTCATAAATTAGAGGAGACCTGTGCCTAGTAGTAACGGATTAGTAAACTGAAGTGGCAATGGACCAGCGATATAGCTCAAAGAACCGACAACCGTTGGGGAAAAAAGTTTTTTGAGTGTTAACCTCGTACCGGTAAGCGAAGTGTAGGGCGGCCCTCACTAGATGGAGTAACGACCTGGTAAGATATGCAGGAAGTCGATGGATGCCGGTGGCTAAGGACCGTGCTTTGAGACATTACTTGGGAGAGGTCTATGTTCAGCCGTGGACTTATGAAGGGCCGTATAGGATGATGTGTCTAACAGTAGGACATACTTTTTACTTACTTCCAAATATAATAATACTAAATTTTAAGAACAACTTTACGTTTAACATTGTACTTACTTACTTACCTACTTTAAAGTTTTAGTATTACTTTAATTTATAAAAATACACAACACCTTCACAATATTTTTATACGCTCTAGTTTTATACAAAGAGAATGCTAAAAGGCATTAAATCCGTCCTTTGTAATCCCATGGGAGGCAGTTCCCAGCCATGGTTTGGTCGCTCCTCTAAAATATCATCACACTACAAGCAAGAGTGCTACTGGGCCTGGGTGCTGATGCATCAACGTTCCGCGATGTAAACAACAGCCCTCTTAAAAAGAAGTATAATTCCGTCTCCAGGTCCCTCAAAAGAGTCATTGCCAAGGAAAGGTCAGAGCACATTGGCAGAATTGGCGAGAAACTAGTTCGCCTTCTTCCGGGAACCCGTGCATTCTGGTCTCTCGCCAAGGCTGATTAAGGGGATTTCTATAAGCCATCACTTCCATTTCTGTACAGGGAGGACAACTCACTGGCCCACGCTGCAAAAGGAAAGCCAATCTTTTAAGTTCCCTTTTTGCATCCAACTCAACTATCGATGACGGGGGGAACACACCGCCGACAATCTGTGCGAGTGCTTGTGCCTGATGTGCGATTCACACAGTGCTCAGTTCGCAAAACACTCCTCACGCTGGATATCCACAAGTCGAGTGGGCCTGACGTAATTAATATTTTAAACAAAGTTGTAGGTACATTCAGCAATTATAGATATTTTAAGATAGATGGAAAATCCTTTAGCAGTTCCGGCAAAACAGTGCACAGACAAACAAACGTGGTGTGGAGACTATTTTTTACAGGTATTAATTGATTAGGGAATATACATCACACACATCATTACAGTAATTAAATAAATATGATTAAAGCCAAGATGAATATAATAATACGTCTATTTATAATATTTTTAAATGCTATATAGTAAGAAAGCTGTTTTGAACTGGTTGTATAAGGATAAAACACAAAGTAAAATGCCACTGCATATATTGTTGTAATTATTTCAAAGCAGTCTATAGTGTAATCTAATAGTGGAACAGACAGACAGACAGGTGCAGTGTCAAGACTTTGTTTTAATATGTTTTGTTGATTAGTAAAGATGCAGTGTGTAAACTTTGTTTTAAAAATATATTAACTGATTAGTTATCATACCCCAAACACCATTAAAGCCAAAATGACTAGGTAATATCATGTTTATCTATGTTATTACACACTGATAAATATGAAGTAAGATGTTTTAAACTGGTTGTGTAAGGATAACAAAAACATTATAATTTAATTGTATTTATTATTGTCAGTCATTATCATTTCAAAAGATATTTTCAAAATAACTTGATAATAACATGAATCAGAAGGATATTATCAATGTTGTGAGATATGATATAAGACTGTTGTATTCAATATCCATATACTTTTGTCTCTGCCTACGAGCAGCTCTGCAAGATTTCAGCCTACAAGACATACACATTTATTCTAAGCGATCCACCTGAAAAAAGTTAATGAATATTGTATAAGACTATATATATACTATACTTCAATGTCAATAAACTACATTTCCATATTACTGTCAGTATTTTGTTGTCTCTGCCTGTATATTAAATAAATAAGAAATTATTATAAAATATACACCATTAATTAGCTCCATATGATCAAATACACAAATAGTAATTATGGATTTACATCAACAATATTTGACTATGTAAAAGTTGTCTGATTTCTTATTTTCACTAGTTTCATGTAGGGGAAAAGGATATTATTTTTATATTAATTATCTGATAGTAGATGACAAAATAATATTCCATTCTGCAGAGTTAACAACACATCAGTCTAAGGATAATAGAAGCATCTGATCAACAAGGATTCCACAAGTAAAAATGGCTTAACTAAATTACAATACTTATGCAAACTGTATATTTGCTTCTAGTACAAGTAATAAGTACTTATTTACACATAAATATTTGTACTATCTATACTGTCTATCTACTATGGCTGGCATAAATTCAGGATCCATGTTTGATGCCATTTGGTATTGTCAAGTTTATACATAACTTGTTGAATACATAAGGTATTTATACCTAAATGCAGTTAAATGAATCGCTCTTCAAAGCCGATGAAGCTACATCAAATAGAGAAATCTTTAAATCCCTCGACCCATAGATTCTAATTTTCTTATAACATTAACTATTATTTAATTTAGATTTTACTAATAACATAAAACTTTAATACTTTGTCACTTTTAACATACTAATAAGGTTCTAAGACCTGTGTTTGTAATTTTTTTTTTAGGTAATTCATCATAAATTATAGATCTTATTTAGATTTTCCAAAATTCTAGGTGTAAAAGTAAACTCTTGTATTACATACATACCTTAGAGAGTAATTGTGTTCTGTGATACATACTCTTATATTAATTAACTAAACTCATTAATTTTCATTTTTCAATTTCGAATGTCATTGGCAATTTTACCATGCGACCACAAAAAAATAAAAAGGAAAAATAGATATTATCCATTATATGTTAAACACTTGTGCATCGATGAGATGATATTTATTTGATTGTCTTGTAAACAAACACGTATAAACTTTTTAGCTATTAATTAATTTTGCTAGTTTGCTACTAAAAATTATTTTAAAGTATATAACAATTAACCACAAACTTTATTCTTAAAGTAGTGATGCAACTCGAACTCTGTTTTCACTCGATTCAATCGAGTGAATCTGTGACTCGGTACTCGAGTGAAAATACCTATTGAGTCCGCTTGCACTCGAGTTACCGAGTCAACTCGACGCACCGTGTGGATTCGGAGAGCGCTAGATAGATGTCAGTTCACTAATTCATTAATTCTATCATCTAATCAACTCATTCACATAGTATAAGGCGCCGCGGGCGTGAAACTTGCATCTGGCATGTTGTAGTCAAATATGAACTTAGTTTGATTTATAATATTGTGATTGTGCTATCATTGTTATTTTTTTTTACTGTATAAGTAGTGCATAACATAAAGGTGATTTAAATATAATTGTTTGTTTAAAGTATGAATGATAACAATGAAACAACAAAACAAAATCGTCAGTGTGGCTTATTTTGAAAATGGAAGCGATTTGTAAGATATGAAAAGCAGTTTATAGATTTTGAAATGCTACACATGTGTGTAGTAAATAAAAACATGGAAATACTACAAATAAATAAATAATAAATATTTGTATTTTATTTAATATTGTCACATATTACTTATTTAATAAAGGTACCTATTTAAAAAGTATATTAATATAAAAATTCCACTTTATATTGTATTAAAAACTATAATAAAATAAAAATCTTAAACTAGTAATTTAATTATCAAACAGTATTATTATTATTTGAAAATGCTTTAACTAAGGTAATCGCTATTAACTCGAGTGATAAACTTCAATCGATGCATGGACTGTAAATAGTTAATTCGCATAACTCAAAAACTCGAGTACAACTACAGTGACATGATAAAACCCGAGTGACTCGAGTCACAAAATTCTACTCGAGTCGCATCTTTATCTTACGGTCAATTCAGTGTCTTTCACAATTTAGTGATGAACTCGACTTACTAATTGAACAATTTATTGATATATTATGTAATATCAACAAGCTGATTAAGTATAATACGTGATAGTTAAATGATTAATAACATTAACTATACGCTACGTCATAAAGTTAGAGTGATATTATTTTATGAAAATTGTCTATACGCAAACCAATAAAATATAACTACCTATTAAGTTAAGTAATAATAATTATCTTGGATGGAGGAACAAATATAAATAATTTGTAACAAACTGACACAACTTCGTTCCACTGAGTTGCGTAACTCGAGTACTATTCGAGTTACGTGAATTTCAACTCCGTTAACTCGGGTCGAGTTTCTTCCGAGTTGGCTTATCTCTACTACAATTTTTTTTAATATTACATTATCTGAACCAATGACGAGAACACAAATATCAAAACAACTCTTTTTTTCAGATTTCTTAATTCCGTTTAGATTTTAATAAAATCTTTATGCTATTTACAATAATAAATTGGTATCTTTTTTTGTATATAATACCATTAGGGTCGCGAAAATTTCTAGTGGGCCCAAAACGATTGACTCCTTTTAAGAACAACTTTACGTTTAACATTGTACTTACTTACTTACCTACTTTAAAGTTTTAGTATTACTTTAATTTATAAAAATACACAACACCTTCACAATATTTTTATACGCTCTAGTTTTATACAAAGAGAATGCTAAAAGGCATTAAATCCGTCCTTTGTAATCCCATCGGAGGCAGTTCCCAGCCATGGTTTGGTCGCTCCTCTAAAATATCATCACACTACAAGCAAGATTGCTACTGGGCCTGGGTGCTGATGCATCAACGTTCCGCGATGTAAACAACAGCGCTCTTAAAAAGAAGTATAATTCCGTCTCCAGGTCCTTCAAAAGAGTCATTTCCAAGGAAAGGTCAGAGCACATTGGCAGAATTGGCGAGAAACTGGTTCGCCTTCTTCCGAGAACCCGTGCATTCTGGTCTCTCGCCAAGGCTGATCAAGGGGATTTCTATAAGCCATCACTTCCATTTCTGTACAGGGAGGACAACTCACTGGCCCACGCTGCAAAAGAGAAAGCCGATCTTTTAAGTTCCCTTTTTGCATCCAACTCAACTATCGATGACGGGGGGAACACACGGCCGACAATCTGTGCGAGTGCTTGTGCTTGATGTGCGATTCACACAGTGCTCAGTTCGCAAAACACTTCTCTCCCTGGATATCCACAAGTCGAGTGGGCCTGACGTAATCCTCCCAATTGTGCTAAGGACGTGTGCTCCAGAGTTGGCACCAGTTCTGACGCGTCTTTTCCGGTACTCCTATTCCTCGGCGTAGTCAAAAAATCGTGAAAGACGGCTTTGACGTACCCGATCCCTAAAGAAGGTAACCGCTCTGATCCGTCCAGTTACAGGCCTATCTCCATGACCCCTGTTCTCGGAAGTAATGGAGTTCATAATTAACTGCCAGCTCATGCGGTATCTTGAGGAGCACCAGCTGATTAGTGACCACCAGTACGGTTTACGTCGGAGTCGCTCAGCTGGTGATCTTCTTGTTTACCTAACACACCGATGAGCGCAGGCGGCCGAGACCAAGGGGGAGGTCTTGGCGGTTAGTTTAGACACAGCGAAGGCCTTCGATCAGGTTTAGCACAAAGCGCTTCTTTCGAAGCTTCCATCTTATGGGCTCCTGAGAAATTGTGCAATTAAAGCACCAGTTTTCTCGCTGATCGGAGCATCAAGGTAATAGTAGATGGTGCATGCTCCGATTACAAGCCTATTAATGCTGGTGTTCTACAAGGCTGTGTACTATCACCTACGCCGTTCCTTCTGAATATCAATGATATGTTGCAAACCAGTAGCATTCATTGCTATGCGGATGACAGCAGAGGTTATGCTTTTTACACCGGCTGTGCCAATATTTCTCGGAATCAAGTCATCGAGTACCGGAAAAATCTTGTGTCTGAAGACAAGTCATTATTAAAGAAAGTCTCGGATTGGGGACGACTAAAACTAGTCCAGTTAAACTCTCAGAAGACACACGTATTTATTCAAGTTTAGAGCCCTCCCTTGCTGCCTCAGCCAGTATCGGAATCCTCGGCATCGACATATCGAATGATGTGCAGTTTCGTGGTCACTTGGAGGGGAAGGCTAAATTGACCTCTAAAAAGCGTGGCGTGCTCAGCAGAGCAGAACAGTATTTCATGCCGGCACACCGCCTGCAATTTTACAAGGCCCAAGTTCGGCCTCACATGGAATACTGTTCTCATCTCTGGACTGGGGCTCCCAAGTGCCAGCTCCTTCCACTTGACCGCATCCAGCGCAGAGCGGTTCGAATCGTCGACTCTCTCTGATCGGCTCAATTCACTGGCGCTGCGAAGGGATTCCTTTGCATTTTCTATCGCATCTACCACGGGGAGTGCTCTGAGGCATTGCTTGGATTAATTCCAGCCGCCAAATTTCACGAACGCATATCGCGAAAAAACTTACGATACAATCCACACTATCTGGATGATTGGCGGTCCACCACTGTGCGTTTTACTAAACGTTTTCTTCCTCGCACAATCTCTCTGTGGAATCGAATACCACCTGCAATTTTTCCGGACCGATACGAGACCTTCAAGAAAAGATCTTACTCCTATCTAAAAGGCCGGCAACGCACCTGCAATTCCCTGGTGTTGCAGTTGTTCATGGGCGGCGGCAGTCACTTACCATCAGGTGAGCCGCATGCTCGTTTGCACCCTATGCTATAAAAAAAAGCAAATTAAAAAAAGGGTGGGGAATGTATTTTTAAACGATTTTTAACGTAGTCGGGTTTTTTTAAACATTTAGCTTGTTATTAAGGTATTTATACAATAAAGTGTTAATAAATAAATAAATAAATAAAAGAAACACTAGTGCAACAATAAAAAAATGAAACATAAATTGTCATACCTACAATTACAGTTTGCAGCCTATTTATATTCCGCAGCTGGCACAGGCCTCGTTTCAATTCTGAGTGGGTCTTAGGACAAAGAAGTGTCCGGTGCGCCGCGGGTGCTACGGGTAGCGGGTTTGAGTTTAAGGAGCGCGCGAAACGCCGCTTATTTTATAGTAATTTTATTTGGTTTATTAAATTTTTTTAATATAGATCTATTTAAAAATAATTTCTGTTACATATTCTTTATCGAATAAAGTTTCACATGAAAAATGCATAATACATTTCTCCTACAAATAGTTGCAAGTTTGAAATTAATCACGACATTTTATACTTGAAACAACCTTTTTTTTAAATATTTTTCCCAAATCTGTAATAAATAATAACGTGGTTTATAACATATAAGTATTCAATAACAATGTGTATTGGCGGTGAAAGAATATTCACTACTCCAAATCATCCCGTGGGTGTGATAAAAGGCAGATGGAAACCAGGAGATGGGTAACGGCATCTTCCTAACAACAAAGTAAAAAACTGCGGTTGCCAACCCGCCTGGCAAAAGTGGAAACTATGAAAAATACCCCCTTTTGAGGTTATCCGTTGGATAGGCTTATGTTTAGTAATTGACTTTGATAGATCGTAATGAATGAATGAACAATGTATATTTGATCTCAACATAATTTTAGAAACTGTTAGAACTCGTTAAAACATCGTCATCTACGTAGCGGAACTAAGAATTTTTCTCGTTAAGTGACTTCGTAAAATGATTTTTGTAAGATAATTTGTAATATAAAATAAATATGAACATATTAAATATTATTAGATATTCAAGAAGAGATATGGAATTTTCATAAACTACCAGCACATTGTTAAAAATATTTTCATTATTATTTTTATTATTTTTAAATTTAAAGTTTCTGAGAATAACTGTATCTAGAAAAATATACTGGAAATAACTATTTTATATTATTATTATTATACTTCGCTTTTAGCACTAATGTTATAATAATATATAAATTTAGACGAAAAACATTTTTATTACTTTATTGTATAAACCATAACATTATACTCATATATTTAAAGAAAACACGAATTAAGTAAATTATTTCTCCTTGGCAATAAAAAATAGCCGCAATGGTTGCAACATATAAGATATGATCCGTCATCTTGAAAGATACTGTTGTCCCCATAGTCCCCATTCACACACAAACATTGGGGATGCGCGCGTCGCGCAGCGGCTCGCTTTGAAAAAATGTTATATCAGCCGTGTCGGAGACCTCACAGTGGCCGTAAGTATGTCGGCACGTGTCGTTTAGTTCAGATGCAAATAAGATTTTTAGAAATATTAAATTTAGTTAGTTACTTGATTAGAAACGCTAAAATCCCATTCATAGTACACCTATACGTCCCTGAAACGAACAACGGGTTGTTTGTTACATACTGTATAAATTGTTTAACCAAGATTATTTATGAAACCCACATTTCCAATATTACACAAAACATTGATTATACTTTAAATTTGTTCATAAATAAAAAATAATATCTAGAAAGCGTACACTCTGGCCCCACCCTTTGCCGTCAGCTATTAATTACGGGCTCGCCAAGTTCGCTATGTGACAAGCAAATGACACAGAAGAAATTGCAAAGGGCTACATACAATGCGTGTTTTTTGTGACATTCATGAACATCCTACGAAGACGAACGCGTGATGAATAATGTAGGTTTTGCGAAGCACCAAAAGTAATTTATTCATGTCCAGGGTGCGTATACTAATACTGCGCGATGCGTCTGTGTGACTAGAAAATATCAATGTAAGTGTTCTATTAGAAGTTGCCACGCTCAAGGACTACAGTCTTAGATTATTATATTCGTGCTAGGAATAGGCACCTTTATCATAAGACTGCTGTCGCTTAAATTATCACATATAAACATATAAATAAAATTGAATTTACTGTTTATTATATTTTTTTATTTATAGGAGAGGGGCAAACGAGCATGCGGCTCACCTGATGGTAGTGACTACCGCCGCCCATGAACAACTGCAACACCAGGAAATATATATCAAAATAACTGCCATTTATCACGCTTATGGAATTATTCGCATGCCATCAAGACATGAATAAATATTTTTAAATTTTGTCTGTCCGGGGGCTAATCCTCGGAATGGCAAAACCGATTGTTATGAAACTACAAGAACAGATAGAGAGAAATGCCAAGAATGATATAATCTATATTTACCAAAAAGGCTTGAAGATTTTCATTTTGCATATAATGGGTCGGCTCGACCGGGGAAGGACCACGCTCTCACAGAATACCAGCGTAAAATAGCAGCTTAATGCTGCTGTGTTTCGTATGGTGAGTGTAGAGAACCGGAGACCCTTTTTACTAGAAAAGAGGCATTCTATCTAAGTCCTCACGGCTGACAACGCATCTGCATTTTAATTCGCAAACGAAGAAAGATGTAGATGTCTATGGGCCACAGCAACCACTTACCATCAGGTGGACTGTGTGCTCATTTGTCACCCTAATTCTATAAAAAAAATACTAAAAGAGAGAGATAAAGCCCTGGTGTGGGATGCTACTTGCGTAGATATTTTGGCGACCTCTCATCTCAAGGGTACCTCATTTAGAGCCAGGGCGGCATCAGAGGCAGCTGAATTAAGTAAGTGGGGCAAATATGAGCCTTTGAGAGATGACTACATATATGTGCCATTTGCTGTAAAGACTATCGGTCCGTGGGGTTCACGTGCGGTGAAGTTCTTAAAGGAACTGTATCCGCGACTGGTCGTCGCTGCTGGGATAAGAGGGCTGGGTTCTTTTCTCGCTCAAAGGCTAAGTATAGCCATTCAGCGAGGAAACGCAGCCAGCGTTCTTGGCACGATACCACGGGAAGTAGGACTGTATGACAATTCAAATTTTTAGTTTTATTTTTTCTTAATTATAGATATTTTTAATATTGTGAATAAATTTTTAAATGAAATTAAACAAAAAACTAAAAAAAATCTAAATAACGCCACATTAACAGATCCCACCCAGACAAAGCTGGGGCGGATCGGCAGTTAGTCATGTTACTTGTAATATAATAAATGTTGGGCCTATTTTTAACTGTAGGCACGCCGCTGGACACTTACAACCCTAAACAAAAGAGGTCATGCATACAAAACAGCTTATATAGAATATGAATATGTTTTACCGAGATTATAAAAGGCTTACAAAATTATACAAAGGAACAAGCCCAATGTTTAAAAAAAAGATTAAAAATCCGACTGCGTAAAATAGTATACCGAAAAGAGAAAGGGTTTATCCTATGTCACTCTCACAACTGAGAATCTAACGACACCCCGTATGTTAAATTGTAGCGTGCCAAAGAAATAGACATACATACATACGTACATAAATACATACACTCGTAATAGATAACCCTCCTTCCGTGGCGGTCGGATAAAAACAAGAGAAATTTACACGATACTATGTCACACTGCTTTTAATAACGTGCGGCATGGTAGCACGATTTTGTTTTTGAGAAATGGCCCGTCAGCTTTCTTCGGATTTGATAAATTTTATAAATTGAACTAAGAATGAACACATTTACTTCAGATAAAGTAAATGTGTATTGGTTTTTCAACAACATGCTACAAATATGTAACTTTATATAATAGGTACATAATATGTAATATATTATGTACCTATCCTCGATCCGCCCGGCTTAGCACGGGTGATTTCTGGATCTCGACTGGGTCCATTGTGACTCTAAACCATCCAGAAACCCACTCAAACTCACGTAATTTTTTTTATCAAAACCGGTCCAGCCATTTACGAGTTTTTACGAGACTAACGGAGAGCATTTGATTTTTATATATTGAGATAAATGTTATATATTTTCTTTTATAGAATAAGGGTGACAAACGAGCACATAGTCCACCTGATGGTAGGTGGATGCTGCCTGCCCACAGACTTGATCAAAATGCAGATGCGTTGTTACCCTGAGGACTTAGATTGAGTGCTCTTTTTATACCCTGTTCTCCACACTCATCATACGAAACAAAGCAGCATTAAGTTGCTGTTTTACGCTGGTATTCTGTGAGAGCGTGGTCTTTCCCCAGTCGAACCGGACCTATGTGCCACAAAATACGTGCCATAAAATAGCTGCAGCAGACAATCCTATATCAACCCATGTACCAACCTCAATACAATAAAAAAAAACTGCAATTTCCAACCTACTCGCCAAGCGTGACAACTGTGAAAAATGAGGAGGCTTAAGTTCAGTAGTGGACTTTTGATTGGCTCTTATAATGGAAAAATTAACGAATTAATGTTTGTGTTAAAGCTGTGAAGCTGTGATACTTAAGAAATTAGCCTTGCCTTAAACTTTGTGTAGTATTTAAGCCAACCACGTTTGATTCCCAGTAAAAATTGATAATTGCAATTTTTTTCAAAATCTTGAATCTTGAAATTAGAAATGTGAAAAATTCAAATTGACAATTGATTTCCCATGTTTTCGACTGTGATGGTAATAGTAATGAGGAAAATTGCATTCCCAATAAATTAATAAAAATTTTCAAAGGTATGTGAAGTCCGCCATCACGCATCAAGGAAACGTGATGGATGCACCAGCACATTTTCAAATATAAGATAGCTCAAGCGTGGTGCGTTTAAAGGGTATTCATCATCATCATCATCATTACAATCCATTACAAATCCATTGCTGAACATAGGCCTCCCCAAAAAAATGCCACATAAAGCACGGTCCTGAGCTACCTGCAACCATCGACTTCGTGCATGTCTAATTAGATCGTCACTAAATCTAGTGGGGCCGCCTTACACTTCGTCTACCGGTATGAGAATGCCACCCGAGAACCTTTCTTCTTCAACGGTTGTCAGTTCTTCAAACTATATGGCTGGCCCATTGTCACTTCAGCTTATTGATCCTTTGCTCTATATCGGTTACTTTGGTTCTACTGCGGATATCCTCATTTCTAAGTCTTTTTTATAGAAAAGGGGGCAAACGAGCACGCAGCTCACCTGATGGTAAGTGTCGACCGCCGCCCATGAACAACTGCAACACCAGGGGAATCGCAGGTGCTTTTAAAAAAGAGTTGGCTCTTTTTTTGAAGGTCCCTAAGTCGTATCGGTCCGGATAAATCGCTGGTGGCAGTCGATTCTACAAGGAAGTTGTGCGAGGAAGAAAACTTTTTGTAAATTGCACAGTGGTGGACCGCCAATCATCGAGATGGTATGGATGGTACCGCGAGTTTTGCCGCGATGTGCGATGGTGAAATTGAGCCGCTGGAATTAGTCCGAACAATTCCTCAGAGCACTCCCCATGGTAGATGCAATAAAATACGCAAAGAGATGCAACATCTTTTCGCAATGCCAGTGGTCAAACCGATCAGAATGAGCTCGGTTGCCGACGATTCGAACCGCTTTGTGCTGGATGCGATCAAGTGGGAACACTAGTCGGCGGTCCATTGTTAACTGACAGGATTTTATATACAAAATAAAACTCATTTGCAAAAAAATAATAGTATATTTTTAGTTATTAGAAACAAACACCAAATATGGTTGATTTGAGCTATTTTGAGCAAGGCCTTACCTTTTTTTATAGAATAAGTGTGGCAAACGAGCACACAGTCCACATAATGGTAAGTGGATGCTCTGACCCATAGAAATCTATTTCTAGTGAAGAATCAATATGCAGATACGTTGTCACTCTTGAGGACTAAAATGGAATGCATTGTTTCCAGTAAAAAGGATGTCTGTTTCTCTACACTCATCATACGAAACACAGCAGCATTAAGCTGCTATTTCATCCTGGTATTCTCTGAGATGGACCACGGGTCCATCTCCGTACGAGCAGAAATATTCGTGCTACAACCATAGTATACCACCATGGCTCTACCGCGTATAAAATCTTTGTTCATTTATCTAAGTGAAAAACACTAACAATAATATTGTTACACTGTATGTTTTTAATTGATAGGTTTCCTATAAACACTATTACAGTCATGGCAGCACATCCGGCGGGCTTCTATGACCGCTCGTTCTTTACAAAAACAACACTGAAGTTGATATAAATACACATTTAGAATAATAAAAAAGAGGTTTTTGTAACACGATAAGCTATTCTTTAAGTTTAACTTAACATAAGAAAAATAAACAATAAGCTGAGTGACAATGGGCTAGCCATGCAGCTAGAAGAACCGTCAACCGATGATAAGGAAAGATTCTTGGGTGGCAACTTTTTACAGGTAAGCGAATTTTAGGCCGGCCCCAAACTAGATAGAATGATGACTTGGTAAGAAATGCAGGATTTCGTGAATGGATTAAGCATCTCTTGGCGGCGGTCTATGTTCAGCAGAACTTGGTGAATGGTTTTATTGATGATTAATCATAAAAAATATTGTCATCTCATATTTTTAAAAGTTGCATTTTATTTCGATGAAAGAAGTGTGGCGGCACAGCCGTCGCCCCACAAGCGAAAAGCACCGAAGCCTACATCATGCTATCAAAGTTCCAAAGTATTTAAATGGAATGTGTTAAATTCAAGAGCGAAAGAGAATTAGTGATGCAAAGTTTTAAGATAATAAATATGTACGATTTAGGAGTTTGTGATTCTACATAATACATAAACACTCACGCCTGTCACCCAGAGGGGTAGGCAGAGACTACGGACTTCCATTTGGCACGATCCTAACATACCTCTCTCGCCTCCTCCACATCCATATCCCTACGCATACATGCTCGTCGGTTAAGGGTACTTTTAATTGGGCCCATTTTCAATGTATCGCCAATGTGGCCGATAAACTTACGCCTAGGGCGTCCCTTCTAGTATTCTGATTCTAGTTCTTCTCAATAACGTTTTTCATCTATGTGTTATTAAAATTGGGGTATGATGGGGCTAACAAATCCGTTCAGGATAAAAGCCCCTAAATAAATAAAGAGAATAAAAAGTTTAATCTAAAACAGGTACAGCGGTTGTAATATTTTAAAAAACTTTGCCAATAAAATTGTCTGATATTTTGCGATTCAGCTTTAATTTATTTGGAGATTTACATAAATAAAAATCGTCCTTTATTGTTTTATACCTCTGCAGTGATTTAAACCTTTTACCCAATGTGAAGCAGCGTGACACTAAAATATTTATGCTGAGCCTTTACAGGTGGAAAGAGTTGCAGATCTGGGTCTGCGTTATTTATCGGCATTTTCGTAGCTACTTTTTTTAATTTTGTTTTGGAAATTAATTATAATTTATTCGATATTTGAAAGTATAAATTTCATTTTATTTATTTCATTTATATTCACCATGTTTTGCGGTTTTTGTCTGTGTGTTTATGCACGTATACTTGTTCGTTTAGGACTCGATCGTGTTCGTGTATGCGTACAAAATAAAATGCCTTACAATCTGTGATTATACTACATTTCTTACCCTTCAAACCGAAATACAGTAGTGGCTGGTATTATCAAGGGTGGTACCAATCCAGCCAAAGTCCTAGGTTCTGGCCAGAAAAAGTCCCTAATATTTAATAAAGTAAATAATTTTATTGAGAAATATTTTAAAATTTACTTAAGCTTTATTTACACACCATGTGTCAAAAAGGGTAGATGTCTATGGGCCACAGCAATCACTTACCATCAGGTGGACTGTGTGCTCGTTGGTCACCCTAATTCTATAAAAAAAAATAACTAAAAAAGAGAGAGATAAAGCCCTGGTGTGGGATGCTATTTGCGTAGATACTTTGGCGACCTCTCATCTCAAGGATACCTCGTTTAGAGCCAGGGCGGCATCAGAGGCAGCTGAATTAAGTAAGTGGGGCAAATATGAGTCTTTGAGAGATGACTACATATATGTGCCATTTGCTGTAAAGACTATCGGTCCGTGGGGTTCACGTGCGGTGAAGTTCTTAAAGGAACTGTAGGTCGTCGCTGCTGGTGATAAGAGGGCTGGGTTCTTTTCTCGCTCAAAGGCTAAGTATAGCCATTCAGCGAGGAAACGCAGCCAGCGTTCTTGGCAAGATACCACGGGAAGTAGGACTGTATGACAATTCAAATTTTTAGTGTTAGTTTTTCTTAATTATAGATATTTTTAATATTGTGAATAAATTTTTAAATGAAATTAAACAAAAACTAAAAAAAAAATCTAAATAACGCCACATTAACAGATCCCACCCAGACAAAGCTGGGGCGGATCGGCAGTTAGTCATGTTACTTGTAATATAATAAATGTTGGGCCTATTTTCAACTGTAGGCACGCCGCTGGACACTTACAACCCTAAACAAAAGAGGTCATTAATACAAAACAGCTTATATAGAATATGAATATGTTTTACCGAGATTATAAAAGGCTTACAAAATTATATAAAGGAACAAGCCCAATGTTTAAAAAGAAGATTAAAAATCCGACTGCGTAAAATAGTATACCGAAAAGAGAAAGGTTAAGGTTTGCAGCGTAGACAATTATACAATGAGTATATTTGGTCCCTCTGCTTATATCGTAAATGCGAACCCTTGTTGTTGATTATGCAGTCATAACATAATATAAATATTTGGTTGCTCCCATCGAAGTCAAAGAGTGAAAATATATTATTATTTTATACACGAATATTTAGAAAATGCTGTGTAGTGACGGTATCGGAGAATAGACATATTATCATGTGGGTGTCGTGAAAGGCAACAGAGGAAATCTGAAATAGGAGATTGACCGCAGCATCTTAATTTTCTGTAATCTAAATCTTAATTGACTGTAAATTCGTTTTTCAATTCAGTTCTATAAAAATATAATAATTTTGTCTTCTGTCTATCTGATAATAAATAGAGGCACACAGACATATTATTCAAATGCGATAGCACGAGTGCACGCTATGCTATAAATCTGTTATCAATTGTTGCACTCACATAAAAGTTTTGCTTCAACAAAAAAGTTCGTGCTTTTATCGTGTCGTAAACATCACGACGTGCGACCTCGATTACGACTGGCTTTCAGGGGATTTAATGAATATCGGTTTGTGTTTTCACTATACACATTTATATTGTTTTGATACGTGAGCAGAATTTTATTTATTTATTAATATAAATAAATAAAATTTATTGATATAAATAAAATTCTTATTATTTATTGATATAATAATAATAAGAATTTTGTCAAATAGTTGTAAATAGTTATTTCGTTTTTCTGTCAAGAAATTCTTAGTAGCAGCCCGGAGTCAGAAAGCAGGCGGTGTTTCACCCCCGTGCCTCAAAAATTACGTAAGAACGTCGGATTACCGTCCCATCGGACTATGATAGTGAAGGAATAGAGAAAGAATCTGTGCTTGCGCTTACATTTGAGCACTATAACCTTGTCCTGCGCAAATGGCTAGTCTCCGTTGAGACTGACCGGCGTAACTGAAATTGGGTCTAGAAAATATTATTTATTGATTAAATCTTCATTATTATATCGTCATATTTAAGTTTTTCATGTGATAGAGACAAGAAACAGTGAATTATGACTGCAGCACGACTATTTTGGCTCTACCGAAGAATAACCACGCCCGCATACCAGCGTAAAATAGCAGCAAAATGCTACCTTGCAGCGACAGTAGTTAAGTTGGCGGATTGCAAGCTCGATAACCTGTGGATTCGGAGCCGCCATGCGACTACTATAGTGATTCACTCCTAGCACAAGCATTTAAAGATTACTTGGAGAAACGGGAGTGTGAGTAATGTTATTAGAGTTTTTTTTGTGCGATCAGCTATGCAGGTCTAAAATGAACAGTATCTTTGCGACAAGTATGATCTATTGTGATTGTTTCTATGGCTATAGTTCACTGCTGTATCTTCTATGCCTAATAAGTCCTATATCTTATATTGGTATTTCAATTAAAAAAAGTATTTAGTGAGGTTAGTGAAGAGAATCGAATACCTATTTTTCTGGTAAAGAAAAATTCTTAGTCGTCAGAGGTAACATTATATCACATCTGCACTTTGATACTTAATAGAGGATAGATAGATTATGTATGTAGCTGTATAGATGCAACATCCACTTACTTCTATTATAAAAAATCCAAAATAGCGGAATTATTGCCTTATGGCGGCAAATGGTTCTCGACATCGCATATTTTGTCTGAATGACTTAAGTAAAATAGACGACCAGGCTAGTCCAAAACCAGTGTCTGTTCTGAAGACTGCAACGGCGAAGTCCAAGCGATGTCAGATAGCTAAAAAGTGATCCCTTATCTATGTACTTATATACCATTCTATATTATGCATCTTTATTACTATTTTAGAGTGTGTAATAAAAATAATGTTATTTTTGTCGCTAAACCACACACTGGGGGGATGAGTCGCTCGCGTCCGTAGGCTTCGACCACCTAACCCTAGGCCCACCCTACACGTGTCCCCCGGGTGGTGCTAAACAAGCGACAAAGCCGAAAGTACAGATTTGGCTCCTCGCCATGTGGTAACGGCGTAAAAACTACCACCCCTTACTTTCGCACCATGAGGCACAAATTAAAAGAAATGGCCCCGAGTTCCCGGCGCCCTTTTAATGGGGCAGGGGTGCGAAGAATCTCCGGGAGGAAAACCGGCGACGAGGTTCGCCACCCGTCACGTTCTGTCTCCCGGAGGGGCGAAAAGTGGATTGCGGAAGCCCGTCTGGCTACGCTGAATGTATGTGGAGCAATGAATGATAAGATGGATGAAGTATGCGATATTATGTATGATAGAGGAATAGATGTGTTATGTGTAAATGAGACGAAACGGAAGGGAAAAGATGCCACTACACATGGCATGTATACCGCATACTGGTCTGGGGTAGACGAGACCGAGCGAGCATGCCAGGGAGTCGGTATCATCCTTTCAGAAAGAATGGGTCAGTGTGTGAAAGAGTATGAATGTGTAAGCCCGAGACTGCTATGGATACGAATGAAAGTGGGCTTAAAGAAGTTGTTTGTTCTAGGGGTCTACGCCCCAGACATGTCTAAGCCCACTTATATCCGAGAGCAGTTTTGGGAGATGGTAAGGATGGTGCTAATGAAATGCAAGAGTAATGAAAATATTGTTATATTAGGAGATTTTAATGGAAGGGTTGGCGTGAAGAGGCTTGGTTATGAAAGGATATTGGGAACGTTTGGTGATGAAATTATAAATGAGAATGGTGAAAGCCTCCTCAGCGTAATTGTGGAAAAGAATCTTTTTGTGACGAACACTTTCTTTCGTCATAAGAAGATTCACATGTATACATGGGAAAGAGGTGGTGATAGAAGCATGATAGATTTCATAATTGTGGATGAAAGAATGAGGAGCGCAGTGGTAGATACAAGGGTTTACCGGGGGTCCAACGTAGGGACGGATCATTACTGGTCTTATGCCGAATTAATGGTCTATTCAGACGTTGGCGGCATCGGACATCTGTGTCTACCACTGCGTTACAGCGTATAAGAACAGAGAGGTTACAAGATGAAGGTGCAAAGAGAAGTTCAAATGTAGACTGAGAGAAAATATAAGTGGTATGGATGAATTGTGTATGAATGATTTAGACTTGGAGACTGTGTGGTATAATGTCAAGAAAGGTTTGGTGGATGCAGCTACCGAAGTATGTGGTGTAAGTAAGAGAACGAATGAAAGGAAAAATAACACTTTATGGTGGGATGATGAGGTACGGATGGAAGTAGAAGCAAAGAAGAGAGCATGGCTAGATTTACTAGCAACCAAGGCTAGTTATTCTAGCGGTATGAATGATGATATTGAAAGAAAAAAGGCAGTCTTTAGACATCTAAATAAGAGAGTAAAAGAAGTAGTTGAAAGGAAAAAGCAAGAAAGAACGGATAAGAATGATAGAAGAATATCGGATAACTTCCAGGCAAATATTAAAATGTTCTGGAAACTCGTAAGAACTGCCAGGGGACATTCAAAACAGCCTAGAATGAATGCTATACGAGACCAGAATGGCTGTATTCTGAATGACGAAGTGTCGAGTTTAAGGAGATGGAAGGAATACTTTGAAAGCGTGTTTATGAGTGATGGGACGTTTGAATTAAATGAAATAGAAATTCCGAAAGAAGAGGAAAGAGATAGAGAGATAAGTATAGATGAAATAATGAAAGCAATGAAAAGTATGAAAGTAGGTAAGGCAACCGGATATGATAGAGTATCACTCGAAATGCTAAGGGCTGGAGAGGAAGTGGTGGCAGACCTGCTGTACACCTTGTTTAATTTGTGTTGGGAACTTAAGCGGGTACCGGGAGACTGGTGCAAAGCCGTGATAGTCCCACTATATAAAGGAAAAGGATCGCAGCAGGACTGTAAAAACTACCGTGGTATCAGCTTGCTTAGTATTGTGGGTAAACTGTATGCTAAGGTACTAATTGAAAGAGTTATGAAAGATACTGATGGAAAAATTTGGGATGTGCAAGCGGGATTTAGAAAGGGAATGGGATGTACGGATCAGGTCTTTTCCATGCGCATGATCGCGGAAAAGTTTTTGGCCAAAAACCAAAAGGTTTTTTGTGCGTTCGTGGACTTGGAAAAGGCTTATGATAGAGTGGACAGGGATGTATTATGGCAAACACTGAACTCATTTGGGTTGAGTGCTGGGTTGATACAGGCATTGAAGTCTCTGTATAGGGACTCCAGTGCTTGTGTCAGGATCAACGGGGCCTACTCGGACTGGTTTGACATCCATAAAGGGGTCAGACAGGGCTGTGTGGCTTCCCCGTGGCTGTTCAACCTATTTATGGACAGTTGTTTGGAAAATCTGAAAGTTGAAGAATGCGGGTTAAGAATGGGTGAGTTAACCGTCAAATGCCTTTTGTACGCCGATGATCAAGTCATACTCGCGTCGTCGGCGGCCGAGTTGCAAATGATGATTACATTAATGAACATTTCATTAAAAGAAAGGGGAATGAAAGTGAACGCAAGTAAGGCGAAAGTTATGGTCTTTGAAAGAGAAGAAAGTAAAACAATATGTGAAATAAGAATAGAAAGGGAATTGGTCGAGCAAGTAGATGAGTTTGTGTATGTAGGATGTGTATTTAGCAGGGATGTTAGGTATGATAAGGATATAGAACGACGAGTGAACGCAGGAAATAAAGTAAATGGGGCTCTACACTCTGTTGTGGAAAGTCAGAATGTGTCCAAAAAGGCACGTATGGCAATTCACAATGCTGTGTTAGTCCCTACTTTAATGTATGGTAGTGAAAGTTGGGTGTGGCAGAAGAAGCACGAGAGTAGAATAAATGCTGTAGAAATGCGGTCATTAAGGAGTATGTTAGGGCTGAATCTGAATGACAGAGTGAGAAATTGTGTGATAAGAGAAGAGTGTGGTTTGCAAGATGATGTTGTGACCAGGATTAAGAAAGGAATGCTTCGGTGGTTTGGTCATGTAGAAAGAATGAATGAGGAAAGAGTGACAAAGCAAATTTATGTGGCAGAGGTGAACGGCAGAGTCGGGAAGGGACGCCCTAGACGAAGGTTTATCGACCAAATTGGCGAAATACTGAAAATGGGCCAAATTAAGAGTACCCTTAACCGGCGAGCGTGTATGCGTAGGTATATGGATGTGGAGGAGGCGAGAGAGGTGTGTCAGGATCGTGCCAAATGGAAGTCCATAATCTCTGCCTACCCCTCTGGGTTACAGGCGTGAGTGTTTGTGTATGTTTATGTATGTAAACCACACACGTTTTTATTGTTTTGTTGCAATCCTGTCGATCCAAAGGTTGTCTGGAACATATCGCTCTTAGTGATAAGACCGCCCAATGTACCACATTTCTTTCTCTCCTTTTTTGTTAATATTTTTTTTTTGGCGCACAATAAAGTGTTATCTATCTATCTGTCTATCTATGGCGTTCTCTTCAAGTCGACTACCAGAGTAAATAGAGAAACCGTGGCAAATGCAAATCACTTACTTATATGTATTATAAATAATGAATAAGATAAGTAAAAATTAAAGTTACATATTATCATGTGATATTTATATGTAATTATGTATATATACATACATACATTACGCACGCATACTTGCACCAACAACCATGAATGCATTGTTATACCGCCATCCATCGGATGTCATAATCTTTCCGGAATGTTTCATAGTCTCATGATTCCATGGACGAAACGATGTCACAACAATATTTTGACGGCTCCGTGGCGCAGTGGCTTAGCAATGAGTTGTTGCGCTGGGGGCCGCGGGTTCGAATCCCGCATGGAACAAGTATTTGTATGGCCTACAAATAATTGTTCCGGGTCTGGATGTTTGTCCTCGTGCAATTTATGTTTGTTAAAAGCCTCCACGATAAAGGAGAAAATCCTAGTGTGGGGGTAACGTTTTTAAAATAAGAAAAAAAAAGAAAAATTTATTGCCAAGTTATGTGATGTTGCATTAGCGCGACACACATTCTTTGTTTAATACCATCACATGAGAACTACCACCTATTGACGTACTTTATGAACCACAATCGAATAGGCAAGAAATAAATTTATATTTATGTAACATAAATGTATATGTTTTTTAAAGTATGTTACAGAAAAGTTGTTACGGAAAATACCGCGTTTAATTTTAACTTAGTTTTTATTTCTGACATTTTCAGTCCAGTCCGCTCATGACTGAGGGTGCTATAAAATACCTAAAATGCAGAATAGTTAAAAATAAATAAAAATATAATAATAAATCCGCATATAATCGGTAAAATTAGTTTTTCAGTTATTGCTATTATGCCTATGATTTTGGATTATGTTAGGGGTGACTATGAATGACAGGGTGAGAAATTGCGTGATAAGAGAAAAGTGATTTTTGCAAAAAGATTGTGTGACAAGGATTAAGAAAATAATATTTCATTGGTTTTGGACGCCCTAGACAGAAGTTTATCGATCGAATTGAGTAATGTGAAGATGGGTAAATGTATGATATGTATGATAATCCCAAATGGAAGTCCGTAATCTCTGCCTATGGGTGACAGGAGTGAGTGTTTACGTATATTATGTATATGTATTTTCATCATCATTCATCATTACAGCCCTTCACAAGTCAACTGCTGAACATAGGCCTCCCCAAGGAATGCCACAAAGCACGGTCCCGAGCCACCTGAATCGATTGACTTCCTGCATGTCTTACTAGGTCGTCACTCCATCTAGTGGGGGGATGCCCTTCACTTCACCTGCCGGTACGAGGTTGCCACTGGAAAACCTTTCTTCCACGTCGTTTGTCGGTTCTTAGAGCTATATGGCCGGCCCATTGCCACTTCAGCTTACTAATTCGTTGGGCTTTTTTTTATACGATAAGGGTGACAAACAAGCACACAGTCCACCTGATGGTAAGTGGTTGCTGTGGCCCATAGACATCTACATCTATCCTCGATTACGAATCAAAATGTAGATGCGTTGTCACTCGTGAGGACTAAGATAAAATGCCTCGTTTCCAGTAAAAAGGGTCTCCGGTTCTCTACACTCACCAGACGAAACACAGCAGCGTTAAGCTACTGTTTTACGCCGGTATTCTGTGAGAGCGTGGTCCTTCTCCGGCCGAGCCGACCCATTCTTGCTTCAACTAAACCATTAATATAGCTGCAGCATGGTTCTACCACGTAAAAAATGGCTATGTTGGTTACTCTGGTTCTACTGCGGTATCTTCGTTTTTATGCCAACCCGCAGAGAAACCCCGAGCATTACCCTATCGATAGCTCGCTGAGCAAACTTGACCTTCCTCATACGGCACAGCAGTGAAGACCACGTCTCATATCCATAGGTCATCACTGGCAAGACGCACTGGTTGAACAATCTTGTTTTGAGGTTTTGAGATTTTGAGGTATATCTGACGAGAAGATGTGTCGTAATCTCCCGAACGCAGTGCAGCCGAGTTGAATCCGTCAATTGACTCGGTCGAAGTTGGGTTTACCTAGTCGGACTATTTGTCCCAGGTAAACGTACTCGTCAAGTAGGTCGAATTTAGTGCTTTCAATAAATACTGCCATAGGCGTGACATAGACGTTACGTACTTTTGTTTTGTCCATGTTCACCTAAAGACCCATCCGTTGGGAAACACTATTGAGGTCTTTGTGCGTCATATCTTAGGTCCTCCAGTGATTCTGCCATAAGGACTATATCGTCGGCAAATCGAAGGTGAGTGATGTACTCGCCATTGACGTTAATAACGTATTCTTTCCAGTCCAGTGGCTCGAAAACGTCTTCCAATGTAGCAGTGAAGAGTTTCGGGGATATTACGTCATACTGTCTTACACCTCTCTGCAGTTGGATAGATTTCGTACTCTGGTTCTGTACTCGGATGGCCATCGTAGAACTACTGTACCGAAACTTCAGCACTTCGAAATACCGACAGTCAACTTGGTACCGTTGAAGGGACTGCAGCAGCACCCAAATTTCGACGGAATCAAAGGCTTTCTCATAGTCCACATACGCAAGACAAAGTGGCAAAGGGTACTGTTTGATCTTGTATGTGGTTTATGGTGTTATAACCTTTTCGGAAATCGGCTTGTTCGGGAGGTTGGAAGTCATCGAGTCTGCATGCGAGACGATTCGTAATGACACTCGAAAACAGCATGTAGACTCGGCTCAGAAGGGAAATCGGTCTGCAGTTCTTTAAGAGAGCATTGTCACCTTTCTTGAAGAACAAGACCATCGCACTTCTGCTCCACGCCTCCGGAGTAGTGTCACCTTGGAGGACGGAATTAAAGAACTTCTGAAGGACTTCAAGTACCGGTTTACCACCCGCTTTCAGAAGCTCCGCTGTAATTCTATACTCGCCCGGGAACTTGCCGCTTTTAAGGTACAGGAGAGCCATTCTAGTCTCACTCAGACTGACGTCCGGGATATCATCAGAATAGTGTCGGATAAGACTTGCTCTTGGATCTTTACTCACATTTGCGTGTGGCTCATAGAACCTCTCAATCTCACTGAAAATCTCAGGTGTCCCGGAAATGATGCTGCTACATTCAGTTTTCAGCTTCGACAGTTGGCTCTTTCTGGCAGACAGATCTCTGGCAAAGACTTTGAAGCCCTGCTTCCGCTACATTGCTTCTACAAAAGGAATTGTATTGAAGTTGCGTTAGTCCCGCTGAATGCCTTTGGAGATCTGTCTGTTCAGTTGCCGTCTTCAGCAGATTTGACAGCATACAGCTTCACAGCTCTGCTGAAGACTGCAGCTTCATTTCCCGTCTAACAGCCATGAGATTAGAACTTAGCTCCGACCGCCTGGACAGTTTCCACAAGCTTGTCATTCATATCGTCCACTTCATTGCAGTCTTCTCAAACTCCGCATCAAAATGGAAAACAGTTGTGCTAATCTAACAACCACAAAAAAAAATTTGGAACCACAAATAAATCATCCATTTCCCGATACTTTTTTGACTGAATGGCATGGGATTGGATGGTTTACGTGGTAGAGCCATGCTGCAGCTATATTAATTTTATAGTTGTTGCACGAATGGGTCGGCTTGACCGGGGAAGGACCACGCTCTCACAGATCTCACAGATCTAATATGGCAATATACACATAATCTACTAGGGAAGCCTATGTTCATCAGTGGACTTTTATAGGCTGTAATGGATTTAAAATCATAGTATTTCAGATTACTGATGAGGTAATGCGTTGCTCACTCTCCTACCGGTCAAATTAAAATTATGTTTAAATTAGTCACAATAAACAATTAAATAACATAGGCCACGTGAAGCTTTCCCGAGCCACATGCTTCTATGACGACACGTGTCAATTACAAGTTATTAGTATGAGGCTATCTGTTTCTGCGATGTCATTGTATCCCGCAGTATCTGTTAAATCATATAAAGTTTTTACTGTCATTCTGGTTGTTATAAAAACCAATTATTTATGTATTTATCGGGTACTCGATAAGTACAGACATAATTGGTATGTAATTAATTTGTTATTATGTCGTGTGTATTTTTTACAACTTATTCCTATTAAATGACTTAGAGATTTCTGGTATTACGGAAAATAGCAATGAATCATCAGTTCCACACATCGTTGTTGCGGTGCAGCCAAGTTGGGCACTGAGCTCTATGAGAGTGACATAGTTAGCACCAGTAGAGTGGGAAATAGTCAGCGTTTTTCGGATAGAGAAACACAAGCTCTGGGATGTCCCCACGTTTACGTCATATTGTTGTACGCGTCTCTCGTCGAGTTATTTGAGGCCAATTGTTACGAATTGCTCGTGTTCGAAATGTAATGTGTAATATTTTACCAGTATTTTTGAGTTAAATAGTTATTCTTTTATTTCTTTTGCACTCCGCTTATATTAACTGATTAGGTTTGCAAAAAATTTGTTATATTTTAGTGTAATTATCAGTGTGCTAAATAAACCTATTTTATAAAAACGTGTCCTAATTAATTTTATTTTTTAGTTTTATAATTTGTTTTTATTCCTTCCTATAAATGTGCTAAATGCACTTATTTACAAAAATGTAGCCTCAACCTCAACAATATTTTACATAACTTCACAATCAGGTTTCAAAAAAAGTAGAAGCACGTCTACTACTTTACTCGACGTGGATGACAATATTCTTACATCTCAAGAGTCTGGTAGAGGTACGATCCTTACCCTACTTGAGTTTTAAGAGCGTTTGATTCTATTAACATAGATTTGCTGCTGTCTAAGCTATCGTTTTATGGTTTTGTAACATTTTCCATAAAATGGTTCAAAGTTAACTATGCGGCCGTTCACAACAACTTCTTTAAGTGGGTGCTGTAAGAGGCGACAGAGGGAAACTGAGGCAGAAGATGGGCAGCAGCATCTTTCTGATAACAGCAAATTACAATAAAAAAACTGTGGTTGCCAACCCGCTCGCCTAGCGTGGCAACTATGGCAATATACCACCCATGACGAGAATTACAAAAAGAAGGCCCCCAGTTCCCCGTGGCCCCGCTATTCCTGGCTACGGTGGCGAACGTGGTAATATGCGGGGCAGGGGGTGCTAAGAATCTCCAGTGGAGGTTCGGTTGCCACCTAAGACGACTCGACCTGGCAACATACAACGCACGCACCCTGAGGACTGACGAGAAGATCCTGGAGCTGGAAGAAGAGATAGATAAGTTGCATTGGGATATTATAGGATTATCTGTGGTCCGAAGAGAGGGGGAGGACACGGTATTCCTCGAATCCGGCAACATGTTCTATCACTGGGAGGGCGACCATTTGTCACAAGGAGGTGTCTGATTTATCGTCCACAAGTCTCTTGTTAACAATGTTGTAAAGATTGTGAGTGTGTCGACGAGGGTTCGTACCTTATACTCAGAATCACCAAACGGTATTCGTTGAAGGTCATACAGGTTTACGCACCAACCTCAGCATATCTCGATGAGGAGGTGGAAGAAATGTATGAGGATATCTCTAGAGCCATGCATTCCTCCAAAACCCGTTGATTCCTACAAAATACGGTGTTAATGGGAGACTTTAACGCAAAATTAGGCATAAGAGAGAACGGTGAGCTGAAGGACAATTTGAAATAGGGTAACAGAACCCAAGAGGCCAGCAGCTGGCCGACTTCATGAAGAAAGAGGGACTCTTTATTATGAACTCTTTCTTTCAGAAGCATCCCCACAGGAAGTGGACCTGGTCGAGCACCGACAGTACGACAAAAAATAAGATTGACTTCTTATGACGACTAGACGGCAACTGTTCAGTGACGTCTCAGTGATCGCGAGCGTGAAAACTGGTAGCGATCACCGAATTGTTAGACGCACACTGAACCTAAACGTTAAGTTGGAGAGGTCCCTTCTAATGAAGTCAACGCTCCGTCCCCTTCGTGCTCTAATCCAAAGTCCCGAAATCTTTCAGCTAGAGCTACAAAACCGTTTTCAGTGCCTACGAGATTGCAATGCAGTGGACGATATGAATGACAAGCTCGTGGAAACTGTCCATGCGGTCGGAGCTAAGTTTTGTAAGACCCGCCGCAGAAGAGCACTAAAACTCTGATCACACTCTTAATCTCATGGCTGTTAGACGGGAAATGAAGCTGCAGTCTTCAGCAGATTTGACAGCATACAGGCAACTGAACAGATAGATCTCCAAAGGCATGCAGCAGGACTTAAAACCGAATGTAGCAGCATTGTTTATGGGACACCCGATATTTTGATTGAGATTGAAAGGTTCTATGGGCAGCTGTACACGTCATCGTTGGTGCCACACGCAAGTGTGAGTAAAGATCCAAGAGCAAGTCTTATCCGACACTATTTTGATAATATCCCGGACGTCAGTCTGAGTGAGATTAGAATGGCTCTCCTGCACCTTAAAAATAGAATGTCCCCGGGCGATTATTTAATTACAGCGGACCTTATGAAAGCGGGTGCGGTACTTGAAGTCCTTCAGAAGCTTCTATTCGTAGAAGTGCGGTGGTCTTGTTCTTCAAGAAAGGCGACAATGCTCTTTTGAAAGACTACAGAACGATTTCCCTTCTGAGCCGCGTCTACGTACTGTTTTCGAGAGTCATTACGAATCGTGTCACACGTAGACTTTCAGCTTCCCGAACAAGCAAAAGCAAATTGTACAAAAGACCGAAGAGTACAATCTGCCACTTTTTCTTGCGTATGTGGACTATGAGAAAGCCTTTGATTCCGTCGAAATTTCGGCAGTGTTGCAGTCCCTTCAGCGATACCAAGTTGACCGTCGGTATATCAAAGTGCTGATGTGTTTGTACAGTAGGGCTACGATATCTATCCGAGTACAAAACCAGAATACGAAACCTATCCAACTGCAGAGAGATGTAAGACAGGGTGATGTTATATCCCCGAAACACTTCACCGCTGCATTGGAAGACGTTTTCAAGCTACTGGACTGGAGAGGATACGTTATTTATGTCAATGGCGAGTACATCACTCACCTTCGATTTTCCGACGATGTAGTCCTTATTGCAGAATCACTGGAGGGCCTAAGCACTATGCTCAATGACCTCAATAGTGTCTCCCAACGGATAGGTCTTACTGTTCTAAGATGAACATGGACAAAACAAAAGTCATGTGTAATATTCATGTCACACCTATGCCGGTAGTTGTTGGGAGCACTAAGCTCGAAGTTGTTGATGAGTATGTTTACTTGGGACAAATAGTGCGACTATAATAATAATAAAAAATAATAGTCCAACTTCGACCAAGAGGTCAATTGACGGATTCAACTTGGCTGGGCAGCGTTCGGGAGATTACGACACATTTTCTCGTCAGGCATATCTTAAAACCTGAAAACGAGATTGTACAACCAGTGCGTGTTGCCAGTGTTGACCTATGGATCTGAGAGGTGCTCCTTCACTGCTGGCCGTATTTGGAAGCTCAAGGTCGCTCAGCGAGCTATGAGCTATTCTCGGGGTTTCTCAGAAAGGTTTTTCAGGTTTTTCTTCTAGAACCAGAGTAACCGACATAGCCCAACTGATTAGTATGCTGGAGTGGCAATGGGCTGGCCATATAGCTCGAAGAACCGACTACCGATGGGGAAGAAAGGTTCTCGAGTGGCAGCCTCGTACCGGCAGGTGAATTGTAGGGCGTCCCCCCACTAGATGGAGTTACGAACCTGGTAAGACATATAGGAAGTCAATGGATGTAGGTAGCTTTGGACTGTGCTTTGTGGCATTCCTTGGGGGAGGCCTGTGTTCAGCAGTGGACTTATGATGGGCTGCAATGATGATGATGATGAACCAAATGGCTCTTCACTTGTTAATGAACAACGACCACTTGATAAATGTGTTCTACAGGGCACTTGATAAAGGTGTTCTATCTTAGGGCCGTTATTATTTATAATTTACCCTGCTGATGTAACTAATTTCATGCATTTTTAGAGTTCCATAGTTGCACAACAAGGAACCCTTATAGTTTCGCCATGTCCGTCCGTCCATCCGTCCGTCCGTCCGCGGGTTTACTTAGAGACCTTTGCTACAAATCTGTAATTTGGCATAGGTATAGATATTAATACCTAGAAAACTGTGAAATAAAAAGTTAAAAAACATTTTTATTTTGGGTACTTCCCATAGAAGTAAATGGAGGATGATTTTTTTATACGTCTTTTTCATCGTGTGGGATAGCATTGGAAAGGTATTTCAAAAACACTGGCGGTGTGGAGCAACATCTTTTTGATTCAGGGGTCCGTTTGCGAAATATTTAGCTTTAAAGTGGTATTTTTCATTACAGTCATATGTCCGCCCCTCTACCAACTAAACCGCTGTTTATGAAAATGTGAAAAGTATACACGCTAGTAGTATATATAATGAAGTTAAACGAAAAACTATCACAGCTAAGTAGAATTAAGAAGTTAACGAGTAATAGTCGACCAACTTGTTAAATGCACTTGGGTTAGTAAAAATTTCGTTACAACTCCATAGAAAATGACCTAAAATTAGCTGCATTATGACTTTGTAATGTTATTGTAAACTAAAAAATAAATATTTTTGAAGAAAACGACTTATACTATGCATGTACTATAGCTTTACTTTTTCATTTGCGGGATAGGCAGGGAGGATCTTTCTTACTTACTTACTACTTTCACTTACATTTATGTTGGTAGTTATTGTAGGCCTCATTTAAAGTATTCATACAATCTTATAATAACATACAAATTCATTCGTCATAATCTTGGTTTACGGGGGCAACCTCAGGATAATTTAGGACAGTGGTGGTTTACGTGAAGGTTCGTTACGGTCATATATGTATATCTTAGGGTTGCACTGCCGGGAATAAATAGATAAATAGTCAACTTTAATCATCTTTGTACTTTAGGATGTGAATGATTTGATATAAATTATATTATTTTCAAAATCGAAAAGTTTTATTTAAACTTTTTTGAATACCACTCCCTATAATTCTACTTTGAAATTAAGCCCTTCAGCAAAATTGGAAAAATCACAACGTCTAATTCAACGTATACTAAATGCATGTGCACGCTACTGCTTCTCAATACCAAAACGGTCCCATCTAACACCTTTTTGTCATATTTATATTCATGTATTTTAAAAATGAAAGTGCGACAGAAACAATACTTATCAAAATAAGTTGCCCCCACGGAGCAAATATAAAGGAGACGGCCTAAGCAACTGTGCACTGTGATTCTAGCTAGGTCCTGACGTAATCACAGTGGGCGTGGCTTTAGATAGTATACTGTCAGCGTTCGTCCTGTGCGCTTATGTGTCGAGCTGACCCATTCATGCTACAACCATAATATAGCTGCAGCATTGCATCTATCACTTAATATATTTATCCGTACCCTTCGCAAGTGTGTATGTGTGTGCATCAATCAAAATCACCTATCGGTACGTTAAATAATGAAAAAGCAAAACCCATGTTATAATTAAACAAACTCTAACATCTAACCGCCTTTGGTTGACCTCTTAAACTTTTTAACAGTTTAAACCTCTAGTCAATGTTTAATCAATTGATATTGTGAAATAATTCTTAAAAATATCTTAAAATTAGAATTATGGATTGAACTGCTATTTATATTACCGGCCTAACTGTCATTCATCATCAACATCATTATAGTCCTTCATAATACCACTGCTAATCAATATGCTTCGCCCAAGGAATATGACGAAGCACGGTCCTAAGCCACCGGCATTTTTTATAAAACTGTATTCTTGATAGAATAAGAAAAATACAAAGAAGGCGAATAAAAATTATTTAAACTTTAGTTGAATTACATTTATAAAAATAATTAGGTGTATGTACAGTAGGCTGGTTGAAATTTGAGTGACCGCGTAAACAGGTCGGCGGTAAAAACAACAAGTCTCAATGCTTGTCTGACCAGTCTTCTTATTGGCCAGCCTATTGTGGCACCATATGACTTATTGCATAGAAGCGTGGGGTGGTGGGCCCAATACAATTTGTAGGCTGGGCGTTGGAAGTGTTAGGTTTCAATAAGAATCTTTGCCATTTGAAGTGGGAAGGATGCATAAGCGATTGAGAGCTCTACGGAATGTCCCCTGAGCTGTAGCGATGTCTGCAACCCGCGGAACATCATCGGGGCCGGGAAGCAACCTTGTAACTCTTCCAAGGCGCCAACAAAGAGGTGGAGTAATGTCTTTTTTAATCAGTACTAGGTCGTCAGGTTTCAAGTCGTTGCATCTAACGTGCCATTTCGTGCATTGTTGTAACTCGAAGACATATTCATTTGACCAGCGTTTCCAAAAGTACTGCTTAACCTGTTCCAGCCGCTGAAATTGGTCGAGGTGATTGGTGTTCCGATCCATTAAACACGGGGTTGGCAGGGAAGTAAGTGGCCTGCCAATTAAAAAGTGGGCTGGAGTGGCACGAAAAGGCAAAGCGACACAGAAAAAACACGTGTCTAAGCGCGTGATAGTCGAAATAAAATGCTGATCACAAAGTTTTTCCTCTTTGGAATAGGGTAGGTTTTGTGGGAATCTTAACGTACCATCCTCTATTGATATGGTCATTGATGCTAACCTATTTTGGAACCTAATTGGGTTTAAACAACGCCCTCTAGGATCTTATAAAGGCACTATTCTTCAAAGCTCTAAGCTCGGATGGCTCGTAGCAGCTCCACTATCTTCTTTAAATCAACGAAATCCAAATAAATCAGTCATATGCAATATGATGTTAAAGGAAGACGATATTCCTAATCTTACAAACCAAATTTCCAAGTTTTGGGAGCTAGAAAAAGTCCCACAAAACCTACCCTATTCCAAAGAGGAAAAACTTTGTGATCAGCATTTTATTTCGACTATCACGCGCTTAGACACGTGTTTTTTCTGTGTCGTTTTGCCTTTTCGTGCCACTCCAGCCCACTTTTTAATTGGCAGGCCACTTACTTCCCTGCCAGCCCCGTATTTAATGGATCGGAACACCAATCACCTCGACCAATTTCAGCGTCTGGAACAGGTTAAGCAGCACTTTTGGAAACGCTGGTCAAATGAATGTCTTCGAGTTACAACAATGCACGAAATGGCGCGTTAGATGCAAGGACTTGAAACCTGACGACCTAATGCTGATTAAAAAGACATTACTCCACCTCTTTGTTGGCGCCTTGGAAGAGTTACAAGGTTGCTTCCCGTCCCCGATGGTGTTCCGCGGGTTGCAGATATCGCTACAGCTCAGGGGACATTCCGTAGAGCTTTCAATGGCTTATGTATCCTTCCCACTTCAGATGGCAACGATTCTTATTGAAACCTAACACTTCCAACGCCCAGCCTACAAATTGTATTGGGCCCACCACCCCACGCTTCTATGCAATGCGTCATATGGTGCCACGATAGGCTGGCCAATAAGAAGACTTATCAGACAAGCATTGAGACTTGTTGTTTTTACCGCCGACCTGTTTACGCGGTCACTCAAATTTCAACCAGCCTACTGTACATACACCTAATTATTTTTATAAATGTAATTCAACTAAAGAATAAATAATTTTTATTCGCCTTCTTTGTATTTTTCTTGTTCTATTAAGAATACAGTTTTATAAAAAATGCCGGTGGCTTAGGACCGTGCTTCGTCATATTCCTTGGGTGAAGCCTTTGATTAGCAGTGGTATTATGAAGGACTATAATGATGTTGATGATGAATGACAGTTAGGCCGGTATTATAAATAGCAGTTCAATCCAAATCCAATTTTAAGATATTTTTAAGAATTATTTCACAATATCAATTGATTAAACATTGACTAGGGGTTTAAACTGTTAAAAAGTTTAAGAGGTCAACCAAAGGCGGTTAAATGTTAGAGTTTGTTTAATTATAACATGGGTTTTGCTTTTTCATTATTTAACGTACCGATAGGTGATTTTGATTGATGCACACACATACACACTTGCGAAGGGTACGGATAAATATGTTAAGTGATAGATGTAATGCTGCAGCTATATTATGGTTGTAGCATGAATGGGTCAGCTCGACCGGGCAAGAACCTAGCTCTTACAGAAAACTAGCGTAAAATAGCAGAACAATGGGAAAATAACTCGGCATGCGCACGAGACAATGGGTTTCCCGCAATGACATAACGTTTTGCCTCCGAACTTGTTTACTAAACCCAAAAAATCATTTAAAAAATGCGATAAAAAAACATTACCTATCACTATATCCAAAAGGTACGCCACAGGCTACGTGTAACGTACTGTTAAAATTAGCAATCCATGTGCGATGTGTGCTGTTTGAGTGTGTGTTGAATTAGTGTATATGTAGTAAAAAAAACAATTTTAATATTTTGCGGATGTAGATTTCATAACAAACTTTGCAATAAATATGTATAAATAGAATAATCAAATCAAATCAATAAAAAAATATATATATAAGAAATTATACTTTATATTACATAAACATAACCATGTAACACGAGAACTACTACCGACAAACTGTATTGCAGTTTCACAGAAGAAAATGTAATTTTTTTTTATTGTATAATTGGGAGAAATTAAATAAAAAAAAACATTCCATAATGATTTCTTATATTTACGCGAACACTACACATTGAATAAAACTACTTTTTACGGATTACTATTAGTCACACTGTCTATAGGAAAAAGACCCATACCAACCGATATTTAAATGGTGGATCGCACCATCATCAATCACAGTTAGCTACCGTGGAAAAACTTTGTTTCAGAGAGCACGAGGGATCTGTGACAGAAAACATCTGGCCGCCGCGCTTCAGCACGTCGAGCAAGTATTGACAGAGGTTTGCAGTTGTGCGCGCATCACAGAAAAACTACTGGATAGATTTCAATTAGGTTTTCTAAGATTTATTTCTTGCCATTTCGCCCTTATTAAAAAAATTATTGCGATATCTTTATTTAATATAAAGTTATTAAAGTTTTAAGAAACAACGGTTTTTATAAACACTACGTGTTCAGTGATGTGTGTTTTCTTTGTTAATATATCAAGCAACGCGGACGATGTCGCTGGTATCAGCTAGTAACAACTAAAATTAAAAAAAAATTAAGCTGCCAACACGCCTAACAAGCGTGGCAAAAATACTACCTATGAGGCAATCTATGGCGGAGGTTCAGCAAAGGACTTTTGATAGGCTGTAATGATAATAGTGAAATATTAGCATTTTATAATCCTGTTGTAAAAACAACACCACATTGAGGAATCGCACTATGAATTTTCATTATCATTCGAAAAATTTCGTATATTTCGATTTTCCGTAAGGATACTCGTAGAAGAGAAATGTTGTCATTTTGTAATCAAGCTATAAAAAGATAACATCACACTGATGAGTCGCACCCGTGTGAAGCCTGAGTGAGTCACTAACTCTGGTGTTTTTCTACAGCTTTATAAAATATTTGCCATAGTTGCCAACCGCTTTTTTTTGTTATTAGGAAGACGATGGTGCCTGTCTCCTGGTGTGTATTCCTCTTTCGTCTTTTACGATACCCACAGAATAATGTGGGGTATTGGATATTCTTATGCTGCTACTACAATGTGTATTTCTTAGTCACTTTTCATTAAGAGAGACACAAATATTTTATATTTATAATTTTAAAATGATAAGCGTTGATAAATTTTATAACCAATATCAGAAAACAATATAAGTTCTCAGACAAAGTAACTTTGATACAAAGTTCATGCGTCAACTGGATAAAATATGCACACGAAGTGGTTTTCAAATTTAACTTGAGATTTGAAATTTCCAGACGGTTCGCATATTACGGCTATGTTGCATCAGTGCTGAGATATGGCCTTATATTATGAGGAAATTCTCCAGATATAAGTAAAGCATTTATCATACAAAAAAATGTGTAAGAGCTATTTTAGGAGCAGGACTAAGTGATACATACCGACTATTATTTAAAGAATTTAAATTATTGACGTTAACAGGCCTCTACATCTTAGAAGTAGGACTTTTTGTTAGAAATCATCCATAATTGTTTCAGAAATTTGAAATGGTCAATCCTCGGCTACGCCCCAGAGACACTAACCGCCTTTTGGCTCCATCATGTAAAAGCTCAATTTTTGAAAAAAATTGCTACATGATGACTATTAAAATTTATAACAAAATTCCCTCTGATATCAGGGAGTTATCTTCTCCTCTCTTTATAAAGGCGCTAAAATCATTGCTGACTGACAAATGTTTATATAGTGTGTTCCGTACTGGAACCATATTTTTTTAAATTAATATTTATTGTCTATATAAAAAATTATTGTGTGTGTCCCTTTTATTTTACAACGAGTACTAAACAATTCCCGAAGATACTGTGCCAGTGACCTATGGACTATTCTATTCGGAGAAACAGGGTTATATCCCTTCGAGTCACCTAATCAGCCAGCTAGCTCGCCGAGCCCCAGCAGCGTGAGGCAGTGGAAGGCGGAGACCGGTGAGTTACCAAACGCTTAGCTCTTTCCTGAACATAGTGTAACAGAATATTTTGACATAACATAATAGCTATGTATATAATTAATCATAAATTCGTCAAATTTATTATATTAATATAAAATTTAGTTTAAGGAAATTAATGAATATAGACACTTTATTTCTAAAAACAAAAAGCAATTCCTATTGATTATTTATTTATTAAAATGTAAAATAATATTGTAAGTTAAATGGTAATATTTGCATAATAGCCTGAGATTTGTAAATTATAATTTTATAGTAATTAAAATTATGAATTAATTTATACTGTAGTGTAATTATTAAAATAAATAATAGCTTAACTAATCTCATATAATGTTTAATATTTATTAATTATGTAACAATAATGTAATAATTCAATTAATGAAATTTATGAACAATTTAGTGTATAAGAATTCAAAAATTCTTTGTATTTGAGTGGATCTGTATAAGTATTTAATTGTAGATAATATTTGAATTCAAAAAGAATGTTTGTACATAACTTTTAAGTAATGACAATATAATTTTAAAATGTAAGATTGGCCTAGTGTAATTAGTTGTATTTGACACATATACACATGACACATATATATATTGATTGTCGTAAGACTTTTATATGGGAAATGCAATATATGGCGAACTGAAAAATGGTGCCAGACGTAAATTATATCCACCAGTAAAAGGCAGCAGTGTTGAATCGTGCAATCGCCAATCGGCCTGCTGGGCCCAGCAATTACGGCAAAGACACTTTAAAATGGAAGATACCCATATGTAGACTTCTACGGGCTGATAAAAAAGAAAGCTGTAGAAAAACACCAGAGTTAGTGACTCACTCAGGCTTCACACGGGTGCGACTCATCAGTGTGATGTTATCTTTTTATAGCTTGATTACAAAATGACAACATTTCTCTTCTATCCTTACGGAAAATCGAAATGTATGAAATTTTTCGAATGATGATGAAAATTCATAGTGCGATTCCTCAATGTGGTGTTGTTTTTACAACAGGATTATAAAATGCTAATATTTCACTATTATTATTACAGCCTATCAAAAGTCCATTGCTGAACCTCCGCCATAGATTGCCTCATAGGTAGTATTTTTGCCACGCTTGGTAGGCGGGTTGGCACCTTAATTTTTATTTTATTTTAGTTGTTACTAGCTGATACCAGCGCCTTCGTCCGCGTTGCTTGATATATTAACAAAGAAAACACACATCACTGAACACGTAGTGCTTATAAAAATCGTTGTTTCTTAAAACTTTAATAACTTTATATTAAATAAAGATATCGCAATATTTTTTTTTAATAAGGTCCAAATGTCAAGAAATAAATCTTAGGAAACCTAATTGAAATCTATCCAGTAGTTTTTCCGTGATGCGCGCACAACTGCAAACATCTGTCATTTTATTTATATAGATAAGAAAGACCCATCTTCTGGTTTGTTTCCCTCTTACGTCACCCATGGGACGATATAGGGTAGTGGATCATCTTAAACCGCCACTACACGGTTACTTATCACTATTATCCTTACGTAAAATTGAAATTCTTCGAACGAAAGTGTAAACAGCCTCGAATTGCTTTAAGGATGAATTTTCAATTTGACTGTGTGTATGTCGCACGATATCTTCGCCAATTGTGTGAACCGCTTTTCATGTTACACTTGTAGGAACCATATCAATTTGGAGAGAAAGTTCTACTTTTAAGGGTGGAAAAATAGAGCATGAAGTTTTTAGTGTAACTATTTAGGCAAAATTCTAATTGTCACCTTGTGATATTCCTGAGTAGACTCACTTACATTTCATTAAAATTAAAATTTTAATGAAATGTAAGTGAAGTCTGTGCTAAGACATAATGTAAAAAAAGAATTAATCCCCAAATTAATTTATAAATATTTGTAATTATTTTACTCTCTCCTGTTCTTTAAAATCGACTTTTACTTTTTAATTAAAGTGTAATTTTAAAATTTCAAGTGATTATGCAATTTGTGATATGCAACAAGCATTCCTTGGGCTTGCGCTGTAATGACCATGAATATGATTATGACATATATTGACGTTGATATGTGACTTTGTTTAATAATATTTGGTAACTCTAGTGATACTGAAATGAGACAGGCTCGACGCACTAATTCAGCCTGTCTGGTGCCGGTACCATTAAATTTAACTATGAAATTTCGTATGATTTAAAATAAAAACGTTTATAACATTAGCTTTTAAGCGCTTAGCCATTTTGATTGCTAAATTAAAATATATTCTTTCACTAACGATAAAATTAAATTGCGAAATTACAGTTTGAAACCGTAGCTCGATTTGTGTGCAGACGACGAATCAGCAATAAAAGATAATGTAAAGTTAAGATAATGGATGCCCATTTTCACAGGCCGGCTTCTCATCCTTAAATGAAACTAATTTTTACGGATTTTCGTAATTTTTACGGACCTTCAGTTTTGAAACTGAAGGTAGCCAGGCTAACTATGACATCGGGATGTCAAACACCTCAGTCCCACCCGTGACCATGGATGCTGTAAAGCACCCGAAACGTCGGGAATTAAAAAGTTAAAATTAAACGCGATATAATCCGTAAAAATTAGTTTCATTTAATGTGTAGTCTTCGCGTAAATATAAGAAAACATTATCTAATTCATTCTTTTAAAACTATGGTAGGCACAAAAAGTAGGTATCTAAAGTAAGAATAATAATCAATTTATTCAACATTTATTCATTACGGCCTAAAAAGTCTGCTGAACATCGACCTCCCCATAGATTGCCTCATATTTTCCCTCTTTGACGAATATTTGCTATAAATGCTACGTTTGGCAGGCAGGTAGGTAACGGCATACCGTCTCAATGGCTGGAGTTTGCGTTGTTAACGTAATACCCCGCGACACGGTTGCTTCCTTTTTACTAATATCCCGAGCCACCTGTATCTTACATGGGCATCACTGCATCTGGTGTTAAGCCACCTGATGAAATGAATTTTCGAAGCTTAACCCGACAAATAAAGAGACGAAATTAAAAGTTCGTTTTTCATTATTACATTGGCTTAACGGTACAAGGCTGACTGACAACCGAGAACTAATCGGTGGTTAGCTTTCTGGTTCTGCTGTGGATATACCGAGACTCCGAGCGTAGCTCTCTATATAGTTCGCGGAGCGACCTGTACATAAAGTAAAGTACATAAACCTTAAGTTACACCAGTTGGCCAGCAGTAAAGGATCAAGTCCTCATTCTATATATCGACACAGCCATCGCGTACTGGTGGTACAATTTTGTTGAAATATTCTATAATATTCTATAATCTTACCTCTATATCGGACGGAGATGACTTATTGTTGGCGACGCGAGATAAATATTCTAGCAGTTCCTTTTAATAGAACGTTTAATTTACGTCACTTAAAATATATGATTTTTCTGTGAAAGAAAGATAATTTTTGAATTAAGTTAGAGTCATGCATTATATAGCAATTGGCTATGTAATACAAAAAAAGAATTAAATGTTTAATTGTTTGTTTTAATTTAGAAACATGTGTACATATGATATATGATAAGAGCATATGGAACACTAAATGGTACTATATACTAGACAGGGAGCGCTATAACTTTTAGAAAGGGATAGTAATATATAAGCCTATATAGTTTTGGGGGTCGTGTAGAAATAACTTGTTCAACTTGTAAGGATAATTATCATCGTCGAATTATAGTATCAAAATATATTATTTTTAATTGTTCAAAGTGATAACTGTTATCATAAAAGTTATGAAAATGTAATAAACATTTCAGGAAGGTTTTATAAAATAATAAGACAAGCAATGATATGTAAGAAGCATTTAATTCTATTGATATAATGTCGAAATAACAATAACAAGTAATACATGAAAGAAATTAAATTGTATTTAAGCGTTTAAATGTTTTAATTTGTGAATAAAATTGTCGTATTGTTTAAGAAATTCATGTTTATTGTTGAAAAATCATAATAATAAAGCTTTCAGTCGACATTTAAGATTTGTGACTTTAAGAAATGACTTGTAAAATTGTGATAATTTGTTTAATGTTTTATTATTCCTTTATGTGATATTAATTTTATTAATTAATACACAGTAATTAATAATGAATAAACATTACAATAATGATTTCATTGATTAATAATTTAATTATTATTGTAATGTGTCTTTATTGTACTTTATGTGAAATATAATTGTGTGATGATATTGTTATGGGCAATACAGATATGGGAAGATAAATGAAAATGTGATAATGAAAATTAGTGACTAGCTTGGGCCGAATTGGCGTTTGGCGCGCGGTTCTCCTTACGGTATAGCTTCCGGGGTAAGATAAGAGGCCGTTCCGTTTGCAATTCGTCTACCCATAGAGCGCGCTCTACCATAAGGAAAGACACCAAAGCCCAGCCGAGACCAGTACCAACAACAACTTCCAGACAACCAACAGCCAGCCACGACATAGTGAACGCCATCCAGAGGCTGGTTGGCATCGTCATTGAGGTCGGCAGCCAAGTCCTGGCTGACATTAGAGTCGGGGCCTCGGCATTACGGAGGAGAGTAACCTGCGCCTGCTCTACTGGAACCCGGACGGGATCCAGCAGAAGCTCCATGAACTCCGCACAGTCGTTCTACAACAGGACATACAAGTGATCTTGCTGGGAGAGACTAAGTTGAGGCCATCTACGAACATAAAGCTACCCAACTACGACATATACAGGAGGGACCACCTATAGGAACCACCTATAGAGGCACGGCGGTTTTGTGAGGAAGGACATCGTCCACCTAGAGCTCGACTTACCATCATACCATTTGATACGCTCTATCGGCATAAAAATGGAGGCGGCGAGCGAGGAGCTAAGGATCTTTGCAGCATACCGCTCGCCAGGGACTCCATTTTACTCCTTAGTCTCGGCCCTCGGGGCATACCCCATTATCCGGAATCTCCTCGCGGTACATAACTATGTACCGGTCGTGGGAGCTGTATCGGCATTGTAGATATAAGGCAGCGGTCGGGGGTTTGATTCCCCGGTTGCTGCAAGTTGGTGTCAAAATGGTCTGAGTTGGTCTATCTGCAACTTTGTGGGTTGTTACTCGACTCTTTAATCTCTATAGTGAGGAGTTATTTTGGTAGAAGTCGCCCGTCCGGGGGCCCAGCATGTAGAGGTGTTAGGTTGTTTAGGGGTTCGTGTGGCCCGTTGTCAACGCGGTCGAACATACCGCGCGCCAGCCGGGCCACAAATTGCTTGATGCTCTCCATCTTCAAGTTGGCCGCGATGACGTCATTCCGGACGTAGTGATCTGCATCGACGATGGTCCCTAATGATCGAATCTGCTGGACCTGCAGCCGGTGCCTCTGACATTCGCTCAGGAGTGCGTACCAGGCCGGGGCAGCGTAGGTTATGTTAGGTCTTATGTAGAGTTTATAAATTTTCTGCTTAGTTTTTGTTGAGAGCTTGGATCCAGGACGGGACGGAGCATCGCCCGCGCACATCTGGCATTGCGGACGATGATGTCAACGTGCGCAGTCATACTCAGCATCCTGTTTATCCGGCATCCAAGGTAGGTCACGGCCTTCTCATACGAAATCTCCTCCCCTCTAAGCGTCAACTGGGGCGGGAAGTTCCTGTAGCGGCGGGTGAGGAAAGCAGTCGTTTTTTCAACATTGACGGCCATCCTCCACTCATCCAGCCACGGTGGCAGTAGGTCCAGCAGACGCTGCATCTTGGCTGCGGCAATATGGGCTCTTCTAGATGATGAAAATAGGCGCTATCGTCCGCATATAGCGCCAGCTCTACCACGTCCTCCCATTCATGTAGGTGTCCTGCCAGAGAAGGGCCAGCTCTAATTGGTTTGGCTGCGGATTCGGCATCCTCGCCACAGACGTAGAAACTCCGGTCAGCTAGGAATGACGCCACTAGCCGCAGCATAGCAGGAAGGACACGCGTTTGTTCTTCTACTTTGTAGAGTAGTCCAGAGTGCCACACCCTGCCGAACGCCTTCTCGGTATCCAAGAAGACGCCCAACGATATGCGATCCCGGTTATGTTCGGCCGCAAGGTGGTGCAGTACTCTGGTCTGTGTATCTGTCTGTCTGTGTAGCTGTAAAGTGGTCCCTCCTAAATCCGTGTTGCTCCGCCTGAAGTTGTATTCACGGGCGGATTCTTCTTAACATAATTCTCTCGAAAATTTGGCTATGTGCGGTAGCAGCGTAATCGGCCTGTAACTAGTTGCTCTACGCCTGTACTTCCCGGGTTTCGGCAAAACGATGATCTTGCCGATTTTCCAGTCCTCCGGGAAGTGGGAAGTCCGCAAAATATCATTGTAGAGCCGTCCTAGCTCTACAATTGCTCTATTGGGCAGCTGTCGAAGTGCAACGTTCGTAATCCGGTCGTGCCCCGGCGCCTTCCTCGGTTGTAGGCGGGTTACTGTTCTCCGCAGTTCAGCGGGGGAGATGAACCACTCTTCTGCAAGCGGTGGCGCGGACGACGACAGGAACTCTCGTACGCGGCTCTCCTTTTGGGCATGAAGCTCCATGTACTCCGCACTTGCTGGGTTCGGCATAAATTTCTCCTCGAAGTGCTCTGCTAGGATATCTGCTCTAACTTTGGCCTCGTAACAACGTCCGCCCGCGTTGTTGGTCAGCGGGCAGACGGGGGGTCTAGTTTTTGTTAGCTGTCGGTTCAATTTGTAGAACGACGCCTCCTGGTCTTCAGCTTTCCAAATGCGCCGCTCCCAGGCCTTTCCTCTGTGGGCCTGGATTGCAACCGACAGCTCATCCGTCAGTTTGTTCAGTTGACCTTTGAGTCTAGGGCAGCGAGGGCGTGCCCAGAGCTTCCTTAGCGCTCGTTTTCGGTTGAGCTGCGTACGCAACTCTCGTCGCAGCTCGTCTTTACGTGTCTTTAGAGGGACGATCGTAGAGGCCGCGTTGTGGGCTTCTTGGATAAATTTATTTATTCTGGTAGTGGCGGCCTCAACGTCGTCCGCTGAGTTAATCTCTCCATGTACTGGAGGTCTCTTGCAGGTTTTGTTGGTAGAGCCTCCAGTCGATCTTGTTCTTAAAAGCCCTGGGCAGCGAAGTCACCGCCTTGAGGCCAAGGGTAATCAGTATCGGGAGGTGCTGCAAACTCAGATCGTACAGCACTTCTACCACTATCGAACAGTTTACGTCCGTAGCGAGCACGATGTCCAATACATCCGGACGTTTTCGGTGGTCTGCAGGAACGTGCGTTGGCTCTTCGGGACCTAAAACGTCATAGTTGATAACATCCGCGTCGTCATATAGCTCACGACCCGGCGGGTTAATCACTTTTGATCCCTAGGCCGGGTGTTTTGCGTTTAGGTCCCCCGCGATGATGGTAGGTGCTGTGCCTTCCATGATCGTCCGGATGTCTAAGGAGTAAAATGGAGTCCGTACCTCGCTCACCGCCTCCGTTTTTATGCCAATAGAGCACATCGAATGGTATGATGATAAGTCGAGGTCTAGGTGGACGATGTCCTTCCTCACAAGAACCGCCGTGCCTCTATAGGCGGTTCCTTGAGCGTTGACTTCGTCCCTCCTGTATATGTCGTAGTTGGGCAGCTTTATATGCGTAGATGGCCTAAACTTAGTTCCTCCCAGCAAGATCACTTGTATGTCCTGTTGAAGAGCGACTGTGCGGAGTTCATGGAGCTTCTACTGGATCCCGTCCGGGTTCCAGTAGAGCAGGCGCAGGTTACTCGCCTCCATAATGCCGAGCCAGTAGTTGCGCTAGCGCTCTAATTACGGCGGTGATTGGGTCGGCCCCGGCTCTAATGTCGGCCAGGACTTGGCTGCCGACCTCAATGGCGATGCCTACGAGCATCTTGATGGAGTTCACTGTGTCGTGGCTGACTGTTGTTTTTTTTTATTTATAGAATAAGGGTGACAAACGAGCACAAACAACCTAACATTTCTACATGCTCGGCCCCCGGACGGGCGACCTCTACCAAGAGAACTCCTCTCTATAGAGATTAGAGAGTCGAGTAACAACCCACAAAATTGCAGATAGACCAACTCAGACCATTTTGACACCAACTTGCAGCAACCGGGGAATTGAACCCCCGACCGCTGCCTTATATCTACAATGCCGATACGGCTCCCACGACCGCTATATAGTTATGTACCGCGAGGAGATTCTGTAATGGCGGGTAAAGGCATATGCCCCGAGGCCCGAGACCTGCGGTGTAGTAATGCACTCGCAGACGACAAGGATAGTTGCAATACGTTCGGGACCAGCAACAGTTTCAGGATTATAATCAAAGAAGAAAGTAAGTGAAATTAGAGAGGAAATTATTGAAGAAATTGATGTTTTATTTTCAAGATCCTTCAGTGTTCACCCTAATAGTAGGGTAAAGAAGTATACCGTCTACATAGGTACATACGACTGGCGTCCACGCCGGGACATTTTCCATAGGGGCCCCATCGTCTTAGTCGTCAACCCTTCCTTTTGAGAATCGGTTTGTGATCGGAATCGAACGTCTTCCTCTGGGATCACCTCGTTTTCCCGAACCCAGCGTGGTGTGAATAGAAGTTCAATAATTAGTTGATCCCTGATCGGGGGCGCAAGATGAAGATTAAGACCGCTTCACTTTTGGAGTTGAGACCTAAAGGACCAAGTCACGTGCTACTCGTGTTTAAGACACCTTATTTACTTTAAAATAAACAAAATAAAATTTTATCGTCAGGAAACGGTATAGATTACGGAGTTCTGTGTACATAATCACAATAATTTCCGATGTTGTTGCCTCCTTTCTCGGAATCTTACAAAAAGTTTCCGATTTATTTTCAGAAAACGATAATACTTCCCTTTAAAAATATCGAGGCTTAATATTGTACTTTGTGAACTGCATTGAGAATTTTATACTTCTTTTATCGTTGAAATGTATTATTTTGGTGATCAAACGAAATTAAATGAAATAATATTTCAACTTTTATAAAAATAAATCATATCATCATCATCATTATACCAGCTCGTCACCCTTGTACTGGTGGACTGCTCTGCACTTCGTTACGGTACCCTGTACTTCGCTTATCAGTAGGAAGCTGCTACTAGAACCATTCTTCCTATCGCTTGTCGATTCTTCTAGCTACATGACCGGCCTATTGGCACTTTACTACTGATCCATTAGGCTATGTCAGTTATTCTGTTTCGTTTTTTCTATTTATTTAATAAAAACATATTATCGAAAGCAGAAACATCGTAACTTATTTAAAAATGATATAAAACGGAATATAACAAAACAAATCGTGCTAATATAACAAAATAAACCGATGGTGAAGAAAGGTTCTCGAGTGGCAGCCTCGTACCGGCAGGCGAAGTGTAGGGCGTCCCCCCACTAGATGGAGTGACGACCTGGTAAGACATGCAGGAACTCAATGGATGCAGGTGGCTCGGGACTGTGCTTTGTGGCATTCCTTGGGGGAGGCCTATGTTCAGCAGTGGACTTGTGAAGGGCTGTAATGATGATGATGAAATGAAATATAATGGATTACCGCAAAGTAACGCCTGATTCTTATTACCCTTACTTCAATTAAATATAATAAATAATCAATGCCAACTTTAGGTCGCTTATGTTTTTATTAAAATTAAATTTATATATTAATGATCACAAAGATATGCAATATTTGAAAATCTTATTTTACTATTTTAAATACGAAGTTGAAAGTGTGCGTTAAAAGCCTATAATATTATTTATTAATACAACTTTCGAAACCTTTTAAGTCTATGGGAATACATGAATCATTTATAACATGCTTTTAAGCTACATAAAAATTTAATTTTGTCTACTTTCATTACAAAATAAATTTTAAATATGCCTTGGGCAAATAATGTATTAAAATAAACATTAATAATTTAAAAGGATAATGTTTGCTTACACCTTTTTTTTATTAAGGATTAAGTAAAAAAGTAATTGTCATATAAAAATAGTGGATTTGTATTGCAGACAACTTATTTTTCAATCACCACATAAGAGTACCTAGAGTTCATCAACTAAATTGTAACCAGACTGTCAACTAATTTGTAATCAGACTGAGTAATATAAAAGTGAGGCAATTGAATATCCTATGGATAAATTTTATTTGATTGCTGAAAAGTCAGACCTTAAAGTAATATCGATGTTTTAAACAATTATACACGTGATAGAGCCTCGCTGCAGCTATAATGTGGTTGTAGCACGAATAGGTCGGATCGACCGGGGAAGGATCACGTTCTCACAGAATACCAGAGGAAAAACGCAGCTCAATGGTACAGTATTTCATATTGTGAGAACCGGAGACCCTTTTTACAGGTAACGAGGCATTCCATCTCAGTCCTCAGGGGTAACAACGCATCTGCATTTATATTTTAATCAAAGATAGATATAGATGTCCATAGGGGCCACAGCCCTTGGCATCACTTGGCAGTGGCATCCACTTACCATCAGGTGGGCTGTGTGCTCGTTTGTCATCCTTAATCTATAAAAAAATAGTAAAAGGAATAAAAGGAAAGTAGTAAAAGGAATCGTTGATAGAAAATATAATACTGAAAATATCTGTGTATTAGCATTACATTTCTATGAAACGTCGACAGCAGGATGACCGAGAACCGCATCATCATTTGCTCTGAAGATTTTCCCGTACACTCTAAGCTTAGCATTTCGATATTAAATTTGAAAGTTTTATTACAGTTTTCTCGTGTTAATTTTTATTTTTAACCGACTTTAAAAATGAGGAGGTTCTCAATACGACTGTTTTTTTATGTGTGTTACCTCAGAACTTTTTTCTAGGTGAACCGATTTTGGTTATTCTTTTTTTATTTGAAACCTGATGCTTTTCTCGTGGTTCCAACTAAATTGGATCAAGATCTAACCAGTAGTTTTTGAGTTATTCTTAATAATGGGTAATTAATTGACTTTGACTACATTGATGATGTTCTTTTTTTTATAGGAGAGGGGGCAAACGAGCATGCGGCTCACCTGATGGTAAGTGACTACCGCCGTCCATGTACAACTGCAACACGAGGGGAATTCAGATGCGCCGGTCTTTTAAAAAGGAGTAGGCTCTTTTCTTGAAGGTCCCTAAGTCTTATCGGTCCGGAAAAATCGCTGATGGTAGTCGATACCACAAGGAAGTTGTGTGAGGCAGAAAACTTCTTCTAAATCGCACAGTGGTGGACCGCCAATCATCTAGATGGTATGGTTGGGATGACGAGTTTTGTCGCGATGTCCGATGGTGAAATTGAGCGGCTGGAATTAGTCCGATCAATTCCTCAGAGTATTCCCCGTGGTAAATGCGATAAAATACGCAAAGAGATGCAACATCTCTTTGCAGTGCCAGCGAGTCAAGCCGATTGGAAAGAACTCGCTCTGCGCTGGATGCGGTCAAGTGGAATGAGCTGGCACTGGAGGGCCCCTGCCCAGAGATGGCAACAGTATTCCATGTGGGGCCGAACCTGCGCCTTGTAAAGTTGCAAGTGGTGTGCCGGCATGAAATACTGTCCCGCTCTGCTGAGCACGCCAAGCTTTTTAGAGGCCAATTTGGCCTTCTCTTCCAAGTGACAACGAAACTGCACATCACTTGAAATGTGGACACCGAGGATTTCTCTCGTATACTGGCTAAGGTAAAAAGGGGAGTGCCTTGAAACTGAGGAGATACGGCAAAGGGTTTCTTTAAAGCGGTAAACGCGGAAACTTGTGTCTTCTGGGGATTGAACTGGACTAGATTTAGTCACTCCCAGTCTGAGACTTTGTTCAACAAAGTCTCGACTTCAGACGTAATTTTGTTTCGGTACTCGGCGACGTTTTCCCGAGAAATATTGGCACGGCCAGTGTATAAAGCATCACCAATGCTGTCGTCCGTATAGTAATGAATGTTGCCCGTCCCGCTGGGTTTCTTGCTGGTTCTTCCCAGGACAGAGGTTTTTTTTTGAACCATTGGTATTTAAACAAAAGAGTGACTTTCAATAAGTATTATTTATAATCTATATTGAATAAAAAAGTTTCTGTTTCTTTTTCTGTTTCAGTCTGCAACATATCATTGATATGCAGAAGAAACAGCGTTGGTGGTGTTGGCACACAGCCTTGTGGTACACCAGCATTAATGGGCTTGCAATCGGAGCATGCACCGTCTACTACGACTTTGATGCTCCGATCTGCAAGAAAACTGGTGATCCAATTGCATAATTTCTCGGGAAGCCCATAGGAAGCTTCGAAAGAAGCGCTTTGCGCCAAACCCGATCGAAGGCCTCCGCTATGTCCAAACTGACGGCCAACGCCTCCCCCTTGGACTTCACTGCCTCCGCCCATCTATGAGTTAGGTAACCTAGAAGAACACCAGCTGAGCGACGCCGACGGAAACCGTACTGGTGGTCACTAATCAGCTGGTGATCCTCAAGGTATCGCATGAGCTGGCAGTTAATAATCGTTTCCTTTATTTTGGAGAATAAAGAGGTGATAGCAATAGGATCTGAGCGGTCGCCTTTTTTAGGGATCGGGTGCATCAAAGCTGTCTTTCATGAGTTCTGGACTATGCCTAAGGAGTAGGGTACCGGAAAAGACGCGTTAAAACCAGTGCCAACTCCGGAGCACACGTCTCCAGTACAATAGGTGGGACTCCACCAGGCCCACTCGACTTGTTGACGTCCAGGGAGAGGAGTGCTTTGCGTACCGAGCGCTGTGTAAACAGCACATCCTGCATGGAGCACTCAGATCGCGGGATGGTCAGCGGTGTTTTCCCCCGTCATCGAGAGTCGAGTTGGACGCAAACAGAGAACCTAGCAGATCGGCTTTCTCCTTTGCGGCATGGGCCAGTGAGTCGTCCTTCTTGTGTAGAGATGGCAGAGATGGCTGACAGAAATTCCCTTGGACAGCCTTGGCGAGAGACCAGAATGCACGTGTTCCCGAAGGAAGTCGAATAGTTTCTCGCCAATTCTACCGATGTGCTCTAACTTTGCCTGGGCAATAACACTTTTGAAGGACTTGGAGGCAGAATTATGCTTTTATTTAAGAGCGACAGAATCAGCAACAACTTTGGAATCATCCGGCGAGAAGCAAACCCACCACCAAGGGGTAGGATGCAAAAAAAGACCGCATCCCGTCCCAATCGGCCGACCTATAGTGCCAAACACGGCGGCAACCTGCAGATCGCAACCGCGATGGGAGGGTGAGTGGCACCGTAATTCGGATCAGACGATGTCCAAAGAGTCAAGAGGGGCATCGACGGAGACCTAATATCCGTCCGGATAAGAGGTCAGCAGAAGGTCCAACAGGAAAGGTATCTGGGATCCGCGTAGGCGAATTAACCAGTTGTGTCAGACCATATGCCAAGGCAAAGTCATAAACAGATCTACCCGCATGATCGGTTAAACGAGAACCAAGCCATTCAGCGTGGTGGGCGTTAAAATCACCGAGCATCAAGATCTTTGCGGATGGGACCTGTTGTAGCACGAAGTCTGCAGCCATTTGGACGTGGTCAATGAGTCGGTCTGTGTCGGCATTACCGCTAGACCTATAGAGGCACCCGTAGACGCGGAGATGGTCGTCGCTGTCGACGCGCAGCCATAGGATGGGCAGGTCCGTACCTTCAAGACTGCCGAGGCGTCGAAAACAGATGTCCTCTCTGACGTACACGCAAATTCCAGCCCATTCATCATTTTCTTTTTCATTAATTTGTTCTTATTTTATTTATATTGAAGTGGGTTGTACAAATTTTTTAATTTTACCACTTGTTGTCTGAATTTGTTGCATTTAGTGTACCTATTTGTAGTGGCGGCCTAAGATAATCCACTACCACATATCACCACGTGGGTGTCGTAAAAAGCGTTAGAGGGAAATAAAAGAGGAGACGGGCAGCAGCATTTTCCTTGCCAATCCGCCTGCCAAGAATGGCAACTATGGCGAATATCTCTGTATGAGGCAATCTTTAAAGAAAGTCTGTGTTCAGCAGTGAACTTTTAACAATATGTAAGGGAAGGAAGGCTTTCCTTAATAAGTAGGAGTTTTGCACCAGGCTTGTAAGATCCGTTAATATAGGATATAACAGAATAGAATAACTTTTTATTCAATATACATCACATGTTGTGTAATTCTTACTGAAAGTAATTTTTTACATTACCACTGGTTCGAAAAATATCCTCTGTCCTGGGAAGAACCAGCAAAAAACCCAGCGGGACTTTTTTTTTAAAACTAAATTTTACATGAATGGTTGTACAAATTATTTACAAAATTTATTTAAGAAACTGCTTCGAACCGACCACCTAATTTCCAGGGGTTATTATCAACCATGTATTCATTTATATTATAATAATCCTTTTTATACAGTGTTTGTTTAATAAAATATTAAAACTTGGTAATAGAGAGACCTTGTATATTTTCTGGGACTTTTTTGTAATAGCAGTATACATTGCCCCAAGAATGAATTATTGACTCTGTGGAGTTGAGAAACTGGTATCACTAGCTAGTGTTTGTTCCTAGTGTTTACAGAGTGTATATCACTTTTTTTACTAAAACTACCTTTATTTTTGTGAACATACGTTACATTTTCGTAAACTTACTGAGAGGCCAAAGTTAATATATTTATTTCTTTAAAAAAAATTCTAAGAGAACCTCTCGGTTTTAGGTTGTAAATAGCTCTAATGACCTTCTTCTGTAAAACAGAAATATTTTCTAAATCAGCCGCATTTCCCCATAGCAAAATCCCTTTAGACATTATGCTATGGAAATAACTGAAATAAACTAATCTAGCTGTTTCGACACTAGTGAGACCTCTAATCTTTTTTACAGCTTCTCTCTAAATTTTTTTTACAGTTCATATTCGTGAAACTCTGTTAAAAATAAAACTCACAAATATTCTTTTATGCCTACCTACCTTCAAACTAAATGATAGCTCCATGATGTTTGACAATAGAATAGAAACATTTAATAACCTGTTATATCTAGATATTTACACTCATAATTATGCATGGCTATACGATTCTAACCTAAATCTATCACATGATTATAAAATGTTTTTGAGGATCAGTGGTACTCTCAATAACGGCGGCATTAAAAACATTTTTGAAAATCTGAGAAAAAAGATAAATACTGAAATAAAGAAGTGTAATAAAGATACACACATTCCCTTAGATATAGAAGATATAAGATCTTCCTTTCAATCCTGTAGCGAAAGTAACACAAATGAGCTGTTTTTTCTCTAGTCATTTTCTCAATATACTGCATCAAAATATCGCTGGCCTAATAAAAAAATTCAAAAGCTCTTACTGTATGTTTGTGTGAGCTATTTGAAAAACAACTAAATGTTGATATTTTGTGTATTACCGAGCATTTTATCATGGAAGGCTATGAAAATCAACTGTATGTACCGAATTACTGTTTAGCTTCATATTATTGTAGAAAGAATGAAAAAAGAGGTGGAACTTGTATCCTGGTAAAACATGGACGCCAATGGAAAGAGCTACCAAAAATAGCGAAGTTATCATCGCCAGGTGTGCTTGAATGTTGTGCTGTCAAACTTATTAATTATAAAATAATAGTTGTCTGTATATATGGAATTTCAAATGTAAGCAATTTTAATGACGCTATGAATAAACTTGAAATTCTTTTACAAGATATGTCAAACATGCGCTTTAAGAAAATTAGCATTGAAACAACTGACACGTATGGCCAGCATCACGTGCATCGACAACTTTGCGTACAACTCTGATAAGCAGTGTAAGTCTTATGTGAAAGAGTTTGCATTATCAGATCATACAGCACAGATTTTACAATACCCAGTTCAGAAATGTTATGTTACTAACTATTGGTATAATGCTAGAAGGGATTATAATAACGAAAACATGTTAAAGTTTAAAGTTTGTTTAAAAAACCTTTCCTTTTCAGAAATTTACTGCACAGATGATCCTAATGTAGCATACAATAATTTTATCGATACTTTTAAACTATTTTATGATTTATGTTTTCCGGTTATCGTACACAAAATCAATGTTTTAAAAAAACCTAGGTGGTTATCTCAAGGTGTTAAATTATGTAGTAAAAAGAAACGAAAACTTTTGTGGTTGTCGATATTAAAACCTAACTATATCAATAAAACAAACTTTAAAAATGATTCTATTATATTCAAAAAAATTATAAACCTACTCAAAAGGCACAAAATAACTATAAAATAAAAACTTCCAAAAATAGATCAAAAAAGACTTGGCAGATAATTAATCAAACCAAAAACAATACTCCAAAACATTATATAAGTAAAATTGAGGTAAGTAGCCAAGTTATGTCAAACCCAGCGAAAATTTGTTATGTATTTAATAACTAATTTGTCGATAAAATTCAGCCAAAACTTCATTATATATTATTATATATTCATCATATATTACATTATTAATAATATGGACACAAGAACACCAGTTTGTGCCATGTTTTGTGATATGACAAAGGCGTTTGATTATGTCCACTACCCTACCCTCTTATATAAACAACACGCCTATGGCATCAGGAGTAATGTACTTAATCTTATAGAATCTTACCTTAACAATAGAATACAAATAATTGAATTTAAGAATTTTAATAAGGTTAACAAATACGAAGAGACATTTCGATCGTCGGAACGTAAAGTCAGCTTTGGAGTTCCCCAAGGGAGTGTACTGAGACCGTTACTATTTATATTATATATTAATGACCTACCTAAATACACAGAACAACCATTGATGCTTTTTGCAGATGACAGCACCATAACAATACCTTGTAAAAATATTAATACATACGAATATCACATAAACAATTCCCTAAAAACAATTATAAAATGGCTAGATCACAATAATTTAATAACAAATTGAAGCAAAACAAAGGTTATACATTTCAGGCAACGCAAACTCGATAATAGTAAACTCATAATACAATATAATTACTATAATATTGCCGAAGTCGAAAGCACGAGATTTCGGGGGCTGGAAATTGATGAAAAATTGAATTGGAAATCGCTCATTAGAACTATTTGTAAAAATATAAGTAAGTCTGCATATGCTCTAGGCGTAATGTCATCTATAATTTGTACGTATGGACATCTATAATTTGTACGTATGGACTCCTTACTGTATTATGGTACGGTAGAAACATACCTAAGATATGGCATAATATTTTGGGGTAACTCTTGCGAAGAAGGAAAGATATTTACGGTCCAAAAAAGGTGTATACGCTCCATGTTTAAGTTGAAGAGTACCGATAGTTGCAAGCCATATTTTAAACAATATAAAATATTAACTGTACCTTGTATATATGTATTAGAAATGGCAGTCTTTGTAAAGTCGAACCAGAACCGTTTTAAGTGCCTAGCAGACCTTGCCCCAAGAAACAGATGTGACAATAGTAGAGTTTACATTCCAAGGGGAAAAACAGCACTAATACGCAACAGTGCCTGCTGTATGGGGCCAACTATTTACAACAAATTACCCAAGTGTTGGAGGGATCTCAACACTTCATTATTTAAGACAAGACTACGAAACTTTTTAGCAGATAAAAATTCATTATAATATTAATGAATTTTTAATGGACAAAATGTTATATTAAAATTTGTACGTTTGTCACATTGATATTTATTTATAAATTGTATTATTATTAATGTAATTAATTTGACGATAGCTTATGATAATTAAATAATAGTGATAATAATGTACCAATTGACTTATTAGACTTACATGTAATTTAAAGCGACATAATTGTTAATTTAATGTGATATTGTGTTGTGAATGATATTTCTACGTAAATTTATTTAAAAAAATATTATTTCATATTTTTTGCATGCCTTCTGGTAAAGTATGGTGGAATCTATACTATATATTTGTCACCACATTCTGTATCACCCATATTTGCAAAATAAAGAAAATCATTCATTCATTCATTCAGCATAAGCGGTGTACTGGGTATTTTAGTGAGCGGAGTACTGGGTATTTTTACACAACGAGAATTTGTACCTAATTCTCTCCCCTCCCTGAATCGTTTTCTATCTTTTCATGGCGGAGGAGCTTAGTAACCGTATATTGATGACCCGCAGACCCACAATACAAGAAGAGGAACTTCAGGAAGAAGAAACTCAGTCGGGGTGAAGAATGGCATGAGATGGTCGCTCCACTCCTGAGCTCGCGGATGTGTGTGAAAGTGTTCCGGTAGCCCTACCGATATGCAGCGTATGTGAAACATCATGCGAACACTGAGCACATGGTGCTCCGTCCTCATACATACTAAAAGTAAAGCATACCCGCCACACGAGGTCAAGAACGGATTGTGCCATACCACAATCCGTTCTTGACCTCGCGTGGCGGGTATGCTTAGGCATTTTCCCATGGAAAATAAAATGCACTACTCAAGTTGAGAAGATTTGCCGCAAAGATCATTCTTAGGCAGTTAATTATTGACTACTGTACCTCAGCTTGTAGTGGCTGTGTAAGAATATCCACTACCCCATATCATCCCTTGGGTGCCGTAAGAGGCAACAGAGAGAAATTGGAACAGGAAATGGGCAGCAGCTTCTTTGTAATACCAAATCAAAATAATAAAAAAACTGCAGTTGTCATCCCTCTTGCCAAGTGTGGCAACTATGACAAAATCCCACCTGTGAGGCAATCTATGGGGCAGACCTATATTCAGCACTGGACTTTTATAGGATGTAATGGATGGATGGATGGATGGGCAGTAACTGGCCACGTATCTTATCGATCTTTTAAATTAACGATGGGGGTTGGGTACAGCTGGTGATCGAGGAGAGCGCTATATTTGCTATAGCTCTCTGATACCAAGCAGTTCTGGTAATTTTTCGAAGTAAGGACACTGGTCGGGCATAAGCATATAAGCAGTGTGCCACTGAAGTCAAGTTTTACAGCGAAAGAGTTTAAGTAATGGGCTAAGCACTTCAAGGAGCTTATGAACGAGGTCCGATTAACCGCTATCAGGTTTATCAACAACGTCTCATCCTTAGAGAATACATAAGCAAGCTATGTATACTCTAAGTAGAGATCTTAGAGAGAAGCTCTTGCTGAAAAGATTAGACCTTAGAATATACATAAGCAAGCTATTCTTATGTAAACTCTAAGATCTCATCTCTTCCACAAGTTCGAGGTAGAAGAGTCACCAACATTGCAAGAAGTTGTCAACCAAATAATAGGACAGTTGAGTGTATTTTAGTGTAAATGTGTGATGGACATCCCGGGACTTGGAGACTTCTCAGAATAAAATTACAAACGAGTTTAATTTGGTGAGATGTGTCAATAAATTTGTATAAATAATTTTAGTGAAAATCTACATTTATTGAACATGAAATCAAATCTTAACATTTATAACGTTAATTCGTTTTTAAATCAATGGTTTAAAAGACATTATTGCAGTGATTTAAAAGACATATTATAAACTATAAGGCGTTTGGTTTATATCTTTTGATATTTCTCAAGGACTTTGCCCTTTCCCCCTCTGCGACTAACTGACTGAGCTGATACAGACACAGTCATACATATCACGACCTCATAAACAAACACCACAAAATAACAATATGGCGGCAAACGCATATTGTGTAACTTCCCGCTCTGTAAGTTACGAGTATCAAGTAATTGTTAAACTAACAGACAGACAGCAGAACTTGTCAAGCTAACAGATAGTGCTCTCGATGATAGAAAGCGGGAAGTAAATAAAGCTTATTATGCCTTTTTGTAAATAAAATTATTACAATACGATTTCGACAAACGTGTCTCGAGCCTCGACCCAAAATCCCGGGACCAGAGAAAATTTAATTTAGAAAAAGTCTCGGGACTTCGACACATGAGACATCCCGGAACCGAAACCCTATTTTATATAAAAATGAGGGTGTAAGATGTGACTATAATTCTTAATGTGATTTGCATTCCTTTTTATAATGGGAAAATATTTGCTAAGGTGATTCGTCGATGCAGGAAAAAGATGCGAGCAGCATCGATCAACTTTCTTTTTATTGGTCGACTGGGAAAAATAATTTGATATCATACCTCGTAAAGCTTTATGGATGATTTTGTTAAATTTATGTTGTCCCAAAAATTATGTACCCATACAATTATGTACTAATACACATATATTGAGGCTTCTATGTGTTGGAATGACCTGATACATTTCCGTGGATGATGAGCAAACGGAAATTTTCCTTGTTAGCTGCGGTGACACCGATTGTGATCTCGCGCCATCGTTGTTTGTTTCTGTTTTGCAGTAATTGCCAGGGATTCCTTAAAAACTCTGCAGGAATGCATATGTATTCATTTTTGTACTAATGGCCAGCTTTTTAGCGACAGAGATATAATTACGGAAATCAATTATACAAAAAAAATATACACATATATATAAAGAAGCTTCGTACTTATCACAAAGAGGCTGATTATTATACCTAGCGGTTGTTCTATTATCTACTGACGAGCAAAGTGACATCCATGATCAGAGTTGGTGTAAAAGATTGTCCACTGTACGCCATCGTACATCGTACGTCAAAAATGATAGAGAAATTATTTATGGTTGGTTCTAAGCTCGTAAAAGAAAAACCATTATTCCTATGGATTATAGTTAAGAAAGAATTTTACTGACACTAAGCAATAATAAAAACATTATTTCTTTAGAAAAGCACTTATTTTTCTGTTTTAATTTATAGTCACATAAAGTCTGTTTTTATTCGAATCACGTGTGAATTTTCGAACATTAAATGTGAGATAAAGCATAGTGAAAACGTCTGAGGCTACAGTGGAATGACCAAGGTGTCTGTCTACGGTACGTCTCACATGAAGAATAGACTGAACAATTACTAGCTCGCATACTGTCACACGGCCGAACTTTGGGGCCTACTGAAAATTTATCGTCTTTTTGGCATATCCCGCATAGCCTCTTACGACAATCACGGGATAAAATGGGGTGATAGATTCTCTTACGCCACTACCACACGGCCAAGAGACGTTATTAAACATTTAAAAATTAATAAGATCTGTATGCAAAATAAAATGCTGTGTATTATATAATTTGATCACTTCCTTATGGAATCGACTCCCACTAGTGATTTTTACCGATACGACATAAGGACCTTCGAGGGATAAGGAATACTTTTATTTTAAAGGCCGGCAATATACCTGCAAATTCCCTGGTGTTGCAGTTGTTTATGGGTGGCGGTAGGCACTTACCGTCAGGTGAGCCGCTTGCTCGTTTGCCCTTTCTTATATAACAATGTGGAAGTGGACGATTCACACTCACGTCGCCGCAAACAGAGCCTTAATCTAGTATGACACACCTATATTCATTTGCATATTTGTAAAGGCACATACAGATGACTAGTATGACATTGTAAGAAAGAAAACATCCTCGTTGCTTGACAGGTTGTGAACTAGCTCCTACTCCATTATGAAAATATTTGCTGAAAGATATGATTCATTATATTGATTCATTCCTTCTTTAATCAATATTATCGCCTCGGTTAAATCAATAAGGAAAATGTTTTAACGAATTTGGTATAGGTATTAACATAATTTGTAAGATTTATATTTACTTACAAATAATATGAATTATCTGGTAATCTGATATTTAATTTAATATTATTATTTGTCGGCGCGTCTATAAAATACCGATTGGATCGAGAGTGAGCAAGAGGTTGCGTCACTCTAGCGGAGCGTCGTATCGAGGGTGGCGGAGTAGAATTGGGGCTAGATCGGGAAACCCCCACTCGTTTGTGCAGTATAAAGTTCAGATCGGGAGATTCCGCTGAAGTCTACGAGTGAAGTCATTCTACGAGTACTAATATGGTGGTTCTATTAGTGCAGGATGGTGTTGCTGAGAGGCTATCCTTAGTAGCGTTTCAGTTGGTTTGCATACTTTGGTGTTATCACGTAATTATGTCCATCACGTTACACCGATTACGGTTTGACCATACCACTAGAACACAAAAACTTCACTCACTCTTCTAAGGTATGGTCGAACTTTAATTGCTCTCTACATTCAGTATAACGCACTATACATTCAGTATGAATGTATAGTGCGTTACGGTATCTTAAATTAATTGTTAGTGGTAAAATGTGTCATCCCTCTTGCCAAGTGTGGCAACTATGACAAAATCCCACCTGTGAGGCAATCTATGGGGCAGACCTATATTCAGCACTGGACTTTTATAGGATGTAATGGATGGATGGATGGATGGATGGATGGATGGACAGTAAGTGGCCACGTACCTTATCGATCTTAAAAAATTAACGATGGGGGGGGGGGGAATACAGCTGGTGATCGAGGAGAGCGCTATATTTGCTATAGCTCTCTGATACCAAGCAGTTCTGGTAATTTTTCGAAGTAAGGACACTGGTCGGGCATAAGCATATAAGCAGTGTGCCACTGAAGTCAAGTTTTACAGCGAAGGAGGACGAGTTTAAGTAATGGGCTAAGCACTTCAAGGAACTTATGAACGGGGACCGATTAACCGCTATCAGATTTATCAACAACGTCTTATCCTTAGAGAATACATAAGCAAGCTATGTATACTCTAAGTAGAAATCTTAGAGAGAAGCTCTTGCTGAAAAGATTAGACCTTAGAATATACATAAGCAAGCTATTCTTATGTAAACTCTAAGATCTCATCTCTTCCGCAAGTTCCCGAGGTAGAAGAGTCACCAACATTGCAAGAAGTTGTCAACCAAATAATAGGACAGTTGGAGTGTATTTTAGTGTAAATGTGTGATGGACATCCCGGGACTTGGAGACTTCTCAGAATAAAATTACAAACGAGTTTAATTTGGTGAGATGTGTCAATAAATTTGTATAAATAATTTTAGTGAAAATCTACATTTATTGAACATGAAATCAAATCTTAACATTTATAACGTTAATTCGTTTTTAAATCAATGGTTTAAAAGACATTATTGCAGTGATTTAAAAGACATATTATAAACTATAAGGCGTTTGGTTTATATCTTTTGATATTTCTCAAGGACTTTGCCCTTTCCCCCTCTGCGACTAACTGACTGAGCTGATACAGACACAGTCATACATATCACGACCTCATAAACAAACACCACAAAATAACAATATGGCAGCAAACCCATATTGTGTAACTTCCTGCTCTGTAAGTTACAGTAATTGTTATTGTTAAACTAGTTAAACAAGTAATTGTTAAACTAACAGACAGACAGCAGAACTTGTCAAGCTAACAGATAGTGCTCTCGATGATAGAAAGCGGGAAGTAAATAAAGCTTATTATGCCTTTTTGTAAATAAAATTATTACAATACGATTTCGACAAACGTGTCTCGAGCCTTGACCCAAAATCCGGAACCAGAGAAAATTTAATTTTGAAAAGTATCAGGACTTCGACACATGAGACATCCGGAACCGAAACCCTATTTTATATCAAAATGAGGATGTAAGATGTGACTATAATTTTAATGTGATTTGCATTCCTTTTATAATGGGAAAATATTTGCTAAGGTGATTCGTCGATGCAGGAAAAGATGCGAGCAGCATCGATCAACTTTCTTTTTATTGGTCGACTGGGAAAAATAATTTGATATCATACCTCGTAAAGCTTTATGGATGATTTTGTTAAATTTATGTTGTCCCAAAAATTATGTACCCATACAATTATGTACTAATACACATATATTGAGGCTTCTATGTGTTGGAATGACCTGATACATTTCCGTGGATGATGAGCAAACGGAAATTTTCCTTGTTAGCTGCGGTGACACCGATTGTGATCTCGCGCCATCGTTGTTTGTTTCTGTTTTGCAGTAATTGCCAGGGATTCCTTAAAAACTCTGCAGGAATGCATATGTATTCATTTTTGTACTAATGGCCAGCTTTTTAGCGACAGAGATATAATTACGGAAATCAATTATACAAAAAAAATATACACATATATATAAAGAAGCTTCGTACTTATCACAAAGAGGCTGATTATTATACCTAGCGGTTGTTCTATTATCTACTGACGAGCAAAGTGACATCCATGATCAGAGTTGGTGTAAGATTGTCCACTGTACGCCATCGTACATCGTACGTCAAAATGATAGAGAAATTATTTATGGTTGGTTCTAAGCTCGTAAAAGAAAAACCATTATTCCTATGGATTATAGTTAAGAAAGAATTTTACTGACACTAAGCAATAATAAAAACATTATTTCTTTAGAAAAGCACTTATTTTTCTGTTTTAATTTATAGTCACATAAAGTCTGTTTTTATTCGAATCACGTGTGAATTTTCGAACATTAAATGTGAGATAAAGCATAGTGAAAACGTCTGAGGCTACAGTGGAATGACCAAGGTGTCTGTCTACGGTACGTCTCACATGAAGAATAGACTGAACAATTACTAGCTCGCATACTGTCACACGGCCGAACTTTGGGGCCTACTGAAAATTTATCGTCTTTTTGGCATATCCCGCATAGCCTCTTACGACAATTACAGGATAAAATGGGGTGATAGATTCTCTTACGCCACTACCACACGGCCAAGAGACGTTATTAAACATTTAAAAATTAATAAGATCTGTATGCAAAATAAAATGCTGTGTATTATATAATTTGATCACTTCCTTATGGAATCGACTCCCACTAGTGATTTTTACCGATACGACATAAGGACCTTCGAGGGATAAGGAATACTTTTATTTTAAAGGCCGGCAATATACCTGCAAATTCCCTGGTGTTGCAGTTGTTTATGGGTGGCGGTAGGCACTTACCGTCAGGTGAGCCGCTTGCTCGTTTGCCCTTTCTTATATAACAATGTGGAAGTGGACGATTCACACTCCACGTCGCCGCAAACAGAGCCTTAATCTAGTATGACACACCTATATTCATTTGCATATTTGTAAAGGCACATACAGATGACTAGTATGACATTGTAAGAAAGAAAACATCCTCGTTGCTTGACAGGTTGTGAACTAGCTCCTACTCCATTATGAAAATATTTGCTGAAAGATATGATTCATTATATTGATTCATTCCTTCTTTAATCAATATTATCGCCTCGGTTAAATCAATAAGGAAAATGTTTTAACGAATTTGGTATAGGTATTAACATAATTTGTAAGATTTATATTTACTTACAAATAATATGAATTATCTGGTAATCTGATATTTAATTTAATATTATTATTTGTCGGCGCGTCTATAAAATACCGATTGGATCGAGAGTGAGCAAGAGGTTGCGTCACTCTAGCGGAGCGTCGTATCGAGGGTGGCGGAGTAGAATTGGGGCTAGATCGGGAAACCCCCACTCGTTTGTGCAGTATAAAGTTCAGATCGGGAGATTCCGCTGAAGTCTACGAGTGAAGTCATTCTACGAGTACTAATATGGTGGTTCTATTAGTGCAGGATGGTGTTGCTGAGAGGCTATCCTTAGTAGCGTTTCAGTTGGTTTGCATACTTTGGTGTTATCACGTAATTATGTCCATCACGTTACACCGATTACGGTTTGACCATACCACTAGAACACAAAAACTTCACTCACTCTTCTAAGGTATGGTCGAACTTTAATTGCTCTCTACTGAATGTATAGTGCGTTACGGTATCTTAAATTAATTGTTAATGGTAAAAATGTGAGTGCGGATATTCAACTTGCTTCTTGCTTACGCAATTAATTATTATCAATAATAAGACAGCGTAACGCACTATACATTCAGTACAGAACAATTACAGTTCGACCACACCGTAACACGTCCCCGTCAAAATTACACATTGGTATAACGTGAGGGACGTAATTATATGATAACACCAAAGTATGGAAACCAACAGTAACACAACCCATCTCAATGTAACAAAGCACAGCCTCTCAGCAACTCTCAGTTGCCTGCACCAGAAGAATCACTACAACGGACAGAACCACGACTCTTTCTTAGCACGCGTAGAATGACTTCACTCGTAGAACGACTCAAGAGGAATCTCCCGCACTCTGCACCTACACAGAACTTTATACTGCACAAACGAGTAGGGGGGGGGGGGGGTTCTCGAAATTCACCCTCAATTCCCACTCGCCACCATCAATATGACGCTCCACTAAAGTGATGCAACCTCTCGCTCACTCTCAATGCAACCGTTATTTTATTGACGCGTCTAGATATATTTTTCACAAGTAGGAAAGCCAGATGTCTTATAGGGGATATTTACCATAGTTGCCACGCTTGACAGGCTGGTTGACAACCGCATATATATTTTTTTAATTGTTATCAAAAAGATGCTGCATTCCATCTCCTGTTTTATTTCCTCGGTCACATCTTACGATACCCACGGGATGATATGAGTAAGTGAAATGTCCACTATACAGCTAGTAATAATAATGTCCTCCAGACCGAATTTCGGTCACAGTGGCCAGCCCCAACAGTGACTAGCCATCTGCACAGCACAGGTTGTAGTGACCAAGTGCAAGCACAGGTGCACTCTCTATTCCCACACACTCATAAGCCGATGGGACGGTAAACAGACACGACCGAAGAGAGTCAGGCGCCGGATCAACGGTTTTACGTGCTTTCCGAGGTACAGGGGTGAAGAAACACCGCCAACTTCCTGGCTCCGTGCAGCTACTGACAATAGTTTGACAGAAACACTCAATAACTGATTTTTTTGGTCCGACCCGGATTCGAAACCGTCATGATCAGCAGTCGCGTTTACGACCACTAGACCAACGAGGCAGTCATGCAGCAAGTGCTATATAGCAAATAAATAACCATAAAGCTACAGTTAAATAATTGCAATAATCTAAGAACGTGAGTTGGTATAATGCTTTGTAAAAAGAACGTTTGAAAAGAGAGAGATCTTTGTCACGTAACAAATACAAATCTTTGTCTGAAGTATCTTCATAAATAACAAGTAATTTCGTCCCAAAGACACCGCTCCTGAAACCAATTACGTTAAAAATTACTTCTGCAAACGGAAAAAAATAATTTATTAAGTTGTCGTTGCTTTGTTTCTTATTTTTTAGCGTTTCTTTTTTACCGCCGTTATATTCGCCACAAAATAATTACGATCAGAAATAAAGGCTTATGCTCAGATCAATAAAGAAAGACTGAAAACTACGTAAATTTCATGTAACGTCATAACCTTGCTTATTTTTTTATAGAAGAGAGGGCAAACCAGTATTCGGTTCACCTGATGGTAAGTGACTGCTGCCGCCGCCCATGAACAACTGCAACACCAGGGGAATTGCAGGTGCGTTGCCGGCCATTTAAAAAATAATAGGCTCTTTTCTTAAAGGTCCCCAAGTCGTATCGCTCCGGAAGAATCGCTGGTGGTAGTCGATTCCACAAGGAAGTTGTGCGAGGAAGAAAACTTATAGTAAATCACACAAATCAAATCAAATCAAATCAAATCATTTATTTCGCTAAAACATGGGTACAGACGGATGGATACAGAGTCAACATTTGTTTCCATATGTTTTGCCTTTTGTGGCATGCGTAAAAATTGTTTAAAATAAATATGTTAAAAAACAAATTAAAATTAAAAAATAAAATTAGAAATAAACACTTTTATAAATTTTCTTTTTCTTTCATAAACACTTTATATTTATGTTTTAGGAAAACATAACAAAATAGTAAAATTATTTTTGTTCATTTGAGAAATATCACGCAAAATCTTGGATCTATAGTAATTTACTTAGTTAAGCAAAATCAATAAAAATAAAATCCAAATTTATGGTTAAAGAATTCTTTGATATTATAAAAGGCAGTATTTATTAGCCACTGCTTTAAACTTTTTCATTCGCCTAATGGCTGTTCACGAATATTTTAGGAACTTTATTATAAACCTTGATACACATCATGAGGCAATTCCTCTGGAATAATGTAGTTTTACAAGATGGCATGAGTAGACGTGTCGGATCTCTTTTTGCTAGAGAGTTATTATTTTCTTGCACGGTAACAAATTGATTAGAATTATTTTTAATGAAAACACAGATTTCAATATATATAAACCAGTTAAAGTGAGAATACTTTTTCCTTGAACAGGGTCTACAGCTTTCAAGAGGCCTACATTACACAATACATTTCTTCTGACTTAGGAAGGCTTTGTTTGCGTCAGTTGAGTTGCCCCACAAGAGTAGTCCATATCTTAAGACGGATTCAACGTATCCGTAGTAAGCAATACGTGCTGCTTGTGGACCTGCTACATTTTGAAGTTTACGTAATGCATAAACAAATTGATTAACGTAATTTCCAATTTACATACCGGTCAATAGTAACACCTAGGAATTGTGTATCTACTACCTCTACTAATCTTTCGTCCTTATATCTTAAGTCCATTTTTGTGGTTTTGTTTTATAATTTCCAAATTGAATATATTTAGTTTTGTTAGTGTTGACTCGTAAATTATTATCTTCTAGCCATGATATAACTGACTCTATAGTAGAATTTATTTCTTGTTCATATATCTGTGACTTATTAGTGTGGGTATAACATTGATATGTCATCAGCAAATAGTATTGACTGATGATTTGTTATACTCGGTAAGTCGTTTATGTATAGAATGAACAATAAAGGGCCTAAGACACTCCCTTGAGGTACCCCATAGTCATTTTGTAGATAAGGAGATCTGTAATATGTTAACTCTAGTTTATTATTAATACGTGATACTTCAACACATTGTTTCCGATTTTTCAAATAACTTTCGATCCATTCTAAAGCCGGTCCTCTGATTCCTAATTTTTCACATTTGTACAACAACTTGCTGTGTTCTACACAGTCAAAGGCTTTGGACATATCAAAAAAGATGCCTACTGTTGGTACTCTATTATTAATACATTCAGTTATTCGACGTATCAGTGAAAAGGTAGCAAGTGTAGTAGATTTATGTTTTTGAAAGCCATTTTGTTCGTTTCTGAGTATATTATATTTTGCTATAAAACTAATAATTCGACTATGCATGGCTTTTTCAAATATTTTGGATAGAATGGGTATCAACGTAATCGGCCTATAGTTATGAATCTCATGACGGTCATCGTTTTTAAATAAGGGTTTGACTATAGATGTTTTTAATTTATCTGGAACACCTCTTTATTGTAATGGAATTGTAACATTATTATAATGGAATATGTGTAATTTTTTTTAGCGGTTTAAGCGTGAAGGTATATTTGTTTACGCGACGATGAGCGATGTTTTTTGTTTTCCCCCACCTCGCTCGCAGTACGCCCGATCACCCGGCGCGCGCCGTACCGCACAATTTAATATCGTCGTTTCTTTTAAAATATTAGACCAAATTACGTAGTTTAAAAGACAAAGTTTATCTACTTTGAATATCAGAAGCGATTAAAGTATTTATTTTGATAAAATCAATTTGTTACTCCAAAATGTGCTTCGGAAATAAAGTATCAAATTTTATTGTATTTATGGTTCAATATTTTAGTAATAATGGCTTACACATAAAATATAGATATATACTGTCGCGGACTTTTTTGTATAACTATTTAGGAGAAGCAATTCCACCATACATTATATTTGTGTAACTCTTACAGTTTTTGCACCGCACACCAAAATAGCTCGCAGATGACAGATTTTTTTCCGACTTGACACTCATCGTTATATTTTGACCAATTTACACAATATATTTATTAATTATAGCCTATGTGTTGTTCTGATGTACGAGCTATATTATTGTAAAGTCCATACATCCTCACAAACTTTCACGTTTATAATATTAGTAGGATTATATTTTTGTATAATAGCATACTTCAATGAATCCTGTGGTAGCAAGAGTATTTTTTTTATAATTTAAATCAAATTAATTCCAACATCTTTACTCTCGAGACCTTCCCCATCGTTGTTCGTTCTTCGAGCTATATGGCCGGCCCATTGCCACTTCATCTTACTGATCCGCTGGGCTATATCGGTTATTCTTGTTCTACTGCGGTTATCTTTATTTATAAGTATATTACGCAGATATGTGTAAGAGATTTCCGCCTATGTACGGACTCATATCGATATCTCTGGAACCATAAGACCTAGAGACTTGAAATTTGGTAGAAATATTTATTTCGCCGAGTAAAGGTCAACTAAGAACGGTTTTTACTAAAACCCACACGCAAGAGGGGTTGCGGGGGCGTTAATAAAAAAAAAAACACATTTTCAAATTATAGCTCTTGTAGGTATAAAACTTGGCCAGAATATTCTCTTTGTATGTGTTTGAATGGATCCCTAAATGGTTTGAATTCACGATTAGAGCCAGTAGGTGGCACTGTTGGCGATATCCAGAAAGTGAGTGCGAAGTCGGGGCGGATCGAATATAGGATATTTTTGCATAAATAATTAATCAGCGTTGGTCGCGAGACATTCTCATTTATTCTATAATATATTCTAAATATCTTTATATTTATATTATATAATTCTACAGTCCGTGTATATGTGACTGAACTCCTAAACGTCTGGAACAATTTTGATGAGATTTTGTGTGTGTGTGATTCAGTTGATTCGAGAAGAGTTTAGATTCACAATTGGACCCGATAGGTGGCGCTGTTGTCAAGATATAGAGATCACCCGTGCGAAGCCGGGGCCGACCGCTATATACATATACCGGGTGTTTGTGATTGAAACGCTCCCGAAAACGAAGACAGATGATAGTACTAAGGATACCCTTGATGATGGGTCACAAAGAAATTCGATCCCGAGAAAAAAAAATCATCTTTTCACAACGTTTTTTTAACTTTATTCACGCTCCATCATGTTACTACAGCTAAATGAAACGATAATTTCATTTGAAATACTTAAACATAAAATCAGCAGTGTAATTTAAATTAGCTGACTAAGGTCAATAACCGCGCGGACGCCGAACTCTTATCTAGCTCGGTACGAAACAATGCATTAGGTATACTACTTACTCACTCTACCCTTCCTTTCACACACACACGCTGCTTCGTGTCGCCTCGCGCTGAATCATATGCTCTCAAGGACGTTATAATAATTTTAGTTTTGAGTACAGTTCCGTGATGACTGTTGACTATCACGTGCGCGTATGACAGTTTAATCGTTATGTTTATTACATACTTGTTGTTATTACTTGTTGTTACGTTTTGTTTTTCTTGTTTTGTTTTAATAATGCCTAACGCTTAGGTACGTTTATAGTGCTCGTGAATACGGCAACATGTTAATATGCCTTGGAGAATCTCATAAGGCCGCTTAGAGATCGGTAAGCTGTTTCATACCTAATTTTTTTAAATAACTTAGTACTGAACTCATCTGAATAGGTACATAACTGAATACATCAGAATAATAAATGGATGTTAACATTTTATTTAAGTATTTTTTCATTAGCGGGGAATCGAACCAGTTATTTGGTTTATTTAACCTGTGAATTCGAATTAAAGTGGCTACGTGGAGACAAGCACAGTGGCAAAATAGTAGGTTAAATAGATAAGTTAGGTATTTAGACAAATGTTGTAAATTATTGGGTATTGTGGTACCATCGCTAGTTGCGGGCCGCGCGAATTCGGCGTTCGCGCGTACATTGACCCGTAGTCAGCTGATTGTAATTCAGTAATTCCACTGCTTGTTTTATATTTCAGTATTTTCATGATATTTTTTTATGAAATATCGTTTCAAATAACTTTAATAACATGATGGAGCGTGAATAAAGTTAATAAAACGTTGTGAAAAGATGATTTTTTTTTCCTCGGGATCGAATTTCTTTGTGACCCATCATCATAGGTATCCTTAGTACTATCATCTGTCTTCGTTTTCGGGAGCGTTTCAAAAATACCCTGTATACAGTGGGTGTTCAAATTATTATACTCAACATATTTATTCCGTTTATTTTGTACTTAAAACCAATTATACTTTACAACGACGGTTTTAGTTCAATCAAATAAATTGAAAATGATTAATAATTTTATGCTTTATAGTTTACAACACTAAAATTGTCTACTTTTAACTAGGCAACACTGTAATAGCCGCCATTTTGTTTTGTTGTCAATTTTGCATTTCTGTAAGCACGTGCTCTCTGTCTTTATTATAACTAAGTGAAGGATTTATTCAGTAAAAGGTATGTTTTATTGGTTTTACTTTGTAATTAGTTATTATTCTTCTTGCATTTCGCCGTTTTTTGCTGTCTAATACATATTTTATTTTAAAATTCGTCTTTTTCATCAACATAACCTCACTTTCAATAGATTTGAAGACGGGGAAGCGTTCTGACGTGTCTCCAAAAAAGAAAACTGAAATTAAGACTTTGCTACAACACTGTAAATATTCTCAAAGGAAAATAGCAGAAATGTGCAAGGTTTCTCAATCAACAGTGCGTAATATCAGTAAAGCTGTGCAACAAGGGACTCCATGACGCCGAAACGTTCCGGAAAATGTGGACGCAAACGCATCACTACGCCTCGAGATGAGCGAAAATCGGCACAACCATGGAAAATCGGAATAAACCCAGAAAAGTCATTAGAGATATTCTCGAAGAGGCTGGAGTGACTCTGTCCGACATGACGTTACGTAGAAGATGGAAGGAACAAAACTTTTCCTGCCGTCGACCATTGAAGAAGCTGAAATTGACTTGTCATGTGTCTGAAACGCCTGTTGCAAAAATATAAACACTGACTGCAGAAGACTGGTATAAGGTAATATATTGTATTTTAAACGTATTTTGTATTGTATCACTGTATGGACATGTCTTACTAATGTGAATTGATAATGTTTGGGATTTCTAGGTTTGCTTCTCTGATGAGTCGAGTATCCAGATCTTGCAAGACCATACGCAGTTTGTTCGTAGGAGACCAAATGAGAAATTCAAAGAAGACTGTATAGTAGAGAGAGGAAGCATCCACTATCCATAATGATCTGGGAGTTATTGTGCAAGGGTAACGGACGCCTTACATAGTGGAAAACACCATGCGACAGGATCAGTACATTAAAGTTCTGTCAGAAAACTGATCCCACAGACATCAGAATGGTTTCTAATAAGGATTTCTGTTTATGCACGACTCAGCCCCATGTCATAAAGCAAAAAAAGTGACAAAATTCTAAATGACCATCAGATAAAGGTGTTGGAATGGCCTGGTAACTTCCAGATCTAAACCCCATAAAAATGTGTGGGCTGCATTAAAAAGGAAATAGCTAAAGAAAAGTCAAACTAATAAACAAGAACTGATTGAGAAGATAATCAAAGCTTGGTTTAACACCCCAGAATTAAAAACAATATCAAAAAATTGCATAGACAGCATGCCTCGTCGACCAAGAAGTTGCATAACAAAAGGGTGGTTTAACGAAATATTAATTTGTAAAAAACTTGAATTAAATTAACTTTTTACACCAAAAACATGTTTAATTATTTTCAGAAATAGTTTATAAGCTCTAGTGAAAAAAATAATACCAGTTATGAGATTAAATTTATTAATTAAAGAAATTTAAACTTAAAAAAATCTAATTCATGGTTTGAGTATAATAATTTGAACACCCACTTTATATATACCGGGTGTTTGTGATTGAATCGATCCCGGAAACGAAGACAGACGATAGTACTAAGGATACCCTTGATGATGGGTCACAAAGAAATTCGATCCCGAGAAAAAAAAATCATCTTTTCACAACGTTTTTTTAACTTTATTCACGCTCCATCATGTTACTACAGCTAAATGAAACGATAATTTCATTTGAAATACTTAAACATAAAATCAGCAGTGTAATTTAAATTAGCTGACTAAGGTCAATAACCGCGCGGACGCCGAACTCTTATCTAGCTCGGTACGAAACAATGCATTAGGTATACTACTCACTCTACCCTTCCCTTTCACACACGCGCTGCTGCCCGGCCGACTCGTGTCGCCTCTCGCTGTGGAATTTACACATACCAGCGTTGCCAACATGTGGGGAATTCCCCAAATTGCGGGGAATTTAAAGTTGGTTGGGGATTTTATGGGGATTGGTATTATGCGGGGATTTTGAAAATGGATAGCCCGGGCCAAGTCAGAACCTTTTTTCTTGAAAGCTAAATACTTATCTTAACATTTTGTTAGGTTACTTATGACTATCGAATGACTCCCTTTTTTAATTATCTTCATTGCACCACATTTAATTTTCGGATTTATTTCGGCAACTTTTGGGTATCATTTAATGTTTTTCATTTATTTATTTTTTAATTTTAAAGAAAAAAATTGTAAGTTAAAATGTAAATCTTATAAAATTAGTTGAAAATTGATTCATTTCTTAAAATACAATTGAGGGGAGTTTGTGGGGAATCGGTTGAAATTTTGTCCTTAAATTAGGAAATTTTACATTAATTTTCGGGGAATTTGACAAATTGGTGTTGGCAACGCTGCCATGTTGCACCGAAATTTAGTTTGCCGGCGACATAAGAATTAGAGGCGGCATCACTTTAAAACTTGCAAGTAATTTTTAATAACTTTGACGTACCTATTTTTAAATTCTAAGTATTGGTCGGATTAAATATGGAAAGTAAATTAAAATAAAGTAAAAATATTATTTTTTACATTCATTCTGATAGATTAATTAACTGTCGATCATAATTGCAATTGATTTTAACAATTAAATTATTCAGTACCATTTCATTTCTATTTTCTTATACAAAATCAAAGATAACGATGAAATAGTGTTTATAATTGTGTGAGTACTGAGTACCCAATTAGGTACGTTTATTAATTTCAATATAATTTTTGTAGTAAAGAACTGCTTGTTGCGTCAGGGTACAATTAATTGTATAATTGTATTAAAAATGACAACCATAACTTCTAAATTCCATATGAAGACTAGTCGTAGAGATAACTAAACTTATAAATAAAATAAACGTTGGCAATGTCGTAACGGTTTAACGGTCTGTGGAGTGATCAGTGCTTCAAGGACTTTACGAATACCTCGTGCGCATTTGTTTTGGCGGGATTGATTATTAATTTTAGTTTTTGAGTACAGTTCCGTGATGACTGTTGACTATCACGTGCGCGTGGGCGACAGTTTAATCGTTATGTTTATTACATACTTGTTGTTATTACTTGTTGTTACGTTTTGTTTTTCTTGTTTTGTTTTAATAATGCCTAACGCTTAGGTACGTTTATAGTGCTCGTGAATACGGCAACATGTTAATATGCCTTGGAGAATCTCATAAGGCCGCTTAGGATTTAGATCGGTAAGCTGTTTCATACCTAATTTTTTTTTAAATAACTTAGTACTGAACTCATCTGAATAGGTACATAACTGAATACATCAGAATAATAAATGGATGTTAACATTTCATTTAAGTATTTTTCTCTAACCTTCGAAAATCGAATCGAACCAGGTATTTGGTTTATTTAACCTGTGAATAAAGTGGCTAGATGGAGACAAGCACAGTAACAAAATAGTAGGTTAAGGAGATAAGTTAGGTAGTTAGACGGGTTGTAAATTGTCGTGGCGGGGGCTTAGTAGCCGTGGCTTGGTCGACCGCGGTGAACAAGAGAACCCCTTGGCTGGCCCAGGTGTGGGGCCGGCCCGAGGTAACCACTCCGTGGTTTCGGCAGCCCACTTCGGATGTGTGTCGGTGGGCTGCTGCGGAAGGGTTGGTCTGCTCCCGCACCGCAACCGAGGTGGAGTCGCGGAGGAAGAGGAGTGTTGGTGGCGATGCGCCACTCGCCCTATCCTCCGCGACTCAGACGGGGCCGCACCGTTGATGCGGTGGTGGTGGGGCCGCGGGGGGAGAGGAGTGTCGGAGAGGATAGTCCTGATCAACGGTGTACATATAGGCATGCCAATTATGATAATGACATATTTTTTTTTGGTTGCTTTAAATGGGATTTTGGAGTTTGTAAATAGATAACTTACTAAATTTAATATTTCTAAAGATGTTATTTGCTTCTGAACTTACCAACACGTGCCGACATATTACCTACGGCAGTTGTAAGGTCACTGGCATCTAAATCCATCCAAAAAGCTAAGGCATCCAAAGGTTTTTGTTTAAATCGTTATACCTATCTAGACACAGTTCTCGGAAAATTTAAATTTTAAAATAATAATGAAAACAGCTTTTAATAATGCGCTTGCATTTTATGAAAATTCCATTTCTCTTCTTGAATACCTAATAATATTTATAATGTTCTTATTTATTTTATATTTTATAATATCTTACAAAAATCATTTTACGAAGTGACTTAACGAGAAAAATTCATAGTCCCTTTACGTAGATGACGATGTTTTGACGAGTTCTAAGTTTCCGAAATTAGGTAGGTATGTTGAGATCAAACATACGTTGTTCATTCATTCATTACAATCTATTAAAGTCAACTATAGGCGTTCCCACAGATAACCTCATAAGGGGGCTATTTGCCATAGTTTCTACTTTTAGCAGGCGGATTGGCAACCGCAGTTTAAAAAACTTTGGATCTAGTTGCTGTTAGGACGTCTTCTGGTTTCACTCTGCCGCCTTTTACCACACCCAGGGGATGGTAGTAGATATTCTTTCACCGCCAATACATATTATTATTGAATACTTATGTTATAAATTTCCACTTTATTACTAAATAGGTCTGGGGAAAATATTTAAAAAAGGTAAATAAATGATATAATAAGAGCGATTAATGATTAATTTCAAACTTGCAATTATTTGTAGGAGAAATTTCACATGTATTTTTCATATGAAACTATTCGATAAAGCATATTTAACAGAAATTATTTTTGAAATAGATCCACATTAAAAGAATATAATAAACAAAATAAAATTACTACAAAATAAGCGGCGTTTCGCGCGCTTCTCAAACTCGAACCCGATACCCGCTCGTCGTCCTAGGACTTAGGTATAGGAAATATCCCAAACCTTACGCGTACTTAGGTAGCGTCCAGTATATGCCGACTGACTTTTTTTGATTCCTTTTTGTCTGCCTACCTAATATTCAGTAGTTATTTAAAAACATGGAAAGTTTAATAAATATAAAATTTTGTTACAATTCAGTAGTCAAGAAAAGATATAAAAATACGGGTTGTTTATCAACGATCGAAAAAAAATGTCTATGTTAATTGAGGTTTTTGTATTTTCTTTACATGTATTTCATGCGTTGAAAATATTCAATAATAATTATTAAATTTTACAAAATATTAAAAAAAATACATCAAAAATCACAACAAATTCGTTGATTCATAAAATATCAATATTATGTTGCAGGCTACAGTCGCTTTGCCATTGGCGGCAAAATAAAGTTAGGAAAGTGGAATATTCTGAAGCTTCAACCACCAACCAGTAGTGCGCGAGCGCTGGCTGTTAAACGTTTATTTGAAATTTATCACCCGCGTAAATTGCTTCCGGACGGATCTGTTTTTTACATTGTGAACTTAAGTAACAGCCGTGAGTGATTTGTATCCGATGTCTTACTCAAACCATAGAATAAAAATAATTGGTCAAACGAGGAATATTTTAATATATTGATATGTTTTGGAAAATTCGGTGAAAGATGGATTGGCCGTGGTGGACCGGTCAACGGGCTAGCGCGATCACCTGATCTTACACCTTTGGATTTTTATTTTTGTGGTACGATTAAGCAGTTCACCTTGTATTTTAAAAACATTCGATATATTGGGGCGAGAATGGGAATGCGATAATATAATTGCAAAAATAAAGTCTGAAATATTTGTTCTGCAACGCGTGTGTACAGTGTGACATTATAATATTAAAATAAGCCAGTGTCACAAGTGCATAGAAATAAAAGGTGGTCGTCAAGTAGATATTATAGTGATGAATTAGGGTTTGTGCATAATTATCACAATCAGTCGAAGTAAAATTTTAAAAAGTTGTGATAATCCATTACTAAAGTGATAACAGCTGAGTGATATGACGAGTTCACGGCCTTGATGCAGTTAGTGTAGGTAAGCCGCGTGCGCGCGATAGATGTTTGCCGCCGCAAGCCTTCGCCGCGTCCTGTTTCGCTTTGGCGCGTTATCATTTCATGCAGAGGTAATCAATCCACATACAATTTACAAATATTATTTAATTTAAATTTAATTTGATTGTTTTTATGTCGAGTTTTCTGAAGTAAAGTTATTTCTATGCGTTTGAATACTGATTCTGATAACTCACTTAACGGGAACCACAGAGTTTTGTTACATATTATATTTATAAGAGTTGTTAATTAGGAACAGTTTCCATGGTGTAATTAATAAAAGTGGTAAATATATAAATAAATAAATTCTTAATTCTGTAATTCTTTAATATTTAATATTTTTAATATTTACGATATATCTCGTGTTGTTCTTGTTTTCAGATTTTATTTAAAATTGTTTTCTTGATAATTTTATTTGAGATCTGTAATGAGAGTCCATCAATTAGATATTTGATTACTCTGCTACCTTGATTTTTCATATTTATTTTCTTTTAAATTTAAGAAAATATATAAAAATCAATAAATATTATAGGAAAATTAAAAAAAATTGTTACAACTAAAATTAATACTAAAATTATATAAATGTATGTAAGGAAAAGCAAGAGTTAATTAGTAAGTAAACTTAAATTTTATTCAATTGAAGGGAAAACATGAAAAATTGTTATGAGACTGAAATAGAGTGTCTTAATTCAGAAGTTTTACCACTTCAAACCTCATTACAAATTATGTCAAATAAATATAAATCAGTAGAGAATGAGGTACAAGAACACATACTCGTAATCTATTAAAGTCGTCTAAATATAACGAGCAACGTTTTGACTCCTTATTAAAACATCAAAATGAATATCAGCGCTCAATGCCGGGTTCTTTAGGAACAGTGTGTGTTAATAATATAACAAGCAGCAATACAACTTCTTCACCTACACTCTTTGACAGTACCATAAACAAAGGAGATAAATTTGAAAAGTAATTTACATAATGCAAAAAAATAACGTTATTTATATTGTTTAAAAGTGCAGCAGATAAGTAATTAGTCTGGCATCATTCAGTTATATTAATAAAATTTTATCAAGTAAATTTTGCTCTAATAGTAATCATTCTTGTTGGGAGGAGAGGTAATATGAAAAAGAATCAATTCTTAAAATATATTGAAAATCTAAATAACTTAAATGTGCATAAAGTTATCGTTTACGTTGCCTTACATACAGGGGTGGCCACAGGAAAATAAAGTAAGATATAATTTAAATTTAATAATGAATAATTTGACATGTAATAATAATTTAAATTAGTCATTTGATTATAAGAATTATACTGCTAGATTTCATTTGATTGATATTAATAATTTAACTAAGAAATTTTTAACCAGAGATAGGTATTACCTATTCAAATATAGTATAAGAATGATAGCAAATGTGCTATCTCATTATTTATATTTTAACTCAGCCAAGGATTCGGCTACCCACACCTATGCTTATATTGAGCAGTGTAATGAATTTACATTGAATTTGGGATTAGTACCAAGAAATTTAAATTAGAAAATGAGACAGTGGATGTAATCTCTAGCAATAATAATAAAAATTAAAATTATCCAGATTGCAACCCACAATTAGTTAACTGTATAATTTCACATAAAGACAATCATAAAAATTTTATATACACCCGGTGCATAAAAATATGCATGTTGGGCAAAGACTTAGAAATTAAATTGTTTTTAAACAGTAACAACATACACATTTTTTGTATCACTAAACATTTTTTTAAAGATTATAACTATAATATATTTAATTTAGGTAAACACCAGGTGATCAGTTGCTATAACAGAGAAAAATATTTGCGTGGTGGCTCCTAAATATTAGCCAATAAATTGTTATTATGTAAAGAACGTAAGGATATTGTGACCTTCTCTGTTGAGCGAACTGTAGAAATGGCATGTGTTGAGTTCGATCACCTCATTGTTGTTAGTGTTTACAGAACCTCACATTCTATGAATGATTATTTTGAAAAAAAATATGGAAGAAGTTTTACTTAAGCTTAATAAACAGAATCTCCTTGAAAATTTTTCCATGAGTATTAAATTTAGATCATTCCTCAAATCATACAACCATGTAAATTTGTTCTGAGAGCCTACATGTATAGCAGGGCCTAGTGCAACATGTATAGATAACATTTTTAATATTGTTGAACACTTACATAAACAAATTATTAATAATTTAAATTCTGATTACTGTGGACAGTTAGTATCATTCTTTATAGTATCATATCTTTCATACACAAAAAAAAACAGTAAGTTAAGAAAGTTGTGCTTGTTCCAATAAATAAACATCGCTTAGAGATATTTAGAAGTAATATAGTGAAAAAGCTGCCATTTCTTCCATATAAAACAATCCTGACTATTTATATGGATCATTATTTAAACTTACAAGTCTTGAATTTAATACAATATTTACTTCTAAAAGGCTCTCTCTGGACAGTAGCAAATCATTTCATGAATGATCGACAGTAAGAATCCATAGTAGACAAAAGTTATATGATCTTTTTAATGAAAGTTAGTTAAGTATAATCATAGTGTTTCATTTAGAGAATATGTAAAAAAATACTTCGAAATATTTAAAAAAGTGTGTTTCATAGCCAAGTCTTTACATTTAAGAAACAAAATTAAAAATACCTATAGTAAAATTAAAATGACTTGGAGTATAATCAATAGCAAAACTGGCAAGATGAAATTACCGAACTCCTTTTAATTAAATTTTTACAATAATTTAACGAAATCAGATGAAGATGTTGCAACAACTTTTGAACGATATCTTACCGACATTCCAATCTTGATTATAAAGTCACTCAATTCCTCCCCTGCTGTCTCCGGGTCATTACTCAAACAAAATGTAAATGTCTCTAAAAAAGAATTTTCATTTCATAAAATATTATCAGGTGATATTGCAAAATATTTCAAAATTATTGATATTCAGAAAACAGCAGATCTATAGGGGTTTTGTTAAAGTTATTGCGTCTATAATAGATGCGATCGCAACCCAATTTGCTATTATTTTCAATGCTAGTATTGAATCTGGTATTTTTCCTAATTTAATTAAACATAGTAAAGTCATACCTTTATTTAAATCGGGTAGTACGTTGGGCCCCACTAATTTTAGAACTATTTCTGTGCCAACATCAAATGTTAAGTTTCTTTAATGTAAATAAATTACTTCATAAAATAAATTTAGTTTTACAAGGGGCCGCTCGACAACTGACGCCGGTGTTGAGCTGATTAAACATATTTTCTGTGCATGGAAGAATTCAGAAGATACTTTGGGAATATTGTATGATCTTTCCAAGGCTTTCGACTGCGTTCATCATGAGACACTAATCAGGAAGCTACATCATTACGATGTAAAAACATAGCACTCAAACTTATTACATCATATCTAAATAATAAAACGCAAACTATTGTTATTATTGGGAGTAGTTCTTCTAGATTGGTAGTATCTATGGGTGTTCCTCAAGGCTCAATACTTGTCCCCTTCATGTTCTTAGTTTATATTGATGACTTAGCTTACTTGGTAGGGAATAAACATTATAAAGTTTTATTTGCTGATGATACTTCGTTGATTTTCCAACTTTAAAGGCAATATCAAAAATTAATATTAGGTCCGTAAATATGAAATTGGCGTTTTGTACGGAGGAATATAAAGTCAATTTTTTTTCGTAAAATATATTTAATTAATTAAAGTATGCACCGTTGTTATCTATGCACTTTTGCCATCTCATAGGTAGTTCATTGATCCCTTTACTAAAAAACCATGGGGCGAGAATCAATAAACTCTTTGAAGGCGGTTTGGACTGCCGCATCGGAGTTGATTTTTTTTCCTTGTAAGAAGTTATCCAAATTCCGGAAAAAATGGTAATCTGTTGGAGCAAGGTCCAGGGAGTACGGTGGATGTCGCAGACATTCCAATTGTAGCTCATCTAACTTAGTGGTTGTTTATTGTGCAGTGTGTGGTCTTGCGTTGTCGTGAAGCAGCAGTGGTCTAGAGCGATTGACCAATCTCGGTTGTTTAGCAGCTAGGTATTCCTTCATGGTTTGCAGTTGCTGACAATAGATATCTGCCCTAATTGTTTGGCCAGATTTTAGAAAGCTGTAGTGAACGACGCCGGCGCTAGTCTACCAAACACTCACAAGTAACTTTTTCTGAGTCAATTTTCGTTTAGGGCAGGATTTGGCTGGGTCTCCAGGGTTCAGCCATTGTGACGAGCGTTTCTGAATATCGTACAGTATCTACTTTTCATCACAAGTAATGATTCGATTTAAAATCCCTTTATTATTGTGTCGGTTGAGCAAAGTAACACAGCAGGCGACGCGTGTTTGCAAGTTCGATTCACTCAATGTATGAGGTACCCATCGTTCAAGTTTTTTTACTTTCCCGATTTGCTTCAAGTGGATTAATACAGTTTTATCATTTACCCCAAAGCCTGCAGCTATCTCAGAAGTGCTTTGTGATGGATCCGCTTCCACAATAGCCTTTAATTCTTCATTTTCCACATTGGTCTCCGGCCGTCCACGGGGTTGGTTCTGAAGGTAGAAATTTCCAGAACGAAAACGTTGAAACCAAAAACGTACCGTGCTTTTTTTTGCAACACCAGCGCCGTACATATCATTAATTGTTCGAGCTGTTTCTGCAGCACTGGTGCCACGGTAGAACTCGTACTCGTAAATATACCGATATTTCATGTTTTCCATTGTGCGGTAATAAGCGACGCCAAAGAATAAAATAATGAGGAATAATCAAATGAATGACTGTTTTCAAAACTCAAATGTACCAGCTAACTGAATTTATAAATTTGAATTTGGAATTCTTAACCAAAGAGGAGATATTTCAGATCAAAGTGGTCAGTACGACAAAACGCTAATTTCATATGTAAGGACCTAATATTTTGCTTTTTAACGTTAATAATTCGCTTGTGAAGGGTAATTAAACGAAATGAATTAAATTAACCACAAATAATGTTAAACAGGTGGATACGAGTGTGTTTTAAAATGGGGAGGAGCTAGGCCTTGTTGAATCCACTGTTTCTCACGAAATTACTGTTGAAGCGAAGTTTCAATGGGGCCCTCATATGTATAAACTAGCTTCAAACTTAGTTATGCAGCATAATATGCTTTAAAAAGGATTAGAGGCCTTACATGTGTTGAAACAACTATATTAGTTTATTTTAGTTATTTCCATAGCATAATGTCATATGGAATCTTGCTATGGGGTAATGCGACTGACATTGAAACTCTTTGTTTTGCAGAGGAGGGCCATACCAGCAATACATAACCTAGGTCAGAAGGAATCCTTCAAGAAGAATTTAAAGAAATAAATACATTAACTTTGGCCTCACCTACATGGGGCAATGTATACGCTTTTAAAACAAAGTCCCAGAAAATATGCAGGCCTTATCTATCAAAAAGTTAAAATTTTTTATTAAGCATAATTTGTTTAGTAAGGGTTATTATGCTCGTACTACTAAAGAGTACATGATTGATAATATCCCCTGGGAATGAGGTAATCGCTACCATTCTGTTTCTAATTTCTTCATACCAATTGCATAAAATAATATAAAATAAATATATTGTATATAATATATAATATGATATAAAATAAATATATAAATAAAATTATTGTAAATTGATTTTATTTAAAAAAAGTCCCGCTGGGTTTCTTGCTGGTTCTTTCCAGGACAGAGGTTTCTTCCGAATCAGTGGTTAAAGTAAAAAATGACTTTCAATAAGTATTCTTGTAATCTATATTGAATAAAAATGATTCTATTCTATTCTATTCTATAGCTTGCTGAGCGACCTTGAGGTTCCTCCTATGGGAAACAGTAAAGGACCACGTCTTATATCCATATTTTTTTATATAGGAGAGAAGGCAAACGAACATGCGGCTCACTTGACGGTAAGTGACTACCGCCGCCCATGAACAATTTGCAGATGCGTTACCGGCCTTTTAAAAAGTATGTAATCAGTGGCAACACTAACATTTCTTTTAGGTAATAAAAAAGTACACATATTGCTGTGACAGCTCTATATATATAAACTAGTAATATTATAATCTCTTTACGTGTTTTATGTAATTACTTCGCGTAGAAAAATGAATATTCAAATACACAAGTGTTTTATTTGAATTATAAATATTTAGTTTCTTTAAACGACTTAATTGGATATGTTCGAGTGTTAAATTGGAACACAACGGTAAAGTAGTTTGGGCATACGCTAATGTAAGGCTTAATTCCAAGACGTCCTTGTTGACGACCGTTGATTTTACTAATTATAACTAATCGTACCACGGATCAATGGAACCAGTTATATCCTTTTGGTGTGATAAATTTATACTGCAGCTGTAGTATGGCCACGTTCTCATAAAATATGTAAGGAAAATAGCAGTTTAATATATTGTTTCATAAAGGGGTACCGAATACCCTTATTACTGGTCGGTAAACGTAAAATCGGTAACGGTTGGTAAAATCATATCATCTTAGTCCTCAGGACAAAGGGACACGTATCCATTAAATTTAAGGAAGAAGTGATCGCTACCAAGCTATTTCTTATTTGTTTTGTATAGTTAATTTGTAACAATTTAAGTGTAATAATAAATGATTGGAAACTGTTCTTTTTAAAAAAATCTTGTCGCGCTTCTTGCCGATTTTTTTCAGGACAGAGGTTATTTCTGAACGAGTGGTCAATAGACCATAAGAATAAGTTTCAATAATTATTAATTAAAATCTTAATTCCATGAGCCACAGTGTTCACTTATCATTTGGTGGACTGTGTGCTCATTTTTTGGCTACAACTTGTTTAAAATATTATAATATGTACTTTTATATTTAAACTCTATGTCAAATTATTCTTAAATGAAGTAATTTGTACTCTAATAAAGAAATTTTATAATTAAGAATTTATTGTCCGTGTGGCGACGGCGTTAGAGAACCCGCCAATCTATTTTGTCCCTGCATGTCGTAAGAGGCGACTATGGAAAAATATCAAAAATACCGTGATCTCACGGTATCCGATAGATCACGGTATCCCATCTCATTAACGCCAATCATAAAATATCGCTAGTTATTAAAGATGTTAAAAATTAATTAGCTAAGATCCTCTTACCAGGACGTAACTCTATCTAGTGAGAGCCGCGCTACACTTCGCCTACCGATACGAGACTACTTGAGAACCTTTCTTCCTCATCGGTTGTCGGTTCTTCGAGCTTTATGGCCGGCCCAATGCCAATTCAGTTTACTGATCGGATAGTTACTTTCATACATAGAAAATCTATTTGCTATAGTCTTTGTATAACCTGGTATTTAGGTATATTTTGCTTAACAAGGCTTAAGTTTTTTTTAAATATTGTATAACAGGGGGCACTCAAGCATGCGGTTCACCTGATGGTAAGTGGCTACCGCCGCTCATGAACAACTGTAACACAAGGGAAATTGCAGGTGCGTTGACGGACTTTAAAAAGAGTAGGCTCTTTTCTTGAAGATCCCTTATTCGTATCGGTCCGGAAAAATGGCTAAAGTAGCTTAATCATTAAGTATTATGTAATACATTGCGACGGCTTAGAAAGTGGATAATATTTGTCCAATAGAATCAGATAAACTACTTTTGAAACTTAAACGAGAAATTTCAAATTAACGGTGGTCGTGCTGGGAATATCTTAGGATTGTATTTTAATTTAACACTTGTGTGCCCTATATTTTAATTTGGCTGTTAGACGTGTATTTAACGTATTATAAAAAATGCAGGTATGATAATAGTGTCAATAATAATCACTTTTTTCGCGACTGTTGTTCTGGAAAACGTAAGGAAATACCAGAAAAAATAAGGACAGCGTTTTTTACGACGAGCACATAGTCCACCTGACGGTAAGTGGATGTTGTGGCCCATATAAATCTACATGTATCCTCAATTAAGAATCAAAATGCAGATGCGTTGTCACCTCTGAGCATTAAGATGGGATGCCTCGTTTCAAGAAAAAGGGTCATCCACTTACCATCAGATAGACTGTGTGATCGTTTGTCGCACTTTTTATATAAAAAAGAAATATCGTATAATATACATACGCAAAAAAACATACAGTTGAATTTTACTCATCCTTATTCCTTTTTGAAGTCGGCTAACAAAAATAAAGAGAATATGAATTCAATAAACTGGCTGAATTTGTCTGAGTTGGTTATTATCTTAAATTTCTGCACAATATGCAATACAACGAAGCTTCTGACTCACATAACATTAGCCATAAAAGTCCAATAAGGTTAAGCTCGCAACAGAGCGCTCCACAGACCTGATTACTTCATGCACCTCGTAACATGCACTATTTCAATTGGCAATAAAGGCGCATATTAAAATCTTTATTCGACTCGTTATTTATACTCCTTTGTATTAGAGTTAGACGTACAGGAGGCCATACGTTTTCTAAGACATTCTTTGTGTATTTTGGCATTTATTATTATTCTATAATATTATTAGTAATTTATAATAAATTATATAAAAAGTTGTGGTAAAGTTACAGCTTTTAAACTTTTCACTGCTGGGCATAGATCTAGAGCAATAAGTCCATTGTGATGCATACTTCTGTGTGTGGGTTGTGTTCTGCGTCTGCCTTTCCATTTTTTTTTATTCCATGTTTCTTTATTAATAAAGATATATGTGACGGACAACTTTTAGTTTTAGATATGCAAGTTTCCTCACGAGGTTTTGCTTCATCGGCGAGCACGTTTTTGATATATTTGATTCCTTTTTTTTCTCTATGGACTTATCATATCTATCCGTGTAGTGACGGTGTTAAGAATATTCACAACACAATATCGTCCCGTGGGTGTTGTAAGAGGCGACAAAAGAAAACTTAAACAGGAGATGGACAGCATCATCTTCCTGGTGAAAACTAAAAATAATAAAAAACTTTAGTTGCCAACCCATCTTTGTGTTCCTTTATCATTCTTTAAAAAACGTTACCTCAACACTAGGATTTTCTCCTGTATCGCGAGGGCAGTTTACATACATAGATTTCACAAGGACAAACATCCAGACCCAGAACAATTATTTGTAGGCCATACAAATACTTGTTCCGTGTGGGATTCGAACCCGCGGCCCTTAGCGCTGCAACTCATTGCTAAACCACTGCGCCACGGAGCCGTCGATCTAATGAGTGAGCATAAGAGCAAATTTATCCGGGAGGCCTATGTTCAGCAGTGGACTTTTATAGGCTGTAATGGATATCATTCATCTCGTGAGAGTAAAGTTTTCTGTTAAATATAATTATTAATTTTTAAGTACATTCCGCTTTTGCTACTTTGTTTGCACTAAATTAAGAAATTAAATTGGACAAATACCCTTTGCTAAATTAATTAATTAAACTCGTTTTCAATCCCAGGCCTCCTAAACAGATTTGCGAAAAGTTTTAATTGGTTATCAAGAAGACCTTCTTTTAAAACCCATTGTTTTGCTTGGAGTGTCTTTGAAACGATTTTAGACATAATATTATATCTCTGTATATTATATAAAATATTTATATAGGTCAGAAAATACATTATCATTAAAGATGGACTGCGTCAATTCTGGATGATCGAAAATTTTGAGTGAGATTGAGAGGTTCTTTATATCTGAAAAAGATTTTATACGTGGTAGAACCATCTTATATATGAAAAAGCCATGCTGCAGCTATATCAGTAGAATAGTTGTAGCACGAATGGGTCGGCTCGGCCGGGGAAGGACCACGCTCTCACAAAATACCAGCGTAAAATAGCAGCTTAACGCTGCTGTGTTTCGTATGGTGAATATAGGGCACCGGAGACCCCTTTTAATGGAAACGAGGCATTTTATCTTCGTCCTCGCGGGTGACAACGCATTTGCATTTTGATTCGTAGTTGAGGATGGATGTAGATGTCTATGAGCCACAGCAACTACTTACTATCAGGTGGACTGTGTGTTCATTTGTAACCTTTATCCTATAAAAAACATCTCATCAGATTACACACATCGTTGTTAGAACACACGCTACAGCTATACCGGGTGTTTGTGAAACGCTCCCGAAAACGAAGACAGACGATAGTACTAACGATACCTTTGATAATGAGTCAGAAAGAAAATCGCCAACATGTGAAGAATTCCCCAAATTACGCGGAATTTAAAGTTGGTTGGGGATTTTATGAGGATTGGTATTATGCGGGGAAAACGCGGGGATTTTGAAAATGGATAGCCCGGGCCAAGTTAGAACCTTTTTTTCATGTAAGCTAAATACTTATCTTTTTTATTAGGTTACTTATGAATATCGAATGACTCTCTTTTTTTAAATATCTTCATTGCACCACTTAATTAAATTTTCGGATTTATTTCGGCAACTTTTGTGTATCATTTAATGCTTTTCATTTCTTTATTTTTAATTTTAAAGCAGAGAACCGCATGCATATAGATGCAGATATTGTGTTGCTTTTTAATGGCAACAAGGGAAGGAATTAAAAATACTCCATGGAGTAACATGCTTGTTACAAAAATATGCAGTGTGAAAAAAATGCGGTAAAAAAGAATAAAAATTATAAAATAAGTTGAAAAATGTTTCATTTCTTAAAATAAAATTGAGGGAATTTGTGGAGAATCTGATGAAGTTTTGTCCTCAAATTGGGGAATTTGACATGGATTTTCGGAGAATTTGACAAATTGGTGTTGGCAACGCTGCCATGTTCCACCGAAATTTACCTACTAAGATTTGTTTGCAGGCGACATAAGAATTAGAGGCGGCAATCACAATACAACTTGCAAGTATTTTTTAATAGTTTGACGTACCTCTTTTTAAATTCAAACTATTGGACGGATTAATAACGGAAAGTCAATTAAAATAAATGAGAAGAATTATTTTTTAGATTAATTCTGATAGATTAATTAACTGTCGATCATAATTGCAATTGATTTTAACTATTAAATAATTCCGTACCATTTCATTTCTATTTTCTTGTACAAAATCAAAGATAACGATGAAATAGTGTTTATAATTGTGTAAGTGAGAACCCAATAAGGTACGTTTATTAATTTCAATATCATTTTTGTAGTAACGAACTGCTTGTTGCGTCAGGGTACAATTGATTGTCTAATTGTATTAAAAATGACAACTATAACTTCTAAATTCCATACAAAGACTAGTCGTAGGGATAACTAAACTTATAAAATTAAAGTTGGCAATGTCGTAACGGTTTAATGGTCTGTGGAATAATCAAAGTGCTTACCTCAAGGACGTTAGGACGCACGGTAGGCATTTGTTTTGGTGGGATTGATTATTAATTTTAGTTTTAGAGACAGTTCCGTGTTGCCTACCACGTGGTGCGACAGTCGTTTTGTTTATTAAATTCTTATTGTTATTACTTGTCATTATTACGTTTTGTGTTTCTTGTTTTGTTTTAATAACGCCTAACGCGTACGTTTATAGTGCTCGTGAATACGGCAACACGTTAATGTGCCTTGGAGAATCTCATAAGGCCACGGAGGATTTAGATCGGTAAGCTGTTTCATACCTAATTTTTTTTAATAACTTAGTACTGAACTAATATGAATAGGTACATAACTGAATACATCAGAATAATAAACATACCTACACGATGAATAAAAAAGCTTGACTCTATCCTTGTTAACATTTAATTTAAGTAAATTTATCATTAGCGGGGAATCGAACCAGGTATTTGGTTTATTTAACCTGTAGATTCGAATTAAAGTGGCTAGGTGGAGACAAGCACAGTGGCAAAATAGTAGGTTAAGTAGATAAGTTAGGTATTTAGACAAGTATTGTTAATTATTAAGTATTGATACGATCGCTAGCTGCGGGCCGCGCGCATTCGGCGTCCGCGCGTTTATTGACCCTAGTCAGCTGATTTAAATTACACTGCTGATTTTATGTTTAAGTATTTTCATGTTTTTTCTTTTATGAAATTATCGTTTCATTTAGCTGTACTAACATGATGGAGCGTGAATAAAGCCAATAAAACGTTGTGAAAAGATGTATTTTTTCCTCGGGATCGATTTTCTTTCTGACTTTTATCAAAGGTATCGTTAGTACTATCGACTGTCTTCGTTTTCGGGAGCGTTTACAAACACCGGTATTATAGTTGTAGTACATAACAGAGCTATGCTGCAGTTTTATAGTTAAAGCATGAATGAGTCGGCTCAACCGGGAAGGTTAACGTTGCTGTGTTTTGTATGGTGGTTGTAGAGAACCGGAGACTCGTTTTACTGGAAACGAAGAATTCCATTTTTTATCGAGGATTGATCTAGACCACTTAGCGGTCAGCCACCGCAGAGTCTACTTCACCTGAAAATTTCTAGTTTAAAAGCAAAACACGTGTCGTAATATCGATGGTGTAGTGTCTTTCCTAGTGTAGTAGTGTTGGGAGTAGTGGTGCTGGGATTGGTCGTTGCGGGGATAGTGCACGCAATTGATGGAGAGCGGGAGATGCTCTTTAAACTAGGTAAGATACATAATTTTATTTTATTTCGCGGATCATAGCTAATACATTTTCAACATCTTTAATGTAATGGATATCCGCAAAGGTACGCCTGATTCTGTTGAGTGAGATTCTGAAGGTGGAGATATGTGCTCGTTTGTCAATATTAATCAGTAATTAAAAGTATTATCCGAGACTATTCTAGTGATATATCGTTCGTCAGTCTGAGCAACATTAGAATGACCATACTAGTACATAGTAGCATACTAAAAGTGTGATGATGAAATTACAGCGGAGCTTCTGAAAGTTGGTGGAGTGTCGATTCCTGACGTTTTGAGGGCCTTGCTGCTTTGAGAAAAGTGATAAAATCCTAAAATTTGTTTCATTCAATAAGCTCCTAATACCGGTAAGCGGAGGGTAGGGCGCCTTTCCACCTACTAGATGGCGTGAAGAACTGGTACGAGATGCAGGAAGTCGATGGCTGTGGCGGTGGACCATGTTTAGTGGGATTCCTTTGGGAAATTTATGGGCTTTTATAGAGCTGTAGTGGATGGATGGAAGCTCTGAATAATTCATGAATATAAATTTACTTTACTTGACGTATGTCAAAGAGCACTTTGTTATGTTTAGAATATTTGTTTGTATTCAAAAGTTTCTCGCCCTAATTGCTTATAATATACTTAGACATATTTTTATTAGCATCAATACGCTCACAAATACATTTAGAAGTGAATAAAACATAAAAACATACAAGGTAGGTGGAAAACATAAAAATAAATCTCAGCAAGAGTGAGTAATGTGATGCCAAAAATGATTCCGTCTCAGCATATGCTACCGCAGGTATTGCAGCAGCGCTGATTTTCAGCGGAGCCCTGATAAATATTGATTCTGTATTGCGCCCGCGCCGATATCGGTGCTACGAAAAATAATGAATCTTCCATTCACTCAAAGTAAACATTTCCAAGTATAAACATAAAAGTATTGTATATTATATTAAATTAAACACAAACACACACACACACACACACACAAACACACACACACACACACATGTATATATATACTGACGAACGATATATGTTACATATATGTATAATATATTTTATTATATATTATATACACATCAATTATCCATATAATATGTTTGTTAAATCGTATTTATGACTTAACCTGCCACTACACGTGAAATAATGATTTTTGAGATGCTAAAAGATTTATTTTTAATTGAGCTTTAAAACCGTTTACAGATTTAGTTTCCCGTATAGGTGGTGGTAAATTGTTCCAACATTTAGTGGCCGTGTATCTAAAACTACCACGAATCGCGGCTGTTCGATGATATGGGGTTGCCAGTATTGGGGTAACCGTTCTAATGCTTCGACCATCATCTGCTCTTCTCCATTTTAATTTCTGAAAGACGTATTCCGGTCTTTCTGATTTTATGCATCCGAAAAGAAGCGTAGCTAATGTAAATCTCGCCTCAATGACATCCTTAATATGTTCGACTTATTAAGATACGGATGTACATGATGATATCGAGGTATATGAAAGATGTACCTTGCACATGCGTTTTGGACCCTTTGTATTGACCCATTTGTTTAAGCAAATAACCTAGGACCATACACAGTATCTGCATACCCAAGCCTTGAAAGTACGAGTGACTCACATAGGCGTGGGCTAATACTCTCACTGAGATAAACACGCACTTGGTACAGTACTTTAAGCCTATAAAAACAGTTGCGTGTGATCTCAAGTACATGATTCTCAAAGCGAAGACCCTGGTCCATCAGCAATCCTAGATTACGAGTCTCACTCACACGTTCCACTGGTTCTCCACGAATGTTTATAACAAATTTCATTTTCATTATACGGTCGATCTGTCCCTTTGACCCTAACAGCATGAATTTGGATTTGTATGGGTTAAGCACAAGTGTATTTGCTTCTGACCATAATGAGATGTGATGCAAATCCTCATTTATTTTTGCTACTGCACTTTCTACGTCGTTAGGAAAAAATGGCAGACAAATCTGTATATCGTCAGCGTATAGGTGGAACTTGCAATTCCTTATATGGCGACATACGTCTGCTGTATATAAAATAAAAATAAGTATGACCAAGTATAGAACCTTGAGGTACTCCCCTAGTTACAGGGCATGGAGACGAGCCCAGCTGAGTACCACCGTCCTTGTTAATTGTTACTATCTGTGTCCGATTGGATAAATAGCTGTCGAACCATCGAACAGCGGTCAATTCAAAACCATAATAACTCATTTCGGATAGCAATAAGGGAATGTTTATGGCATCAAATGCCCGGGAAAAATCAAGCAAGACCAGTAACGTGCCTTGTCCAATATCATTGTGATGTCAAGATGTTGTCAACTACGTCCATTAAGGCTGTTGATGTACTACGTGCCTTTCTGAACCCGGATTGAAAAACAGGTAATATACTATTACACTCTAAAAAAGCTGAAAGTTGCATACACACGATTTTCTGCAGTACTTTAGATAAACAAGGTAGAATACTAATTGGCCGTAAGTCCTTTATATCTGACACATTATTTTTTTTGGGCAGAGGCTTAACTATGGCTGTTTTCCAGGTGTCGGGAAAAGTAGATGTGCGAAGTGACGCGTTTATAATAGTTTTAATAACTTTGAGTATACGTGGAAGTGTCAGTTAGGATGTTTTTTTTTAAATTTCAATAGCCTCGCGAATCATCATTCGTAGGAATTGGTGTTCTATTTCAAGGATTTGTTGTCTATCAGATCCGATGTAATGGTTGGGATGATACTAAACATGTTGACATACTTTATACTTCCCGGAGCGTCGGTGTTTCACATCAACGATATGTTCTTTTACGCGGGTTTTTATGGAACATTCATCCAAATATGCGTAAAAAAAACCCCACGTAAAAAAAGTTAAAATTAAACGTGATAAAATCCGTAAAATTAGTTTTATTTAATGTGTAGTATACATCATTATAGAACTGCATTTATAAAATTATGAAGTCTACTCGAACGTAAAAAAAATATCTACATCTATTTTATGGTGCCAAGCAATATTAAATAGGACCAATGATATGAATAAAATATCTCAAATAACCATTATACCGTAAATTGATAGAAGACCATGAAATTCATCATTATTTTGTTAAAACTAAATTAACTTTAATTATGAATGAATGTAAAGAGTAAAATGTAAATAATAATAATAAATTTTGATTCCAAGACAATTTACCGTTCTTATGGATACATCGGAAGACACGCCAGATATAAAAATAGTAGGTGTTTCTAGACATATATATTCACGTGTGCCTGTAGCATATTATATCTATGCCAAATACAATCATCTACGTCTAATAATCTTTTAGAATTCAAAAAAAATCTTTGACAGACATAGATACACAGGCACCGAGACGGCTCCAAATGTGATCAAATTTTGCTAAATGTGACACGGAACAGCATTTAATGATGTTCCTAAATTCAAGCTCACGCGAGCGAAGCCGCAGGTAAAAAGCTAGATACCATATGTTTGTATCACAGGTGTTTTTTAACTTCCCGCTATGAAAATAGTTCTATCTTCATTTTTATCTATCTCTAGTTCTTTTGCCATTAGATTTCATATGAATTAGAATCAATTCGGCTCGGTAGGTTTTGAGAAATCTCAAAAATTAAATTAAAAAAAATATTTTTTGAGATAACTTTTAAACTAATGTATCGATCGATTCCAAAATCTAATCAGCTCTTAATCTCAAAATAAACAACATCAATTGCCGCAAACCACATCAAAGTCGGTTCATTCGTTCAAGAATTAAATTAGTGTAATTTAAAAAAAAAAACTTACGTAACACATTAATCGCACGTCGACCCATTGTCAATTTATGAAAGCCATGTGTGAAAAGAAATTCTTAGCAGGCTCTCACGAATATGCATGCCTAGTGTGAGGACCACAGATTTACACAACCTAGTTTACACACTCCAGCTTAGTTGGTGTGATAAAGAGTTAGACCATAGATTTTAATAATATACTAAGATTATTTTATTTTAATTTTATTATCTTATATTCTATATTATAATCTGTTCCACCTTTAGCTGTGGAAATAAAACAAATCGTTTTTATTTTCATACTCAACATAATTTTTGACGACAGATACCAGATTTATTATAGGCTTTGTAAAGCGTCGTTTTGATTAAGTCACGTTGAAGTCACGTTTTGTGAAATAAAGATTCCCTGGAGGAAATTAGTAATGTTGAGATCCTATTAAAATATTTTTGTTATTATTGAAAACTTAGTTATTCGAGTTTTCAATAATAACAAAATAGAGTTTTCAATGATAATAACTAATTGAGTTGGTTATTTTTTATAGAATAAGGCTGACAACCGAGCACGGAGTCCACCTGATGGTAATTTGCTACTGTGGCCCATATACATCAATCCTCAATTAACAATCAAAATGTAAATGCGTTGTCGACCCTGAGGACTAAGATGGTATGCCTCGTTTCTTGTAAAAAGGGTCTCCGGGTTTCGCTTTAACTGGGATAAGACGTCATTTCGGTACGTCAAGCAATCGCCAAACTTTGTCCCTTACCAACTTCTTCCCTCTTCTACGTTTCTTCTCAAATCCTGGACGTATTCGAGGGGGGAAGATACTACGGCCGGTGTAGGCCCTAGCGATGCGGGGCAAGAGGGGAGTCGAATGCCAAATTACAAATCCTAAACACACTGTATTTAAGTTTTATTATTGATTTTAGTTTTATATATTGTGGACTTCTCAAGGGCTGTAATGATGATGATGATGATAGTTTTAGTTTTAGTATTATTATCATTTTCTTGTTTATTAGAATAGAATAGAATAAATTTCATTCAATATAGATTATAACGTAATACTTATTGAAAGTCATTTTTTTATTTACCACTGGTTCGGAAAATACCTCTGTCCTGGGAAGACACACCTGCGCCTTGTTGCCGGTCTGGGTGAGTATATTACGCCTGGTGTAAGTGAGTTTGTTATAGCGCCATCTATAGGAATGTATTAAGACAACTCTTACAACGCCCACGGGATGAAAGGGAGTGATGGATCCTCTTACGCTGCCATCATACGGCATGTTTAAAAATCTTTTTTCAGTAAACTTTTTAACGCAGCCGGGTATTTTAAATAATTGTTTTAACCATTAAGCTTTTTAAGAAATTTTTATACTCCACTATAATTTACCCTATAGCTAATAATTTGACGAGGCATTTCAGCATAAATCCGTTTAATCTTTGCTTTTGTGAGAGACTATTCTGCCTAGCTTAATCACCATGTGATCTAAGAAATTACTGGAAAAATATCATTAATGTAGAACTCGCCTTTTTTTATAGAGTAAGGGTGAGCACACAGTTCACCTGGTGGTAAGTGGATGCTGTGGCCCATATACTTCTACATTTATCCTCCATCAAGAGATTAAGAGTCAAAATGCAGATGAATTGTTACCCCTATGGGCTAAGATGGAATGGCTCGTTTCCACTAAAAAGGGTTTCTGGTTAGCATTGAGGTGCTATTTTACGCAGGTATAAAGTGAGAGCATGATCCTACACCGGTCGAGTCGATCCATTCGTGCTACAACCATAATATAACTGCAGTGCTGCTCTACTACGTTTAGAATTCATTTATGACTTTTCATCATCTTTTTATAATCTCGTCTATGTTTCATTTGCTGTAATATATTATATTACAGCAAATGAAAGAAAGGTTCGCTGCGATTGCCAACATAATAAACAAAGGCGTCCGTATTACTCAGTTTATTTATAAGTCAGCCTTTGAACGATGCTAACATGACGAGATTATGTAATTTATTTTCTGTTTTTTTTTTAAAAGTATTATTCATAAGTTAGTGCATGGCTAACTGAAGTTTAAGTTGTTATGCATTTATGAGTGGTTAATATTTTACGCTTCTCTTGAAGAGACACTTACGTTGTATTTAAATAACAACACTATGACAAGGAATTTCGGCACTATACTAAAGTGTCTGTTGGTTGGTCTCGTCAACGATTACGGGGAATGCCGGGAAGATCTCACGAGCTTTGAGATAGGAGAATATCCGCAGTAAAATAAATATATTTATTTTACCGTTACCGTTACAGCCTATTAAAAGTCCACTGCTGAGCATTCCGTGGCCTTCCCCGTAGATTGTCTCATAGGGAGGATATTTGCCTTAGTTGCAACCGCAGTTTTTTTTCATTATTATAGATGTATATCATCTTTCGTCTCGCTTTCCCGCAATATGTGGGAGTGATTTCGTGAAAAGGGACGGAAGTGTATAACAGGAACCTGGGTGAGCGCGCGCTATTTGTTTTGACCAGTGAGCGCACCTGGAGGTAGTAAAGTGTAAACATTAGTATGTGTAAACTATATTAATAAATATATTTACTGTTGATAATAAGTGTCTAAAAAAAGTGCAGATTATTGATAAAAACCTATACCTTTAAGAAAAATAACCCACACGTCATGACAAGCACAAGGAATACTTTGAAGAACTGATAATCGATGGGGAAGCAATTTTCTCAAGAAGCGTCCTTGTGTATAACAACAACCGACTAGATAGACCATTGATGAGGAACGCTGGGAGTCGACGGATGCAAATAAAAGAGCGTGTTGTATGGCAGTTTATGAGGAATGCCTATAGAATAGAATAGAGTGATTTTTATACAATATAGATTACAAGAATACTAATTCAAAACAATTTATGCTTTAACTACTTGTTTGGAAAAGTCTGTTCTGGGAAAAACCAGCAAAAAACCTAGCGGGACTTTAGTTTCAACGTTAAATTACAATATAATATTATTTTTTATAGAATAAGGGTGACAAATGAGCACACAGTCCACCTCATGGTAAATGCTGTGGCCCACAGACATCTACATCTATCCTCGATTAAGAATCAAAATGTAGATGCGTTGTCACCCCTGAAGACTAAAGGGGCGTTCAAGTATTGCGTAAGCAGGAGTAGGGGCGGGGGCGGGGGTTTTAATTTTTTATTACTTTTGCTGACTAAGGGAGCGGGGGGAATATTAAAAATCTTACGTCAGATTAAAAAAAATATAACACAATAAAATATTTTTAAAACAATATGTATCTAAATTAATAATACTATTTTTATTATTTTACTAGCGATTCGCCCAGGCTTCGAACGGGTGATTTCTGGATCTCGACCACAGCTCAATCTACCGGGTCCAATTATAAATGTAAACCATCCAGGGAAACCCACTCAAACACACGCAAAAAATTTCATCAGAATAGGTCAAGCAAGTTTCGAGATTTAGCGAGACTAACGGAAAGCAATTGATTTTTGTATATGTGTAGAGATTATGGTATACCGAATTTCTTTTATATTTCTTACTATAAATAAATAAAAGAATTTTCCGAGAATCGACTTTATTCTACACTACCACAAGAGTGAAGTAACCGACCAGAGGCAAAGCTTATACAACCGAGCTATGATATGTACACTACCACTAACTTGAAGCGCGCGTGTGCGTGAGCACTAGCGGCTCGTCACGTTCTACAGAGAGAAACTGCTTACTGCTTGCGGCTCGGCCTGTGCCTCTTTACCAGTAAAAAGGGTCTAAGATTCTCTAGTTATCTACACTCACCATACGAAACACAGCAGTATTAAGTTACAACACAATATATAATTTTTATACAACAAGTTGTTATACACAACTTGTTGTATAAAATATTATAAGCAGTGGACTTGTGATTGGCTGTCTTGAAGATGTTGACGACGATAAATATTATATTGAATCTATTTACAGTTCCCAATTGAAGTTTATTTTTTATTTTTAAATAGTTAAGCCAACAAATTGACAATATCAAAATAAAATAGCTGCCAGTAATAATATAAGATTGAATCGAAACAATAACATTGTTTGTCAATATATATTTTATTGTCAATAAAATAATAAAATATATACGTAAATGTAATAACTTTCTCAGCGTAGTTATTACTTTACACGTTTATTTTATTGACAAAAATAAAAATATTATTGCTGTTTGAAAGACCGTTCAGTAATTGAATGTATTACTATACTACATTTATTTATTTTATAATAACATACACGTGAGTTGCTTTGATTTTTGTAAATAAAAATTCACCAATGTAATAAATTTCTTTTGTAGTTTTGAAGTATTATACACTCCTTATGCATTGTATTCAACTGAACCGGAGAGTGAAGCTGTCGGTCCACTCTTCTTTAGGGGTCCTCCACGGCCACGGCCTTTTTGAACGCATGCATCTTGAGGGCTCCAGATCGAAAACTACAGTTTAATTTTGATTTAATAAAATAAATAGGAATCGCAAGTTGAAAGATCGAAGCTATATTATGATGGATGGCTCGTTATCTACACTCTCTATTACCTGCAGTAGTCAAATATCGGACTGTCCATCTGTGCCTGCAGTACTACGTCAGATTACTAAAGTACATATATCTAATCAGTGGTATTACAGACGAGATTGGAAATAAAAATGAAGAATGATTTAATGAAACTAATTTTTACGGATTATATCGCGTTTAATTTTACTTTTTAATTCCCGACGTTTCGGGTGCTTTACAGCACCCATGGTCACGGGTGGACTGAGGTGTTTGACGTCCCAATGTCATAGTTAGCCCGGCTACCTTCAGTTTTTTAATATTAATTTTTGGTTCGATCTACGCACCCGAAACGTCGGGAATTAAAAAGTAAAATTAAACGCGATATAATCTGTAAAAATTAGTTTCATTTAATGTGTAGTCTTCGCGTAAATATAAGAAAACATGATTTATTAATTTACAAATGATACATTTATGCCCGTTATGATACATTATATTATGCCAGTTTCAAGATTGGCCACATCTCAAAGCGAGCTACCATAAGAAGAAACTTCAAGCAGCCGAAGAAGATAAGTCAGATTCTTTTTCTTTTTAATCGGGGCTTTAATTCTTGTAAACACTGTTTAGCATCGACTTTTGAAGTTATGATGTGGCAGTTTTTTTAATAATATTAGTTCTATAAATGGGCTTTTACTTTAAAAGTTAATTTTTTTTACTTATGAATTGATTCTTTCCTAAAAATAAAAAGATAGCAAGATTTCTTAATATTGGATGGTCAAAGGAGCTAAGTTCATAAGCTAAGTGGCTACACCCCAAGCTCATCTATGGTGGCTACTTGATGCCGCACATTGACAGTTGCAACCAACATAAAATAAAGGAGTTGCCAAAAATCGGGCCAAGTTGAAATACCTCATTGACTGTAATTATTCGTGCAGTTCGTGCATTGGCATTACTAGCAGAAATAGGTAAGACGAAGGTAGTAAAAAGTTAAGGGAAAAATGTAGCAATAGTCTGTATCCTGTCTCGTATAGCTAGTATAGCTATAAGTTCTTTTACTCATAAAAATACATAATATCTTTTTTAAACATCATCAATATAACCTATCATAGACCACTGCCGACATAGGCCTCCCCACTTGCCATTCCAACGAAGTACTGCCTCATTGGTTTTGTGATCGTAAGCTCGACTGTAGGGTTATCAAGTGCATCTCGGGTAGGGGAAAAAACTAATAATTGTGTTTATCTGTCAAGAAATTCTCAGTAGCAGCTCGGAGTCACGACGTTGCCTGTTTGGCCGTAGAAGAAAAAAGGAAGATCTCCCTCCGGGTAAAGTGTTCAGTCCGGGGACCAGCCAACGCTTCATGTGGTAGTTCAGAGCTACTCTATATATACCGCTGTAACTTCGGAATTTTGATAGCGCGATTTAGGCTTCGGTGTGTTTCACCACATCACTCCCCAGCTCAGATCGGAGTTCGATAGTACCGATTGCCGGTGCGTCCTTAATGCTGGTGGGGAATGTATGCCGTACTACGCATTCGCAAGTGATGCTGGTGAGACCGATGGACCGGAACAAGGGGCAGAAGACTGCCTTATAAATCTGCGGTGAGTTGAGATGAAGACAAGTTGAATTGACTTGCAGGAGCTGAAGACTGCAGAAAACGATTCTCGGGAGTGAATAGTTGGGGTTCTTGAGGTTAATAACGAAGGCTTGAAGATGTAGTTGACGAAGGTTGTTGGTTGCTGGTTGCGTGTTGGTCACGTGGGTTGGTCACCACTTTGGCCGTAGAAGGAAAAGGGGAGATCTCCCGCCGGGCAAGGTGTTAAGCTTGGGGAGCGGCTAACGCTCCATGCGTAGTTCGGAGCTTTTCTATATTTACCGCAGTAACTTCGGAATTTTGATAGCTAATTTGATTACATTTTAAATCCTAAATCTTGCTTACAGCGTGACAGCACCGTCAAAACGGTATTACATACCAGTGCCTTGGAAATTACGTAAAGCCGTTGGTTCGGTGCCTGATCTCTCTGCAATCAGTTCGGATTGTCGACCCATCGGATTATGAGAGAGAGGCACTTGTGCTTGCGCATGCACTCGGGCACTATAATCCTGTCCTACGCAGATGGCTTGTCTTCGCTAAGATTGGCAGCCGTGACTTCGGTCTAGATTATATTGTTATCATCGCTATTGTTGCAATGCCTGTAAGGCGGGTTTGCAACAGCAATTTTTTATTATTATTTTGAGTTATTATAAGTAAGATGCTCCTGCCTTTCTCCTATTTCAATTTCTATTTGACTCATCTTACGATGCCCTCTATGCACATACGCCATACCATCGGTCCATACCGATGGGTGATTGTTAAATGTGCATTGTCTTACACTGCCATTACAAGGTATAATAATAAAATTGATGTGAACATATCTATCGAAGTCTAGGCGATTAATTGTAAGAATTTTATATAAAGTGCTATGTTTCGAAACAGCATAAAGCGCATTTTAAACGCTTATAAAGGTTCTGACATATTAATGAATTATAGTAGTTACTTGTAAGTTCCGTAGCAGTCCAAAGGGGAAAGCACTTACATAAAACTTTCGTATTACTCGAGCAAACAAATCTGAATTCCCGCTGGCATCGTTGAAATTTCACCAACAGTTTTGTTTATTATTCTATATTGTTATTGATACGCTTACGTCAGTCTTACCACTTCTCAGGTAGACTGGTAACGAATGCCTAAGGCATTTAGTCCTCCCTTGTATTCTTCTATAACGAGGAAAGCAATAGTAATAATAATAATAATCTTTATTTGCGTAAAACATGGTATAAATGTTGTTAACATGTAAAAACGAGCGCTCATGTTTTGCTTATTTTACATAGCATGCAAATATTTCTAAACAATGTCAAATATTTCCTTAGCTATTTGAAATACAATTTAGTCACCTGATTTAGTTAAAAATAAAATATAGAGAAATAATATTATAATAATTAGTTAAATGTCAATTCTGAGTATCGTCAATTTCAATACAGACCTAGTAAAAAGTCGCATAACTTAATTAAAGATACATATATTGTAACAATACTATAACAATAATTAAATGAAAATTTTATAATAAATATTATCCAATACATAATCAAATTTTTACCATCCAAGAATTGTTTTACACTAAAGAAATTATTTTCATTGCGCCATTTGTACTATTTATTTTTGAACAATGTAATATTTAGGGTTTTAAATTCGTCAGGGAGCTTATTATATATTCGGACACACATGGTAAGGCAACTTTTGCCATATTTTTATAATAAAGATTAAATAAATAAAAATAGTTAATTCCTATTTTAAGTGCTGATTTATCTTATACCGGCGGTTGTGGAAAACTTCGTGAGAAAACCTGCGCATACGTCAGAGAAATTATAATTAAAAATATTTACCGGATAAGTGCAATTTGCCACTACGTATAAGAGCGACGTACTCCGTGGCCTCAAAACCCTTTTAGATATGAGAACCCCTGTGCCCTGCAGTGGAATATATGGGCTGTTTAATTCGTTTTTTTTTAAATTGAAGTGACAAAATGAATACCTCACGATAAGTGGATACTGTAGCCTATGGACACCTGCAACATACTTTAAATAAAGAATGCTTTAGATGCATTGTCATCTCTGAGGACTAAGGTGCAATGCCTCATCATCTGTTTACACTATTTGACTACCTGATTACACTAGCTCTCTATAATCATCAGAAAAGACCACAGCACTGTTTGCACCGCTATGTGGTGACAGAAAGGGGCAAGGAGGTGCATTTTATTGAACTGTGGGGTTATTTCTATATCTATAAGACATGACTAACCATTTTTAAATTTTTTGTCTGTCTGTCTGTCTGAGCTAATGTTTGAAATAGCTGATTTCATGAAACTTGACGAACAGATATAGCAATGCCAGGTATAACCTAGGCCATATTTTCTCCTAAAAATAAATCTCTAGTAAATAAACCAAATACGTCTGGATTGAAATCTTTCCGTTTATTTTATAAGTGAAAATAGAAGACGACGATTAGGTTATCTTCACATCTTATAAGCTTAATTTAGTAGCTTACAGTAGAAGTTTCTATTCTTAATTAAACCACCCCGTCTGGAAACTTCATATTATCTCTCGTTATATTCGAAAACCACTTTTTGGTTGGACTATGGACCATGGATTCATACACGAGACGCGTAACTGTACAGATGTGCACGTAACTCTATTTACTCTTTGAGATGAAACCAACGTTGTCTGGAAACTTGACATTATAACTGAATTTAAAAGACTATGTTATGAATTATTTTAAAAGCGACAGTAGCCTAACGGCGGAGTGCGGACTGCGAATTCAAAATGTCGTGGGTTTGAATCCGCCATTCGACTACTATGGTGAACCACTCCTAACATAAACATTTTAGGCTTACCAGGAGTGGTTAAAGGGAATATTAGTAATGTTGATAGCATTTCTAGTATTTAGAAAATAAATTATCATATAATATGTTATCTAATATTTAAAGCTCCCGTGTCACGATGTTCGTTCATACTAATCTCCGGCACCATTCAACCGATTATAATGAAATTTCTTAAATGTGTATTGCTTGCTCCAACTTGAGAGGTAGGATAGTTTTTATCCCGATAAGTGACCCCAAGGATTTAAGGATTTTTTATAGGACAAAGCGTCGTTGGAAAGGGCAGTATAACGTCTGCCTGGCCAGCTAGTTTTGTAATATGTTAAAATAGTGCCTCCTTGATAATAGTTAGTCAATTTATAAAAAAAATCTGCAGCTACACGCCAAAGGGCGTATTTTTCGCGCGGGGCAAAAGAATTCCTTGAAAATGTTAAAGACCCGCCGCAGAGATAGTTAAGTAAGCACCACCACGTTTAACCACTCATTCTTGCACTATAATAACACATAAAATGTATTGGCTAAGATATACTTGCTAAAGATACCTTTACTATTATTAATACATACATAAAAATCACGCTTGTCACAAAGGGTAGGCAGAGACTACGGACTTCCATTTGGCACGATCCTAACGCACTTCTTTCGCTTCCTTTACACCCATATATATGCTCGACGGTTAAGAGTAATCTTAATTTGGCTCATTTTCAATATATCGCCAATTTGGTTGATAAACTTCAGTCTAGGAAGTCCCCTGCCGACTTAAATTTGCTTCGTTACTGTTTTCTCATGACCAAACCACCAAAGCATTCCTTTCTTAACATTGGTCACAAAATCGTCTTGCAACTAATAAAATATTAATAATTTTCTCGTAATTAAACTCTGATTTTGTTAACTAAAAGAAAACCGCTGAAACTCTTACTAAAATGTCACGACTCAAATTTTATTTAATGGAGTCCAATGAACTTTAATATAATGACGTTGAAAGTTTAATTAATGAATCATTGCATGCCACAGTGCGTAAACAATAGTTTCCGTCATTTGTTTGGACAGGTAAGTACACTGAACGATGAAGGCAATTCGAGTGGGATAATGGCCATAATTTTCACGCTTGGTTTTATTTAAAAAAAAGAAACAACTTTGTAAAGTACAAGACAAAAGAGAGTTAGTGGTTCTTTGGTTTTTTAATTCTTAAAATAAATAAATGAAACTAATACTCTTCTACGTTTTACAGCAAGGTACCATTTAGAAACACAATTATTTTCTTTTTATACAACCACTAAGTTCCACTAACGGAAATGAGTAATATCCGCGCTTTGTGCCGCAGTTTGTGGCATGGCATTGCAGTATAACGTGATTTCTTACTTACGCTCACGTCAGTTTTTCTAGAACAACAGAATGTTAAGAACTAATGCAATCGGCTTCTTTTTACTATCAAATACGTTAGAAGAAAACTGACTAAGCGTCCGGTTAATAGAAATGTTTTTAATAAATTAGATTTAAAAATGCAGTTAAGAGTTAGCCGTATCATTTAATGAATGGAACCTGATACCACTAATTTACATGCACTGTAAAACTTTACTGCAGCTTTAATATAGTAGTAGTTTAATGCTGTTGTTATGGTGACTGTAGAGAACTGGAGAACTGGAGAACTTTTAATGGAAACGAGGCATTCCATCTTAGTCCTCAGGGGTAACAATGCATCTGCATTTTGATTTTTTTAATTGAGGATAGATGTTGATGTCTATAGGTCAAAGCACCCACTTACCATCAGGTGGACTGTGTGCTCGTTTGTCTCCATTATTTAAAAAATATTCGTCCTAGAAGCGGGCACGTGGAGTAAGGGGACGGAGACGAGAACACACATTATTATTAGGTGCACGCTACTTCAGCGCAGCAAACACATCTGGATTATAAATGAATGTGCTATGCGATATTATATGCGATACCATTTCACTAGCAACAAGAAAAGTTCGATATTTGCTCTAAAACTTTACCTAACTTCAGACTTACATATCATTTTCACTTTCACACGGTTGAAAGTGAAAATTGACGTAACTTAGTTGTAAGACAAAAGTTGTGTACCAATTCAAGCGACTAACTGAACCGAATTACCAACTTTGAACTTTGTCTTTCTATGTCAAGCTGATCGTTCATTAATTCTATAAAGGGGCTATTAGATAATTTAAAAGTTTGTGTAATGACACTTAGTTTAGAGCTAAGAGTTCTAGATTATTAAGTGTTAGAACTTGGCTATATAAGATTTACAAAGTCAATTATAAGTTATAGCTGGTGTTTAACTTATTCCTATTTGATATTATACTTCAAACAATAATAAATTAATGCCTAAATTTGGATATTTAGTGGCGGCGTCAGAACATATAACACCTCATATCATTAAAAAGATGTTGCAAAAAGCGACAGAGTAAACTGAAACAGGAGATGGGCAGCTTTATTATCCTGAAAATAACTTAGTAATAAAAACGGCGATTGCTAACCTGCTCACCAAGCGGGGCAACTATAGTAAACATTCCCTCATAGAAACTAAATGAAATACGGCCTAAAGTCCCGGGCTGCCCCTCGGTGGCAACCATGGTAAAGGCAGTGCAGGTTCAATGAATCTCTGGCGAAGGTTTAGTTGTCTCCTTTGATGAACCTACCTGCCGACATTTACCGCACGCAGCCTGAGTACTGACAGGAAAATCCTGGAGTCGAAATAACTTGTGATTGTAAATTACATGATCATCTGAGTTTTGCAAGGAGAGAGACAACACGATAATTCTGGAATCTCTCGTCTGTCCCAAGGAAGTGTCGGATTATTAGTTGATAAGGTTCTAATTAATGACGTGGTCAAGATCAGAAGTGTGCTAAGAAGGGTTACATAATCAGAATCACCAAATGGTATTGGTGGTATTTTAAACTCGGTACATCCCAATGATGAGATGGGGACGATGTATGTAGATATCTCTAGAGCCATGCATTCCTATGAACCCCAATAAACTGTGTTGACAGGAGAATTCAACGCAAAATAAGTCACAAAAATGGAAGGAGAGGTTAAGGTAGGTATATTTGGAATATGACAACGGAACTCAAAGTGTCAAAAGTTGGCAGATTTCATGGGAAAAGAGGAACTTTTTACGTTGAACTCTTTGTTCCAGAAGCGGTCCAATAGAAAGTGGACTAGGTCCAGCCCAGATGGTTTGACAAAAAAGAGATAGACTTCATTATGACGTCCAGGCGACAGCTGTTTAGTGAAGTCTCAATGATAGCGAGGGTGAAAACTGGTAGTGATCATCGAATGGTGACAGGGACATTGAAAGTAAACGTTAAGTTAAAGAAGCCTCAAAAGTTTAAGGTCCAAATACCTTTGTTTTTCAGTGCTTAAGAAATTGCAAGACAGTAGGCAATATTAATGACAGGCTTGTGGTAACTATCCATGCGGTCGGAGCTCAGATTTGCCAGATTTGTCGCATATGACCCCAAAAACTCTCCAATTACACGTTTAATCACATACCTGTTAGATGGAAAATGAAACTGCAATCTTCAACAGATATGACAGCGTACAGGCAATTGAACACACATATCTCCAAATGTGTTTTTATAGTATGAGGGTGACAAACGAGCACACGGTCCACCTGATGGTAAGTGCTTGCTGTGATTCATAGACATTCACACTTATCCTCGATTATGAATCAAAATGCAGATGCGTTGTCTCTCTTGAAGACTAATGCCTCGTTTTCAGTAAAAAAGGTATCCGGTTCTCTAAACGTGGTGTAACTAACGCAACTTCAATACTGCTCTTATTAAAGAAGCGATAGAGCGAGTCCAAGTTGAAGACCGAAATTGGTAGCGGCTTATTCGTTCCATCGATCGATCTTCGTTGAAGCCACTCGCAAGAGCACACACACACACATACACACAAACACACATTATTCATTACGTGCGCACGCGCACGCTCACGCACACGCACACACACATACACACACAAACACGCGCGCGCACACTCACACGCACAGGCACACGCACGCACACGCGCACGCACGCGCACGCGCAAGCGCACGCACACGCACACGCACACGCACACGCACACGCACACGCACACGCACACGCATACGCACACGCACACGCACACGTACACGCACACACACGCATACGCACACGCACGCACGCACGCACACGCACGCACGCACGCACGCACACACACGCATACGCACACGCACGCACACGCACACGCACACGCACACGTACACGCACACGCGCACACGCACGTATACGCGCACGCGCACGCCTACGCGCACGTACACGCACACACACGCATACGCACACGCACACGCACAAACACACGCACACGTACACGCACACGCGCACACGAACACGCACGCGCACGCACACGAACACGCACACTACACGCACACACACACACACACACACACACAACGACAACACAAACCTGTTGTAAAATAGTCTCAATATTGTTAATAATTAAGGAAAGACCGAGATAGTAGCCCCGACACAAGTATTATCAATTAATTACTGGGGATGTCTCATTTATAATCCATGTAACAGTGTTGAGACAAAATAAACATGTTCATTCTCATTTATTTTTCATTTTCCAGCACCTTTAAATCGGTAAAGCCCCGGGTGAGAATTAAATTACAGCTGAGTTTCTAAAAGCGGGTGGAAACCCGGTAATTAATGTCCTTTAGAAGCTGATTTACTTTGTCCTCAATGGTGGCGCTACTGCAAAGGCATAACAAATGTACAGGAGCAAATGTACCGTAGTTTGAACTAATTACCGATTTCTATTTTCTCGCACGCAGACTTGACGACTTCCAGCCTCCCGAACAAACATGTTTAGGGAAAGGCTTTAGTTATGGTACTGGACTACATATATATAGCCTACGGCAAATTGTACAGAAGACCGATGAGTACAATCTGCCACTTTATTTTGCGTATTTGGACTATGAGAAAGTCTTTGATTCCGTCGAAATTTAGATGCTACAACCCATCCGTCCATTCCCCACAGAGATACAAAATTCACTGTCAGTATTATGATGTGCTGCAGTGTTTGTACAGTAGGGCTATCATTGTTATCATAATATAGAACCAAATACCAATGAACCTATCCAACTGCAGGGAGATATATACGACAGGATGACGTTATAATTACTAATCGCTACATTTTAAGTCATTTCAATCTTCTAGACTGGATATATGGGATCAATATCCTTGATTAACAAATTGAGGTCAAACAAACGATTTTATGACTTTTTTAATTTTAGATATTTGACGCTTTTAAGTAAACTATGTTATTTACAACTTCAATGTTCAATTAAGTGCAATTAACCAAATTCACAATCTTAGTAATTAGAACGTCGAATAAATACTCGTATTTACAATAAAATATCATTCCCCATTTTTCCGCCATTAGGGATCAAATTTTTCTAAATATAAGTCGTTACACCCATTTTGCTGGAAAAGGCCAGTAAAAAGCGTCTTCAGTTCTTTACACTCAGCATCCGAAACGTAGCATTATCTGATGTTGGTATTCTGTGAGAGCATGGTTCTTTCTTAGTCGAACCATTTGGACTGCGGCCGTAGTACATCTATATATTACTCTACCACGTCCAAATGTGTATGTATGTTATAAAATGGGTTTACTGGGCTATAAATAAATGTTAGTGTTATCCGATACGCGAAAGATATAAGAATAAATAAATCACGTTACAGCGTATCAAACCTTTTTAATGTCCACTAAAGTTTGTTTGACTACAGACCAAAATTTTACCAAAGATTTGATAAAATTTTGTTGTTGATAAAATGACCAAAGATTTACTAGTTGGTTGGATTATTTTTCTGCGTAGGAGTCCGTCTGTGTAGGTCTTCTTATGTAGCTTATCTTTTTCCGCCGCCAAATAGCAGTGCTTGCACTGTACTGCTTTGTTTCAGACTGAAGTGTATTGATAGTCAGGATAATTACTGGCTGTGCGACATTTCATCTTAGTAGCGGCGTAAGTGTACCGGCCGTAAGTGTCGTGATTGAAGTGAGAGGAAAATTGAAACAGGAGATGGGCAGCAGCGTTTTCTGCTGCTAAAAATATCGCGGTTGCCAACCAGTCTGTCAAGCGTGGCAACTGTGGCCAATATAGAGGATATCCCCCATGAGGCTGTAAATGAATGAATAAACGAATGTTTATTACTACATAATAATAGGCCATTAAAACACAGTTTGCATCTGTTAATATTATGCAACTCATTCTCCATTTATTTAAAGAAATCTCTCATATATTTAGATTTTTATAAGATTAAATATATACATTAGTTTTTGAAGTCGTTTTAACTATTTTAAAGTTTAATTTTGCTTTTTGGTCACCTAAAACGAGTATTTTATTAGATTTGATAAAATTCAAGCTCACACGTATTTTGAAAGTCATCAGCTATTTACATTTCAAGCGAACTTTCCTTTCTGAATTTACTTCCTATTTGAAGTAGAAAAGATGGACAAATAGGTCAGTTTGGTGCGAGGGATCTCAATTGAGATGTAATCAACTATCTAAGAGAACCGCACAGTGAAAGTACCTTGATATTTTAATGTGAATTTTTCACAAGTTCACTTTAAGAAATTCCACTTTTGTACTTTATTCTTGGATACGTTTTATCATCATATTTTATTATAATAATTTATCTAAGGGAAACATGAAATAGTACTTTTGCTATTCTAAATGATGATGATTTATTTGTAATTTTAACTGTCGCGATGACCTAAAAAAATCTGGATAAAATCATTCAGTTAGTCAGTCAATCAGACAAACTAACGAAAGAACAAATATATGTACCCACAAACAAACTAAGAAACGAATTGAGCAAACTATACGCTTGAGTTTCATATTGTAAATAAACAAAAAAATTACCGCAATAACGTAATCTCCAAATTGCTTCCGAATTTCTCTAGCCAACATTTGGATTCCATACAATAGAAAAAAGATTGCCCTTAATAAGCCAGCACCATCACCAATTGTTATTGGTACTGTTATGAGGTGCCTATACTGCCATTAATATTCAATAAAAATTGAAAAATAAATCCAGTGCCTACCTAAAATTAAGTACCTAATTACACTAACATAATAAATAAAATTACTTAAGCCTATATTATGTCTTTTGACTTTTAAATAACACAATATACAATATTTTATTATATACAATATTAAAACTATAATTAAAAAAAAAAACTAAAACTAGTAATTTAATTATCAAACAGTCCTACTCACGCGGTATCGTGCCAAGAACGCTGGCTGCGTTTCCCGCTGAATGGCTATACTTAGCCTTTGAGCGAGAAAAGAGCCAGCCCTCTTATCACCAGCAGCAACAACCAGCCGCGGATGGAGTTCCTTTAAGAACTTCATCGCACGTGGACCCCACGGACCGATAGTCTCTACAGCAAATAGCACAAATATGTAGTCATCTCTCAGAGACTCATATTTGCGCCACTTACTCAGTTCAGCTGCCTCTGATGCCGCTCCGGCTCTGAACGAGGTACCCCTGAGATGAGAGACCGCCAAAGTGTCTACGCAAGTAGCATCCCACACTAGGGCTTTACCTCTCCCAAGGACCAATGTCATACCGTCGGGTCTCCTGCCATCGTCTCTAAATATTCCTCAAGGCTCTAAAACCGAGGGAGTATTTATAGAGACAAGAGTCCTTCGGATGACATCGTTCAAAGAACCGTGCCGTGAAAACCTACCAGCACTTTTCTTACAAGAAAGTCCGTGGAGCCCAAACTTGTCGACATGCTGCCACAGGGCACTGATGGGGTTGACAAATCGCCGCCCTAGTCGGATTCCTACTGTGATGCGCAGCTTTCCCATCAAGTAATGTGCCGAGATTACTTGATGGTAAAGCGTGTAACCAGAGACTAGATTCCTTAGTCGAAACAGCTAGAAGGCGTGCCTTATTTTGGTCACTATGGAAATTATGAAACAATTTTTTGCACCTCTGTACCAACATTCCGTTGGTACAGAGGGTGCAGATCCCACTGTTTTTGTTGGTTAACTTCCAATGGAATATTTTCGTTGGGACAGAGCGTTTGCCATGTCTGCCCTGCCTCCGTAGCAAAGCACAGGTCTACTTTATTATTTAAAATTATGTTACATAAATTACTGACACTATGCACGGAAGCAAGGAAAGCAGGCAATGCAACGCTAGAAAGATTTCTCACACAATACATCCAAATTTTATAGGTAAAGTCAAGTTACTTTACCTATAAAATTTGTATTAATAAGTATTATAGTCCAGGCTGTTGTATTTAAAGTTAAATTTAGAATTTTTCTATAGCTATTTTAAGATTATTATCAATATCTTTTAAAATATCCGAACATTTCCAGACTGGACTCGAGCGGAGTAAGTATGTAAATCTAGGTACAAGGAGACAATATTTTAAGATAGTAAGCGCAATGTGGGGCTTAATTTATACAATTTATCAACGTGGTTTAAAACTAATCAAATTTTGTTTTTAAAATAGGTTTAATACTATCGAAAACCACGGGGCACCTAGCAGTATAGTGATTCCGTATTGACAGTTTTATTCCTGGAGAAATATGATTGAAATTTTGAATTAAAGTGTCTCTGTGAGAAGTAGATAAATTATTGGAAAAATATTTCACATTTATTGCTATTTGGTTCAAGACCAATATTTTTAAAATTTCGAAAATATAAGTAAGATCACTGAGGACGTCATCTGCTCTACCTCCCAGTGTACCGTCGTCCAGGTACCAGATATTGCTTGGATTTCAAATTTGCAATAATGGGTTGAATTCCCAAACTGAAAAGTGCTGGACCTAGTGGGTCACCCTGCTGAACGCCGACTGCAGAATCAATAACATGGTTTTCGTAAAACAAGTTAGTATTTTGACTGTAACATTGCCAAACGTAGTGATAAATTTCTGGGGTATTGTTAGCCACTTTTCAGCAGGGTTACCCATCGATAGAGTTAAAAGCATTCCTTAGGTCAACCTTCACAAGAACATCTGCATCAGAGTTTGTTAAAATGTACGCACTGAATGTACTGCCGCCTCACAGCCACCTCTAGTGCCAAAGCCTAGTTGAGTAGGCTGAAATTTTGTTTTAAGGTTAGAGATTATGTGCCTGCAAGCTAATTTTGAATTTAAACGTCGAAATGTGGAACCAACGGCAATAGGACGGATACTGTTATCCTTTTTGAAGGCACATAATCTTGCCCCATATAAGAATGGAATGAAATTTGGATTAACATTACCAGAAAACATAAAGTTACATAATTTTGTAATGTCATTAAGAAGTTCTCCGCCGGCGTCACCGGCAGAATCGCTTACAAGATCTGTAAGATGTTGAGGCATAATTGCGTCAATGCCACCAGCAGAGTCATTTGAAAATGACATAATTGCTTCTAAAGTGTATTTTTCATAAATTTGTAAGGGTTACATAAAAGTCGTGGGAAGCAGCGGTAAATTTTGAGAAAGATTGACTGAAGGATGCATCTGACGAAGGCCTTCAAGAGTTTCGACATTACGAGGAGCCAGGATGTCGTCTGAGAATAAAATACGGGATGCATTTTTTAAGTCGCCATCCATTACTTTCGACTCAAGTACTTTTTAAATCAAATTTAGGACGTGGTGGGTTAGTTTCAAAGCGGGTGGAAACCCGGTAATTAATGTCCTTTAGAAGCTGATTTACTTTGTCCTCAATGGTGGCGCTACTGCAAAGGCATAACAAATGTACAGGAGCAAATGTACCGTAGTTTGAACTAATTACCGATTTCTATTTTCTCGCACGCAGACTTGACGACTTCCAGCCTCCCGAACAAACATGTTTAGGGAAAGGCTTTAGTTATGGTACTGGACTACATATATATAGCCTACGGCAAATTGTACAGAAGACCGATGAGTACAATCTGCCACTTTATTTTGCGTATTTGGACTATGAGAAAGTCTTTGATTCCGTCGAAATTTAGATGCTACAACCTATCCGTCCATTCCCCCACAGAGATACAAAATTCACTGTCAGTATTATGATGTGCTGCAGTGTTTGTACAGTAGGGCTATCATTGTTATCATAATATAGAACCAAATACCAATGAACCTATCCAACTGCAGGGAGATATATACGACAGGATGACGTTATAATTACTAATCGCTACATTTTAAGTCATTTCAATCTTCTAGACTGGATATATGGGATCAATATCCTTGATTAACAAATTGAGGTCAAACAAACGATTTTATGACTTTTTTAATTTTAGATATTTGACGCTTTTAAGTAAACTATGTTATTTACAACTTCAATGTTCAATTATGCAATTAACCAAATTCACAATCTTAGTAATTAGAACGTCGAATAAATACTGTATTTACAATAAAGTATCATTCCCCATTTTTCCGCCATTAGGGATCAAATTTTTCTAAATATAAGTCGTTACACCCATTTTGCTGGAAAAGGCCAGTAAAAGCGTCTTCAGTTCTTTACACTCAGCATCCGAAACGTAGCATTATCTGATGCTGGTATTCTGTGAGAGCATGGTTCTTTCAGTCGAACCATTTGGACTGCGGCCGTAGTACATCTATATATTACTCTACCACGTCCAAATGTGTATGTATGTTATAAAATGGGTTTACTGGGCTATAAATAAATGTTAGTGTTATCCGATACGTGAAAGATATAAGAATAAATAAATCACGTTACAGCGTATCAAACCTTTTAATGTCCACTAAAGTTTGTTTGACTACAGACCACTTTATTCAAAATTATTATATGAAATCAAAGATTTACTAGTTGGTTGGATTATTTTTCTGCGTAGGAGTCCGTCTGTGTAGGTCTTCTTATGTAGCTTATCTTTTTCCGCCGCCAACAGCAGTGCTTGCACTGTACTGCTTTGTTTCAGACTGAAGTATTGATAGTCAGGATAATTACTGGCTGTGCGACATTTCATCTTAGTAGCGGCGTGTGTACCGGCCGTGAGATTGAAGTGAGAGGAAAATTGAAACAGGAGATGGGCAGCAGCGTTTTCTGCTGCTAAAAATATCGCGGTTGCCAACCAGTCTGTCAAGCGTGGCAACTGTGGCCAATATAGAGGATATCCCCCATGAGGCTGTAAATGAATGAATAAACGAATGTTTATTACTACATAATAATAGGCCATTAAAACACAGTTTGCATCTGTTAATATTATGCAACTCATTCTCCATTTATTTAAAGAAATCTCATATATTTAGATTTTTATAAGATTAAATATATACATTAGTTTTTGAAGTCGTTTTAACTATTTTAAAGTTTAATTTTGCTTTTTGGTCACCTAAAACGAGTATTTTATTAGATTTGATAAAATTCAAGCTCACACGTATTTTGAAAGTCATCAGCTATTTACATTTCAAGCGAACTTTCCTTTCTGAATTTACTTCCTATTTGAAGTAGAAAAGATGGACAAATAGGTCAGTTTGGTGCGAGGGATCTCAATTGAGATGTAATCAACTATCTAAGAGAACCGCACAGTGAAAGTACCTTGATATTTTAATGTGAATTTTTCACAAGTTCACTTTAAGAAATTCCCACTTTTTGTACTTTATTCTTGGATACGTTTTATCATCATATTTTATTATAATAATTTATCTAAGGGAAACATGAAATAGTACTTTTGCTATTCTAAATGATGATGATTTATTTGTAATTTTAACTGTCGCGATGACCTAAAAAAATCTGGATAAAATCATTCAGTTAGTCAGTCAATCAGACAAACTAACGAACGAACAAATATATGTACCCACAAACAAACTAAGAAACGAATTGAGCAAACTATACGCTTGAGTTTCATATTGTAAATAAACAAAAAAATTACCGCAATAACGTAATCTCCAAATTGCTTCCGAATTTCTCTAGCCAACATTTGGATTCCATACAATAGAAAAAAGATTGCCCTTAATAAGCCAGCACCATCACCAATTGTTATTGGTACTGTTATGAGGTGCCTATACTGCCATTAATATTCAATAAAAATTGAAAAATAAATCCAGTGCCTACCTAAAATTAAGTACCTAATTACACTAACATAATAAATAAAATTACTTAAGCCTATATTATGTCTTTTGACTTTTAAATACAAATATTCCATCTATATAAAATGTTACCGTGAAGTAGCGGTGTAAGAATGTCCATTACCCCATATCGTCCCGTGGGTGTCAAAAGAGGCCACAGAAACAAACTAGAAGAGAAAGACGCTGCTGCGCATCTCTGCATGAATGGTTATTACGTAGGACACTCAATAAGTTTTAAGATATACAAAAAGTATTCTAGATACCATTAATATTTATTTAACATCTTTTCAAAAAGGATCAGGCCCAAAATCAGTTTGGTTTTCTATTAAGAAATTCTTGGTAACAGCCCGGAGTCAAGATTTTTGCGGTGTCCATCCTTGTGCCTCTGAAAGCACGAAATCCTTTGATTCTGCATCTGATCTCACTATATTTGTGTCGGATTACCATCCCATCGGATTATGAGAGTAAGGGAATAGAAAGTGAACCTGTGCTTGCGCATACACTCGTGATCCATAATCTTGTCCCGCGTCATTAAAGTAATGTATGTCTATCTAATCCCTTGATACTTACTTTTTAACGAAAGGTTCGCTAAAAAATAAGTATCAAGGTTAATATTTCTATATCCTGCATTTTTTTTATAGGATAGGGTGACAAACGAGCACACAGTCCACCTGATGGTAAGTGGTTGCTGTGACCCATAGACATGTAGATGTAGATCTATCCTCAATAAAGAATCAAAATGTAGATGCGTTGTCACCCGTGAGGACTAAGATGGAATGCCTCTTTTCCAGTAAAAAGGGTCTCTGGTTTTCTACACTCACCATATGAAACACAGCAGTATTAAGATGCTATTTTACGCTGGTATTCTGTGAGAGTGTGGTCCTTCCCCGGTCGAGCCGACCCATTCGTGCTACAACTATACTACTAATATAGCTGCAGCATGGCTCTACCACGTAAAGACAATACAGACTGCCATGACCAAAATGCAGCCTAAAGGTCATTACTGATGAGTATTAGAAAGAATAAGAAAATAAAAAAATAAAGTATTCAGTGCTTAAAACACATAACGCTTAAATACTTAAATTATAAACATAACGCATTATTAGTAGGAAAACTATATTTAAACCCTTTTAATATAGTCTATGGTGGTAACAAACCTTCTTTTAATTCAGCGCTAACGCCATCTATTTGCAAATAGCAATAATACTAATCTACACACAATGATAAATAAAAAACTTTACTGTTTTGTATAACAATTAATAGGGGCAAATTTTTGTGAAATTCTAAATAAGGTATTATTCATAATTTTTATTCGTTTTACGAATTTCCCCACTACCATGCAATTAAAAAGACATTTTTTTCTATGATAATTTATAAAAATGAATAACTCTGTACCCTAGTCTTAACACTTTTAGGTAAGATTTTCGGTAAAATGAAAAAAAAATACTTATTTCATTATTTTAACCCAAAATTATTCGCACTAATTTTCAAGTTACAAAAATCATTTAATAACTTTTGTCCATACAAATATGAAATCACCCCGTAAAAATTTCTTAAAAACTGAAACCCCATATTTCACCCTCTAAGTGTTTAAATTTTCCAAGATCCTTTCTTAGTGGAAGCCTACGTAATAAAAGGAAATTATTTTCTCAATTTCACGCTTCTACGTCCTGCGGTTTGAGCTGTGCATCTAAATACAATATTTTCATACAATATTTGCACCCTTGTTTTAAAACTATAAGGTTAAATTTTATTAATTTATTATTTAAAACATCAAATATTTTCCCCCCTCCCCCGGTAACGGGTTAATTTGAGAAATCGCTAAATATTTCTCTCCATACCAAATTGCACACCCTGTGCCCCTGAACCTTCTTCTGTAAGGGGTTGTTTTGAAATCGCAAAACACGTATTTTTTATACAGTACTTTTACTAAGTACCGAATCAATCGCCCCGTAAAATAAAAATTTCATACAAACTGTAACACCCCATTTTACCCTCTTAGGGGTCGAATTTTCCGAAATACTTTCTCGATGAATGTCATAAAAGTGGATCATAAAAGGTAGCTATTGTCATAATTTCAGGTTTCTAGGTCAAGCCGTTTGGGCTGTGCGTTGGTAGATAACTCAGTCACTCAGAATGTAAAGAGGATACTATAGTAGATAAACAGTAATTAGTGACACCGTTCGGTAAATGGCAAAACTCAATATACATATTACATCCCAATCTGTTCGTGTTAACTAAATCCAATATAAATGAAATTTCATAAACGCTATTTGCAAACGAAATGAAAAAAGACTTCTAATATAAAGATATTGATTCTATCTAATTTTAAGAATTTCCTTGGCAAAGAAAATATAAATTAATAACATGCACTTTATTACTAAATAAAAATATTAAAATTTAAATAAAGAAAAGAAATGCGTCAGGACAGCGTACAAAGTACAAAAATAGTAATTAATGTATTATTACAGTGAAATACAAACTATGCTAGTTAGAAGAAAAAACGCGTAGGGATAATATAAAAACAACTCAAAATCGGATAATACAATATGACAAGATGCAATCAAGACAATGTAAATTTTAAAACTTTTTGTAGCTGCCAAAAAGAAGTTTATGCCTACTGGCCAGCTCCTATGATAGATAGCGTGATGAATTATAATTATTCCAACGGTTTGATTTCTACGTAATATGATAGTAAAAGTCATATCCAAATCCGTTTTTTAGTTTCTGTGCGTGTTCAGACAGAAAGACAGGCGTTTCCAAAATGTATTGTATTGGCATTTGTCGATACGAGTAGTATAGTATACTCCAATTTAAATTTCCAAAAAATATTTAATTTACAGAAATCGTCGAGTTAGAGTTTTACTATAGTATAGATATGTAATAAATTACACAACAGGCCCTCTCATTACTGAAATGGTTCTAGTTCAAGAAAGTGTCCAATGGCGCTATCTCAATGCGTGTTGGCCAACTGCATATTATGTCTTCAAAATATTTGAAAAAAATATTTCATGCGAGCAATCAGGGTTCGATCCAATGAAATTTGGGACTGGGACTTTGTTGTTTTTATAGGATCGGGTGACAAACGAGCACACAGTCCACCTGATGGTAAGTGGTTGCTGTGACCCATAGACATCTACATCTATCTTCAATAAAGAATCAAAATGCAGATGCGTTGTCACCCGTGAGGACTAAGATGGAATGCCTCTTTTCCAGTAAAAGGGTCTCCGTTCTCTACACTCACCATACGAAACACAGCAGCGTTAAGCTGCTCTTTACGCTGGTATTCTGTGAGAGCGTGGTCCTTCCCGGTCGAGCCGACCCATTCGTGCTACAACTATACCAGTAATATTCGTGCTACAACTATACCAGTAATATAGCTGAAGCATGGCTCTGTAAAAGCGTATACATTGCCCCATAAAGGAATTACTGACTATTTGGAATCGAGTAACTGGTATAACTAACTTGTGCTTGTTCCTAGTATTTAAAGAATGTACATCACTATTTTTAATAAAACTATTTTTGTTTTTGTGTACATACTCGTACATTAAATTCTCGTAAATATATTAAGAGGCCAAAGTTAATATATTTATTTCATTAAAATTTTTGAAGGGATTTCTTCGGACCGGGGTTATAAATTGTTCTTATGGCTCTCTTTTGAAAAAAAAAAAATAATTTCAATGTTTCGCATTACCCCATAGAAAGATTCCATATGACATTATGCTATGGAAGTAACTAAAATAAACTAATCTAGTTGTTTCAACACATGTGAGACCTCTAATCTTTTTTACAGCTTATGCTGTAGAACTAAGTTTGCTAGCTAGTTTAGATACTCGTATATGAGGACCCCATTGTAGCTTCGTGTCAACTGTAATTCCGAGAAAAACAGTGGATTCAACAAGGCCCAGCTCCTCCCTATTTAAAAGCACACTGGTTATTCACCTGTTTAACATTAGGTGTGGTGAATTCAATACATTTCATTTTATTTCCGTTCAAAAGCAAATTACTGACGTGAAATCAGTGTACTACTCTTGATATAGCATTATTCACTTCGTCACATTTCAATAATTCCCTTTTAAGTCGGAAAATCAACGAAGTATCATCAGCAAATAAAATTATATCATGGTTATTCATTAGCAAGTAAGTCATTAATATAAACTAAAAACAGAATGGGACTAAGAACTGAGCCCTCAAGAACACTCATAGATACTACCGATCCGGAAGAACTGCTCCCATTAATAATAACAGCTTGCGTTCTTTTATTTAGATATGACATAATAAGTTTAAGCGCTATGTTTTACATCATAATGATGTAGCTTCCTGACTACTGTCTCATGGTGAACACAGTCGAAAGCCTTGAAGGAGCACAAAATATACCCAAAGCGTCTTCTTAAGTATCCATGCACAGAAAATATTTTTGATTAGCTCAACACCGGCATCAGTTGTCGAGCAACCCTTGTAAATCCAAACTAATTTTATGGAGCAATTTATTTGCATTAAAAAATTAACATTTTATCGAAAATAATTTTTCAAAAATTTTACTGAGCGCTGGCAGTACAGAAATAGGTCTAAAAATAGTGGGATTCAATTTAATGCCAGATTTAAATAAAGGTATAACTTTCATCATTCATCATTACAGCCCTTCACAAGTCCACTGCTGAACATAGGCCTCCCCACGGAATGCCACAAAGCACGGTCCCGAGCCACCTGCATCCATCGACTTCTCGCATGTCTTACCAGGTCGTCACTCCATCTAGTGGAGGGACGCCCACGCTTCGCCTACTGGTACGAGGCTGCCACTGAGAACCTTCCTTCCCCAACGGTTGTCGGTTCTTCGAGCTATATGGCCGGCCCATTGCCACTTCAGCTTACTAATCCTTTGGGCTATGTCGGTTACTCTGGTTCTACTGCGGATATCCTCATTTCTAAGTTTATCACGCAGAGAAACCCCGAGCATAGCCCTCTCCATAGCCCGCTGAGCGACCTTGAGCTTCCTCATACGGCCAGTAGTGATCCTCGTCTTGAGACCCATCCGTTGGGAGACACTATTGAGGTCATTGAGCATAGTGCTAAGGTCCTCCAGCGATTCTGCCATATGGACTATATCGTCGGCAAATCGAAAGTGAGTGATGTACTCGCCATTGACGTTAATAGCGTATCCTTTCCAGTCCAGTAGCTTGAAAACGTCTTCCAATGCAGCGATGAAGAGTTTCGGGATATAACGTCACCCTGTCTTACACCTCTGCAGTTGGATAGGTTTCGTACTCTGGTTCTGTACTCGGATAGCCATCGTAACCCTACTGTACAAACACTTCAGCACCTCGATATATCGACAGTTCACTTGGCACCGCTGAAGGGACTGCAGCACCGCCCAAATTTCGACGGAATCAAGGCTTTCTCATAGTCCACATACGCCAGACATAGTGGCAAATTGTACTCTTCGGACTTTTGTACAATTTGCCGAAGGGTATGTATGTGGTCTATGGTGCTAAAGCCTTTTCGGAAACCGGCTTTTCGGGAGGCTGGAAGTCGTCGAGGTATAACTTTACTGTTTCATTAAATCAGGAAGCACACCAGATTCTATACTAGCATTGAAAATAATAGTAAGTTGGGGTGCGACCGCATCTATTATAGACGCAATAACTTTAACAGAAATCCCCCATAGATATGCTGTTTTCTTAAAATCAATAGTTTTGAAATATTTTACAATATCACCTGACAATATTTTATGAAATGCAAATTCTCTAAATGAAACACTATGATTATATGATCTTTCATTGTAAAGGTCATATAACTTTTGTCTACTCCTATGGATTCCTACTGTCGTCCACTCATTAAACGATTTGCGACTGTTTTGTAGTTGTGGTTGTACCACCAATCAGAGAAGGACCACGTTCTCACAGAATACTAGCGTAAAATAATTAAAAAAAATATAAAGATATGTTTTGTATGGTGAGTGTAGAGAACCAGAGACCCTTTTCACTGGAAACGAGGCATTCCATGTTAATCCTGAAGGGTGACAACGCATTTGCATTTTGATTCTTAACCGAGGATAGATGTAAATATCTATGCACCACAGCATCCACTTACCATCTGGCAGACATAATGCTCGTTTTCACCCTAATTCTATTAAAAAATGGCGTTGGGAAAACACCACAGACTATTTGTATAAATTTTCAGCTCAAGAAGAGACCTATTCCTTGTATTAGGACATTAAATGTAAAGATGTGAGTAAAAGTGGTTACAAAAGTGTAGTAACGTAGACTGTTGCTTCACTTTGTTACACACTTTGGTACACATTGAAATGTGTGAATATATCAATAACAAGTACAAAAAAAATTAATGACCCAAAAACTATATGATGTCATATGAAAATAGCAATTATAATTACACAAGTTATCTAATATTTATCCTTAATACATTTATTTACATAACATAATATACAGTATTTTATTATACACAATAAATTATAATTACAAATGACAACGATTAATTTGGAATAAGTTGAAAATTGAATCAATACATTAATGATTAACCAATATGAACAAGCGGTTAATACAAGAACTTTTCAATTACAGGAACAAATAATAATGCAGCAACAATTTTTTTTATTTATTGTCTGCAGAACCATCACCATTTTGTAATATTATAAAGTTAATACTATTTACATTTTCTACTGCCAATTAAGGGTATTACTTTATATAAAAAATCTTATAACACATTGCTACGACTGTGTGGACATAATATATAAATATCATTAAAAATTAACATATTTAAAGATATTTAAGGGTATTTTAAAGTACGGGTATTTTACAAAACATAGTGTATATACATCTAGTAGTGTTTTGTTTTTGTAATTTAAATAGTAGAAATGTTATGTTTTAAAAGGAATACACAGTAAAGAAATAATTACAGTAATAAAATGCGGAAACTAAGTTTTTTAATTATTAAAGAAAATAACAATAATGAATTGAATATTATTACAAAGTTGAATTATTAATAAATAATTGATCATCATCATCATCATTACGGCCCTTCACAAGACAACTCCTGAACATAGGCCTCCTTCAAGGAATGTCACAAAGCACGGTCCTGAGCCACCTGCATCCATCGACTTCCTGCATGTCTTACCAGGAAGTCACGCTATCTAGTGCGGGGCCGCCCTACACTTTGCCTATCGGTTCGGTACGTCGAAGCTGCCACTGAGAACTTTTCTTCTCCATCGGTTGTTGGTTCTTCGAGCTATATGGCCGGCCCATTGCCACTTCAGCTTACTTATTCGTAATCTAGTTTAAAATCAAATGAATTAAAATATTATGTTTATTTAATGCCTGCTTTAAGTAGTTTATAATATAAACCCGTGCAAAAGGCGCTTAATTCATCATCATAGTTTACATACAGCCCTTCACAAGTCCACTGCTGAACACAGAACCAAGGAATGCCACAGTACTTAATAAAGAGCCCATATTTCTATAATATTATATCACTCATACGATGACGATTATGTTATTATTATCAATAAAACCACAGTAAAGTAAAACTCCGATAATTTCTGAGAGGATTACAAAACAAGGAAATGTTCCAATCCATGTTTAGTGAACTTCACATGTCTTCTCAGACATGTAGGTCTTCTCACGATGTTTTCCTTTACTGCCGAGCACGTGTTAATTCAGTACTTACAATTTCAATTAACAAATTTATTGGTGCCGGAGATGATCCAACCAGGGTTGCTCAGATACTGTAAAACATACAGCGAGCGCTTTACCTCTGAGCTACCGCGGCAAATAAATCATATTATTATAAAACACCTTATAAATTGTTGACAGCTCCGTGGCGCAGTGGTTTAGCAATGATTGGCGGCGCTAAGGGCCACTGGTTCGAATTCCGCACGGAACATGTTTTGTATGGCCTACAAATAATTGTCCTGATACTGGATGTTTGTTCTTGTGTACAGGAGAAAATCCTAAGGTGATGGTAACAATTTTTAAAAACTAGAAAGATAAAAAAAATACACAAATATTAATAACCATAAAAAAATACCCCAAGATTTGTCTTCAAACTCAACAAAACCCTACTCGATTTTCTTATAATTGATACGTGCCTATGTGAAAGCATATGTGGCTCATCTCGGCCTCAGACAGCGCTCATAAAATCGTTAACTTGGATTAATTCATAGAGTTCTGATTGAATTGGTCACACGGATGGTAGTGCACTGAATTTTTCCAAAGAGGCTAGAAGTATGAAACCTTTAAATTAGTTTATTACATAAAAGTAAAGATAAATTGCCTTCTGAACGTACTATTTTTATTATAAGTTAACTAGCGACCCGCCACAACTTTGCACGTGTGATTGATAGATCTCGACAAAAGCGTGATCCACCGGGTCCAAATGAGTATCTAAACCATCAACATCTGAAACACGCACAAAAAATTTCATCAAAATCGGTTCAGCCAGTTTAGGGAAAGTTCAGTGACTCGAAAGATTTGGAGAGCAATTTGAAACTCAACGAGCCGTTAGACAAAGAGATTTACTAAATAAATTTAGTAATTTCATGTCACTAATCCCGTGTAGTGGCGGGTAAGAATACTCACTACCCCATATCTTCCTGTGGGTGTCGTAAGAGGCGACAGAGGAAACTGAGGCAGAGGATGGGCAGCATCTTTCTGATAACAGCAAAAACAATAAAACTGCGGTTGCCAACCCGCTCGCCAAGCGTGGCAACTATGGCAATATACCCCATGATAGTAACGAAGAGACGGCCCCAGTCCCGGCGGCCCCGCTATCCCTGGCTACGGTGGCGACCATGGTAACGGCGGGGCAGGGGTGCTAAGAATCTCCGGTGGAGGTCGGTTGCCACCTACGACGACTCGACCTGGCAACTTATAAAGCAGTGTGCGTGCTCTGAGTAATGACGAGAAGATCCTGGAGCTGCAATAAGAGATAGACAAGTTGCGCTGGAATATTATAGGATTATCCGAGGTCCGGAGAGAAGGGCAGGACACGGTAATCCTCGAATCCGGCAACTTGTTCTATCAGCGGGAGGGCGACCATCTGTGCCAAGGAGGTGTCGGATTTATCATCCACAAGTCTCTCGTTAACAACGTTGTAAAGATTGGGAGTGTGTCGACGAGGATTGCGTACCTTATACTCAGAATTACCAAACGGTATTCGCTGAAGGTCGGCACATCCCGATGAGGAGGTGGAGGAAATGTATGAGGATATATCTAGAGCCATGTATTCCTCCAGAACCCACTATACGGTGTTAATGGGAGACTTCAACGCAAAACTAGGCACAAGAGAGTACGGTGAGCTGAAAGTAGGAAATTCGGAGTAGGGCAACGGAACCCAAGGGGCCAGCAGCTGGCCGACTTCATGGAGAGAGAGGACTTTTATGATGAACTCTTTCTTCCAGAAGCGGCCCCACAGGAAGTGGACCTGGTCGAGCCCCGACGGTTCGACAAAATGAGATTGACTTCATTATGACGACCAAAAGACAATTGTTCAGTGATGTCTCAGTGATCGCGAGGTGAAAACCAGCAGCGATCACCGAATGGTGAGGGCACACTGAACCTAAACGTAAAGTTGGAGAGGTCACGTCTAATGAAGTCAACGCTCCGTCCCCTCGTGCTCTAATCCAAAGTCCGAAACCTTTCAGCTCGAGCTACGAAACCGTTTTCAGTGCCTAGAAGATTGCAATGCAGTGGACGATATGAATGACAAGCTCGTGGAAACTGTCCATGCGGTCGGAGCTAAGTTTTGCAAGACCCGCCGCAGAAGAACACAAAAACTCTCCGATCACACTCTTAATCTCATGGCTGTTAGACGGGATATGAAGCTGCAGTCTTCAGTATATATGACAGAATACAGGTAACTGAACAGACAGATCTCCAAATGCATGCGGCGGGACTTACGCCTTCAATACAGCTCGTATTGAAGAAGCGATCGAGCGGAACCAGGGCTCCAAAGTCTTTGCTAGAGATCTGTCTGCCAGAAAGAGCCAACTGTCGAAGCTGAAGACCGAGTGTGGCAGCGTCGTTTCCGGGACACCTGAGATTTTGAGTGAGATTGAGAGGTTCTATGGGCAGCTGTACACATCATCGTTGGAGCCACACGAAAGTGTGAGTAACGATCCAAGAGCGAGTCTTATCCGACACTATTCCGATGATATCCGGACGTCAGTCTGAGCGAGATTAGAATGGCTCTCCAGCACCTTAAAACGGCAAGGCCCCAGGCGAGGATGGAATAACAGCGGAGCTTCTGAAAGCGGGTGGAAAACCGGTACTTGAAGTCCTTCAAAGCTCTTTAATTCCGTCCTACATGGTGGCATTACACCGGAGGCATGGAGCCGAAGTGCGGTGGTCTTGTTCTTCAAGAAAGGCGACAACGCTCTCTTGAAGAACTACAGACCGATTTCCTTCTGAGCCGCGTCTACGTGCTGTTTTCGAGTCATTACGAATCGTCTCGCACGCAGACTCGACGACTTCAGCCTCCCGAACAAGCCGGTTTCGAAAAGGCTTTAGCACCATAGACCACATACATACCCTTCGGCAAATTGTACAGAAGTCCGAGGGAGTACAATTTGCCACTATGTCTGGCGTATGTGGACTATGAGATATAAGCCTTGATTCCGTCGAAATTTGGGCGGTGCTGCAGTCCCTTCAGCGGTGCCAAGTTGACTGTCGGTATATCGAAGTGCTGAAGTGCTTGTACTGTAGGGCTACGATGGCTATCCGAGTACAGAACAGGAGTACGAAACCTATCCAACTGCAGAGAGGTGTAAGACAGGGTGACGTTATATCACCGAAACTCTTCACCGCTGCATTGGAAGACGCTTTCAAGCTTCTGGACTGGAAAGGATACGGTATTAACATCAATGGGCAGTACATCACTCACCTTCGATTTGCCGACGATATAGTCCTATGGCAGAATCGCTGGAGGACCTAAGCACTATGCTCAATGACCTCAATAGTGCCTCCCAACGGATAGGTCTTAAGATGAACATGGACAAAACAAAGATCATGTTTAATGTCCATGTCACACCTATGCCGGTAGTTGTTGGGAGCACTAAGCTCGAAGTTGTTGACGAGTATGTTTACCTGGGACAAATAGTCCGACTAGGTAAGTCCAACTTCGACCGAGAGGTCAATCGACGGATTCAACTCGGCTGGGCAGCGTTCGGGAAATTACGGCACATCTTGTCGTCAGGTATACCTCAAAACTTGAAAACGAGGCTGTACAACCAGTGCGTGTTGCCAGTGATGACCTACGGAACTGAGACGTGGTCCTTCACTGCTGGCCGGATGAGGAAGCTCAAGGTCGCTCAGCGAGCTATGGAGAGGGCTATGCTCGAGTCTCACTGCGTGATAAACTTAGAAATGAGGATATCCGCAGTAGAACCAGAGTGACCGACATAGCCCAACGGATTAGCAAGCTGAAGTGGCAATGGCCGGCCATATAGCTCGAAGAACCGACAACCGTTGGGAAAAAAGGTTCTTGAGTGGCGGCCTCGTACCGGCGGACGAAGTGTAGGGCGTCCCCCCACTAGATGGAGTGACGACCTGGTAAGACTTGCAGGGAGTCGATGGATGCAGGTGGCTCAGGACCGTGCTTTGTGTCATTTTTTGGGGGAGGCCTATGTTCAGCAGTGGACTTGTGAAGGGCTGTAATGATGATGATGATGAACCGCGTGTAACAATTACAAAATTTTCTAACTTTGTGCTTTCTATGAAGTGACAGTGACGATAAAAAGAACGAACCTAAAAGCGAAAATTCTAGCGAATATCTTAACGGAAAACGTATACAGCTTGTAGAAAATAAGATGAAAGCTACATTAGAGTAATTGTTAGAAACTTACTTTTAGAATGATCGTGGAGTGGCGGTGTTAGAGAATCCACTACCCCATATCGTCCTGTAGGTATCGTAAGAGGCGACAGAGGAAAAAAATTAGGGTATGTTAGATGTTTATGTTAGACTTATGTTTAGCAGTGGACTGTGCTAGGCTGTGATGGGTAGTGGGTAACTTTAAGAGAGTAGGAGTTCTAATTAGAGGCTATATTTCATATTTATTATTTATTTAATACAAGGAATTTTTAAACATCTTTACCTGAACATGAGATTTAACTGTAACAAGCGGAAAATCTATTGCATAATATATTGCCGGCTCCCTGGTGCAGGGGCTTAGCTTGAGTTACTGCGCTGAAGGCCGTGGGTTCGAAACGCGCACGGAATAAGTATTTGTATACATACATACATATAATCACGCCTCTTTCCCGTAGGGGTAGGCAGAAACCACTTCTTTCCACTTGCTACGATCCTTACATACTTGTTTCGCTTCGTCCACTTTCATTATTCTCTTCATACTCGTACATGCTCTTCGGTTTAGGTACTCTTGACCTGGCCTTTTTCAAGACGTCCCTGATTTGGTCTAGAAACGTCCGCCTAGGTCTACCCTTCCAACACTTTCATTCACACTCGCCTTATATACTTTTTCGTCAATCGTTCTTCATTCATTCTCTCGACATGGCCATCTCAGCATAACTTTCTCAATTTTGTCACTACATCTACAGCGTAGTATAGCATGCATTACACACCGGCATATCGTTCGCACCGGCGTCACTTGCCCTTACGCACACAGCATGCATTTCCACCGGCATTAAGGACACACCGGCAATCGGACTGCACTATCGACCTCCGGTCTGAGCAGGGGGTGATGGGCGGCGCTGTCGTCGCGACACAAGCGAAATACATCGAAGCCTAAATCGCGCTATCAAAGTTCCGAATTAAAACAGTATATATAGAATAACACTCGGAGCGTTGGCCGCTCCCGGGCCGATTACCTTGCCCGGCGGAGATCTCCCTTTTCCTTCCACCGCCACAAACCATTTTCCGGAAAAGGGTTAATTCACACTTGCAATGATTTTCCAATGTGATCACGAAATTTGCATTTGAAAAAAAACTTCCTGTACAAGTTGCTACTGGACTTGGACCTATCCTGTTCTAGAGATATTATATTGGCTGGTGGATTGACGATTAAACAACAATCTATCGAAAGATAAGATCTTTCCAGCATATCCCATAGACGCCTCTTACGACACCCATGGTACGAAATTGCATGATGAATTCTGTTACTATCACACAACTACACCTTGCATCGCCAACAAACGCCATAAAGCTTGTAATCACAAAACATCTGTATTTTTCTTTAATTTTGCTGTGTGACCTTAGTATTTCATATTAAATTCAACCTGATACCTCTACCCACGTACGTCAGACGGACAGATGACAGGCGGACAGATGGACGACAGAACAACAAAGCTCTCTTATTCGGGTGCCGTTTATCCTTTCGAGGCACGAAAACAATAAAAGCAGGCAAATCTGACTGTTGGTTCTAATTCTATTACGTTGGTATTAGTGATGTGAAGCAGCGTCTAAACCTGCGATAGATAATCGTGACGTTTCTGGCGAACTCTCTCTGTTATAGAAATGGCTCTTTTCCATAATAGAGAGAGCTCGCCAGCAGTAAATTTTACGGAAGAAAAAGTCTGGTACTTACTGTGTAGTGGTAGAAGAATATCCACTACCCCATATCGTTCCGTGGGTGTCGTAAAGACGACAGAGGTCTGTCTCAATGGGATTGCAGCGTCTTCTTATAACCAGAAGAAAAGCTGCGGTTGCAAACCTGCCTGCCAAGCGTGGCAATTATAGAAAATATTATCCTGAGGAATTCTATGGGGCGGCCTGCGTTCAGCTGTGGACTTTGATGGGCTGTAATGAATAAATTTATGAATTTGGAAGGTTATTACTTTCCCTTACACTCCTATTATTTGTTTTAAATTTTCAGATTGCAAACAATGTGATAATATATTCTCATATCTTACATTACGTCGAATATTTAAAATACTTACTATCGCAACATACGGATTATTTAAATTATATCAATTATGGAACGGTTAGTGTCTTGTTAAACACTGTTATGTAGAGCAGAAAATTGTCACATATGTGTCCTCACCTCTCAGCCGTTTCTCAGCGCTCGTAACCAGTGCAAGTTGATTTGTCTTTTGTACACTTTGCTGATTATATACTTAATTAAATTACCTTGGTTTTACATATATTTTCGGTTACCATCGGCACTAATGCAATAGTTAATTGTAGTTTTAAGTGCGGATTTTTATAAAACTAAAGTTACAAATAAACACACAGCTCACCTGTATGTAGCCTTTAAACAAGTCTACATAAGTGGTGTCACCTCCGAGAACTAAGATGGAATGCCACGTTTCCAGTAAAAAGGGTCTCCGGTTATTTACACTCACCATACAAAATATAGGAGAATTGAGCTGCTAACCATACGCAAGACGTAAGAAAACCAGCGTAACAACGCTAGAAAACTAGCGTAAAGGTTTTCTGCGAGAGCGTGGTCCTACCCCAGTCGTGTCGACTCATTCGTGCTACAACCACAATATACGAGTAGATGAAGTATGGCTCTACCACGTAAAAATTAAAAGAGAAATCAAAGTCGAAAAAAAAGACAACTTAAAATACTATATTTGTGATAGGTCCATAATTTAACTGCCGCGTCATATATCTATATCGTATACCAGTCTATACTAGTATAAAACCTTACTAATATTTATAGTATTAATACCGTCATAGCGTCATGGTAAGAAACTGGTAAACTATTTTAAAGATTGTAATTTATAAGTTACGTGATAATTTTTTTTTTTTTGCTAAGCCCTGATTGTTTACAAAGACTTAAAATTTTTGCAAATCCATGCCCCGTTTGTGATTGTTATGATAAAATGAAGATTCGTTTAAGACAAAAGCTTTAGCACTTTCTCGGTCAAATCTATACAGTTTGAAAATTATAATTTTAAGACACTATTATGTTAAGATACTGTGAATATAAAATAGCATAAATCATAAATTGTTAGCAAGCTACGCAAAAGTACTTTTAATATAATAAACGATAGGATAACTAACTATTTTTAAACTACCGTTACAAAAAATCTGCGTTAAATAACAGCTTAATGCTCCTGTGTTTCGTATGACGAGTGTTGTGGGTAAGTGCAGAGTAGATAATGCTGTATTGTATGGGGATAGGTTAAAAATATGTGCACGCCTCATGAGCGTGCCATTTAATTTTGATTTTTGAACTGACTGACTTTTAAAATATATTATTTAAGTGTATTAGATTTAGCGCTCTATTATTTTAACAGGACGTGTTACCTACAGGAAAAAAAAATATATTTACCAAAATAAATCGATTACACAAAGTATAAAATCGATATAGGCTGTATGGTATATTTGTCCTTTGTCTATCAAATGCTAAAAATATATATGACAGCGCCTTTAAAATTTTTATAGCAATAAAACTTAAAAAAGTTGAAAATCATTTTATTAACAATAAAAAATAATAAATATAATTTCATTAAAAATAAGTAATTTAAAATATAAACAAAAATATGTTTATTTATTTAACAATTTATGTACACACAAACAACGGAAAGGATACAACGTGATGAAGAGTTTGTACAAGGGCGCTACTTATATCGAAATGAAATTTCTTCCAGTAGGCCAGTTACAAAGATATGTGATAAATAAAAGATAATAAGATGTGCTCTTTGTTATTATACAATACATAGAAGATAAAATAAATTTATATATAGATATATATATAAATAATAAAGAGTATAGTGAATATTAAACATATGAAACTTACATAGAAGACAGAGATAAATAATGTTCTTTTACACGTTTTTTGAACAATGTCACTGTTTTGATTTCTCGAATGGGAGGAGGAAGTGAATTCCAGAGTCTTACTGCATGTACAGAGAATGAACGGGAATATGAATGAGCTTTAAAGGATGGGAATATTAAGAGGGTTTTAATGTGAGATCTACAAACTGCATCTGGGGATTTAAGAAAGGTAAATCGATTACGGAGATGTAAGATGTTAAAAAAAAAGACAAAGGATACGAGTGACCCTGTGAAATCGGATCGGGTGCCACTTGAGCTGATTTCTGTATTTAGAGACGTGGTCAAACTTCTTGAGTCCAAAAATATACCGAATGCAAAGGTTTTGCAATAGTATATAGTTTGTTTAATTGCTCCTCTGTAGCATCCAAAAAACAGACATCAGCGTAATCTAAGATTGGCATTGATTTCAGTTGATAAGGTAAAACTTTGAAGTCGTTTTAACGAGTGAAAAGCTTAATTAACTTTTCTGCTTAAGTCCGTTATATGATCACCCCATGTCAATAATTAGGCCCAAGTTCTTCGCAGATTCCGAATAAGCAATTGATGTGCCATTGATAATCACATCTGGCAGGGTGCATTTATCAATAATACTACTAGTATATCTGTTACTTACTATTAACGCTTGGGACTTACTTGGATTTATAGTTAAACCATGGGATCATTTAGTTGTATTATTCCAAAACTCTTAATTATTAATTTTGAATTTACGGTAACAATTCCTTTTAAATAATATACATGATTATATTAATTAATTTTCCTCATAAACTTCAAAGTACAGTGACAGTACAGTTGTTAACTGTAATAAACATACGAGTAGGACATAGGAATAACAACAAAGGAAATCTCAGAAGATCTTGTGGCCTCTGATAGATGGAGCCGTAATGGAACGTAATTTTATGTATGTATATATATGGTATATATAAATTGTATGTAAATTGGTTTGTTTATTTAGATGTATATATAAACAAATCTGAATTTACGTTTTTGCTGCATTTGCAGCGCATAATATTTATAACACACATAGTATCATTTCATACCATTTAGCATAGCATTTCCTGTGTTTAAATATTACTCTAATTGCTAATCCATTTTTTTATTGAATAAGGGTGACAAACGAGCACAAAGCCCTGATGGCAAGTGGATATTGTGGCCCATAGACATCTACATTTATCCTTGATTAAATATCAAAATGCAGATGCGTTGTCACTCCTGAGGACTAAGATGAAATGCCTCGTTCCCAGTAAAAAGGGTCTCCGCTTCTCTACACTCACCATACGAAACACAGCAGCATTGAGCTGCCATTTCACTCTGGTATATTTTTTTTATTTCATACTTTACTCGTTTAATTTAAAAAACACATTTTATAGCACTTTTAATAAATCTCTAAGTTTGTCTACAACGCCATCAGTCAGCTCATTATATTATTAATATTGAAAAAAAAAAATACAATGGACAATATACAAAAAATATATATAGTTGCTTAAAAAAGGAACCACGTAAGCAGAGCATTATTTCAAACTAAGAAGTTAGCGTTAGAGTTAGGGTTATATTATAATTATATTATGAATCTTTACAACGTTTAAGAAAATACGACTTAAGTTTACTTTGAAAGTTTGTGTCTGTTAAGGTATTTCTTAAGGAGGCGGTTTGTGAATTATTTAATCGTGGGAATAGATAACAAGATATGACTACGATAATTACGATATACCATAATATTAATTCTTTTATTTGGTCAAGTCTGGTTAGCGAACATTTATTACATTCGCTTTTCGATAATACTCATGTTACGTGATATACCTATCTGTACGCACTAATTCAACGTGATTATGCTGATAATTAGAGAGTAGGCAATGGTTTCAAAATGTAGGCTTACGTTATTTAATAATGAACAAGGCATACATCGCTATAATCTAATTAGACTTCTAATTAGATTATAGCATGTTTTTGTATAATGTGTTACTAACGTTGAGATTTGTCTTCATTTTATTTATGTATTATGACTGCCTCGTTGGTCTAGTGGCCGTAAACGCGGTTGCTGATCATGAGATCCCGGGTTTGGATCCCTTGTAGGGCTTAAATTATGCCAGGAAGTTGGCAATGTTTCACCCCGTGCCTCGGCAAGCACGTAAAGCCGTTGGTCTTGCGCCTGGTCTCTTTTCGGTCATGTCGGATAACCGTTTCATCGCACTATGAGAGTGAGGGAATAGAGTGTGCACCTGTGCTTGTGCATACACTCGGGCACTATAATTTTTAGTTGATACTGGCAGCCGTGTTCGAAATTCGGTCTGGAGGACATTATATTTATTTAATCTTTATTGTAATACTCTATAAGCCCTGTATAAACTGTGGCACCTTAGGGTCCGCTGCAAATTTCACAGTACGCGAGCAAACCGGGTTCGATTCACGCCGGTACTAGTGAAATCAATTGTAAGTGCTCATTATCTACCCGCTCGGCTGTGAAGGAGAATACTGTGAAAAAAACCTGCAAAGTTGAGAAATTTAAAAAAATATTTTGAAGTCATGTGAAGGCAACCTGATGACTTACGGGCGCTGTACTAGTGACCGACAGATGGTGGAATACCAGTCCAAACTTTGAACCCAAATCCTACATAATATGGATGATTAACAGCACTATCCTGTTTACTGGTAACGACGTCTTCTATATCAGTCCTCAGGGAAGAACACGCAGAATCTTTTGATTATTAATCGAGTATTAATTAATATAAAATACCTTGAAGGTCATTATTTAACTGAATAGAAAAGAATAGAATCATTTTTATTCAATGTAGATTACAAGAATTCTTATTGAAACTTATTTATGCTTTTACTAGTGGTTCGGAAAAACCTCTATCCAGGGAAGAAACAGTTAGACATCCAGCTAAACTTTTTTTTTTAAATTAATTTATAATATAATATGTTGTGCAGTTAAATATGAAAGCATTAGCAGAATGATATCAAATAGCGATCACCTCATTTCCATTGGTTATTTATTATCAATCATGTACTCTTTAGAAGTACAATAACAGGTATTATACGATTTTCGCTTAGTAAAAATTTTAAACATTTTTATAGCTCCTGCATCTTTTTTGGGACTTCAATGTAATAACGTAGACATTGCCTTATGCAGGAATTACTGATTCTGAAGTCGAGTAACTAGTACAACTAGCCTGTTCTTGTTTCTAGTACTCATAGAATGTATATCACTATTTTAATAAAACTATTACTACTGCTGGCTTTGTTGTCCAAGCTATAACATAAAAACGGTTTTAATGCTGCTAGAAGGTAGACATTAACTTAACCCAAGCGGTCTCTGTAAACAGAAAAGGAGCCAAAATATTCACATCATCATTGAAATTAAATAAATTATATCAAAAATTCACAACTCAGCTAGCTATGGAGTGGGTTATGTTCGGACTTTCTCTGCATAATACAAAATAATAAAATAATACAGAATAATTTTTATTCAATGTAAATTACAACAATACGTATTGAAAGTCATAGCTTTTACAACTCAAAAATCTCTGTCCTTGAAAAAACTAACAAGAAAACTCGCGGGACTATTTTAAATTAATCAAATTATAAATTGATAAACAAAACTACGGATATTCGTAAGAATAAAAAAATACAAGGAGAGATAAAAAAACATGTGCAAAAAATTAAAGAATAAACCACTGAGACATTGTTTTGTATATTATCATAATCTAGAAACCGATAAAGTTATAATTAAAACGCAAATTCTTAACTATAATGACATCGTGTTACAAATAACATCATATTATAGTTGGTAAAATTACCTTGCGTACATTCGCTCGATAACTTATCGAGCGGATGTACGCAAGTTTTTACCAACTTTAATATAATGGATTTCCGCAAAGTAACGCCTGATTCTATTAATTAATAACATCATATCTATCCCAAATAGCGACATCTAGTGTGCAGTCAGATAGATGTTTGTTTAAATATAAACCTACTTTCCCTTCGATAGTTCGACTACCTGGCTGCACATGAATATAGTATTAGTATAGGAGTGAGTATTAGACCCTACATACCCTAACTAAGTTCTCTATACCATAATATGTAAATTATACATTTCTCATTGATTAAAAACCAAAATGTTGATGAATCACCCCTGAGGACTAAGATGACAATGCCTCGTTACCATTAAAAAGGGACTTTGGTTCTCCACATTCACCATACGAAGCACAGCAGCATTAAGCTGCTATTTCAGGATGGCATTCTGTGAGAGCGTGGTCCTTTCCCTATCGAGCCCACTTATTCGTACTGCATTATAAAGCTGTAGCGTGACTCTACCACATATAATTTTCTTCTTCTTTTTCTTCTTTATCAGCTTGAAACAATACACTGCTGAACATGGGCTTCTTCTAATAATTCGCCATAATCACTACAATTGGCATGCGTGTTGGCAATCGTAGTACCAGATATCGCCAGTCTTAGTAATTTACATGTAATGATATACTGGCACCAATCGGACGCTCCGTCAATTTTCTGGTTTTAAAGATGTTAAATATTAATTAGCTAAAATCCGCGTGATGTCAGGTGATGTAGGTTAGCGGTCAGCTACCTCTGATTCTACTTCACTTGAGGATGCCTCATTTAGAGGTGAAACACGTGTCGGATTATCGATGGCGGTGTGTCTTTCCTAATGTTGTGGTGTTAGGAGTAGTGGTGCTGGAATAAGTGGTGACAAGGATAGTGCACGCAATTGAAGGAGGGCGGAAGGTGTTTTTCAAACTAGATAAGACACATCATTTTATTTTATTACGCGGATTTTAGCTAGTTAATTTTTAACATGTTTAATATAATGGATTTCCGCAAAGTAACGCATGATTCTGCTAATTATCTTTCTGGTTTCTTCTATCGTGGGATGATATGGGGTGAAAATTTTTCTTACGCTACGACAATACAGCCTGTCGTATTATATGCTTTAAAAATATCCACATATATACATAACATTAGCTTTGTCTTCACACACCGACACTGACGGATCATTTTTCAAACGGCAAGATTGTATTACTTTAAGTCACTTTCCATTAATAACAAGGTAGAGACATTTTGTCATGTGACCTTTTTGCTGTTTTCCTGTTACAATACTGAAACGTCTCGTACCTTTTTAAGGATGAAAGGACTCAAATTACCTGCTTACAAAAAGGCGACAAAGCCAAAAGAAAGGTGGACAAAAAAGTGATAATGCGGTAATTCTTTGGAATAACAAAGTAAAAGCTGGAATATCTGTAAGATATAAAAATATTAGGTTGACCAATTTACTTTTTAGATAACATTTATATTTATCGCCGAGACTCACAGAATACCAGCATAAAATAGCAGCTTAACACTGCTGTGTTTCGTATGGTCAGTGTAGAGAACCGGAGACCCTTTTTACTGGAAAAGAGGCATTCCATGTTAGTCCTCACGGGTGACAACGCATCTGTATTTTGATTATTTATTGAGGGTAGATGTAGTTGTCTATGGGTCACAGCAACCACTTACCATCAGGTGGACTGTGTGCTCGTTTGTCACCCTATCCTATAAAAAAATTAATTGTTTGTTATTCGTTCAAACGTGTTGGTACAAGCAGAAAAAAAATTACGCACTGTTATTAAGTATATTTGGTGCTTAGAAAATTTCACTACGTATCAAGTCAATTAATATTTACCTTAGATGACCCTCGTCCCTGATGCTCTATGACAGTGGCCGAAGAAATTATTAAAAAAGTCGACAAAATTGTTTCAGTAAATCGTCGTGCCACACTACGTTTTATTGTTGAAGAAACAAAGATTCCGAAAGGTAGTGTGCATAAATTATAACATGAACGTGTCGGAATCGGAAAATTCAAGGCTTTTTGGAACTGTTACAACAATTTCGTCATGATTGTTAGCGTTTGACTCGTTGAGCTCGATGTGCTGGCGCATTATAATCGACCAGTATGAATTGGTGAAGATGGTTTACTCGGAATGGTCGGACAATTCCGTCAATAGCGATTGTTTTGTGGGTACCTATCGGCCGTCATAGAGCCTCGATACGGGATCAAAGGCGTTCTAGCTCCAATCATAATTCCACACCAAAAGTACACTGATTTCCTGCCTTGATGAACGGTTCCAGTGGCAGTTCTTTGCCTTTCAGAGTCTCCAGGTCTCCTTCAGACACGGACACATCGGTTGTCTGCAAGAGTACTGATTCGCGATTCGTCAACGAAGAGACAGTTTTGCCCAATGTTTTCCTCCTCATCTTCTTCATTTTGCCGGAGCCTAGCCCACTGCAATCTCCGTCGCTGACGATGCAGTGAATTCAGGTGCTCGTCAAGACCTCCGTGCTCGTGGTCCAGCCTAGTGTAAGCAATTCCGAATGGTCTGAGTGCTAACTTCAAGTCCAGAGGCGGCCCGCACTTTTGCTTTTTTGTAGTGACGTTGATTATTAGGTCACGGGCTGCCAGCAATCTGATATAGCGCTTCTGAGCAGCAGTCAGAACAGTTGTGCGACCACTGCGGGGTCGGTCAGCTAAATTATCCATGCCGTGGTACCTCTACAACGTGGCCACGACACAGCATTGGGGTACAGCAACTCTGCGTGCTATTTTTCTCGTGGAATATACTTCTGATAATCCTCTTGGCATGTTTTCAATCACAACTTTCCTCGAAAAAATATTTATTTAAAATTAGATTTCTTAATAAGCGTAAGCTTGGATTGAATTTCTTTTTATATGGAAAAACATATGAATTTGTTTTATTGTTTTATATTATAATATAATAGGAAATAGACATCATACATACATACACTCAAAAAAACATTACGCTCTTACTGGGACAGTCGAATAGAACGTTGAGGGAAGACACAATCTCAAAGGTCAAAAAATAATCTTAAAGAAAAATTCAGAAAACTTTCACTTAATAAATAGAACGGATTTTCTTCCATTCGGGAATCTTCGGAAACCGGACAGTGAAAGTGTTAAGACATGCAGGAAGTCGATGGATGCAGGTGGCTCAGGACCGTGCTTAGTGGCATTCCTTGGGGGAGGCCTATGTTCATCAGTGGACTGATTAAAGGCTGTAATGAAAATCCATTAAAAATAGCAAAACTATAACTAATTCATTTAGAACCTAGGTAGCAGGACCAAATTTCTGCCTAGGATTCCATCTGGGTAGGTGCCACTTTCTTACATATTTCTGTCGCCAAGCAGTACGTGAACGTGTTTATCTAGTGCTAGTATAATTACTGACTAAAAATTATTCCATTTAAGGCCTCAGAGGTGACAACGCATCGGTAGCCTTCTTTGTTTGAAGTTAATTGCAGGTGCTCGTATATCGTATAGTATCGTATCGTACTTTTATCTTGTTCTGGAAATGTCTATATCTTACAAAGTTTCTACATGTTAAGTTCTCTTCACTTATTTCAAATAACATATACTTATCTTGTGCTTCAGTGGTTACCCGCTGATGTTAATAAACAACTCCCATTAACTTACCGGTGAGTAGTAAGCTACAACTTCATTATATTTGTCTTTGTTAAACGAGCTGTGAAAGAACTAATATGATATACTAGCTGATACACGATAATAGACAATAATAACGTAAATATAAAATATCAAGAATTTTTTTATGGGACTATCTTAAAATCCGTTCTTGTGAGCGTCTACATTGCGAAATGAGTAACTATACTAAATTTCAGAGATATCGTAATGAGTCAGTTAGTCAGTCAGTCAGTGGTATTTGGTATATATATATATATATATATATATATATATATATATATATATATATATATATATATCATCATCATCATCATACAGCCCTTCACAAGTCCACTGCTGAACATAGGCCTCCCAAGGAATGCCACAGCACGGTCCTGAGCCACCTGCATCCATCGACTTCCTGCATGTCTTACCAGGTCGTCACCCATCTAGTGGGGACGCCCACACTTCGCCCGCCGGTACGAGGCCGCCACTGAGAACCTTTTTCCCATCGTTGTCGGTTCTTCGAGCTATATGACCGGCCCATTGCCACTTCAGCTTACTAACCGTTGGGCTATGTCGGTCACTCTGGTTCTACTGCGGATATCCTCATTTCTAATTTTATCACGCAGTGAGACTCCGAGCATAGCCCTCTCCATAGCTCGCTGAGCGACCTTGAGCTTCCTCATCCGGCCAGCAGTGAAGGACCACGTCTCAGTTCCGTAGGTCATCACTGGCAACACGCACTGGTTGTACAGCCTCGTTTTCAAGTTTTGAGGTATACCTGACGAGAAGATGTGCCGTAATTTCCCGAACGCTGCCCAGCCGAGTTGAATCCGTCGATTGACCTCTCGGTCGAAGTTGGACTTACCTAGTCGGACTATTTGTCCCAGGTAAACATACTCGTCAACAACTTCGAGCTTAGTGCTCCCAACAACTACCGGCATAGGTGTGACATGGACATTAAACATGATCTTTGTTTTGTCCATGTTCATCTTAAGACCTATCCGTTGGGAGGCACTATTGAGGTCATTGAGCATAGTGCTTAGGTCCTCCAGCGATTCTGCCATAGGACTATATCGTCGGCAAATCGAAGGTGAGTGATGTACTCGCCATTGATGTTAATACCGTATCCTTTCCAGTACAGTAGCTTGAAAACGTCTTCCAATGCAGCGGTGAAGAGTTTCGGGGATATAACGTCACCTGTCTTACACCTCTGCAGTTGGATAGGTTTCGTACTCCTGTTCTGTACTCGGATAGCCATCGTAGCCCTACTGTACAAGCACTTCAGCACTTCGATATACCGCCAGTCAACTTGGCACCGTTGAAGGGACTGCAGCACCGCCCAAATTTCGACGGAATCAAAGGCTTTCTCATAGTCCACATACGCCAGACATAGTGGCAAATTGTACTCCTCGGACTTCTGTACAATTTGCCGAAGGGTATGTATGTGGTCTATGGTGCTAAAGCCTTTCGAAACCGGCTTGTTCGGGAGGCTGGAAGTCGTCGAGTCTGCGTGCGAGACGATTCTGTATGACTCGAAAACAGCACGTAGACGCGGTTCAGAAGGAAATCGGTCTGTAGTTCTTCAAGAGAGCGTTGTCGCCTTCTTGAAGAACAAGACCACCGCACTTGCTCCACGCCCCGGTGTAATGCCACCATGTAGGACGGAATTAAACAGCTTCTGAAGGACTTCAAGTACCGGTTTTCCACCCGCTTTCAGAAGCTCCGCTGTAATTCCATCCTCGCCTGGGGCCTTGCTGTTTTAAGGTGCTGGAGAGCCATTCTAATCTCGTCAGACTGACTTCCGGGATATCATCGGAATAGTGTCGGATAAGACTCGCCTTGATCGTTACTCACACTTGCGTGTGGCTCCAACGATGATGTGTACAGCTGCCCAGAACCTCTCAATCTCACTCAAAATCTCTGGTGTCCCGGAACGACGCTGCCACACTCGGTCTTCAGCTTCGACAGTTGGCTCTTTCTGGCAGACAGATCTCTAGCAAGACTTTGGAGCCTGGTTCCGCTCGATCGCTTCTTCAATACGAGCAGTATTAAAGTTGCGTAAGTCCCGCCGCAGGCATTTGGAGATCTGTCTGTTCAGTTGCCTGTATTCTGTCAAATCTACTGAAGACTGCAGCCTATATCCCGTCTAACAGCCATGAGATTAAGAGTGTGATCGGAGAGTTTTTGTGTTATTCTGCGGCGGGTCTTGCAAAACTTAGCTCCGACCGCATGGACAGTTTCCACGAGCTTGTCATTCATATCGTCCACTGCATTGCAATCTTCTAGGCACTGAAAACGGTTTCTCGAGCTCGAGCTGAAAGGTTTCGGGACTTTGGATTAGAGCACGAGGGGGACGGAGCGTTGACTTCATTAGACGTGACCTCTCCAACTTAACGTTTAGGTTCAGTGTGCCTCTCACCATTCGGTGATCGCTGCCGGTTTTCACCCTCGCGATCACTGAGACATCACTGAACAGTTGTCGCTTGGTTGTCATAATGAAGTCAATCTCATTTTTTGTCGAACCGTCGGGGCTCGACCAGGTCCACTTCCTGTGGGGCCGCTTCTGGAAGAAAGAGTTCATCATAAAGAGTCCTCTTTCTCCATGTGATCAGCCTTTGTTATTGGGTTCCGTTGCCCTATTCCGAATCTCCCTACTTTCAGCTCACCGTTCTCTCTTGTGCTTAGTTTTGCGTTGAAGTCTCCCATTAACAACTTGTAGTGGGTTTTGGAGGAATGCATGGCTCTAGATATATCCTCATACATTTCCTCCACCTCCTCATCAGGGGTGTGCCGAGGTTGGTGCGTAAACCTGTATGACCTTCAGCGAATACCGTTTGGTGATTCTGAGTATAAGGTACGCAACCCTCGTCGACACACTCACAATCTTTACAACGTTGTTAACCAGAGACTTGTGGACGATAAATCCGACACCTCCTTGGGACAGATGGTCCCGGTGATAGAACAAGTTGCCGGATTCGAGGATTACCGTGTCCTCCCCCTCTCTTCGGACCTCGGATAATCCTATAATATTCCAGCACAACTTGTCTATCTCTTCTTCCAGCTCCAGCATCTTCTCGTCAGTCCTCAGGGTGCGTGCGTTATAAGTTGCCATGTCGAGTCGTCGTGGTGGCAACCGAACCTCCACCGGAGATTTAGCACCCCTGCCCCGCCGTTACCATGGTCGCCACCGTAGCCAGCAATAGCGGGGCCGCCGGGGACTGGGGGCCGTCTCTTCGTTACTATCATGGGGGGTATATTGCCATAGTTGCCACGCTTGGCGAGCGGGTTGGCAACCACAGTTTTTTATTGTTGTTTTGCTGTTATAAGAAAGATGCTGCTGCCCATCCTCTGCCTCAGTTTCCCTCTGTCACCTCTTACGACACCCACGGGAAGATATGGGGTAGTGAGTATTCTTACCCGCCACTACGGGGAGATATATATATATATATATATATATATATATATATATATATATAAATATGTCTGTTTAAAAAAAAGGTTATGTTTATTGGAAATATTATTTGTTCAGATACAAAGCGACAAATAAGTTTACAGTTCAATTGATAGAATGCCTCCATATAAAATAAAATACAGACGTTTTGACAAAGTAAATTTGACTCTAGACAGAAGCCTATTGACTAAATTGGCGATATTTTGAAGATGGGCCAAATTAGGAACACCTTTAACAGACGAGCATATCTAAGTAGATATGTGGATGTGAAAGGAGCGACAGAGGTGAGTTAGATCGTGTTGAATGAAGGTCCGTAGTCTCTTTCGACACTTTTGGGTGATTGACGTGAGAGCTAATGATTATTGTAATGTTTTGCAACCTTAAGGATTTAGACTGAATGAGTCACTATCAGTAAAAAAGGTTTCTGGTTCTTATCCCTCACTATAAGAAACTCTGCAAGCAAAGTTAAGCTGTTATTTCATTTTCCTTCCTCAATGGTGTGGCAGTTTTGATATAATTTGAGCATGGTTCCAGCACGTTAAACTTGTAATGAAAAGAATTCAAAGAAAGAAAAAAGCTTGAGTGTTAATGTAGTCTCCTTACATAGGACAAACAAAGTGATTCAAAAACCCGCCTAAAAAAACATGTAGTGTATTGTCTCAACTATTACATGAGATTTAATAGAACACAGATCCTCGCAAAAGTACACCGATTCCTATGAAAGATGACTCGCGAGGCTATTAAAATTAAAAAACATCCTAATTTCAAAAGAGAAGATGGCTGGGTGCTATCATCTGCTCGGGAGTTCAAGATACTGTATGACCAAAGATTAATTAAAAGTTGAAGATAGCCTTCGTTAACTATGTTATCAGGACGTTAAACACCACAGTCCCAACCCCCTTCCCGTGATCATGGCGGCATACGCTTTTATATCATATAAATATTTTTTCAACGACAGCCTGTCTCTCGCTATTGTACCATCCTTATACCCTTTTAAATATACAGAGAATCAAATCACAATAAGCACTATAAAAAACTACTATCTTTCATTCGTCGTAGTTATCGTTAGTTGCTTACCCTTTCATTCAATCCGCTTTTTTATAGTGTCAGCGGTCATCACATAATATTAAATGGGTGCTGTGGCCTATAGACATCTACATTTATCATCTTTCATCATTACAGCCCTTCACAAGTCCACTGCTGGACATAGACCTCCCACAAGGGCTGATTATAAATTAGCAGTGTGAAAATTTGACATGCCGTTATAATGAAATCAATATTGTTCGTGTGTGTTTTTTTATTTATTAAATGCGTGTATACTCTTGCATCCATTCATCTATTCTATCAACAATAATATTATAACGTAGATATAATATGAGAAAACTATGACAGTTTAGGTAGTAAATGTGACTCATATTACCTTCATACATATGTACATACATAATAACTCACGCCTGTCACCTAAATTGGTAGGCAGAGATTACGGACTTCCATTTGGCACGATCCTGATACACGTCCCTCGCCTCCATTACATCCATATACCTACAAATAGATGCGATTAAGAGTACTTTTATTTTGGTCCGAGACCTGCCTAAACACGTCTAACTAGATATGAATAAAATCTAAATTGTAACCACAAAGTACATTATTTTAAAGAGTGGAGTAAACTTCAACCGCTAGTCGGAGCTGACACGATCAATTTTTGTTTGATGCATAAATATCGTCAACCATATTAATTGAATGAGTATCCAAAAATATTTCTATTTCATTATTATTTCTAAACAATTCATTTGATAAACATTAAAAGAGTTTTATCGAATTCAGTTCATTATTTCCCATAAATAAATAAGAATTGTTGTTGTAATATGTTCTCGTTGTTTTAGGCGCTTCGACTAATTATTTTACTTAATTAAACCGAATGACTAACAAAATTTTGCCTTCCTTGGTTAAAACTTGTAATTTTAACCTCTTAAATAAATTTTGAAGTTTGCTTCGAAAGTTTTCGTTTAGAAAATAAAATTATGATGGCTTAAATATTGGAATTTAAAATTTAATGAAAATATTGAAATACTAAAATAATAATAATAATGACTTCCAAATCGAATTTCGGACACGGTGGCAAGTCCAAACTGATGACAAGCCATTTACGAAGGACTAGATTATAATGCCGAGTGTATGCACCAGCACAGGTGCACTCTCTATTCCCTCACTCGCATAGGATAATCCAACATGATTGATGCGATCGAGATCAGGCATAAAACAACTTTACGTGCTTTGTAAGACGCTGGGTTAAAATACCGCCAACTTCCTGACTCAGACTGGTACTGATGATTTCTTTACGGAAAACCCCAATGACAATTTTTCGTGACTAGCAACCGCGTTTATGGCCACTAGACTAAAGAAGCAGTCAAAACACTATAAGTAATTATTATTTATTTGACTTTATAGTGTAATGGGAATAACCGTGTTAATATAAGGCGTTGGTAGTAAATATTAATATTAAACATGGTTTTGTGGTTTTGTGATTTTCGTGGGCATTACTTAAGAAAGCGCCTAGAAGACTATGTAAATTTTATTTCACACTAGATTAAAAATAATAGAGACTTAAACATCGTCAGCATTCTAGGAAATGTGCATCTTTCTGAAAACAACTCGAAATTATAAAAACTGCGGTTGGCAACTCGCCTGCCAAACGTGGCAACTACTGCAAAACCCCCTTAGAGCTTTCTTTCATATTTTTCATATATTTTATAAAGTCAAATTGTAGTTGTTGGAAGAAAAATAGTCTACTTGTGAGTTTCTTGCCGCTTCTTCTCACAAGTTCTGCGTTGCTTGCGCACGTTTCGGGTGCTTTACAGCACCCATTGTTAAGGGGGGACTGAAGTGTTTGACGTCCCGATGTCATAGTTCAGCTTTGGAATATATTTTTTATAAATGATATTATAGTGGAGTGACAAACAAGGTTGGCTACATCTTGAAGCGAGCTTTCATTAAAACATTAGTCAATTTTTACCATCCATCAAGTGTAATATCCCTCTACAAGATGCAGGAGTGTACAAGCTTGATTGCGAATGTGGTCTCTTTTACATAGGACAAACAAAAAGATCTCTTAAAACCCGCGTGAAAGAACGCTGATATAGCTGACGTGAGACACCGATGCTCAGGGAAGTCTGAAGCTGTGAACATGTCTTTTTGTTTGTCCTATGTAAAGGCCAATTAAAACCCGCATGAAAGAACATATAGCTGACGTGAGGCACCGACGCTCTGGGAAGTCTGCAGTCTGTGAACATGTTCAAGATCGTCCCTACCATTACATCAGATTTGATAGACCACAGATCCTCGCAAAAGAACACCGATTCCTACCAAGGATGATACGCGAAGCTATTGAAATTAAAAAACATCCTAATTTCAATAGAGAAGATGGATGGGTGCTGCCATCTGCTTGGGATCCTATAATTAACAAAATTAAATCCAAACCCAAGCATACCACTGCAAGACTCCAAGATACTGTAAGCTCATTCTGCGTAGATCGGACCAAAAATTAATATTCAAAAAACTGAAGGTAGCCGGGCTAACTATGACATTGGGACGTCAAACACCTCAGTCCCCCCCGTGACCATGGGTGCTATAAAGCACCCGAAACGTCGGGAATCAAAATTAGTAAAATTAAACGCGATAAAATCCGTAAAAATAGTTTTATTCAATGTGTAGTGTTCGCGTAAATATAAGAAATCATTAGTTTAGGGATACGTTTATTTCCATAATTCATAGCAATAACGACGTAGACAAAATAAACTAGTTACATTATTTGCGTGCGTCACTCAAAAACAGTGCTATACTTGTTATAGATAGTTTGGATTTTAAAGCAGATAATTATGACTCTGCCTGGAAATTACTCTGTGACAGGTGTGATAATAAGAGGCTTTTAGTGAACAACCACATTCAAGCTCTTTTTAATGTAGAGCCATTACAACGCGAGTCTAGTAAAGCTCTCAGATATATAATTGACGTAACAAATAAAAATCTTCGTGCATTGTCCACCCTTGATCAGCCAGTTGAATATTGGGATTCGTTAATAATTTATATGATTAAAGTTGTAAATATTTAATTTGCCAATATCCGCTTAATAAAATAAAATGATGTGTCTTACCTAGTTTGAAGAGCACCTCCCGCCGTCCCTCAATTGCGTGCACTATCCCCGTCACCACTAATCCCAGCACCACTACTACCACCACCACTACACTGGGAAAGACACACCACCGATGACAATACGACACGTGTTTCGCCTCTACACGAGGCATCTTCAGGTGTAGTAGACTCTACGGTGGCTGACCGCTAAGTGAGCGGCGAGCCAAAAACAGCTGCTATTTATAAGACTCGCCGACGCAATCGACCACGGAACCAATCGCTGATCACCGTGAAGGTGACGAACGACCATATTGCGAGGCTGTCCGTTATTAGAGAGCAGGTTTAAAGATGTTTAAGAGAGGTGAGTTGTGATGTTTAGCGAAATGGGATTTATCGGGATTGCAATTCCTGTACGCGGCTAAATGCTCTTTGTAACGTATCCCGAAGTTGCGACCAGTCTGACCCACGTAAACGGCGTGGCATTCGTCACAAACAAGTTTATAAACACCCGACTTTTGACGAATATCTAATTTATATTTATTATTACAGATATTCCTAAGAGAATTGTTTGTTTTGAACGCAACGTACACGTCGCTCTGTCGAATAGTATTAGCTATTTTTTCAGATATGGAGCCTAAGTAGGTCAAACTGCTCACATATCTACGATCACTTTGAGGTTGAACCGCGTACAGAGAATTGCGAACGGCATGCTTTTCTTTCTTTTTAATTAAATTGTTAATGAGATTTTTTGAAAAACCATTAGAGACCGCAATTTGATAAATTACGTTAAGCTCTTTTAAATAATTTTCTTTACTTAATGGGACAGTAAACAAACGATTAATATAACAATAAAAAGCGGCTAATTTATGTTGCCAAGGATGACACGATGACGCTGGGATGACCGTGTCGGTATGAGTTGGCTTTCGGTAAATTTGGAAAACATGCAACGACTCTTTTCTTGTTATTGTTAAGTCGAGGAAATTAAGGGAACAATCTTGTTCCAATTCAAGCTTAAATTTAATTTTATCGTGGACTCTATTTATTTTATTAAGGAAAATATCCAGTTGTCTCCTTGTGCCAGTCCAGCAAATAATTATGTCGTCTACATATCTATAATAGTACAAGATATTTCTTAGAGGGGACCCCATAGCTAACCCTTCTTTTTGTAGATAGAAAGGGTTATTAAACCGGAAATAGTTTTGTTTCATATAGAGAGAGGTTAAGTTAAGAAGATCATTTGTTTCCCCGGGATGTAGACGACGTTTATTAAGGAGATCTGCGAGTATACGCAAACAGTCAGGGGATGGGACATTTGTGAAAAGACTATCGACGTCTAAAGATAACAACATGGATTTAGGAGGAATATGAATATCTTTAATTTTAGAAACGAGATCTAAACTATTTTTAAGGCTTGAAAAAGGGTTGAAACCAGATTTCTCCCGAAGGAGGAAGTTTAATTTTTTAGCAAGAAAATAAGCTGGTGCACCTATATATGAGACAACGGGACGAATAGGAACATGTTCTTTATGTATTTTAGATAACCCATACAAAATGGGTGCTTGAGGATTCATTGGAACAAGACTGCTCCGAGACAAGTTGTGATCGGGAAAAACATATGATGACTGTTGTATACATAGATTAATATCCGAAGTAAACGTTTTGATTGGGTCAGACTCCAATAACTCAAAGTCATCTCCTTGAATAACATCGTTAACCTTCTGGCTGTACCCGCTATTCTTCATAATGACAACAGTATTGCCTTTGTCGGCTTTAGTAACAATGAGGTTATTGTCCTTTATTCTCTGCTTTAGTGACATAAATAGGGAACTCAGGATTGTAATGGGAAGATGCGGGCACAGCCCGAATTTCTTTAGCTACCAAACTTTGAACAATGTTATCTTTCTTTCCGATCACACCTCCCTTAAACATACATATGAGAAAGATGTTTAAGAGCGATAACTCACCTCACTTAAACATCTTTAAACCTGCTCTCTAATAAAGGACAGCCTCGCAATATGGTCGTTCGTCACCTTCACGGTGATCAGCGATTGGTTGCGTGGTTGGATGTGTAGGCGGGCGTTTTGCAGCGGTTTGTTATTAATTTAATAGCAGGCGGCTGCGTGCGTCAGGTGGTGATTGGTTGCATGCTTTATCGCATGACGCGGTCGCTCGCTACTTAAGTGGGGAGCAGTTGCATCGGCGAGTCTTATAAATAGCAGCTGTTTTTGGCTCGCCGCTCACTTAGCGGTCAGCCACCGTAGAGTCTACTACACCTGAAGATGGTTGAGGATTAGTGGTGACGGGGACAGTGCACACAATTGAGGGAGGGCGGGAGGTGCTCTTCAAACTAGGTAAGACACATCAATTTATTTTATTAAACGGATATTGGCAAAGTAAATATTTACAACTTTAATATAATGGATTTCCGCAAAGTAACGCCTGATTCTATTAATTAATTTATACGATGTCAATTAGATTGGACACCATTACTAACCGAGAATGGAAACAGCATCGAAACAGTTTAATTAATGCGCATACTTTATTGACATTTACCTCATTTTCATCCAACAGAGCTGACCTATTAGAAACCTTGAAGAATCTCGACTCACTCAGGATAAGATTGATAGTACAAGCGCGCGTGTAACTAAAAATATTTATGTTACAAATAGTAAACAATATACTTATAACAATAAGTGTCCTATGTCCTACTCACACCTTTTGTATACTTGCTCAACCTTTCGTAAACTACCCGTAGAGTCGTGAATTAGAAAAGTGCAAGAGTTCAATGTATGTCATAACTGCCTTCGCCCAGGTCATTTCACTTCAAAATGCAAGTTAAGTAATTGCAAATATTGCCAGAAGAAACACACTTATGCATTTAAATGAAGAACTTCAATCGCCATCTCAAAACATTGCATTAACTGTAAATCAGTACACTGAATCACGCATTGTATTGCTTTCCACAGCGCTCGTAATGGTGTTGGATGCCAATGGTAGCATCTGTACAGCGCGAGTTTTAATGGACAAAGAAGGTACTGGCAACTTTATATCAGAAGACTTCTGTCGTAAGCTTTGTTTACATACCATCAAATTACAATCTAAGGTTTTAGGCATTAACAATCAGGCAAGTCAATGTTCTACATCATGTTCAATTACGTTACAATCATTCGACGAAAAATACAAATTTGACATCGATTGCTTTGTTTTACCCAAAATTGCTTCAAATCTACCGCGTAGCTATGTAGATATTACAAATCTTTCATTACCCTCAGGCGTTCGTCTTGCCGATCCGACTTTCAATATTCCGTCAACGATTGAAATTCTCGTTGGCGCAGAAGTAATATGGGATATCATAGGCGCGAATCGCATTTACGTAGGCAAAAATAAGCCTTCCCTAATTAAATCAAAACTAAGTTGGCTTATATCTGGTATAACTACTTAAAACCAGTTCAGTCCAACTGTGTGTATGTTTACGGATGGTTCAGGTGATCTTCATAGGGATCTAAGTAAATTGTGGGAACTTGATTCCGTTTCGACAAAGCACATGTTTACAGCGGAAGAAAGAGCTTGTGAACAATTATTTGTAGACTCTACGTATCGTAAATCCGATGGTAGGTTCGTGGTGAGTATTCCACTCAAAGAAGCGCCCACCGCATTAGGTGAATCGTATAAGATAGTTAAACAAAGGTTTATGTCTCTTGAGTCACGACTAAGAAAAAATCCTTCACTTAAAAATCTATATGTACAATTCATGGACGAATATGTCAATCTAGGACATGTCTGAAAATGTAAGCAAAATAAGCAAAAGTACTCCCTCTTATTTTGTGCCGCATCATTGTATTCTAAGGGAATCTAGTACCACTACCAAACTCCGTGTAGTCTTCGACGCTTCCGCTGTCACTACATCAGGAAAATCATATAACAATATTCAAATGGTAGGCCCAACTATTCAAGATGGTTTACTTTCAATCTTACTTCGCTTTCGACAACATAAATTCGTTGTGTCTGCGGACATTGAGAAAATGTACCGTCAAATTCTCGTTGACGATAAATATCGCCCAATCCATTAAATACTATGGAGAAAGGCCCCTAACGAACCATTAAAAAGTTATACACTGAATACTATGACCTATGGCAAGGCTTCTGCGCCATTTTTGGCTACAAGGTGCCTTTGTCAATTAGCCAATGAGTGTATTGATCCAAATGTTAAATTCACGATTGCTCATGACTTTTATATAGACGATAATCTGTCAGGAAGTTCAAAGGTCGCAGATTTGTTACATCAATATCGTGAAGTAAGTGCTATTTTGCATTCGGCGGGATATAATTTGCGCAAATAGCAATCAAAAGAAAATCTATCTGGCACCAAAAATCACGGCGATTCAGTTGATCTTAGTGCTAATGATTTTTCTAAAACCTTGGGCCTTAACTGGAAACGTTCAATCGATACATTTTCATTTTTCATAAACATACCTTGTAAGGCAGTTGTTAGCAAGCGTGAGATATTATCTGTCATATCACAAATATTTGACCCACTTGGTCTTGTAACTCCATGCATAGTCCAGGCAAAAATCATCACGCAGAACCTATGGATTGTAATGTTCCTGGGACGAACCCGTACCAGACAATATCCAAAGCGCCTGGGGAGACTTCCAAGACACAATACCTTTATTAAACAATATTGAAATACCTCCTTGGGTAACGAGCGGTATAACTCTAATCTTAGAGTTACATGTATTTACAGACGCATCTGAAAAGGCTTATGGCGCCTGCGTCTATGTACGCAGCTTGATAAGTGAAGGTTCGGTAAAGGTACAATTACTTACTTCCAAGAGTAAGGTGGCACCCATAAAGCCTATCACTATGCCACGTCTCGAATTGTGCACCGCGCTCCTGGGTGCACGGCTATGCTCTAAGGTAAGGCAATCACTTACACTAAAATTTACTACCTGTACTTTTTGATGCGATTCCACTATCGTTCTCAGTTGGCTAACTTCATCGTCAACGCAGTTAAAACCTTTTGTACGTCATCGCGTAAGTGAAATTCGAGAGACAGTCGGAGGCAATAATTGGCGCCATATTCCATCAAATAAAAATCCTGCAGATCTCGCTTCGCGTGGACTTTCTGCAGATAAACTATCAAGCTCTTCTTTGTGGTGGTCTGGTCCTCAATTTCTTGCGTCGACAGATATTTCACAAAGGCCTTTTATACCCAAATCTGGTACTCAATTACCAGAAATCATAAATAACTCATTACATCATGCTAATACAAACACTCAATCAAGTTATTATCTAATACCAATTAAACAAAATAACAATGCGTTAGATAAATTAATTTCCAAATATTCCAAATTCCTTAAATTACATCGTATTTTAGCTTATATATTGCGATTCATAAATAACTCAAAACACGGATCTCTTAAATCGTCAGGACCTATAAGTTCTCAAGAACTCACAAACTCTACTAATTGTTTAATTAGACTTGCCCAACAACAATCTTTCTATGATGAATATAATTTATTAAAAATGGGTAAGCAGTTACCACATAAAAACAAATTTAACTCATTGTCACCGTTCTTAGATTCAAATAATAATATACGTGTTGGGGGGAGACTAAATAATTAATTTTATGATTATGACGTCAAACATCCCATTCTTATGTCAAGTTCTCATTACATAACAGTTTTACTATTTGAAATGTTCCAAATTAAACTATTTCATGCTGGCCCACAATTACTGATTGCTATCATTCGACATCATTATTGGCCTATTGGTGGCAGAAATTTAGCTCGAAAAATTACACGACATTGCTTAAAATGTTGTAGGACAAAAGCGAGTGCAATACAGCCAGTCATGGGAAACTTACCAGAGCAACGTGTTCACCTAGAATTCCTCTTTCTTGATTCCGGAGTAGATTACGCCGGACCAATTATGATCGCCGATAAAAAGGGGAGAGGTGCTAAACTCGTCAAATGTTTTATCTGTGTATGTGTGTTTAGCTACAAGAGTCATCCACTTAGAGCAAGTGTCAGACATGACAAAGGATGCCTTCTTAGCTGCGTTTAGCCGTTTTATTGCTCGTAGGGGGAAACCACGCAACGTCCTTTCATACAACGGCACCACGTTTGAGCTTTCAATGAGTTGGCTCAGCTGCTTTCACAAAACCTACAATTAAACAGCATCGATACAGGTATTAATTTTTCTTTCATACCAGCCTATGCACCTCATTTCGGAGGACTATGGGAGTCTGCTGTTAAATCCGTGAAACACCATTTACGTCGAATTTTAGGCTTGACACATTTGACGTTTGAGGAAATGGCAACATGTCTAATCCAGATAGAAGCAATTTTCAATTCAAGACCCATAGTTCCTATTTCAAATGACCGTAAAGACCTTACTCCACTCACTCCTGCACATTTCCTTATTGGACGGTCTCTAGTTATGATGCCTCATCCACAGATTGCCAATGTCAATGTAACCAGTCTCCAGCGCTTCCGTCGCATCGACTACTTGAAGCAACATTTTTGGAACCGCTTTTCTCATGAATATGTTTTATGGCTTCAGGAAAAGACAAAATGGTGCCACTCCACGGGTACGCTTAGCGATGGGTCCATGGTTCTTATTAAGAACAAAGCGACTCCTCCTCTTATGTGGCCTTTGGGACGAGTCGTACGCAGAGTAGTCATCTGCAGTGCATTCAACAACATCGTACCGCTACCAACAGCTACAGTTGAAGACACTTCAACGGGGGGACTATGTTGAGATTACTGAACGATATTAAGGTGAGGGAAGCGGCAAAACCGGTTTGCTGGCGGCCGGCGGATCGCTGGGTGTGGAGCGGGAGTGAAGTAACGAAACTTACACCGACACTACGTGCGGGCGCTCTAATAATATCACCTTTTAATTTGCACATATTGCATCTGTTATTTTCTAAATATACAAGTTTTTATAAAATTGCAGTCATTTGTTTATTCCTGTACCATAGAGAACGTAACAAATCCAAACTCAAACATACCACTGCAATACTTCAAGATACTGTAAGCCCATTTTGCGTAGATCGAACCAAAAATTAATATTCAAAAACTGAAGGTAGCCGGGCTAACAATGACATCGGGACGTCAAACATCTCAGACCCCCCGTGACCATGGGTTGCTGTAAAGCACCCGAAACGTCGGGAATTAAAATAAGTAAATTAAACGCGATAAAATCCGTAAACATAGTTTTATTCAATGTGTAGTGTTCGCGTAAATATAACGCGATGGCAAAATCAACCTTCCCGACAGGTTAATTTTGCTATAGTTGCCCGAAGGAACCGATTATGGGTAAAGGAAAGATACTTGAAACGGTCTTTTAAATAATGTGTATAAAAATTCGTGATAGGAAAAAGCATCAGCAGCGTTTTGCATAAATTTTTGAACATGTTCGAGTGAAGACACAAACATTATGTCGCGAAGAGAAGGGGCACAGTTTGGGAAAAGGTACGTGGCAGAAGTAGGAAGAAGTTTTAAATTTTCTGCTTAGATAATCAATTTTAGTTTTACAGATCTGGCATCGTTTTTTAGAAGATAAATAGTAAAATCACCCATAATTATACTATGGCAATAGATAGGTGTAAGATTTTCAAGAATATTTTTCCAAGGCTGTGAAATAGTGGACATTGAGAGAGGGGCTACAAAAGACTCCGAGGAGTAATTTTGTATGACCGAGAAGAACTTCTATAAAGAGAAATTCAGCTTCGCCTTCTGTCTAGGAACCAGTTGGAACCTGAATTACTGATTAAGGTATATGAGAGCGTAGATAAGTAGCAACACCGCTACCGCACCGTCGTTTCAAATCAAACGAAAACCTAGAAGCGAGTAGGATGTTGATGGAAGAAATGGTTTTAACCATGACTCCGAAACAAAAATAGCGTGTATGTTTTTGCTATTAAAACTCGACAACACGTCGAAGTAATGAGCAGGAATACTTTGACCATTTATGTGAATAGCGTTAAAAGAACAATCGCGAAAAATTATTGATGAAATTATTAAGCGTCTACTTTGTCACATTACAGATATCAATAAAATAATTTACTATGTTTTATCTAATCAAGCTTATGGCCTATTGAAGTGAGGAAAAAACCATCGTACTACCTCTCGAGGCGTCGCCTCTATTCTCTTCTCACTCGCACACTATCGCTATCTATAATCACACCCGCCAGTAAAGACTGAAAAAAAAAAATACGTTGAGATATGCGTTTTTCTTACATTCTATAACTTGAGTCCAATATGTCATTGGAATCAATGATAACAAAATGCCATATACTACAAAAAAAAATTCAGACGCGTTTTGAGTTCCCTTCATAATCATTGTTGATTATGTTTGTTAATATTTTTGAATAAAATATTTACATGCTATTTAGACATGAGTAACCATTTTTAAAATTTCCGTTTGTCTGTCTGTCCGACCTAATCTTCGGAATGGCTGAACCGATTGTAATAAAACTTCACGAATAAATAGAGATTAATACCAGGTCTAGACTTAATTTTATGCAAAAAACTTACAGACTTCATTAAAATAAAATATTGTTAATATAAAATAAATGATCTTTATTGAATATCTTAAGTCTAAATAACGCCACATTAATAGAATCCACCCAGGCGAAGCCAGAGCGGGTCGCTATTTATACAACTGTGGATATACAATTCTTTTAAAATATTTTCCCATTAATAGAAATTTACCAATTATCCGAATAATATAACGTTATAACGATATATCGTTATTAGCGGGTTTTTGCTATTGGTACTGTGCATGTTGACGGTACCGGCTCGATGAGCCGCCATTTCTAATCACATTCTTTATCCATACGGACTGTACATTTTACTATATAATTCACGATAAACAATGAAAATTAATCCATACTTAATATTATAAATGCGAAAGTGTGTTTGTTTGTTTGTTTGTCCTTCTTTCACGTCGCAACAGAGCGTCGGCATGGCATGATTTTTTGTATTAGATAGTTCGGTGGCTGTAGAGTGACATAGGCTACTTTTTTCCGCGGAAAAACATCTCATTCCCGTGGGAAAATCGAATATGTTGCACAAGTTTGTCCTTCTTTCACGTCGCAACAGAGCGTCGGCATGGCATGATTATTTGTATGGGGATAGTTCGGTGGCTGTAGAGTGACATAGGCTACTTTTTTCAGCGGAAAAACATATCATTCCCGTGGGAAAATTGAATATGTTGCAAAATTAAATTCAGCTAGGTGGCGCCACCGTGATTCTACAAGACGGACGACGGTACGATGGACGAACACAGAAGGTCAGAATATCTGGATTATTATGTCTTTTTACCAAAATTAAGATAAAACATGTATGGATCTGTATTTTTCCACGCAGGACCGGGAAGTGAGCGATAAAAAACATAAAATTCACCAGCTGATTTTCTTCATACGTTTTGGTGCATCGTAATTCACAGAATAGGCGATAACCTCGTAGACGATATTAAGTAATCCGTTGATGCTCTGCCTACCCCGCAAGGGTTACAGGCGTGATTATAAGTATGGATCAGAAATACTATCACCACCTGTCACGCTTTCACCCTTAACTATTACTTAACAATGGTAGAAACAGTTCTTAGTAAGCCTTATTAATAAGCCTTAGTAATATTTATTGAACGGAAATGAATACAGTTCTTATATGTGGTTATGAATGAATCGGTATTACAATAAGAAAAATTGTGCAAAATTATAAGAAAAATATTTTTTGAGAGTTCTTATTAACTAACGTATACATCGTTTAAATTGATTCCGCTAGATGTCGTTACTAGGTTTTAAAACGCGGTAACGAAATGTTTCCTGACATGTACTTAACTCCGCCGTTGAGCCGCGCGTCAACTTATAGTGCATACGGTACCTATACGCTTAAATTGTTTCTATTTCGTAGCTTATTCGACTACCTGCTTTCGATTTCGGTTGTTTGTTATTTGCTTTGTGATTTGGTTAAGGTTGAATGGATTTATATTGGCTTTCATTTTCGGATTTGTGTATTTTCTTGGATCGGTTTTGTTGATTTGGTTGGTATTCCTTTATACATATTTAGACTGTGGCTTTGATTTTGGATTTTGTTTATTTAGAATCGTGAATTGGTTTTCGTTGTTTTAGGTTGTTTAACAATATTTCAAAGGAATATTAATAGTATAGATAGTGTATACGGTACCTATACACTTACTTCTTTTTTCGTTGGTTATATTTATATTGACTGCTGCTTTCGATTTCGGTTTTCTGCGATTTGTTTTGTGATTTGGTTTAAGTTGATTTGATTTTTTTTGGCTATCGTTTTTGGATTCGTGTTGTGTCTTGAATTGGTTTTGTTGTTTTGATTTTAAAAAATATTTAAAAGGAATATTTATTTCTTTTAGATATTTTGGATTTGCTTTAAAAAAAATATTTAAAAGGAAATTTAATTCCTTTTAGGTATTTTAACGTTTTTTTATAAATAGGTTTTTTCTTACTTCATAATGCCTCGCAAACATAAGTCCAGCCTTTCAAGAGTATCTTCTCAAAGACAAGCGAAAAGATTAGCTCGATCGCTAGAATCTTTAGAAGATGCTGAACTGAGAAGGCAAGAACAAGCAGAGCGTCAGGCTGCTTTTAGAGCATCTGAGACACCTTCTCAACGTCAGCAAAGGCGTCTTGAACAGACAGAGCTTCAGGCTGCTTTAAGAGCTTCCGAAACACCTTCTCAAAGTCAGGAAAGGCGTCTTGAACAGGCAGAGCGTCAAGCTACTTTAAGAGCTTCTGAAACACCTTCTCAAAATCAGCGAAGGCGTCTTGAACAGGCAGAGCGTCAAGCTACTTTGAGAGTTACTGAAACACCTGCTCAAAGTCAGCAAAGGCGTCTTGAACAGGCAGAGCGTCAAGCTACTTTAAGAGCTACTGAAACACCTGCTCAAAGTCAGCAAAGGCTATTCGAACAAGCGGAACGTCAAGCCGCCTTAAGAGCCGCGGAAACACCTGATGAAACTCAACACAGACTCATTGAGCAAGCTGAACGTCAATCTACTATAAGGGCATCTGAAACACCAGAACAGACACAGGCGCGAAGAGATGCAAATGCACAGCTCCAAGCTGAACGTCGACAAAATTTTCAAAGAAACAATTGGTCGGTTTTTAATGACGCAGCATTCAATTATGATCCGTTGATTGATTATAAAATCACAGGTTAGTTGTTATCGGACTGATAGACAAGGCTTGTCGATTTTGCAGCGCTTTAAAATGGAAAGATGAGACCGCAGGCATGTGCTGTTCCAATGGCAAAGTGTCTCTTCCGTTACTTGGGGAACCAGAAGAACCTTTGAAAAAGCGCCGTGACTCATTAGCATCATATAAAAAGTATATGATGCTAATGAGTCACGGCGCTTTTTAAACAGGATCCGGAAATATAACTCATGCTTTCAAATGACGTCCTTCGGAGTTGATCGGGAAATAATAATGCCGGGATTTTCGCCTACATTTACGGTGCAAGGGCAAATTTATCATAGAATAGGTTCACTTTTTCCAGCTGAAAACGAACAGCATAAATTTTTACAAGTATATTTTATGGTTGACGAAGAAATTGAAGTAGACCGTCGCTGCCAATTTATCCAGGGAGTGAGAGAGACACAGTGTTCAAAATTCAAAGATTCTTGCATGAATGTAACATTTTAGTCAAATCATTAAAAACTGCTTTAGAACACCTACCTGAAGAGGATAATAAAGTCGTCATTCACGCAGATCGGAACCCTCGAGGAGAGCATGAAAGGCGCTACAATGCACCTTTGATAAACGAAATAGCAGCCGTAATTAGTGGTTATCAATTTTCTTCACGAGACATTGTCTTGCGAGCACGTGATGATACGTTGCAACGGGTAGCCGATACACACAAGTTTTATGACGCTCTGCAATACCCATTGATTTATTGCAAATGACAAGAGGGTTATCATTTTCAAATTCCACTCATTAACCTGGTCACAAAGGAGCCTACTCCGAACAAAAAAGTATCATGTATGGATTTTTATGCATATCATATGATGTTGCGAGAAAATGATTTTAACCTCTTAGCCCGGTGTAGCAATTATTTCATCAATTTTTGGTAGACATGTATGTGAAGGTAGAAAGTGAACGTCTCCGTTATATATCTTTAAATCAAAAAAAGCTGCGCGTTGAGAATTATATACATTTACAAGATTCAGTTTCTAGCGACGCCAATGTAAACCCCAGAGATTTAGGTAAAATAGTAATTCTGCCCTCGTCATTCGTTAACAGTCCCCGCTACCTACATGAGTACACACAAGATGCATTCGCCTATGTACGAACTTACGGAAGACCTGATCTTTTTGTTACTTTTACTTGCAATCCCACATAGAAAGAAATAACCGAGGAGCTAATGCCGGGCCAAAAAAGTACTGACAGACACGATTTAGTTGCTAGAGTATTTAGATTAAAAGTACAAAAATTAATGTATGTAATTAACAAAGGGAAGATTTTCGGAGAGGTTCAGTGCTTCATGTATTCAATTGAATGGCAAAAAAGAGGATTACCGCATGCCCACATTCTAATATGGCTTAAAGAGAAGTTGCGGCCCAGCCAAATAGACGACATAATAAGCGCCGAGATTCCGGATCCTGAGCAAGATAAAGATTTGTATGATACCATCGTCCGAAATATGATTTACGGTCCATGTGGAGCACGAAATTCAATATCGCCATGTATGAAAGAAGGAAAATGTACAAAGAAATTCCCTAAACAGCTATTAAAAGAAACAGTGCACAATGACAATGGCTACCCTTTATACAGACGCAGAGCTCCCGAAGATGGTGGCAGGAAAGTTACAATCAAATCTCGCTCTGGAGCGTTCGAAACCTTAGATAACAGCTGGATTGTCCCGTATTCGCCCATTCTATGTAAAATGTTTAATGCCCACATTAATGTAGAAGCATGTAGCTCTGTCCGCGCAATCAAGTATATCTGTAAGTACATAAATAAAGGAAGCGACCAAGCAATATTTAATCTCAGGAGTGAAGGTGAGGCAAATCCCGTTAATGAAGTACAGACCTTTCAAGCAGGACGTTATGTCAGCAGTAACGAGGCAGCGTGGCGTCTCCTTGGCTTCCCTTTTCACGAAAGGCACCCAACAGTTACTCACCTTGCTGTGCACTTAGAAAATGGAGAGCGTGTATATTTCACCGAAAGAAATTTCCACTGATTTTGACTCTGTACTAAATTACAAAAATCTCTCGTCAATTTAACGCAGCCCTCAGCATCCGTTTCCAACCGCCCATCGCCAATTTTTAATAGTGTGTCAGCATAGTTTCCAGCATTGATATCATTATACAAATGCACTCTCATATTCGTAGTTAAACTGAATTTTGTCACCTTGTTCCATAAAATAGACGACTTGAGGCATGCTTTAATTTCATCTGCAGGTGTGCCCTTTTGAATGACAGGTAAAGTTTGGCGAAAGTCACCAGCCAGTAAAACCACCATTCCTCCCATTACATCGGTATTGCTGCGCAAGTCCTGGAGCGTTCGATTTAGTGCTTCTACCGTTTTTTTATGCGACATTGTACTTTCGTCCCACACTAAAAGTTTGCATTGTCGTAGCATTATACCTCGTGCACTATTTTTGCTAAAGTTGCAGATCGGCGAATCTTCCTGGGCTAGATTTAGAGGGAGTTTTAAAACAGAATGTGCAGTGCAGCCCCCGCTTAGCAGCGTGGCGGCTATACCGGAGGAAGCTACGGCCACAGCAATGTTTTTATCTTTCCGTACTTGCGCTAGTAATAAATTTAACAAAAATGTCTTCCCAGTTCCTCCAGGGGCATCTAAAAAGAAAAGTGCACCATTTCCAGATTCAATTTGTCGAATTAATTGCGCTTTTGCAAAGGGTTCGGCCTTTGCAAAAACGTTGTTATATTCTGAAGTCCCCCGCTATTATACTTGGAACACATCTAGGAAGGAGTGGAAACGCCGTATTCAAGGCGCGCCTGTTGCAAATTGGCCCGGTGTAAAGTCATCAGATGCCCTTGGTCGTGTGTATACCGTACATGTAACTAATTTTGAATGTTTCTGTTTACGATTGCTGCTGCACCATGTTCGGGGTCCTACAGGATATAAAGACCTTAAAACTGTCAACGGTCAGGAATGCGCAACTTATAGAGAAGCATGTGAAGCTCTGCATCTTTTAGAAAACGATAATCACTGGGATGAAACCATGGAGGAAGCTGTGCAGTGCCAGTCACCAGCCAAAATTAGGGATCTTTATGCAACTCTCATATCATCTTGCGGGCTATCTAATGCACATAAATTGTGGGACAAATATAAAGAGTACATGGCGGAAAATATTTTGCGAAGGTTACAGCAGACACACGCGAACATGACATACAATGAACACATTTATAATGAAGCACTTGGAAAAATTGAAGATAAAGTAATGGCAATGGTAGGCAAAAAATTAAGCGACTTTGGAATGATAAGCCCTCAGCGAAAAACCGAAAATGAACTAATTATACGTGAAACAAACTACGATATACCACCTTTGCAGCAGCAAGTAGCCGAATTTGTACCCCGCTTGCTTCCCGAACAAAAACGAGTTTTTGACAAAGTATTAGGACTAATTGAATCTGGAAATGGTGCACTTTTCTTTTTAGATGCCCCTGGAGGAACTGGGAAGACATTTTTGTTAAATTTATTATTAGCGCAAGTACGGAAAGATAAAACATTGCTGTGGCCGTAGCTTCCTCCGGTATAGCCGCCACGCTGCTAAGCGGGGCCGCACTGCACATTCTGTTTTAAAACTCCTCTAAATCTAGCCCAGGAAGAATCGCCGATCTGCAACTTTAGCAAAATAATACACGAGGTATAATGCTACGACAATGCAAACTTTTAGTGTGGGACGAAAGTACAATGTCGCATAAAAACCTGTAGAAGCACTAAATCGAACGCTCCAGGATTTGCGCAGCAATACCGATGTAATGGGAGGAATGGTGGTTTTACTGACTGGTGACTTTCGCCAAACTTTACCTGTTATTCAAAAGGGCACACCTGCAGATGAAATTAAAGCATGCCTCAAGTCGTCTATTTTATGGAACAAGGTGACAAAATTCAGTTTAACTACGAATATGAGGTGCATTTGTATAATGATATCAATGCTGGAAACTATGCTGACACACTATTAAAAATTGGCGATGGGCGGTTGGAAACGGATGCTGAGGGCTGCGTTAAATTGACGAGAGATTTTTGTAATTTAGTACAGAGTCATTCCAAATTAATTGCGAGCGTTTATTCAGATTTAACGAACAACATGCATGAAGACAAATGGTTATGTGAAAGGGCGATTCTTGCACCAAAAAATGAGAGCGTTAACAAAATAAATTCAGATATATTAAGTGAAGTAGCAGGAGAAATAACAGAGTATTTGTCAGTAGACACAGTTATGGACACAGAACAGAGCACTTCATATCCCGTAGAGTTTCTAAATTCTCTAGAGTTGTCAGGTGTGCCCTCACATAAGCTTCAATTAAAATTAGGCGTCCCAGTCATGCTAATGCGAAATTTAGATGCTCCTCGGTTATGTAACGGGACAAGGCTGCGTGTGACACATCTTGGATGGAACATAATCAGTGCTACAATTTTGACAGGCGTAGGAAAAGGTGAAAATGTTATTATACCACGGATCCTATAATTCCACAGATCTTCCTTTTCAATTCAAAGGTTGCAGTTCCTATTAAGCTCAGTTTAGCAATGACAATTAATAAAGCGCAAGGCAAACGTTACAGGTAGCGGGGTCAACTTAGAAAAACCGTGCTTCTCTTATGGTCAGCTGTATGTAGCATGTTCGCGTGTGTTAAATGCCCAGAATCTCAACATTCTTTCCCCGAATGGAAAAACATATAACATTGTGTACAGTAGCGTCTTAAAATAGTGTTCAGTTAGTTTTTCCGAAATTCCACAATCAATGAATCAGAATTCCCACAGATCTTCCCTTTCAATTCAAAATTTCCTATTTAGCTCAGTTTCTTTTCAATTCCAAATGCTGCACCTCTGACGGACCTATTAAGCTCAGTTTCCTTTCAACTCAAAAGACTGCATCTCTGACGGATCTTTTATTTGGCTCAGTTTCCTTTCAATTCAGAAAACTGCATCTCGGACGAATCAATTTAGCTCAGTTTCTTTTCAAAAGTCTGCATCCCTGACGGATAATTATGCTCAGTTTCCTTTAATTAAAAAAATATCCCATTTCTATTTGGAATAAACAGGCTATTTTCATGCTTTCCTATACGCTGCGTTTCAAAACATTGAAATAGGCTGACGAATCAATTTTGCTCAGTTTCCTTTTAATGGCTGCATCTCTGACAAATCTATAAAACTCAGTTTTCTTTCAATTCAAAAAGCAATGGATAGTTCATTTCCTAGTGACCATACGAGCGAAGCAGCGGGTAACAGCTAGTGTGGATATAAAAATATAATACTTAAGCGTAATGATAGAATGAAAAGGTATGAATAGTTATAACAATAAAAATAACAAAATTAAAATAATGAAGTTCATTTTTTACCGGCCCTCTTAGTACGCTGTGTTGCACCTTTATCTTCGGTATAATATTACAATCAATGAATATTAAACAACAACAAATGATAAATTATGATCACAATAGCGATATATTAAATAATAATATAAACATATATGATTAATGCCTCAAATACTTTCTCTGACCCACCACCACCACACAGGTCAAGGATACGGATCCGATCATAAAGCCGTACATCTACGATTAAGCGGCAGGAACGTCTTAACGCTCTGGCTAAATAATGCAAACACCTTTTCTAGAACAACATTTTTGTTTCTACCAATCAGTAAAAATCCAGTGCTGAACATAAGCACCAGACTTCTCGAATTTTCGACCCTAGGTCCAGATATCAAACATCTAATGTAAACGAGATAGTTAGACCTCCAATAAATATCAGAAGCCATAAGATCTCTCTGGCATAATCCACATTCGGCACACCACCCTCAGGACGTGATGGGATGATGGTTTTTCTTATGCCGTTACCACGCAACGATTTTTTGAATTTTAAATTAAAATGTTCATTCATTTCAATCTATCAAAAGTGTATTGCTGAAAATAGCCCCCTTCCTTAGATTTCCTCATAGGGGAATATTTAAATTTGCAATGATTGTCTCGATTGGCAGGCGGTTTGGCGATAACAGTTTTATTATTGTAGAGCTGTTATTAGGAAGATGCTGATGTCATCTCCTTTTTTATTTCCTCCTATTGCTTCTTAAGACATCCATCGTATAATGGTATGCGTTAGTAGATTATATTATGACGGAAAATTTAATTTTATTTAATATTAAAATTAAATTTAAAATTGACAAAGCACAAAAGACATAACAAACCTTATTTTAACAATGCAACCATACTCGAAAAATAAATTCCCATAATCGTATTTCGGCAGCGAGCTAATTGTATCCATTAACTGGCAACTTTATAGAGCGGCAATTTCAAAGCTCTAATGAAATTCTACCTAGTTTGTGGAGAACTGTATACAAAATTATGTAAATTAATAATGTTTGGGTAAAATAGCAAACCAGGAAGAGGTACATTGTTTATTTATTCAAAATTATTTAATATATTTAACAAGAAAATATATTTTTACGTGGTAGAGCCATGCTGCAGTTATATTATAGTTGTAGCACGAATAGGTCAAAGGGAATACGAAGGGAAACGAATAGGACGAATAGGGAAAAACCAGGCTCTAACATAATACCAGAGTAAAATAGCATTTTAATGCTGCTGTGTTTGCTACGGTGACGACGTATTTGCATTTTGATTATTAATCGAGAATAGATATAGATGTTAATGGGCCATAGCAACCTCTTACCATTAGGTGGACTGTGTGCCCGTTTGTCACCCTTATCATATGAAAAAATCTCTTATTATGCTTAGTATTCTCTGTACCAAGTGAGGGGTGTAATACGGACAACTTTCGGATACGGATTTCGCGACCGATTGATTGATAGGTATCATTAATACAAAATACAGCTTTTAATCTTGATATAGTAAAAAAAAGTAAAATTTCTGAGAGCGTTTTAGGGCAACAAACTGTCCGCCGCGCTGCCCCAATGCGTATTGGCGAACTTCACATTTCTTCGAAATATTTTTTTGATTTCTCAGACAAGCAGGTTTCCTCACGATGTTTTCCTTCACCGCCGAGCACGTGGTAAATCAGCACTTAAAATTGCAATTAACAATTTTATTGGTGCCGGCGGGGATCGAACCCGGGTTGCTCGCGTACTGTGAAACTTACAGCGAGCGCTAACCATCTGAGCTACCACGGCTCCTTGATAAGTAAGTCAGTAAATGATAAATATGGACTTTTCAGACCTTAATGACTCAAGAACTTGTACGTGTTAGAACTATACTGCAGCTGTATTACTTGTACAGTTGTAGCACGAATAGGTTGGCTTGACCGGGGAAGGACCACGCTCTCACAGAATACCAGCGTAAAATAGCAGCTTAACGCTGCTGCGTTTCGTATGGTGAGTGTAGAGAACCGGAGACCCTTTCTACTGGAAACGAGGCATAGCATCTTAGTCCTCACGGGTTACAACGCATCTGCATTTTGATATGTAATCGAGGATAGATGTAGATGTCTATGGGCCACAGTAACCACTTACCATCAGGTGGACTGTGTGCTCGTTTGTCACACTTATCCTATTAAAAAACTAAAACAAATAAATTTCAATTAAAACCATTTTTTTTAATAAAGTAGGCAGTGCTATAAACATTACTAATATTCCATTTAGCTACTCCTGGTTAGCTTAAAATGCTTGTGTTAGGAGCAATTCACGACTGTAATAGTCGAATACTACTGATTCGAACCCACGATCTGAGTTCGCGATCCGCACCTGCCATTAGGCTACTGTCGCTTAAAAGAAAAACAAGTGTGCAGTTCACGCGCGGTAGAAGTGGAACCTTCAAATGAAATGCAATATAAAACAAAAATATTTCACGGTAAATAATATTTTCAACCACAAGTGCGGCATAAAATATAAGATAAAAGTTTAATTTTATAGCAAATAAATGTTACAACCCTTAGACGCGTAGAGCCTAACTTTTAGTTTTTATAGGATAAGGTGACAAACGAGCACACAGTCCACCTGATGGTAAGTGGTTGCTGTGGCCCATAGACATCTATATCTATCCTCGTTTTGAATCAAAATGCAGATGCGTTGTCACCCGTGAGGACTAAGATGGAATGCTTCTTTTCCAGTTAAAAGGGTCTCCAGTTCTCCACACTCACCATACGAAACACAGCAGTATCAAGCTGCTATTTTACGCTGGTATTCTGTGAGCGTGGTCCATCCCGGTCGAGCCGACCCATTCGTGCTACAACTATACTACTAATATAGCAGCAGCATGGCTCTACCACGTATAGCTGAAGCATGGCTCTACCATATAATAAATGGTGTAATAAATCAAAATAATATTTTCTTTTGAGTAAAACTGCTTTGTAATAGTGCCATGGACTTCATTAATGTAAAGTCATTTTATTGAACAAAAATTTATTGACTCTCAAGGTGGTTAAGAAATGGTGGATTGTTACGAATTGATTGTTGATAATTTTAATTTTACCTTTAAGGTACCTTTAGATAAAGTAACTGCATTTTGAGACCATCTTAACTCCATAAATTCTAAAATTCAGTTCACAATGGAGTTACAGGCAAACAATTCTATGGCTTTTCTAGATGTGCTAGTAATTCGGAATCCTGATAACACCTTGAGCCAAACTGTGTATAGAAAACAGACCCATACAGATAGATATTTAAACTGTGATTTTCACCACCATCCTTTACAGCTAGCTACCGAGGGTAAATTTTGTTTCAGATAGCACGAGGATCTGTGACAGTAAACACCTGGCCGCCGAGCTCCAACACGTCAAGCAAGTTTTGCACGATAACAAGCTTCGGGTCCCGCGCTTACGTCACATCAATATGTCAGAGGTGTCACTGATAAGATTTATTACATCTTGAAGCGTTCTTCCATTAAAACATACTTCAAGCCGCCGAAGAAGGATTAGTCAGTTTTACCATAAGTGAAGTGTAATTTCCTCTACAAGATGCAGGAGTGTACAAGCTTGATGTGGTCTCTCTTACATAGGACAAACTAAAAGATCAATTAAAACTCGCGTTAAAGAACACATAGCTGATGTAAAGAATCGACGCTCCGGGAATCCTGCAGTGTATGAACACGTACAGGATCGCCCTCGTCACTACATCAGATTTGATAGATCACAAATCCTCGCTAAAGAACACCGATTTCTTCCAAGGATAAGGCTATTGAAGTCAAAATCATCCTAATTTCAATAGAAAATGGCTAGGTGCTACCATCTGCTTGGGATCCTATAATTAATAAAATTATAGGATCCCAACCCTAACATCTAACTGCAAGACTTCAAGATACTATAAATTCATACTGCGTAGATCGGAACAAAAATTAATAATTTTAATCTGGAGGTAGCCGTGGTTATTACCTATTATATTAGCCGTGCCTATGACATTGGGACGTCGAACACCTCAGTCTCCCCAGTGACCATGGAAGCTGTAAAGTGCTCCAAACGTTGGGAATATAAAATAAGTTACTATACGCGATAAAATCCGTAAAAACTAGTTTTATTTAAATTTGTAAAAAAATTTGTTAATATAAGAAATCATTATAAAAATATAAATTACAAAAGAAATATAAGTTATAAATTAATTTAACCATTACGTTATGGCGGCAAAGAACGTACAGTGAATCTGAAATTGTAAGAGTGAAATAACCTCCGATAACCAATTAAAAGTTTTATAAACTCGAAAAATCCAATTTTACGATTATACTCTCATAATTTTACGTAATTGGCTGTATCAGGTGTTGATCAAGGATCTTCTCGCTCTACTTAAGACTTAATTAAGTGGTCCATATATTGTGAAAGTAACTGAAATTTATAGATTTGTGTGACGGCGAGTGTGACAGGCGCTGTAATTTTTTTTTATAGAATAAGGATGACAAGCGAGCACACAGCCCACCTGATGGTAAGTGAATGCTGTGGCCCATAGACATCTACATCTATTTTCGATTAAGAATCAAAATGCAGATGCGTTGTCACCCCTGAGGTCTAAGATGGAATGCCTCGTTTCCAGTAAAAAGAGTCTCCGGTTCTCTACACCCACCATACGAAACACGGCAAGTAAAGAAGTAAAACTAGGTGGTAGTACTCTTTTTCTGCCCAGGAGCCTGATATGGTAAGTACCACCATCTTACCTACTTCCGCCGCAAGAAAGCAGTCATGTTGTAGTGCTTGCATTGCTGTGTTCAGGTCGGAAGATGTACGAGTTTTATTATGAGCTGTAAGAAATTTCATCTTAGTCTTTAGAGTAGCCTTCTTTGTTAGAAGTTGGCTGCAGGTGCAATCTCCAGGTGAACTGTAAGTCACTTCATTTTCATTAATTTGCAACCATCATTAATAAAACTACATTGCATAATTTCAATAATTTTCTACTTTTCGTAGTGTCTACAGTTAAATTGGATTTTTATTGTTTAAAAAATATTTAAATAAATAATAATAAAAAAAATATTTGCACAACAGCAATGACGTTTTCAAGTATATCCTAGAAAATTTTTTGTTTTATATTACAAAAGAATACAATTGACATGAGTGTCTACTATCTTATTACCTATAATTTGTTTGTCAAGGCAGTCTTGTTCATAAGCAAGCTAACTGAAATTTGGGGATATACCCATTAGATTCCAATCTTTTTTAAATTTATGACAGCCTATCAAAAGTACACTGCTGAACATAGGTTTCTCGCATATATCGCATTATAAGAGGAATTTTACCTTAGTTGCCACGCCTACCAAAGCGGGTTAGCAACCGCAGTTTTTAACTATTTTCGGATAGTAAGATGCATTGACGTTGAAGGAAATGAGACAGCATATGGGCAACACATATCCTGCTAATTCCTTTTGTCGCATCACTATCTATTTGAAAATGTCGTTATTCCTCGCCGTGATAGAATCTATTACAAGAATAAATAATACTTACAATATTTTAACGTTTTATTAAATTTATGTCTTTTAAATATATAAGTAAAAATTGAGGAAGGGAGAGGAAGAATATTACGAGGAGAAATATCACGATAACGATTTAATCCATGAAAGCGTTTCAGTTCTTATGTCTTTTACCTTTAAGCGCTAAATTTAACAATTCAAGTTCACAAAAACATTAAACGACATTAAATTATGTGCTTCAATCATCAAGTACACCATTCACACTTCTTTCACCAAAAGTTATCTACATAACATGGCCAATCGTCGTGAAACGAAACACTACAACAGAAAAGTAATACTTTACGCGAAACGATATACAAATACAATCGGCTTACTACAAATATGTACCTACATTATTTTAAATCTCTATAGATTGAAGAGAAAATTAGTGTTACATTGTCGAAAACAATGTTTCCGGTGTACAAAACAAATAACTATTCTCCTCGCCCGTTCGCAATCAACTAAAGAAGTGTCGTATAATTCAGTGACATTGCAACTTTTTAATTAAATGTAACTTAGTACGCAATGTAGTCCCGTAGGACACGACTAATAGTATACATAAAATCTGTTGTTGCAACACGGATAGGTCACCGCGACCGGGGAAGGAGACTCACACATAATACTCATACTCAGCACACATGCTGAGCATACTCAGCACTCACCATATGAAACACAGCAGCATTAAACTGCTGTGTGTCTGTTGAAACACAGCAGCTTAATGCTGCTGTGTTTTATATGGTAAGTGTAGAAAACAAAGACCCTTTTTACTTGGCAATAAAGTATTCTATATCAATCCTTCGGGGTGACAAGTAGTAGATGTCTATGAGCCACAGCATCTACTTACCATCAGGTGAACTTTGTGCTCAATTGTTGCCCTTATTCTTTGAAAAAAAAAACTATTTATACTTCTTTCATAATATTTTCTGCAGCATTTATAAAACATGTATTTACCATAACATTATTTCATCCTCTTGATCAGTATTAATAATTTCATTTCATGTTATTTATAGTAACGTTATCCAAAAGTAAACTTATGAAGAAAACAGATTGGTATTTCGTTCGTCCACTTATAAATTATATGAATAGATGAAAGGAATGTATATTTATAATAGATCGCTTCTGTCAAATACCAACTCTGAGCTAGCAAAAAGTTTATGAATTTATTTATTAGGTATACTTATATGATGTTATGATATATAGCGGCAGATTTGGGATGAAAACATTCATCTATAAATATGACTTATATAATACAGTAGACACTATTTCTAGCACACAATAGATATGTTTACATCATTGTGTGGTGGGAATTAATCCAGTGATATACTGCTTGTAAATCTTTATAGGTATGTAATCTACTTGCTGGTAAATCTGAAAATAAGGATGTGGGTGTGTGCGTGTGTCGCGGGCGCATGTATGTGTGTATGTACTTGTGCGTGTGCGCGTACATGTACATTGACTCGTAAACTAATTGTATTCGACTCGTACTTACCACTGACCTCTATATATACAAGGTACTTACATAAAAAATGACTGCTTGTGTTTGCATTATAATAGAATCTGTGATTTTTTTTAAACAATGAAATCTTACCTAAACTTATTAGTTCCCAACTAGGAAGTGTACAGTGAGCGCAGACCGAACCTCATCTCGTTCGAAGGCTCATAATCATCATCGCATCACAACCAACTTGACAGCCTATCAAAAGTCCTCCCTATAGATATAAGCCTGCCTGTAGATTCCCTGAATTTTTTTCCATTCCTGAACAAGAAGGACAAAAAATCAGTTATTGAGTTTTTCAATAACTGATTTTTGTCCCAACGGAAATTCTCAGTAACAGCCCGGAGTCAAGAAGTTGGTGGGGGTTTCACCTCAGTGCCTTGGATAGCACATAAAGCCGTTGGTCCTGCGCCTGATCTCTCTCGTGGGGGATAAAGAATGCACCTGTGTTAGCCCATATACTCGCGCACTATAATCCTGTCCTGCGCTGATAGCTAGCTTTCGTTGAGGTTGACCGAAATTAGGGTCTGACGGACGTTTATTATATTTGTCCCAGTTGCCACGCTTTCTGGGTTGTCACCGCAGTATTCTATTGTAGTCGAGTTGTTGTTAGGAAGATAATGCTGCTCATCTCCTATTACATTTTCCTACATCAACTCATATTACACCCATCATCATTGCAGCCTATCACTAGTTCACTGTGAATAAGGGTCGCAACATTTTTCCACAACTGAGAGTGAGGAGATGTCATAAAAATAGGTCGTTGATTTCGTAAAACTGGGTCGTGGTACCTTTTTAATACCACCGTGTGGGTTAAAATAAGCACACAGTCCACATGATGGATGCTGTGGCATGGGCCACAGCATCCACTTATACATTTATCTTCGCTTGAGAATCAATATGTAGATGCGTTGTCACCCCTGGACTAAGATGGAATGCCTCTTTTCCAATAAAAAGAGTGTCTACATTCGCCATACGAATCAATTTTTTATTCTGGTACTCTGCGAGGGCGTGATTCTATCCCGGTCGAGCCAACCCGTGATTCGTGCCACAACCATAATATAACTGCAGCGTGGTTCTACTACAAAAGAAAAACTAAACTCATCATGAGCCTGCGGCAGTCCACTGTTGGACATCAGCCCCTCCCAAGACGCGCCACTTAGCCCGATCTTCGGCTTCACGCATCCAGTTGCTGCCAGCCGCCTTGCACAGATCGTCGCTCCATCTAGCCAGGAGGCGTCCCACACTACGTTTACTTAAACGCGGTCTCCACTCTATGACACGTCTACTCCAACGATTATCGCTTCTGCGACAGATGTGACTAGCCCATTGCCACTTCAGCTTGCAAATACGAAAATAAACTTATATTTTTAATATAAAATAAAACTAGTTTTTACGGATTCTGTCGCGTATATTAACTTATTTTATATTCCCGACGTTTCGAGCACTTTACAATACCCATGGTCACGAGGAGGAGGAACACCTCGGTTCGACGTCCCAATGTCATAGTTAACCATCGCTACCTCCAGATTAAAATTATTAATTTTTGTTCCAATCTACGCAATATGAACTTATAGTATCTTGAAATCTTGCAGTTGTATGCTTGGGTTGGGATTTAATTTTATTCCCCCTTATGATCCCACGCAGATGGTAGCACCCATTCATCTTCTCTATTGAAATTAGGACGCTTTTTTGACTTCAATAGCCTCGCGAATGATCCTTGTAAGGAATCGGTGTTCTTTAGCGAGGATTTGTGGTGTATAAAATCTGATGCCCCCGTCACTACATGAACGAAACAAAATGCCATAGAATATATGCGAACTTAATCGTAAAGTATGAGATTTGAGAGCAAATTCCAAATTGCGCACACACTGTGGCGCCGCGCCTAAGGGACTTCTTTAGTTAGAAGGACTATTCTTGAACCATGGTTTGAGCTCGAGACTATCATCAAATCATGTTTTGTAATAAGACAGTTGGATAGTGTTTATTTGCCCATCCCTCAAATCTCTGTTCTACGTACTAACAAATATCATCTCGTATGTTTACACATAACACATTATGTAGACTTTTAAATATTAATTAAATATTTTTGTAGTTATATTTAAATTATCATTTATTTACATAATATTTAAATAAATACAATATTAAAAAATATAACTCAGTTATGATTAAATGAACTTTTATTTTTAGTTAAGTTAAGCTATGTAGTCAGTCACACGGTAATATTAAATATTATAATTTTATAAAATACGTTTTTCTTTTGATTTGTTTAATAATTTAATTAAAATAATTTGTTTATGTTTTTTGGTTTACAATCAATGTCCTTAGTATGAATTTTCAATACAATCTAAATATTAATAAAGTATTTTAACAGAATTCTTAAACATTAAAATTGCTGATGTGTTTTTATTTTCTTTTTATATTGTTAACTCATCGTTTCGTAGTTATGCCAATTTATGTACAATTTCGGTGAAAAGTAGATAACCGTGAGAGGATTTTATTCAACAGAAACCTTAGTTATTGTCTATAAAAAATAAAAATTCACGTTGAATTTTGGATAGACTTGAATACTCGAGGGATTTTCTTCTGATAACGGGCATTTACTTTTCGTTTTACATAAAACTATAAAAATATCGTTATAAGGGATCAGTTGAACTGATTTGTTTGAATTATGAATCATCATTATTGTTGCGGACTTTGACAAATGTTCGTTTAAGGAACAAAATCCGACAAGAAATGTTTTTTTATTTATTTTTTACAGAATAAGGGTGACAAACGAGTACACAGTCCACCTGATGGTAAGTGGAAGCTGTGGCCTATTGACATTTCTACATCTATCCCCGATTAAGAATTAAAATGCAGATACGTTGTCACCCCTGAGGACTAAGATGGATTACCTCGTTTCCAATGAAAAGGGTCTCCGGTTCTCTACACTTACCGTACAAAACACAGCAGCATTATTCTGCTGTTTTACGGTGATATTACCCCGGTCAAGCCAACACATATTCAACCATACAACCATAGTCATTTCTGATGTTAGAAATTATTCTAGAAAAAAATTACATAAAAGAACACTACTAGATAACAGACCCAGCAAAGCATGCAAACCAACAGCATCACTACCCATCTCAATGTAACACAGGGCAGCCTCTCAGCAACACAGTCTTCCTTGCCTACACTAGAAGAATACCCCAATGGGCATAGTAACGACAGTGAGATTCGTAGAATTACAGACTGATGCCTCTTAGTCGCCTGTGCGATACTTTTTTTTTATAGGATAAGGGTGACAAGCGAGCACACAGTCCACTTGATAGTAAGTGGTTGCTGTGGCCCATAGACATACACCTCGTTAGCAAATAAAATGCAGATGCGTTGACAGCCGTGAGGATTAAGATGGAATGCCTCTTTTCCAGTAAAAAAGGTGTCCGGTTCTCTACACTCACCAAACGAAACAAAGCAGCATTAAGCTGCTATTTTACGCTGGTATTCTGTGAGAGCGTGGTCCTTCCCCGATCAAGCCGACCCATTCGTGCTACAACTATACTATTAATATAGCTGCAGCATGGCTCTACCACAATTAAAACTTATACTGCTAGAACGGGTGGGAGATTACAGTTCTACCTTCATTTGTTCGTATTTACTTTTATTTTTTTACCCTCATTCACAACAAAAAATAATTTGCTGATTTTATTTGAATGGATGAAATATTGTTATTGAATTCACCTTTTGTAAAATAATCAAATCATAAAATCAAAGCTGCTGTATTTTTTGTTCCTTGGGGGAGGCCTATGTTCAGCGGTAGACTTGCGATGGGCAGTAATGATGATGATGATGATGATAAAGCTGCTACTTCATTTCTTGTTCATAAATTAATGTTAATAGATTTGTATCTATATAATAAATAATACCGCCTGTACAGCTTTGTTAACGTGCCTGTTGTATTAAATATCCATGATAGTAATCAACGTATGTAATTAGAACACCCCGATTGGATGCGTCTCAAGTCAATAATCAATATATCAAAACCGAGATAAGCATATTAAATTACACTGGTTGATGACACACACCACTGGTCTTGACAGTTCAGTGGCGCTGTGGCTTAGCAATGAGTTACGGCGCTAAAGGCCTCGAGTTCGAATCCCACACAGAACAAGTATTTTTATGAAGTAAAAATAATTATTCCGGGTCTGGATGTTTGTCCTTGTGATTTAATAATGTATGTAAACTGCCTCTACGATACAAGAAAATTCTGGTGTAGGGATATTGTTTGAAAAAATCCGCTTATTGGTAAATTTCGACCGTAATTAAATATTTTGGGTTTGTTTATAAAGCAAGCTGTATTTAAATTTCAACTACACATCTAATAT